>VCKU01000011.1:1250000-2500000 GCA_005876895.1 Drosophila azteca
TAATTTGGAAAATGAACTCTGAATACAAGGAATTTTTTGCACACAATTCGCAGAATTTGGCATTTTGTACCCTCAAACCTCAAGAAACACCTCTGTTTTTTTTCGTAACTTAAGGTCTGTCATATTTTGGTTTATACCTTGAAAACCGTGCATTCGAATATCTTTTGAAAAGAACAATTTTTTTTATAATTTCACGAATGAAACATAACGCCATAATGTAAATTCCCATATGTACATACTCGTATGTAGATATGTATCTCTGTACCTCCTATTTGCTTTCCTATCGATTGCCAGAATTTTGAGATTTTCGTAAGGATTTTCAACAGAATTCGAAAACTTATATGTATGTACATGTAAGGGTGTCTTTGGTTTTTAAATAGCTAACTAATCGAAGGAAAACAACTTCCAATTGTCAAACGACATATGATTTTTGATACGGTAATTTGCTGCAGGGGTAAGTCGGTCTTCTCCCTCTCCCTCTCCCTCGCCCGCTCCCACTACCAAAAACTATGAATACACCCGTGGATTATCAAAAATTGTTGTTGGCTGTTGTCTTCTTTAAGTTGGAAACGAATGCTTTGATTGATTCACGAAAAATGCAAATGATGATGATGAGGTATTTCCTAAAAACGGCATCGATTTGTTTGCCTTAGAAGTTTTTGTTTTTCGTTAATATTTCTTTGTTGTTGTATGGTGTATATTTATTGTTTTTTATTTTTATTTTTATTTTTTCGTTGTTTCATCTGTTGTTGGTGCGTTTTTCAAGACAATTTGTTAGCTTTGGTGCTCGGCGTGTAATTAGTCATTTTTATTTTCGACTAACTTTTCTTCAATCGACGGCCTCCGACCCGACTATATAAGCGCCTGGACATGGCCACAGACATCACAAATCAAGTAACATTGACTAGCTGCTCGGTCGCAAGTTCATCTCGAATCAAAGCCCAATCAATCCTTCAATCCAATCCAATCAACCATGAAGTACACCATCGCCCTCGTCTTCGCAGCCCTCTTCGCCGTGGTGCTTGCTGCTCCCGCCCCCGATGCGGATGCTCAGATCCTGCGCCTGGAGTCGGACGTTAGGCCAGAGGGCTACAACTTTGCGTAAGTCATTTGATCGATCGGTCTTGAGGATTACAACTGACAACAATCTTTTGACAGTTTGGAGACCAGCGATGGCAAGAAGCACCAGGAGGAGGGAGAGCTGAAGAACGTCGGCACCGAGCAGGAGGCCATCGTCGTCCGCGGCTCGTACTCCTTTGTGGCCGATGACGGTCAGACCTACACCGTCAACTACGTCGCCGATGAGAACGGTTTCCAGCCCGAGGGCGCTCATCTGCCCAATGTGCCCATTGGCAACTAAAGTTGAAGCTGGAAGCGCAAACCGAGAGCTGTTCTATCTATAATGGTTTTAAGTTGATTATTAAATAAACGCGGCTAGAAAATCGAGCTAAAATCTCGCCTCCATTCTATCTCCCTCCCATCTAGGGATCCCGTCTCCATCTCGCATCCGACTGCAGGGGAGTAGATCTGGTTATGTGACGATATCACACAATACAATACAATACAATACAATACAAAAGTTAGATACGCGCATTCCGATTCATACCGGTATTCCAGTTTTACCGGAAACAATAATGTGATGCGATGCTCTGCTCTGCGCTGCGCTTCTCTGCTCATTATCTAAACAGATCTACATACATAAATACTATCTGCCAAATTCTGTGCCACCTTTGACTTTTGCATTTCGCAAAATAGCGAGTATAAAGGCCCCCACCCAACTGCAGTGGAGCATCAGACAGTTGTCAGCATTCTAAGGAACACAACAGCACCTTCAACATGAAATTCGTCATTGTTCTCGCCTTCGCCCTCTTCGCCGTGGTCGCTGCCCGCCCCAGTGATGTGGAGATCCTCCGCCTGGACTCCGATGTGGGACCAGAGAACTACAGCTTCAACCTGGAGACCAGCGATGGCACCAAGAAGCAGGAGGAGGGTGTGCTGAAGAACACTGGTCACGAGGATGAGGCCATCGTTGTCCACGGCTCGTACTCCTTTGTCGGCGATGATGGTGTCACCTACACCGTCACCTACGTTGCCGATGAGAATGGCTTCCAGCCCTCGGGCGCTCATTTGCCCGTGGCCCCCGCTGCCTAAAATGGATTTATCCACCCAAACAACGATGAATGAATAAAGAAAAAATCAATTTGTTTAAAACAAACCTACAACGAGCTTCAATTTTCTTCTCCCACTGTGCCCACGACTTGTATCAAATACTTGTTATACAGTTGGCAAACAAACCACAAAAATCGGAGTTACAAATTAGCGTCATCTTCACGTCTCTACTGCTCTCCATTGCATTTACATATTTATAATTTGCAAGGCATTAAATTAGTTCCAGCCGCCGAACCCTAAGTTCGACTATAAATAGTAAGATGTCCAAGCCGAACAGCATTAGTTATCTTTGAAGACTTCAACGATCTACCCAACCCCTTCAACATGAAGTTCGTCATCGTGCTCGTTGCCCTTTTCGCCCTGGCTGCCGCCCGCCCTAAGGAAACTGAGATCCTCCGCCAGGAGTCTGATGTACTCCCCGAAAGCTACAACTACCTTCTGGAGCTTACCGATGGCACCATCAAGCAGGAGCAGGGAGTGCTGACGAACCCCGGCAGCGAGAATGAGGCCATCTCCGTCAAGGGATCCTTCTCCTACGTCGGCGATGACGGTCAGACCTACACCGTCACCTACGTCGCTGATGAGAACGGTTTCCAGCCCTCCGGCTCTCATCTGCCCGTGGCCCCAGCTTAGGAAATTAAAATAAATCAGTTTATAAGAAGAACATTTCGTGTTTCACTTTTTCAGTACTTCCTTTTCAGACTGCAGCATTTCAGACAGCTGTTATATTTCAAAAGAAATATTTATGTTCGGTATCGATCGACCGTTGAAATGCTTTTTCTTACCAAATATGTTGCTCCTCTCTCGACGCTTAAAAATATGATCAGGGCATGAACATAATACATATTTGAACAAGGAGAAGCACTCCCCATAGGATCTGCCATACAAATTTGCATCTGGTTGTATTGAGCCATTTAGTTCTAAAAAACCTATGGATGTACATAGCTATAAATATGACCCATAGCTGTGTTTCATAATTTTTTCCGGTATTTTTGTATATTTATGTTGAATGTTAGAAATCAGAAAAAATAGGAAAATGAATGATTTCTTGTGTTTTTATATTTTATTTTTATAGTTGTGCAAATTGTGCATGCCTATGTTTCCATGTGTATGTTCTTGTTCTTTAAACCACAGAAATCTAGTTGTAAAAACTTTTTGGATAAATGAATATACATAAATATATATATACATATTCATAAATTATATACATATTCTTTGGCCAGTTACTTTATATTACAAAGATGAGAAAATATAGGATATAATTATGGCTTGGTGCCTTGTCTCATTTTATATTAATTTTGGATTATTTTAAGCCAAATTTTATGGCAGATCCTGTCAGGAGTGCTAGTCCTTGTTTAAATATTATCTTCACACCTTGACTATATTTTCAAGACGCGAGAAAGGAGCAACATTTTTGGTAAAGAAAAGCATTTCAACGGTCGATCGATACCGTACATAAATATTTCTTTTGAAATATAACAGCTGTCTGAAATGCTAAAGTCTGAAAAGGAAGTACTGAAAAAGTGAAACACGAAATGTTCTTCTTATAAACTGATTTATTTTAATTTCCTAAGCTGGGGCCACGGGCAGATGAGAGCCGGAGGGCTGGAAACCGTTCTCATCAGCGACGTAGGTGACGGTGTAGGTCTGACCGTCATCGCCGACGTAGGAGAAGGATCCCTTGACGGAGATGGCCTCATTCTCGCTGCCGGGGTTCGTCAGCACTCCCTGCTCCTGCTTGATGGTGCCATCGGTAAGCTCCAGAAGGTAGTTGTAGCTTTCGGGGAGTACATCAGACTCCTGGCGGAGGATCTCAGTTTCCTTAGGGCGGGCGGCAGCCAGAGCGAAAAGGGCAACGAGCACGATGACGAACTTCATGTTGAAGGGGTTGGGTAGATCGTTGAAGTCTTCAAAGATAACTAATGCTGTTCGGTTTGGACATCTTACTATTTATAGTTTTATTTTAAGTTAAAACGTCGGGCGTTGGGAACTACTTTAAAATCAAATGGCGATGAAAGACACGAAGCTTGATATCAATACTAGTTTAGGCTTATGTGGTTCATGTATGGAAATAGATAGATTTACATATACATATGTATGTATATCTAGAAGACATAGAAACTGACCGAGTCTAAGAGCTTTGGGAGACTCCTCTTCAAAGAAGTCACAACTCTTGACAGACATTCGATAATCTTTTTGGATTGTTTGCTTTTCATTTTCACTGCCCCTCAAGCAGAGATTCAATTAACACTGTCCGACCTCAGCTGGAGCCAGTCAAATCGGGATGATATGATGATGTCTTCACTCCAAGTGCTAATTGCATTAAGCATTGGTCTTTTTCCCATATAAAAGCCATCTCAGGGCGGGAATAGAGCCAGAGCAGTACCAAGCAAAGCCTAAAGATGAAGTGTGTCCTCCTGATTGTCTTCCTTTCGATTGCCATGTGCCTAGCGGCGCCCGCCGATGAGGTGCAGATCGTCAAACAGGAGTCGCAGGTCCTGGCCGACGGCTACAACTTTGCCTATGAGACCAGCGATGGCAGCAAGCAGGAGCAGCAGGCCACGCTTAAGAATCTTGGCCCCGAAGAGGATGCCCTCCAGGTGTCCGGCTCCTACACCTATCTGGGAGACGATGGCCAGACCTACACCGTGACCTATACCGCCAATGAGAATGGATTCCAGCCTCAGGGCGCACACATTCCCCATGTCTAAACGTTGGCTTATTGTCGGCTTACTGTCGTAAAGATTCTTAGTATTTTGTAAATAAATGTAGATGGAAGGTATTTCGAAAATCGAAAGTTCGGCTTTAATGCGAGTAACAAATAAGAGAAAAACAATGCACGACACTGACTTGACTGACTGATCGACTTACTAACTGAGGACACTGGCACAGCACAGCACAGCACCTCCCTCACCTCCCTCGTCCTAAGGCTATGGTGGCGTGGTGGTGGCGGAAAACAGGTGGAAACAGGATGCAGGATGCAGGATGCAAGATGGGGATTGGCGTATTTACAGGATCATCTTCCAGGGGGAGTTATCATCCTATTTGGGTAGGTGGGCACCTTCCGGCTGGAAGCCATTCTCATCGGCCACAAAGTTGATGGTGTAGGTCTGACCGTCGGGTGCCACCCAACTGACGGAGCCGCGGATCGATATGGACTCGTTCTCGGTGCCAGCATTGTTGACCGTACCCTCCTCGGAGCGGGTGGTGCCGTCGCTGAGCTTGTAACTGAACTTGTAGCCGCCAATGCCAATGTTTTCCGACTCGTACTCCAGCACCTCCACATCGTTCTGGGGACGGGCGGTGGCCAGGGCGATCAGGGCCATAAATCCAACGACTAGCATCTGTGCAAAGGACACCAAAGATCATGTTATCCTCGATTGGGCAATCAATCGTAGTCCTCAACATTAACGTTACCAGTTTCATCTTGTTGCGCGATTCTCGAAGCGTTCACCTGCGGATGGATAAACTACCGACTGTCTAATGGTGGCGATGCATTGGGATCCACTGCATTTTATACTGCAGTCGGGCTGCATTTGCAAACGTCATAAATTTGCTCAGTTGTGGAAGAAGCTAACAACAAACGTGGCTCTGGCGGTCGCCGGGTAAGTGTTTTTTACTTCTATTTTGTTTTTTTTGTTTTTTTTTTTCAATTTACCAAAGATGCACCAAAGTCGCCAAAGTCGCTGCGACAAGTAACATTTAAAGCGGCTTTGTGCATCGATGTACTCGGCTGAAAGGTATAATACCACCAACAAAGCAACCAACAGTGGCAGCTTTAGAAAATTTGAAAAAGTTCATGCTTGCCAGCCAGACAGCCAGCCAGCCAGCCAGCCAGCCAGCCAGCTAGCCAGATGAGGCATGGTGAAAAGGTTGGAGACAGATGCCATGGGAAGCTAGAACGATGGGAAACCAGAGACCGAGCCAGAACTGCAACTGCAACTGCAACAACAGCAGCAGCAGCAGCAGCAGCTACCTGCCACAAAGTTCAAGTACTGTCGAGCTGCAATTTGCAGGGCAGCAAGTTCAAGCAGCGGACACAAGCACTCCACTCCGTCTCTAATCTAGGCCTGCAGATGGGGCTGTGGCTGGTACGTACATTCATACATACATATGTACATATGTACATGTATGACTGTGTGTGATGGCCAAAGTGCATGGCGGCAGTCGCAGATGGACTGGACAAGCGGCGGTGAAGAAGATGGAACCCCAGAATGACTTTTGGCATATGCAACGGCCTTTACAGCGTTCGATTGATGTGCTGCTGCTGCTGCTGCTGCTGCTGCCGCCATGTGCCTGGTAACAAGCACCAAAAACAGTAAAAAAATATAAAAATCCATCGAGTAACCTACAACTACAGCTCGCATGCAATTTAAATCTCTGACTTTTGTGGTGGGTTTTTTTTTGTATTTTGTATTTTCTGTCTCCGTTTCTGTTAGCCAATTTATGCCACCTTCGTTGACCGCTACAGGCCGAAGAAGAAGCCTCATCCGAGCCGGTCAATCGAGTTTTTGTATTGGTCATCTGGCGGCCCCCGGCTCGACATGGTTCTCCTTCTCCGCACAATGTCTGAAATTGTGCCAACAGCTTCATCTTACTCCCAAGTATTGGCAGGGTGTTGGACATTTGTTTTGGCATTTCCTCAAATGCCGTTTAAAAATACATTTTCTTGTTTGATTTTCTGGCAGCTGCAATTTGGCATTTTGACATTTTTCCTATAGGTTTGGTTTCCCTCAAAGCTAACCTCATTTTAGGAGGCTGGCAGACAGACAGACAGACGAAGGTGATCATCGTGCCAAAATTGTGTCGACTTCAAGGAGAACTATACATACATATGTCTTGAAAAATACTTAATATCCATAGGATTCACGTATCTGGCTTCTTTTGCATCCCCTAAAGATACTCAACTCAACTTTAACCTTAAATACCGACTGGAACTTAAGCTTCTGGTAAATAAGGTTCCGTCGGCCCTTGAAAACAAAGCTGATTCCATTATTTCTTGTGACTGTATAATATTTCATCGATGGTCTTCTTCTGTGGCTTTTGGAGGGCATCTGCAGCGAGCTGCATTTATCATGCTGGATTTGCATAATTAATCTGGCTTTGATTGATCGGTCAGAGTGTGAAGCGGAATGTTCGTGTGTGCGGGGGCGTTGTCACAGATACTCGTCTCGCCACATACATGCAAGCATATGTATAATCATCTCGTCTCCGATCAGAAGAAGACGAACAGCGCGAATAGATTTCCTCCTTATCGTTAAACCACATATAAATTTATGCAATCATTTACATAACTGTTCTAATCAAGCATCAATCGACAGGTTTTTCAACTTTGAGAACAAGAGGTTCTGTTGTTTGGGCTCCGCTGTCGCTTTCGATACACACACACAACACCAAGACAACACCAGCCCCAGTATCAGACATAGCCACAGCCACAGCCACAATACACAGATACAATACATATATAAATGGATGCGTCTTCACATTTACGTCTTCAAGGTCAGCGCCAGATGCTGCTTCTCTGCTCTGTCCGTCCGTCCATCTGCCTGTCAGTCTGTCTGTCTGTCCGTCTGCTCGACTCTCCGCCTGCCCATTCAGCTGCTGTTTGCTGTTGCCAACTCGCTCGCTCCCAGGCGGCACGCACCACACCACAGAGTGGATCCGAAGACCGGCTTTGGATCGGCACGAGTTTGGCCGCCGAATCGGGTTTCGGATTTCGGATTTCTGATTTCGGAATCGGATTCGGATTCCGATTTTCACGTTCAACCCGCCGGCTCGGTCGCCTCTCCGTCCCTCCCCCCCAACAGTTGCCTCTTCAAGTGTTTCTGCAAAATTAGCACTTGAGCGTTAATGGCAATGTTTTAATAGCTTGTCTCCCCATGTCTTTCTATAGCGCCCCTGCTTCTGCCCCTGCCACCTCCCCGCGCACTTCTTTAAGTATGTAAATGTCACATTGGTGTTGTTTTTTCATTTCTTTATTATCTCTCGAAGCATTCGTTTCGTAATATTTGCATGTCACGCCGCAAAAACAGAAACAGAAACTGACACAGAAATACTTACCACTTCGACTGACACTTGGCATTAAGAATGGTGCGTATAATTTAATTTTTTTGCCGTTTCTGGCCATTTATTCGGTTCTTTATGTGTCGCTCGTATGGGATGCATCTTCTGCTGGTCGCAACAAATGTTGTTTTTCGGGCTTAAAACGCCTACCAAGCGATTGATTGCCGTGAGGTGCCATTAAATTTAAATTTATGTGCGGCCAAAACAAATTTCCATTTGCGCCATTTATTACTAAATCTCAGTTCATAAAATACGAGGACTTTGTATATTTAATTGACGATGGAAACCTGTTCTTCAATTCTGTTTCTTGCAGCAGCATGTCAAAAGACTTAAGCAACAAACTTGAGCGGACTTCAGCCATGGCATACTTTCCGGCACTGGAACTAAACATTTAAGTATGTGTGAATATTTTGTAGTCCAACTAAAAAATACTAAATAAATACCGAATAAAATACATTTTCAAGGTGATTTTATATTAAGTTTTTCTGATTATAATCTGTGTACAAGTTAAGTGAAATTCCCTCATAGTTTCAGACATCCAGGAAAATTAACATTAACATTTGTATTTTATATGATATTGATATCTTTTATAACTAACTTTCGAATCCCAAGTAATGCTCTAGAACTTGTTATATGTATGTATGTAGAATTAAAGGTTGTCTTTCATTGGAATGTGTTGGGTCAAGCAACCCAATATTAGCCAACGTGATCGAGAGACTCTAGCCAGTGGTGCAGCAGTAAATTAAATCCCTACTGTTGTTTGTTATTTGCACTGCCCACTGTACCACAGTGTACATATAATGTGTACATAAATAAGCTCTCGCATGTCAGCAGCCTATAAATGGAACCGTTTTCTCTAGCCTTTCTTTCTTTCTTTCCTTTTTGCTATCGCTCCCTCGATCTTGCCCTTTAATTAAGTCTGCAGCTAGCACTCAAGTTTCGTACTTAGTCTTTATTGAATAGTTCTTCAATCCAACACCGTCTTGACCCGACTTAATCCCCTGTGTCCCGTCTTTAATCGAGTTAACCATGCAATGGACTTGTCCTGCTCTCATCGCTATAGCTATTGCATACAACTCTTTCGCTATTTTTCAAAAAAAACTTAAGCCGAACAATCGTCGGCTTTCAATAAACAGATCGCAAACTACGCGGCTGGAAAAGCTCAGTAAATCAACGGAATATATACGCTCCATAATAATGTAATTTGAATCAACGCGTATCCAGAAATTGCACTGCTCTTGCCATAGATATTGTATAGAGCATTAAATATATACATTATCTGCACACTCCAGAAATTATACAATATCTTTTAAAATGCTTGATATGGCTTTGAAAGTTTCGCATTGATTAAACACGTGACCTGTTGCGACCCAATCCATTCCAATCGATCACAAATTTGCACATCATTACATTAATTTAACGCGTTGGGCAACAAACAAGATTGGCCATTTGTGATGCGAATTTAACGAACCAGCCATACCACTTTGGCCTGGTCAGTCAATGTTTATTGGTGTGTGAGAAGATTACACATACTATATGCTTGGACTATATACTAATAAATAAACCTAAAGCAGTTGGCACACTATTTTGTCCACTATGGCAGTTAAATAAGAGAGGAAAACTATAAACAAAACAAAAATGATGTATGGGGAGGGGGTGCTTAACCAGCCAGAGATGCGAGGGATTTGCCAGAGAGCTTGCGCACCTTGAGGCCATTTTCGCGGGAGGGACGATGGTTGCGGGCCAAATTGTTGGCGTTCTCCAGATCCTTGGCGGCTGAAGTGCCACTGAGCACCTTTCCAATCTCATCGCGATGGGCGCCATTGGGCAGGGTGTATCTGAACGAAGAATGGGTTCAAGGTTAGTATACTAAAGAGAAATGTGTCCAAAAGAAAACTCACCCAAACTCATAGCCATCGGCGAGCGGTATGTATTTGAACTGCTCCACAGTAGTTTCGCCCAGCATGATGTCCAGCACAGTGCCGGGGGCAAAGGAGGCGCTGATGATGTTGGCGCCCAGTAGAATGCAGGCCAGTAGCAAGACCAATCCATGGACCATCTTGTTGTTTACATTCAAACCCTTTCCAGGCTCCTTGCCGCTGCTGCAGCTAGTGCCAGCCAAAAGAAATAGATTCATCATCTTCACGGGTACGGGAACGGGTACGGGTACGGGTATTGTTCAAAGCTATCCACTGAAGAGCAACGCAACTGACGACCAACGCGGCTAGCAGTCAAATGAATCTTCTTCGTCGAGGCCACAGCCAAGAAACTCATCTGCGACCACCTTAAATGTTTGGACCCGCGAGGAACTGCTGAGTAAGCCTACGGTGGTTGGTTGCCCAATCCCTTGTCTCTAATTTTGTTTGCATAATAAAGCAGAAAAGAGTTCCACACACATATGAGACGACGGGCCGCAAGCGACTCTCGAAAATGTGCATTACATTTAAAATGCCATCAAATGGAAAACCAATCAAGCAACCGCACGAAAAGAAAGTTTTTCTGTGGGGAACACAGACCATTGTATGCCCTAACATCAAAGAAGAGTATTAAATCACATCATAAATGGGAGAACTGAATCATAATACTTATGAAAATATATATGTATGTATAATTTAAATATACCTATATTAAACCTGTTTTCAGCTGACTGCTAAAGTCGCAATAGCCACAGAAATGGTTAGGGTATCCCTCATTAATATGCTGATGTAGCAATCTCCCCTGTCTGTATCTGAAAGATTAACGATCAACGATCAAAAGCTTGTCTTAGCCATGACAGGCACCCGAACGTAGAGAGCTTTGAATCCACGCTTAATACACTGTTAAAAATTCGGTTTATTTATCATCTATCACAACACAAAAGAAAAAGTGGTTTTTAGATCTTATCCGATTTGATCTTACGCGCCGTCACATAGGGCTGGAAGCCATTTTTGTTGGCCTTATAGAGCACCTGATACTCGTAGCCGTCCGCTGAGATGAAGCTGTAGCCGCCACGATACTCCACGGGCTTGGGGGTACCCTTCTCCTTCACATCCCGATCCGTTTCCGGCCTGACAGTGTAGGTAATGTCCTCGGTCCTCTGATGACCGTTTTCAGTGTGAAAACTTATAGGTATAAAGGGAAGGGGTAGAATTTTATTCGCAAGGATAGAACGCATTGAACTTACTTGAAGTGTAGAGCCTCCTCACGCTCACCCTTCTCCAGAGCTGCTGACGAGACCAAAGCCGACAGCAAAATCACACACAAGATTTGTCTTAACTAAACACAAACAAAAAAATGAAAAACAAAAGGTAATCGTCAGCAAACAACTAAATTATCGTCTTGATTGCGAATACGAATACGAATACAAACCAATTTCATTGCACTTTTATGGGTCTGAATCGATTCGAGATATATATCTACTTTATGTACGAGTAGCTTAGAACTTTTGTGGGGTTCGTTGTTGTTCGGTTCGTGTTTTAACTCCAACTGAAGATGAGAAGCGGCCCCTGGGATGAGCACAGCAGCCGAAATAAGTCAAAGAGATACACATGTATAATGGAAACAAATAATATTCTGCGTAGTCGGATTACGTCATTATTTATGGCTCAACTTTTGTTCTAAGCAAGCAGCCAAAGAATCAAAAGAAGCAAAAGAAAGCCCACACACTGAGATTGTCGGGGATTGTCTTCTGGAGAGAAGACCATACACTCATGATAGTTAATCTAAGGAAAAACCCATGGCCATTTGGCTTATTATTTTAGCATTTGATGGACCTCGGAACAGTTGCAGAGATTCCCGCGCATCAAATTGCGGCTGTCAGCGAGGGCCAGCGGCCAATTTATCAACGGGCTTCATCTAAATGTTTATTTAGAAGAACTTAATCGGCCAACCCCCGCCAAAAACAACACAGCCACAACTTGAATAATGAAATGAAAAAATTGCAATCAGATCGTTTCCGCTCTGTCAGAATTCGCCTTATGAAGAATCGCTCAATGCTCGACGCTTGGCGAATGCGAATGCGGGCGTGGAATATGCGCAATGGGTGCGTATCGAAGCGTCCGCCAAAGGACCAAGGACCGACTATTGTTGGTTTATGCAGCCGGTGCAGCTCTCCTGGTGGCAGCTTCTCCTGGGTGGTGGTTGCTTGGTGGCTACATGGTACGTTCCACATGCCACAGGGCCACAGGGCCGCTGCTACGGCTACGACTACGACTACGAACAGGCCACAGCTGACGCCACGCTCGGGCCGGACAGGTTCACAAAATCCACACACTCTCGGTCGGTCGGTCCATGGGAGCGCGTCAGCTGTGCGCCAGCACATTACAAGTAGGACAAGCTGCAAACGACATTGCCATTAGCCATGCCATTGTATACCATGCCAAGCCATGGACTTTGACTACGGTATCTCGGGGGAGGGTTCAATATTAGCGGCATCCACGACAGGCACAAGCTGAGCTACCAAATGATAAACACACACAACAGCAGCCACAGCCACAGCCCAAGCCAAGGGCACAGTGGTGCCAACGCATTCAAATATGGTAGATGAGCAGGCCTCGTAAGGGTATTCCAATGAAATGGTAGTGGACCCACTGTCGTCGCTCCAGAAGGAAAACGAGAACTGGCAAAAAGTTAATAGACGATTGACTAAAGCCGACATCCCTGTCGCTATTGTCGTGTACCGTGTACCGGGTACTGGGTCCAGGGCTTAGCACCCCCTTGGCAACAGGCAAAGTGCATTAGGCAAAGGATCGGGAGGGGTTGGACGCTGCCCTGCCGAGTCGTGCCCTGCCCTAGACCGGGTTGGTCATGCAGGTGTTGCCTGATCCTGTTGAAAATTGCTTTTGAATTAAAAGTTTTGGCTTGTGGCCGGGCGGGTTTTGTTGTTTTTAGCGATTAGCCAAAAGGGGTTTTTTCGATTCAAAGCGATTGAGATTGCACACTCAATTTATTAGCATTTGGCTGGGGCGGTAATCTGATGGGGATTTCTCCCAGTGCACTTGCATTGGCCCAGTTTTCAGTTTGCATTTCAATTTCATTGCATTTTTCCCATTACAATCGTACAATCGTACAATCGGAAGCCGTGGCACGTGCCTGACCCACTGAGGGGGGCAACAGGTCGCGGTCAACGCCAGAGTACGAGAGTGGGGTGTATAAAACCCCATGGGTGTATGACCAGTTGCCACAGTTCGCATTGAAGATGAAGCTGTTCACTCTCTTGGTACTCGCCGCTTGCATCGCCTTAGGCTGCGTTTGGGCCCAGCCAGCGGGCTATCCAAGTGCTCGTCCTCCGTCCACCTATCTGCCCGCCAAGCCACCAGCTCCAGCTCCTAAACCACCGCCGCCGCCGCCCAAAAATAGCTATGGTCCTCCGAAGCCCAATGGAAAGCCAAAGCCTCCACCGCCGCCTCCTCGACCCAGCTATGGAGCACCACCGCCACCAAAGAAGCCACCACCATCACCGCCTAAGCCCAGTTATGGACCACCGCCAGCTCCCCCTAACAATGGATATATACCGCCATCAAATGGAAATGGAAATGGTGGAGGAGGTGGTGGAGGAGGTGGAGGCGGAGAGGATATACCGATCATCAAGCTGGAATCCAAAGTCAACACTGATGGTTCATATAAGGTAAGGGGACCAGCGCCCGTGGGACCAAACCAATCTCTCTGACCTCTCTGATCTCCTTATAGTACGAATACGAGACCGGGAATGGAATTATGGCCGAGGAAATGGGCTACCTGAAGAATGCAGGCGTGGAAGGTGCCGAAGCTCAGGTGGCAGAGGGCTCCTTCTCCTACACCAGTCCCGAGGGTGATGCCATCTCGCTGACCTACATTGCCGACGAGAACGGGTTCCAGCCGATGGGGGATCACCTGCCCACGCCACCACCCATTCCCATCGAGATCCAGGAGGCACTGGACCTGCTGGCTGCAGGTGGCGGCTGCCACGGATGCGATGACAACGAGACAGGGGGCGGCAACGACGGTGGGGGCTATGTCTATCGCTGAAGTTACGATTAATGGTACGGTTTTGACTGCAAATTAAAATGTTTCAAATGAAAAACCCCCAGGAGGCGGCCTACTTATTAAGAACAAGCAAACACCAAACCGAAATTGGCCCGGTCCTGGTCCTGGTCCTGGCCTGGTTCTGTTTCTGGTTCTGGCCTGGTACACCTTGCGCAAGGGCTGTTCGGTACTAGAAAAAGGGGTCCTTCATTCGGAACGCCTTGCAGCCACTTCTCCAACCTCAAGCGTCAAGCCAGAGCGGCGGCTGTGTGACTGGCAACACATGTTTTTGCCAATCCCTGGCCCTTATCCTGTTGATCGCTCACCGAGGGGTGGCATGCCGCAGCGATTGTGTCGCAATAATGAAAACATTAGCCTCGTAGCATATTTGTCAGCGGACAGGAGCGGACTATCGTAGTTTCAAGAGGGTTTTCCTTTTGGGCCCACCAAGGAAAGGGGGCACAGTAAATGCTCTTGTAATCAATGAAGCTTAAAAAAAGGAATATGAAAAGAATGTGGATCAAAAACAGATACTCCTGACAGCACTATTATGGATGAAATATTCAGTCTAAAGGGTTATGCCTTATTTTTCTAGAGAGCAAATAGATCTAATGGGTGAAACAATCCAGAAATCTTTGCAGAATCGAATCTCTTTGTTCTTTCCCTCAATTACAGCTCTTTTGGGCGCCATCCTACCCTCAATCCGCACCAGGGCGCTGTAGCAGCAGCAGCACAAACTGTAGAAATCACGACCCACCCCAAACCGCAAATAGTGAAACGATACACGCCAATATATTAAGGCATTAGCAGGAATTCGGAATAATGCGGGGTACGAGTGCAGAAGGGGACGGAGGGGAGGAGCGAAGGGAGCGGTGCGCTTCATAATGAGGGAGGGAGTGGCAAGGACATTGAGGATAGCGAATGCGATTTGTATATGGTGGCATTACAGCAACAACATCCGGGAATATAACAACAAACGATCGTTTAATTTCAATTAAATACATTTTCCTTTGAGGCGCAGCCCAAAAGCCAAAAAATAAAGGACCAACCAACGACCGAGAGAGAGAGAGAGAGAGAGACAGAGAGGGGGATGTGTGGCAGGGATGCACACGGGGAGGGCAGGGCTGGAGATTGGCATAGGAATACGCACACTTGCTACAGGCCGCTTAGCTTGGCTTAGTGCTTTGGTGATTTGGGAGGACATGATGTTGCACTTGCCATGCCAAGCCACCACCAGGCAAAGACCTGAAAAAGGGGATGCCCGGAGCGGGCGAGCGAGCGAGCGAGCAAGGGAGATGAGATGCTCTGAGAGATGAGGTGGATGAGTGAGTGAGGCGGCTGCAAAGTGCGTAGCTATGTCAGGAGCCGGTGCCGGTGCCAGAGCTATGCCCATGCCCGTGCTGGACTCGACTGGGCTGGGAATTCTTGCACTTGACGCCAGCCGTGTTGTGACACTGCAAGGCCGTAACAAATCCAAATAAGGGAGCAGGATATACGGATGTGCGAATGCGGATGCGGATGAGGTATAAATAGCGACCGCTCCTTCCAATTGGAACGCAGAATCGAATTCGAACGCGAACGATGCACACGACCGCTCATCTGGATAGTCTAGAGCTGGAGGAGGCGGCAACCGGACAGAAGCGTTCGGCGGCCAGCATGATCTTCCGCATCGAGCAGCTGTTGCCCAGCTCCAGCCTATCGCCGACCACAACCAACACCACATCGCCAGTGACCACATTGACGGCCACGACGAGCACTCAGAGCCCGGCCAAGCGGGCGAGAGGCAATCCACGCCCTGGCGTCTACACCTCGCAGTACACACCGAAGGACACCTGCTCGAGTTCCGTGCCCACGCAGGCCCTTCTCAGTTCCACGGCCACACCCACCGACGGCACTCGAACCCACTGCCAGCTGTCCAACGGGGAACTGATCATGTCCGCCACCTTGCTGCGCCAGATCAAGCTCTCCGAAGATGTCTACAGCTTCAATGCGATCTTCGAGCTTCATGGCGGACAAGTCCGGGTGCGACTGGTGCGGGATGTGGCCCGGGACGATGAGATTGTGGCCTGGTTCGGAGAAGAGCTAGTTCTGCTTATGGGCATACCCTTCCTCACGCCACTGAACATACAAGGTAAGGATCACACAACACGACTTGAGGGATTTCACCTGATCTTCAACTAATTTGAATTATCATTTTGTTGCTCTTCCAGGAAACAGCCGCTACACATGTCACCTGTGCCATCTCACCTTTGAGACCCCACATCCCTTGAAGATCCATCTGGCTCTCGGCTGCGGACGCAGTGCGATGGACATACTCTGGATGCGCTTGCACTACGCCCTGAAGGCGGCTGCCCGAAGCCACCAAAGAACTGCCACTCATCTGTCGCCAACGCCAGCGGCTTCCTCCACATCCTCGGCCTCGCCCACCCACTCGCCTCCGCTGCAGATTCCTCCTCGTTTCTCCGCCTTTCGCCCGATATCGGCCATGCAGACACTGGGACCTCTGGCTACTGCCACCGCGGCGGCCTCTGGCACGCTCTCGTACCTGCCCTCCATATCGATGGCAGGCGCACCCTTAGGTGCTCATCCCATGAATGCGGCAGCGCAGATCGAAGCCATTGTCAGCAATATGGGCGCCTCCAAGCAGGGACACCTGTGTATCTACTGCGGCAAGGTATACTCCCGCAAGTATGGACTGAAAATCCACATCCGCACCCACACCGGATTCAAGCCGCTCAAGTGCAAATTCTGCCTTCGCCCCTTCGGCGATCCGAGCAACCTTAATAAGCATGTGCGCCTGCATCTCCAGACCCAGCCCAGTTCAACTGGTGGAGGAGGAGGCGGAGGCGAGGGCGGAGGTGGCAGCAGCGATGTGGACATCGAAGGAGAATCGGAGGCGGGCTATCAGTGTCGCATTTGTCACAAGTCCCTGGCCCGACGCCGCGATCTGCAGCGACACATGGAGACGCGACATGGTGGCTCCACCATTGCACATGCCACCACCAGCACCACCACGCTGACTATGGCCACGGTGAGTGGTTCAAGAGCAGCCACATCCACTTCCAAATCGAGCTAATTTTTTTTTAGAAATATTTTTTGTAGCATACTTTTTAGGGCCCCTTTGTGATAAATACATACCTACATAAAATAAAGAAATATGTAATAAGGAACATCCTATATAGAATTTTTTACTGGGGATTTGGGACTGATTAAAAGCACTCTTCAAATATGAATCAAATTGTATCGCTTTATTGATAAACTTCAATACGAATTCAAAGTGAATTACTATCGTATAATGCACAAATCTTATTGTTAGACAATTAATGCTATTACTCGTACTGGTTGCTCGCTTCCCTTCTCCGGCTTTTTCTTTGTTTTTTTTTTAATGATCTTTTATTGTTAATTATTTTCGTGTATACTCGTTAAATGTTAGGGTACATGCAAAACAATCACAAATTGTCTTTAACTTTGCTAAAGCGTTTGTTATTTCTCTGTGTTTTTGTCAGGGTGTGTGTACTCGTATCTAATATGTGTGGGCTTTCGTTTACAGTGTGTGTGTGTGTGTGTGTGTGGTGTGTGGTGTGTGCGTTGAGCAAAACGTAAACTGGCCTAAAATAAACACTCACAAATACATGGTTTAATCATTGTTACACATCTCCTGTGTATGTAGAAATGCGACGGTATAGGTATACGGTAATTATATATGTATACATTATATTCTCAATATAGATCGGAGCATAAAGTTAACTATTCTGTTGCTGTTTCTGTTTGCTTGATTTCTGTTTGGAACTACATTTTAGTTTGGTTTGCACGGGGGCTAACACTTTAGTAAAAATTGAACAAAGGTCGCATCTTTTCTGTTTCTCTTTAACAAATGCATCGAAAAAATCGTGTATTTTTTTTTTTTTTGTATTTTTTTGTATTTTTATCGTTCTTCAAACCCCTTCTGCCACTTCTCCACTCTTCTGACTATCTGACTTTCGTTTTAAGGCACTTACTCAAGAAATTGCAGATTCTAGAGTGTCTGTCCCTTGGGGTTTCAGTAGTATCTCTTCGTAGTTTCGACCAAAAGCAAATCAGCGAGTATGCATGTATCTATTTGTGTGTGTGTGTGTGTACTGCGTGGGTGTATGTGAGTGCAACTATCACCTTGAGCACTTAAGAATAAATATATATATGTATATTGTTAATATTTTGTTTTTGCTTTTATAGCAAGTTGTAGCTGCGACAAATATGTCTGCCTTTGGATATTTGACGATACGTTTTGCAGTTCTCAAAAGTCTGTACTCGTTTTACATACATACAAAGTTAATAGTAGGTATACATATATATATATGTATATATATATAGTATATACTATATAGTTGGGGTATAGTTCATTATATTTATAATATACTATATGTATAGACACCAATAGTTTTTGTTAATCGTTAAGAGTAATATGCAAATTCTGTAAGTTTTTCTTGTCGCTTGGTTTTTCTTTCTGTTCATTTCATTTCATTTCGATTTTCATTTTTTTAGTTAGGAATATGTATCGTATGTATACGCTCATTTCTTTGCTTGTAAATATCTAAACATAAATTCATACATGAAGCACACTTGGGTTCGGTTCTTTCCGTTCTCATCGACTATTTGCTAATTGTGGTTAGTATTTAGATCGTTATCTATTATCCATTATGTTAACAATTTGCTTAACTTTTCTTAATTATTTTCAAATATATATGCTTTATTATTCTGCAAGTATGTATGAAGTTTAAGTTTCTCATTAATTTGTTATTTGTTGTATTACAGTTTGCATCATCTATCTTCCTCGTTGTTGTTCCCGCTGGTTCTTTATTAAGAGTTAAGAGAATTACTTTATTTATTTATTAAATCTTGTGTCCTATTCTCATCTCCTTTTCATGTGGTTTGCAGTTGGAAACCATTGTAGCATTTGTGGGCATTGTGGGAGGGGGTTATTTTGGGTTGTTTTTGGGCTTGGGTCTCATGGGATTGGCTTAATTGAAATACTGAATTGCTGAACACACACCGACACCTTAGAATACCTTAGGTTCGGTTCGCTAGTTAGAAAATATCATTATCGTATCGTTATCATCGTTATGCAGCTTTAGTTCTGTCTCAAATTAATTGCGCCACGATTACAAATTACAATTACAACCTTACTTGCTCTCTCTTACGACATCGAGTAATGCCTAGTGCATGTCACAAAATACTGAGTTCCCTTCCTCTGGGCTCTGGTGTTCTGGGGTGAAACAATCGATGAGAAATCAATCAATCAATTATTATAAACGACATTTGTATATGTATGTATGTATACGTAAGTAGGCCTGCATGCATGTGTGTATAACTCTGCTCTGCATCGGGGTGATCAAAACATTTCTGAAGACTTTCTTGTTCACAATTGTTCTTAGTTATCGTTTTGCATAAAACTTTGGACGTTTGGTATTCTTATTCAAGTTTATAATTAGACAAACAAAATGCTTAAAGCTGCCACACACTAGACATTGTCTACACTTTTCTGTTTTTCTGTTTTTCTATTTCTGTTTCTAATAGTTAATATTAAGCATATACATACATGTACATATGTATGTACCTACTAAGTATTTCCGTACTCGTTTCTTGTATTATTATTATTGCTTAACATTTAAAAGACACACAGTATGTAGGTGGAACTATGTCTAGGATAATGGATAGCTGTTTATTTCTATGTGTGTATGTTGGTATGGTATGGTATGTTGGTAAGGCATATGCACAAGGGAAGGATTCGATCATTGGATGTAAGATATTCAGTTAGTTTGTAAGGAACGAAGAACACGTAACTACAGGAGTGGGGGGCGGGGAAGACAATACTAGGGTCAATTATATGTACATATTACACGGTTTACAATTGGCTGTTTGATATGAGTATTTTTTTTAAGTTTAAGACTTAATATTAAGTTTAGTTTTGGTTCGCATGAAGCTGGAGAACTAAGAGCTGCGAAAAGCCATCCACCATCCATCATCCATTACCATCATCTCTGACTATCCCTATAGATATCTACTAAAGACTACGCATTAAAACTCTCTCTCTCTCTCTCTCTTTTTCAATTAGATTTCATTGCAGTACGTATTGCTGTTCAGTTGCTGTGGTTCATATTCCTGTTCTTCGGCTATTCGCCTGTTGATTGTGTGGTGCCAACGAATTACATTGTATAATTAACTTTCTTTAATTGTTAGTTGGTGTGTATGTGTGTGTGTATGTGTGTGTGTTCGTGTGTGTTTGTGTTTGTGTGTAGGGACCGTGTCGTGTGTGTTTTCGTGTACATGCTGGCTGTGTCGTGAGGTGTATAGTATCAATTAGTTGATGTCTTACACTTTGTTTAAATTAAGTTTGCTTTATCAAATACCCTGCAACTTCATTTAATTATCACAGTTTTTCATCAGAGATAGTTTAAACGTTTCATTTTTCTCATTACTTTCTTATTTGTTTTTTCCTCTTGTTTTATGCAAAAATAAAAAGCAAGCGATTGGAAATTTGTGCAAAAATATTCTACTTTAGTACTCTACATATATACTTCAAAACAGGTTCGGTGCTTGAATCAATCGGCAAACGAAGATTCCTTTTTTTTTTGGGGAATAGGAATTGGGGAACGTGGGAATGTGGGGCTGGGGTTCGGTTATGATTACACATGTCTCTGCCCGATATGCTGCATGCTCTCTTCTCTTTTCATCACTTATCTTAAAATTTAATCTACATTCTCTAGATTGAATATTCATTGTTTTGTTTTTTTATTTTGTTTGATTTTTTGTTTCTTTTGTTTTTTTGTGTAAAACAAACATCAAGTTTACTTTTAAAGTAGTTTTTGTTTTATTTTTAAACATAATTTAAGTGTAGTTTATTTGGAAGCGAAAGATGGCATATTTGTATTTTCTCATTTTCATTTTCATTGCTTTTTCTGTTTTTCTTGTTCTTTTCTGTTATGTATTTTGTTGTTGGTTGAGTAGAAATATAAATAAAAACAATACACAAAAGTAAGTAAATGTAAATTTAAAATGTCTTCTTGGAAAGTCTTCATTTGAAATTCCCGTTTTCTGGGAGAGGGATTGGGGGAGGAGGGAGACGAATAGAAAATCGTATCTATAAGTTGGTATTAAGGACGTTGCTTGTAGAGTGTGTATATCGGGGGCGTATATCGTTCATGTCCTGTTCTGACAAATGCTTGCTGTTTCTTTGCTTCTTGTTATTTTTTCTTTTGTTTTCAGTTATTTCTATTGCTTTTATTTCTTACTCTCTCATCTCTTTTTGTAGTTTCTTTCAGTGTGATTTTTTGTACTATCGACAAAGAATATTTTTTGGTTATACCGATTTGTATAGAAACAAAGTCATAATGGCAAAAGACATAAGTATATTTCAACATATATAAATATGTAGAAATATACCTCATTAATACATAATGCGTACTTTTTTTGTGCTTGCAGCATGTGTGTGTGTTTGTTTGTGTGTGGGAGTGTATTGTGTTGAAACTATTTGTATTTTGGCATTGATTTTGCTTCGTCTTCATTTAATAAATACTCGCTTACACAAGTCTCCAATACGAATATTCAACAATACAGATGTGTGTGTGTGTGGCTGTAGGAGTGTGTGTGTGTGTGTAAATATATATATATTATATATGTATATGTAAATGTATAGATATAGATTATCCACGAAATACAAATACAAAACTATTTATACGACATTAATTTGTTGCATGGTAAATTTTGGTACTTTAAGTAATGCTCATTCGTTGCCTAACACATTGAGAGTATTGAAAGTAGAAGCACTACAGCACTAAAACGACAGACTAATACAAGTACAAGTACAAAAAAAATAAAATTCACTTAATTAGGAAGCGTGAAAGAAGTTACAAATTAAAATAATTGGCAATACGAGCGAGGAGCAGAAGGATTCAACAATAAACGTTTTTCACTTTTAAACAATTTACTTTTTTTTCATTTCCATTTTGGTTTTTTTTGGGCGGGCTTCGGCCTTTTGCTAATGCACAAATCGTTCTTGTACTTTTGCAGCCTGTTTTTGTTGTGTATATAATACGTATATATATATACACATACATATATATATAGACGTGTCTATGCATGTACGTATAAGTAGTAGTATGTGGTATATATTCATATAAATATGTAGCATATGCATGATTATGTATTTATGTATAAGAAATGACCAAAGAGCAAATCAAAGGCATTTTTACAAATTGTCGTCGAAACATTTTATGCTATACAAATTGCAGATTGGATGATGAGTACGTGTTTATTTGGGTATGGTGTAGTGTGCGGTTTGTGTGTGTGTGTGTGTGTGTGAGAGAGTGTATCTATGTGTTTTGTGTTGCAATCTCAACATTGTTCGTCTTGTTGGCACTAGCGGCCGTCAGCTTCTGCTGCTCCGCTGTTGCTGTGATGTTACTGTCTTCATGGTCGTCCACGTTGTTACTGCTGCTGTTATCGTTGGCATGGTTGCTGGAACAAGAAAAGAAGAGGAAATATGTAAATTTTGGGACACAACCGACTTGCAGTTGCGTACAATTCGTTCACTTTGCTGGTGGGTCCATTTGAAATGGGAGTGGTATGCTCCTCCGTTTCGCGATCGCCACCCAAGGGCTTGGTCCACATGCCCTCATCGTCCTCGTAATCATCCTCGCCATCCAACAGCACCGACTGCAGTCGGGTAACAATCGATGTGGCTTCCACCACACTCACCTCGCTCGCCAGCTTATCGCTGGAGGACTTCTCCACATTGGCATTATTGTCGTACTCAGCCTGTTGATCGTCGTTGGATGCATTATCCGGTGCTGTTTTGGGGCTCATAGGCTCATCATCATCATCATTGTGCGCGTGTGACTCCTTCTCATCGCCGACCGTGGCCGGAGTGGGTGCCAGAACCTCCGGTACAGATTGCGATTCTTCGTCCACGGGGGGCCGTGATGTGGGCATACCCAAATCGCTGCCAAAGGTGCTAAAGTGCGCATCGAAGTCGGCAAAGTTATGCGTATTGAATTCCGTGCCCCAGTTCTCGGTGCCAGTGTTGACCTGAGCAGATGCACCGGGAATGTCCGAGAATTGAACATCCATGTCCCAGGGATCGGCCAGATTGCTCAGCGTGATCGAGTTCTTTGTGAACATGCCGTGGCCATGACCATCACCAGATCCCGAGTGGGTGCCCTGCTCGTCCTCGTCATCGTCCTCGTCGTCGATGTTGCGACCGAATTGAAATAGATTCTGATCGTTGTCCATGGTAAAGACAATGTCCTGCAACGTGTTGTCCAAATCACTGTATCCCATATTGCTGTACGACAGCGTTCCAATGTCCCAGCTATTGGTCTCGCCCAAATAGTCCTTCGAGCCACTCGCATTGTACTCGTGGTCCTCGTGCGGATTACAGTTGGCCAGCATCTGGTTCTGCTGCTTTGCTGCAAGCGTGAATTCGCCAGTTTCCGCATCGATAAGCGATTGCCAGAGCTGCTGCTCGGCCTCGTCTCTGAGGCTGGAAACCATCAAAGCAGCGATATGTTCAGATTCTGATATACAATTTGTAATATGACGGAGAATTTTGATGAGATGACCCATGTAGCCAAGTCGACGGCCCTTTTCCACAGACCTGCAGTCGGGGGAAAATCATGACATTGGTGATAAGTGCTTCTCAGACTGATCTGTGTGAATACTTACTGCGCCTGCGCATTGTGCTGCCAAAAGTCAATCAACTTGGAGATCAAGTGACAGTTTACAATCAACTGAAAGGAGCGCTAAAATTAGAACAGGAACTGGACAAGACCTTCATGTCCAACTTACATGCGTTTGCATCTCTGAGGGCAGGGCATTGGGCGCTTCCTTGGTCTTATCCAGGTCATTGAGCTTTGGTTCGCTCTCCGGCTGATCTGCTGCAAGCGGCAACTCTCCTCCATCATCCTCCAAATTGTTCTCCACATGATTCTCCTTCACCGTTGGCGCCGCTGCTTCCTCATTGGCGGACTCTACAGTTGTCTGCGCTTCCGGTTCTTCTGGGGACTTCCGGGAGTTAGATTCCTGAATGGAGTTTGGTGTCTGCTCATCGGCCTGGACCGCCGCTTCCTGCGCAGCTGCCACTTCGATTTCAATGTCACCATCCTGATCCTGATCCGGATTGCTTCCACCCTCCTCCCGCTTATAGTCGTTCAAGGCATTCTTCAACTCAACGTCAAATTCCTCTTCGTTGACCTTCAGAAAGGCATTGATCAGGCAATCGGCGGTGAAGAAGTCGGTGGCCTCCGTAGAGGCCGTATTATTGTTAGACAGCTCATTGTAGAACACCAGGTGAAGGGCCTTCTCCGTTTCGGTGTGCAGAAAGTTGTTCCAGCAATACTGTTTAAAATACTCCAGCAGCAAACTAAAGTATTCGGTTGCGCAGATCCTGAAGAAAGAATGGAGATTCAATTATTGAAGTTCATACTCGGGGCAAGCTTTAAAACTTACGCCTGTTGAATGCTCTCGTGTTTGGTCTCCAGCAGGGCAGTGAACACACGACACACTTGAAGACGTGTCTTGCCAAAGGGGGGCGTCAACACGGCCGCTGTGGTCTCAATTGTGGATTTCTGCAAATCGATATATGTATAGGATATAGAATTAACATTTAATTTCGATTTCACTGTAAGAACTCACCGCAGGCGGGTTCTTTAGAACATGTACGAATTCTTGTAGGCGTGGCGCCATCACAGTGATCACAGTCTCCTGCACTTCCTGATGAAATTCTCGTTCTCGCTTTTGTAGCAAACGCTGACGATCAGAATTGGGCTCATCTCTGTGGAAGAGTGAGAGGGGAGGAGAGGGTAGGGGGAAATAGAAATGAATAATTGATCAAGGGTTCAGGGATCAGGGGGCTCAGCGACTTACGTGAATGTAATTGGCTTGATAAGCGTAAGTACAACCGATATTCCTGATAAGATGGCGCTCTCTTGAGCGTTTGGTTCCAAAATCACATTTAACAAGGCTTCAATTGTATCAGCAGATTCAATGGTTTTCAATATGGGATTTGAGCCATCAAAGGCCGGCTCAAATGAATCGTTCTCCTGCTCCGTTTGACGCATTAGGCGCCCTTGGTTAATAAGATCACAGAAAAAGTCGGCAACATTTGCATGTTTATCGGTTTCTTGAGGATTACGCAATATTGCAATCAGTCTCTCCACAATTTTATCTTCAGTTAGCCACTGCGAAAACAAAAGAAATTGAAGTGTTGATATTGAGTGCTAAACGACGGGAACCTTGACACTCACTTCGAATAGGTTTCGCTTGAGTTGACCACCCTCAATGTCCTTCATCATTTGCATTATTAGATCAGGTATGACCGGTGTGTCAAAGTGTTTGCAAATGAAATCCAAAAAGGTCTTCTGCGATTTAATATACTCCAGGAGTTGTAGGCACATGTGTTGATACGAAAACCAATCTTGTTCAGGCTTTTTGGTAAAGAGCATGCTAAACGTTTTGCTAAAAAACGACGACAGCAATGGATTTAACGGTGGTTCCTTTTCCAGATATGAATACAGCAGCTGTATTGTGTCCGCATCGGACAGAAGCTTCTCATCAAGGGACGGTAGGCCGCTATTTATTCAATATGATTAAATCCGTTTGATTAATAAGCACAAGAGAGTTATTGAAAAAGACAGCACTTACAGTGTGAGTATCTCACAGGACATGTTTGCGTAGCGAAAACGCTGTACCATGGGCAGATCATCAGAGGGTTCAGTTGTGATTAGCTCAACCAGACGCCTGATCACATCGGTACGTGTAAAATAGTTGACGAGAGTTTTCTTTTGCGTTTTGCATTCTTGCAGTATGTCCTCCTCATCTAGAAATTCCTCTAGCTTTGAATTCTGTGCAATGTGTAAAGACGAACGTGCGAGACGGTGAGTGGGTGAGTTGAGTAGGAGACGGATACGGAGACGGAGACGCTGCAGGTGGCCACAAACTTACCTCCTTCTCTAGTAACGCCTCTATATTCGCTGAGGGCGCATAACCCTTGTCCCAAAACATTTTTCGCACGAACGTCTTGGCGGTGACACTTTCAGGCGGGGGGGAACAAGAATTTTATTTCGGAAGCTTGTTAGCTTTTGTTTTGCTTTGCGAGTTTCACTGATTTCTTGGATATATTTTGCACGAATAATTTATTGTAACGTAGCATACACACAGCACTGCGGGGCAAGAGTAAAGGGCAGTCAGTCAATTAAAACGAAAAACGTTGCCGACTCTCGCACAAAGTAATGCGTAAATTTTGTAATTATGCTAAGCAGGTTCCACATATACACTATAATGTAACGTAAGGATGATTTTTGGCTTGTTGGTTGCTTTAGATTTGTGCAGGTTATCGTTGCGGCCACACTTACGATTATGTTTGGCTTTGTATTTCTCACGATCTGCTGCCGATTTGATTGTTTTTCGTCCGAAAAAACCACGCTAAAATTTTCTTCTCTGCTTTTGTGTAGAGCTGCAAAATATTCGATAGTATCTCTCATTAACAAATCGATTCATCGATTGCACCAATCACTCGTAATATTTGGTATCGAATAAGACTTATTAGCTTTGGATTAATATAAGGAATTTTATTTCATTTTTGGGTTGATAGAGGTTTCTGAATTGTCAGAATTATATAAAAGAAAAGCAAAAGCGCCTATGGTTATATCTTTCTAAAACACATAGCTTGCCTGTAACAAATCAGCTTCGAGTCTGATATGGATTTGTTATTGCTTGATATTTCATTGCGCATTTGAGCACATAGTGCAGGGTCTATCGTTTTGAGGAATACCCCCTACAATTTTTGATGCCGATCTATAACGGTGAAGAAATCTAACAATGTGAAACAACAAAAAAATCCTTTTAGATCTTCCCCAGAACATAGAAAACTAGTTCCCTTGATCCATATCCATACTAATATTTTCGCCCTTAAAAATAAAACATATCAACAAAAAAAAATATCGATATATTGATACATCAATATTTACATATTCGCTAAAATCTTTCCTTCTGACGCGTAAAGTTTTTCTGAAATATTTTGATTTCTAAAATACTGGCCAACACGTTGTAGCGGGGGCAAAATGGATGAGGGGGCTCAGTACTCCATACAATCGGTGTGCCGCATTTGTCTGCAGCACCTGCGGAACGCCGCCGCCTTTGATCTGTTCCTGGTCCCGGGCCTGGCCAAAAAACTCTGCGTGTGCACACCGCTGTCCGTGGAGCAGCAGGATGGATATCCCAATAATCTGTGCACCAGCTGTTACTCCCGGTTGAATGAGACGCACGAGTTCCAAAAGCTGTGCGTGGAATCGGTGCAGAAGTTCCAGGACATGGTGGCGAATAATGTCTTCAGCGTCGTCTCCACGGGCTCGCAGATAAAGAACTTCGATGTTCTGAATGTAGCCGGTCATGAGGGGGAACTGGTGGGGGAGGATGAGGATCGCATCAACTTTGATCCCCTATTGGACCACAAGATGGAGCTGATCGAAAATGAGGAGGATGTCTTCAAGATGCTGGAGCATGTGGACAAGGAGGCCGAGGAGGCAGAGTTGGAGGTCAAGCAGGACGCTGAAGATGATCATTTGATGAGCATATTCGCCGACGATTCTTCTGGGGAGAGCATCAGTGACATCGATGAAGACGTGGACTTTGAGCCCAACAGTAGCGATGGCGATGACGACGTGCCCCTGTCCCAACGTCTGAAAATGGCTCACCGCCAATCAACCAAGGCGAAATCCAAGAAATCTAGCGCTACAGACGTCAAAGAAGAGGATGAGTACTTGTCGGGATCAGAAGCTGACGAAGACGGCGACAGCTCGAGGTCCAAACGAAGGAGGATTCCTCCCAGCGAACGTCACCTGCATCGCATTATTGATTGCCACATCTGCCACCAGAAATTCAAGAAAGCCATCCGCTACGAAGAGCACATGAAGCACCACAATGATCTCCTTCCCTTCCAGTGCAAGGTTGAAACCTGCAGGAAAGGTAATCCTCTCTAGCAATTATTATTTAAATCAATATTATCTAACGTTTCGATTTGTAGGTTTCACAACGGCAGGCGGCCTACGCCTGCACATAGACCATGCCCACACCGAACTGTCGGAGGTTCACTCGTGCAGCGTCGATGGCTGTGGGAAGAGCTTCCCGCGCATACGCCTGCTCACGTTCCACATGAAAAAGGTGCACAATATAGCAAAGTCAGCGGCACCGCCTCGCGACTATCCCTGTACGGAGTGCGAGAAGGTATTCCGATGTCCCATGGCCCTGAAGAAGCACATGTACAAGCACGATGGCAAGGAGCTGCCCTTCCCCTGCAACATTTGCGGCAAGCGGTTCGTGATCAACAGCGCCCTCAAGGATCATCTGATGCGGCATGCGGGCATCAAGAACTATGTGTGTCCCTACTGCGGCGTGGGCAAGACGACGCGCCAGGAGTGGAACACCCACATTCTAACGCACACCCAGGAGAAGAAGTTCAAGTGCCATATATGCGAACATGCTTCCCACAACAAACAGAGCCTGGCCAATCACATCAAAATCGTTCACGAGAAGATCAAGAACTATGCCTGCCAGTACTGTGGTAAAACGTTCGGGAAATCTCATGCCTGCAAGATCCATGAAATGACACACACGGGGGAGAAGCGATGCGAGTGCAAGGTAAGAGAGAAAGTGAGAGAGAGACAGGTTCTCAAAATGAAAGGAGTATCCTTTTACACTTAAAACTTCTTTGATTACAGGTCTGTGGCAAGAAGTTCCTCTATCCAAAGAGTCTAACAAAGCATTTGAAGACGCACGAGAAGCGGGTACTTCGCGCCATTGAGACCTATCGCCAACGGCAGGTGGAGATGGGCGAGACGGCGCCCGTGGAACAGGTTGACAACCCCGCGGATGTTACGGGAGTGCCTACCGTAGGTGGAACCGAATCGAGTGCGGGTGGAGAGCCGGTGATGTCACAGAATGCCGCCGATGAGCTGCTGAAAGTTTGTGCGGAATCGGTGGCAACAATACCCAAGGATCCGCGCCGTGTCCAACGCGTGGACATTTCCCAATTGGCGGGCACTGCTGTCAATCCCATATCGTCGGTGTCGGTGCCCTCGTGGTCTCCGCAGGAAGTGAACTTCACCAAAAAGGAGGGAAAGCACATTTGTCCGGGCTGTGGGCAGGGCTTCAACAACATTGGCAACATGAAAAGACACTACAAGATCATCCACGAAAAGGTGAAGGACTTTGCCTGTCGCTTCTGTCCGAAGCGGTTTGCGAAGGCCCAGACACTGCGCCACCACGAATGGATCCACACGGGTGAGAAGCCTTTCGAGTGCAAGACCTGCGGCACCCATTTCCGCCAGGAGACGGCCCTCAAGCGGCATCAGCGAACCCACGAGAACCGGCCGCCTGTTATCTCCTCAAAATTCTATGCGGCACGCGAGGAACTAGAGGAGCAAGAGCGCAGCAAAAGAGAGGCCAAACGCAAGGCGGACGCAAAGCGGAAGGAGATCGCCGAGGCGGCCAAGGAGCAGCTGTCGTCGCTGCACAAACTGGAGACGACCGACAGAAATCTGCACTCGTACGACGAGTACCAGGAGGCTGCCGCAGAGCGGGCAGCTGCCTCCGCCGAGCTGCAGGCACAGCAGTTTGAGGAGAACGAGGTGAAGCGGCGGGCAGACGAAGAGCGGCGCAAGATCCAGGAGGCAGCCTACGAGCAGCTGCAAAGACTGCAGCAGCAGCAGGAGATCGAAAAGGTGCAGACCTCCTACGATGGCTACTACGCGCAGAAGGCCCACGCTGATGGCACCAGCCTCGACGCCCTGAAGATCGATCATGTGTGAGGAAGAGAAGCGCAGTCCAACGTTAAACGTTTCCCCTGGGGGTGGGGGAGGTAGAAGCAAATACTAATTTAGATGTTTTATACGAACAGCAATTGTATATTCTTTATAGAAGATGTAGGGGATGTAGTTATATAAAACTTCATTTTTTAAAATCTAGTTTCCTGAAAGGTTATAATTAATAATACCAATACATATTTAGTACTCCTCATGGAACACCTTTGAGTCTACTCCTTGAGTATGAAAAGCTTCTTTAAGCTGTCTAATGTCATGTTCTCCAGATCCCAGTGCGTGCCAAGGGTTTGACTATCATCGGCTGATGAAATCAGCGACAGAATATTCTCCTCAATGGTGCCATTCACTATAAACCGATGAACCGTCGTGGGTCTAAAAAAGACAAGCCATAAGATTAAATATGAAACACTGTTTATTAAAATTGGAACTCACTTTGTCTGGCCGAAGCGATGAATGCGCCCAATGGCCTGGCGTTCATCGCCAGGATTGAGGATTGGCTCAACCAGAAATACATGTGTGGCCTCGATCAGATTCAGACCTTTGGAGCCACGCGACAAAGCCATCAGCAGGCAAGTAACATTCATTTCTGTGTTCTAACGGACGGTCACAGAGTGCTGGTTAGAGTCGGATAATCGTTGTTTAAGCACTCATAACGAACCTTAAAGTCTTCCAAATCCTGGTTGCTGCATTTGCGGTACACAATCCTATTCAGCCTGAGTGCAATTGAAATTTGCTCGAGTATCGCCTGCCACTGGGAGAAAATTAGGATCTTAACCTGATTATCCGCAGCCGTAATACTGAGAATCAGTTCCACTATGCAGGCGATTTTCGTGGAAAAGCTCCCAACGATCGATTTGGTTGCCCCAGGACGAATGGAATGATACAGCCTTCAGAACAGAAAGCGATAGTCAGAGATGTATGTACATATGCTAAGATTGAGTGACATTTCTTACTGCGGCGAATCCTGGCGACATATGGGACACTTGGTGCTGCCGTCGCGCGATGTTTTCCTTATCATTCCTTCCAGACACTCCTGGCAAACAAAATGGCCGCAAACCATCATCACATACTGCAAGAGAGAGCAAAGGAATAGAAGTGTTTTCATTGTATAGGACATTTATTGTATAGGTATTTATCTGATTTGTAATTATATTTACTCTCGAATCCTCATCGGACTGGCAAATGGGACATGTCCTGGCACTGGTGTCCTCCTTCAAGTGCTTCAGATACTTGAGGCGTCCACTCAGCCGAGTGAAGTTGCGCTGTGCAATATCCAGCTTGTACAGATTCTCGTGCAAATGCTCATCAACCTGGCCATTCAGGATGCGGATATTTGACTGTTCTTCGGGATTATTGGTCAGCAGAATGCGCATCTTGCACATTTCCAGCTCATCGAATGACTTCACCATATACTCCGCCTCGATCCAGTACTTGACCATCGATTTGGCCAGTCCCTGGAGACAGGAGAGCAAATCCAATTTGATTTTACACTCTCCAATGTAGTCGCACAATTCTAATTTAGTGCGAACGAATGTAAAGATTACTGAAAAGACGCGAAACATTAGTTAAAGATTGGATTCGATTATTCGCTTCGTACTTTTGAGAAGACTGATCTCCATGCTGGGCCTCTCCAAGCCTTCGGTCTCGTCATTTTCTTTGGCAAACACAAGACATTCGAATTTATGCAAGGTGTCACGAATCTTGCACAGGCGACACGTGCGCTGCTTTTTCTTGTTCTTTTTCTTTTTGTCTTCATCCTGTTGGAAGAGTCCACAAACTATATATTTCATCTGCGACAATTTATGTAGGTATATATGTTATCATTTATCACTCACCAAAATCTCAGCCAGATGACAATCGGAAACATTGGTTATAAAACTAGTGATATCCGATGTGAGAGCATCTCCCGCCTGAACTGCCCCAACAGCCCGACCAATGATATCCTGTAGATACTCGAATTCCGCAAGCAAATTGATTTTTAGATCCTCGAGACGTTGATGCCACATTTCAATCACATAAATGATGCCCGCTACGGACTGGACCTGCTCCAATTTATCCGCAGGAATATTGGCATATTGCACCTTGCTCAATATGACATCGTGGAGGGCACGCCTGTGGTTGACCACAGTGGCCAGAAATTCGACAATACTGCCACGGAACTGATTCTCCAGTGTGTGCAATTCAGACACCTTTGACTGGTAGGCACTGAGAGCCGATTGGAGCACCTTGGAGGTTTCCCCCAGGTACTTCCTTTCACACCTTTGCATCTGTGATTTATACGCGGTTTCCTCGATTTCAGATATCCTATCCTGAGGAGCAGCCAGAGTGCTGGCTTGCAGAATGTTATAGAGGGCATGTATCTGAAGAACACTGTCCACGCTGTAGAAATGCATTGCACCATTACTATACAGATCTATAACAGAGAATATAGAGCTGAATTTGCTTACGATATGTTGTCTTGGTTGTAGTCCGCTGCTAGCTTCAGTAGGAGCTTGTACTGCCTGATGGCCTGGCGATAATTTTTCCGTATAAAATATATGGCTGCCGATCCATTGTACGAGGAGGCCCAACTCCGAAGCTCCTTCTTGCATTCGTTCTCGTTGTTGGATATCAGATGATCTAGGAGATCCCGTGGATCCAAAAAAGGTAGCGTGTTCAAACTGTTGTTGTTCACGACCGGCACAGAGCAGGTCTTGCGTATGCGCAAAAATGGTTTTAGGATGGTCCGCAGCAGCTGCGGAGAAATGCTTGCCAGGCGGGAGCTGTTGTCCTCGTTATGATGTGTATTCTTTGCCACTTCCTGCCGGAACTGTTCGTGGCACTTATTGTGCTCCTCGCGATAGTACAGGGATTCCACATTGCTAAGCTCCAGGCGATGCACCACTTCCGTTTGCGGCGGAATGCCAAGCTCGTGTTTAACCTTCGACATGCAGGTGCGCCACAAGCTGTGCTCAAGCAGATCCAGCAATGGCTTTGGGTTGTGGCTCAGCTGGAAGGACTTATCGACAGTCTTCCAGGCAGCGGGCGGCTGGCAGGCCTCGTCGAAGCCAACAAACTGCAATAGTGGCGGCAGATCGTCAATGGTTCCAGTGACGGCCCAGCGATTTACAGCCGGCAGCATCCGCACCATTTCCGCCGCCCGCGATGTGGTGCTCTCCATCATCTAAAGAAGGGAAAATGCATTTATAACAATTCGAAAGAAGTGCACTGGCTAGAGGGCTTTTTTCATACCTGAGCCTCGTCCAGGCAGACACGCCACCAGTTGACCATAAGAAGTGGACAGCTCGGACGCATATAGCGCTGCTGGTGGCGCATCTGGCGGTCAGACTTGTGGTCCGCGGTATGATAAATCTCATTGCGAAGGATGAAAAAATCTGTGAGCACAACATCGTACTTGGCCAGCTCTAAGGGACTGTACCACGAGCTAGAGTGCAGTCCGGGGTACAGGAGGACCTTTAGGGAAGGCGAGATGTGCTTTTGCATCTCGTTGTACCATTGCATCTTGATGGGATTGGGCGAGACTATGATGGTAGTTCCGGACTCGATCAGAGGCGTGTTCTCCATGTCTCGCAGTTCCGACCAGCAAATGGGACACACATATGGGGGATCATTCGCATCCTGCTCGCCACTGCTATTCATGCACTTTTCGTGCTGCCACAGTTGGCACATGCTGCATTTGATCCGGATCCCCTTTTTTTTTGTGCAAATGCAAAACAGTTCTTTCTGCAGCCGCGACTTCTTCAGAGGTGTGGTTTCGCTGGCACTCTCTAGTAGTTCTAGCCAGTATTTGTTGTTGAATGTGCCCTTAACTCTGGGATTGAGCAGCAGCATGGCAAGGAACTCCACAGTCTTGCCCAAGCCCATTTCATCCGCAAGGATGCCACCCGGGGGAAGAGTTATCTTTGGCAGTTCCTCCTGAAACGGATAAAACTGTAGACAGTAGTCATGCTTGATCACGCGTGTATGTCCATCCACTGCGTGGAGTATGGAGTAGTTCCCAGTAAATTCATTTGACTCCTGCTCACGACTAAGCATCCAGCAGACGCTGCGCTCTTGGTATTTGCGCAGAGTCGACTGAAAGCAGTCGGGTAGATTTAATGGCTTGTCCTTGCCCTCTCGCGCCTTTTGGTGTCTGTCGTAGAGAGCATCGTATAGCTTCGTGGACACATACGTTTTGAGTGGTCGTTGATACAGCTTCTCCTGCTTGGCCACTGCAAAATCCAGGCTGGTCTCCAGTCTGAAATTTTTAAACACAATCGGCAATAGTATGGCAGCTATTTCCATGTCCAGCGGACGTGGGTGGACATGAGTCGTCTTCTGCAAAAGCACCAAGATCCATTTGGCATCTTTTTTGATGGCTTTGAAGACCAACTGTCGGGGACGCGCGGCTTCGCCTGCCAATGCGTACATAAGAATCTTCCAGTTTTGGTCAACTTTTCTTTAACTTACACTTTTTTATGCATTCAATGAGTATCTCCGCATGCTCCGGCACAAAGAAATCCATTAGTTCCCAGCCCTTTACGGCATAAATGAATTGTGAAGGCTCGCCAACACTTTCTACGGGAATTTCATCCGCGATTTCGCATAAGACAACAGGAGAATTCATCCTATCTTGCATATCGCAGCGATAATATGGTATTTGTTGTGGGTGGTTTGTTTCTTGTATACAAACACTAACCATACAGTATATAGATGGGACAGTTCATACATTTATGTGTCCGCACCAAGCCAACCGGTATCAGCGCCCGAGAGAGTCTTGAGAGTGTATGTGTGCACATGCATTCTCACGTACTTAGCGTGTTTGCAAGTGTGCATGAGCACACAATGGAAATTTGTGCTCTCTCAACTTTGTTTTGATTTTTGTGCTCGCGCCACCCTTCACTTTAGCATTTTTAGAGTCGACCCTTTTTGAAGACGCTTGCCTTATAATACCAAAATAATTGTTATTTTTTACATGCTTTTGATGCTAACTTTGCTTAATATAGAATATACTAATATAATGAACTGATATATGTATATATATATATACAAATCTATATTTAATTGTATGGTGTATTGTATTATACAATGATATATTTGATCACAAATAAAAAAATTTAATTGCACTAAAAAAATAAATATACTGTATTGTTAGTGATACAAATCATACCCGCGACTTTTGACTCTACTTATCGATACACAAGGTAGCTAAAAATATTATCGGTACTTTTGTGCGATAGGCGGGAAGAATTCGGCGTTTATTTCCAAATAAAATCAGAACATTCCTCACAAGGAATTTTTTTCTTTGATTTGGATTGAAACTTCTATTCGGTTCTTCATAATTTACGTTATTAAATTATCATTTTCATAGCGACACACAAAAATACATCTCAATGAAACAAGTTCTGAGAGAAGACATAAAAAAATATTTTAAAATAATAGCGAATCGAATAAATGATACATTTAAAAATACTATAGTATATAAACTATGCTCATGGTAGTAGAAACACACATAATATACGTGTATATTACTAATATTAATAAACATATAGAGTTTTATTGCTGTCCTCAGACATGATCCAATTTGAATGCATCGACGGTGGTGCCCTCCGCCTCGGCCTTCTGGGCATAGAAACCATCGTAGGTGTTCGTCTGCTTCTGCAGCTTGTTCAACTGCTCGAATGCTGCCTCCTGTATCTTCCGCAGCTCCACCTCCGCCTTCCGCTTGGCCTCGTTCTCCTCCAGCTGGTAGGCCAACAGTTCGGCGGTGGCGGCAGCCCGCTCCGCAGCGGGATCCTGGTACTGCTCAAAGTTCTTTGGCTGCTGTCGTTTGACCGTTTCCGCCTTGGGTGCCACCGGTTCCTTGGGCTTGCTTGGGGGCCTCGGCGGCTTGTCGTGGACCTTCATGTGGGTCTTGAGCACCTGCTCCTGGCGGAAATGTTTGCCGCACACCTTGCACTCGTATGGCTTCTCGCCCGTGTGTATGTACTCGTGGTGGCGCAGATACTGCTTTTTGGCGAACCGCTTGGGGCAGAAGCGGCAGCAGAAGTCCTTCACCTTCTGATGCACAACCTTGTAGTGGAGCTTCATGTTGCTCACATGGTTGAATCCCTTACCGCAGTCCGGGCACATGTGCTGGCCCTCTTTCTTGGTGAAGTTCACCTGCGGCGACCACGACGGTAGGTTAACAGACGGTATGGGATTCACCACAGTGCCTGCCAACTGAGCAATGTCTACTCTCTCCACACGCCCACGCAAGTGAGGGCTGGGCTTCGCAATGGTTGAGGAGGAGGATGCCGCAGCGACCTCGGCCAGCAATGGATTGACTGTGGTCTGGTTCCTGGGCAGATCCGACTTTTCATGCGTCTTTAAATGCTTGGTGAGGCCCTTCTCGAAGAGGAAGACCTTTCCGCAGATCTTGCACTCGCAGCACTTCTCTCCTGTATGACTTCTCTCGTGGATCTTGCAGGCATGCGACTTGCCGAAAGTCTTTCCGCAATACTGGCAGGCGAAATCCTTCCTCTTCTCGTGCACCACCTTGACGTGGTTGGCCAGGGCCTGCTTGTTGTGCGAGGTGTGCTCGCACTGGCGGCACTCGTACTTCTTCTCCTTGGTGTGGGTGAGAATGTGCTTGTTCCACTCCTGGCGCGTGGTCTTTCCCACGCCGCAGTACGGACAGACGTGGTTCTTGATGCCCGCATGCCGCAGCAAGTGATCCCTCAAAACACTGTTGATGGGGAATCGCTTGCCGCAGATCTCGCAGGCGAATGGCAGCTCCTCGCCCGTGTGCTTGTACATGTGCTTCTTGAGGGCCGTGGGGCAGCGGAATACCTTGTCGCATTCCGTGCAGGGGAAGTCCCTCTGGGGCGTGTCCACCTTGTGCACCCGCTTCATGTGGAAATTGAGCAGCACGGGCCGGGCAAAGGATTTGTTGCAGCCCTCGTAGGTGCACGGATGCATTTCCGATGACTCCGTGTGGGCATGCTCTACATGGACGCGCAGCCCGTTGGCTGTGGTGAATCCCTTCCGGCAGCTCTCCACCTTGCACTGGAAGGGGAGGAGATCGTTGTGGTGTTTCATGTGCTCTTCGTAGCGAATGGCCTTCTTGAACTTCTGATGACAAATGTGGCAGTCGATGAGGCGATGGAGGTGTCGCTCGGCTGCGGGAATCCTCTTACGCTTGGGCTTCTCCCTGCTGCCCTTCTCGCCGTCCGAGTCCGAGTCGTCGGAGAAGGAGCTGAATTCATCCGAATCTTCCTTTACGGGTCGTTTGCTGGCCTTGGCTTTGGTTCCACGCCTGTTTCCGCGTCGGGCCCGCTGGGCCAGGGGCACGTCATCATCGCTGCTGTTTAGCTGGAAGTCCTCGTCCTGGTCGTTGTCGTTGCCGCTCTCAACGGAGGAGTCGTTGGATTCCTCGGCAGAGCCGATCTCATCTTTCTCCACCTCCTCGACCTCCTTCTCCACATCTTCTAGCATTTTGAACACATCCTCCTCATTCTCAATGATCTCTATCTTGGAATTCAAAAGCGGATCAAAGTTGACGTGGTCCTCGTCGTCGGGCGGCAGGTCTGCGACCGCCGCACTGGGATCCAGAACATCGAAGTTCGTCTGGCACGTAAAGGCATTGCTGGAGACCAGATCCTGGAATTTCTGCACCGAATCCACGCACAGCTTCTGGAAGTCGTGCAGCTCGTTCAGCTTCGCGTAGCAGTTGAAGCAAAGATTCTTGGGAAAGCCATCCTGCTGCTCCACCGATAGCGAAGTGCACACGCATAGTTTTTTGGCCAGGCCCGGAATCAAAAAGAGATCGTACGCCATTGTGTCGTGCAGGGTGCTCAGACAGGTGCGGCATACCGTATGTATGGAGTACTGACTCCCCTCGTTCATTTTTCAATTTCAATTCGTTCAATTTTGGCAATTAATAGCTGATGCAAAGAAATTCTGCGCTGAGAAAAATCTAACACAGTATCTATATACGTGTGTATATATATACATATATATATATATATCTATAAAATATACATACATATATATACATAGGGATGCTAATCAATATATCGATATTTTTATTTGTTGATAATACATTTGTAGCTGAGTTTTGTGTTAACTGACTGCCGGAAATATTATCATTTAATACGAATTAATACTTTTCTGAATTTTAAGCTAGTTGACACTATTTTTCTGTTGTTTCACATCGTTAATTTAGATATACCGACTTTTGATTATACTTATCGATGCACATGATTGCTACACTACAATATCGGTACTTTTGTGCGATATACGGAACGAGTACTGCGTTTTATTTTATTTCCTAATATTATAGTTAATAGGCAATATTATAGTTAGCTTCAACATGTTAAGTGTTTAATTATTAAAAAAGTAACAGCAAAAAATATGTGTTTGCAATTGAAAGGAAAATAATCAATTAGAACCAGGGCTACCTCGAAACCACTGACCAATACATATTATTTGTCATCGATAGGCCGCCTGCCTGCCCGCTAAATTCAAATTCTTGCACGCATACATTTTGTTTACGAAGTTGAGGTGGAAAAACATTTATTAGATCTTTTAGTGTTTAAAATAATATTAAATGTAGCAAAATACGCGCCATTTTGCGTGTGCTGGTGCACACTTACAACACGACACACATACATTTATATTTATATATTTATTAATATTATTGTAAACTTATTTCGTTTAGTCGTTTCAATTGCCTTTTGCTTGATATCACCAAAGTAATTTTACATCAATTTTTCCACGTTCTACAAGGGATGTCTCCGCATCCTTCGACTTCCATTCTTCGTAGTTTTCAGAGAGCTTATAGCTAAGTATAATTATAGGTTTTACTGCCTCTTTAGCATAAAGTGTGTGTGGGGCTTTAGAAAATATTATTAGTTGCTCAGTTAAAGTGATAGTTTTGTTTGCAGATCTGTGTATGGCTTTTGGATTGTGAGGTGTGGGGTGTCTGTTAAGAGCAATCGTTCCTTTCTTTATCAAAGTCGCACCATTTTACAAATGTTTAGTTACTCATTTTGAATCACAATCACCTTTCGTTTCGAGTTAGTTATGTGCGCATATTACCAACAAAATCAGTGCAAAATTATACAACAACAAAATAGACAACTATATATTTCATACTTGTTTTATTACAAAAAAAAAAAAAGAGATAAACATAAATAAACGAAAGTTCGTTCGTTCAGGAGAGGTGGCAAATTATGTACGAGCGTGCATTTAGGATAGTTTTTAAGTGTATTACAAATACAATAATAAATTAAACTTAAATGGGGGTTTGGGGTCGATCTCCAAATGTAGATAATACGCTTCGAAATCTTTAAGTAATAGCGGACATTTTGCTTATAGAATGTGTTCAAACTCGCATAAAGTAAACGTCTCGTGCGCACACTAGACTACAAAATACAAAAAAATCTATATGTATATAGTGATATATAAGATATATATATATATATGTATATATATATATATATATAACCTACAATCGAAAGTGTATCGTAAGTGTTTAGGTTCATGTTGCAGTTTTCAGTTTTAGTAGTGTAGATCAGTAATTAGTGGATCCGTGTATCCGTGCTCCAGCATGGCTATACAATCGCTCCATTCTCTGTAAATGTTTCGCTCTTCCTTTTTCCTCAATTTCAAACGCAGTTTTGTAGCAAAAGTTAGGAACCTGTTGCCTTTCGCCTCTCGCCTGTTGTGTGTGGGTGTGCAGGTGTTTAGGTGTTTAGGTGTGTTTCAAAAACTGGATAACAAATGCCCTTTCTTGATAATTGATAACCTGTTGATCTAGCTGTATGTGTGTGTGTGTGTATATATATATATATATATATGTGCAAGGTGTAACAAAGGTCTATTAAAAACTAAACAAAATATAATTGGAAAAAATCCTAGGCCTGACGGAAAAAAAAATGCAGTTAATACGCAAGATTTGCTGCAATTCACATAATACGCTACGCTACAAGATTCGCTGCAGTTGCTGGTGGTTGGTTGTTGTTTGTTGGTTGTTTGTTGCTCCCTTCCCTACTGGCTACTGGGGCTACTGTCTAATGCACGTGCTGATGGTGGGCGACACTGGGGTGCGCAGTGCCAAACACGCTCATAAGATCCCCCTCGAAGAGGGCAATTATCAGCATGATCCCCACGCCACTGAGCATACCGAGTATCTGCAGCAGAAACTGGGCCAGCGACTTGTGTGAGGCCGATATCTCAGGCATCTGTAAACAGAAATGATAGAAATCATTATCAAAATAAGAAGGTTGAATGGGAATCGCTTAACATACCATATCGACCAGGGCAATGTATATAAACAGACCCGCTGCTACGGCAAACATCCATTGGGCCACATCCTGCGACTGGCCAAAGGCAATGCCAAAGATCATGCCAATGAAGCTGAGGACACCAGTCAACAGATTGTAGTACACAGCCGATTTCACGGACATTCCCGCCTTCATCAGAATAGCAAAGTCGCCCAGCTCGTGCGGCAGTTCATGACAGAAGACGGCCAGCGAGGTGGAGAAGCCACCGGCAATGTTTTCGGCAAATGCTGCCCCAATGGCCATGCCATCGGTGAAGTTATGCAGCCCGTCACCCATGATGATCATCCAGGCCACGGCGCTCAGCGTCTCTGGTGGCGAATGGACATGCCCGTGGCGATGGCTATGGCCATGATGAGAGGACTCATGCTCCCTTAGAATGACAGTCACATGATCATTCTTGCCGTCCTTGCCATCCACCACCTTGCTGTTGCTGTTCGAGGCGGCATACACAGCATTTCCATCCAGATCCGTGACAATGGTATTGTTGTCTTGTGCCTCTAGATGCTGCTGCTGTTGCTGCTGGTGGTTGTTATGCTTGTGATTGTGGTTGTGGTGGTTCATCTCCACACAGTTCGTGTGCAGCGTGGAGAGCAGCGACTCGGCGGCCGCTGCCATTTCATTGGAACCATCGTGATCGGAGAGTCCGTTGCGTACCTCAGAGGCGGACGCCGCATCCCCGCCGGCTCCTGCCGCGGACGCAGCCACTCCGTCGCCGGGGAGGTGCATCCACTCGCTCTGCTTGTTGTTCATCGTTATCTCATCGTAGCAGTACGGATAGGAGCTGTATTTCTGCTTGCAGATCTTGTCCCCCGCCACGGAGTTGTTCACCGACGAGTCCGGATCACGCATCACCTTTGCACGCGACGGCTTCTTTGTCTCCTTCTTCTCCACGCTTTTTCGCCACTCTGAGATCATGGTCAGAGCATGTTCCGTTATGTAGAAAAATATGATGCCGCCCAGGCAGCCCAATCCCTTCATGATCATCCCTCGTTCGTCCTGCCCTGCCAGCGACTGCCATCGAAAGAGAATTCAGAAACAGAAATTACGAATTAGGAATCACAACGAAAGGCGGACGACAATCCCATACTCACGTGCGGCAGTAAATGAAGCAGAGCATCGCCAGTCATTGTTCCCACGGCCAACGACACCAGATACTGGATAATGTGTTTGTAATACCGGGAGCCCATGAAGGGTATGATGGCCACTCCAACCAGACCCAGGATGCCACAGGCGAACACCGATGCGAACGCATAGACCCACACTGAAACGAAAGAATCATTTAATTTAAAGAGAACAAAAAACATTTGCTTCAACGAACCATAGAACATATCCTTCTCTGCGACGAGCAGCTTCTCCGTGCTATCGATCTCGTCCAGCACATCCAGGTCAATGCAGCCGCCAGTCTGAGCCTTCAGTTCGTGCAGCAGCACAGGACACAGATGGAGCATGTCTAGTTCGCTGAGTCTAAACTCTGTCGGCTCCTCGGTGGAGCTGCTGTTGTGTTGGAGCAGGGCAGGTGCGCATACAATGTTGGAGTTGGTGCCATTGTTTATAAGGGTGCAGTTCTTAAGCTTGAGCTCCTCTCCTTCCGTCTCCTCGCTGTGACTGTGACTGTGATGGGAGAGATCGTGGGGCTGGACATGATGCACCAGCCGACTAGCAGGCACGCACTGAGGATAGGGAGGGGCAGAGGGAGAGGGAGAAGAGGATACATTAATGTGAAATCAATAAATGAAGAGCAAACCTTTACTTACGGTTCCCTCGGTGGAGGCCACCATCGAGTGTAGATTTATCTGCTGCAGGAAACTGTTGAAACCACTGCTGTCCATCGTCCCCTGCTGGGCCATCAGCTTATCGAGAAAGTACTGGGTGATCTGCGGAACAGGTGGCTCGGAATGGCCATGGCCATGACCATGGCCATGCTCGGCATGCCGTTTGTCTCTTCTCGAGGGCGGACTTGTGCTGTAATTCTGGGTATCGTCGATAGCTAGCTGCTGTCTCTGATCGGTGGTATCACTGGAGGGACTGGAGGAGAGACTGGTGTAGACGCGCGCATTGAGCTGCTCCTGGCTGTGCATCACGGTGGCGCCTGCGAGCAGGCTCTCCACATGATCCTGGCAGTGCAGGCGATGGGCGCAGAGGAGACAGACCACACAAACGGCCATTATGTGACGCGCCATCTTCTCGGCCGCCTCTTTCGGTACTTCTCTGGTCAAACAATGTTCAAATGCTCTATGTTCGTCGATGATTCGTCGATGTTCGTTTTGGTCGATTCGGTTTACTGCCCAGCAATCATTACATGTACATATATTCAGTCAGTCAGTCAATCAATCAATCTATCAGTCAGGTCAGTCATCAATTCACGCGCTCAGTTCTGATCTGCAATGGAACGTAGACGAATATACTTGGGGATTAGTCAAAGAAAAACACACACCAACACAGAATTCGATATGTTTACATGGCCATAGATTCTATGGCAGGGAGGACGGGACGGGACGGAACGGGACTCTACTCTAATCGCTAGCTCGTTATCCCATCCCACACTCATTAAGCCCCCTTTCTGAACAGATCGTTGATAGTTGACCGAAGAGCAGAGGAGAGGAGAGCAGAGGAGACCACTTACAATACACCCAACCCATTTGGTGGACAATTGCATAACCAAAATAGTCAGTCAACCAAAGCGGAAGTTCAAGTTCGTTTCGCGGCCATACGACAGGCGGCAGCCACGAAGTGGATGTGGATCGACACCTCCAAATATGGGAAAAAGCTCGATAAAAACAGACGACAGCAGAACGCCCAAGCAATCAATTGGATTTCAGGTGCTCATAACATTCTCCATAAATGGGATTCTCATTTCAATGCATTCTGTAGCTCGTTTTAAAGAGATCAACGTATAGGAAGTCACATCAATCATCGATCTTTCACTTTGAATTCCATGTAGTGGAATATTGCATCACAGTATCTTTAACAGATCGGATAATCTTTAGCTTTTAAGCACTTTGGCAGACAGTTGTATCTATCAGCATTATAGTATGTATCAAATTAAAACGATTATGGATCTACTTATATGTATATCTTTTAGTTTGAAGCACTTTTCGACACACACACACACTTCAATTGAAACATTTTCAACTTTGTTTCGGTACTCTTTTCATCGATCACTTATAGAATCATTCTCTTTAGGGCTCTTTCAGCTTTGAACTTTATTTTTTGCATCGTTTTTTGATTGAAATTATATAAAGTACAATTTTACTATCAACATCTTCTGGTCTAGGTCTGGGTGAGGGTATGGGTCTGAGTCTGGGTCTCGGTCTCGTCTGCTCCTTGCCATGCGGTGCCATGCCATGCGGTCGCTTCGATAAGCAGACCGCGAATGACGGTGGCACGCGCCAAAAGCGAGACTTTTCTAATTTGCCCCATTCAAGCCAAAACTACTGAAAATTGCTCTGTTAATGTAACAACTTGTTGTTGCAACAACCGCTGCTGTTATTAGAGTTTTCATTGCTGCGGGGCACAGGCAGACGTCAGACCTTAGACAATTTTCTGCAATTGCGCATTAATGCCACAAGCTCCACGACAGCTCCCTGCATTGCTATCCAATTTATTGATAAAACTTGGGCGAATATTTGCGACACAAAACAGGGGGGGACAGTGAAGGGAGGTGTGGCAAGCGGAAACACGTGGGTGGCCAGGTGGGTGCCTGCCTATCGACTTAATAAAAAGGGAAAGCCAAGCCGAGCCAAAACAAACGTCACTGTTGTTGCATAAGCAAGAGGCGCGTCAAGGTCGCAGGAAGTGGGCGGTGAAGTGGCAAGGTGGCAAGGCGGCCCTGTCATTGCACATTCGGCATTGACAAGGACACGCGTTTCCTGGCCGGCCCCCAGGATCAAGGTAGTGGCTCAAAGTGGATGTTCAAAAGGTTGAGAGTTCACTTAAAGACCGCATCGAACCGAACCGAAACGAACCGACCCTGCACTCACTTGTTGAGCAAATGAGAATGTTCAATTAAAGTTTATAGAACTCCGAATAATATTCATGGCTTTTCGTTGATTTTCTGTATTTCTGTGTGTCGCATTATTTAATGGATCTTTGCTTGCAATCAATTCTGGTACAAACTTAATTTCGTTTCAATAAAAATCAATCAATAAAAGCGTATGCAAAAATCTATCGCAAAACAGTTCCCAAATCTCCGGAGACTGCGGGCTGGTTCTTCTGTCACTGCCATTCCCGATGTACATACGATGTCCGATGTCCGTTGTGGAATATCCCAGCAGATACCGCGATCCATCAGAATTGCGATCCCAACCAAAAATCTGACCTCCCAATCAATCCCTGCAGTCAGTCAATTGGTCAAGTGGTGGTGCCGCCGTCGCCATTGACTGATTTGTTTTATTATTTCTTTCATTATGTATTTCTTTTTTTGTTTTTGTTTTTGTTTCTGTTTTTTTTTGCGTTATCTGTTTGTAATCAAGCCTCATTTGAATTCAGTTCGCGTGATTTTATTTTAAATGAAATCACTGAGAGAAAAACTGAAATTGACTTCGGACGCGCTGTTTTATTTCTCCCTGAATGTCTGATATAATTGTTAAAGGGGGGTGGGTGATGGGGAGGAAGGAGGGGTCTGCTTTTCTGTTTCATTCGTTTGTGCCAATAAATTCAGCAATTAAATTCACTTTCTTTCTGTGTCTGTTCCTCTGCCTGTGTCTGTATCTGTCTGGCACGCATGCGCACAGCTCTAGATTGATAGTACAATTAAGTAAAAACAAAAAAAAAGTTTAAAAAAACATATATGTATATATGATATTCTAATAGCTCCGTACCCCATCTATTATTACGAGTCTGCATATGTGTGTCTATTAGAGCACTTGAATATTGAATATTGAAGACACTGAACCCGATCCGAACCGCACCGAACCGAGCCGAACCGACAACTGAGCAGCGCGCATCGCTTTTCGTGCGATTTATAAGCCCAGTTTTTCATTACGGCCATAAAATGGCTCCCCCACACACGGACACACACACATTAAAGCATGCCCATGATCGGTGGGAGGCGTGCAAACTGATTTCAGACCATGGCTACCACACAGCAAAGAAAAACAGAACATTCAGAGTCGATTGGATGCCACAAGTTACTCCAAGCTTGGGCCAAATGGAATTAATCTCTCAATTAATCAGTTAATTAATGGAAAATGTCAACACGTTAATGCTCCTTTTATTACAAATCCGACACTTTAAGTATAATCTATACTTTAAATTGGAATATGCCAAAATACTAGATGTACACAAGCATAGGAGTCGATTTTCGAAATCTCAACCATGAAAGTACTTTAAAAAAGCAATTAATTAGACTTCAATTTGTATCCGAAACATCGAAATTTCAGTTTATATTTTATAGCCTGGTCACTATTTCAATTTAGGGACTTTTTGGAGACACACGCACAAAAGTCACGTTTGTGTCAGAAAAAGTTTCAATATTTCTCCTTAAAATCGCATTACATATGTACATCCATCTACTATTATTATTATTATATTATTATTTTATTGTATCCTCACGAATCGCTCGAGGCTAAAGGTCTGTTTTTGTTACATTCGGAATGTGTCCGTTAACTTTTAGAAGAGATTTCTAACCCTCTCCTACGCCAAAGAGACGCACTTTGCACGAAGAAGAGTGTGTGTGTGTGAAAGAGAGAGATAATGTCTGAGACTGACAGACAGACATTACTCCGCTATAGATGCTTATCAAGAATATGTATACTTTATGGGGTCGGAAACTCTAATCCAATTGCGGCAAGTCTCTTTGAGTATCGTGTATCAGACCCGATGAATCTATTTTATGGTCTAGAAGTCATTGCTCTTTGCATATCATCATATTCACATTTATATTATCTTTGTAAAATAAACTGAAATTTAATACTCATTTTGTATGCATATTTACATATGTACATATGTTCATATGAGCAGACACTACAGTTGTTTATATTTCGCTTCAAATCTTCATTTCATAGTTGGAATAAAAAATTGTGTTCGTTATCTTCTAGGTTGAAATTCTTGGAACCCATTCCTGACTCAACGAAATCAAATTTCGCAAGATACATACATATATCCATTGCAAAAACTGATTTTTTTCCAGAACGAAACATACCTTAACTGTTTTTGCAGACTAAACGAAATTTAAATTTCGCATGGTATCTCCATTTCGTGAGTATGTATGTATAAAGAGTTCTGCTGACTTTTCAAATTAAAGTTGGCATATAATTTCCTGTCTTAAGGATGATTTCGTTGAATTTTCAGTTTGGAAACTTCCCAACTTGTTGCTGACTCATGGGAATCGATTTTTCACAGAGATATCCGCCTTCAGAACTGAAATTTCACCACACAAACCAATTACAATCAAATTCACAGCTGTTTTTGGCACTCTGCAGACCATGCGCTGCTCTGACTCATCTAATTACATTTCGCATGGTATCTCCATTTTAGACTTTTGCTTCAGACCAGCTTCGTTCTCACTTGTTTAAAATAGAATTTCACCATATTCATATTTATAAGTATGTATGTATGTATGTACGTATGTAGTATGTGCCTACCTTTTACAGCCTGAAATTTCAGTCGCTAAAACCCTTCACACATGACGTACAGACGTACATACAACATTCCCTGACGTAATCCATCTGCCGGCAGGCAGATCTCGCAAGCTGAAATTTCACACAGACAACACCAGAGAAGAGTGTACGTTCGCTACCTGCGTTCGTACAGCGTATGTGGTATACCTTTTATCTTCAGCTGTACCTCTGGCAGTATATCTTTGTCGGAACATTCAAGAATTTCATATCGAGAACCCCACAGGTAAGCAGCAAACAAACACACACACACACAGACAGACACAGGCACATAAACTAATTCCTCAACCTTTATTTACTCCGACATATATGTATATTATCTCTTCTTTTGCCAGACAGAAAAGTAAAATCATTGACCGAAAGCTCTTGTTGTGGATTTTCAGCTTTCAGCTTGTGAACTGCGAGGCGAGCGAGCGGGGGAGCGAGCGAGGGTCATGTGGCGATGCATGAATTTTTGAGTTCTGGATAGTTAGAATAGCTTATCAAGTGTGACTTTGCAGAGGTCGATCACGTCCAAACATAGTATGTATGTATGTATAATGAGTGTCCGGATCGGATCGAAACGGAACGGATCTGGCTGGGACGAGGCTCTGGCTCTGGCTGCGGCTGTGACCTTGTGCCATTGCTCGTCAGCCGGACCGACTGCTAAACTACGTGAGTTTCGCATTTTAATATGCTACAGGTACAACCATAGGGGAGGGAGCCAGAGTGTAGCGCTTTGACACATAACTGATGTTGAAGGGCCCGCGCCCGCCGAATGTGATAAATAATTCATTGATATAGATATGTGTATATGTATAGTATTGTTAATATATAGAATCGTTTTGTAAACAATAGACTATTGCAGTGTTTACTGGTCGGTCGTTAGATTCCTCGATTGACGACGCCGAGTCGGAAGGCGTTTGATTTGATTGGACCTCCATGAATAATTGATTTCTCTCTGGTCAATTGAGAGTTTGTTACCCACTGGGGCAATAGAATGACAATCAATGGGTGCGATAAGGAAACCATACTATCATCGCTGGACACCGATCCATCTATGAATCACAGTGCATAGCTAGCATAGCATAGCACAGCACCTACGCCTCGTCCGACAACAAGTCTTAAAATAAGAGACTGAAAACGTACATACACACATATGTAGAGCAAAACACATGTTGATAGTATATGGGTCATTGCCGATAAGCATTCTATTGCATATTTTACCAAAATCGTTTTTGTGCTTTGCGTAATTGGGCTTTAATGATAGCAGGGAAAATGGAAATGGAAATGAAAATGGCACTTCAATTCGTGTTATAAATATATAAAAAAAATATACCAAAATAGCATAAAAACGTGCCGAATACATACTTATGCATCACTAACACTCTTGTGTGAATGTACATACATACATACATACATCTACAGTTGTACATGGTTTGTATGTATGTAAGTGAGCGGGTGTCCAAATCGCAAGAAGAAGACCAAAAACTCGCACATGGAAGGCGGCTGCTATAAATACACTATGAATGGGTGAGCAAAGAGGAGCAGATGAGGGGGCCCGTCGCATGCATTTCCAATGCACTGAGACACACTAAACTAAATAATCTTTAATTAGGAAAATATTGCAACACTTACACACGTCTATTTATTGAACTGTTTAGCACATCAAATGCATGTACACATGTACACACGTATTTATCAATTCCAAGAGTTGCAGAGATGCGCAAAGCGGTGATAGTGTAGTGCCTGCCTGATGCTGCACAATGATTACTTCGATCCCACTCTGCCGGGAACGGCGGGATGACGGATTTACTGTAGTATACGTACTGTCGAGATAACGCCGAATCTCAATTACGTTGCAACAATCCAAGATTAACACAGAAATTCTACGAAAAGAGCAACTTTTCAACGACGAGGAGGCGCGAGACAGCGGTAATAACTTAGCCCCGACCGACTTGCACAGACTAGACACCACTCACACAAACATGCACAGTTACGCAAGGCGCTGGTTAACTGTAATCATCTTGAGAACTCGATTGATTTAAACATATGCCAATTCCATTTTCTTTTTTTCACTTTTGCACCCACCGCCAACACAAAATCCGCAAAATAGGGATGGAATGCATGTTAAATATATATTGATATCGAACGCGTGCTCCGTAGCTATCGAGTAGAAGTAGTCGCCCGCGTACGCTGTCAAATCGTACTATCCCTGCTTTATAAATCATATATTCGATTACCCTCACGATAATATTATCAGAAACAAAACGTAAAACAGCTAAAAATTAAACCCGAAAAAATGGAAGAAACTGAACATTTTACTACTGGTTTGTGTTTTGCTCGAACGTTTCTATTGAATATATTGAATATATTTTCACAATACCCCCCTCCCCACTCACAGGCTCCAGCAAGCCAATCTTTCCCGACGATGGCGTTCTGCGCTTATACTCGATGCGCTTTTGCCCCTATGCACACCGCGTGCATCTCGTGCTTGATGCAAAGAACATACCACACTACAACGTCTTTATTAATCTGCAAGCCAAACCCGATTGGTTTTTAAAGATGAACAAAACCGGCATGGTGCCGGCACTGGAACTCGTCAAGGATGACGGGAATCCTGTGCTAGTTGAATCTCTAGTCATATGCGATTACCTGGATGAGATGTATCCGGATGTGCCGCTCTACCCAAAAGACCCATTGAAAAAGGCCCAGGACAAGATCCTCATTAATCGTTTTGGCCAGTTCATCGAAGCCACCTACAAGCTGTTGCTGGACACCAAACCCGACCTGAACCTGGTCGCCCTGAACAACGGCTTGGACATTTATGAGAATGAGCTGAAGCTGCGTGGAAGCAACTTCTTTGGCGGCTCCAAGCCGGGAATGCTAGACTACATGATATGGCCTTGGTGTGAGCGTTTTGCTGCCCTGAAACGCCCCGACGGCACCCCAGCTGCATTAAATCCGCAGCGCTTTGGGACACTAGTGAGTAAACACTGGGAATGAATGAATGTCGATATAATATGTACGTTTCGCAGCTTAAATGGCGCGACTTGATGGTCCAGGATAAAGCCGTGAAGGTTTTCTATCTTGATGGGGAGACTCATGGCAAATATATGCGATCCCGTCGAGCTCCTGGTCAAATAGATTATAATATGCTCTAGTAGGTTCATCCATCTCAAATTAATCTTAAACCATTCGTATTTAAGATCTCCCATTTCTCTTTTCTAGCCATGCCGCCAAGCGTATACGATTGGATTAAAACTTTACAGCATTTTTTTTTCTCCACTGACACGAACACATTGATGATCCAGATATTGTAAATATTACGGAAATTTTAATGTAAATTATCAAATTGAATTTGAATTTTTATCGATAAATACACAATGTACCGCGCCTATATAAAGGCGAGACGGCATTCACGTCGTTGTCATTCGATAGGCAGCCCACAAGAAGTCAGCCATTTCGCGTTTAAAGAGATTCAACAATTTAATAAAAAGCATTAGCATGTCCATACCGCAGAAGCACTTTAAAAAAGGTTAGTTCAAGGAGTCCTTCAAGGGCATTTGGCTGATAGGCACCACCACTTGAGGCACTCTGGGCACTTGGGGTTGTGATGCGGCATTTTAGTGGGAAATTGGTTTTGTTCTTGTAGTGAATAATTATAGACAGATATTTCCCCGCTGACGTCAGTGCCAATAAAGTCCACATCATCAACAGGTACGCCCAAACCGGATATTCCAGAGGATGGCGTCTTGCGCTACTACACTATGCGCTTCTGCCCCTTCTCCCAGCGCGCCCATTTGATGCTGGCCGCCAAGAAGATCCCCCATCACACGGTGTACATTGATTTGACCGAGAAGCCCGAGTGGTACACTGACTACAGTCCCCTGGGCAAGGTGCCAGCCATCCAGTTGGCCCATCTGCCGGGCCAGCCAACTCTGGTGGAGTCCCTGGTGATTGCCGAGTACTTGGATGAGCAGTATCCGGGAGAGCGCTCCTTGTTTCCCAAAGATCCGCTGCAAAAGGCCCTGGACAGAATACTCATTGAGCGACTATCCCCCGCTGTGAGTGCCATCTATCCGGTTTTCTTTACCACAAACCCACCGGAGGATGCACTAAAGAACTTTGAGGTCGCCCTGGATGTGTTCGAGGAGGAGATCACCAAGCGCGGAACGCCCTACTTTGGAGGCGATAAAATTGGCATTGTGGATTACATGATCTGGCCATGGTTCGAGCGGTTCCCCGCCCTCAAGTACACGCTGGCCGAGCCATACGAGTTGGACTCCAAACGCTATCCGAATCTGCTCAATTGGCGCCTCCTAGTGTCCCAGGACGAGGCTGTCAAGGCGACTACGCTGGATGCCAAAGTGCATGCCAAGTTTATGCGCACTCGCCACGAGGGAAAGACCAACTATGACTTGGCATTCGAGCCCTTGTAAAGAATGAGAAATGATTAGATTGTAAAAGTGAGATTAATATGGGGGTGACTTAAAGTTGGATTCTGAATCAGCAATATTAAATATACTCGAAAATATAGCCTCCAAAAATGTTTATCTTCGAGGGCATTCAACCTACTATTTGGGATGTTATCTCCAGACTTCCGCACGAACTAATCAAAACTCTGAAAATATTTTTAGGCTCCAGCAAACCGCAGCTGCCCGAGGATGGGGTATTGCGTGTCTACTCGATGAGATTCTGTCCATTCAGCCAACGGGTACACCTCATCCTAGACGCAAAGAAAATTCCCCATCACAAAATCTACATCGATTTGATAGACAAGCCCGAATGGTACAAGGATTACAGTCCTCTCGGAAAGGTACCCGCCTTGCAGCTGACGGATGTCAAAGACCAGCCAACACTTGTGGAATCGCTGATCATTGCCGAATATCTCGATGAGCAGTATCCCGAGTTGCGGCTCTTTCCCACTGACCCGTTGCAAAAAGCCCAGGACAAGATTCTAATTGAACGCTTTGCCCCAGTGGTCAGTGCCGTGTATCCAGTGCTGACCTGCAATGCCAATGCTCCGAAAGATGCGCTGACGAACTTCGAGACCGCCCTGGACGTGTTCGAGCAAGAGCTGGCCAAGCGAGCGACTCCCTACTTTGCTGGACAGACAATTGGTATTGTGGATTACATGATCTGGCCCTGGTTCGAGCGCTTTCCTAGTCTGAAGCTGACCACGGAACAGAAGTATGAGCTGGACGCCAAGCGTTTTGGTCTCTTGGTAAGCTGTTGCCCCCCAACTGAATGCGCGGCCATTTTTAATGCTCACTTTGCAGCTTAAGTGGCGTGATCTGGTTGCCCAGGAGGAAGCTGTTCGAAAGACCGCTCTGGATGCCCAATTGCACGCAGACTTTCAGGGTTCAAAGAGGCTGGGCAAGCCGCAGTACGACATAGCATTTAAAGCTTAAGAGCCCTCCGGAATCTGTGCTTTATTTATTCCAAGCAAAAAAAAAACAATCAAAAAAAAAAAAAACGAAATCAGGCTTCCTTGACCAGCAGATTATAGTTGGGTTTGCCGGCGCTGCGAGTGCGCAGGAACTCTGCCTGCACTTCCGCCTCCATGTAGAAGGCCATCACAGCCGGATCCCGCTTCATGCGTTCCACCCATTGCGACTGAATGGTAAAACCAAGATTACGGGTTAACTTCTGACATCAAGACTCATCCGAAGAGCACTCACCAGCTGCGGGAAGCGCCGCTCGTCGAAATTGTAGTCATCGCCGCGCTGCAGCTTGAGCAGCTCCAGGCGCTCACACCACGGCCACATCATGTAGTCGAGAATGCCCGTTTGTTCGCCACCAAAGAAGTCCGTGCAACGGCGGCTCAGCTCCTTCTCATAGGTGTCCAAGCCACACCAGAAAGGCTCGAGGTCGCCGCCATTAGATGCCGTAAAGAAAGCGCTCAGGACCGAATTGAAGCGCTCGATTAGAAGCCTCTCCTGGACCTTCTTCAGTGGATCTCGTGGATAGAGCGGTCGCAGTGGATACTGCTCGTCCAGGTACTCGCAGATGAGCAGCGATTCGGTCAGCACCGGTGGACCCGGTTCGCGCACCAGCTCCAGGGCGGGCACTTTGCCCTGCGGATTCTTGTCGAGCAGCCAGTCTGGTTTCTCTGTGAGATTTATATAAATGCTGTGGTACGGTATCTGTTTGGCATCCAGCACTAAATGGACACGCTGGGCGAACGGACAGAAGCGCATGGAGTACAACCGCAATATCCCATCTTCGGGTACATCCGGCATGGGAGAGCCTACAATTGGGGATTTGATTCCTTTCAGGCTGGCAGGCCCACACAGTGAGGAGCTGTACCCACCTTTAGCCAAGTGTCTGCCGTTGCTCATGATGCGCGTGGTCTGATCTGATCTGGTCTGGTCCGCTCTGGTCCGACGATGCAAGTGATGCAAATCATCAACCGAGTCAACTAATATATAAAGAGCAGCAGCGGTCCGTCCTTGGCTGGGCGGCTTCCATTACCCGGCCCGGCTGAACTTGGCGGCTGCGTCAACCTCTGCGGCTGACACACATAGCCGCGTTGATGGACACACAGTGGAACGTCTCAGTTCTTGTCACACTTATTTATTCATCTCTCAGAATCAGAAATTGCACACAAAAGTAAAAGTAAAAACTATAGAATCGAGTATCGCGAGATCTAGGCCAGCAGATCGTAGTTGGCGGTGCCCGACTTGCGGCTTTTCCAGAACGCGATGTGCTGCTCGGGCGTGGCATAGAAAGACTTCACCACATCATCCGCCTTGAGCAGATCAATCAGCTTGGCAATCCTGGCAAAGCGTTTCGCATCGAAGTTGTAGTCGTCCTTGAGGACGAACCCAATCACAGCCATACGCTCCAGCCAGGGCCAAATCATGTAGTCTACAAAGCCAGGCTTCTCGCCGCCGAAAAAGGGTGTACCCCGCTTAGCCAGTTCCTCCTCGAAGATGTCTAGAGCGAGCCAGTAGTCATCGAGGCCAGTGCTCTGAAGCACGATCTTCATGAATGCATTGGTGATGGCACTGAAGCGCTCCAGTAGGATCTTGTCCTGGGCCCGCTGCAGCGGATCCTTGGGCAGGAGAGGATTCTGCGGATACTTCGCATCCAGATACTCGGCAATGATCAGCGACTCGATGAGCGAGGGTTCACCCTTCTCCTCCGGCAGTTGCAGGGCAGGCACCTTCAACAGCGGGCTCACCTCCACCAACCATTCGGGCTTCTCGGTGAGATTGATATAGACGATATGATGGGGCACCTTCTTGGCATTCAGCACAAGATGTGCCCGCTCTGCATACGGACAGAAACGCATCGAAAACAGACGCAGTTGTCCATCGTTGGGCAGAATGGGTTTCGAGGAACCTAAAATGTGCAATCATTAAACCAATAAATCGATTATAATATCAAGAAATGTCTAGCCAAACAGCAAGTCACAAAGCTGATACGGTCATGAATGACAACACACGCATATGACAAACATTTTGTTTACCTATATCTTATCTCATAATTCATATTCATATACTAATTAGGTATCATACCTAAAAGTCGTGTCTCTCTCCTTCTCTGTATATATGTACATACATGTATATATAAAGCGGGACTCGCATGAACTCGCAAGCTATGGAATTTTTATGGAATACAACATTTCCGTCTCTGAAACGTCTTTATCAAACCCTATTCATTTCTGTATACCCTGAGTAATGGGTAATTTGAAGCATAAAGTACATGATGTACGTATGTGCATAAGTATATTGCATGTCGTTCTATTCTTGACACGAAGCTCTTAACACACCAAATGTGGTGTAGGCAATGTTTTATTAATTCACATAGAACAGGTTTGCTTTGGCTTAAAAGTTGTCTACCCCGACGCGTAGTTCTCTTTGCTCCAGAGATCGATGGAAACACTATCGGATAAGGTATAAATAAATATAAATACATATTTACATATTTACATATGTATAAGGTATTATTGTTTTTAATTGTTTTGCTATAGCTTCAAGAGTTTCCCGTCAGCTAACTGCAAACAATCTGCCACCTCATTGTATCGGTTCTCTTAATTATTGAATGTGACGAAGAGAAATTAGTGGAATGTTGGAGAACCTGTGCAATTGATTTGTTTTTATTTGATGGTGAAATAGCACTGAACTTTTTTTTCTGCTCTTCCCACCGTGCTCTTACCTTTGGCGTAGTGTTTACCAGTATTCATTTTGGCTTTATTTAGAGAAAAACTTTACTTGTTATTTGATGTTGATGTTGAAGGCAACCGGCTTTCTTTAAGCAACTGATGTTTCTCTTTGCGTGCGCTCTGTATTTATAAAGCTTTGGGGCCCCTATTCGGTCGCATACGATGGGTGAGCTTTTGAGAGCATGACATGGCTCTTACGAATTTCATGAACGCTGTTCTGGCTCTTTCGATAGCGCCTACACATGCATACTCGGAGTAGAACCCATTTCACATTCTCCTCGTTTATTTTTGTTTTTGCGATTAAAACGCCTTTAGCTACATTTTGATTCGTTCACATGCTGCCTGTCATTACATATCATATCAATGTTCGTACATCTACTTATTTGATTAATAATCACGCCCGGCTTTTGCAATATACATATACTATATATTCATGTATATATATTGGGTATATCTTTACAGTTTTACAATAGATTGGATTGGATTGGATTGGGGGGGAGAGTTTTGTTTTGTTTTTTGTTTTTTTTTTTTGGTTTTTTGATTTTGTTTTGGTTAGGTGAACTTTCAACTACTAATAAACAGACACACATTTAGAGACATTTCATTTAGGTTTTATCCTGTTTTAAAATTGGAACGGAACTTATCCTATTTACACAAATTTTACGAAAATACCTGTCTGAAGTCATATAAAAAATATACAAAAAATACATACATACATATATTTAACAAATACTGCCAGCTGATCAATCAGCGCTGCATAAAAAATAGTACTGTAGTTCAATCAGTTATCCGTGTTTACGAAATAAATCGCGATACAAAAAATAATACGAATAAATTAAGGAATAACGATTTATTCGGTTCGGTTCGCTTCGGTGCCGCCGAAGCCTGATTTGAAAGCCCTTGAATCAATATGTATCAATTATTTCTGTTATTCAGATTAATTGGAATTATAGCGTAAAAACGGACTTAAAATTGTGGGATACAATACAAAGGAATGGTTGGTCTTTCGCTTGAAGACTATTATCTAAACAGACAGACAGACGGACAGACAGAGAGAATGACAAAGGACTCTGCTGATAATAATTGAATCAGTTTTAAGAGCTAACAAATTGATCTGCTTTTAAAAAACATTCAAGTTTAAATTTAAATTTAAAAATGGTTCGATTGTTGAATCGTTTTTTCATATCGATTGCGCGTTGTTCTTATTGTAATTACATACATGGTTGGTTTCTTTTTTTGTTTTTTGGTTTTTTGTTGTTACTGGGGGAATAAGTTGCTTAAGCTAAGTACACAAATACATACAATACATGCTAAAAAAAAGTTCTACACATTTGAATTACATTTTTATTTTCATTTCGTTTGGTTTGCAATTGTTTTGATGTTTTTGTTTTGCATCGTTGCCTGACGATTCCGACTCCTAAGTTTCGTTAATAGTTTCGTTATTTTTTTTTGTGTTTTTTTTTGTTTTTTTTTTGTTTGTTTTTTTTTTGTTGGTTTTGTATTTTGTTTGTTGCTCTATAAAATATGCAAACATGTTTGTTGCATTTTGATCACGGTTCTTGCTGTTTCATTATATATATCCTTTTCTTTTGATTACTGGAACGACTTGAATTTATCGAACGAAAATGGTAGTTTGGTGAAGGATGTTGTCTGTTGTTGGTGGGGCAGCTTAGCCATGCGATGAGGTGGCTGCCACTGAGAGGCCAGTAGGTGAGACCGAAGCAACTGTGACAGCCGCCGCCACAACGTTGCTCCTTTTGTTCAGAATCAAAGGCTGGGATTGGGTCTGAGATTGCGATTGATTGGGGGGGCACTGCAATAGCGTCGATCGAGTGGAGCTGGAATGGAACTTTGGCTGCATTTGGCTGGTGGACACTGTGGAAGAGCTGCTGCCACCGATGCTGCTGCTAATGCTGCTGGTGGTACTTATGGTAACCTGCTGCTGTTGCTGGTGCTGGCTGCAAGTGAACAGAGTTCATCATTTGCTCGGGATTGGGGGTAGGGAGGGCAGGGCATTTAGGACACACACCCCTTCTGCTCGCCATCCTTCTTGCTGTTGAACATGGCCAGCTCGATCTCCGTGTGCTGGCTGTTCATATGACGCACCCACTCCGCAGGCGTCTCAAAGGATCTGCAGGGCAAGACAAAAAATTGGTTTCTCAAACTATATTTAAATATTTGGATTTCGCTTACGTGGAGCACAAATCACAGAGCAGGGTGACATGATCATGATCCATATTATTCTCCTGTTGCTGCAAAAGAATAAGGAAATGGTTAGGCACCCTCCACATGGCCCGATCACTAGATCGGCATAGCACCTCCACAAGACTCACCGAGACTCTGCGTCGCTTTTTTGGCACATAGGTTTTGAGGGCTCGCATCGCGAGATTGGTGTTGCTGGAAGTAGTCGACGCACTGCCGCTGGCACTGGTCGCCATGAGGTTAGTGCCCGATCCCGGCTCGTTCGCGTGTGTGCCGAGGTGACGCACCAGGGTCTTGGTGTCTTCAAAGGTCTTCTGGCATATCTCGCACACGAGCAGCTGCTTGAAGTTGTTGTAGTCGCGCAGAGTGTGCTCCTCGGAATCCTCGTGCGGCGTCGCCCGGTCCCGGTTCACCTCCAGCTTGACAGCGCTCATCTTAAAGTCCAGCGGCTGCTTGGGCGACAGGTGCCCATCCTCGTGGTTGTTGTTGCTGGCATTGGCCGCTATTGGTGGGTTGTTGGACCAGTCGCTGGGCTCCTGCTTGATGCTGAGAAAGCTGTGCGGATGTGGCGGTGGCGGTGGTGAGGCAAAGTGCAGCGGTGCCTCATAGTACTCGTGAGCTGTTGGCGTACAAATGGATCACAATCGAATTATTTACATATATACCGCAACTTATCTTTCACACTCACCTCGCTCGCAGGCACTCTCACGACGCATCCGACGCTCGTACACCAGACCCACATCCTCCCGATCACAGAGCGCCTGCTCTTCGTAGTCCGGCCGACGCAGTGTGGTCTCCGCAGGCTCGGTGGCGGTTCCCACGGCCAGGGGACAGCTGCTGCAGCCCACCTCTGTGCATATGGACATGACTGGTGGTGGCGGAACTCCTCCAGCTACTGATCCTGCCACTGCTGCTGCGGTCGTCGATGATGGCGGTGGCGGCGGCTGTGGCTCCACCTGACTGGTGGCGGCTGCATAGCAGCACTTATCCTCGGGATCGATGGCCACCTCCTTGTTTACGGATATGCCCAGCTTGCTGCTGCTGGCCACGCTCAGCAGACCCGTGTGGGCGGCCATTTTTGGTGACTTGACAATCACGGGACTGTCCTTTGGCATGACGGAAGCGCCGAGGCCGCGAAACTGCTGCTGCTGCTGCTGATGGTGATGATGATGATTGTGCTGGTTCTGGTGCTGCTGGTGCTGATGCGAAGGTGGATGGTGTTGTGGCTGTGGCTGGTGATGGTGATGCTCCAAGGAGTATCGGCTGGAGCCACTATTGCTGCTGCTGCTCGGCTTGCTGCTGTAGATGTCGCCAGGAAGCTGTGTGGACATGGGCGGTGGCGGTGGCGGTGGAAGCGTCGAACGCGAGCCATTCGACACGTACATGGCGCTCGCTGACTCGCGCTCCCGCTGATGCAGATGTCCGCCGTGCGGATGGTGGTGCGAGGACGTGACTGTGGTGCTGCTGCTGTTGGAAGCACAAGAGCTGGAGCGACAGAGGCCACGGATCTTGAGAATCTCGCCGCCCCGCAGCACCTCGTTGAGGATGTCATTGGAGACGGTGGCCTCCCCGCTGTACATGTACTGCACCAGAATTTGTATGGCCCGGTGGCTCAGATCGGGCGGAAGCACAACGTATATGACGCCGTTGGGCGAGGTAATCGGTGCCGTCTCGAACATGGTGGCAAAGAACTGACTGCAGGAGCTGAGAATGAACTTGTGCGCCGAGATGCCCACCGTGGGTATGTCCGAGTTGATGCTGCTGCTGGTGTAGGAGCTGTATAGCACCACATCGGCAAACTTTTCATTCCTGCATGACAACCAACGATTATTTACATGGGGAAGAGTACACCACAGGATATTTAATTTACTCACTTGTACAGCGTGGCAATGGAAGTGTTCAAGTAGGACAAATGCGAGTCCCACTTTAGATGATAGTTTTCGGCGGCCATCTCGCGGCCGGAAGCGCCTCGCACGCACAACTGCTGCTGCTCCTGCTGCACATTGACAGCGATAATCAATAAGATAAATCAATAAGTTGCGGGAGACAGGGGCAAACAAGTTTTCAAACATCTTTTTCACCTCACCACCCACAACCCCACCAGATGTAACAGCCCTGTCTAACACTGTCGATTTAGTTATCGAGTGAGCTATCGGGATTTCTATACTGTCAATTGTCATCGATAACTGTTTTGCTTATAAATTACAAAAATACAAACCAAAACAAAACAAATCACAGCCGCCTTCTGCGATAATGGCCGACTTTGACTCTCGTCTAATCAGGTTGATACGCGGCAACCCCCCTCTTTTTGAACGGCAAATCCGCACCACTCCGTACGCATTGAAGCAAAAGGACAAGGAGGAGCTCTGGCGCACTATCGCGGCCTCCCTGCAGACTGATGGTAATTAGTCGAATCCTATCTAGACTTGCTCTGCGTACACTTTTAAATCGATGCAATTCCCCGTTCCACTGTAGTCAAAACATGCACCACCCGTTGGGAGCACCTTAAATCGAAACTGCACCAGGAATTGGCCAAGGAGGCCGAGGGTGTCGGCTCCACCTGGAGTCTGATGCCGAAAATGCGATTTATGAAGCCAAGGGGGATGGGTGGTGTAAGAAGTCCACGGCAATTGGACCCCCTTATTGAGGAGGTGCACGACGAAGAGGACACTTTGCAAGAGGCAATGGACGAACAGTGTACAGGGGCAGAGGCGACCAAGGCTATGGCAAGTGGTAGTGGCCAAATTCTCTCTTCCCCACCCGCTTTAACCCCTGCCGATACCATGAAGCGCGTCGGTGTCTTGCTAGAGGGGTTGGGCGAGGAGGATTGCGTTAAGGCGGGAAAAAGAATCATTGCATACTTATGTAAATGCAATCTGCGTGTTTTGGAATCTAAACCAATAGACGATTTGGTTATTTAGCACACAGCACACAAAAATCGAACTCAACCACGCCAAAAACTCCTGCTATGACGCAGTTTTGTGGAGCTGGTCAAAGAGTGCGCGCGCAAGCAATAACATGTCCAATATCCCCGTCTGGATCAGTCCACGGGGGGGGAGCGAGCTGGCGGGTCACTACCTGGGGAGGAGGTGTGCGCGACGACGCCAAAACAAGCATTTTTAGTTTATTAATTTGATGACTCTGCGAGGCAGGCAGACCATGCGATATTAGCGAAAACAAAAACCAAAACGAACAAGGCGCGTCGTCGTCGTGCACCCTTAACTACTGTGTGTGTGCCCGTGCCCTCACCTCTCCCCCTTCCCTTACCAACGCACATCCCACAAAGTCCACTACTACATGGAACTACTCCTATAGCCAGGCCCCGACGCCGCCGCCACTACCAGCCACCTCCTCCCCGCACATTCGGTATTAAACACCAAATTATCGATTGATTTTAGCACAAACAAAAATCGATAAGCGCCAGTCAAAATCCACTATTGTACAGTTAAATATAAGATTAATGCACAAATCTTCGGCCTTCGCGATGTTCATTTAATGTGTTGTTAAGCTTTACTTTAAATTTAAATGTTGAAATAAACGCTACTTTTAAAAATCGCGCCTAAAATGCTCTAGTAATATCTTAATCAAAAATAATTCACCTTGGCTTTGCTTTTATCTGTTGGTAATTTGCGATGCACTTGTAACAGTTAAATTGAATTTGTTCAAAAATTTATTTATTTATTGTATTTGTATATTATTCTGCATTGAAAGGATTTAGTTAAAACTGCACACAGAGACGTGCGACGGTTGGACAGGGGGAAACTGCGCCGCGTCCAAAGCTTTCGCTTTGCCAGCTTACGAATAAATGCAGCAACGAATGAATGTCCTGGTCCTGCTTGGTCAGGTCAGGGTATATTGACTATATGGTAAGGCCCGAACCTACATCGGAATGAGAGAAAGAGGGTGGGTACTCGACCGCACAAAGAGCGAGCCTTATCTTACACTTAACATACCTTGTGCCTGGGCGCCAGAGAGCACAACCCAGCACCGGGAGAGAGAGCGGAAACGAGCTTACACCACTCTCACGTGCGCGCATTGTTATTGTTGTGGTTGGTTCAAAGTTACATACAAATATAACGGGAGCATCGAGCAACGCGCGTAAAATTGATTTCCCTGAGTATATTGATTTCTGCTACCGTACGTTACTGTCCCTCCGCCTCTGCCTTCACCACCTTCTCCTTCTCAGGATCCACAGTCTCTGGCACAGTCTCCATTTCCCCTTCCCCTATTTCCTCCACAATTGTTGGGCTATCTGTTGGGGTATCTGTATCCTCCTTCTTAGTCATCGCCTCCTGCTCCAGCTGCATTTGTGTGGCCGTCGAAGTATCGTGCTTGAACAGCTCGCGCAACAGCATGGTGGCATAGGCAGCCGTGGGCAACGAGAACTCCAGCACGAGGGCCAAATACTTGGCATCGTCCTCGGAGGGTTCAGCTGTGATTGGAATACCCTTCATCAGCTCAAAGTCGGAGGCTATCAGTGTGTCCTCGGGAGTGTTGTACCGCCGGAAACTCCACTTCAGGTCGTTTGGCTGAATGATCATCTTGCGGTAGGCGCCCCCCAGGGCGTACGTCTTTTCCTTGTGTTTAAGCAGTTCCGAAGAGAGGCCCACTTCGGCCATCATCTCCGCGTACCAAGCCCCGCACTCGTTGGCGGGATATGTTATGTCATGACCGGGCAGGGGAAGGACCACATCTGAAAGCTTATACTTTCCGCTGGCGATGTCCTCCTCGCTCAGCGGTCGCACCTTGCGCTTGAAAACCGATTCCTCTTCCAGGGCGGCATCGTCCTCCTCTTCGAGGCCTTTTGGGAGGTCTCCTTCGTCAGTCTCCGCTGCTTCGGTCTCAGCAGAATCAACCTGGTTATCCTCCTCCATGGGCTCCGATTGCTCCACATAAACCAAGTCGCCGGGTATCAGCTTCAGGCCGAACTCTTTGATCCTTCGCGAAGCGATGCGGTTGAAGATTAGGCTCTGATAAGCATGCGGATACAGCATCAGCATGTTGCGTGGTATCTGTCGCAAAGCTGAGGAATAGTCGGTCTCCCCAAATTTGGCGAGGCCATTCAGTAGCTTCTTCTCGATAAATTTGTCGCCATAGAACTTTGCAGCCGCCGCCGCCGAGTCGCGTTTCTCCCACCATTCCTCTCGTATGGCTCGCATGAACTCCATGTCCGTGTCACGGGGCTTCAGGATTAGCTCGCAGGCCAACTTGTAGTCGCGCTTTAGCAATGCCACGCCCACCTCATACGTTGGCACACTGGCACTATTGCCGAACCGCTGCAGACCGTAGTAGTTGATGAAGCCGCGCTCCTTGAGGGACTCCAGTGCAACCTCAATATCTGCCTTTCGCTCCTTGGCAATGTGACGCAAGGCAATGCGGAAACGGTTGCCCTGCAGATCACCCAACTTTAAGGTCGTGCATCTGAAGTTAAAGTTACCGAGGAAAACATTTCGGATGGCGCGTGACGCATTTATTATGCTCTCGGGCGAACGGCGCTTTATGCAAAATTTTTGCGTGGTTTTGGCGCGCTTATCTTTGGTCCCACAGTAGTTGACCTGGGAGGGTCGTAAGCTATGGAAATAAAACAACTCAATTAGGTTTGATTAATTATGGGGGTTTCGTGGGTGAACCTACTTCAGGCGAGAGGCTAGGGTGGAGGCCACCTCACTGGTATCTATATTCGTTTTGTGCACCAGGAAAGTGACAAACTCTCCAGAAAAGTTCCATCGATTGTCGCCTATTTAGGATGGAACTCAATTGATGTAGATTCTTTAGAAAATGGCCTTCCACTTACCGCGTCCATGCTTTGATTTCATTATGCGTATGGTTTTCTTGTCCTCCACTGGGGTTGCTTCCTCCTCTGGCACCTTTTGCGGCACCTCCTCCTGCGGCACCTCCTCCTGCGGCACTTCCTCCTGCGGCTTCTCCTTAGTCGGCGTCTGACCCAAAGTAGTTGAGACTAGCTTGCCTAAGTACAACTGCTTCACCAGCTGGTGAATTTTCGTGCGATTCTCCTTGTCCAGGCTGCTCACATCGATCTCTACTTTTTGCTCAGTCTTTGGGTCAAATTTGGCATCCGCCAAGCTGGCTATATTCTTCCAGACATCTGGACCAATCACCTCCTCCAGCTCCTTGCGCCATTTATCCAACTTTTGTGGATCCACAGCTGAAAATTGAATATAAATAAGAAATTTATACAAATTTTTGCATTATACTCCGAATAGACATACGTTCTACAACGGCCTTTGGTACGGTTGAATCATTCAGTTCCAGCACGCGTCCTTCGGTATCAATTTCGTTGACATGAAAGTCGGAGAAACGCGATTTTAAAATGCCCGTAAATCCGGGAGCTTCGGCATTGGTGAATTCCGTTATGCCCACCTGGTTCTCGCGCAGTGTGGACTTTTGCTGGGGCGCTGATCTGGGAAAGAATGGAATAGATGAGAAGCCGGTTATGTGGGCACCAAAAATTTATTAGTGTTCGTACCTGTTGCGTGGGATTCCATTGTGCTGGGAACGCTCCTTCTTCTGGCCACGCCAATTACTTTTATTATAAGGCCTAGACTGATGGTTTCTGCGTCCCCTGCCCCGTTCTTTGCCCATTTTTAAGTCAATAAATTGTATTTCTCTTCAGATTTTCAAAGCAGCCAAAACACGTTTAGTCATTCACACTGTGCGAAAACATATGATATTTGCCATTCACCAAACAAGTATGTTATCGCACTCCTAGAGTAATCGTTCAAGTTTCATCACTAGACAACAAAAATACGTAACAAAGGCATGCCTATTATTTGTGGGATTTTGTTTAAAATTTGGTTTATCAATAGAAAATAATATTACGAAACGCCTGAAAAGTGATTAGCAAAATGTTGCCCCACCTGAGCACCGAGGAAATGCTGCCGTCCGCAACGCGAAAAGTGTATATTAATCCCAATTTTCAGATGGCTCTGCAAGGCCGAATTGCTCATCCGTTTCAGCACCACCCACAGCTCCAGCAACAGTCGCTGCCGCCTGCAATCCACATAAACCCGTACTTCCTGCAGCGCCAGCAAGCCATGTATGAGGCGTATCGCCGTCAGGAGCGGATGCAGGAGATGCAGCAACAGGTCTCTGTTCCGTTTTACCAAGGACGAGTGGCCGCAGAGGTAACGCCACATATTCCAGCCAGTACTCCGGAGGCAAAGATAATAAGCAAGGCCAGCACTTGCCTGGTGCGGAAGGCGCCCGTTAAGTCTGCCCCTCTGCGTGTGCCCTCTCCCGTTATTGCTGTGACCCAGCCCCCTCTGGTTAGCATATCCAAACGGAAAATCGTCCGTCAGCCAGCAGTGAAGCCAACGCCAACGACAGCGCCCACGGTTACGGCTCCACCTCCTGCCAAGCGCACGAAATACAAGCTAGTGCGCGCCATCTCCCTAACGTGTACTCCCCTGGTAAAGAAGCGACGCACCCTGGGCGAATTTGTGGGCCAATACGCCCTGCAGCGTACCAACGAGGCGGAAACAGTCAAAAATCCGAGGTTAGACCAAATATTTAGTCGACTCTGCCACAGTATACATGCCATCTATTCCTTACCAATTAGCTTAAAGCCGCAAGTGGTTAAGGCCAGCGTTAACAAGTCCCTGAGCATGGTGAGCATACATGGAGTGATGTACAGGAAGATATCGAAGAACAAGCTCACCAAACTGGACGCCCGAACAGCAGATATGCCCAAATCCACGACACCGAAAACCGTCAACCGATCATTGTCCGGCCGTACTCTGCTCGTGAGCGGCAACAAGTTTATCATTGATCCCTCGGGCTGCCGTCTAACGAGAGTTCCATTCCCAACCGTGGCAGCATCATCAACAGCTGGTGGTGGTGCAACACAGCTAAACGGAAACCGAAGCACCCTCCGTCGAATCGATATTGGTGGCTTGACTTATGTGGCCTCGGCCAAGACCAAGAATGTTTTCATACGCACTACGAATCATGTGTCGCGCGCCCACTTGATTACTGCCAGGCAGCGCAGCCTGACTCTGCTCAACAAGTCGCTGGTGAAGACAAATGTACCATGTGCCATTTATCAGAAGCTCGGTAAATGTGTGGCGCACAGTCGCGGAAAGTGCCGAAAATTGCACGACAAGCGACAGGTCACAATCTGTCCCAGGTTGGTCCCTCAGCCGTGCGAGGAGAGACTCTTCGATGGTGTTCCGAGTGGATGCTCTAAGCGGTAACTCTTGTGCTTAACTTTACTTAACCATTTCAGCTTTCTGCGAGGCGAATGCACCAAGACCGACTGCCTGCTATCGCACAATGTTACGCTGGAGAAGATGCCCGTCTGCCGCTACTATCTGCGTGGCGTCTGTGTGCGCGAGGACTGCCCCTATTTGCACAAAAAGCTCAGCCGCAATACTGAGATCTGTATTGACTTTGTGCGTGGCTATTGCTCGCTTGCTGCCGAGGTAAGTTGTCTTGCTCCAATGGCAAATCATCCTATTAACGCCTTTGATTCTTCAAGTGCAACAAGCGTCACGAGTTTGCCTGTCCCGAGCTGGAGCGCAAGGGTACCTGCGAGTTGGCCAAGTGTCGCTTCTGCAAGCAAACCTCAAAGCGGCTGACAAAGCCAAAACCCAAGACGAAGAAAAAGTCTGTCGGCAACCAGGAAACTCCTCAGACTTCTAAGCCTGGAACGGAGCAACCCAGTAGTTCTCGCTACTTTAACTCCGAAAGGGAGCTAACAACAAACGACGAGTCTGCCTCTGTTGCTGACCAGTCCAATGGTGATAACGAAGAAGCGCTACCCGTGGACGAGGAGGAGGAGAAGTCGTCAGCAGAGGCGGGCCCAGTTAGCTTCCGCCGACGACCAAAGTTAGGGGCACTGCCTGCGTTCATACCGCTGGGCGAAGAAGAATAAGTGATAAGTGACAAGTCTTGGACCCAACGTTTCAGGTACAAATCAATTTGGTTAAGTATGGCTCTATAGATTATTTTAAGTCCTAATTTTTCTAGTTATTCAATTTTATTATTACGAAATAAAAAATATATTAAACAAATGCTTAAAATAATTGAAGGATGTTTGTTTTTTGGTTATAGTTATTCTTAATTAGGGTTTAAAGAAGCTTGGAAAACAGAATTTCAACTTTATTTAAAAGAAGTAAGGTATAAAAATGTTCATACTCCCATACATATGTAGTTCATGTGTACCATATATGTTGTTACTGTGTAGTTACCATGTAAAATATTTGTAATTTTTGTTTGTTACAATTAACCAGCCATGTATAAAATTGATTCACTAATTGGATTAAAATATGTTTTCAGAGCTAAGGGTTCCAGCTAGTTAATAACATTTAATCGAATATCAAAATCGAGGAATATTATTTGTGATCATGGGCAGAGAACGATTAACCCATTGTCGATCAGTGGATATTAAAATACACCCCAAGGAAATAATGAATCTTAAAAAAACGTAACGAATTATATCGTAGCATTTTTGAAAGTAAAGAGGAAGGATAGGATGTATCTGTTATAAGAATTTACAAAGAGCATTATTTTTCGCGGTTTAACTCAAGCTGTTTACATGTTTAAACAGAGGGGGCTTAAGCGGGTTAAGTTCGGACTGGTCGCACCGATTCGGCTAACAGAAATTACGGTACCGAAAGGTCGTGCGCACGCGTAGCTCCCAACGAAGTGAAGTGATCCAAGCGCGTTGGTATCGGTTTCGAAAAACAACTTCAATTTTTTCAATTGTGGCAAATTTGTAAAGTGAGTTTGAGAAAAAGAAATGCGAAATAAAAGTTTAAAAATTTCGGCAGCAGCCTTTGAACTCCGCAAGGTAGCTTTGACATCCGCTGGCGTTTTCGGAACTTTGCACTGTGTTCCTCTCTGTGCTTCTCCCATTCTTGTTTGGTCTACAATCGAGGCCATGCATTTTTCCCCATTTTCGCCAAACAACATGGACTTCGATTTCAATGGCCAAGACGGACTTGTGGTAGTTGTCGTAATTTTCCCCAAAACGTTCTCGCTTTGGTGCATTCCACAGTAAATGCTACTAATATCAAAAGCAACAACAAGAAGTTGTAGAAAACAAGGAACCCAACAACAACATCGCATCGAAAAACCCAAAGGAAGGCAATCCAAAGATTGGCCGCTTCCAGCAAAAAGATGAAAAAAAGTTGCTTGACTTGTTTGACCCAGGCATGTGTAAATGTCTGTATGTGTGTGTGATTGGTGGGTTTCGTTTACCTGTGTGAGTGCGACTCTGGCCATCCATGCCTTCTTCTTCTTCTGCTTCATCTGTTGCTTCTTGTTGTTGGCCGCTGTGCAGCCGCAGAGGCAGCAGCCCGTATTTTACATAAATTTCCAAACAGAATGACACATAAAAGCCATAAAAATGAATTTTTAATTTATGCAAAGAACAACAAAAGCAAATGTAAAACACCATAACGGCCTGCATAACTTTATGTAACGCAAAAAACTGCAAATGGATTACGGCAACAAATATTTTCGTGCGTAAATGTGTGTGTGTGTGTGTGTTTGTGTGCGTTATAGAGTGTGTATGTGTGCGTGTGAGAGAGAGAGGGAGTGCAAGGTGAGGTCCGCATTCGTGGCTTGTTGTTGTAGGGAAAAGGACTTACAGTTAATCGGGATCGGAATGATTTAGTGCAGATTTGGACATATAAACATATGTACATTTGTATGTAAATATGTATGTACATATATGTATTTATCTCAAAGGAAGAAAAGAAAAAGCTTCTGTTATAAATTCTTCGGCTGTCTCGTTCTTCTTCAACCTCTCCCCGCTCCTTGACACTCATTTTCATTCCGCATATTTTCACCAATTAAATTAATTTTAAAATAATTCCTCAGTCTGTGATAAAACAAAACGAGAAACAAGAAGAGCAGAAAGAGAAAAGCAGCAAGCAAAAACAAACGGAAAAAATCAGGAGAAAATCAGAGAACCAGCGGCAATAACAGAAACAACAACAACAACAACAGGAGAGACGGAGAGAGAGAGAGAGGAAAGAGAGAAGTACAAGGTAAACTTTCCAGTCTGCAGCGGCATTCCATTCCATGGTGAGTAGTAGTTGTAGGGTGGGTGAAGTGAACCCAAAAAAAAGTTCCCAAACTAAAAGTCTTGACCAAAAATGCTTAAGCAAGAAATTTATGTGACAAGGGAATTAAAAATTCAAAACCGAAGAGGCCCCTACCCCGCTCTGTTGTCTCTGTCTCTGTCTCTGCAGGTCAATAAAAATAATTATATTAGATTTGATTTTCGTTTAATAATTTGCATAATTTGACCCTAAATGGGGCCCCACACCACACTGCGGTGGGTCGTTCGCTGGCTTGCTCGCTCTCCATAGAACGGTAACGTCTAACGGTGGTTGCTGCAGCATGGCTGCCACTTTCTAGAGCTCCTTTTGGCCCGACTCGGACTCCGATTCCGACTCCAACTCCGACTCGGTCTCGCTGCGCTTTAGTCTAATGATGTCAATTACATCGTGCCACTCGCAGCAGCATTGCGGACAACAAATGCATGCCACGCTTATAAGGCAGCAACAATGCGGCCTGCCACAACAGCTATAGCTATAGCAACAGCAGCGGCAGCAACAACAACAAGTGCCTGGTGCCTCCAACTCTGGCTTCATTAAAATTGCTTTTCGTTTTGTCTACATCCATGTCCATGTCTCTCTCCTTCGCTCGCCGAACCGTTCGTTCGCCTTGTTTCCTTTTTCCATTCCATGCTGTTTTCATGTTCGTGGCTACTGGGAAATAGTTTAATGTTTTACCAACCAGCAGCAGCAGCAGCAGCAAACAATTTTAATGAGTTTTCACGAAATTGTACAAGCTCCCTGTTAAGGCCATGAAAAGCCAAAAATCAATGAAAAACCTAAACACCTCATATAAAACGCAACACATTTCGTATTTGTGTGATTAATTTTGTTGCCGATTTGTTAGTTAACAAGTCGCAAATGTGTTTTTGCGGTAGCCCGAAAGAAAACTGAAGGAAAACCTTGGGAAAACTCCAAACAGCAGCAGCAATAGCAGTTGTAGCTTTTCTGAGGAAGTATTTTAAGCAGTAAATAAGTTTGGCTTGGTGTGCAACAAATAAGCTTTACACTCATTGATTTTCTCCTAATTTCCACTAATCTTTATAGACAAAATAAAGCTCATTTTCTGTGTCATATATGAGCACTTAATCACCTTTTATTCGTCGCTCTGCTCCCCACCGGAATGGACTGAACTTCAGGCTTACAGTTTAATAAACATCAAATTTATGACTCAATTTTTCGTACTGAGACCGCGCTCCAAAAATTCGGCCCAAAAGAAAAGACTCAAAAAAAAAAAAGAAAAAATCGGTACCAAAATCGCTGTTGTCACGCCCACGTCGTTGCATGGCCAGGGGTTATGGTGGTAGAAATAAAGGCAGATCGGAGTAGGGTTGGGGATGGGGACGGGGCCCTCTTTACGCCCAATTTGTCACACATTTCAACATGTTACGAGATGGAGAGGGAGATGGAGATGGAAAAGAAAAAGGAGGCGGAGGCGCATTATCAGAACCCGAACGAAGAAGACGTTGACGAGGTACGAGGTATCTGGATGGAGGATACCCACATACTGAGGTTTGAGCTCTGGGTAGAGCAGAGGGTCTCCGAGTCTGGACATGGACATGTCGGCGGCTGGGTAGGCGTTTGTGGTGTGTGGAATTTTCGGGCATACCTGGCGGGCCTTATAAAGCGTGAGGAATTTCTTCTTACTGGATGGTTCTTCCCTTCCCGCTTCCCCCTTCCCCTTGGCTCTCTGGCTCTTTGGCTCTTTGGCTCTGTGGCCTGTTGTCCTTTCTAAGTGAAAAATTATGCAAAAGTGTTTCATTTTAATAGCGGAAATCATTTATAGAAGTTGTAATAAAGAACCAGCGTGTACTCCTCGTACCTGGATGAGCCCATGGATGGTCATGTTTTCTTTTTTTTTTGGTTGATGTTGCACGTCCTCCCTCCTTCTTTGTGTTGTTGCCAATGCTGGTGCCCAGGGCTGAGTTTTGTGCTCGTTAAACGACCGCCAACGTAGCCCGAATGCAACAATGTTGCAACACTTTGTTATTGTGACAGTGGAGCAGTGGAGTGTCGGGTGGGATGGAATGGGATGGGGATGGGGCCACATGGGGGTTCTGTGGCCATTCAAAAGGAGTCTAACTTTAAGGCAAACTTTAGTTAACGCTAATGACCTGACAAAAGGAATTCAAAGTGGTTCTTGTTCATGTTTTGGCTTGTTGCTGTAGTTGTTGCGACTTTTCCACACACCACACAGAAATAAACTGTAAGAAACTGTTCGTTAGCTACAATGAGAGACAGTGGATCGGATCGGTTTCTTAAGTTCCAGATATATTTAACTCCAGGCTGAAGCAATATCTCTCCTCGTAGCAATATGCATATTAAAATACTTCTATTCCCTTAAAATATACTAAATAATATTATTTTATAAAAAATGGTCTAAAGGTATTTTAATCAGCTGTTTTTGTAGGGTAGAAATTGTAAAAAAAATATATTCAGGCTAGCTCCGGTTTTCACTTTTACGTTTTACTTTTTTAGCCCAAAACATTTCGTTTTTGGGGGCTCCCGTTTCCGCAAATTATTGTCATCCATATGTTTCATCTTTTCCTGTCCTTTTGAAATTAGTCATCGCTTTTTTTTCTATTGCAATTAAGATTCGTTGTTTTATAAAAACGTTTCGGCGAAGAAACGCACAAATTTTGCGTTTTGTGAAAACGGAAGCACCAATTTTTTCGTTTTCAAATGCATATCGGAAAGCTGTTGCTAATGTACACCGACTAACATGAATTAGACTTCATTTAATGATCATAAAGAAACGAAGTGGAAAGCAAAGTGCACATTTGAAAAGTATTTTCGATGGAAATTCAAAAGACATAAGACACGAACTTGCAAAACAAAAAATGAAACGATATACCGTCTATTAACTAAAACTGAGCTAATGTTACCCAAAAAACATCAAAACCACCATTACCGATATGACTTAATTTCTTAGCAAAATTCCAGAGAAATACAAAAGACTTGGGACACGAACTTGCAAAAGTAAAAAGTACAGGAAAAAAAAACCTTTAATGTTTGCAGTGATTTGATAAAACACAACCGAATCATTTCCCATATGACTTCATTGCATAGAAAAATCAGTGCCAAACTCCCAATGGATATGAAAAACTCAATAAAATGGAGAAAAAGCGACTCATCATTGCCTCCTGTCATTGCCGTTGCTGCTCACACACACACAAACACAGACGAACAGACGGACAGATAGACAGACATTAAAAGAGCTGCCATAAAAACGACGGTGTACAAGTACAATTATAAAACCATCAAGGCATCTAAATTAGCTCATTTGGATCCATGGAACCGGGCTTCATAATCGTTAAAAGCCAAACAGCAGCAACAGCAGCAGCAGACAGACGCAGAAACTAATAATACGAGTAATAGTGCAAAAAGTGCAAAAGATCAGACGGAGCAGAGGGAAATGGCGAAAGAAAGAAAACATAACCAATAAAAGTAATAAAAGCAAACTGTTAAAAATGCCGCCACACAGGCGGCAAGGCAATTGATAAGCGTTTTATGGCAGCAGCGATCTATAAAAGACACACAGAGAGTGAGAGAGAGAGAGAGAGAGAAGAGAGGTGAGAGGGAGCCAGGTGAATGCATTACGGTTTATGAATTTTTTTATGCTCATTGATTTGGAAACATGCCGCGGCATTGAGTGCATCGAAACGGATCATAAAAATATCACAGAAACGATCATAAATACCGCCAACAAATTCCAATTGGAATGTTCAATGCCATTCCAGTGCTTCTTCCACTCAATAAAATTGAAACTGATCAGATTCCAACGGGCAAGCAGTGCACGTAATGTACCAAAGCAGTGCAAAACTGTTCTACAAACAAGTACAGTCACTGCTCTAGACTAGACAGTTAAATATCCCATGACCGATAGAGAAAACACTGTTGCTGTTGCGTGTAGTTTCCTCATTTGAATGCCAAGCGCCCAAGAAACATTTCACCCGAATTGGGAGTAGAGGGAGTCAGGTTTTATATGTATTTATGTAGATTGAGTGCCCTCGGACCTGTCCGCTATGATATCTTCTATCGTATTGGCCTCTACGGTATAAACCACTTGGTCCCCTCATTAGCATTCCATTGCTGTTGCCAGCGCATCCAATGTGGAGTCAGTAGAACCAATGGAGCTTTACTAGAATCATTCAATCGCTTGAGGAGTGAGTGTCCGTCGAGCAATGGCGTTTGCGGTTAAACCGTCTGTCACTCAAGTCTTTTGTCATTGCACGGCATAACATTTCAATTAAGGCCTCCATCAGACATATGTACATACATAAGGCTTCTAGCCGCAATGCAGCCAAGACCCCATGGAAATCTATTAAAAGACACACGAATGCCACACAAAAGCAATTTCTATGCAACAACAACGGTTTCCTTCGGTTTGGTTTGGTTTGGGTCGGGGTTCGGGCTCGGTCTCGGGCTCGGACTCTCACAGATGCTACCAATTTCCGCTATAAAAAAGAGATTTAATTGATTTGGCCAATTTTGGTTTTTTAATTACGATTTGCTGCTTGTTGCTTGGTGCCTGTTAATGGTTTCTGATGCGTACTTTCTCTAAGAAGAGTTTTGCAGCTACCGCAAACTCAATTAAATGATAACAAGTCCATCTGGGCGGGAGTCGGCAGTCGGCAGTCGGGGCGTGGCTGAGCCCGTCACAGCCCAATGATGGCGATGATAGCCAGGCGCCGCTGGCAAGTGAATGGCGCAATCAGAATCTTCTGGTCCCGCAAAGCAGAAGAATTCCCACTGAGCTCAGGCCACTGTGCGAAAAGTGCTACCCGGGGACGACAGGGCAGGGCAGGGCTGCGGTGGGCAGGCCACTGGGAGGGGAGACGAGTCGAGACGTCTGCGGGTTCCACAAATTTATGGCCACATTCAATTGTCAAGTTTATGTGACTGCGACTGAGGATCGGGCCAATATTTGCATAAGAGGCGTCGTTGTCGGCGTTCATCCCTTCACTGAAAAAAAAGCCAAACAATCCGAAACGTCAGAGTTGCTTAGATATTTTAGAGCCAACAACTTGTGGCTTTCCTATTTATGGAATTCCTTAATTACGAGTATTCCTGAGAGTTATTCAACCATAGAATTCTATCCCTAAATTCTATATTTTCGCATGTACAAACGTGGCCATAGTTTCTTTCTGTCTATCTCATATTTCACACGGAATATTCTTTAAGTCGGAGCCTCAATATATACGGAATGAATACGCACGATATGGAGGGTCTTGGTTTTATTTTTCTCTCAGTGTTGTTTTCCCTAGAATTCGCTTGGCATTTGAAAGCAAAGCCAAAGCCCTCATTGTCAGTCTTCTCCTCCTCTCTGGCTGGAAGCTTTTGTTTTTGCTTTTACATTCCCGCCATCATTCTCTCTTTTCCACCCTCCTCCCGACTCTGACTATACATAAACATAATCTTCTCTGTTCTGTTCTTTTCTTTTCTTTTCTTTTGTTTTGTTGCAGAACGAAGGCGCTTTTTGATGGTATGACTCGTCTCCTCTTGTGGCATACAAATGACGAATTATGAGAATCTTATAAATTTGCCATTAAATTTTAATGCAAATAATCATCATGCCAATGCCAATGCCAATGCCAATTCCAATGCCAATAGTAATAGTGAGAACAATGCCAAAATTGCCGTCGCTGGCGAGCAGCTTTTAAATAAGATGTCGCAGCGGGATTTCTCCGAGGTAAGTGGAAAACGTTATCAAAATATTCATCATTCAACATCAGCTGTACTCCCTGCTCCCTGTACATACATATGTACATATAGTATATCCGTTTCTCTCTCTGTTACGCACAAACATGTTTGGCCATGTGCGAGTATACATAGTACATATTTCCAGTTTGCAGTTCAAACACCATGACAATTATTTATGGCCTTCAAATATATGTATCGTATCGTATCGTATCGTATTGTATGTACATATAAAACTTAATCAGGCATTACGCCGCTCTCCAAAATTTAACCTCAAGAAGCAGAAATGTTGAAAAAGAAAAGAAATCCCACAGAAAACAGAAGACAGAAGACAGAAGGAAAAGAAACAGGAAAGCAGAAACAATCAGGCAATAATCAAAATGATGGCAAAATGATTTCAATGCTGATTAACCCAACAGCAGCGGCAAGACTACAAAAGGGCTTAGCTTAGCCACAAACAAAAACAAGAAACAAAAAAACGAACAACCAAAATTAAACAAAAGCCAAGCAAAGCAGATCAGCACACAGGGAGAGAGAGAGACAGACGGAGAGAGGGAGTGAATATCACATGAAGAAGTTTCAGATACCCTTGCAGATCGCATTTGAATACATTTTTACGGAAACGAAACATTCCATTAAGTTGAAATTCAAATTTAGTTACAGGCCAACAATTTTTACATATGGATTTTCAATAAATTAATTTCGTAAATAGTATTCGTACCTTTTGTAAGGGTATTAAGGAATGCCAAAACTCAAAACAATTTGGACTTGCACTAACCCCCAGCCCAGTGTAGCCCCAGCAGTCCTGACCCTGACTCTGACTCTCTGGCCCTTTCATCATATTCCGCGCTGTCATGTCAGGGACAAAAACAAAAACAACAACACCAACAACAACAACAAACAAAAAGAACAAGATGAAGAAGAAGAGGCCGAACAGACGACAACGTCAACGATGTTGGATAAGTTTCAGGCGCATGTCTCAAAGACAGATCCCTTAACCGCTCTCCCTCCCCTACTGGCTGGCTGGCTGGCAGTCTCCTTCTCTCCTGACTGAATGACTGTCTTGACTGGCTGATGTCCGTGTCTGTGTCCGCATTTCGAGTGGCGTGGTGTCCCTTTGGCAGCTAGACGGACGATAGGAAACAGGCAGGAGCGTAGCCAAGGGGGAGCTTAATTCGATTAAAGCTCATGTTTAGGGGGTTAACTAACAGAGCCACAAATCTTGCTGTGCAGATGCCAATCAAACGGGGTAAAAATAGCATAAATATTCAACCTAATTTCATGTTTCTTTTGGAGAGATTAGTCAGGATTAAGATTACGCCAACTCCTGCGGCACATTTGCACTGAAATCGCATTTAGAAGAAGAGCAGCAGAAGAAGGATTGGATCCTCTTAATTCGATTCGTACTGGAAACTGTATTGTCAAATAGCGCCCTCTCTTTTTCCAGAGCTTATACAGAATCAAGGTCACCTTGCTCTCATTTACATACGCTCATTCCAACGGGATGTGCCTGGAAAGCCCTCAATCACCGCTGCCTAAGCACAGCGTATAAATCAACGAAGAGAGCTAAAGAATGACTGAGAGAGATAGTGAGAGAGAGAGAGGGAGAGAAGATTAGGAGTGCAGGGTAGAGTGGACAGCCTGGGAGGAAGAGCCCGCAGCTAATTATTTTATTACGCGTTAAATTGCAACAAAATTCTCAAGTTGAGCGCAAAACATGCCAATGTGCGCCACAAGCAATCGTGAAATTGTTCGCATTCCAATGCGGTGGACTTTATCGATGGTCCCGGGGTCCAGTCCCCAGTCCCCAGTCTCCAGTCTCCAGTGCCCAGCCTCGGGGGCCTCACAGGCACACTCTCTTACTCGCTCACAATACTTATACAAACCAAAAACACACACTCTTATACGTACACACACACACACATACATATGTACACATAGAGACATACACAGAGAGGAGGAGATGGACTTCCATTTGGTTCCAGGCAACAACCACTCGAAGCGAAGCGAAACGCAACTGCTGCCCGAATGCATCTATGGGTGCCACTTTTTTGTGTTCTTTCTTTCTTTTTTTTTCTGCTCTTGCCTGTTGGGCGGACAACTGCCAACCGACAAACAGCGACCAGTTCTCGAATCGCAGGTTTTTCTCTTACATTCCTGAATACCTCTTTGGACTCACTTCCCATTGCCCCTCTATCTCGCTCTCTCTCTCTCTCTCTCTTGCTGGCTACCTCCTCATTTTCTCCCTTTCTCATTGCATAAAATTCTTGTCCGTCTTTGACTATTTTCTAAACTGCTGTTGGATGCTGCTGCTGTTGCTGTTGCTGCCGCTGCCGCTGCTGTCGTGGATGCTGCTTCCAATTTAGCTGGAATTGTTGGAGCGAGATAGCAAGCGTATCATTTTACATGACTTCTCTATGTGCCATTTGGGCGCCAATTCCTAAATTGACATACAGCATGGCGCGAGGAACGCAAAGGCGAAGCTAAAGGGCAAAACAGCGAGAAAGAAAGGAAGTTGTACATACATTTGTACATAGAAGCCGTAGTTAGAGATACACTTTCAGGACGATGATATTATGTACAGGTATATCGGGTTATCCCGATCGGATTCTAAGTGATTAACCTCAAATATATTCGATCCTTCTTTGGTATATAATGTTATGTTTCAAAATCCTTACAGCGCATTTGTTGGCATAGCTTATAGCCTTTTTAGCATTTCATGGTACAAGTCGTACCCCATGTGGAATTTAAGAGAATAGAAAGGCAACTCTGAGATTTTGGAAAGCTTCCACAGTCTGCACTAGAAACAGTAAAGTGCGCTGATTAAAGGAGAGAAAAGGGAGAAGAGAAGAGGGAATGCATTCCCACAGATTGAAGGGAGCTTATGCCAAAGCTTATCCATCCGGTCGCTGCCTAAGCTTTGGCTTTGGCTTTGGCTGATCGCGTTTTGTGTGCCTTTCATTCTATTTTCCTCTCGGATCTGCCTGCTATTAATATTATTATTATTATATTCGTTGGGGAAATGATAACATCTGCTAATACTCTCGACTCTAGAGAATGCTGGTCCGTACAGAGAGAGCGGCTGCGGCGGCGGCGGCGGCGCTCCCTTCCGCCATTTTCGAGGGCATGTTCTGTGCGTGTTTATTTGACTTTGACTTTGACTTTGACCACCACAATCTTCTTGCCGAGATCTCTGTTTGGCCTTCTAGCACCGCCAACGCATGGGGAACTGTTGGGGAATCTTCTACGTTTCGCAAAGAAGGAGAGTTTTGGGGTTCTTTTGTGGTAACGCCCTCTTCATTTGTGGCTTATCGCCGGGGCTCTGAACCTGAAGTCTTGGCTCTTATAAGCTGCATAAAACGAAAATTGCGTTCTGCATCTGTCAGATACTTTGTTGTTACCTGATTTATACGCCTGGCAGAGACCGTGCAGCGGTCGAGAGCGGCCAGAAGGCCAATCTAAGCACGTTATCCGTAACTCACGCCCCGCCAGCGACAGGCGCGGCACCGACGGACCATGGGCCATGGGACATGGGGCATCCCGGCATCCACATCGACACTTGTCGGGCACGTTTTCTAGGAAGCCACAGCGGGCACAGGCCTGGCCATGGCCTCGTCTCGTATCGGGCTAATGCATTTGCATACTCATTGCATTTAATTGCTTCAAAAAATATGTAAAAAATTCTACGTCGTTGTCACGGTCTCGTCTTGTCTTGGTCTCGTCCAGGCCGTGGCCGTGGCCATGGCCATGGCCGTGGCCGTGACCACAGCCATTGGTGGCTTATGCCAAAAATGGGCCTCAACTCTAGCACTCCGACACTTTTTCCTCTGTGCGCTGCTACTGATTCGACTGCTGTCTCTGCCCCTGCCCCCGCCCGTTCCTTTACCCTCTCCAGACCAACTGCTGCTGCCAGTCGTGGCTCAGTTCTTGGGCCACGAATTCGTGGAATTGCTTCCGCATTTGATGAGCGGCGGCGGGTGGCAGGCAGAGCGGGGGGGGTGGGGCGAACAGGATCGGGAGCTGGGAGCGAACAGCAGTTGGCCGGGAAACGTGACTCGGTGGCCGCATACCTGAGCACCACCACCGCGAGAGAGGCCAAGACGCGCCACTCCACTGAGGCTGGAGCCGCAGTTGGAGCCGAGGCTGGTGCGTCGGCATTTAACATAATTACAACCCAGTGACGACCGCACAGTGGGGCAGGGCTCAAGGATATGGGAGGAGATCCTTGGGCAGAAATTCGTTTCTGCCATGCGAGCTGGATGAGAGGAAGAAAGACAAAGATTACAATTTTAAAAGATTTTCAAGTAGGATTAAAAAAAAAAGTTAAATATACATATAATAAAAATTACTTTACAAATATTAAAAACTCTACAATGCGTAGATTAAATTTGTTCGTATATTATTTTTGTATGAATTATTTAGTCCGATCATCAAATTTGAGTCTAGAACATTCCACTTTTGACCCACTGTTCAGCATTCCAAATGACTGTGGCAGATGTGTGCAATCATCCTCGAGTCTGCCCCCTATCCTTGCCACCTCCTCCATCTCCTCTGTACAGTTGTGTTTATTGCTCTACTTAGAGGCAGTCGCAGTCGGCAGGGAATGCTCATGCCAGCAATTTGGCCATAATCAATGCTAACTCTGATCCACCGCTCATCCTTAAACCTCTCTCTCTCTCTCTTCCTCTCCCTCTCTGTAGAACGAACCGGAATGTAATCCGGAGCTGCCTGCGGCGAACCGCGCCCTCTTCCTGGAGAAGGTACGCCAATCAAACGCCGCCTGCCAAAACGGAGACTTTGCCACCGCTGTGTTACTCTACACGGACGCCCTGCAGCTGGACCCCGGCAACCATATCCTCTACAGCAACCGTTCGGCGGCGCTGCTCAAGCAGGGACAGTTTTCGGCTGCTCTTCAAGATGCCACGCAAGCGCGAGAGCTCTGCCCCCAATGGCCGAAGGCGTACTTCCGGCAGGGCGTGGCCCTGCAGTGCTTGGGTCGCTACGGCGAGGCTTTGGCATCCTTTGCCTCCGGTCTGGCCCAGGAGCCAACGAATAAGCAGCTGATGGGCGGATTAGTGGAGGCTTCGCTGAAGAGTCCTCTCAGGACAGCCTTGGACCCGACGCTGCAGCAACTGAGGACGATGCAACTGCAGGAGTCGCCGTTTGTGGTCAGTTCGGTGGTGGGGCAGGAGCTGCTGCAGGCCGCACAGTACCAGGCAGCGGTGGCCGTGCTGGAGGCGGCTCTCCGGATCGGCAGCTGCTCGCTGAAGCTGCGCGGATCCGTTTTCAGCGCCCTCAGCTCCGCGCACTGGGCACTGAATCAGCTGGATCAGGCCATTGGCTACATGCAGCAGGATCTGGCGGTGGCCAAGTCCCTGGGCGACACGGCGGGCGAGTGCCGGGCGCACGGGAACCTCGGCTCCGCCTACTTTAGCCAGGGAGCCTACAAAGAGGCTCTGACGGCGCATCGCTATCAACTGGTGCTGGCCATGAAGTGCAAGGACACGCAGGCGGCAGCCTCGGCCCTCACATCGCTGGGACACGTGTACACGGCCAGCGGAGATTTCCCGAACGCCCTGGCCTCCCACAAGCAGTGCGTGCAGTTGTTCAAACAGCTGGGGGATCGTCTACAGGAGGCCCGCGAGATCGGCAACGTGGGCGCCGTCTATTTGGCACTAAGCGAGTGCGAGGCGGCCCTCGACTGCCATACGCAGCACCTGCGGCTGGCCCGCAAGCTGCACGATCAGGTGGAGGAGGCGCGAGCGTACTCGAATCTGGGCTCCGCGCATCACCAGCGGCGACAGTTCACGCAGGCTGCCGCCTGCCACGAGCAGGTGCTGAGGATTGCCCAGGCCCTGGGAGATCGCTCTATGGAGGCGGCCGCCTATGCGGGCTTGGGGCATGCGGCACGCTGTGCCGGCGATGCAAATGCCTCGAAGCGCTGGCACGAAAGGCAGCTGGCGATGGCCCTGGCCGCCAGGGACAAGCTGGGCGAGGGCAGAGCCTGCTCGAATTTGGGCATCGTCTATCAGCTGCTGGGATCCCACGATGCGGCGCTGAAGCTGCACCAGGCCCATCTGGGGATAGCCCGCTCGCTGGGCGATCGCACGGGCATGGGCAGGGCGTACGGGAATATGGCGCGCATGGCCCACATGGCCGGATCATACGAGGCGGCGGTGAAGTACCACAAACAGGAGCTGGCCATCAATCAGGCGGTTCATGATCGCAGCGCAGAGGCGGCCACTCACGGAAATCTGGCTGTGGCCTACCAGGCACTGGGCGCTCATGATGCAGCGCTCACCCACTACCGGGCGCACCTTTCGACGGCCAGATCTCTCAAGGACACGGCCGGAGAGGCCTGTGCTTTGTTGAATCTCGGTAATTGCCTCAGCGGACGGCAGGAGTATGAGGAGGCGGTGCCGCACTACGAGAGCTATCTAATGCTCGCCCAGGAGCTGGGGGACGTGACCGCTGAAGGAAAGGCCTGTCATCTGCTGGGATACGCGCACTTCTCGCTGGGAAACTATCGGGCAGCGGTGCGCTACTACGACCAGGATCTGGCCCTCGCCAAGGACGCCCAGCATCGTCCGAACATGGGCAGGGCCTACTGCAATCTGGGGCTGGCGCATCTGGCGCTGGGACACACTGCCGCCGCACTCGAGTGCCAGCAACTGTTCCTGGCCGTGGCACATGCCACCAACCAGCTGCCAGCGAAATTCCGGGCACTCGGCAACATCGGTGACATCCTCATACGCACTGGCTCCCACGAAGAGGCTATCAAACTGTATCAACGGCAGCTGGCACTGGCCCGTGCCGCGGGCGACCGTTCGATGGAGGCAGCTGCTTGTGGAGCACTCGGACTTGCCCATCGTCTCATGCGGCGCTGGGACAAGGCACTGGGACATCACACCCAGGAGCTGACACTGCGCCAGGAGCTATGCGACCTGGCGGGAGAGTGCCGCGCCCATGGACACCTGGGGGCCGTGCACATGGCCCTCTGCAGCTGGACGAATGCTGTAAAGTGCTACCAGGAACAGCTGGAGCGTGCGCAGGAGCAGCGGGATGCTGCTGTAGAGGCACAGGCCCATGGGAATCTGGGAATAGCGCGGCTCAATATGGCTCACTACGAGGCTGCCATTGGATGCCTGGAGGCGCAGTTGGGGACTCTGGAGCGGGTTTCCCTGCCATCCACTCAGGCGGATCGTGCACGTGCCCTGGGTCATCTGGGAGACTGCTATGCGGCCCTCGGGGACTACGAGGAGGCACTCAAGTGCCACGAGCGCCAGCTGCAGCTAGCGTTGGGGCTAGCCAGTCATCGGGATCAGGAGCGTGCCTATCGGGGACTGGGACAGGCCAGACGCTCGCTCGGACAGCTGCCGGCGGCTTTGGTCTGCTTGGAGAAGCGTCTGGTGGTGGCCCACGAGCTGCACAGTGCCGAGATCAAGGCTCTGGCCTACGGAGATCTAGGGCATGTCCATGCTGCTTTGGGGAACCACACGCAGGCCCTGAACTGTCTCGAACATCAGCGGGAACTGGCGCAGGGGCTGCAAGATCGCGCCCTCGAGTCGGATGCCATGTGCGCGCTGGGCCAGGTGCAGCAGCGCATGGGCCAGCACTCGGAGGCTCTGGAGCTGCACCGACAGGATTTGCAGATATGCACGGATCTGGCGGCTCCCTCGCTTCAGGCTCGGGCACTCAGCAATCTGGGTGCCGTGCACGAGGCCCTCGGCCAGCAAGCGGAAGCTCTCAAGTGTTACGAGCGGCAGCTGGAGCTCAGCGCGGATCGTCTCGGCAAGGCCACGGCCTGTCTGGCCCTTGGACGCGTCCATCATCAGCTGGAGCAGCACCCACAGGCGGTGGAGTATCTGCGGCAGGGATTGACGAGCGCCCAGTCCATTGGCAAGTCGGAGGAGGAGGCCAAGATAAGACATCAATTGGGTGAGTGGCTGGCAGGTTAAGAATGGGTTAGATAGGTTAGATTCCTGTAAGCTTATGCAACAGCCGGAAGGAACGATTATTCATATCAAGATTATTCATTGAAATATCTTTTTGCCAGGTCTTGCCCTTCGCTCCTCTGGCGATGCCGAGGGCGCTCGCCTTCAACTGGAGACCGCCGCCCAGCTGCTGGAGGCCGTGCGTCACGAGCAACGCAGTCCGGAGACGCGCCTGGCCCTCTACGATCTGCAGACGAACTGCTACCATCTGCTGCAGCAGCTGCTGGTTGCTCTGCAGCGCAACGAGGAGGCTCTGGTGGCCGCCGAGCGGTGCAAGGCTCGGGGCGGAGCAGACGCCGTGGGCAATGAGAGCAACAAGCCGCCGCTGGCGGACAGCGAGGCCATCCAGGAGACGGTGAATCGCGGACGGATGCCGGTGCTGTATTACAGTCTGGCCGGGGAGCAGTTGTTTGCCTGGCTGCTGCATCCCCAGACGGGGATTGTGCGCTTCCATGCGGCCCGCATCGATGCCCAGACTCTGCAGCTGCCTTTGTCCCTCAGCGAAGAGGAGGAAGAGGAGCTTGAAATGGAGGATGAGGAGGAGCGGGAGCATCCGCAGGGCGATGGACTGCTCGAGCGATATGTGAATATGGTGCGGGATAACCTGGGCGTAAACTCCCAGAGCCTGCTGCACGAGGGCGACGGCAGCGGCTGGCGGGCCAGCACAGAGCAGCTTCTGGAGGATTTGCCCGGAGCTGGAGCCGGAGGAGGCGGCTTTCTGCGCATGGTCAGCCGCAATCAGTTGCTCAACTCTTCCAATTACTCCTTGAGCTCCCTGTTCTCACTGGGTTCCGTTGGAGGCTCGGTGGCCAGTCTGCAGGGCTCCACGCGCTCCGTAGGTAGCCGCAGTTCGCGTCGGGCGCCGCCTGTGCCAGCCTGGCGCGGACCCTCCTGCCTGCACACCCTCTACAACCTGCTGCTGGCTCCCTTCGACGACCTCCTACCCTCGGCCAATCTCTCGCGACAGGGCAGGCGTGAGCTCATCCTCGTGCTGGACAGCTCACTGTATCTTGTGCCCTTCGCCATTCTGAGGGCGGCCGGCGAGGACGGGGAATATCTTTCGGAGCGCTGTGCCATTCTCACGGCCCCCTCCCTGCAGGCGCTACGCAGTCGACCCAAGGTGCGGCGGGATCGGGCTCGTCCTCCCAAGGCTTTGGTGGTGGGAGGTCCTCGGGTACCCGGCAGTCTGGCTGAACGCTGGGGCTGGGCAGGCGCCGAATCTCCGGCAGCCCTACAAGAGGCCGCCATGGTGGCGGACATGCTGCAGGCCACCGCCCTGGCTGGATCCAATGCCACCAAGGAGTCTGTCCTGGCAGAGCTTCCCTCCGCCGAATGCATACACTTTGCAGCCAATCTAAGCTGGCAGCTGGGCGCCGTGGTGCTCAGTCCCGGGGACGTGGTCACCGCCGAACAGCAGCAGCAAAAGGAGCCGCACGAGCCCCAACTATCGGACTTCACTTTGGCCGCTGGAGAACTGCGACAGCTGCGCCTCAGCGCCCGTCTGGTGGTGCTCAGCTCTTACCACTCTGTGGAGCCGATCACGGGCGCCGGAGTGGCCCATTTGGCCGGCGGGTGGCTAATGGCTGGTGCCGGAGCCGTGCTTATTTCTTTATGGCCCGTCCCGGAGACGGCAGCCAAGATCCTGTTGCGTGCCTTCTACTCGGCCCTGTTGCAGGGAGCACGAGCTGCACGGTGAGTGCCACAGATCCGTTAACATTATCATTCATGTTTAATGCAATCCTCTCTCCCTTGCAGCGCCCTGGCAGAGGCCATGCAGACAGTGCAGCACACGAAACACTTCGCCCATCCGGCCAACTGGGCGGGTTTCCTGCTGGTCGGCAGCAATGTGAGGCTGTCCAATAAGGTGGCGCTAGGCCATGCCCTCTGCGAGCTGCTTCGCACGCCAGAGCGGTGTCGGGACGCTTTGCGGGTGTGCCTGCATCTGGTGGAGAAGAGTCTGCAGCGGATCCATCGTGGTCAGAAGAATGCCATGTACACGACGCAGCAGAGCATTGAGAACAAGGCGGGTCCCGTGGCCGGCTGGAAAGATCTACTGATGGCTGTTGGATTTCGCTTCGAACCTGCCGCCAATGGCATCCCCTCAAGCGTGTTCTTCCCGCAGGCGGATCCCGAGGAACGGCTTTCGCAGTGTTCGGCCAGTCTGCAGGCTCTGCTGGCCCTGACGCCGGCTACGCTTCAGGCGCTGGCCAAGCTGGTCCATGTTAACAGTGCCGAGCACGCGGACGACATCATTGCTGTGATCCGGAACATTCTGGCCCAATTCCCCCCAGCCGTCGTCTCCAATACAGCAGCAGCTGTCGGTGCCATCAAGCAGGAGGAGGCCTGCTGCATTGAGATGCCGTTGAGTGTGCGCCTGTGGCGCGTGGCAGGATGCCATGAATTGCTCGCCTCCGTGGGCTTTGATCTGACCGAGGTGGGGGCTGATCAGGTGATCCTCCGAACGGGCAAGCAGGCCAATCGTCGTCACTGCCAATTCGTTCTTCAGGCACTTCTTGCCTTGTTTGGTGAGTTTTTACAGGAGTTTTCGCTTGGAGCTATCCTCTTATTAATCTATTTACATATTCCTATCCAGACACTCGAGAGGCACCCAAGAACCTGGGCATGGGCATGGACTTGGAGTCGGCGCAGAGCAGCAGCTGCGAGTCGCTGGCCGAGACGGAGATGGATGCCATCACACCTGTCCAGCCCACGGCCAGCAGCACGCCCTCCGTGAGTTCTGGGAAAGCTCCGCTACCATTGCATCCGCGCAGCGCCTTCATCTCGTATGTGAGGCGTCGCGGGGAACCAGATGGCGGACGCACTGAGGTGACTGTAGGACCAGGAGGTGGAGGAGTTGGAGGCGGCTTGGACTCAAGCCTGGCCAACACCACCGACAGCGAGCATTCGCTGTCCGATGGCTATGCCACACAGCCGGGCCTTGGATTGGCCAATCCGCGCCTTGGCTATGCCAGTATGCGTGCTCCTGTGAGGGTGTCACGGCCAGGCGGTGGCGGGGAGAGCGATGCCGCCTTTACCCCCAGTCCACCAGTCACAGATCCCAGTCTGACGCTGGCCCTCGCCCACCAAACACGTATCAGGAGTCTCTATTCACAGCCTACAACTGTGGCGACGCCAGCATCTGCCGGAATGGTTGGAAACAGCCTGAACAACAGACGACCGGACAGCTCCAGCTCGGCGAGCAGCACCACAGACTGGGAGGGATCCGGACATGCGACGGTGCTGCGACGCGGAGCCGGTGTGGCTATGCCCCAACAGCAGCCACCTTTGCCCCCGCCACGACCGCCGGCCTATCACAATTTGGGTGTGGGAATCGGAGGACGCAGCAAGCCCAAAATCAAGCTGGGAAGTGCCCAGAGTTCACTGGCGGCGCGGGTCAACAAGGAGCACGCTCTGTTTATGGACAGACTGAGTGTGCGGACGGAGCTGAGTGCTCCGGGAGGCAATGCTGGAACAGCGGCCACCAGAAAACCATTGGCCCTGCCCGAGGAGGAGGAAGTCTCCAGTGTAGTGTTTAATCCGGCGAGCCTGTACTTTTCCCAAACAGACACCGATCTGCTGTTGAGCGAGCCCAAGCCGGAGGAGAATCCCACTGCGGCCAAGACAAGCTCCAAGTGCCTGCAGGAGAGCATGATGCGGCACATGAACCGTGAGCTGACACCCAGTATCTCAGAGCTGTATCATGAGCGCAATCTGGGCCTGGGACTGGCCCCACCGCTCTCCAAGCTGCTGCTCAGCCCCAACTACGAGGAGCAGGAGGGTAACGGCATGGGCGAGGGCTGTCCGCAGTCCGCCGCTGGCCTAAAAACCCTAGTGGATGCAGTCAACGAGCTGGAGCTGAGTGGAAGCTCTTCGGGGGCCACCATCCCCACTGTGGTGGGTGGAAGCAACGAGGTGGAAGGCACGTCCGGTGCCATTACTGCCGCGGACCGCGCCACCTGCCCCATTTGCGGTGAGCATGCGGATGTTATATGCCGGTGCAAGGCAGCCACCATTCAGAAGAAGAGCAGCCTCAAGCCCTGGCTGAGCAATGTCCCCGCCAGCAGTATGGTCCAGGCCAGCGAGCTAACCACAGCGGACATTCTGGAGCGACGCCTGGAGATTCACACGAGCAACGCGGGGGCACCCTTTGCGGCAGAACTATGCCGTCGCGACGAGGGTGACGGTCGCTCCGTAGCAGACTCCCAATGTAGCAGCAACTACAAACGAGTGCTGGCCAGCGCCTCTGGTGGGGCTATGGGACTAGTGGATATTGGCAATGGCAGCTCAGCGGAGCCACAAAGCGCTACTTCAGCGGCCACCTGCTCGTCTGCCCGTCTCGTCTAGATCTGCTTGGTCCTTAGCTATATTTATTATCATATTTACGGAATGCATTTTACAGATTTTTTTTCCATCTTTATAACCATGCCACTGATTAAAAAGTACTCAATTATTTAAACAATTGTGAAATAAGGTCATCCCTAAGCTAAGAAACTATATAGTATCTTTGTATGTACAATTAGGTTATCTATTTAGCACAAATATAAAATGTTATATTGAAAACCTGCAGTTTATTTGAAGCACCAGCTATACTCAAGAGGAGAGACTCGTAAAGTCTGCAATTTTCAATTTTTACGGACTAAGAATGTAGTCTACTCGAACCGGACAAGAAATCTATTCTCCACTAAGTCGGATATTTACCTCACAGGTAGTTCATCAATTTGTTTCTATAAAATTCAGACAAATAAAAAATGGATATGTCTTTCCCAGTAAAAAGAGCGCTGTCAAATGTTTTGCTTAAATCGTTTTCTTTAAATAATTCATGTATATATTATCTGCAATTCCGAGTTTTTCTGTTTCTATGTCCATACAATTTGTTATACATTATGGCTACGATTGCTTTCAACTCACCCTCTCTATAATATTATAGTGAAGCATACGAAAACGTTTTTACCGCTGTGTTTGGGGAGGGGCGGGGAGTTTTAGAGCTACATATGTACGTATGCGTGAGTCTGTGTGAGGTGGGGGTCAAAGGGGACGAACACATTGTTAAATGAAGATATTTTCTCGGATTTTGTAACTAATGTAACTAATTTTATTTTTTTTTACTTAGTTTTTACAGGTTTCAATAATTTATGTTTTTGTGTGTGGGTTTTTATCATCAAGTTGTAAATGGATTTGTATGCCTTATAGTTTGTATATATGTATATATAGCATATGCAAATATATAGCTGCATTTTGTGTGTGTGGGTTTTTGGGAGTTGGGTTTTGTATATATAAATATGTATGCCTGGATTTTTCACTTTACAATCTTAAATGTAAACTACGCAAAAAATGGTTGGTTTTCCATGTGTGTGTGTGTGCCATTGAATATGCTGCAAGACAATTCTACAATAAACTTTAATTTAATGTATATATAACTACATTACATATATATAGCTACAATATATTTATATCAATGTGTATATTCAAAATGTGAAATAAAAAAACGTTATTTAAAAATATGCATTCATTTTTTGTTTAGTTTATAATTTACGCTCCTTCGTTCCCTCCTTTATATTCCTTTCCTTATTATCGTGCCATTCATTTTCATTTCCTTTGTTGGCCTTATATTTAATATAAACCTTTTTTGTTTTGCTCCTTTTCTTTTTTAAATATATTTGTATGTATATAATGGATCCTTTTTGCGTATCGTAAATTGTATAAATTACTAATATAAATTAAGCACACGATAAATTGCAGCTGCTCAAATGCATCCATCCCTCTTGTCCTACAGATACTATTCATTTGCTGTGCAGCATCAAATCATTCACATATGTATAATACCCATAATTAATATTCCATTGTTTATTATGCACTTTTTACAAAACTGTTGCCCCATTCTTTATAATACTCTATTCATAGAAAAAAAAAAAATAAATTAATGAGTAGCAATTAGTGGGTAAGCAAAGCTGTCTCTAGGCTAACACAAGAATAACACACTAGGGACTACAGGAATCGGTAAACTGGATCCTGTTCCTCTTTAGCTAAGCAGTCAAAAAAATTAAGCAGCAATCGATCATCATCGATGATCCGATCCATAAATTAGATTAGTTCCTTTGTGGCTGGAAGTAAATATAAATTATACTCTTCGTAGTATCTATGCGAAGTAGAGTGTACGAAGTAAGTGTTGTTTTGTCATATAAGAAAATCCATGTCCGCGAACCCGTTTGTACAATACACTCGAATATAAATATCCATTTTGATGTCACAATCTGAAATGAATTCTGTGAACTCTTCATTGCCATTGACTCCCCTTCCCTTCCCTTTACTCCTTCACTTTTTCTATACTAATTTATGTACTTTGCCTCCTGCAGCAAGTATTTTGGTTGGTTTTTGCTTTTGCTTAGTTACACTAGTCAACACGACATTTCCGCTGTCTCCCAAAATGACTTTTTCTGATAGATTTGGAGATTTAAAATGTTTTAAAGCAGCTTAACGTCTGAAAGATATTAAGATTTCAAATTCAAATTTCCTAATTTTTTGCGGTATTTTTTCCCGAAAATTTGTCTTTAAAAGCTCAGGAAGAGTCGAAAAAAATATTTTTCATACAAATTTTCAATACAACCCAGTTACAAGAAACTTAAGTTTTGTGAAAAATTGAAGCACTACCTCTGAAGAAAGATCCCAAATTTTTAAAAAGTTCTTCAAAAAAGAACTTAAACAGAAGAAGTCATTTTGGGCGTCAGCGGAAATAAAAAGTTGAATTTTGTTAAGTAGTGTTATCTGATCAATTCGTGCCTATCCGTAAAGATCTTAGTCAAAGTGCTGCACATTTTTACTCGCTTTACTAGCCTGAAGACCTCAATAAAAGTGTGTGTGTGTGCCATGTTTTTTTGTTGGTTGGTTGGTTTGTTCCATTGCCCTTATCAGTTTTGTAATCTTAAACGATATTTAACATCTTGTTGGTTTAGGTTTTAGAATTTAACACTATACACTATAAAGAGGATACTTAAAATATTGCGACCATCGTGTTTTGTTTTGTCTAGTTTAGTTTTGTAGTTGATTTTCTTGTAGTTGAAGGTTTTTTCTCTTTTGATTCTGTATGCCTTGGTCAGTGAGTGGTGGTGTGTGGTGTCTCGTGGTGTCCGTGTGGGTGTTGTTGTTTTTGTTGTTGTAGTAGTAGTCTTTCAAGATCCAATATCCGATGTTCCCCATCAACGCAGCTGATTTCTGTGCCATACAAAAACAAAATAATATATAGATTAGATCAGGATTAAAGTATGTTATGTGACATTCTTAGTGGGGGTGGAGGGGAAATGCAAAGGAGTACTGTGAATGAATGGTGATATGTACTAACTTTTCACATAAAATCATGAGAGGACGTTGCGCAACTTAAAGTTCGCTTAGTTTCTGGATGTGCTCAAGATGCCATACGTTGTCTCTTGTATTGTTCTGGTTCTGGTTGTTGTTCTTGTCGAGGATGATATTATGGAGTGTTTGTGGAAAACAAAATGTAAAACGTTTGAACACAAAAATCACACAAAGCATTTCCTCACGGCCGCAGGGGATGGGTGGGCCAGGGAGTATTTTCTTTGTTCAGTTGCTTGGTCTCTACAATTGCCGGCTGTCCACTTATCTGGGCCGTTGTCTGTGGGGATGATATAGAGAGAGGCGGTTGATGATAAAAACGGAAACGAAAGCCACAAACTCAAGATAATGATTAACCAAATGTCAATGAGGGTGGAGGAACGTTGTGGTGCCTGATTTGAATTTGGATTTGGGTGGGGATATAGAGACAGAGACTCACCTAAAGTACTGGTCGTGCAGCGACTGTCGCTGGAATTCGGCGGCCTGCAAATACTGTATATATGTAATTAATGAGTTAGGATATTAATTTTGGATTTGGGAAACCTGTAGTTGATCGGCATAGGACATGCGCAGCAGGACATCCGAGTGCGGCTCCCTAGGTATAAGCATATTTGGGCGTGGATATTGGCCAACATTCGCTGCAGTAAGTAAGTAAGTAGTAGCGCGAGCGTAAAGTACAATAGAAACAGAAACAGAAAGAGAAGGAGTAAAGAGAAAACATCACGTTATATGTGTACTTATTAATGGAAACAGAGCAGGGGTTTTGGGGGGAACCTCTTGAGGCTATACAAACTCACGTGGCAGTTGGAAACCGGCCTCCGGTGGTTGCGGCTGTGGATGCAAAGGCAAATGTAAATGAGTATGAGAGTGTGCATGATATTCTCTCGTCAATCGTATCTGAAAATTATTGAATATCGTAGAAAGTTTCAAAAGAGAAGAGCCAGTGCTGCATTTGTGGAATAATGCCAACAGTAGAAGATTGGTTGGTGTTTTTTTTTTTTTTTTTGTTTTTTATGCGTTATTTTAATGCGTTTGTTTGAGTTTTTGTTGAGTTAGATGGAATTTGGCGGGTTAGATGGCGCGACTGATGGTTAGGGCGCCTCCCCCCAAGTTAGAGAAGAGGCAAGCATGGCATGGCAAAGAGTATGGTTAGCACAAAAATGAACACAGCATGACAGACAGTACTCGTACACGTGCTTGGGTATGGGATTGGATTGCAACTTGGAAGATTCTTATAGCATCGCTGCTTATGTGGTTAAACATGTTTTTGTGAGAAATATAGCTGACAAAGTGGACAACAGAGTGATTCGATTTGTGGTTTTGTGGTTCGTTCCAAATACGATTGATCTTGTGAATATGAGTATGGAATAATAGTAGTATAAAAAAGAAGTGTGGCCTACCATACGCACCATGTGCTCGCCCGGATCAAGGCCTACGTGATGCGGTGGCGGTATACCCAAACGTTCCCGCTCCATCTGCGATATCGCCGGATTCGCATAGAGTGGGAACTGTGAGGGATGTATGCCGCTGTAAAAATATAACAATGTAGATATATTAATATACTATACTAGTATTAATAAAGCATTAATGATGATGATAACCAACCGTCTGTAGTACTCCATCCAGTGCGGATCGAGACGGGATTGACTCGCCGCAGCGGCTTGTGCGTTCTTGATCTCTTCCAGTTCCCTGCAATAAGTCGAAATATACCGAATGAGCACGGGGATGGAGGCAGGGGCAGTCCAGCAATGGGAATGTCAATGTGTGTAGGTGTGTTGTATCGGTTATGGCATGGAGTGGGACGGTGCATTGGCAAATAATAATCAACACAAGCGTAAATTTTGACTGCTTTTCGGATACCAAATCATAATGAGTTCTAAAAAAGCTGCGGGGGCTTTCGGATTGCTGGGATAGGTTGTGGGTGTTTTATCAGTGCGTTTCAGAACAGGATATATAATAGTTTTGTGGTGGAAATGAACCCCTTCTACGTGCTTACTCATTCTCTCTCTCTCTGTGTTCTTTCTCTGGCGGAGGGGAGAGAGATAGCAACACAGCTGTGGTGTTGGTGTGAAAAGTGAAAAAGAGAGAGACAGAGACAGAGGTAGCGGAATACAAAAACGATAAACTATGTGCAAGCGTTAACATTAGTACATCACTAGCGGTCGTAACTCCACTCTTTCTGTCTATGTTTTTCACCTCTCTCCTGACAAGGGTGAGCAAAATGGAGAAAGATCGCAAATAGATCTCCCCTCCCTCACACAAATCAATTCGTTTCTTTTCAAAAGACGGTTTCTGCATTCTCAAGCAGGGAATTATCTTCTCTTGAGAACTGCTCGGTTGTGCGTCTGGCTGCCCACATGTCAATGGGGATCTGCTATTCACGAATTTTAGATTAGATTAACTATGTATATCATTTTATCCATTTAAAGTCCAAATAATTCTTATACTTATTAATTTTCAATCGTTTAGAGTTGATTTTTTAGTTCTGTAACGCACTGTTTGTGTATCAATTTGTTTTGGATAAGACTTCCATTATGGGGTAGTGTGTTTTGGGATATACTATGTGGAGATGGAGGAGTTGGATGAAAGGTTGTATTGGGTGGGTGTATTGGTGCATGATGGTGCAGTTGAGGGGATCTTTCAGGCTTTTTTTGTGGTACTGTACCTCTCTCTGTACATGGGGCCCATTGGATGATGATATGGCACCATCTGCTCAACAGGACTGAAATTGAATATTGAAATAATTACAATCAAGAATCAACGTCACTCAACGGACTCTCACAACATAAAGAAAGAGCAAATGGGGTACGGGGAAAAAGGGGGAATAAGAACTGAACAGAATCCTAACACCAGAGGCTGAAGAAGGAAGAAGAATAGAAGAGTCTATTCGTCCAGCGGCACGGCACTCACCTGAAGGCGACATGGGGGCGTGCGTATTCGGAGAGCTGTCGCAGGGCTGGCGTATCCGCATACGGGGGCTTCAGTTCCGCCTTCATTTTGGCCTGCTGGGCCGCCTGTTGGGCGGCTGCGGCCTGCTGTTGTTGCTGCTGCTGTTGCTGTTGTTGCTGCTGCTGTGGAGAGAATTCGAAATGGTTTATAAGCTGGATCCTCTAGAGGGTCTAATCTGCTTCTCTCCGCTCAACTCACCTGCCGCCGTTCGCGCTCCTTCTCGGCCAGCTTGCGATCCCGCTCCTCCCGTTTGCGGGCTAGCTTCGAGTCGGCCACCGGCTTGAATATCAAATCCGTTCTTGTGCAGGAATTGTAATCTCCGCGATCGATGTGTCGCACAAATCTATCAAGGATTTCGAATATTACAATTTTTATTCCACTTGATGCTCCAGGATTCTCTGGTAATACTCACATGGCAGACTGCGAGCGATGGCATTCGGTGTCGTCCGGCTTGGCCTCGGGACTGGGACCACGTTGGATATTGTGCGTGGGACTGGGTATATCTGGCTCCGGATCCGGCTCAATGTCAATGGGCACTGCAAGAACAGGGAATATATGCCGTAAAAACACCTTCTCTCGACACTCTCTCGACTCTCTTACATGGCTCCGTTGGATGATGGCCTCCGCCCATGCCTGCCGAGTTGGCCGAGTGCGCGTGTGCTCGCAGGGCATCCATGTGGGAAGTGGGCTTCATGCCGTGTGGCTGACCATCTTGCGGGGCAAAGGGTGAGCCGTGCGGCGGACCAGGCGGGTAGCCGGGCATATGGGAGCCCGGATAGGCACCCGGCGGCAGGCCCGTCGGCGTTCCGGGCCCACCCATGCCGACTGGCACACCCGGTCCCCCTGGACCTTGTGGCGTCTTTGGCGTCGGCGGCTTGTTGGGCGGAGGGCCACCCTGCTGCTGCTGCTGGGGCGGGCCCTTCATCTGCTGCTGCTGCTGTTGCTGCTGGGCCGCCGCTGCGGCCGCCGCCTGATGGTGCTGCTTCTCGGCTGCATCTCTCGCCGCTGCGGCTGCGGCGGCGTTCTGCTCATCCTGCCGTGACTGCTGCTGCTGCGGCGGACCCTGGAGGCCAGCATGGTGCGCGGCCATCACGGCGGCGGGATCCAGAGGCCCCGACGGTGGAGGGGGCTTCATGTAGGCCGGGAATCCAGGCCCGTACGGCGCATAGCCGTAAGGCGAGTTGAAAGGATGATGATGGGGCGAATAGAAAACCGAGGGATGCAGCAGCGGATGCGGATACGGCGACTGGCCGGGATGCACTCCAATCTGTGGAATGCCTCCACCCGGCGCAATCAGGGGCAATGGCAGCGGCATCTGCGGATGCCGTATGACCGGCGGTGAGGCTCCTGGTCGCAGATGCGGTGGCGGTGACGTTCCCAGCCCCCTTTGGCCCGGCTGCGGGGCATACATCTTGCTCAGCGGACTGGCCATCAGTCCCGAGGCATTCGACACGGGTGGGGGCGTCATATGCGGCGACTGCTGTCGCAGCAGGGCATGGCGATCCCGCTCGGCCACGGCTGCCGCTGCCGCCGACAAAGCCGAGGATGAGGGGTGATGGCTGAGCGGCGATTGCGGCACCGGATGCAGCGGGCTCTGGCGACTGAGGCTGCTCACACTGGAGGCTGGAGAGGCTGCTCGATGGGCAGCTGCTGCTGCCGCTGCGGCTGCCGAGGAGTTGCTCTGGCCACCGCCCTGCGTGCTGCTGCTGCTGCCAGGTCCGGCTGAAGCGCCTCCACTCGAGATCTGAACGCTGGGACTGGCACGGCTGAAGGCCGACGACGGCACCGTGCTGGTAGTCAAAGCCATGCTGCTGGACGTCATCGAGGCCACCGAATGGGGCGTATTCGGTGCCGATGAGACGTGCGAGTGGGGCATATGGCTGGGCGGGGTGCGACGACTGAGGGCGGACTCGGGCAGGCCTAGTCCTCCGGGACCCGCCAACAGAGCGATGGGTCCTCCGCCCGGCCCCAGACCGGCAATCGAGTGCGACAGCAGATGGTGTCCGGGATGTGCAAGAGCTGCATGGGCCGGATGACCCGGCGGCAGATGCGCCAGATGCGGATGAATGGGCATCGGGTGGCCAATGAGTCCCGGCGGCGGATGACCATTCCCCGCCAGTCCCGGCAGCGGCGAAGTGCGATGCGTATGCGGGGATTGGTGTGGATTACCATGACCACCGCCGGATCCGGCCATCGTTGTCGATGGCTGCGACGTGGGTGGCTGCTCCCGGGACTGGGGATCGTGCAGACTGCGTGGCGGATGCTGGGCTGGCGATGGAGTGCGCACTGTGCCGGCGGGACCTCCGGGCGGCTGCTGTTGCTGCTGCTGCTGTTGGGGGGCGTGGGAGGGCGGCAGTCCGTGGCCATGTTGCGGATGTCCTTGCAGGGACATGGGCATGGGCGCGTGCGGATGCATGCTGGGTGGCATGTCGTGCGGCCGATGGAGCACCTGCTGCAGATGATGCGGATGCATGTGGGGATGCATATGCGAGGGCGCCATCGTCGACAGCGTGGGTGGTATCCCGATCGAGCTGGGCGGCATCGAGGAGGCCACCGACATCTGCGAATGCTGTCCCGGATGCAGTCCCGGATGCATACCCGGCGGACCACCCGGCGCCCCACTCGACGACTGGTGCAGGGATGTGGGCGGTGGCGGTGGCTGTGGTCCGCCAGCCCCACCCGGCGGTAGGCCGTGGATGAGATTTTGGGGATGCATACCAGGCGGCAGGCCGCCGCCTGCGGGTGAAGGCATGTGAGGCGAGGGATGCGGCGACTGGAACTGCTGCGGCTGTGGGGCCATCGACGAGGGCTGCGAGTTGCTGTTGCTGCCCTGGCTGTCTTGACCGGGCGTCGAGCGCGACGAGGCATCTATGGGGCTCTCCGGGGGCGGTCCATACGGGGAAGACTTTATCAGGTTCTCACCGTATGGCTTAACGTCCACGGGTCCTGCAGCGGAAACAACGGGTGGCATCGGATACTTGAGATCCTGCGGCTGGGGCGGACCATATTTGGCCGCCAGAGGATCTCCGTATTTGTGCATCATTCCCGGCTCGAAGGGCCGTCCCAATGGCGGCGTCTGCACATCGTGCTGATAGTGCGGCTTGGGCATGGCTATGCCCGGTGGTGGCGTCGCACCCGGCGGCACCTGATGCGCCGGCGGCTGGGACTGTTGCTGCTGCTGTTGTTGCTGCTGCTGCTGCTGTTGCTGCTGCTGTTGTTGTTGTTGTTGTTGCTGCTGTTGTTGTTGTTGCTGCTGTTGCTCCTGGGACGAGGGCGGTGGTCCGTACTTGTGGGCCACGTCCAGCTGGGAGGCCATGTTGTGCGGCAGATGGCCAAAGCCCGATTTGACGTCGGGTATCTTGAGGGAGTCCTGGTAGCCCTGTTTCAATGGCGGCTGGTGGGCGGCAGATAGCTCCACCGGATACTTGCCCGGCTGCTCAATCATGTACTTCATATCGTACTTGCCAGCCGCAGCAGCGGCGGCGGCAGCAGCGGCCACTGCCTGCATCTCCTGGTACTTCATTGCGTCTAGCGGCGGTGGTGGCGGATACTTCAGATCCTGCGGCGTAAATTTCATCTCAATTTCAGGCGGGTACTTTTGCGGCGTGTTGGGTCCGCCCGGCGGAGGCCCATTGCCACCAGGTCCAGCCGGATCGCTGTGCAGTTGCGGCGGCTGTGGAGGCTGTTGCTGTTGTTGTTGCTGTTGTCCTCCCGGCGGGCCGTACTTGAGCTGGGCATCGATCAAATAGCTGGCGGGTGGTGGCTGCAGCGGCTGCTGGCCGTGTGGTAGATGCGACAGATGCAGCGGCTCACCCAGAGGCGGCTGCCCACTCTCGCCACCGGCCATCGAATGGGAATGCATGGATGTGGGCGGCGCCCCAGGCCCCGTGAGCGGCAGTCCCCCCGTGTTGTGCTTCAGCGAGTCCTCGTTCTTGATCTCAATCTTCACCTTCAGGTCCTGCGGTTCGTTGCTGTTCTGATTGCAGGTGGCATCCATCGAATCGTCCATGGGCTCCTTCTTAATGTACACCGCCTCCGTGGGCGGACACGCAGGTGGCGGCTGAATTGATATGGGATTCAACTGCTGTTGCGGTGGCTGTTGCAGCGGCTGCTGCTGCTGCATCTGCTGTTGCTGCTGCTGTTGCTGCTGTTGCTGATGCTGCTGATGCTGCTGTTGGGGAGAGACCTCCTGCTTGATGGTAGCCAGCTTCTTGAGCAGATCGGGATCGCTGTCGCACGTCTCCATCTTTTCGATGGCCTCCTTTCGCTCCACGGAGGCATTCAGCGCCTCCACGGTGGCAATGGTCGGCACCTTCATGGTAAGGGGCGCTGCTACAGGATTAACCGGAGGCACACCAACATCTTGTTGGATCGTGTTGCCAGGGGAATCCTTGAGCAGCATCCCATCCACGCTGTTCGGAGCCTGGATGTTCGTCTCCTCGTCCATGTTCTTGATCGAAAGCGCCTCCTTGCTGCTCTCCTCCGAGGCGACCTCTGACTTGATGGACTTCTCCTCCGTTTTGGGCTCCAGGTGGAGGCTACTACCATCAATGGCTGCCATCTCCCGCTCCTCCTTGCAGTTGAGCATCAACTCCTTGCTGTCCTTGGTCGACTGCTGTTCGGCGGTGGTCGTGTCCGTGGTATTCGACTCGCCATCGTCCAGCACAGAGTCCGGCCTGCTGTCCGAGTTCATGCTCTCCACGGGGCTGTCGGGCCGCTGCTGCTTTCTCTTCTCCTTCAAGCTGCTGCTGTTCTCCTCCGATCCACCTCCACCGACACCGCCCGCTCCCACTCCAGCATTGGCTGCCTGGTCGTTCGCCTGCTCCTGTTCGGTGCGCTTCTTCTTGTTGGGCGTGTCCTGTTTGCCGCCCTTGCGCTTGGTGGCCGAACTCTCGGCGACAGCCTTGGTCGGAGTCTTGGGACTGTCCACCGAGGAGGCTCCACCGCCGGCATCGGGCGTTTCGGAGCCTCGCTTGGGGCGCTTGCCATTGGCCACAGCGTTGTTGGTGGTGGACTGATCCTTCGAAGAGCTGTTGGTGGCCGTGGCGCCTGCTGCAGCGCTTCCGCCTCCCGCAGAGCTGCCACCGACGGACGCACCACCGCCGCCACCCCCGCTATTGCTGGCCGTGCTGCTGCTGCTGCTGTTAGTGGTGGTGTTGCTGCTGCTGTTGTTGTTATTGCTGTTGTTGTTGTTGTTATTCTGTTGTTTGTTGCGTGTCCTCATCCTAGAGGGTGATTCATCCCTTTTGTTGGTCAGACTCGAATCACTGTCACACTCGCTGGCGTCGTCCTCGGTGAGAGAGCTGTTCTCCTCCTTGGAGACAGCGGGCGAAGAGCGACTCGCCGTCTCTGACGCCGACCCCGTCGCCGTCGCCGCCGTCGTCGCAGTTTGTGGTTCCGGTGTGTCCTCCTTCTTGGGAGGTGTATTATTATTGGCGCGCGTGACACGATTGCGTCTCAGGGCGCTCTGTCTGCGTCGCCGGTGCGGACGATTGTTGTTCGCGCCGGGCGTCTTCTTCCACAGATAGTAGAATTCGACCAGCTCGGGGGTGTCCTTGTGCGGCAGAAGATCCTTGTGGATCCTAAAGAAATTCTTGCCAAATTGTCGCAGACCCTTGATGAACTTTTTCGTTTCGTCCTCGGTCCACTTCTTGTCGATGCCCTTCGAAACGGGGCACTTCACTAGTGCTTGTAGAGCTTTGCCTGGATCGTAGCCAGAATCGTGTAGCTGTTAAGGAAGATGGGTATCAGCATATAGCAAATATCATTCAGGATATAGGACATAGGATATAGGTAAGGATAGTTACCACGTCGAGTGCGTTAATTGTTGTGTCGTCGCGACTGGCAGCCAAACAACCGTCTTCTAGTCCGCCATCACACATTCCTTGAAATGCAGCCATCGAGCGGGCAGCACGCAAGAACATTAACAAATCGCCATCGGCCACAACGCCTGGACTCCATCTTGATTCCTCTAGTTCACGTTCATCGGTTTCCTTGTCGATGGGGAAGCTTGAGATTGGATTATAATCGGGCAGTTTTGCCTTCAGTCGTCATAGGAGACAAACGAAAATGTTCGGGATTAGTTCAAAAAGACTCCAAGGAGAGCAAACTCCATCGAGCGCGACCCCATCGAACCGACGACAGGGGTGCGCTCAATTTAGTTTTTGGTTTTTTTTGTTTTTTGTTTTTGTTAGTCACACACACGCACACAATCCACACAATCACAAAAAACACAATCCACACACCGCAAGACAACACCTGAAGGCTGCGAGGAGGGAACCTGCCACTCAGGAGATTCCCTCCGGATGGATACACGATGATACAGAAATTCTTAGGACTAATGCATGATTATGTATGAATAATGTATAATGTGTGCTACGGATTTCATTCGGGTATTGGGAATTGGGAGCAGGAGCAGGAGCAGGAGCGGGAGCGGGACAGAGGATACGGATACGGATTTGGAATCTGTGGGGGGGGGTTTTTTTTTTTTTTGGTTCAACATCTACCAATTAGAACTCGAACTATGAAGAGAGCCAATTGTATCGCATTTGCAATAATTATGTACAAGGAGTTTAGGAGTTATTTACAAGAGAGTTTAGCCGAAGGACATACAATATTTCAAACGAATTGCTCTTCGTGTAGCCTCTTATCGAAGGGAAGTCAGTATTAAAGCCTTATGTTAGGAACTAAGAAGAACATTGAGAAGTTCTTGAAAGAGTGTGAGTGTTCTTTTTTCACTCAACATATAATATAATCCTTGGGAAATATCTTTCTATTGCGGGGTAAAGAATTTCTCTAGCCATCTATGAAATATAGAAATTATAGAAAATTTCATAATGCATACGAGTACGAGTATGTTTGTACCATTTCGTATCGGCATTCTTTTGTTATCCTTGGATCATTTTATGAGTTTTATAACCCCGAGTAGAAACTGTTTGCGAAATGCAATTACTATTTCCCGTACTTCCTCTCCAAAGTCCTTCTAAGGACTACACACCATAAAGCAATTTGTGAACGATTTTTACGTTGAGAAATTCATTGAAATTCAAGAGAAAGAACAAAGGAGTATAAATTACAACTTTTGCAATAAAAAAAGAAAGAAAAAGGTTTATCTCTTCTTTATATTCTCTTTTTTTTTGTTTTTGTTTTTCCCTTTGGCATAATTGTTTAATTTTGTAGTTCTTTGTTGCTGTTTTTTTTTTTTAATTTTTTTGTTGTTGTTACCGTGAGCTGAATTTCTGATTTGTGAGAGTTATGTACGTACATAGACATCGTTTACCTGGTGGCCGGGACCCACTCGAATTTCTCCTTGAGTGGAGGCCGCCATCACCCTTTAAAAACACGCTTCCGGTCCAGTGTTAAGCCTTTTTATGCCCTCTACGATATGAAAATTCAACTGCAAAAAACACAGAGAAAATGCATAAAAAACGGATCGGATCGAATCGAATCGGGGTGGTGGCAAAGTGTAGGGGGGGTGGGTACGGGGACGGGGACGGGGGCTGGTAGGTGAGTGGGAGGAATATAACCAGTAGTATTTTTCAATAAAGCGATGAAGTTCACATCAACATGCATAAATAAATAATCCATAAAAATAATGCCATGTAATGTGCGAACGATGGAGTATCACAGAAAGAGAGAGAAAGAGAGAGAGAGAGAGAGGTTGGCTGTGGAAGCTGGGGCCCACGGCTGACGGGGTCGGGAAATTAGGGGTTTACGCTGTCGGACGATTGAGTCCCTCTGCCACTTAATCGCTTGCATATGTTAATGCGTCCGTCTCGAAGAGGGAGGTACAAAATAGAGGAGGGACTGGACTGCAGAATGTCAGACTGACTGACTGACTGACAGACGTATGCTTTGGGTTGTTCATTTACTCATTTTGTATCGCTTGCAAACCCTTTCAGCGTGTAATGTTCTATTAATCAGAGATTATGTTTGTAGCCCATATATAAAGGGAATGAAAGACATGTTAGAGGTTTACAATTTGTTCACTTAGAAATGAAATTTCAATTAATTTTAAAGGTATCCATTTATAAGCCGATTAAAGGGTATTCGAAATTCGTCGTTACTTAGTTATCTCGCATTCAATTTTTTTTTCAGATTTGCTTTGGTTTCTTTTCTTCATTTTGCTGTTGTTGTTGTTTGTTGCTTCTTCTTGTCCGGGTTCCCTGGGTCTGGGGTGCTGCTGCCTCTCAAGTGTGCGTGCAGCTGTAAACAGATTTTCCGCTCAAGTAACTCCGCGAATAACTGTAACGAGGAGCCAACGGCTAAGTAAGCATCCTCTCATGGGCCCTATCCTCTCTCTCATCGCATCGCATCTCATCTCATCCCATTCCATGCCATCCCACAACGACCCCATCCCACCCCAGTGCGGAATTATCATTAAATTTGCTTATGAATCAATATCATGGCTAATGCACACTGACAGAGGGAGAGGTAGAGGTAGAGAGAGAGAGAGAGTGAGTGAGAGGGCAACAGACACACACAGTGCGTTCACGTCTCATCAGGAATGCCGACGGTGTTGCGGTTGTGTGGCAGCGGCACACAAATTATGGCAATTAAAATCAATTAATTAAATGCAGCGACAGCGACAGAGCGACCGCGGTGGCAGTGCCAGTGCCAGTGGGAGCGCGCGTTGACTGCAAAAAAAAAAAGGGTATACATACAGACACACATATATGTATGTATGTGAGTATTGTCGACAGATTTACACTCAATAAGGCACGACACGCCGCCTAAATGACTGACGACAGCGGGGCCAGGGAGAGAAGGAACAGGCAGGCAGCAACGGGTCTGCGAAACGATCCCGACGGAGGCGGACCGAAAGCGCAGGCCACGAACGCACACACGACTAGCCCTGGGGTTGCACAGTGGTATCGGTATCGGTAGCACTAGCAGTGGCAGTGACAGTGGCAATTCCCTTCTCCCCCCCAAGTCAAACACTCATATGAAATATTCATTACATTCTATGGCTGGGGGGATGAGAATATTTCATCCCTCTTTTGTCTGACTACCCCGCAATCGTGTGTGCTGTGCTGAAGAATGTTACCCCAATAAATAAATGCTCACCAAAAGTGAATTTGCTTAAATATTTATGGTTTACTTTTAACGTGCCACAACTGCCACACAACTGTTTTCTCTAACAATGCAAATGAGTTCAGTCGATATTTTCCATTGCAAATTCCAAAATATTAATGCATTATTTCTGCTATGAGATGCCATTTGGCATTCATTGGCATAGCCATAATCAACTGTTTTGTACCACTGTGCAACGGACGGTCGGTCGTCTGCGTTTTGGGGCCGACACTTATCAACGACATCAGCAGCCACACCAGGTTGGCAGCTCCTCTGGCCTGGCCTCGCCTGGCCTGGGCTGTTCTCTACTGTGCCCTGCTTGGCTTGGCTTAGCATGGCCTGGCCGGGGCCGGGTCGGGCCGTTTTGGGTCTGACTGGTTACTGCTTGCTGGTTTAACTGGCAGCACAAAACTTTTTTATGAGGGAGTCGTGAGTGGAAAAATTTCGTATAAACACAAACAGAAGGTGGCGGCGCAGGGCACGCGACTGAATCCCCCGCTGAATCCCTCAAACCCACCCTACCCCCTAGTCCACACCCCACCCCAGCCCCCATCACCTGCCGGGCGACAGTGGGGGCTGGGGCTCGCTGGCTGCCTGGCTGGCTTCTGCCTCTGGGCCCCTGGCGCTTGGGGAAAAATTGTGTAATAACTGCAAGCAGTGTGCTAAGCTCTTCTGTTCCTGCTGTTCTCCCGCTGGCACTCTGGGCTCTCTGTCTTTGGGTCTCTGTTTCGTTCGCTCTGCTTTGCCTGTGGTAGCTTTTGGGTGGGGGCAGGCGGCGGTGTGTCGGCGGGGTCTGTTATAAAACAAATGTACTACAAAAAGCGACGTTGTAAACGCACAAAGCCATAAAATCTGAAAAAGACAAAACGAAAGGCTCGAACAGAGCCACATTTTGCCACCACCGAAAAGTGCCGTTCTCCGGCTCTTCCGCCACCCTTACCCTAAAATACCACAAATTATGGCACACTGCAAGAAAGGGAGAGGAGAGGGCACACACACACACACACACACACACAAGGAGAGCCATACTATACTGAGAGACCAGGGCAGCAGTGCCAGTGCCAGGGAGCAAGAGCAGGATAGCGTAACTGAAAAGAGAGCATGAGCAAGAGCAGTCTGTACATTGACTACGTGACGTTTTCGAGTACTCTGTGAGTCAGGCAGAGCAGCCAGCCAAGCTGCTTGGCTGTTGTGTTGCTCTGGCTACGGCTACGGCTATGGCTATGGCTATGGTTCTTCCTCTTTTTGTTTTTCTCTTCCTCCTGCTATTCTTCATCCACGGACGACGGGCTGACCTGCGTGCAAATTTAAGGCCAATAATGCTGTCAATTTCAACTGGCGTGTCCGTCTGTCTCTCAATTAATGTCATCGCGTATTATAAAGTTCCATCAGATTAACAACTCGTTTCTCTTCCTCTCCGTCCACTCCACTCCACTCCAGTCAATGGCTGTGCGGTGGCCAGGCCAGGCCAGGCCAGCCCAGCCGTCTCCTCCCCGCCCCGCCGTGGCAAATTGTTTTCTAAACAGCCCATAAACATGAACGAAAACAAAGCGAGAAATGTAAATGAAAATAAAAACTTGGAGAGCAGTCAGCAAGCAGCAGCAAGCAACAGCAAGCAACAGCAGCAACAACAGCGTGGCAACGCTGTCGACATGGGCCACAGAAAGAGGAAATTCAATAAACAATTTGTAGCATGAGTAGCGGAAAATTGTGTGTACGCACGCGGCTAAACGGACGCGAGTGAATGAATAAAAGAGCGGGAGGGGAGGCGAGGGGTGGGGAGGCTGTTGCGGCAGACAGGCAGGGAGTAAAGAAAAAAAAGTAAGCAAAGCCCGAGCAATGTATATTAACTAGAAGGTAAGGCACTCTTAGGGATCGACCAAAAAATAAATCTGCCTCAGTAACAAACGATGATCGAACTGGACCTATCCTATGACAAGGACTATGTACTGTATTATTGCCTTACCTTTTATTGAATATACCTTGAGCCTGAGTTTGCCTCTTTTCTATACGTGTTTATGCTTGTCTCGCTCCCTCTTGCTCTCTTTTACAACACTCCTGGGTGTGATTGTGTGTGTGTGTGCGTTTGCCGAGTGTAATTTTGAAATGGAAAAGCTGTCGACTGCTGGCTGTCGGCTAACTGGCTCTGGCTCTACAGCTCTCCTTTGCTTTAGCTGTAGCTTGTTTTTCTCTCTCTCTCTCTTTCTCTGCAATCATCGCTTGCCAATAAGCTGACTAATTGACTGACAAATAGGCAGCGAGCAGCAATAGCAACAACTACGAAAGAGAGCACGCTGCGTTAATAAGAGCAGCAGACATCAGGCAGGGCAGTAGTAGCAGTAGGCAGGGAGACAGACAACTTAAAATTCCACTGCCGCCAGATGAATGCGCCGTAACTGTACATTAAGGGTGGCCCATAAACTTGAGACTTTATCAGCAGCCCCACCACCTCCACCACGGCCACCCCCAGTCCGTTCCATCCGCTCGGCGAGAGATTATTAGGTTAGTCCCCGGCTGATGGAGAAATTTAAGTGATATAGCAGTAAATAAATTAGTTGACCCCCACCCACCGACCGACCGACCAGAAGCAAGGAAGGGTATTCATTTAGGGGTCTATAATTCTTAAGGGTTGTTTACCGCAAACTTAACTTCGGTTCATTCGTTGTAAACTTGCTCAATTGAGTGGAACTGAACTGAGAAAGTAGAGCTGCTCACAAGTGACTCCCATAGTTCTTTTATTGATCTTTTTTTTTGGTATTTCTCATTCAATTCAGGAATAAATAAACTAGTTTAGCAGAAAGTCAAATGAGAACAATTGAAATGCACATTAAATGCGAATACCCATAGACTCCAAACAAAGGTCCAATACACGAACCACCAGAAACTTATTTATTCCTGTTTGAGCATTGGTTTCTTTCAAGTGTTGTTCCTTGTATAGTTTGGTAAATGAACCCTCTAAAATCAATAGTAAATTGAATGGAACCACTAAAATATACATAAAACTCTGACAGCTCTGACGAATACTGACGAAAGCTGACGAAAATAAAATGGTTCTAAAATTGATTTTCTATTCCTCTTTGTGGTTTAAATAAACAATTGATTGTCTGGTTCATCAGGCAACGGAACCACTGGAATACAACCAAAAAACCAGAACCAAAGTGCCCATCACTAACGCATTCCTCTATACCCCACAGGGCACACCAACCAACGACCAGCGACCAACAAAAAGCTGGTCTATTAAGCCGTGCCGAGAGGAGTCCATTTAATTACCAAGTCGAACCGAACCACACACACACACAAACACGCGCGCGCACAAATGTTATCATGCAGCATGGCCAATTGAGTTCGTCATAGGCATTTGTCCGGCCCAGTCCGGTCCGGTCCGGGGGCATAAGGCACTCACTCTTCATACTATACCCCATGGCATAGCATATGTACCTCTCGGTACGGTGTAACGGTGCCTGCATCTGTCTATTTGAAGGGTTCGTGTCAAGTACGGAAATCCCATTAAATGTTGGTTGGTAGGCACTTTGTCGAGCCATATCCATACGTACATACATATGTACATGTATATATGTTTGTACTAGTATGTATGATGATATACCCGTACGAATACGACGAGTACATACATATGAATGTAACGTGTTGGTTCGTGTTGTGAAAGCCAAATTTTCACAAGTCAAAACAGAGGTTGCAGAAGGGGCAAAGAAACAAACAAAGGCTAGTAAAGTAGGGGCACACTGATAGAGATAGGGAAAAGAGACAGAGACAAAGAGAGAGCGAGAGAGAGAGAGAGGGAGACGACACTCGACTAGCTCTGGCCGTTTAACCAAAAAGTCATAAAACAAATTTCTCTTTTCTTTTTGGCCAGTAGAGCCCCCCGGGTTCCTCAGTAATGGAATTTTCTGTGCTTCTGTTCAGAAATATTTCGACTTCCAAGTTCTATATACATACATATGTATACGACTCGTAGTAGGTCTGGACAGGCGGCATCCCAGCTTACAGTTGTTATGCCCATTACTCAACATCAACAAGAACATTATGCCACCGCAGTGGCACTCACGATGCTCCTCCAGCATCTCCTTTGGTCCCGTTCCGTCCCCCCCCCACATCACATTCCTATTCATGCTCCAATCTCTGCCAGACACACACACACACACACATACTGATACAACTCTACATGCTTTTCTTCATTCAACCCAAACGATTGAGCATCTATTCAAGCAACGTCGCCGTCGTCGGTCGTCGTCGCCGTCGGCAATGATGATGATGATGACGAGACGACGACGACGACGAGTCCATGGTATATTCTAATAGGGTAATGAGTTAATGCGCGTCCGAGTTATCGCAAACGCAAGTGCAGCAAAATATTTATCTAACTTAAGAGCAGTTTCTGGCAAGACCACACCTTATATCAATACACCTTGGACGACGAGTCAATGTTCCAAAAGCCAAATAAACGACCCACAACGCTGGCCCCCTCCCCCCCATACCGCACCCAGCCACCACCACCACCCTTTAGCCAAGCGCTAACCTGTGCGCATCCATTGGCCCGATCCGAACCGATCCGAACGGGGGTCGTCTGTCGTGTCTGCTGTCGGCTTCGTTTCATACGATTTGTTGGATTTTGCTCATGAAGTTGTTAAACAGATTGTCGGTGTAGATACCTTCATCATTTTGCACGCCGTCGCCTCTCCTCTGCCCCGTTGCGTTGCTCGCACTCTGGCTTCCCGTTACCCACCGCCAGTCAGCCAGCCAGCAGCCACTCAACTGTCTGTCCGTCCCCCTCTCGCAGCAGCAACAGCAACAGCAGCAGCAGTAGTCATAGTCCCAAGTCCCATCCAGCCAATTCTCTTCTATGGCTGTGTGTGCGTCTGTCTATCTGTTTGTCCCTGCCTTCGTCTCTATCTGTGTGTGTGTGTGTTAGTGTGCGTGCGCTTGTGCGATTAGTTTTATGTAATTTTATCGAGTATTTTAAGGATTTTGCGGCTTATCCGCGCTTCATTTGGAAATTGTTTCGTGTTACTTATATGCCGGGATGTGTTGTCGTCTGAAGGGGCACACATTAGGGGTACGGGGTGCGTTGCGTCTTCTACCATGTGTCTGGCTGGGGCTCGTTTTTTTTCTTTTTCGTTTTCTTTTCATTCCTTTCTTTACTTTTCTTTAGCCTGTTGTTATTTCTTGTCCTTACTCGTATTGTTGTCCCTTTTCATCTAGTGTTTATGGAACTGTCGTTATTTGTTTGTGTGAGTGCTTAAATGAGCTCTTTGCATGTGAAACTGTTGTTGCGCGGCGGCAAAAACTCTCCTCCTTCCTTGCACGTTCCTGTTCTGTTCTTCTTATCCTTCGACCGTTACCCTCTCCTTAATCGAATTACAGCCAAGGCCAAAGATTTATGGCACCATTTAACACGCTCTTACATTATATTCTCACCCGTTTTGGCCCCGACTCGGCTCATTGATTTAACACTGATTAACAAGAGCTTAAATTCTTTTCTCCTCACTGTTTTTTTTGTTTTGTTTTGTGTGTTTTTTGTTGTTGTACATTATAAATATAGAGAAAATAAATATTAAAAGGCTGACAACAGACAGCCCCACAAATATCTCGCTCGGTCGGTGGGTTTTTGTGCATACATACATACATATACGTAAGTGAATATATATATGTACATGTATATATTTTAATAAGCACTTTGTGTGTGCTAATTATCTTATCGCTAAATGGAGTTAACACGTAGCAGCAACCGAGTAACTGGGATTGATTTAGTTCAGTGTTTGCACAGAGGTGATAGCGTGAGAGAGGTCGGGTCGTGAGAGAGGGTCCGTCTTCTTAATTAATTTGGTTTTACCGGAAAATTCAACCTACATGTAGGTACCCCTCTGACAGGTACTCGAGAACTGTACTGAAACTTCAGTAAATACAGAAAATTATTGATGGTTTTGGAGCGTTTATCTACTAATATTCCGCCCACTAATGAGTCTAACAAACTATGTATGCATGTACTGTGCCCACACGACCCACTCACGCACACATCTCGATGAGTAGAGTTGTGCTGCGCTGCGCTGCTCACACTTTGAGGTAGTTTTTATGGGGCGGCTCAGCAGCTCCAGCCTCAGATCAAGCCGCTTAGCAACTCAGTCCAGAAATGCTAATTAATTCTCTTATGTAATGGAGAACGGAAGGAAAAGGAAACAGTGTCCCCCCACCACCCCCTCCCCGCTAACGACAGCAAGGTGTGCTAGAGATGGGAGGTACTGGGGGACTGGGGACTGTTTCGTTGATTTCTAATCGACATCAATAAATCGACACTCGAGTCGAGTGGGCGAATGGGACGGACATTTCAATCAGATAAGCAGCATTTATAAATTAAAAGCACAACCGAGCAGATTAATAAAAGTTAAACTTTAACGGCACATTATAAATAAGCCAAATGACTAATAATAAAATATGAAAGCGCGCACAAAAACCCCGACATCAAAGGCTATCCTATCCAACAACTGTGTAACACGAAATACATACATATACTTAAAAAAAAACACAACAAAAATCCAATAAAAAGCAAAACCGAACCGAATCGAGGCTACCCATCCATTGGCCTCATCGGTGGAGACAGAGGCAGACCGGACCGCAGGGGAAGACTCATTTTTCAACAGCATTTTTTATTTTTTATGTATTTTGTTGTTTCCCCCCGTGTTTCCATTTGTGCCTCGGAGCTGGTCTCGCATTTTTTGTTGTTGTATTAAATGCATTATTAGCACGTTATTTATTAATTAAACACTTCAGAGCTATTTTTTTTTGTTATGCGTCTCTAATCAGGTGGCCTCGGCTGTGACTCTCTTGGCACCTCACATCTGCCGCCTCTGCCTCTGCCTCTCCGCCACTCATTCAACATGCACGTGTGGGGAGGGCGATAAGAAATGGAAATGGGCGGTTCGGGCCCGAGATAAGCGTTGCAAATTGTTAGGGAATTTCCTCGAAATTGATCTAAATGTGCCTTAAGGGTGAGTACGTACTGGGTTCGGGTGCGGATTCGAATTCGGGGAATGCAGGTGGAAAGAGATAATGGTCAGAGTTCGTCAGAAAATATCAGGTGACGGGGTTTATCTCTTTATCTTTCACCGATCGGATCGATCCAATTGCAACTTTAAGAGTGGATCAACAGGAATTTGACTGAAATATTTCAGTGGATGAAAAGAGGAATAATGAGAAGCCAAGCAGCAGTGAGAGGGAGATGGAACTAGTTACAGAATTGCACTGGATACAGAGGGAGAGAGATTACTGTAAATAAATATTTATAGTACAGTGCAAGTGGAGGGAGTAATAACTATAATCATAGTTTTAATTTCATGAAATCCTGCCTTGAACAAAACGTTTCAAATTATGAAAAATCAGTGGAAATTCCCTTTTCCCAAGTATTTTTGTAATCTCCTTTTCAGACAGAGATCGTTATAATTGCGTTACAATGGTGCCTGCCTGGTACATTCAAGTGCCACTCTATATCTGAGTGTCGCGATAAAGATCTAGATCAGTTGAGTAGTCTGGTATCTGGCCTTATCTGGTAAATGTTTCCCAGAAATGAGCAGTAATTCTGGCATGGTATCCAACTAATAATAGACTCTTCCACAGGTCGTATAAGGGCTACGCCTATGCGTAGCACTATCGCACTTTAAGTGATTCCGATGGGTTGATGGTAACCCGCTTGAAAAATAGTTTCCTCCATTAACATTAACCCAGAAACCCTTCCATCCAGCAACGACCTCGAGCCTGTTGTGGCAGGGGGAGATGACACATGAGACTCGACCAGGGCGGGGCGGGACAAAAGGGGTAGGGGGACACCATTGGGTATCGAATTAGGCAAACAAATAATTAAATATACGCCCGGCTGGGCAGATGTCTTCTTCTTCTTGGGCTCACCATGAATCCAGGGTAAATGTGCCCGATGAGCCCCTTTCCAGGCAGCGGGTTCCTCCCAGCGGCAGTGGCAGCGGCTCCAGCAGCAGGCGGGCCCGGTCTCTCTCCACAGTCTCCGCAGAGGGTAAGATATTGCACGGGGGGGTGGGTAACAGCGGCCGTTGGATGCTCAGCGAGGGGGCGCGGGCGGCCGGAAATGTATATTTTGGTTAATTTGCACAGAACACAGCTGGAAAGCGAAGAGATGACGTAGGTGAGAGCCGAGACGAAGATGATTAAACAGATAAAAAAAAAAAAATAAAAACTGGAAACTAAACTACACGGAACAGAAGAGAGAGAGATAAAGAGAGAGACAGACAGAGAGGGAGAGAGAGAAAGAGAGGGAAGGGCAAGGAGAACCCCCGTTTTCTGGGAAAACAATGCAACAATATTTTTACATATAAAAATCTTTTTTTCTTCTTTTTTCTTTCCTCGGGCAGCGTCAGCAAAAATCAGGAGCATAGCCAGGACAGGAGCAAGGAGCCAACAGCATTTGTCCGGTGGGGTGGCGATGGTAGCGGCAGTGGAAGCGGCAGCGGCGTTTCGACGCGTCGGTGGTGACGCCGACGACAACGGGCCTGACTGACGGTGGTGGGTTGTTGTTTCTGGTGCTGCCGCCGCTGCTGCTGCTGCTGCTGACGCTTGGCTTTGCTTTGTTGTTGCTTCCACTGCTGCTGCTGCTGCTGCTACTCTGCTTCTCTTCCTCTGACGATGATGCTACTACTGCGCTTTGTGATTCCTTTTCAGAAAATTTGTTGAGCCTCTGCCCGCCGTCCGTGTCTTTTGTCGCCTGTCGGTGGTTTGTATTGCTCTACCACCCAACAAAACACAAAAAAAAAACAACAAAAAATTCGTAATAGACTCCCCGTTTGACCCCCCCGCTGCAGGAAACTAACCATCAACAGGGCCTTCTTTCTCTCTTTTTCTCCTCAATTCCGTTTCGATTTCGACGCTGCGCAACTTCTGCTACTGCAACGGCGACAGCGACGTCTTTTACTTTGACGTTTTCCAAATGAAATTAGTGACACACTTAAGTAATAATTAATTTTCGCACACTTGTTGTAGATTTTCCTTACGTTTTCTCGCTTCTCTCGTTCTGTCTCTGTCTCTTTCTTTCTCTCGCTCTTCCTCTCTTTCTTTATTGCTTTGATTTTGTTGGTGCTGTTGGGCGCGTGAAACTCGTCGTCAGACGACCAACAATACGCTGTTTTTTTTTCCTTCTACTTTTTGTAATGCTCTTCTGTTTTTCTTCTTCTTTTTTGCATACACTTTGCGCACACACACACTCACATAATCGACATGCACATACACACACACGTACAAAAAAACACACACACACACGCACTATGCTTGCTTGCGTTTTTTATTGCTCAGTGGTGCTGCTGCTTCTCCTGCTACTCGAACGATGGAAATACAATTTTCACTTGCTTTGTGCACTCTGCACATTGACTTTCACACGCGTATTCCAGCCAAACGGGACAGCCACCGTTGCTGTAAGTGTTTTAGCACTACAATTTTAATTAGTTTTGGGCTAAAATGCGTGGTTTTTGTTCGTAATCGCTGCTACAACGAATTTCTCCGCGCAAGAAATATAGGAGAAGCCACCATTTTGTAAAAATATATACTTTAGGCGGTCTGGCAGCGCGAATTTCTGCCGGGTGGCAGCACTATTGCTGAGAACGTCCTAAAAATGCCAGCAAAAGTGGCAGCAGTGGAATGTCACTTAGCTTTTGAGCGTGTGCAGTTTTGTTTGTTTACAAGCCTCATATTTTTGCTCTTATATTATATTTTAGTTATATTACATATCGCGCACACCATTCGATACTATTTTCTTAAAAAATCCGCTGCTAAATACAATTTTAATTTTATATATTTTTTTCAAAGAAAAATAGCACGTTTTCGAAATAATTGAACAAAAAATCATCAGGATTTTGCCTATTGACTCAGAGCGCTGCAATGAGCACAACCTCTGGATTCAACGAAATATATACATATATCGACTTATTCTTTTGAGAAAAATTTGTAAAATATATTCATATAATTATCCCACAAAAGCATAAATAATATTTGAAACTAACTCGGTGCCGCTTTCTTTATCTACTTCCCACTCGGTGCTTCCTTTCCAGACCTTACATAGCTTGCAACCTTCTTTTTTTTTAGTATTTCTGCTAACATTAAGGGTATTTTAACCCAAAGTCGTTAATGTTATTTTAAAAATAAAACGACACATTCCTTCCGACTTCGCCGCATATTCATTTGCTCCAAATTGAGTAAAGTAAGATAATTTGATTATATATTCCACCACAAAAAACTTATTAATACTTTCGCCGCCAAAATAAAAGTATGGAGATAATTGAAATTAAGCTCAGCACACCTACATACATATAGAGCACACTCATGCATGGTCCATACAGAAATGAGGAGAGACATATATGTATATATGTTTGTAATTAACTCTAGTTGTAGTTTTTGTGTTTACCTTTATTTGGTTTAATTGGTTATTTTTAAAATTACCGCCAAATCGATCGAGACTCTCTTTGGTTTGATCGCACCGCTGGACCATGGAAAGGTAGGGACAAAGAACTCATACGAACCTCACCTTTCCAGCGAACCTATACTGATGTGTTCTGTGTACTTACCGTGTAGTTGCCATGTAAGATTGTATTTTTTTTGTAATGGTATATACTGGTATTATTTTTAAAATTACCGCCACATCGCCAAATATACTTTGTTGTCGATTCGAGCTCATACTTTAACGCGAATATGAAAAAAAGAGCGCGTTTACTACTACTTCTACTACTTTTTGGACACGACACTACTATTTTTGGGTTGAGAAAAAAAAAAGGTATGGATAACGGGTAAATTCAGCCAAGGGAAATTCCATGGATCGCACGATTTTCACCTTACCCGAATTTTTCCCCGATAAATCAGAGGGGTGGATTTCACCTGCAGGCCTTGCATTTTCTGGGCCGTTTTGCCGTTTTTTCTTTTAGCTTTGAGCTTACATTAGTAACTTCTTGCTCATTTCAAATCCACGCACTGTAAAAATCCTCGCCGTCCTGGGAAGTTTATAATATTTTTCCCTGGGAAATTGCTGAGGATTTTCGGAAAAAATCGGGGTATGGACAATTATAAACAGAAGCTGCGTGCTATGACACTAAAGTTTCAAAAAATGAAATTCGGAATTTGCTTGTATGAAAAAAGTGAAAAAGTTGTTTATTTACATTTTTCAGCGTACCAGTGTTGCGATGCGACCTGAACTTTTGTTTATTTACAATTTTCGATATTGTATGCACTACCTATGACAAAAAATACCAAAAATTTCCCTTAAAAAGAATATAAAATAAAATATTAAATTGGAATGTAATCAATCAAACTTCAGGCTATTAAATCCTATGTCAAGCTACATTTAATTCATTTCAGAATGAATATATAGTTTAAAAATTATTAATAATTTTAATATTTGTTTTAATCTTAATTTATTTTATAAATAAAAGAATATACGTTTTTATTTCCTTCCGAGTGTTGGAAAATATATGATGTGTGTCTCCAGGACACGAAATACAACAGAACGAATTATATTCATCGTGTTTTAAATTAAATTAAATTTTATTTATAATTATTCAGCAGAACTGTTTCACAACATCTTATAAAATAACTATTTTAATATTTTCGTTTGTAGTTGAAGGAAAAAAAGAAAATAAAGAAAATCTATTAAGAAGTTCCTTTCCACCCTTGTAAATCAAATCAAATCAATGATATGATATAATATAAAATTATCTTAAGAAAATAAATACACAAAAAATCCTTGCGTTTCTCTTTGTTGTCGCAAATCAGATCAGGGATCGGATCCTACTCTCTTCGGTATTAAGCACCTTGAACACCTTGAACGACACATGGTCATATCAGTTGTCCTCAAGCACCACATCGATTCCCACCAGCAACAGCAACGGCAGCAGTGGCAGCGCCCAGAATAACACAAGCCATTTTCTGGAGCGTTTTGGTTGTCCATACCCGATTTTTTCCGAAGAGCCTCAACAATTTCACAGGGAAAAATATTATAAACTTCCCAGGACGGCGAGGATTTTTTAGAGCGGGCGGATTTGAAATGAGCAAGGGAGTTACTAAAATAATGGATAAATTTCTGAAATCAAAGTAAACTGTTTCATGGGAGATCAGTTATTCGATTATGTTATCTTTTTACTATAATTTATGGGTTTCCTTACAAGGAGTAGCCTCAACACTTTATAGCCCAAATTATAGTGAACAAATAAAACAATAGCCTCCAACTTCGACACGATCGTTACAGAGCGTTGCCCACCAGCCATTGTAAAATTGTTTAATCTATTATTTGCGTCCATAATATTAGGTGCCGTTTACACTGAGGCTGCGTCTTGATTGCGTCTTCTCAGAAACGCAGTTTTTTTTACATAGGTTTAGCATAGGGCCCTAGTGATGGCAAAAAGTTGCGTCTTTTTCCGACGCAGTTGCGTTTTAGTATTTCTGTGGTATTTCTGTGCGCATAACAGCAATTTTCGTACTGTTCTGCCTAATGAGCAAAACTATCACCACTAATAGCAACAAAAAAACAGCAGATTCAAATTTAAATATAGCCGCGTAAAATTTTTAGCTGAGTAAAAAGGGGCAAAAATACATGTAATGCTTAGAACAAATTGCTGAAACTAATTTTATTATTAAATCAAGCATTTCAACAATACGTTTGATTTCATATTTTTTGTCTTTGAATCCTTTCACTGTTTCCGTGATCTTCTCAGGACAAGAAAGTATGCTGGCAGATACTTGTCAGCGAGTTGAGCAACTACCTCGCCTCACTTTGCGGCACCGCAGTTAAAGGAATGAGCCCTATATCCGACATATTTCGTTAATTTTCGAACATTATTTACTTTGTTTACAAAATGTGTCTTCCTCTTCCAAGACGCAAAGACGCAAAGTCGCTATAGTGTAAACGGCAGTTCTGCTTCTCTGCGTCTTCTCCGATATCGATAGGTAACGCACCAAGTGTAAATAGCCTATTAAACAGAATATCAAAATCGAGGAGTATGATTTTCGTTAGTATTTTTTCGGTATAGTTTTTAATTATACCGTTTTTCGGTATATTTTCATCCGCGCGGTCACACTCACTGCCACCCAACTTTTTGTTTTTTTATACTCGATTTTTTAACAACAAACGCCCGCCGTCACAACCGTCACCCACCCAACAAAAACGCTCGGGAAATTTTTTTGTTTTTTTTAGTACGTAAAGTGAAGATTTGGAAACAAGAGCGGGAGCTGACGGTGGAGAAACGACAAGAATATATAGCGGAGACTTGCATCTGGCCTATATTTAACTGGGGTCGGCTGCTTTCATCCATTGGCAATTGACACCGTTCGAGAAACGCGCCTTCCAGTTTAATTCAATTTGTGATCTGTGTGAAAAGACAGACACACCTTCTCCCGAAAGTAAATCAGCTGGCGTTTAGAAGAGCCACAAAATGTGCGACGAAGCCGCTGCAGATCATCAAGGTAAACAGTGCTACAAATAAGTGTTTACTCTGTCTATATTTGGTTAGCCATTAAGTGATAAATGCGATTATCATTAGCAGGGGTTGCTCTGCTCTGCCCAGCTGCGACTAGACAGCTAAACAGAAAGTGGCCTTAAAATATCATTAACCAAAGCCGGCAGTGGCTTTGCCTGCTTCCCAGAGAGGGGGATTCTGAGGGGATTTGAATGTTTAATTGGACTTGCCAAGAGTTTTTTTTGGCTAAAATTAGATCAAGAAGTGGGACAAATGTTCCCATTTGACCTTTTGCTGAATGCATTTTCATAACCATGTTCATGTGCTACATTAGTGTGTGTTTGTGTGAGTGCAACGGCGTTAGTTTGTGTCTGTGTGTGTGTGAGCCTTCCTCCTTGCATGGCTCATTTGAAAAAAGTAGAGTATTCTCGCTCTCACCAGGGGCCATCCATTCGCTGGCGATATTTTTTTTGTGTAAATCGGATAACTATTTCTGGGAATGCATTGCATTGCATACCTTTTATAGAAAATACCTTGCTTCCTTGTTGCTTGTTGGGCTTTGACACGTTTATCATTTCTCTCTTTCTGCACTCTTCCCACTGCCCTTCCTTCTTCCTCTGACACATTCAAATACACTTCCGCTCACTATTCTCTACCCCCCGTCCTACTTTTACTCTCTTTACCCTGAAGTAACGTAGTCGGCGCTTGCTCCTGAATATCCACTTACATCTGCGCCTACTAGTAGATAGTTACAAGTAACAAGGCTGGTCGGATCCTTCTTTGAATAAATATTTATTTTCGTTACTGCAAGGGTATTTACCACCGGGTGACTAGTGATTTGTACAAAGTCCGCTACTGGTAGAAATTTCAACATTTCTTGCTGACAATTGACGCATGCATATCCCTTGCTCTCTTTATCCCTCTTACATATGTATGTCTCGCTCTCTCTCGTGTTGTCAGCTCTTCCTTTCGTCTCGTCTGCCCTCCAACGTTCATTGTTGTTCTTTGGCCGTTTTCCTGCTTTTTTCTGTCGCAATATTAAAAATAATATTTTCTCATGGTCAAACCTAAGCCAATTTTCAATGTCCCTCTGCCTCCACCTCCACCTGCACCTCCACAAACACCTCCATTCCCATTGCCTGCTTTCTCTGCGTCCCATGATGCAAAATTCATGACATTTACCGGCGAATCGATGATTGTTCCCCCTATGCCGCAGTTCGCGTGACTTGTTGCGGTCGCTCGCCGTTGGCCCCTTATCGGCTAAGGCAAAGCCCAGGCTCAAACATTTGATAAAAACATTCTTAAATTGTCGTAGATTAGTTTTTATTTATGATCACCGCACCGCACCTCCCCCGCTGCCAGGCAAAAGTTAATGAATTGTCGTCTGACATATAAATAATATTCCTTTTTCTTTTTTTATACACTTTCATCAATTACGGTTTATCGCCCTCTGTTGGACAGTTTGAAGTGCTCTCTGTGGGAGGGAGGTTGATGGGTGTGTGTGTGTGCGCGGAGGAGAGTCGCATTGAATTTATTGTTCAAGTAAAGTAGCTGTAAATTGTCTGATTGACGGAGTGTAGAGAGCAACCTAATTGGTTCTCGGTTCTCTTTCGATTGAGCAGGATCTTACGCTCTCTAGAGCTGCCTATGATATTGGAACAATAAATCTCTCGTTCTCTTTCTCTAACTCATTCAATTTCGTTCTCTTTTGCTGCATCATCGTTTAGCCAGCACTTGAGTGAATGAATATCTTGCGCGCTGATCTTTTGGATGTAGAGTAGAGTGTTCAAAAGTCTCCAATGTGATGTGAAATGTCCTCTCCCCTTGGCTACGTCACCAAAACAAATTGCCATGAGTTAGCACTTGCAATCATTTGGCAGACATATCATGAACAGTCCTAATTATCAATTCATTTAGCGCCCGGCCAGAGAGATTACACTTTCAACGTCACAAGTGCAGTTCCCACACCCCCGCAGACCCTGGCCTGGCCTTTTGGCTTAATTAAATTGTTTGCATAGAAACCAAACGCTGGCAGTGGTTTTTCGTGTTTCGTTGTTCGTTTCTCATTGTTTTGTATTATTTTTTTATTGCCTTTTCTATAAAGTGATATGCAATTGTATAATGCACATGAGTTTGGCTATTTATAGCGCTGGGACTGTGGGACTGTCGGACGGGTCGGACTGCCCCGAGCACGTTGTTTGGGGGAGAGCAACCACAACCACAACCACACTATCCCCCACTCTTGGGCGGCCACGAGGTGTTTCTGTGATTGACATTTGTCCCGTTGGACACGACACGACACCTTTGCAATTGTTTTGATTTGAAAAATTTCGAGAACATTGAACAGAATTGTGTTATGCTGGTTTTTGCAACCCCACCTTCCCCCGCCCTAGCGGGAAATGCCTTGGCAATATTTTGCTTGGCACGTACCACGTACAGTAGTACTGTACATATGCCTTTTTATGGCATCCCATTGCATCCCCCAATGGAATGGCTGTTCTCCGGGTGGCGGAATTCCGCATTAGTTATGAATGACCGCGGGGACACACACACACACAAACACAAACACACACACACACACACACAGTACAGTCTTTGCATTGGATTATATGTATTATGAAATGTGTGGAATATTGAATGTTCGATTGGCAAGAAAGGTAGAACGTAGATCGGTGGGTCGGTGGATCGGTGGATCTGTGGATATATACCCAAACTGAGGACATTCATTAAGAATAAACGAACCAATTGATATTGAAATTAATTGATTGGCAATCTCTCCAGATAGACAACAGATCATTTGTCTATATACATATACATATACATATATATGTACCTATATATATTATAAAGAATAAAGCTAGCCCATAAAAAAAAAGGTCCAAAAATTTCCTCTATTTAAATTTGAATTTCTAACAATACCAATTTGAGATTCTATTAATGATAAATCAATGCTGATTGGGGGGCACGTGAGAGACTAAGTGACTCCCATCCCCATCCCCCTACCCATCCCCCTCTCCATGCCCAATCCTCTCCCATCTTTCCATACGTACAGATTGCTGTGTGTTTTCGTGTGGCAATGCCTGGAGCGTGACTTTAAATGAAATTTATAAAAAGAACAACAGTCCCGGCACTTGGGAGAGGTTGCTTCTCATGCAGGGACAGGGAGGGGACAGGGCAGGGGGTTGGGTAGCACTTGCTTGCTTGGATGAATCGACATTGAAAGGTCTTGGGTGTCGGGTGTCCGGGTCTCAGGTCGCTACCTCCTTTGTTAAATCAGATTAAGTTGGATTACAATAAATTGCTTACATCCAGCGAATGAAGAACCGGAAAATTGCTTCAATTTTACATGATCCAGCATTAAGCGAATACAGAAAAGCGAAAACAGAAATTACACATCAATTTTATTGTCAACATTTCCTACAAAATTAAATTGCGATTTTGAATTACTATGACGTTCTGCTGAGCGGGCGATCAGCCAAAAAAAAAAAAACAAACAGCGGCATAAAGAAGAATCCGACAAAACGAACCATTCCACCAAGATACATACATACATATTTCATTCGTCCCCAATGACAACAGAATGAAAAATACCCGAAGGTTTTCCCATTTCTACAGTGCGTATCAAAAGATACAAGATACATTTGTACATGTGAATGAAAGAAAAGAAAGCAAAGACATTCCATTACACATATGTACATATGTATACAATAATTGATCGGATCAGATCAGATCGTTTGATACATTTGTAGACCGACCCTAAAACCATTTAGAAAAAGAAACGATTGCTCGGGTGGATCAATATTCGGACATTTTGATAGAATAATCGAATGAAACGCACTGTTCGATGGTTCCACAATTATGTGGAAACGTTGTTCCCAAAATAACAAACTTTCCACCAAAAAATGTTTGAGTGCCAACGGACAACAAATACGAATTCTATTTATAGGACAAGACAAGACAAGACAAGACTTTTGTCGGGGCCCGTGAAATATTTTTCTCTGAGGCAATAGTCCATGATTAATTGTTCAACTATTTAGATCTAACCACAATTCTGGTTATACAAAGCGTACATGGATACCCGATTAGAAGCCCGTTAAGCTGTCAAGTTTTTATTGCTGCATAAACATTTGCCAGCGATTTGTTAATTGCATTTCCAAGCGGCCACTTTATGGCGCCCCGTATAAATATATTATGTATACCTACCCCGACCACGAGCCCCCTAGATTTTACGTACGAGTGTAACGTATGCGCCACGTATCAGGTGTACGCTAATTTTGATTGTGATTTACGAGCAGCAGTCATATGTACATACATACAAACATATATGGTATACGTATGTATATGGCAACTGGAAGTACGTCTGAATAATGGATCATCTGATGCCACTTGCCATATGAACGTGATGGGTAGACACTAATATGTAGATTGTAGATTTTTTGAATGTACAATTGTATTCCTTATTGATTGAGCAACTCTTAAAAGAATCTATGAGTACATTGCGCTCTTTCTAAATCTCTTAGATTGAAATTTCATATGATATATGTACATCTGTATACCTACTGTATCTACTGTATCTATCTGTATATCTACTCTACATATATCCTCTCTTGGAAATCATGTACAATTCCGTGCTTATTGTATGCTATCAGGGAGACTGGTACCGAGGTTCGGGATCGCTTTTTGATATAATGTTTTGTAAAATCTCTTCTTGTTAGATCTCTGTAGATACTGTTAACATTATTTATTCCCTCTTAAGTGTTTCTCAGATCATTCTCACATGGGAATTGTTACGGCTGTTTAGAATATTCATTCAGCTACGAATCCTCTACGGATCATTCATCATTCTGTACTCGTAGGTACATCGAATTGGCGTGATAACATTAATTAAAATCCAGCCAATTCTTTCGAATTTATTCATAAATTCAATTCCACAGTCGCTCGAAAGTTGAATGTCAGCGCGAAATGTATGTGACGCTGCAAACACGAGTGCAGGCCTGCGAGGCCTGCGAGGTCTGGCCACAATTGACCTAATTTTAATACGATTTAAGCCCAAAGGCAGTCAAGAGCGGACCGTGGAAGCGTTTAATTAGGGGGTTACACGCAATTTCCTCTTCAAATGCGCTGGGGGGGAGGGGCCCGGGGTGGAAGTTTGCTTGAGCCGCGACCAGAGAGTTCTGTTTGCCTCTGCCAACACCTCGCCCCCACGCCACTGTTTGTTCAACTCTGAATACTTGTGTTTGTTCCACCTGACTCCGACTACCCCCAACCCACCACAGGGGCAGGGGCTACGTTTGTGCCCCTCTGATGTGGCGTCTTATTTCCGGGAAAGTGTGCACAATTTTTAATTCGTCCAATCTGCTTGTTTAACAAATAGGATTTTCATTTTCAATTAAGTTCTGTGTACACTTACAAGCCGCAAATATTGCGGTCCGTACTGGGGACTTCCACAACGGAACGCTGCCTACTATGGTCTCTACAGATGGCCTGCATAGTTTTTCCTCTACCTTGGAACTCACATTTCTAATTGACACTTTAAATGGATTACTCTTTTCCAGATCATCATGTACACTTTGATGCGGCCACGGTGAAGTCGGATGGCTTTGAGTCGGACAGCTGTGTGACATATCAGCGCTCGGGCGACACGATCGCGGTGAGCCTGGGCTTTCTGCAGATCAGTCATCGCTATCTGATCGACCTGAAACTGCCGACAACCGTGTTCGGGGATACGGGAGCGCCGGGCAGCAAGTTTGTGCCTGTTGTAAGCGCCACGCCGAATCTGCATTGCCGGATCACGGAATTCGCTGGGACGAAGCATGACGAGCACGACTTTTTCGAGATGAAGATCGAGTTCTTTGCCTACAAGGAGAAGCTGCTGCGTGAGGTGCTGCACATTGTCAGCGCGAACAACGCGAAGGAGCTGCTGCAGCTGGTGATTGCCGCCCGGGTACTGGGCAAGGGCAAGGGCACGCCCATGCTGCGCACGGGCATCCACTGCATCGGCGTGGAGCGGGACGACGATGAATCGGAGGCCTCGGACTTTGCCGGCTTCGACAACAGGCCCTAAGGAGCGACCCAATGGCCCAGGACAGGCTTGCGACTCGCCTAGCCGCAAAATTGTTTTCGTAGATAATTCAAGATATTTACATAGTTCTTAACTAATCAGAACGAAAACAAAAAATAATAACTATATTAATATGATCGATCTAACTCTAAGTCTTGCCTACATGGTAACCAATCGTGTGTGAAACTCATAGAGCATTTGCATTTAGATTTCGGTTTCAATTTTGTTTGTTGTACTTAAAGTTTTGTAAATTGCCCCCGCGAGTCCCGCAACCAATGCCTGGGCCAGGCCTCTGAGCGGCGACTCGTAAGTGGCCTCGTTGTAACTCATTTGCCAAGAAATTGTTTGCGGAAATAATTTCCCATTCAACTCGGTTTCGCGTTCATTAGCCCACGAAAGTAAATCAAGATTTAAGCTAGATTCTCAAATGTATTTGCATGCGAATGTTCGTCGAGAGTTATTAAGTGTAAGGCTAAAGCATTGGAAATCTGTTTGTTGTTGTCGCCTGGACTCATGGTTACAGTGCGTCTCAAAGCCATAGGACAGTTGTGGAACAGGTTATAAGGAATACGTAATTTATGTACATTTATTTTGTACAATCGAGTACAAATTCAATATCGATCAGCATCGACTCGGTGGCACTAGAGAGTTTCATTCAAGTCGAATACAAAAAACGGAATCAGACGATGTACTGTCATAATTGAAAAATGTTGTCTGTTCATTCCCGGTAAAGCCCTCAACTGTTTAATCGCTTCGAATCGCACTGTAAATATGTCTTATTTTATCAGACATTTTGTTGCACTTCAAAGTATTTCTCCCCCACCCCCCGCCATGTCGTTTAATGAATGTTAGCCTACCAATCAATGAACAATTAAACTTAAAACAGACCAAACCGCAAGCCTTTTCCAAAATGTGTATAGGAATAAATTTTAAATACGACTATATGTATGTGTATGCAGATCCTGACCAGCTCGTGGTGCTCCTCCTGACTTAACCGAATAACGGAAAGCAAAACGAAAACAAAAACTAAGCAGCAAATTATTAATACAATTAGCCCAAAAGTATTCATATACATACTTGTATTTAGCAACGGGCCTTTTGATAAACTTTTCAACATTGATAACATTTTGCACTGTCGAATGTGTATTGAGGGGCGCACCGGTCAGCAATTAGATTTTGTAAATTCTAATCTACACAAATCCCAATCCCAAACGGCGGGAGCTCAATTCTGTACTAAGTATTTACAACATACATGTGTAGTTACACTAAATATGTATGTGAGAGTGTAAGCCATCAAATAAAAAGTCGTTGAGAACCCCATCGAATATTAAATGTATTGTTTAAATAAACCAGAATCCTTATACTCAAAGTCTACCCGACAATAGGCCAGCCTGATCTTGGATCTTGGACCCCTATTAAACTTCAACTGCTGAACAGAACCTGGCACAGGTAACAGGTCACCGAAGAGGCTAGGTGGCCCACTCACCGACTAAAGTATATACTGGCACAGTAGCTACGTGTACTCCCATCCCATGTTCGAGCACCATGTTGTAGGTAAGTGAAGGGAATGCATTTTGTAAATAACCTAAACTCATCCGTTTAACTTTTCCCAGATAATGTCGCAGGACGCGCAGTACTTTCTTCGGTGCGGGCTCTCATGTACGGATATCTGTCTTCCAGGAGGACACAGCATACGTCCATTTGCTCCATCCCAATCTGGAGTTCTTCATCCTGACACCGAACAAAAATATTCCTTTACCACTGCAAAAGGAGCCCTATCCGACTCTATCCACTTCATTTACGACAGAAAGCATTCATTATTGTTCTGCAGTTGCCACTGGAATAAGCGTGGATGATTCCATTCCACAAGAATCCCATATTGTTTAGATCTGTTCCGACGACAAAGCTACATCAAAAGCTACAATAGAGCCATGGCAATGTCTACTAAAATCCATGGAACTGCCACAGGATTAGCTTGTGGGAGGGCAGTCCTCGATGGTCGGTCGAGATCACCAACTTCCGAACGCTCGCAGCTTGTCCAATGCGTTCAGGATTTTGTCAGTTTGATTTGTAAGACTGAAGTGAAATTAGGAGCTTAAAGGGCCACTGAACAGCCGGCATATCATCAAACACTTGTTTATCTGGCGTTATCTGTAGCTCTAATTCTGGACAGGGCTGTCGTATCAGATAGAGCAGTCAGATACGGCAGTTCGCAATTCTAAGTATATCCGCATCCGCAGACGGATCTGACTTGACCAGTATTGTATGAAAACCATTGCATCGAGTGGTTATTGTCGCCTCTGCCAGCGTCGAGATGGCCCAGTGGTCAGTGGTAGACCAAGAGGCAACTGCTGCGCTTGTACCCGATAAGTAGAGGATCATAACCGGATTGCTTTGATAGTATGGACGCATACAACTTGCGCCATTTCTTCACGGACTTGACGGGGAATTCTTGCTCGGGGAATGCCGGACCGGAGGCGGATGTCACTGCGGAGCAGTTTAGAAAAGTGGTGTACCATCATGTTCTCTAGCTTCGTGATGGTCAGGATACCATGCATCATTGTCATCTACATTATCCTTGACCGATTTCATGTTACCCCAGTTGAAGGAGCAACCGACGCTGATCGTTTTGTTTGGCCGCCGGCTGAAACTTCGAGTCAACTAGTATGCAGCCACGCTCCATGGTGTCCTGCAGCACCAACGGAGGCTGCAGTCAGTCACTTTCAGACTCGACTGAAAGTGTTCATCGGGTACCTCGCTGAAGATTGATGAGAAGCACGTGCAAATAAGTCGTTCCCCCTGGAATCCGGCTTGTGGTCCATGAATGATCATATGCTCCAGAAGGTGGGCCAGGCCTTGACATTCGGGGGGATGGGCGAATGGACAATTGATGAATCAATTTTCTACAAATTAAACTAAAATACTCCCTTTCATTTGATTGCTTATAAAATTAGGCTTAAATCAGTAGATGGCTGACTGTAAAATTTCACATTATCAGCAGAGATGTTGGATAACTATAAAATGTTGCAGAATTGAATAGCAAACAGAGTTAGAAGCTGAGGTTGAAGTACAACTCAGCTGATGAGGCTGGTCATCATCGAAAATACAAGCTCCACAAATGTCGGCAAGAGTAGTGCCTTGAAGATCCAAAGGCATATGATTGGGAGTGTCTCTGATCGAAGTGTACGAACCCATGAGCACTCTACCCGCACCAGAGATGCCTTCTCTTCTATGCAGCAGCAAAGGGCATAGCTGATACTAATTTTAACCTCCAAATAGCAGTGGAACCTAGACATGACGAATCTCCAATCAAGCAATTCTTTTAAAAATAATTTATTATAAATAATTAACTTATATTAGGAATGTTTAGCTCAGCATCAGAGATCTAAATGGGCAATTGCGTATCGTTTCGATACTCTTCCTGTTGCTATCCGACTTATAGAGCTCGTCCAGATACTTTATGCATTCCGCCATTCCAATAAGTACGTGGTGTGTGCGAGGTTGCGTCAGTTAAATCGAACCACTAATATATCCAGTCTAGTAATAAATATTCTCCAGAAACATTAAGTTTTTAGCTACATATGAATGTATGACTTTCGATGTGGATGATTAATTAATAAAAATATTAAAATTAGACATTTTATAATTAAGATGTTTTATTTTTTAATTTTTCAAAAATTATATTCGAAATCAAATTAAAAATGAAACTATTTTGCATAGCGAAATTGACTATTAAACGTTCTTTATTGATCCAAAAATATTGTATTTTTTTTAGTAAAACTTTGATACATTATTGTGAAGCTTCAAAACGTCGTTGCACCGTATAATTGTGCAGACTGAAGTGTGGAAGATTTTTCTTTCAAATGCAGTTTCTTTCATGAAAGTATCTTATATCGTTTAGAAGTTATTCATTTAGTAAGCTGAAATGGCCGATGGCCTCAGTGGAGTGGCAGCGGCCAGTGCTCTGATCCACTGCGGCCATCGAGAGAGAGAGACAGGCAGAGATAAGCAGTCTGAGGCTGCTAAGCCAGAGAAACGAATCCGTATCGACCATCATTGCTTCAATATTCAAAGACTCGAAAGCTGAACAAAAATTCCAATATTCTGTAACGCTAGTGGCAGCGTAAGTTTTTGTTTTGGTGGCGCTCTCTGTCGGTAACCGAAAGATGAGGTGGCGCCTTCTGGTGTTCAGGTCGGAGGATCGTTGATGAGCAACAGGGGCAAATGTCAGGCCTTTCTTTTGAGGGAGGCTGCCATTTTACGGGTTCCGCTGGGATGGCTCTTAGAAGGTTGCGTCTAGCGCTTTCTCTTTCTCCGTGGTGGTCCGCCCGTGCAGCTGTGCCGAGCATTTAATCGTACAGTTGTATCGTTTTGAAAATTTTACTGAAGTATTGAATTGCCCCATCAGAGGAAGAGAATTGATCTGATCTGATGAAAGATTATCACTCCAATAGCCGACGAACAAAAGCCGGAACTACCAAGCGTGCGCTCCCCATCTCTGAGTCACCAGCTAGCCTTTCCGATTCTCAAATGTGAACGTAGGAATGTAGGGGAAACGTTACAATTCATTGGTTCCATTCTCCAACAGAGTGAAAGCATAATTTGAATAAAGAGGAGACCATTCTTACCATTGAATCAGCATTAAAGGACTTGCCTCATAGCAAACCAAAAAACCAAATTAAATGCACTAAGCCATAAGCGTTGCAGCCCAAAAATTGAGCCCATTGTGCAGAGTGAGGGGGGGGCACTTTAAATTTGATATGATATGATATGATATGCAAAGGATAATTTCACAGCACCATGCACCATGCGAGTGGTTCGATCAGGGATGCGCTGCGGCGGGGCAGGGGCAGGGGCAGAGGTTAGCATATCGTATGCACACGGACTTCAATCAGCTATGTAAAATCTATGTAAAATATTTATATTGCACTGATGCATCAACCGGGGGGAGCCGTTGGGCGATGGATGGCCGAGTGCGTAATCAGGAGCAGGCCAGAGTTAAGCTGCGCCTCAAGGAACCACCGAGGGATGGGCCAAATGGAATTTACATAAACATGGCCTATATGCACATGGCCGGGCAGATGAGATACGACTACCTACCACTTTTTATGACATTTTGATTATTTATTTAGAGAAAAGAGTTGGCTGCTCTACGGTTCCACAAATACTGTTTCTGAAGAGAAACAGCCCGAAATTATTATGAAATAAATAAGTGCTCAAGCTGAGTAAGCTGAGCCCACCCCCCAAACATTCAAGTTTAGCTGTTTACACATACATATTGTATGTATGTATATGTGCATATATTGTATCATGTGCATCCTTATGGCAACACAATTTGCTGGTAAATCTATAGCCAAGAACTTTGTGTGGCACGCACACACATACACATACACACATGCACTCACACATGCACTCACACTGGACATTTGAGTTCTGCATTTGAGTTCAGCAAACAAAATTGCTTCAAATGCAGCATAAGTAAATGTTGGCAAATAAATATGCATGCCCCAAGATAGAGAGATACAGATACCAACCCCCCCTCACCCTCTCACATGGATGTCAGATACATACATGTACATATGTATGTATATATTTCCGTAGTATTTGGATATCTGTGTGAATTTTTCATGGCCCTGTGCGTAGTTTTGGGATGGGATGGGGCTAGAGCCAATTGTGGCCAGCATAAATCACTTAAAATTTGTGCCAAATAAATACGGGAAAAGCCACAGAATACAAGATTTTCTTGGTAAAAGTCAAATTCCGGACAGAGACGGCCGAAAGACGCAAAAACTAAACAAGTTGAAATATTTATGCAAATCAACTGCAAGGTGAAATATTCTTAAACTTTAATGCCAATAAATGCCTTAAGTGTTCAAAGGAAAACTTTTAAATTAAAGGCACTTTTTCTTAGAGGAAGATATCTATTATATCAGCTTTGTTTAAAAAATATAAACGCACGAATGTTTATTCGAATACAATGCATACTTATATGTGTTTATTGTGTGTGTTTTTGTGCTCGGAGCTGCAATAATTCTATCAGCGGGGAAAGCGCTCCTGGAGAGATACAACAAAAAAGCCATGATAATACTCGATGGAATTTACCCCAAGATAATTCGCTCTAATCCGCTCTAAGACAAGATGGAATACTCCTAAAAATATTACAAATTATTCATTTATTATTCATCGCAGATGGAAAATTGCCTTTGAGTCGAGGGCAATGAAATACATTTTTTATTCTATTCGTAATTCTTTTAATGGTTCTAGTATCTAGATTAGTTTTCTTTTACTCTTTGAGAAGTGCTGACAAAAATCAGTGCAGAATCATAAACTGCAGGAATATCCATACAAATGAATGGCGAAGGCCTTCTTTAAAGGTTAACAATCGTACGCCTGAGAAATAAACTTGAAATGTTTTGCAGCAAGAAAACCTTCCACTCGATCTTGCATCAAATCCCCAGATAAAAGTGCCTGATTTAAGAATACAATTTGTATTACATTCTGACAATTTGAAGGGGTGTGGGGGGGAGAGTGTATTTGGGAATGCAAGTGTCGCCTGCAGGCACATATGCAAAATGGAAACTTTGAGGCAGCCGCAAGCCACTCAGCCAGCGCCAGACACGACACAATTCGAGTCCAACGTGTCGTATGCGCAACCTAAAACTTGGCCAAGCGTAAATGGATACATTTTGACTAAAAACGAGGGAGAGGGAACGCTTATACAGCTAGAGAAGAAGAGTTGGAAAGTGGGAGAAGGAGACATGGAGAGACAGGGAGAGCCTGGGTGAGACAGGGATAGTAACGCTCAAACAAAACATGATAACAATTAAAACTTTGTACACTTGGCGTATTCACATTATTCATTTCGGTGCTGGATTCCCTTGTCACTTTCAGAGGGTATTGTGGCCTTACTCACATACAATGTATGTGCAACGTAAAGACGGATGCATTTTGCGACCACATTGAAGAAGAAACATTGTCCCTGCCTTCAATCAGCGTGTTCACTCTTCTGTATAAATATGGTTGCAATAGGAACGATCAGCGAAAAAAAAATGCCTTTAATCGTTGCAAGAGTATTAAAAACTTCGGCCATCATGGACGTACATCAGTCTGTACTTCATTCGAATGCTTCTCAGTCTTTTCCTGCTTCTTTTGCATTGCTTTTTTGTTATTTTTGCCAATGCACACACACAAACACAAACTCATATGTATGTATGTACATATGTAAATTTGTAGATTTCCGGCTAATGTTCATTTGTTTGTCTTTTGGCCACTTAAATGATGCCAAAACATTGAAGGAAAATGCATGCCAGTGAGAGACACCCACACAATGGAGCAACCATCAGAGCGGCAGCCAGCTCACGAGCAAGAAGGAGACCGCATGTTAAGTACTTAATGACATTTTAAAATAAATGTTAAATTTATGACAAAATGTAATTACCAAACCCCCTGCCTAGCCACTGTCCGCTTTCCAGTGTCCCCCCTGGACATCCCCATTTCAGGCTCGAACAGCTACAGGTCGGCGCTGCATGAAATATTAAACCATAATTACTTTAATTAAGCAAATATTTTTTCACCCGCAATTCTTTTCATTATTTGGGACGCGCAGATAGACAGGGAGAGAGAGAGAAACAGAGGCGAAGGGCGGGGCATTGATTGAGCATATTTATTAAATGGTTATTATTGCACGCACATCGCCCAGCAATAAATTGATGCATTTTAATTAACGTTCAAAAGGCCAGCCCGTGACTCTGCCCTCGCGACTGCCATATCCATGTATACAGAAACATATGTACGAGTATGTATGTATGTACAGACGATCCGAAAGTCACCTCATCGCCTCATCGCCCCATCGGTACCGAGTGAAGTTTTCCAAACATTTTCAAATGAATCACCTCTATAAACAGACATGACTTCAATTCACGGTTCAAACAACGCCCAACGATGTGTACGAAAATGAAAGATCTCTTGGCGAAGAAGTGTGTTGGTATCTCCGTAATAAAATATCATTCAGCCATCGATAAGCCTGCCACAACTTGCACATGACCTTGCGTACGGTCAATGGCACATTCCCAAGACTCGGAAGCTACGAAATGCACTTGAAATACAAATCTATATAGTTGATAAAGCAGATACTACTGGCAATAATAGTCATAATACAAATACTTGGGTAACATTTATTCAAATTTCATATTCATATCTATTGCATATCTGTAGTGTCCATCGATGGTGCATCATCAGTGCGTATACAGCGTATACAGCTGCATAAGGTTTCGAGTCACTGCAATGTACAAATATATATGTAGTATATGTAATATATATGTATGTATATGTATATACAATACTTACCTTTAGGCACATATTACTGCAAAGATAATGAATACAATCACGATTACGTTGAACGCAATTACTAGATATCTGGTTTTCCCCTCAAATTCAATCATTTTTCTCACTTTCTCACAATTACAAACGGCACGTCTGGGCAATCCAGTTAACAAAAGTCGAATGACCGAGAGCTCGGCTATAAGATTCAATCGGAATAACCTGAGCCGAACTGAAACGAAGTTCAGTTATGTATATAAGCTGCAACTATGTACATCATGCTCTCCCATTTGGTTCAGTTGTATTTGTTCTTTCAAAGGAAGCTTGCGATCTGAGCGATCCCAGCAAGGCTTTGTTCTGCTCTGGGCAGCGGTCGATACGGATCGGTCTCTCTGCCTCTCTCGATCACGATCGATACGAATCGGTCACGTACACACACATGTGTACTTGCATGTGTACTGTGCACTTCGCTGCAGTTCGAGCTCTTGGTCATTCGACTTTTGTTAACTGGATTGCCCAGACGTGTCATTTGTAATTACATTATATTCTTCGCATAGCGGCAAAGTGAGAAAAATGATTGAATTTGAGGGGAAAACCAAATATCTAGTAATTGCGTTTAACGTAATCGTGATTGTATTCCTTACATTTGCAGTAATATGTGCCTAAAGGTAAGTATTGTATATACGTATATATATTACATATACTACATATATATTTGTACATTGCAGTGACTCGAAACCTTATGCAGCTGCCATCGATGCACACTAGAGACACATATGCAATAGATATGAATATGAAATTTGAATAAATGTTACCTAAGTATTTGTATTATGACTATTATTGCCAGTAGTATCTGCCTTATCAACATTATGGCTTTGTATTTCGTAGCTTCCGATTCTTGGAAATGCGCCATTCACCGGCCGGCCACATGGCCATGTGCAAGTTATGGCAGGCTTATCGCTGCCTGAGTAATATCTTATTACGGAGATACCTACACACCTGAGTGGCGAGAGATCTTTCATTTTCGTACACATCGTTGGCATTTGTTTCAACCGCAGATTGAAGTGTTGTCTGTTTATAGAGGTGATTCATTTCTGCACTCAACAGAAAAGAAATAAAATCCCAGTGCTAAATGTTTGGAAAACTTCGACAACTTCATTCCGTAAAGATGGATACGATCTTGTGTGGGGCAGTCGCGAGGGCAGAGAGAGTAACGGGCTGCTGTCTCCAAATAAATAATCAAAATGTCATAAAAAGTGGTAGGTAGTCGTATCTCATCTGCCCGGCCATGTGCATATAGGCCATGTTTATGTAAATTCCATTTGGCCCATCCCTCGGTGGTTCCTTGAGGCGCAGCTTAACTCTGGCCTGCCCCTGATTACGCACTCGGCCATCCATCGCCCAACGGCTCCCCCTGGTTGATGCATCAGTGCAATATAAATATTTTACATAGATTTTACATAGCTGATTGAAGTCCGTGTGCATACGATATACTAACCTTTGCCCCTGGCCAGTCCCGGACCCATCCCCCGCCCCCGCCCCCGCTGCAATGCATCCCGGATCGAACCACTCGCATTGTTCTAGCTGTGAAATTATCTTTTGCATGAAAATCATATCATATCAAATTTAAAGTGCCCCCCCCCCCACTCGGCACAGTGGGCTCAATAGTTGGGCTGCAACCCTTATGGTTTTCTATAAGGCAGGTACTATAATGCTGATTTAATGGTAAGATTGGTCTCCTCTTTATTCAAATTATGCTTTCACTTCGTTGGAGAATGTTAAACAATGGATATTGGAATTTTCGTTCAGCTTCCGAGCGGTCTTTGAATCTTGAAGCAATGACTTGGTGTAGCATACCCAAAAAAGAACCGAACTTTCCAACTGGAAACCACATTCTAAACAGTCCCATAGTGGTGGCCGATGGTGCACGGCGATCAGAAGTACGAGAGTATGCTAATGTGGCGGTTCTGGCAGTGGCTCTGGCCCGGCATTTGCATTTGCAAGACGTAAGCCTAATTGAAGCAGCTGTGATTGGAATGGCCCCAAAGTGGGTGGCTGTGTGTCGGTGCTTTTGGGGCTGGTGAGTGGTTGTGGGGGTGGCCGACGTTGACCTACCACCCCCCATGACCGCTTCGGGTGGCTGTGGGAAAGTGCTGCTGGCTGTGGAGCAATTAATAGCTAATTTAGAGCCGATGTTAAAAAGGCAACATTATTTATGATTATTTGTTTATTGCTTGCGGGTCGTTTGCTCCTCTCTCTCTCTCTCTCTCTCTCCACCTGATAAAATTAACACCCTGACCCGCACCTCCCACTTTTCGAATTTCACATACCCCATCTCACACCGTTACCCACCCACATACCCCACTCAGACCCCAAAAGCTACACACTCACACATGCAAAGGAAAGCCGCTGGCAGCATTTAGCTGCAATAGACAGCCATTTTGTGGCGTTGCCTCGGCGATAAAGTAATAGCTCCTATTTGGGTTTATGACACACACACACACACACACACACAAATAGAAGCTCTACATGTGTTTTTGGAAAATTTCTATGCTTCCGGCAGGACACGGACACGGACACAGACACAGACTCAGACGCTGGGCTTTGTAGTCTTTCAGGCAAGACAGAAGCCGAAACAGAAGCCAAAGGCAAAGGGAAAGCTGCAAAACAGAGAGTAAAACAGGGGGAGAGGGGGGTAGAGAGGTGGCTTGTGTTGAGGAGCGGCGTCATTTTGTCTGCGGTTAGATGCGCGTACGTTTTCATGTTTTGTTCGCATTTCTTTTTTGTTTGTTTTCCCCCACTTTTTTTTCTGCCCATTAATCGTAGATTGCGAGGATATATTGGATTCGTGTGGATCTATGTAACAGGTAGATGGGAGCGTCTTCCATTTGTGATTGTGAGGTTTCTTGGTGGTCTTATGGATTCATTTCTATACAAGTAACAGATGTATGTGTATGTGCCTTGTACTTGTTCCTTACTTTGCGGATGGGAAACTTGCTTTACAGGGTATCTTTAGGTTCAAGCATCCTCGATTTTGTGCCAACTGCTGTCCGTTTTTTTTGTTCTCTTTTGTGTTGCACGCTTACAGCGGTTTTTTCGTGTTGGCTTTCGGCTGTTGCGCTGCCGTGTGCCCACTGTACGGTGTTCGCCGCTGTTGCGGTTGCAGCACGTCTGAACGTGTTTATGGCGCGCATATCCGCAAATATGCAATCAGACTATAATCTACTTAATGTCTTTTTCACCAGCCACAGCAGCAGCAGCAGCGGCAACAGCAACAACAGCAACAACAACTAGGGGAAGTGGGTGGGTCCGGTGTACATACTCGTACTCGTACTCGTACTTTTACTCGTAAAAAATGCGCATTGAATGAATGAGGTAATGCAGTTTGCCATATTCCCGGACCCCAGGAGTGCGTGCGTTCGTGCGTGCATGCCCGGTACACGACACGGCACATTAACTGAAATTAGGCTGTCATTTGGTAAGCATTTTCGCATTACCTTCAAAAATTTGTGGAAAAGTGCGTGTTTTTCTTTTCTTCTTTTCATTAGTATAATTTTTTGTTGCCTACTTTTTGGGGCCATCGATGCGTGCCTCGCTTTGAAGTCGTCAACAGGGAAATGTGGCCAAACAGTGGGTAAACAGAGTGTGCGGCAAGTTCTATGGCTTGAGGAAGAGTAGAAAAATCATAGGACTTTAAATGTACTCAAACGAACCAAATTTGTGTCTGTATTTGGCGATTATATGTATCAGTATTCCATGCTCTGTTGTGAATACAACCTGCATAGTGTTTGTATGCCTAGTTCTTCGAGTCTTTTTTTTAGTGTAGCTGTAATTTTGCTCGATTATTGTATAATGTATATGTTTTTGTGCGCCAACCATTCGTGTCTTCTGCTTAAGTTCCCTCATTTGGCTTGAATTTGCACAACCTTTTAGCCAATTTTAAAGACGAGCCATAACACAAAAGCCTGCAGGACAACAGCAACAACACAACTGGCAAAATGGCAAAAACAAAGGCACTGGCAAAATATTTTGCCGTAGACAACATTAGATATTGTTTTGAGCTGTAGAGACATGGACTGGCATTTGTGCGAGTACGGGTACGGGTACGGGTACGGGTACGAGTACCCTTGCAAGGGGTATTTAGGGGTATACAGATCAGAGGTTTTGCCTCGCAGATTATTCTAGATCAGGACTAGTAACATCTGTCTTAAATGTTGCACGAATCCTATGGGAATAGGTTGCCATTGGAACCAGAGATCCGCTAGAGTATATAAAGCTTCGGTGCCTAAAAGTAGCCTTTGTACCTTGTGTTAGTTTTAGTTTTAGATGCTGCCTTTGCCGCTTTCTGTTGCCATTTTCTGTTGCTGGTCGCTGTCTCTGTCTCTGTTTCTGCTTCTGTTTTTGTTGGCTTGGCCGAGGACTGCTTGGAGTCCCGGCCAGAGCTCTGTCGCCGACTTGCTTGTTATTGTTTGGCTTGGCGCACAATGCGGCCATAAAAAGCCTGCCCGCTTCTACTTCCATCTCCACCTCCGCCTCTACAACTGCGTCCGCGTCCGCGTCCGCCTCCTGGCCCAGTCGATTCGAGTCGAGTCGAGTCGCATGGAAGTGCGCGGGGGCAACAAAAGGCGCCCGCACCGAACAACAATTGAAACAATAAAACGGCTTTAAGGCCGCACTGCACTCCACTGGAAAGAGCCGCAGAGTGGAGTTGATAAAAGCAATTATAGAGCACAGAGTCCTGGTGCTGACAGCTGCAGCTTTGGACGGAATTTTACTCAAAACTTGAAACCGTAATCCTTATTACATATTGGCGGCGAGTGGGCTATCTGCGCTCCTCATTTGGGGTTGTACAATGCTTTGACGGTCTCGTCGGAGGTGTCGATGCTCAGCTTGTAGTAGCCGGCGTGCCTCAGCTGGCGCTCATCGTCCTCGGCCACATGGTAGATGTCCTCGATGGGCAGCATGATCTCCGACTCGCTGGGCAGGATGAGTTTGCGGGCGTCCTTGCGGAAGACGGCCACCGCCTTGGCCATGCTGCTGTGGGCCCGTGCATATTGATTCAAGCGGAGGAGTTTCCGCCTAGTGGAAATCCGATTTTGGATGCGGTCAAGGCGCGCAATCAGCCGCAGAAGTATGTAGCGGGCGTAGCGATCCTTGATCTCCAGCAGCGTCAGCTCGACATTATCTCGCTCCAGGGCCGGGCGCAGATAAACGCTCAGCAGGACGAACACGAACAGGCCGTTGATCACGAATATGATTAAGATCATAGCCAGCTGAAATGCGTCCATTTCCATCGCAAAGGCCTCGGCTATGCTCTTCCAGTACATGAGGTCGAGGCTGTGGGTCCGCAGGTGGTAGTGCAGGTAGGCCGTCAGGACGGCCCCCGCACTGCTATAGATGGCAATGCAGGGGTAATTGTAGCAGAAGAAATTCACGCACCTCCGCCAAAGCCATACACAGAGATCCATCCTGCACCCAGTAGTCAGAGGAAGCCCTTGAACTATCTTTTCGGATTCGGATTCGGATTCGGTTTGTTTCTGGATTTTGTTTAATTTTGAATTTGGCTTTCCGAATGATTGAGTCAAGCTCTGAGTGTTTCCGTTTGGACTACTCCGCTTTGCTAGGGCGTACAATCGTATAAGAGTTTTTCTTTTGCTTGTGTTGGTCCCTCCCCTGCGCGAACATGTCGAATCCTCCCCTGTTGTGGATGTCGAACATGTTCGAGGATGGAAGCCAACTGGTTCGAGCTTTTTCAGCTTCTGCAGGCCAGTCCTTTGAGTCTTTTGAGTGAGTTTTGCCCCTGCAACCCAGGACATGTTGTGGCTGCAACCATTGCGGCTTGGAGCCGCCCACAACTGTAACTGCAACTGCAACGCCAACATTGCTTTGGTTATGCCTCGTGGCCTCTCGCAATCACCTCTGAATTGGGGGTGTTTTGGGGGGGGGAGGGGGGTGTTACCCATTCTGGGCCGAAAATATTCAACTTCTTGTTCAGCGACAATATTCCGCTATCTTTGCGCCAACTTTTGCTGGCAAGGAGCACCCCCTCTCCCCCTCTGACCCTCCCTCTTCCCCCTTCCACCGACCGATCCGAGACGTTGATAAGCCATAAGCAAGCAGTGAAAAGGGGTAGGAAAACAAAAAAAAAAACAAAAACCAACAAAAATCATCATAGCATTCGAGCGCAATGCAATTTTGTTCCTCCGTTTTCAGTGCTCTTTTTTCTGGTTGTTTTTCTGCCCTCTTTTTGGTTGATTTTCGCTTCTCGCTTCTCGTTTTGCACTTATTATTGTCTTTCTGCGCTGGACTCTTTTTTTTTCTCGTTTTTTGGTGTGGCCCGGACGAAGTGCATGCAAAACTGCATTTTGTAGACAAGCCGAAAACCGAAAACTGCCAGCCAAAACGGAAATATTCAAAAATTGTTCTTGTTGCTGGAATTGGGGGACTGGCACTGAGCAAGTGGGTGGTGAGTGGGTGGTGTTGTGTGTATGTGTGAGTAGGGGGGGGGGGGGGGTGTCCTATCTGTATCTGTGTGTGTGCGCGCTAATAAAAACGTAAAATTTAATGGTAACGGAAGGCACTAAAAAACAGGCTCACCGACAGGGCCCCCAAGTCGCTGGTCGCAGTGCTTGGGTGCTCGGGTTCTCGGGTCCTCCGAATAGTGGATAGCGGGTAGTGGCAAAGGCAGTGGTCTTTGGCTGTGTGAGTAGTGGCACTGGCGATAACCAAGCAACGAACCACAACCGCACAACGGAGCGGGAGTGGGAGTGGGAGTGGATGGGGAACTGGCACTGGTGGGGCAACCAGTCGATGGGCAAAACTGTAACTACGCCAACCGCCGCCGCCGCCGCCGCCGACGCAGTGGAGCGCCCATCCGTGCACGTCAAACGCAGACAACTTGAAAAATGTAGAGACAGAGCCGCAGTATAGTTGAAACACGCCAAAAAATATGCAAAAGTAAAATAAAACAGACACACGGACACAGACACACGGATACAGACACGGACACATACACAGACACAGAGGAGCAGGGGGCAGGGGGCAGGCAGACAAACGCATTTGGCCGTTGCGGAGCAGTTCGACATTCGAGGTTCGAGGGTCGAGGGTCGAGGCTCCGAGGTTCGACATTTGCCGTTAAAGGTTTTTCGTTGTTGCTGTTTATACGCGATGCACCCATCTCTGATACCCAGTGGGCTCTACGAAGCCCATGGTATCATCGGGTCTTGGATGCCACAACATATACATATGTACATATATATAATTTAATTTAATTTAATATTATTTTCAAATCCTAAATCCCTAATCATGCAATTATATTTCAACTCAAACAATGTGTAAAAGTTTCCTAAATATTTATATTAAATATAACATTTTTGTGTGTGTTGTTTAGTGGTTAAAAAACATTATCGAAATATTTACAAAATGTCAAAGTCGACTCAGTATCTAAAAGTCGGTCTTGCCTTCCCCGGTCTTCCGAAACTTTTTGTATTTTTGTTTTTGTTTTTTGTTTTGTTATTTGGCAGCGCATTGCACAATATTTTGCAGCAGGCTGTTTTTTTCCCCCACTTTTTGTTGTTGCCGCTGCTGGCCCTATAAAGGGAAGAGGTCCTGACGTTGTCCACTTGACAGGAGCAGCCAGCTCCTGTTCCTACAAGCAGAGGAGCAACAGCAACAGCAACAAACTGCAGTCGGCTCGAAGTCGAGTTGAAAAGTCAGTTGTCGCAATGTGGGCCTGGAAGGGCGGGAGGGGGCACAAAGTTATGTGGCTTGGCAGTTGAATTCGGGATAGGTGTGTGTGTATATATATGCGTGTCTGTGTCTGTGTGGCGAAGTGGCAAAGGGCTCTAACAGCTAACTGAATGGACAGCAATTTGCGCGGCTAAACGAGTCCACAAAGGCGGCCATTGTGGGCGCTTTGCCTTTGCTCCGCCGTCCCTCTGCTTGTCCCCACCCTGCATGTCCGTGCGTGTGCCTGTGCCCGTCCCTGTGTGTGGGTGTGGGTATTGGGGCGGCTGCTACTGTAATTAGGTTTGTCGCTGACCAGAGAGTCGCATCCCAGTCAAAGTCGCGGCAGTCGGCCCAAAAGTTGCTGTAAATAATTCACAATTGTGCGACGCATTCGATTTTTGCACTCTCCGTGAAAAAGAGCTCCACTGATGGGCGATATACGAGTAGGAGCATGGGCGGGACGGGACGGGGCGGGGCGGTGCGGGTCTCGTTGGGGGAGTTGGCGGAAATGTTTGCCTGGTTTACAGTGCAGTGCATAAATTTGAAATTGCACGCATACTCCCACAGATACACAGAAACTCATACACACTCAATGGTGCGTGCATTTCCGCTGGGGGTGTGGCAGAGGGTGTCAAATTAGGCCTACCGCTAGCACTGTTCCGCCTCGTTCCAACTCCTGCTCCCACTCCTGCTCCCACTCCTGCTGCTGCTGCTGCTGCTGCTGCTCCGCCGTCGCACAAAAGTCCGGACAACAAATTTTTGTAGCTAACAGCATTTTCAAGTTTTATCGTTGCGTGGCGTCGGCCTGTAGATGGGCTGTGTGGGTGGGCTATGGGTGGGCTGTGGGTGGGTGGATGCCTGGTGTCCTTGGCAAAGCCATTGTATTATGCATGGTCTGTCGATCGGGCGGTCGGTCGGTCGGTCCGTCGGTCGGTCCGTCGGTCGGTCGATCTGTCCGTTGGTCTTTCTGGCACACGCACAGCGGCAAATGCGAGCACGGACCTCGCCCAGCTCTTGTCTATTTAGCCGCCTGCATACAAAATGCACATAAATTGTCATGTTTCAAGAGCGAATGAGACCAATGGCAGGGGCAAAAGAGATAGATAGAGAGAGAGAGCCAGATGGGTAGGGGGGAGGGACTCCATGGCCATGTGCCTAGCATATTTATATTGATTTTCGCGCCTGGGATTGGCACTTTTTGGGGCGGTCCGGGGGGGGTCGGTCCTGGTCCTGCGTTTGGCCACCAGCTTGTTGTTATGTACTTTGGCTTTTCAATTTCGGCTCGTTTTCCTCGTTTGCTCTGCTTCCGCTTTCCTCTGACGCTCCCCCTTACAAGCACACACACACACACACACACATACACTTCCTTTTTTTTTTATTGTGTTTTGTGGGTGCACAATAAATTGAGCCGAAATTGCATCAGCAAAATTAACAGTTTCAGTGTACGTTAATAGACTTTTGCCGAGGTCCAGTCACGACCGCAGAATGGGCAGATCTCTGCGGGATTGGGAATGCGCATGGACCTCGGACCGAGACTCTGCTAGTCTGCTAGTCTGCTAGTCGGTGTGCATGTGGTTGGGGGGGGTGCGGTTGTGGGCGGGGCACTGGGGCAGTGCGCCCATTAGGTTGGGCCATTTTAATTATGGCCAAAAGAGAGTATGTTGCTGTTTAAAATGAAATTCCCGTCCCGGCAGGACACTAAATCGCTTAGAGGTGCTGCACTTTTGGGCACATTTCAATTGGATTATAATTATCAGAGGCGCAAACGGAATTTGAAGTGTGCAGATGGGCTGTCGGCGATTGTCAGATACGTCGCAATGAAATGTCTTTGGGGAGTTCTTCACAGAGCTCTCAAGCATCAAGAAACCTTTCCTACAACCAACAAAAAGAGTGTCTAGAAAAATCACTTAATGCGGATGTGGACAACAGGTGTCAGAAAACACCTGTGATTTCTTTTGAGAGTCATTTCAGATGATTACAAAATACAAAATACAAGGCAAAGTCTGATGATCTCTCATGAATTCTCTTTATGGTGGAGGCACTCAAAATGCTACCCAGTTTCGAGATCAAATGGGAATATTAATCATTCGAGTCGCATAAAGCCACACACATAAAATATGCACCCATTGTTCTCGATGCAGTTTGGCTCATTAGGTCGCTGGGATTTGGCTCTTTTGGGGTCCTGGGACACTTCCGCCAGGACCTGCAACATTTTGCATGGGTAATTAATCTGGCGGGGGCAGAGCAGCGGCACTAGGGCACATTACGTGCAGGCCAAGAGTGTGGAGGGAGCGCTTGGCAATTTCTGAAATTTTAATATGCCAAAACGAACTAACAATAAGCAAACCACTTAGTTAGTTCTCATAGCCATGGCTAATTTGCTTTGTTCAGCTGCTGCTGCTGCTGCAACAGCTCCTTCTGCTCCTGCTCCTGCTTTTGCTTTTGCTTTTGCACTTGAATTTGCAGCTGGAAAATGGAAATGAAGTTTCCCTTCGGTGCTCTGGTGCTCTGGCAGTAGAAGGCAGAGCGGGCGGGCGGTCGTGCGGTCTGTCGGGTGAATAGAAGTTTTGGTAGCCACTTGAAATATGCAAAATTTGTAATAACCTCAAGAAGGAAGTGCCACGAGATTGAGATTGCGGACGAGGGGCAGGACTGTGGCAGGGCAGGGCAAGAGGCAAGGGGCAACGGGCAACGGCAACCAACACACGCAATCGGCAACGTGTCGCATTTGTAGTTAGACATAATTGTTAATTACCCGAAACCATTACCACATTAAAGGCCATAAAATGCAACACTAATTGCTTTATGCCACCTCGTCGAGTTAGGGCAGTGTGCACTGAGACAAATTTCAGGGCTATTTTGGGAACTAGAAATCTATCTTCTATCTTCATATCTACATATCTTTATTTTGATTGATGCAAGTCCAAACTTTATACATATAGGTATATATATATTATAAATCGTTCTTAATTTCTCTCAGTGCTATTGGCCCCTTTCAGTAGGAGGCGAACATTTTCTATTTGATTATGCAGCCAATGTTCCTTTGTCCTGGTTCTGCTTCTGGTCTCGGACTCTATACGAGTATGCGAGTATATGTGCTTAATGTTCGCCTGTAACGTAATATGCAGCAGCAACAATGGTTTGCCCTCATCATCCTCGTCCTGCCACAGCGCCAGCTCAAGCTCAAGCCCAAGCTCTAGCTTTAGCTCCAGCTCCAGCTCCACACGGAGAGCGACAGCTCTTGCAGCTCTGTGCCCTCCAGCCAGAGCTAGAGAGCTCCACAGCTGTAGCTGTAGCTGTAGCTCATACTCATGCCATGCCAAGCAAACATTCCCATTCGGGCGGTGGCGGTGGCGGGAACAGGGGCAGTCATCGTCGCCAAAGCTGCACATGCCACACCATATGATTAATATTTCAAAATTACACTGACATGCAAAGTGTCAACTCATTTTGAGAGACGCCACACGCCGCCGGCAGCACTTGGCACCCGGCATTCAACACCCGCCAGAAGGGCAGACGGGCAGGAGGGCAGAAGGGCAGACGGCAGCCAGCACTCAGGAGTCCGAGACACGTCCGCCCACCTTTCCACACATTTGGGGCACAAAGCGCTGACAATGTGCGAGCAGGCAAGAAAAATGGTGAAAACGTTTTGTAACAATTCACTCCGCATCAGGGTCAGCGCTAGGAGTCAGGACGGTGTGGGGGGGAGGGGGGGGGGCGGGATATCAGCAAATAGTAGGCGTGAAAATCGTGAAATAAGTGAAATATTTATTAGCCAGCAGCACATCGGCAGTCACGCGTTCAGGGCACGCGATTAAATTGAAATTACGAGTACCACGAGAGCAGTGTAGCAGTGTGGCAGTGTGGCAGTGTGGTAGTGGCAGGATGTTATCCAATGGGAATGGGAATGGGTGGGGAATGGGTGGGGAATGGGTCGGAAAGGTGGGTGGGTAAATGGGTGGTTGTGCGTGCGGGCTGGCGTTAATTTAATCGAATTTATAAGCACCTACGTCTTGATAAGGCAATCACAAGCACATTCACATTCACATTCACATTTACTCATGCGCGGCGCCCTCGAGTTATAGAACCGAGTTTCCACAGGAAAAAGTCAGAAAAAACAATCGAAGAATCGCATCGGAGGAGCAACAATGGGGGAGGAACACAGCTAGAGCAGGACGAGTATGGATAGATGGAGCACGAGCTGGGGCGGGAGCTGGGGCGGGAGCAGCTACATCAATGCCAAGCGCGGGCATTCATCGATTATGCTTGCTGACTTACATAATTGCATTTTTTCCCCTATTTCAGCTGTGTGAATGGGGGAAAAAAAACACAGTAAAAGAAAACAATAATCGAATGAAAATTTCCTTCCCAGGGGATATACAACTTTTCAATGTCCTATCCAGGGGTTAATGTAACCCATTTGTATATTTACGGTGGCGTTAAGTGCTACAAATCGATCAAAACCGATCAATAGAACAGACCCTTCCTGGAATTAACCATTTATTTGGAGGCAAATTGTCCTGCGGTATAGAAATAGCAATTTACATATTCTGATTTGTACAAAAATAAATTACTATTATTTGAAACGATATCTAATGAAACCACAGCTTAAGACACATACTATACACATACACATGTATGTGGCATGTGCATAAACCACTCCTTTCCTTTGTTTAATGGCATAATGGCATAGTCCTGTGCTCCCTCCCCTTTCAGCTGCACGTCAGGGCAGTGGGCCTAATGTGACATCATCGTTGATAAATTCGAAACACCCTTCGTCAGTCGACTAATTAAGTATTATCCATGGCAACCGATGAGCAATAACATGCAGCATCAAATGAGAAGAAGGAAAATACAGCAGTCAAAACCATTGAAGCGATTTTAATTGATTTCTCTTCTCTCGAGTTTCGCCATATTTATCAGCATTTCATGTTGTGGCCTCCGCCCGACCGCCCAACCGCCCACTCGTCTTGCGTAACTCAGCCAGAATTGATGCCACTGATTTATATGCGAGTAATCTTAACAAACTAATCTCGTCACAGTAGTTCCCCCCCCCGCCAGTCCCGTCCCCACCAAAAAATGGAAATGGAAGACCCTGCCTGTGGCTGTGGGAGGTGGGATTTGGGCAGGGAGCAGTGAGCAGGGAGCAGGGGGCAGTGCGTCAATTAACACGATTCGACGCGCATACACAAAACAACAAAATTATAAATACCAAAATGGTAAATGGCAAAATGGTAAACGGCAAATGGTAAACGGCAAAATGGATCCCAATTCGAGTCCCCAATCCCCAATCCGCAATCCCCCAATTCCAATCCCAATCCCAGTCCCAATCCTTTCTCTTTCCCAGCTGAGGAGGACGGAGGCTGAAATATTGGCCTAGCGATTTGACATATTGCCAACAAAGGAACTCATTATCTGTGCATTAAAATGGGACAGGACACGACCCGCTCTGGTGGGTAAATGCTTTCTCTCTCTCTCTCCCCCTATCTATCTGTTTCTCTATGTGTGCGAGTGTGTGTGTGTGTGTTGGTGTATGCGAGTGTCACGCTTATAAAACACATTTATCATAACTAATCCTTTGGGTTTTTGGCTGCCATGCCCCGCCTCGCCTTCCGCTCCCCCCACACCACCACCGACACCACCGACACCACCGACACCACCACGTCCACCGCCAGCACCACCGCTGCTCTGTCACCGATAACACTTTGAATAATAAATAAATACAAGCAGCGACACTTTTTGGCAAAGGCAACTGCCAGACAGACGGCCAGACGGACAGACGGACAGACGGACAAACGGCAGGCGATTTTTAATGCAAACGATTATCATATAAGGCAATATAAAAATAAATTGCAGCCCGCAAACAAGCCAGGCAAAAATAAAAATACACAAGAAACGAGGTCCCATTTCGAGGGCCAAAGCTTTGATACTCTTTCAGAAGGATATGTTTCCACAATGGCTATATTTCGCATGCAATACAGTGAGTGATCCAATCGCAACGTGTAGGTGGGATGCAGCATGTGCCTGTATCGAATTTCTATATATGATTTACCGTATGAGTCCTTGTGCCTTGCAAACAGCTCTTAAGAATCATGGTACTCTCTGCTAGGTGATGGCATATAAATAAAACACCACAAGAGCAGAGGGAAATGGGAATGAGAATGGGAATGAAAAGGATGCTGGCTAGATGGGTTTGCCTTTTGCCTGCTCCCCGATAGGCATCGGACTCTCTAGGCCCGACCAGGACCAGTGGCTGGCAATGGGCCCAGCTCAGTGCTAATAATACACAGCTAGGGCGACACTTTAGCCCCAAAACGGAGGCCAATTGAGTATCGCCTACATCTCCGTCTACGAATGGGCCTCCGACACCAGCATCGCAGCATCGCAGCATCACAGCATCAGCCGCAGCCTCAGCCTCAACATCAGTTCATGCTTTTGTGTCAGCTTCAGTTCTGGTGTTGCCTTTTGGCAGCATTTAAATAAATTTCACACATACACATGGCTAGAGCTGGGCTGGGCTGGGGGGGGGATACATACAATATATATACAAGAAAAGGATATATGTATGTATACAAAAGAAGAAGGAGATATATACCAGGAAAGCACGGCGCTAGATGCTGAATGCTGGATGCTGGATGCTGTTGCTGTTGCTTTTGGCGACAGCGTTTGGCTTGGCCTGCCCTGGCAGCCATTAAAGCCAATTGCCCACAAAATCATGCCCGATATCATAATTGCTCTTCGTGGTTTTGTATACCCTATAATCTGTGCGGTCAATGGGGGATATTCATGCACTTTTATTGCATTTGTTTTCATAGGATTTAAAAGGAGTAGAATCTGTTCCTTCCTAATGTACGAGTGCATATTTTGATATACCTTAACGATAAAATAAACCTATTATTATGTACGCATAAATAAGATAAAGCTGTCAACTATAAATGGAGTCGATCCAATCAGTAATATGGTTGGAAATACTATCCAAAAGTATTGCAATAGATTTACAAAACCGAGATCTAGGGTCCTTGAAGCTGTAAACTTTAAACAGAGTTCTTTCAATCGGTTTTTGACTTTCTTGAGCTTCAATATGGCTCTCCAAATAGGGTACACCCTAGTCGGCCTTGCTTCCAGTCTGCTCCAGTCGATGTTCAGCATCGTTTAGTTAGCGCCAACGGGCGAGGCGATGGCCAAGCTGCGAGCTGGCAGAGTGGTCCTGGGGCTCTTGGCTCATATAAAATATTGTTTATTCAGTCCGAGTGAAATGCAAAGAGGGAGTGGCATGAGGACAGAGTGTGTGTGTGTGTGTGTGTGTGTGTGTGTGTCTGAGGGAGAGAGTAAATCGCAGATGCGATAAATTTGAACACTTGTTGTAGTTGTTGCTGTTGCTGTTGCATAAATTTATTAGAAACACTTTGCGGTTGTGTTGGTTTTTTGCATGCGTTGCCGATGGCCCCCCCATTAACGTCTCATGGCCCGTTGCCGCTGCAGTTGGGAGGGGGGGGAGGGGATTTTTATTGAATTTGCGTTCCGTATTCGTATCCGTATTGGCCATGGCAAGCGGCCATGGCCTGTCAGGAAAATAAGTTCAAAGGGCAACTGGGGATGCCCATATTGTCTGTTTTGGGCACTTGACTTCGCGCCAAGTTAATTAACACTAACGGCTTGGGCTGGTTACAGCCAAAAACTAAGCAAAGAATGATTCTTCTTCCGTTCCTCAAAGTGGTTGTCCTTCCCGTTGTCCTGCTATTAGTTTGCCCTCGTAAACCTCCTTCTAGTTCTTCTCGTATGGTCCCCTCGTCCTCGTCCTCCTCCCCATCCATCCTCCTGGAATGCTAATGAAACGTTTGCTGCATAAATTTAATTGTTTATCTCCTGTCTGTGCTGGCGGTTGGCCAGATCCTGCCAAATGCCTTTTGGCGAGAGCAACATCGGCAAATGGAGGCACGGACGGAGAGGGAGATGGAGATGGAGTCGGAGTCAGGGCCAGAGTCTTGAGACTTCAGACTGTCATGTGAAACAGTTGGCTTAGATCACAGCATATGGCGCTTAGAGTGTTTGGCAAGTCATTGCCTATGGCTATGCCGAAGTCATGATGATGACTTTTAAACTTTCTATTAAACTATAACAGCGATGATAGATGAATAATAAAAGCGCAAAATACATAATAAAAAAGTTTTGGCGACAGGCGGCGGCAGCAGCAGCAGCAGTAGCAGCAGCAGCAGCGGTGGTTCGAGGCCCATGAGTTAAACTTCCGCTTTGGTTCCTCCATCCCGGTTCAAATCGACCAAACGTTGCCAGCTATATTTGCCCTTCCATTCCGGGACCAGGACCGGGACTAGGGACTGACTGCGGGTGCTGCAGAGAAAGACAAAGACTGATGCTGCTGCCGCTGCCGCTGCTGCTGCATTTGCGAGTAGGGAGAGGGAGAGGGAGGGAGTGCGTGCCTGGCATAAGTTAGAAGAAGCGTTAAGTAGCATACTCGTGCGATGGCAGATCGAACAGATTGATGAGTTGTTGAAAAATGGCAAACTTAAACACGAAGAGCTTGGCGGACACTCACGAATGTGGGATACCCTCCAATACCATACAATGCTGCCTAAGAGAAACGTTACGAAATATTACCTTATGCCTGGTTGTAATAACTATCAGATGGCCCCAGTTTGTTCATATAAACTTGTTTCATATAAATACATGTGTACGAGTATATACACACAATCAAACCACAACAAAGGACTGTGACTTCGGCTCTTGGCAACATAATCGACTGATTGTGAGTAAATATTCCTCATTGGAGATCTCCCTGAGTTCTCACGAACTCCATATACCCCTTTGGGCAACGAGTACCTGGTGTCAGCAGGCCCTGGGAATGACTAACGATGAGGCAGTGTGTGCGGGCCTTTGTTTGAGCGTTCTCCAAATTTGCTTAGACCATGGGAGAAAAGTTTGAGTAGCAATATGTTATAAGTCTCACTTGGACCTGCACTTCGCTTTAATGCCAATATCTCCGATTAAGAAATTACATTAAACCGCATTCAGGAATTCGATGCGATGGCCTGCTGCTGTATCCTCCATCCTTTTATAGTATGTGTGCTTCCGACGACCCACTTCCACTTCCACCTCCACCTCCACCTCCTGGCCGTGATTTGATGTTGCAACTTTGAGGTGATTAATACTTCAATTATTTTCAATCAATTAATCGGTTTCGGACAATCCAGGCGATATGCAAATTTTTTTAATCAAAATGTAAATGCAAAAGCGAAAAATTAAAAATGTCCTCTTTTTATTTTCTGCTTCTGTAAATATTATTATTACATATTTTTTTGCGGGTCCATTTATTTATATTTTGTTGTCCTCCTGTCCCACTCCCTCTCTGGGTTTTATATAACTTTTTTTAACTGCTGCATGATAATAAATTTGCATTTAAATCACCGCCACCTCCACCACCGCCACCACCACCACCACCACTGCCACTGCCAGTGCCACTGCCAGGAACTCATTTTGTCCCGTTCCACGGAAGGCAATTGGTTGTGGGTTGTGGGTTGTACCGGTTTTTCGGGGCTCGGAGACAAAAGGACCCTTTGGCTGGGCTCGTCCTGCATGCATACCCTCGCATTATTAACCACAAAGTGTCACATGATTTTATTTCGTTTCGTTTACCGTGCATTTCACCTGCAGCTGTCTTTTTGCGGGCTCCGTCCTCCTGGTGCCGGTCTTGGTCCCAGTCCCAGTCCCGTCCCAAGTCCCCACCTTCCATTATTTTTCGGCTGACTTCTGTCCGATTTTAAGCGCTGATAAGCTCAAAAGGACATTTCCAAGCATAAAATAGCTGTAAGTAGCACTTGTCTAGCGACCTGCCAGCTCCTGCCCGACCCCAAACCCCAAGCCCCGACTCCGACAGCGATTGGGAGTCCAAGTCCGAGAGTCAGACCCAGTCCCAGACACAGACACAGACCGGGTCCAACTCCCAGACCAAGTCCGACTGGAGTCGCGGCTCCTTAGCATGCACTGCAGTGCAGTTAGCCGAGTGCAGCTGGGACTGCAATCGCCATAAAGTGCGCCGCCGGGCGTCGTCGAGGGCAAAATTGAAGTGCAAATAAAACGCCGAGCAGCTCCAAGCCGAACCGAAACGAACCAAACCGATCTGAACTGAACCGAGCCGAAGCAAGCAGTACGCGGTACTCATTTCTATACCCGTTAATTGTCAAACGAATGGGCATGTTGTTTTCTCAAGATTATCTGTCAAAAACCAGAAAGAGCAGAAGCAGCTTTCAAGTATTGAAGCTAATCTATATGACAATTGAATCTCGGGGAGCACCATCATCAGAAGGAGATGCTCAAGCAGATCCAGAGAGTGCCGAATATATTTGTAGATATAGTATAGGTCTTAATTTCCAAGAAGGTATCGAAACTTGTGCTATGTAGATCCATACAAAGGGTATTGCATATGTATGTCCTTGTAGCGGGTATATTATAGTCGGAATATTGAGCAATGCTTTTACTTTTCTTTTCTTTTTGGTATTTTGGTGCCTGTGAGACACTGAGGGGCAGTGAGGGGAGACAGGAGCGTTCGTCGCATATTTCAACAAATTTTTTACTGCACTTTGCAGTTTGTTTTTGGTTTTTTTTTTAGTTTGTATTTGCTCTCTCTCTCTCTCTCTGTCGCTCTCGCTCTCGTTTTTGTGTCGCTTAAATGTCATTGAAACAAGCCAACGGAAATGGTCGGCAAGTATTTTGTTTGTTATGCTAAAATTTAATGGTTCAGGAAGTCATATTAAAGAGCGGCAGAGCCAAGACAGCAACCACTCGTCCATGTCAAAAAACACAGAAATTGCTAAAGAAATAAGGATAAAAGGAGAAATCCCGTTTGTGCCAGACAACCGATTTGTTGTTCGGTTTATTCAGCATATTTTCATTTATTTTACGTTTGATTGATTATAGCCAGGGAACTCCTACGAATCTGAATCTGAATCTGAATGTGAATGTGAGGGGCGGCCAGTTTTTGTTATTTCGATTTTTTTCGCTTTATTCTATTTGATTTGTTTTTTGGTTCTGTCTGTTCTGTTCTGGTCTGGTCTCGATTTTTGTTCGTCTTTTTTAGATTGTACAAATACTGCGTGATTTACTCGTAAATGCCAATGTTTATTTTATGCAAATTTCTTAAAATCGTATTCGGTTTGAATGCGAAAAAATGGATTTCGAGTGTATAAATTCGCCAATTATTGGAGAACTTTAATTAGCTGCCATTTACTGCCATTTGCAGGCTGGCCGTCAGGCTCCGCGTAATAACCTCTGATTTATGCTCCTCCAACGGTAATCTCCCTTCCACCATGAAAAAGGCCCAGCAGTATGCATGCATGTATGTATTTTCCCGATTTCAGTCGATTTCAGTCGGTTTTCATCTGCCTGTTTGCACATATCACGCTTAATGATTACAAAGTTGAGAGTGACAACTAACCAGAAGGAATGTGCCATTTGAATATCTCGACTGGGCTATATCCCTCTGGATAGCCGTATGATGGATGGGGGTTATGGGAGTATCAGTTACGTGGCCATCGACTCGTAATGGGAGAGTACGGAGCGCTCATTAGTGCATCATTTAAATTTGGGGGTGAAAGTCATACAAATCACATCTACCTTTAATGGAAGGCAATTATTTATAAGGTATGACCATTCGGTGTTCGGAGATCAAATGGAAATGGAAATCAATGGAATAATATTTCATCTTTGAATATAAATATTATTTTATATAAAAATTATATCAATTTTCGTTGAGTGAAACGATTGTAGATTTGATTGATAATTTAATGACAAAAACCTTTTATGTTTGTTTTCTTTGACTGAATCGCGAAATACAAATATTAAATTCAATTCATAATATGATATTTGCATTTTAATGATGGATGAAATTCCAATGGAAGTCATTGGAGTGCTCAAAATTACTCTTTGGCACTGATTTATTGAAAAGTTTTAAATATATGAATGTGAAAATATAAAAATGGAATTTTAATCGGTCTCTGATTTCTATAGAATCAAAAATACAAAAGCCATCTCGTACTTGATTTTTCAAATATCAAATAAACACTTCCGTTTTCCGTTTGGAGTCCAAAACTCACTTGATTAATATCTTTGGATATTTTTGCAATTGAATATACATTTTTAGCTTTTGCATTTCTCGTCTGTAGGAAGACATCTGCCGTTGCCCTTTCTGCTGCCATGCGGCATTGATGTTTATCAATATATCAGTGGAAATAAGCCATTTTCACATGCACTTGTCACACATCTGCATCGCAGGAGCTCAACATCAGCCAGTCAGGGCAGGGACAGGGATAGCGACAGGGGTAACAAGTCCAATCTAATGTTGCACGATGTGACACATTGAAAAGTCAGCGAAAAAATCCAAGATCCTGAGCCTATACCCGGCAAAATGGGATTGCAAGGGATGGGATGGGATGGGTTGCTATGGTATGGTATGGTATGGTAAAGGATGCCCGGATACGGTCCGGGTGCCCTGTGCAAAATTGAGTTGAAAGAACCCGGAAGAGGCAGGAGGCTTATATAAGGCATGTATATATGTATATGTATATATTGTATGCCTCAGCCATATGGGGACACAGTCTTCTCTCTCGTTCACTCTCTCTCTCTCTCTCTCTCTCTCTCTCTCTCTCCATCCGCACTTGCCCCGAACTATGCGCATCATTTTATTTGGGCACGTGCTGCTCGTCATTTAAGAGTTTTGTCTGCACTTTCGTTGCTGGAATTTTAAAATATTTTCCGTGCCAAATGCCTGCGTGGCTTTTACTTTTCGCCCTTTTGTCCTAGAGCGCCTTTTGTCTTCCTTTGCCGCTACTCTCCCTCTTTCGTCGTGTGTTTGTGTGTGTGTGAGTGTGTGTGTGTGTGTGTGCGTTGCCACAATATGACTGTTGCTGCCACTGCCTCCACATATACACAGAGTCCCTAACAAAGTGCCCAAGTGGAATGCAACATTGTTGCTTCACAGCATTCAAATGTGGCGGCATTTTTTTATTTTCTCTTTTGGTTTTTTTGTGTGTCTGTGTCTCTGTCTCTGTGTGTGTGTGTGTGTGCGTTTTTTTTTCTATTTTTTAGTTGCCTTTATTTCTTGCCCGCGCTGAGCGCCGTCATTTCCACTGACTGCTTTTCATTGCCTTTTGCCAGGACTCGACTCTCGGCCTGCTCCCGTTGACGGGTATGGAGATGGGGACTGCGACTGCGACTGCTCCTCGACTCTGAGATAGACGCTTCACTAGTAATTTGGTATTCCTTTTGTTGTGCCCCCAACCTCCTCTTAGTCCTCCTTCTCCTCCTCCTCCTACCGATTCCAGAAAAAACTATTTGCGCTTTTAATTTGAATTACAAATTTCGTTCGAGTGGGATGCATTTTTTGAAAATTTAATCAAATTGCCCGGCACATCCAGACATGTTTATCCGCCCGATTTAAGGACCTGAGCCCCGTCGTTCTCGTTCCCCTTCGGCGCTTTAACACTCACCAATTGCCGGTTCCGAGTTCGAATTTAATTGACTGTGTTCGACATATTTGCATAGCTCGCAGGCCTGTCTGGCTAACTGGCCCTCGCTGGCGCTCGCCGGCCCTCCGACTGGTGGCCGTTAATTGTGCCGCTTGCATATTACGGCCACTGGATATTCTGGGCCACAGACCAGACCACACACTTGCATAAACATTAAGCTTGTATGCTCTATGACATCATTGTTGATGCTGCAATTACCAAATCACCGAGCTACGGGCTACGGGCTACGGACTACGGACTACGGGCACGTCCACACACTCACACGCTCCTACGGCACTCCTCCAATGGGAAAACTCCAATGGGAATACGAGTGCATCCAACAACCATAACCATTCGAATCGATGCCAGCAGAACTGGCAAATAGTTCATGTTCTGTTCGCACAAAATCGTTTAGATTGCTAAATAATAGTGTCAGACATTTTTCCAATCGCTGGCGGACATTGTCAATTGTTTGCTGTTGCCTTAGCCCCAAGGATGTTTGGTAAATCGACTATATAAAGAGATACTCGCAAAAGATCGACTATTTGGTGCTGTGTTTGGATTTTACTGGGAAAAAAACTTAAATTATAGATAATTATATAAAATATTTACGGGTATTGCTGTTGCTATTGCAATATTTTGTTAGTAGGATTAAGCATATATTTATTTACTTATAAATATTTATCTTTAAAATGGATTAAAATTGATTTAAGTGCCCACAATTTACATATGTATGTCCATATGTCGATTCACGAAGGATTCTTACTCATTTACGTTTATTTCATAAACTTTAAATAATTGCTTTGAGAGGTACCATTGTTATTTGAATAAATTGTATTAATTAGTATTTCAAATCGTTTTGGCAATCGACTTTTTGATCCGATTAAAGTTTGTTGAACAGGTAAATGACTCTCAAAATTAAAGCTAGAGTCATATTACACCTAAAACAAATCACGTTTAGTTGCGTTGCTGTCATGCCTTACATAAATGGATAAATGGTATGCTTAATCCCTCTGCTCCGAAAATAAACTAAATAGTCCATCAGAATGTGTCTGAACATTAATATTATTGATTAATTGCCAACTTGAACTAATCAAAAGATGGGCATTCAATTAATTTTGTTTTCGTAGAACGAGTAAAGATATTAAAGGTGATTCGCGGGGTTAGAGAACAACCAAATGCACAGAGAGACGCTCTGTCTTAAACCATTTCAGTAGGACTTGAGAATGGTTAGAGATTTCAGTAGCACCCATTTTTATTTATACAACTTTCGAGCTTCACCATTTATTTTAAATTTTTGCATTTTTTTAATACTATCTAATTTCAAATTCAAGGAAAACTTCGAGAGTCTTTTAGTGAATGTTTCATTCCGAGCCAAATCCTGCCCCACGCCATCCATTTTTGTTGTGGGTGAGGGCTGCGCGGAAGCGTTTTCGGAATAAACAGTTAAAAATGCCGCAAAAGTGCGCATACGACACGTTGTACGGGAGCTGCGAGCAAACACGCACGAACACTTGGACCACGGCCCATCCCCAGCTGCAACGCCCGCTCTCCGGTCCCAGTCCCAGTACCAGCCCCAGCCCCAGCCCCGAAACCGTAACAAGTGTCGCGACAAACAAGGAGTGCGTGGGAGTAGGGGGTTGCCACGAGTGCGACTCGGCCTTGTCCGCCACAGCGAGTCGAACAGGTTCGAGTTGGAGTTGGTTTGCCCGGCCAAACGAATGGCGTATCGTCCTGGGCTTGGCGCTCGGCCCCATCGCACAGTCGGCTGTCGTCCTGCGGCAGCGGAGGTTGTGTGCGCTTGGCCTGCCCCACAGTCAGGACTCAGGCTCAGCTTCTCCTGCGATTTCAAAGTGATGAGAGAGTACCACTGGAAAAACAACCAAGCAAGAAAAATATCCGATTTTTTTTTTAAAGTAATTGTTCAAGTGCGAAAACTGAAACTGTTCAGGACATCACTGTGTGCGCCAATGAGTGACAAAAGCACTGGCAGGCACGGTTGCTTAAAGACTACGACAATGGCTACGCCCAAGTTAAACGCCCACACTCACACACACACACACACACACACACATAGGCACACACAAACAGCCGCAAACACAAAAAACACGGGGACATCCTGGTAAATGACTTGTTTTTGGTTTTCTAAATTGTTTTATTTTCCTTTGCGGCCATTTTCTTTTATTATTTAGCGCGTTTGGGGTGTTGCAAAGTGTGGACATTATGTGGCCTGCTTTGGACATCCTGCCCGAGCCCTTCTGCCATATGCTGGGTTTGTGTTTGCTGTGGGTGTGTGTGTCTGTGTGTGTGTGTGTGTGTGTGTGTGCGTGTGGGAGCTTAGCCCTAGCCCCTTTGTTTTTGAGGAAACATTTATAAAAATGTAAGCTGAAATAAAAGAAAAACAAGTGAAATGTCCAACGGGTAGAAATTGCAAGCAAAACCGAGAGAAAGAAAGACTTCAACGCCGCTTTAACTCCTCACTGGATGATGGTAAGTACTTTTTTGTGTGACTTAAGTTGTCGTGTCGTTGGTAGATAATTGTAAATTAATACGTCCGTGTAATTAAATCAATTTGCATGACATTATCCATCCTTTCCATTCACCATTTACCATTCACCATATACCGCTTACCATTTACCGCTCTGGCTGTCAACTGCAGAGCAATTATAATAAATCAACCCGATGGCCATCCACATTCACATCCTCACATTCACATCCTCACATTCACATCCATGCCATGCAAATGCACTCGCCCGATGATAAATAGTTGCGAACCCAAACACCTGACACTCTTTGCAAACATTATAATAGCGGGCAGTGCCTTTAAATTAATTATGTACCGCGGACACACACGCATACGCACACCCGCCGCTAAAAGTACACGGCCTGATATGTATCCGTCTGTGTGCAAGACAAGCACCTTCTCAACCCGATTTCCTCCAAGCCATATGCGTGTTCAGGCTGCTATTTCCGTCGCTTCACGCCTATGCCTGTGTCGTGCCTGTGTGGCGCAGCACTTGGTCCAAGTGTCGTTGCTCGCCCGAGGCTCAGACTACGCCCGTCCTGGCCCTTGCCCACTGGCCCTGACTCCTGCTCGTCTGCAATCAACTGAAAACTCCGTCGCGGACACTCTCACCATCTCCCGAAAAGGGTATATCCGCCCCCTAATGGATGGGAGTTGGTTTTACCCTTCGAGGGTAGCACACTTCATACAATTTCAGTGCTCTTTTGTGCTTTTAAAATTCGATTGAAGAACTAAATCATAATAATTTTCTATCATTGATTACTTCCATTTTCCTCGCTAGGATTCTCGTTGAAAAGTTCTACAAATGTGGACACTCTCTTTACCCCACGAGAACTACGTATTGCATTGAATAATTTAGCCATATTTACGAGTGAAGGTTGAACGGGTTGTCTATGCAACAACCTATAATTTTCAGGGCAGGCACTTGGAGGCATCCGTGGAGGGAATTCGCTCTGTCGCCCTATCCGTTCTGGTCTCCCCCCTTCTGCTTGTCACAGCTTGCCACTCTGATAGCATTAATTACAGCCTAGTTGATATCGTTTTTAGCGCCGAGTTGTGTGGGTACTCCGCCTGGCTTTCCATTAGCATTGGGTGATTCCATTTGGCATTTGTGCTGGCTGACAGAAAGAGGTTTTGCTTTTCGGCCTTCAAGTCTCGGCTGTCAGTGGGCAAAGGCAGAGACAAATGGCTGCCAGTTGCCAAAGGCAGACGGCGAAGACGAAGCCGTTAACACATGCTCACGACGCGACGACTGACGAGCAAATCTGCCACAGATGCCATGGAGGCACGGAGGCACGGAGGCACAGAGCTCACAGGCTGCAGCTCAGCTCAGCTCCGACTGATGTTGGGAATAACTTGAAACTGCAGATTGAATTACGTGCACAGGCCGTTGAGTCGACTCGACTCGACTCGACTGGAGTGTGGAGCGGAGTGGAGGCAACGTTTACCAATTTGAGAGCAGCCGGAATGGGGGCGCAGGACGGGGCCCGTTCAAAGTTGATTCCAAAGGTGTGCCGCTGTCTGTCAGGCTGTCAGTGGCTTGCACACACCCCTGCAGCATGGGCCCATCCACACAGTAGCGCCCACAATCCAGCGCCCATCCATGGACGCCCACTGAAGCACCCACAATCCAGGCCGCAGCCTGGAGACGAGGAGGCCCCTTCCGAACGTCACCTGACATTGTTTGCTCTGCGGATTTGCATTGTGGTTAGTTGGCGGTGCAGTTTGTTGGCCTGGCCTGGTCTGGCTCGGTCCGCCTTGCCAGCCTTGCCCGGCAGCCTGGCAGCCCGGGAATAGGCATCCTGTGGATGTATGGGTGGGTGGATGGCTGTTCTACAAAATGGCATAGTTGCCTTGCCCATGGCCGCTGCCCTAGCAACTTAAATAAATGTTTTCTATAATCAAATGGTAATGCAGTCAGAATCGGGCGGGGCTCGGGCACGGGGCTGGCTCCTTGCCTGCTCGAAAAACCCAACCAACCGTCCAGTACAGACTTTTAGTTAGTTCATCCTAAACTCAATCCCTTTGCCACACACAGAGCATCCCCGTACCGTCCCGTACCGTCCCGTCCCGTCCCGTCCTGCAACACTGTAGCATCCCACAGAGGAGGTATGGAGGAGGTCAGCATCTTCTTGCTTTGAAGTAATTACATTGTTCGCAGGCATCGTAAAGTGAAGTGAAAGGCGTTAAAGTGTTAAGTTGCTTGTTAATTTTTTGCCTGGAATCCAGCTCCTTCCTGTTTGGTGGCTGCTGCTGCTGCTGCTGCTGGTGGTGGCTACTCTTGTCTATTGCCTGGAAGGCGGCGGAGAAGAACGAGTGCTAGGTAGCCTGATGCTTGGTTTTGTTGTGGCTTAGAGTCGCGCCTGATTAATGAACCGTGGCTATGTAGCCGGATTAGTTGGCTCCTTGGAGGCTGCTCGGATGTGGCTCCTGCCACACAGTCCGTGTCAGACGAGAGCAGGCTGCCTCCTGCGGCTGCTGTTGCTTGTAATTAAGTTGAGTGTAGTATAAATAACTGTATTTGCACAGCCAGGGTCTACACTACAGTCCAGCGTTGCCTGGAAATGTTTCATTAATTCTGTTATTTAGCCAAGTTTAGCGGAATTTCAGAGGGCCAGTAGCAATTTAAACAGCAACATCAACAGCCATAGCCATAGCCACAGCAAAAGCCTCTATCAAAAGGCAATCGAGTGGGCTTAGACTTTATAATTAACTGAAATATATAGACAATTAATCCACCGAAAGATCATTTTTTTGATGATAATCAAAGGTTATATGCCAATTGCCAATTAACTGGCCTTTAGCAATTAACTATTCACATAATTCACACAGAGATTCGCTTTAAAAAGCTGAGTACCCTGAACATTCATATTCAAAATGGCGAAAAAACGATCATGGCCTGGCAACGCACGTGTTTTGCATATAATTTAATAAAGTTTCAACACATCTCTGCCCAAGTCACGCACTCTGCCACATTGAAATGCAATTAAAATATGCAATAAAAAACTACACAAAAAAATGCTAGATTCGAGCTGCAAAAATAATTTATTGAATACAATAAACAATTGTTGCCATAGCTCGATATTTTCGCCTGCATTTTCTACTTAGTACTTTCGGTTGAAAGGAGTATATTGAATCTGGCAAAAAACAATTTACATAACATATATACTTGTACATATGTATATGTATGTAGGTACATTTTGTAAATTTGTTGGGGGATTTTCTTTAGAATACTCCACAGTATCACGGGGTATCGTTTAGTCGGAATGTTGTCCATCGCTCTGTTAGTTTTTTGTTAATTATAATGTAACCAATGTGAATAACTCCGTGGAACGTGTTGCCATGTAAGCACACACCCCCTTCCATGCACACACACACACACATAGGGAGAGCACTATCGGGGGGCATAAATTATGACCAACGATTTGTGTTTATTTGCAAACAAGCGTTGACATCGGCGCACCCGCATCGCGCATTATCGTTGCATAAATTTATGGCACATTATATGTTTTTTGCTTAACTGGCAGCAAATTGCATAATTGCAATTAGATTTGTGGATGCCCTGCCACACTGTATACGTGTATATGTGCATATGTGTGTGTGAGCGTGTCCATGTGGTTAGAAAATGCAATTAAGTAAAATAGTTGAGGGCGATCCGCCATGCACTTGCCATGAGCAAATCCCAACCAGATCTATGGGCGCAGGCAGCGCATAATTTTGAATCTCGTTCCAGCACACAGCACACAACACACAGCACACAACAACAGTACAAAGGAGAGCACCAGAAGCAGGGGAAAAGTCGGAAAATAGTGCAGAAAAACTTACACGAAAAATGCTATAAACAGATAAGAAGAGCCCGAGCCAGAGCACGAGCCCAAGCCCAAGCCCAGGCCCAGGCCCAGGCCCGGTGGCCAAAAAGGAGCCACAATGTGAGGCAGTGGCAGTGGCAGAAAGTTGGCAAGTGGAAAGTCAAGTTGGGCTCACGCTATTTATAGGCAACGCCGGCTTTTGTTTTCGATGGCCTTTTCATTTGCAGACAGACACAAAGAAAAACACTAAAAAGACAAAAAAAAGAAGAAAAAAGAAAGAAAAAAGAATGAAAACACACACACAAGTTTGGAGGAAAAAAACCGAAAACAAAATGAACGTCAGTTAACTTTGGGGCATGCACGGCGAATGACAATGGAGCCCTCGGCTCTAGAGCACAGCCATTGCATTGTTCGCCGGACTTTCCATATCCCACTGCCACATAGCGCCATGGCCATGGCCCCGAGCCACCGTTACACTTCATCTGTCCCCAGCCTCTAAGCCCGCGTGCTTAGCCACTAACTGCCGATGCGATGCCTCTGAAATGCTATGAAATGGCCTGAAGTTGGTGCTTAAAGTTGTCAAATCTGCTGCACAATTTAAGCACTCGACTCGATGCAGACAACCACACATGCACACACGTGCACACACACACACTCAACAGAAACAACATGCAGCAAAAACAACTACAATATTCAACAACAACGACAGCGACAGCGACAACGACAACGACAACGACATTGTTGCCCCGTTTGCAAATATTTTCGTAATTATTTTTGCATGCAAAGTGAGGATTTTTCCAATTTTCACTTATCAAAGCGCACACGGCCAATATGGAAAAAAAGCAAACACAAAAAAGAAATGGGGAAAACTGAGAGGAGAAAATCGTTTCAGCTATGGCAACTTGTAGATACCCTAAAGTAGTTTTTTAGATAAGTTTCGCGCAGTCAACCAATGAAATGAAAAAACGCCCCCCACAAAAGTTGTTTCATTCAAAAATTTTCACAAAAAATGAGCGACTAAAAAATGGCATGTGTCGCCTCAAAACAAAATGTAGAGGGTAAGGAAAAGGCTGCAACAGAGAATCAAGTGCTTAAACTGTTGTATGCCTTTTGGCCGGCATAACGTTTTTGCCTCCTATCCATTTCATTTTGGCCAACTGTTAATCCGGGCTATCCCATAGACAGCTGGGGATTGCGATTGCCCGTCCATTTTGGCCTCGATGGGATCGGTTTCGTTGGGTTTGGTTTGGTTTGGTTTGGCTGGACACTGCCACACCCCACCCCCCATCCCCCCAGCCAATACTGAAAGCTTTTGTTCGAATTTACACTGCTACGAGGCGTGCAGGTGGGTGCAGGGTGTAGGTAGGGTAGGGTGGCCATTCATGATAGGTGCCCCACACGGATGTATCCTGTACGGGTATCTGCGGAGATGATTGTACGTTTTGATGACAGCATTTCGTTTTGCATATTTTTGCATTTAGCTTCCGCTGCTGTCTCTATCTATGTATGAGACTCTCTTTCGGACTGTTGTCTGTTGTCTGTATCTGTGTCTTTATGTGTATCTGCAAGATTGACTTTCGCTGTGATTGGTTGTGTGTCGTCTCGTCTCGTCTCGACTCGTGTCGTGTCCTTAAATGTGGCTCACACATGCCGCCGCGCAATCACACAGCTCATAAAAGTCGCCTGACTGTGACTGGATCTTTAAGGGTCATTAAATTTTTATCACATGCGAGTCCTAGTCCTAGGACTCTCCCATTCCCATTCCCAGTTCCACTTCCAGTCCTGCTGCTGCTGCTGCTGCATTCGCATAAAACCGAGCCACGATTTACGGCCCGATAAACGTTTACCATTTCCATCAGCTGCTGCTTTTCTTTTGCCAGAAGCAGAAGCAGAAGCAGGCAGTAGCAGTGGCAGTGGCAGTGGCAGTGGCAGGAGAGAGTGGCAAAGAAAGTTTTCCTGTTCATTATTTGAACTTGCCGCATGGCATAAATACTCATAAGTTATGGGAATGCTGAGAAAATATGCAACCAATTCGAATGTGTGGCAATCTGGAATTGCTCTGGCTAGACGATAAAGTGGTATCCTCTGGTTTGAGGACACGTTCCTGATGAGAAGGCATTTTCAGTTCTGTTTTTAATCTGCCACCAGATTCCTGCTTAATATCTGTGCTCATCATTACATTTATAATTAGGCTGAATATGGCCCATTATCTGTGAGTCCTTGCTGTGCGCGTACCCCATTCAAGTGATCTATCTGGCAGCCAGGCCAAGTGTCTCGTTGCCGCACTTAAATTGAATTTATAGTTTATTTATGCAGCTACTAAGAAATTAAAGACATTGTTGCCAACGTAGACAGCCCCAAGAGGTGGGTAGGAGGAGCAGAGGCGAGCAGGCTGTGCGCTCAGACACATGTCATGTTCATGGCAGACACCCACATCCACATCCATAGGATCTCTCACACACTGCTACTCGTACTAGATCCATATAAAGCTCAGGCTCATAAAAGCCGTGCGTGGTTTATTGATTTCAAAAGCAGTCTTTATAGACTTAAACGTTGAGCAGGAGCACAAGCACAGCCAGGAGGAGAAGCAGGAGCAGGAGTAGTAGGAAATATATGTACGCACACGCACACGCACACGCAAACGCTGAAAACCTCAAAAAGGAGTGGGGGCCAGTGGCTGGGGACATGGCAAATTGATTTCGGTTTTGGTTAAGCTTTAAGAGCTCTCTAGAGCGCAGCTCCAGCTCCAGCTCCAGCTCAAACACGACTCCATAAATCTGTCAACTAAGCCAGGCGCTAATCAAGTGATGGCTCAAAATCGCTTGATTAAATGCCAGCAATCGACTGGCGACTACACATCCACCTACTCGTATAAGGAGAACATTTACATGATAATAATAATGAATAGATCTATCGGTGGTACGGCGGCAGGGCATGGGTGCTCCTCCCTGCTGGACATAGGACATGACGGGACCTCAACTGAACGAAACATGGCTTGCATAATTCAATTAATTTATGCGCTCGGTCAATGTTTAGTTTTTACGTTGTGCGGTTTCCGCTTTTGGCTTTTCGCTTTTCGCTTATAAATCATTTTGCATAATTTATGCGTAGAGCAAACCGACGGAGAGCCGCACCAAATGGCAGCTAATCCGAAAGCAGCCCCATCCTCATCCTCATCCTCATCCCCATCCTCGTCCCAGCTGCCATCCAGGGTTCATTGGCGTGTAAAAAAGAGCACAATTGCATGTGTAATTTTGCAGACGAGAACGGGACAGGGACAGGGACATGGACAGGGACAGGGACGGCGACTGGGACCGGTAACGGTACCGAGTACGAGGCCGGGTCTGAGAACGAATTATGGCCAATAGTTCTTAATATTTAATGTCCACAATTAGCTAAAGTCCGCTCTGCCAATATTGCTCATACGCCGCTAGGGTCCTCGATGCGCACACAAATCACACAATGGCTCATGGTCCCGGTCCCGGTCCCGGTCCCGGTCCCGGTCCTGGGCTTCAGACTCGACGACATGAGCAGGTTTATTACAAATTTATAAGCGCACTTCAGCCCCCAACAACAATGCCATGAAATGAGCACATAACTTGCACAGCCCCGTCAAGAAGTTGGCCATAAAAAAGAGCGAACTGCGAACTGCGAACAGCGAACAGCATATAGCGAACAGCGAAAGGCTTAAAACAAAGGAAAGGCAGGCAAGGCTCTCTTGGCCAATTCCAACCCCCGCTGCTGGAGGAGGAGGCTTTTTTTTGTTCCGACACGACTGTCAACAGCCATTAAATGCTTGAAGCTGGGCTCATAACCCAGTTATACCCATCTGTGAAGGGTGGAGTGGGTGCAACCTATGCCATGCCACAGATATCTTGATGTGAATGAGGGAGCGGAGAAATGTAGCAGTGTAGCGGCTCCGTATAAAGTATACATTTTGCTGACTCCACGGCAGCTGGGACTCTACTCCACTCCACTCAACTTGGTCCGACAGTTGGCTTAGCAGAATGAGCGAACGGGGAAGAAACGGGTTTGCTTTGGCAACGAACTCCTGGATACCCTTGAAACCTTGCATGGTTCCATTGGGAATTGCACATACTTGAGATACAGATACAGATTTGAGATCTAACTGGGTACAAAATGAACTACTATTTTTACAGATATTTTATTCGAGCATATCTCGCTGTGTATAGAAAAAATCTGTGAAAAATCTTGATACCCTCGAAACAACAGAGCCACAGCCCAGCCCCAATCCCAGCCCCAATCCCAGTTCCAGTCCCAGCAAACAGCAGGGAGAAAATAAAAAGCGTCGAGCCAGTTTGCGATTGTAGCTACCAACTTCTGACAGCGCAATTTATCACTATCAAAACGGTCATATGTGTGGGTGAGCCGGTTGCCTGTGAGTGTGTGAGTGTGTGTGTGTGCGTGGGTGCGGGTGCGGGTGCTGGTGTGAGTGAGTGTATTGGCTATATAAAACAACAACAGAACAGCCTACAAAGTTGAGGTCGTAAATCAAAACTTAAATTTAACAGATGCAGCGGCAAATGGCTGACATTGCCAAACGGATGTAGACTTCTGTTAATCATGCCCTCACAGCCGGTTACATTGACTTTGACAAGCACTTTATGTAACAGAAAGAAAATTTGAAGGTAAATCTTATATATGCCATTTAAAATGGCTTGCCAGCTGATGGTGTTTATGATGCAGACATCTTTTAGCATTACTCATGGAAATATAAGTAAATAAAAATCGAAAGTACAGTTGCAAACTCTTATGAATGTTGCAAAGGGCACTTCTTATTCGTTTTTGCCTCTCCCCCTTGAAAAATTTCCTTCATTTTGATTTGTCTGTTTGCATTCCTATTTTACGCGCGATTTCTCCGGCTCTGTCTCCGGCTCCGATTCTGGATGGCACTGTCTCTGTCTCTGTCTCTGTGCCTGCCACTGACTGCGGCCCAGTTGGAGTCAGTTCTGGTGTGGCACTGTCCATATTTTTTGCCCGCTTGTTTGTCAAAGCGCCCGACCCCATCAGCAATTGACAGTGTTGGGAGTTGGCAGTGCGGGATGAGTTAAGAGAATGAGCTGAAATGGGCGGTGGTGCGGTGGTGCGGTGGGTGGAGTGGCCTGGCCTGGCGTTGCGTGGTGTGGCTTGCATGTTGCCGCACGCGTGAGTTAATCTGTCAAAATAGCTCAGCAGCAGACAGAGACAGACAGACAGACAGACGACAGTGGCAGTGGCTGTGGCCGTGGCAGCATCTCCATTTCGTTGGCCTGGCCCACTTCACATGTTATCCAACTTGATTGGTTGCCCAACTCTGGCTGTGATTTGCGTCAATGCAAAGACATCCACCGCCAATCTCATTCGCCTGCCACAGCCACTGCCACTGCCACTGGCACTGGCTCTGCTGCCACTCATAGGCAGGCCCCCGTGCTCCCGTGCTCCCATGCCACATTCCCCAGCTTCATCGCAACCGTCATCGCAACGTTTCGTTTTAATTTGGTCTCGGTTGCCTTTTAAGTCGATTCCTTGCCTTCCCCCTGCCACCGAAATCTTCTACAGGATGTGACGGCTACCGGGGAGGAGTTGGGGATGGTGCTTCAATGGGCGGAGGAAATGGCATCAAGTGCTGCTGCTGCCGCTGCCGCTGCCGCTACCGCTGCCACTGCTGTTGCTGCTTGCCACTTCGGGGCAGAGTCATTTGGCAGAGCCATTTTATGTTTGCGCTTGTAATTTGGCCTGATATGGTGATTCCAGCATCATATCCGCTGCCAGCAGAAAAGCAGAAAAGAAATCGTCTCACATCCGGCTCCCCAGATCTCTCTCTCTCTCTCCCTCTCTCTTTCCCCCCCACAAGGCCGTCCGCCTCTTCTGGATCTTCAGGGGTCTTTTGTTGTCGTTTGGTTGTCATGTGCGAGATTTGCGTGTGTTACGACGATTAATTTAAATCATTGATGATGCCCTCATACCTCCAGCTTCCTCCCCAGCTTGATTCGGGAATGTACATACATACGTACGAGTATCTCCGGCCCAGGAACATGCCCAGGTCCTGGCCCTGGTCCTCCTCCACTGGCCGCCATCCATCTCCGATGCCATTTGGTTTTCTGGCTATACGGATTTCGTTTTACTTTTTATATGCCTCTGTGAGTGGCATGCCCCCCAGAGCCAAGAGCTACCCATACTGAAGGCCTCTCCCAATTTCATCTAGCCCGCTCGTTAATCATTGTTTTCGACATTTGCCTGCTCGTCAATTGCCTTTATTGTCATGGTGATGTGAATGGGGGGTGGGTGTGGGAGTGGGAGTGGGAGTACGAGACGCATCCGGAATGCTGTATGCTGCCGGAGTCTACTTGTTTTAATGCGGCACTTAAGCTAGCAAATATGTACATTGTACATATACATATGTATATATATAGAAAACGATGCCCAAAAAGTACCCAAAACAGCGCAGGACAGGGCAGGGCAGGGCAGACACATTTACGAGCACTGTGTCCTGCCTTGGGCCGATTGTTATTCAAAAACCATTAGCCATAAAATGCAGCAAAATGCAGAAAGCAAATTAGCTAAAGGGGTTCTGGCCGATCTTAATTTATGGGAATGCAGTAGAGCTTTCAGACAGTCCAGGAGTCCACGAGAGACACGGACATGGACACGGACACGGGCCAGAGCCAAAGCCAGAGACAGTCAGGTCTTCTGCCAGGCCATAGGCATAATTAGTTTTCGAACTTTAAAGTTATGAGTGGCCCGCTATCTTTATGACCAGACGCTGCCATTTGGCCAGGACTGCCAGAATTGCCGGGGCGGCATCTTCCATTGATTGTCTGACGCCCGGCCCGGCCATGCCATGTGGCTGGGGCTGTGGCTGTGGCTGGCCGCATATACTCGCATAAAGACATTTCTGCTGACGGTGTATGTAGGTGCAGGGAATTGGAAAACCCGGCTGGTGCTGCTGCTGCTGCTGCAACAGCAGCAGCGACAACCTGACGCCATGGAAAAATTCTGCAGACGCGGCAGTCTCTCGCGCGGCAATCGGACAAAACTTGGCCAAGTCGGTGACGCCAGGCTGGCGCTTCTGGCCATTTTTATGCACTCCACTTTACCTTATTTCGGTGTTCGTTCGGGTCCCCCACAGACTGGGAGGCAGTGGTGCAGTGGTGCGAGTGGGAGGTGCTATTGTGCATCACCATAAGTCTTAATAATAATAATGTAACGAGTATGAAACATCACCGTGACTATCCCATTCGGTTACTTAATGGAGCCATTTCCCATTTTCGGCTTTAACTTGGCGCAGTAATAGTAGACGTGGACGCCCACTTAGCCAACTTTCCGCTGGCGGCATTTACTCTTTTCAGTTCTGGGCTTTGTTTTTACAAAAGTTTTTCCCTCGCAGTTTCCCCCCCAAAAGTTTCCTGTGCATCCTCCGATCCACATCAAATTTTCATGCACACTGTAAACATTTTCTAATTGAGTTGAAAAATACATAACGCTCCTCCAAATTGTTATTGTTTGTGCGAAAATAATGAGCAGAAGAGTGGGACCGGCTTGAGTGGCTGGAAAGGATGCAAAGGCTGGAGAGGATGGAGAGTGAGCCCTGGGAGAGGCCGTAGAGGTTGGAGAATATTTTCCTTACCTATTAGGGAGGACTCTGGCAATTCTGATGAAATGTTGCCACGGGATAAAGCAAACAGAGCCAAATGGAAGCGAAGCCAAGTTGAGTGGTGGAAGACACTCATACGGACGTGTGTATATACATACATACACATATATGTATGTATATGCCAGGGCACACAAATTAATTTAAGCTGGGAAACAATTTAAAGTCTTTCAGCTGACTGGCGAGCTGAGTGGAGGGAGCTGCCCCGAAAGATTGACAGACTGACTGGATAGCTGAAGGAGTGAAGGACTGAACGACTGACTGACTGCATCAACAATACGAGCAAGTGCGGAAATTGCACCAGACTATGCCACTCGACACTTGCCGTCGTCTCCTTAGGTCCTTGGTCCTTATTGTGCAATTAGGTGAAAGGAATAAGCCAAGAGGTTCGAGGCTTTGAGCCTGCCGAAACAGAAGCGGAAGCTCCTTGGCACAGGAAGTGCAGCAAAGGCGATGAAGAGCCGCTGTCTCTGCTGCTCCGCTGACTGCTGAGCAAAATCAATATGTTAAGCATACGACACGTAGCTCCAGCTGCTTTCCAGACAGCACCAAACATGTGTCGAACGTGTCTCCCTCGCTCCCACCTGTCTCACCCACCTCTGCTCTTTTCCATCTTAATTGGCTGCGGACAGAGAGTCGCAAAGGGAAGGAACCTCAAAAATGGAAGGACCAACAAAATAATGAATGTCAACAAATTGTGACAAGAAATCAACATTTTTGAAGACTACGCCAAGTGACAGTGACGTGGCCAAGACAAAACACAAAATAAAAGCCTGATGCAGATGTCCGAAGTCGAAGAACAAATACTCTAAGATGGGACGCAATTTAAGAAAGATAAAATCATAAAATATTCAGTGGGATTTTCCTGGGGAGACCCTCTAAAAGAACCATGAAACAAAAAAAAGAGGTATTTTATGGTATTCTTTTGGTTAAGGTAAGGTAAGGCAAGGTAAGGTATTTCTCATCTAGAGGAGGGCTTAGTTCTGTATGCTCTTTCCCTTACTGATGTAAAAATCTCACCTCAGTTCCTTCCCTGTCTCGTTATAGTAACGAGCTGCGCCAAATTTATGAAGTTATTTGATTTGAATTTTAAACAGAGGACACCAGGCCCTGTCTCTATCTCCGTCTCTGGCTGCCCTCAGAAAAGCTTAACAAAGACAAGCAGGCAACAGTTGATGGAGGAGGGTGTGCCGCGTTTTGGGGTCCGGCCCGGCCCGGCCCGCACCAGAGGGAATGGCAAATGAGGCTGAATGTGTTTGTGTTTGCGTGTGGCGCCCCTGGCATTGGTGGGGCATAAATTACGTAAATAAATAGAAAGCAAAAAAAGGCCTTCAGGGTAGCGCAGCCAGTTTGATGGGGGATCTGGGAGCTGGGTCCAGGGACCAGGGACCAAGGACCAGGGAACTGGGGACCTCTGCTGGTCGAAAGGTAACGAGATTATCTGTGTCAAGACAATTATTTCCGCCGCATCAGCAGCGGCCTGTATTTTCGGTGGGGGGCAGCAATCGTGCGTACCAGCGCTGATGTGCCTCTAAAATGGGCAGGGAGATCTGAATGCCGGCCCTAATGGGGCAGTGTTGATGCCACAGTCGCAATATACATGATTGCCGCATTGCGTTTCCGAAAGCTGGCTCTCCCATTTGCTCGCTGAGTAATTGTCATGCACGCCTTTCGGCGAGCCGCATTTAAATAATTTGCAATTGAGTGACACAAATCCCCATCTGCCCAGCCACCCATTTCTCTGTGTATCTTTGTATCTTTGTATCTGTGTGTCTGTTCGCCGAATCGTAAGCTTTCTAAATTAATTAATTCTTTAAGGAGTGTCGGGCGGAAAAAGATTATCAGGCTTACCCGAAACAAAAGACATACGAGCAGAGCAGAGCACAGCACAGCACAGAGGAAGCTCAGCTGATAACCCAGTTAACCCTTTAAGTCGGCAACTCCCATTTCTGTGGGTAAACAGTGAATAATGCACGAATAATCTCGTTCCTTTTCGTTATGGTGGATTTTCCATATTTCTGTAAATTGGTTTATCATCCACAAAGGAATATTCTGAACTGTTTCTTAATGATTCAGCCTCACTCAGATCCGATTGCTTCAGGAAAGTAATATTCATGGCTGACATTTTGCCTTAAATTCAGGTTAACTTTTCATATTTTCCCTCATCCATCGTCTTACAACTGTGTGACAGGGGGATACAAGGGGTTAAGCTGTCGTTTGCCTCGACTGTCTGCAGCTACTTATCATTCAATCCATCTCTCATCTATGTATTCGCCATTTCCTATCTTCCCACAGAGCTACTCCGCCCACACATACTCCAAAGCAGAGCATACCAGAGAGGAGAACAGTGCAGAGAAGAGCAGTGCAGAGCAGAGCAGAGCAGAGCAGAAAACTCCATTATCATTCACAACTCATCCGATTGTCATTGTCTATGTCTTCCTGACATCCGCGCTGTTGACTCAAGTGGGAAGCAGCTGGAGCAGCTGGAGCTCCAGGAGCGCCTCCGTCATCGTCATCTCATCCTGGCTTACGATTTTGCGCTTGCATTCATTTTTAAAAGGGGAGCACGCCCCAAGGGCATTCCTATGCAGGTATACAGGATACACGAAAATATATATATGCATATATACATGTATATATGTATGTATGTATGTATGTAAGTACGCTTCATTGTCTGCAACAAATCAGAGTCGATGATCGTGCTCCTGTTCCATCTCCATCTTCATCTATATGCTCCTCCTCCTCATCTCCATCTACATCTCCATCTCATGCGCTAATGGCACAAGGTGAGTTCTCTGCAAGATTCTATGCTCCCCTCTGCATTCTCTTTCGTTCCCTCTCTCCACTGTTTTCTAGCTGACGACGTTGGGCGCCAAAAGTGTTAAAAAAGTGACTTTTAATGGGTTTAAATCAAGTAAAAGTTGTTGAAACTTGACTTGATTTGAGCAATTTCCCCCACTACTCTTCATAGCCCTCTCCTCTCCCTGTCCTGATGCCCTCTTCGTCTGCCCGCTCCCGGTTGTAGCATCCACGGTTGGTCGACTCCCATTTTATGATGCTCCGCTCCTGATGCTCTCCATGCGACCGTAAAAAGTTTAAGCTGCCCGAGATCAGCTCAAGTAGCTTATTGCCGCTCGGCCTGGCTGGCTGGCTGGCTGGCTGCCTGGCTGGATGCGATGCTGCCTTGCTATCGCCTTGGATGGTGGGTTACATGGTGGTGTACGGTGTGCGGTATGCGGTATGCGGTGTAGGGTGACGTGGGAGGCCACTTGATGACGCTAGTCGTTAGGTAATTTGGCTTTGATTGGGCTTTCGGGTGCATTTCGTGCTGCATTTGTTTCAATGACAAAAATCCATCCTCCCTTCATGGAAGCTGGTTCCTTCATACAACAAAAACCCCTGGATTGGGTCAGACTTTCCTCAAGCTAGAAAAATGCGGCATTCTTAAAGGTGTGTATGGATTTCTGTATAAATTGGCTATAAACTGATTGGAATTGAAGGACACAAGGAATAAAGTAAAACAGAGTTGATTAGAGATGAATAGCATGAGGAGAAGTAGAAGTAGAGTTAGAATATATATTGCACACGTTGTTTAAGGAAAAGTAGAGCATTAAAACAAAGAGTAGATGAACTAACTGGAATGAGATAATCGAGAGAGCTAGCTAAATCTGGAGTGGAGTCAGTAAGAATCAAGAAACTTAAGAAATTCTTCACTTTTAAGTGAAATAGAAACATAAAGCGGAATAGTAAAGTCAAGTCCACATTTTGGCAGCGTTTGGATCCCGTTGGATAACTGCTTTTCAAATGCTCACTTAAAAGGGCAATTATAGTTTGACAGCGGCCAGGGCGACAAATGCCATTTCGAGTTGTATTTTATGATTCGATTTGGGTTTCAGACGTCTCTTATCCCTTTTAAATGTCACGTAGTGTCTCTCACACACACACACAGACGCACACCAACATGAACACGAACACAGACAAACGCTGGTGGCATATAAATATAACATATACATGTCTGCATCTTATAGATATTACCCAAAACACCTTCCCATCCTCTACCCCTATCCCTATCCCCATACCCCCCCCCCCCCCCCCCCCCCCCCATACACAATCTTAGAGCTAAGATTTTTATTACTTTATTTTATGCTCGTCCTGGTCCTGGTCCTGGTGCTGGTGCTGGTTCGGTTTTGTGGCTCGAGAACTTGTTTGTATGTGGGGAGTGTGGGGGTTGTGGGTGCCCCTAAGCCAGGCAATGAGACTCTAATGCGCGTAAAACTAATACAAATGCGTTTCTTATCCGCCCCCACATATCCGTCCCGCGTCCCGCGTCCCGCGTCCCCCGTCCCATCACCCTCATGGCTAGTCCAAATTGCTTGTACTTTCCTACAAGTGACGGCTTATGCGGCAATATACATAAGTAATATTGTCCTTGTCCCCGGCCATGGGCGTGGCCCGGCCTTGGGGTGGAAAAAAGAGGCGTTAGATCTATGAGTGTGTGTGTGCTCAAGTGTGTGTGTGTCTGGTTGGAGGAAGCTTAACTAAATAACCGTTTGATGCGATTGCAAGCGTTTTATGTTCTCATCACATTAACGTGAACACTTTCGCCCAGATATCCATAAAAGAGCACTAAATTTGGTCTCGATTTCGGTTTCATACCCCTGACAGACACTCAAAAATCGATGAACGATGCCCGGAATTGCCTTCGATGCCTGAATGGTCGATGAAATGAGGGGGATAACAGAACGGAAACGAAGAGTAACTATCGTTTCCTTAAAGAGTTTCACCATAAAGTAAAACAGCTGAGAAACTTGTGTGCCGGACATTAAAATCATCGGATTAAAGTCCCTGCCCAGTAGTAATACTTCCTATTCAGATAATCGGAATATATTTATAGTTTTATTTACGAGTATTTTCCATTGTGTAAGTCTTCAAGGCCTAAATGAAAACTTTCCGATGTTGCCATTGATTGTGCCATGAAAACTCTATTTGAAGCGATAAAACTGATGACTTAAATTGAATAATACGCGTAGCATCCGTTTAAAGCCATTTTAATTCAGTGTTCCCTAATTGGATTAAAGGCAAACCAATCCATTGGCCTAGAATTGTATGGTTTTTTATCAACAGAATCCAATTTGTTCTGGGTATAATTTACTTATACTATTCCCATTTATTATTGCAATCATTTTGTATGTTTTTTCATCTTTTATTATCAGCAGCAGCAGCAGCAGCAACAGCAGCAGGTACTGGTACTGGTAGTGGTAGTGGAAATGTGTACATGAAATTTCCATGAACTCAAATTAGTTTCATAAACTTTGTGGCGATCATAAAACTGATGTCAACTGCAGAAAATGTTTTATTTAAATTACTGAATACTGTGTATTTCTTTTGCATGCGACATAATTGCCCGGGCATTACCGTAGAGTGCAATTCAATTAAATATTCGGATGAAAAAAAAAAATGGGTTAAAACAACGACTTCAAATGGCACTCGTACAGAGAAAACATCAATTTTGTTGTTGCTGTTGTTGTAATAACTTTTCCATATATTGGGTGAAACTTTTTCAACTTTTGACTGCAGTACAAAAGGTAAAAGACAACCACGAGGGAATGCCATATCAACATACATGTGTATGCATGCATGTATGTGTATGCATTTTTGTGTGAAAAATGAGGGAAAAGTGTTCAGACAAAAGGCACAAAATAATAAACTACTCAGTTTGATTCATGGCCGTTCCGTGTCGTGGCTATGAATGCTATATTATGGCAGACTGTGCTGTGTGCCATGACGATCCAATTAAATCAACGCCCTGATTGCAAAATGAATGACTTGTAAAATTGTCCTTCGAAAGGAAGGAGTGGGAAATGTTGGAATGTTGGAGTGTGGGGGTTCGGGGGTTTTGAGCCCCTTCAAGCAAATATCAAATTGCGAGCAATCTGCTCTCGCTCTGCTCTCCTTCAACTGGAACTGCATTTATAGTAAATGGTATATTGATTGATAGCACAAAAACGGACACAAACTCTCCCTGGCATCTCCTCCCCCAGCCCCCCCCCGGGCTTCCTAGCATGTGCTACATATATCACATGTCTTGGTACTGGTCCTGGTTTTTGGGTGGCAGGGATGGGGATGGGGATGGGGATGGGTGTCCCAAGTTTGGCACAAAAGTTGCCGGAACCATCGGGAGGCGAATCAATGAAGAAGGCCGCACACAAATGGCAACAGATTAGATGGCATTCTTTGCGAGGAGTTGAGGGTAGTTAAATTAATTTCATGCAAAACTTTTCCCGAATACTACATCAAGCCGAAATAAAAGGTCGGCCTGACAAAGCGATGGAATTACTGGAAGGACTTCTCCGCCTTGGCCCCCGGTCCTTGGCACAGCCCAGTCCAGCCCTCTTGTGCCCAAAAATGTGCTTTAATTAATTGCCATTGTTGTTTGCTTTGTGATTTGACAAAATCTGTAGCAAATTAATGCAAATCATATACGAGCCAGAGGCTTTCGGCTTGCCCCATCAGGATCTGGGAGCTTTTCTGTGATTATTTATTGGAGTGCTGCTGGGTGGCATTCCTTTTGCGAAACGAAACGAAACGAATCGAATCGAATCACAAAGGACACAGAACAGATAGATCTGAAAGTGAGCAAGTCACCGTACATAAGCCTCAAATGAAAAAACAAGAAACAACCCAAAAAAAAACTTGGCACTTAAAAACTTTACTGCAAATCCTTGTCAGTCTTTTAAGGTGTGTCTCTCTGCGTTTGTATGTGTGTGTAGGTAGAGAGTGGCATATGACAGCCATCAAAAAACCAGAGTCTACTGGATAGTTGAGTGTTGGGACCATAGGATAGATTCACTCTATCATTTATTTATATCCTCAGTTGGATGTTGATGGCTATGTGAAATAAAATTGGGAAAAACTCTTACGTTTTTAGGATCACAGAAATGAATGGACTTTTCTTTGCGGCTGTTACATATCCATTCCTAAATTCAGTATACCCTCAAAGGAATCAAAATGGTTAGCGGCTATAAAAAAAACCGAAAATGACTTGAAACGCTTTATAAAGAGCTTAACATGCCGTTGTCACACACGCGAGGACGCGCTGAAACAGAAATAAAATTTTTTCCAGCTGTCAGTGGTTCTTCCATGTCACATCCTCCCATACTCCGTACCCCGCCCAATTCCATCGCCTGCGAATGGCGTTGTCGTTGTCCTGTGGCCACCGGGTGGCACATAAAGCGCTTACACTGTGTGGCAGATTGATTTGTGGTCGAGTTCATGCCAAATTTAACTTTAATAGTTTTTACTGGATTTACTTTTAATTAATTTTGTGGAACCTCCTTCCTCCTGGTCCACATTGTGGTCCTCTCATCCTGGCCCTCTTGCCTGGCCCGGGTTGCCTCTTCCTAGTTTCCAGCCAACACAAACTCATTTTCATTTCAGTTTCGCTATGTTGGCCCGGCCAGGCTCCTCCACCCGTTACGCGTCAGTTCATTTGTTACTGGCCCTGCAAGGCGCTCCAGCTCTAGCTCCAGTTCAGACTCCTGCTCCTGCTCCTGTCTGCGTCCTGGCGTCCTGGTGTCCTGGCGTCCTGGCGTCCTGGCGTCTTGGCGTCCTCCTCCTGCAAAGGCTCTGGCTTGGGCCTTCGCTGCAGCGTTTATCGTGCCGCGTAAAGCGCAATTAATTTCATGTCTGTTTTGAGCAGCAGTTGCTACGCCCACATCCCATATAGCTAGTCTTCACAGTTCCAGTTCCAGTCCCCGATCCCAGTCCCCGGTCCGCACTCCCATACCGAGACCACCTCCAAGAACTGTTCGCAGTCACCGCCATTAATTATGAGATAAAACACTAAAATGTATCCAGTTGTTGTCGTTGTTGGTGTCTTTGGCAAGTGACAAAGTTGTTGCCACAAATTTACGTCTGGGAATTTAATTTATTCTCCCATTTTGGCTAGTTTCTCTTTCATCAGTTTATCAGTTTCCAGCTTTCCACGGAACAAATTCTAATCGGAATTAATTTTCTTTATAGATTCAAAGATGTGAAAACCATATGTGGCTGCTTTCGAGTGGTAAGTATTTAATTAATGGGTTCATAAGAACTTCACGAATGAAGTTAATTATTATGAAAGTATAATAGAAGATTCGTAGAACATTCATGTCTGTGAATTAAGCCATTATAGGTGGTACAATAGTCACTATAGAATCTATAGAACATTGCATTTTCTATTGCATTTTCTATTGCATTCTCTTGGCATGCAAATCCATCTGATTGTTTCCGCTGATGCAAAAGAATTCCCAAAAAAAAACGAGAGCAATCTATTTCTATGGCTTCTTTAAATTCAGCCCAAAAACTACTTGCAATACCCCCCTCGTATTCGGATCACCTTTGATTTGATTTCTATTCTATATTTTCAATTTGGTGAACACATGTCGCCAGAATTTGCAAATCAAATGCCTGGCAACATTCGAAATTCCCCTGGGCATACTCGTACAATCAAATCAGCTCTGATGATGATGATGATGATGATGATGATGATGGTAATGGCGATGATGGCGATGTGGATGGAATGCTGGGAATGACGGTGAGGATTTCCTCATCATTCGATGCGCTTTAAGTTGCTTTAGAAGAATTTTATGCAAGGGGATTTTGGTGGTTTTTCGCAGGCATTGAATTGCAGATTCTTTGGTGACTACTTTTAAATGCAGCCCACGCTCACATTAAGGCTCGCCAGCCCCAGCCCCAGTCCCAGTCCCAGCCCCAGCCTCAACCCCACCACAAACGGAATAGCCAGAGATGGAGAAAGAGAAGTGTGCTGAGAGCTGAGAGACTAAGAGACATGAAACAGGGAGAAAGTCTGAGCAAAAGGGTGCAGAAAGAGCCTGATAAGAGGTGGCAAGAGAGAGAAAGCAGAGCAGCAGCAGCAGCAGCAGCAGCAGCAGCTCAAAAGTCAGTGGTAAAAGTATTCAGAAAGAAGTGCAGCTGCAAAAAAGTTTACATTTCCAGATGCCATTTTACTTGACTTTACTTTGCTGTTCAGCTTACATGACCGTGCGAAATGTACCTTCCTTGGGGTGGATGTGGGTGGGTCGGTTGGGCGGAGGAGTATGGTTGAGGAGTAGAGGTTTCTCGGGTTGTGTCCTTGTGTATTTTTGTGACTTTTGGCGCCGCCTGCAAAGACAACAAAGCCGCCGACGCCGTCGCCGCCGCCACGGACTGGCAACGGCCTCGCCGACATCGTCGGGGAGTTAAGCAACTTACTTAAGCAATGCCCAGAGGCAAAAGGCACAGGGGCCAAGACGGGGTGGTGGCTTTCAGGAAATTGTTGCATTTCGGTTGTATGTTGCAAAAGTCAGCCGAAAATATACTTGACTTGACTTTTTCCTGCACCGCAAGCAACAAACAGGGATAAAAATGACAGCTCCGCAAGGCCGATGCATTTGATACTCTTACAGATCCATTGTAGGCGATTCTCTGCTCAATATCCGTATACCCTTCGTGAAGAGTATGCACAACGGAAAACGGAAGAACAAAGCAAAGGCAAAAGGCAATGGTGGCAAAAAATCGAGGCCAAAATGTAACGAGACGTAAGTCTTCACCCACTCTCTATCTCTCCTTGTGTGCGTGTGTGCTTGTGTGTGTGTGTGTGTGTGTTGCTGTGGCTGTGGCACGTATTTGTTTTAATAAAACTTTTGCAGCAAAACTTAATGAAATGTTGGCAGGCCTCAGCCACAGTTTTAGCCACAGTCTCAGCTACCAGTTCCCTGTGTGCTCACTTTCTGTACTCCGCCTCAGAACCAGAACCAGAACCAGACTCAACCTCAACCTCAACTTCTGTGAAGGGAGGCGGAGGCGGAGGCTCTGCCGACTGAGGAGGTTTCTCATTTCGGGCCTAGGCATGTTAGCAGACAGGCATGAACATGTTCTTCTTGTGTCTGAATGGGGGAGCTGTGTTGCGGCAGGAGGAGGGTCCTTCCGACTGCAGCTTGTATAAAGGAAGTTGTTGATATTTACGCTTGAGAAAGTCGGAAGAATGCCTTTCAATTAAAACAAGTGTGTAATAATTTAAATGTTTGCCCTGCGGCTAAAAATGATGGGATAAAGCCCCCCAAAAGAGTTGCAAATTATGGGATCCATCCAAGTGATCTCTCGCGTATCTCTCTTCCACCCAATGCATCGGGTTTAATCCATTATTTTTGCAAGACAAGTGAATCGATCTTCAACAATGTTCCACCCCAATGGGAGCCAGTAATTGACTGTTCCCACATCTTTATGTCCAATTGCCGGTTTGTCGGCTTTGACAGTTTTGCGGCTGGCAGTCTAACCAAACAGGAAACAGGACAATGGGGAAAACGCATTACATGCAGGCCAAAACCAAAGACAGCTTGTTAATTGGAAAGTTTTATGCAATTATAAAACTTTTTTCATTATTTTCTGGCTTTTTTTTTTGTTGTGTCCCTCCGCTGTGCTGTGCTGTGTTGTGTTCTGTGTTGTGTTGTGTTGATACGAGTATTTTGTCGCTCTGTGCATACAATTTTGTCCAAGTTGCAAATGGAAATGAAAACGAAAATGTTTTTACCACCGGCCACCAGCCAGCAGCCACCAGCCAGCAGCCAGGTGGGCAGAGACGGAGGTGAAGGTGGAGCCGGAGATGGAGCCATAGTCAGAGCAATCCACTGGAAACTGTAACCGAGACGAATCCCACTCATGTGTGACCAAAGTTGAAATGGAAATGCGCAGGAGGAGCAGGGGGACAGAACGGGAACGGGAATGGGAGTGGGAATGGGATTTGAGTGGGGAAAAATGTCACTGGCAGCGTGGACAACATGTCGTATGAGTGTTTTGTGCTAGCTGCAAAGGAAAAATTAATTTCATTTTGCAACAACCCCACAAGTACCCGCTGCAACAATGGCCAAGCGACAATTGCATGAGTTGACCAACAGCGCTTAACATGAATTTCATTTAAGGAACTTTAACTTAACTTCACTTAAGAGAGAGGAAATCGGAAACAGAACCAGAAATACAAACACAAACACAAACACAAATACAAATAGAAACAGAGCCAAATGAATATGTAAGAGGTCCCACTTGGCCATTTACGTATACAATTGATGTGGTTTGATTTTGTTATGGGCATTGCCTGCCACATAACGAAGAGAACAGGCACGAGGCAGGAGGCAGAAGGCAGGACGCAGGAGGCACAAAGTATTCAAGTCGACATCTAAAAGCAGTCCCAAATGGCCCTGAGGCAGAGTCCAGAGGCCAAATGACGGCTGGGGTAGAGGCAGGGGTTAGCAGTGAGGCACAAACACACATCTATGTATGTATATACTATGTATGTCGATGCCACACACATACGTACACCGCTGACAGTCAATTCAACAGAGAGGAACATGTGCACATAATAGCTGCTAAGCAACTGTCTGTGGACTTGGCCTCCCCTCTTCACCCTCCACTCTCCACTCCACTCTCCACTCTAGTGCCCCTAGTGCCTGCTGCTTGCTCCACTCAGCTTGTATCTGTATATCTTTGAGTGCTCTGGCGGTGGCATGTCCCGGTTGGCATGACTGGCAGTTGTTGGGGCCTCGATTTAAATGATATTGAAATTGATTTCATTTGTGAGCAAATTATAATATTTTATTTTACTTTGAGCACCACACATACATACATACATACATACGAGCACTCATCGTATCCTCGCCCAAGCCCAAGATCAATCAGGCCGAGAAGTACCTACAACTCGGGCACAATTGATCCTTATTAGCCTCGATATTTCGATGGGAGCTCGCAATTGTTGTTTGCATTTACAGTGTGGGGGTAGTCCAGCGGTAGTCCCAACCGGTGCCCCAAATTGAACGGAAGTTTCAAATTGAACACAAAATGGCTGCCAAGAGGGAGCCATAACGGCTGCCCAAGAGTGCGTAACGGAAGTGGGGCCCCTGTCCCTATCCCTGTCTGTGTCCGAGCCTGAGGAGCAGGCTCCAGCCATTGGCTTTGTGTTTGCACTTTGGCAAATATAATAAATAACTTTTTGCTACTTTTCGTATTTGGACAATGCTCGACATGACTTGGGTCTGCAGTAGACCCTGTTCCTCCTTCTCCTCCTCCTCCTCCTCCTCCTCCACCTTCTTTGGCGCTTTAAACTTTATCTCTCTAATGGCATTTCGATTGCCTCTCGGCTACTTTGCTGCAGTCATCGAACTAAGGAAGAAAATCAATACTAGGAGTGGGTGTGGCCAGATCTCGGAGAAGACCACAAACAACAGACATCAGTGGACGACTATCCACCATTTGTCATGTCACAGTCCGGGCCTAATTTATCAATAATTATACTCTATAAGCATGGAAGCCATCGACATTCATCATTCGCCATTCGCCGTTCGCTATTCACCGTTCGCCATTGTGCGAAATCAATCCGGATGTGGAAGCTGGACACACACCGTAATCCGTAATCCGTAATCCACCAATAGATAATCTTTTTTTTTTTTCCGAACCCCCTCCTGCTGCCCTCCTGCTGCCTGTTGTCCCTGCCTGGCATGTCATTAATTATATTCCCTTCAGTCCAGCACCAAGTCTTATCAGCCGCCTCCTGGGAGCAAACTTTTCCTTCATTCCTTTCTCCTCGTTTTTTTTTTTGCGGCCGCATTTTCATTAAATGGATTTCAATTATGTTCAGCGCGTTGCCAAAGGGGAGACACACAAAGGGAGGGGCTGAAACTTATTGCATAAAAATGTATAAAAGCAGTTAAAATAAAATGAAAAGCGGACATAAAGAAAGGAAGGCATCGAAGCTTTGGATACCCTTGGCGATTGTTTTTCTCTTATTCTTAAGTCTATTATATTTTAATTCGATTGCCGCAGATTGATGTTCGATGAACGTACACGTTATTCTCTAAACATAGAGGAACATACAATTCAGATCCAGTCCGGAGTCCATAATCAATTTGCTCTGCGTTGCAAACATCTGTAGAAAATCACAATACCCTCTGCCAGGTTGCGAGTATAATGAAAAGCGGGAAAAAGGAAACGGAACAAAATGAGGGACGAACAACAATTTTTAAAATGAATTCATTAAAAGTAAAAATCAGGAGGAGGAGGAGGGTGAGACAGAGCAGAGAAATCACAACGCAAACAAGACATGGCCCGGGATGGCTGGGGATCGGGATTCCTTTGATATTAAATGCCGAAAAACCCTGCTTTAACCATAACCCTTAACCCCTTTGTTGCCGGGGCTGTACTTTGTCGCGCTCGCTGCACTTTATTTGGCAACTTAATCGCCCAACAGGCCACAATTTAACAGGAATTTCCCGTTGCCAACCCTGGCCCCAACCCCACGGGTCCCCCCAATCCCAATCCCAGCCCAGGCCGGGGCGGGCCGAGTTGTCGTGTTTTATTAAATTTCATCGCATTAAGCGTTAGCAGCTGTGTTCCTTCCTGGTGTTACTCGTACTGGCGCTCCAGGGTGATAATAATAACGCCAGAAATGCGTCAAAAATTAAGCTACCTTGTTAGCACTTTACATGGTCCTCTCCTCAGCCCCACCATTTCTTTTTTTCACTCCATTTTCATTGTCAGGCCAGAAGGGCCGGTCCAGATCGGTGTATCCTTCACACTTTTGGACTAATTAGGAATGGTGCGGGGCTCGGGTTAAAGATTTTAGCAGTAAATTTATGTTGGGTATACCTCATTAGGACTAGTCAAGGATAAACTTGTACAAGTATCCTTATTTCAAAGGGTTTACTTTGGGCTACTGCAAAGTTTAGGGCCAGGATTCATGGCCAGGTTGGGTGAATGCTAATGGGCGCACTTGTATTTAAGTGGAATGGAATTAAATCTATTGCAGCAGATAAAGAATATAGCAGAATATATGTATAAGCTTTTGTTATCTTTATGATAGCTGGCTCATCTTCATCCGCTGGGGGATTTTGTGTCTACAGTCATACAAATACCATTTATGATGGCTGTTTTTATTGATAGTTTTCGAGGGGGTTCCTATCAAACAAATTTCTGCTCTGATAAATGATAGGCGATGCCAGTTCCATCATATCCCATTTCAAAGTAAACTTTATATTGTAATTCTGTATACAAATAGCCAGCGCTGAAAATGGTCGGCGTCGCGTTGCGTTGCGTTTGGTTTCGTTTTTAAGCGTTTTTAAGTATTTTGCAGCCGTAAAATGTTTATTTAGCATTTAAAAAAGTATTTGCCGTTGGGCACGTTTATGGGACGTTAAAAAAGGGCATCGGGCATCGAGCCTCTGTCTCCTACGCGCCCTCTGGCCACTGTTCATGGAGCATGCGGCCGCAGGAGCAAACAGACAAACAAAGTGGCTGGAATTTATTTAAAAACCCATTTAACGGGCCGCCCACAGTGGGACAGTGGGACACTGGGACTCCTTCAATGGGGGCGCCTTCAACGGTCTAAGCCCACATCAAACACAAAGAGCGGCGCAGGAGAGACGGGTTTAGGGGGGGGGAGAGTAGTTCTGGCCGCGGCTGTAGACGTTGCCATTGCCGCCCAGGGGCGCCACATCAAATGGTCAATTAAATTTTGGGGCATTTCATCAATGTCGCCGCTGTCAGAATTTCTGGGAATCCCATTTCTCATTTATATATGTATATCATTTGTTATGTTGCTGCGGCTTCCATGTACCTATTCCGGTATATGGGTATGGGTATATGGGGACTTTATGGGTCGACAGCAGACGTTTACTACATTAAGTGCCACTTGAGCTGATCAACGTTCTGTAAAAGGTAAAATGTGGTTCCATTTTCTTTTCATTTGGTCACATTTCGGGGGAGAAATATGATCTGGAAACACTTCAATAGTGAAGTTGGCAGAATGCATGCGAAAAATATGTAGTAATTAATTTGAAAATTCTGAAAAGCACTTCCCTTTAAAGCTTTCGTTAAGGGCTATCCTTTGGACGACTCCTGGGTCGCTCTCTTCAACAATTGAATAATTAATACATGAGCACTGTACTTAACGTCATTAGGCCCGGCCCGTCAGCGTGGCGGCATGATGATGGACTTTTGTGAAAAGTCGTGGTGTGGCTGGGCGGGGCGGGGCGGTGTCCGTGACAAAACTTGTAAATAGCTGGAACCACATCAAACGATCCGCCAGAGTCAGCGGTTGAGGCGTGGCCCAACCGCGAGGCCTTCTACCACATCTCTGCTGTGGGGCAGGCTTTCTCCTGCCACATGATGGCAGTGCTGAAATTATTTTAATATTTCACACAGCCGGAGAGGTGGCGGAAATTCCAATTAAAACGCATCAGCGCATTGAGCTGATTCCACAAGAACAGCAACAGAACAGCAGCAGAACAGAAACAGCACAGAACAGCACAGCCGATTCGGAATCAGAATCAGAACCATATCACAATCCCAATCCCAATCGCAATCCATATCCAAACAGAAACGGAGATGCAGTGCAGTATTTTCATTTTTTTTTTTTTGTTTTTTTTTACTGATTTTCCATTTATTTTTGTAACGAAAAAACAAGAAAAAAGAGGGGGAGAAAGACAGAAGAGAAAAAAGGGCTGGAAATTGTTGCAGGACTCGGCGCCCGACCGAAATAAATAAACTGAGATAAAGTGAGACGAAAGCGAAACGAAAATAATAATGTGCATATGCAAATAAGAGCGGCTGCGGCAGCGGCAGCGGCAGCGGCAGAAGGAACAAAAACGAGGATGTCAACGTAATTGGACACGCGCACACCCATCCATCAGAGCGTGTGTTTACTGTAAATATATGGGGCAGAGCAGGAGAGCGGCAGAGCAGGAGAGCAGAGGAGAGGCAGTGCTCTGCCAGAATCTCTGGGCTGAAATGACATCACAATTTCTTATTATGCAACTGTCATATGTGTTTAATTTGTGCCGCCCAAATGAATTTCCGATTTTGCTGATTTCAATTAAATTGAATTTCAATTGAATTCCTCGTCGACAATGGAAGCATATCCCATAGACGTGTGTATCTGTGTATCTTTGTATCTTTGAGCGTGTGTCTCTCGCTCTATGTGTGTGTGTGTGTGTGTGTGTGTGTGGCATTTCGTCAATGAACAACATTTGGATCCTGACTCCTGCTGCCTTCGGCATTTAAAATGTTATCGCAATTAGAAGTGCAAAATGAATGTGTTGAATGGTTGGCTGGCAAAGTAATTACAAACTTTCCACACGTGACGTATCCTGCATAATGAAAAGTCAAGCAGATACTCGCACACGCACACGCACACACTCGTACACTCGTACACAAACAGAGACACTGCACAATCCAAATGAAATGGCAATCTGCTAGCTGCAAAACAAGCGAAATTATTTTGCTGATTTACCAAAGACAAACATAATTGAATTACGGGAAAGAGTCCCAACACAGATACGAGAATATGGACATGGCTATGAACATGAACGAGGACGAGGACGAGAACGGGGACGAGTGAGAGTACGTGGACACAGATACGGAATACGGACACGTAGCCGGACTACGGACTCCGGACTCTGGCCACTGGCAACTGGACTCCGTTACGGCTGCAGAACTTGCTCCGTCTGCACACGAACAATGCGCATTAAATTGGCAATTATTTGCTGTTGCCCCCTGATCGCATTTATGCGTTTTTATTGCTTCCAATTTGAGTGCGAATGCAGTACACCACAGCACACACCTCTCCAGACCACAACGAACCACTCAACACCACACCACACCACACATTGCAGCAGCACCACTCTGCAATATGCTGTACGGATAAAACATAGCATAAAGAACGACCGGAGAGAGCCAGCATCTCCCACGATAATGAAATCCCAATTAGAATGGCCAGCATAATTGGCATATGCGATTAAGCTCTATTCGATTAAATATGCAAAAACAATTGCCTCAACAACAGCAGCAGCAGGAGCAGCAGGAGCAGCAGCAGCTGGCAGCTGAGGGAAAGGTGTTCTGCTTCAAAGATATGTACATCAGTATATGCATACATCCAAGTTGAAGCTATGTATTTGGCAATGCCCAAAATATTAAATATTCAATTCGATCGCTATAACAATCGATCTGTATTTTTTGTCTGTTTTTGGTGCTATTTTTGGAGCCTAGACAGAGCCTCCGTAGAGTTTAATCAGTTTGTGATTTGTGGCAGTGAAAAAAGTTATCTTCGATGGCCTGAAATAAAAGCCATAAATTCCAGCGATAAAAATAGGAACCAGCGATAGAAAAGTATGAATATCCCCAGGTCTGGTCTGGCATAAAAAATGGCAAAAACACCTCATCCCCCCTGCCTTGCCCTGCCCTGCTGCCACACTTGAGCGATGGCCGGCGGACATGATTTGGATTCGGATTTGGATTCGAACTCTCGGATTCATATGCAAACAACGGAAAATGGGGAAACTAGCGATGAATGGGGAGGGGAGGGTATGGTATGCCAACTAAATTGCCAGATGTTAGGCCGTTGCTTAGCCGGGGTGAGGTGGTTTTCACACTGATTCGATTCGATTCGGTTCCGTTCTATACTGCTACAAAAAAGGTATTATGATACTCGCCAGATGTTTGCAAGTACATATAAATTTCAAAAGTATTTTCATATGCAAATGTCTGTTTCTACAGATAATTCAAGCAAACTGAAGAAGGTTTAGTTTTGCAGTAGCACGTGTGATCGAAACCGGATCATTTAGTGAGGAATTATACGTCGAGGCAGCTGTGAGGGTATCTGTTGCTTCGAGCAGCGAAGCCTTCGCTTCTTGTTTTAGGAAAATGCGGGCAGGGAGAACGGAGTTCGGAACGAGTTGGATGGTTGGATTGTTGGCCGGGGCAGACTGCAATCAAAAATCGGAAAATGGAAAAAAGCAACAAAATTTAATGTTTGTTTGCTGTCGAATTTGTTGTTTGTTTGCCCGTCTGCCGCAAGGCAGTTGTTGCTTTTGCTGTTGCTGTGGCAGTTCCTGTTATTGTGGCTGCGTGTCACACGTGCGGGGCATTGATTTAAACGCTTTATTTATTTGATTTCTAATTAAAAATCATTGGATAGCTGGCTGGCTTTTTGTTAATTTTTTGCGCTTTTCCGCTTGTTTGTTGGGCTTGCACTTGATTTTAATTAAATGCAAATAACAAATAGGAAAATATGTTGGCATAAATTATGCGAAAAGGTACGAGCAGACAGACGGCCGGGCTGTCATTCCCGGACCAAGGCGTGTATGAGTGCCATGTCCGTGCTGGCCATTATTTATGAGTGCAATCATTCACATGATATTCTGCGGTTTCCCCTGCATTTATCATGCAACAAACTTTTATAACACTTACCCCCACCATTCGCATGCAGCTAGTGTGTGTGTGTCTGCGAGTATGCGAGTGTGTGTCTGTGTGTGTGTGTGTGTCCATCTTCACTTGTGCTGCATTATGATTAATGCTCCTCGTTATTATATCCAGAGGGAGTACATGTACATGTACATGTATATATATATATATGTATATGCATATCTATATGGGTCTGGTGTCAGGGGTCAGTGGTGGAGATTGCTGACCATAAATAAAACAAAATCTTGATATTTGTCCGATTTGTGAGATAAATTATTAACCTTCTTTGCCGCTCAATGCAATCAAGGCTCTATTATTTTGGCCACACAATATTTCACCTGTATTTCCACACACAAATGAAGCAACTGCACCTCGGGCCATGATTACTCCAAGATGTGGCCCACCTTCCTTCTGGCTGAATGGCCATCAAAGTGTAATTATATTTTGTCTTTGGCCCAATCTATATGAAAATCAGCAGCATTAATTACAGTTTTGGTATGTCAACGCAGCAAGCAAACACATTTCCAACTGCGGCTCAATAAAGGTCAGCAAGAGGCCGTCGATATTGGGCCCATTCGATACCCTCTACTCGGGAGCCACCCTTGCACAATAAATTGTTCCTTATTTTGTCGGCAGTTTGCCTGAATACAATATACCCTTGAACTGCTACGACTACCGGGTACAATCACGCGAGATTCCCCCTCACCCCTGATGGGTCCAACGAAGATAAGAGGCCTCGGCAGAGGCCCAAGCATAAACAGAAAACTCATTAAAATCATAAAATGCATTTATGACAGCCTTGTTTGCACTGCGGGGCAATCAGGAGGTGGCAGTGGCAGTGCCAGTGCCAGAGGTGGGGTGCGGGTGTAGGAGGAGGAGTCTGCCGAGGCGTTGCCTGAAAAGTGTCAAAATCAAAACCAAGGCGCCAGGCAAAGTTTTCTCCAGTGTGTGTGTGTGTGTGTGTGTGTGCGAGTATTCAGGCTGCATCCTGCCACTGTGCCTCTCCTGTACGAGTACCCGTACCCGTGCCCGTGCCCGTCGCCGTCCCCGTTTGCCAGCCTGCCTGCCGTTGTCACACAATTATGCGTACAACAGTCTCGGGCATTGTTGTTGTAATTATGTTGCCGCCTGTAAAACAAACTGGCAACAACATGGAGGAGCAAGAGCATTCCCCGCTCCCCCCCCCCTCCTCCGCATTCCGATGCAGAAGCAGAAGAAGAAGCTGCAGACGTGGCAAAAGGATGCCGGGACACACAGACAGAGTCTCTGGTATGATTAATCATGGCAATTCCGGATAGCGCCAGAGCCGGATCCAGGGCCATAGCTGCAGCTGAAGTATAAGGAGCTTGAAGTCGGCTTAAAGACAACCGCTGAGCATTTTCCATTTCCTGGCAGCACACTTCAATCACGCTCATTCCTGATGCGTTTGACAAATTGAAAATGCGCACAAAGAAGAGCAGGGATAGCAGGGAGAGCTCGGGAGGGACAACGTGATGTTTGCTTGGCCAAACAAGCCCCATCGTATAACCATTGGCTTTATCTTTATCTTTGCTTTCTACGAATACGTATATATATATTCCGGGGAACTCTTTTTCAACTTCTTATCCCGCCGAATGTCTGACCGAATGGCTGACCACGTTCCGCGTATTTCTGCTCCGCCATTCGTCTTGTTCTCAACAATTTTTCACTGCATAACTCAGGGCGCCACGTACTTGGAGTACCACTGTCCACCGTCCACCGTCCACCGTCGACCGTCGACCGTCCATTACTGTCTGCAGTGGCTGCCCATCTACTGGTGGTGGCTCCTTCTCCTTCTCCTGCTGCTGCTCCATCGGCTTTATCCGTAATCAGTGGCCTGCAGAATTTCACACATGGACACATCGTTCGATACGTTTGATTAATGCCTCTGCATTGAGTGCATCTCTTCTGACTCTCTGCGAACATCTAAACAACTGAGCAGAGAGATGAGTTGACTTTTATTCGGGTGAGTGGAAGGCCAGGATAGGACAGGACAGGACGGGACAGGGAACTTAGGGTTGACTTTGACGCTGAATCAACGGAATCAAAACGTACGGGTCCAATACATACAAATTTCCATCTACCATATCTCATCGTTCGCATTTCCATTTGCATTTTCCATTGCGATTCCATTTTCATTGCCATTGCTGGGATGCTGATTACCATATCGCATTCATTCCTCATCATTTGCTCAGCCCGTCAGTCAGTCACTGGGGGAAGTTCGACATTTCGGCTCGTCTATTTAGCTGATTGTCGTCTGGCAGGGACAGGCCAGCTACCGCCAGCTACCGACCAGCATCAGGCCGTGTGTCTTCGCCTGCCAAATCCTCGAATCCTGGATCAGGCCTTGCTCTGTTCTCGTCTGGTCTGGTCTGGTTTTGTCGGGTCCTGACGTTGCGTGTGCTCAGCATATTCGTTGACATATTCATTGGCAAACTTAATAATGTTGGATTTTAAATGCTCGACAGCGTTTAGTGCCTTTACGTGGTTCGGTTCGGTTCGGGTCGGGTCGTCCCTTTCTCGTATAAGGATGGATGTGCGTGGCCCAAATTCAATTTGCCCCAAAACATTTTGCGCGTTTGTCACGGAAATTGAAAAGCATCTTTCGCCCGACTTCCCCTCGAACTCCTGCTCCTGCACCTACTCCTATTCCTACTCCTGCTTCTACTTCTATTCAAACTTTAACTTGCTTTTCATTTTTCCGATTCCATGAGTCGACAAAAGTTGTGTAAATTATTTTTACATTGCACTTGTCAGCCCTGTCAGCGTCTTTGCCTAGCTCTGTGCCCCGCTTTTCCTTTGACACAACACCCTTTGATGTCAGTTGCAAGTGCAGAGCAGGGCAGAGCGGAGCGGAGCGGAGAGGAGAGCAGTGCTAATTTCCCAGTACCAGCTTTTCCTTTTTGGCCAACATTGATGAATGACACGCGACCAGGACAACTGGGGACCAGCCCCACGCTCCCGCAGGGACACTCCTGCCACCGAAAAGTGGAGTCGAACTTTTGTAAGCTGGCAAATGAGCGGAAGCTGACCTGGGGAGAGCATCTGCCAGTCGCCACCAACTCGTTTCCTTTCTCTCTGATTAATGAAAAGTGCAAGAGGGAAGCGGAGTCCTTTACCCCTCCGAGTCCTCTTTCAGGGCACACTTCATGTACAAAGAGGCGAGTTTGCAGCTTGCGGGCTCAAAGCAAAGACGAAGACGATGGGGCAGCGACAGCGGCAGAGGCAGCAGCAGCAGCAGCCCCATCATCATCATCAGCATCTCATCTGAACTCATCTTTCCGCTGTTCCTGTTACTGCAGACCGCACCACAGGCCACAAGCCACTTTAGAATCTTATCGATTTCTATACCCTTTCACAAGGGTATCATAAGGTGGAATAATTAAAGCTGTCTTGCGGAAATATAAGTATCTGTCACTCATGTATGTATATGTGGTATGGTCTCCCATACTCTTACTTAACTTTAAAAAGTTCCCTAGTTTCTCTTCCATCGGATCTGAAAGAGTGTTTTACGGTTCGGCTCCCGATGCTGCCCTTTGTGCCCTCTCGTTTTCACTTGGCTTTTAGCCATCGCCATCTTTGAGTCTTTCGGGTGTTTGTCGTTGGGGCCGGCTTTATGCATCTCGTAGCCACTTTGATGACATTACCAGGAGTCCTTTTCCTGGCCGCCAGTCCACTCCCGTCACTCATCCGCTCTTTCCGCTCCGTCATGGCTTAATGGCATTATGCCGGGTGCCGTTTTTTTTTGGTTTTTTGTGTACTGGCTCGCTTTGGCCATCGTTCTGCCTCCTCTTCGCGTCCTTCCTGTTTCAACTCCATCAATTTCAGCAGCTTTTTACAATAAATTAAATCAATCGATCAAGCCTCGGCAAAAAGTGTGCCAATCAATTAGTTTCCCATACAAGGGCCAGATAAAACGCACACACATACACACAAACACATACACATAGCTGGGTAGAGAGGGGGAGACACGCCCTGGCAATAATTTTAATGAAATACAAATATAAATGAAGCGGCGAACAAACAATGACAGCTTCTCCCCAGATCCGGATCCAGAGCCAGGGCCAGGGCAATGGCCAGTCGAGAAGGCCATCAATCGAAAAAGTTTTCACAATGAATTTGCTAAAAATTATTTCAAGCACTTGCCCGATTAGAGACGCCATGTTTCCCAGCTGTTTATCTAAGCCATTTTGCGGGTAGGGCTCCGGGGCCATGTGCCGGGAATCTCAAGTAGTTTGGATAACCTGCGCCAAGAACGAGAATGCAAAGCCAACAAATACCAAAGAAAAATACAAGGAAGGAAGACCCTCCGAGCCAAAACGGGAAAACTCTGTGCTGTCAAGCAACGAAGATTGAATGCTCTTCAATAAGTTAGGAAATTGTGGTTTCATACGGGGTTTATATGAAAATATAGTAATAAGAATCAAGATTTTTTACTTATTCAAATTAATTATAATTGGAAAAATCGTTGGTTTCTGTGAATGTAGTAAAATTCTAGACACTTGTGTCAAAAGGGCTTAAAAAATTGTATGTACTCTTTCTGAAAAATGATTCTTATCGAGTGCCAAAAGAAGGACAAAACCGAATGACAAATTTTAATGCCAATAGGCAAAGACGTGCCACAAAAAAAACACGGACGGAAGGGACGGGGACAGACGGGACTAGTCTGGGGTATAGACCAGACTGGGGACCAGAGAGAAGAGCCCGGCCATTTGCTCTTTATCTGCCGCCGCTTTTCATGTTCATTTTAATTTGTCCAAATGTCTTTGCAGCCGGCACAAACGATTTGTTTTGGTCGTAGCCTCTATTGGGCATTTTCCATTTCCTTCGATACCGATTTCCTCTCCACGGCTTGCCGCTTGCCGCTCTCGCCTTTGGTTTCGTCCTGCCTTTCCGGGTTTATTTGTATTAATGAAATAGACATTTTGGGGTCATGCTAAAGTGATTTTTCAACGTCTGCCAGGAGCAGGCGGGCGGGCGGTTGGCTTGGGCGGTACACATCCTCTTCGGGTCCCCATGTCCCATGTCCCGTGTCCCGTGTTCCATTTTGCTTATCTCCATTCTGCTGTTGCTGTTCCATTTTTTCCGTGTTTACTTTTCCTTTGTCTTGCTATCTCCAATCCTCCGACCCCTGTGCTGAGTCCCGGACTCGGAGCTTTCCTCGTGGAGCTGGAATGGGGGCGGGGGGGCGCAACTGTCGTGGCTTTTCAGCAACACTCGCAGCAAAGTGAAACTAATGGCAGTTAGTTTTGTTAAGTCGATAAAACTGTCAGTGATATGGCAGATTGTGTGGCAGCAGCCACAGGCCTCACTCCGTTTCTTTCCCTGCCGCAAAAGCTTCGCTTCGCTTCTCTGTATCTTTTACTTGCCCCAAGCTTCTCCTTTCTTTCCCTGCCCAAGGCGTTTCTCTCCACCTCTGGTTAACCTTTTCCTTCTTTTCTTTTCTAGTTTCCCCCCTTTTTTTTTTGTCACCTAACCCATTTTGTGTTCGATGTGGTGCTTGGGGGTGGGTCTGTTGAAAAAATGTGGGATTTGGCTACCAGATACATTTGAGTCGGGTTAAAAAGTTAAATGAAGTTGCTGCAGGCATTAAATTTCCGCTGTCTTTTTGCCAGTACATAGGACAAGGACCAGAACTAGCACCAGCACCAACACCAACACCAGGCCCACAAAATACGCGGAACACCAATCCCAAATTTACACTCGCAGCAGACGCAAATGAAGAGAGCGCAAGAGCGGGTCTCTTCTCTCATAAAGAATGCAAAAGTTATGCACCACTCAGGCCATCCCCATCTCTATCCTTAGAGACGCGGCCAGAACCAGTGCCAGGGCCATCCCAGAGCCACCCACAGAGCCACTATTCCGGGGCGTGGCTGTTGGACAAGTAAGTGGCATTTTATGTTCATTTGCCGCGGCTCCTTCTGCATTGCCATTGTGTTTTATGTTCTTGCCTATGCGAAAATGCACATGACGCTGAATGAATGCGAGAATGCGACTGGGAGTGGGAGTGGGAGTGGAAGTGGGGCAGAAACTGGTGCAAGCATGGCACAAGGTGGGTTTAGGAGGAAATTGCTGACTTATTTCGCCCAAAATGGTGCACATTTCTCGGTATCCATCTCCATCTACATCTGCATCCTTTGCAGTGCATTGTAAATGACTTCGGCTTCATATCTTCATCAGCGATGTCATCGTCATCCTGTGGAAGCTTTCAGCTTATTACTTTTTGTATGGTGGCATGGTTATGTATGTATATGCATCAATCTGCAACATCCCCCACTTGCACCACTTGCACCACTTCCCCTCTCTATATGTCATCCTGCTTGGGTGACCTGGGAATTAATTATCGCATATCGCTGCTGGCACACGTATCCTAAATCAAAGCATTTAACGTCGCTAATCTCCTTAATATACGAGCCAGAAGAGGAAGCACTCCAAGTTAAACCATCCATCTAGGGGGACTTGGAGTTACAAGGGTCCAATGTATTTAGCAAATTAAAATGAAAATCCCTGGCCAGGCAAAACCGCAGCGCACGAAAAATAAGGGCCCGGAAAAAGGAGAGCCAAAACGCAGCGACAGTTTAAAAATCTCCAAGGCTGCGAGGCAGGCAGTGGCTGGGGCTGGGGCTGGGGCTGGGTCAGAGGTCCGAAAGGACGACGACCAACTCCCTGTGATTGGCAGCAGTCATCAAGCAAGTTAATTGCCCGCAATTTAGTGGAGCGGGTAGCCAAGGCAGCCCCTAAACTGGCAGTCAAGGTAACGACCACTGAGTGGCGTGAGTAGAGCTCGTGACACGCGGTGTTTGTGACAGAAAATTAATAGAGCTCCAAAGAATTCCTCGTCTACTCCTTCTTAAAGTTGGCTACAGGGCTAGAAAATGTATCTGTTGGCAGTCCCCATTTTATTTAAACCTCGCATTGATATCGTTTGCCATTCAATTTTTAAAGTTTGTTTCTTTTTAGGGTTTTTCTTCACATTCGGTCATCTCTATGGTCCCACGCGTCTGCCTCGTCCTGCAGCGCCGTACTACTTACTCGTAAGTAGAACCCATCAATCGAATTGAAGTCCACCTACGTCATCTGCAACCTATGCCCCCAATCTCCGTCTCTCTTTTCATTTTCCCATCCTGGCCGCATTGATGTAGGTGACTTTGGTTCTGGGCAGGACAGCCGTTGACCCTCGTTCGCTGTTGCTAAATCTCGGTCATTTGTGACGCTATTACGGGGCTAGTACGAGGTTGGTTGATCTTTCCAGAGTTGTGCTCCTTCCCTCCACCACCAGGGCCGGGGCCAGGGCTCTTGACTATTTGTATATCGCTGTGGTGCGGCCATTATCGTCTATGGGAGCGTTATTAACTTTTGCTGCCTGTCAACATTGAAAATTATATGCCAGGCAACCAACCACCCAACCACGCACGCCCCCTGCAATCACCCCTCCATCAGCAGAGGGTGGTCCTTTCCCCACTCCAATCTGAATCTCCTCTTGCAACTTTTTTACGCTTTTCCTTTTCTCGCATTCATTACGTGAGCTGTGTGGCTGATGGCGGATTGAATGGCCAGGGGAGGAGCAGCAAGAGGATGAGGAGTATGTGTCCACCGTCCAGTTTGCCATTAGCTCAGCATGCGTTCCCCAGCTCTGAAGCATTTCATTTGGCTGTTCTTGTTTCTTTTTTTTTTTTTTGCCCTGCTTCTGGTCCTGGGCGGTAGTGGTGGTGGTGCTGCTGTGGTTTCGGGGCCAAATAAATCAAGAATTTTTTACAAATTTGTTGTCATCATGTTGACATTTCCGACGTCTTTATCGACTTTCCGGCCCTGCCCAAACCAAGCCAGACCAGACCAGACCGCTGCCACTACCACTACCAGGCTCAAATGGAGAGACGGTCAAAGGGCCCCGTTGTCACACAATTTCCATGCAAAACATATAAGTCATGTCTGGGACAGCCTCCTTTGTACATGGGAAATTTAGTTAATGGGAAATGTCTGTGAATGCAGACAAAAAGTTCCATTTTCTCAGAGTTCGTTCCCTTAAATGGAGATTTTTTGCAGAGAGCTCTAAAATGGAAATTTTTTTTACAGGATCCTCTCCTAAATGGAGATTTGGCAAAACGTGGCTTAAATGGAAATTGGTTCTCCTTATTCAGAGTCTGTCCCAGAGAGTAGTTGGGTAGTAGTACCCATTTCGCTTAGTGTATGAATAGGTTATGAGAGTGCCATGTCCTTGCTCCTGCTCTGCTACACACAAATTATGTCAATTATGCTGGGGACAACATTTGCTGAAAGTTTACGGCAAATGCGACGCGAAAATGATGCGAAAAGTGCAGCGCAACAAAACGAAAAATTATAGAATAACAAATGGCCTCGAAAAGGACGAAAGACGAAACTCAGACGAAACCTGCAGCTCGTTTGCAGTTTTTATAAGATATTCTACGCTTCCGCTATGTTCAGTTTCTCTGATTCTCTCCTTTCTCTGAGCAATGCAACTCTTTTCGGAAGTGGTGTAAATTAAAAAGCAGAAAAAGGATTTGTCTCAGAGCTGAAGTTTGGGATACCCTTGCAGGACATTCCCTTCTATGGATAGTTTATACTATATACATATCGATAAAGAGATTAGAGCACTATTCACGAGGGCATACTTTTTCGAATATAAAGAAAGATCTATGAACCGTTTCAATTTCTTGAAAGCTTACGACGAATTGAAGAAATAGCACAGTAAAGGAAAAGGTAGCTAAATGAGAAACTGCCGTAAATAGAGAATTACTTTTTATTTGTATGATGCATATCTACAAGTATTTGCATTCGCCATAAAACTCGACGCTGCGTCATCAAGCAAACGGCAAACGGAGCGACAGGAACATGGCGCACAGTCTCTTTTCGCAGCATCATGAACGTTGGCCAAATGACTTCCGTTTCCGCCGCTTAAGATGCACTCGCACACACACACACACACACATACACACGGAAACAGACAGAGAGAAAGAGAGAGAGAGAGAGAGAAGGAGTTGGAGATATCCGCCTCATCATCATCAACATGCAGGCGCGTCATTTGTTTGCCGCTTCTGCTGTCCTGCTGTTCGCCGCCGTGTCCGCCTGCTGTGTCCACTTTTGACATGTCGGCTGGCTGACTGCCTGGCTGCCATGTTGAAAAATTGCATCAAGTATAATGTAAATCGTGTCATTTGTCAATGGCAGATGTTCCCGCCTTCCTGTCGGCTGTCGGCTGTCCGCTGGCAGCAGCCAGCAGGGGGCCCGGTCGAAGCTTCCTAATGACAATTGGCATGCCGAACAACACGATTGCGGGGAGCCAGAGAAGGAGCCGCAGAACTTGCCTGAGAGCCAAATTTGATGAGTTCCGGCAAGCGAATGAATCTTTACGGGTTTCATTATTCCTCTGCTTGCATTGCTCATACGCCGCGTGCGCCATGTTTAATGAGTCTTTGGGTAGAATAGTTTGAAAACACTTCGTGCCACTTTCGCTGGCACATTAGCGAGGCACAAAGCCTCGCCAAGGCCCCGTCCCGCCCCGGCAAGAAGAGGCCAGGCCAGGCTGCGCGAATAATTCAATAAACCAACTTTCAGTGAGATTAATTAAATATTTCTGTCTAATTTGACGCAATTTATGGAGTGCCAAGGGGAACCAGAGCCATAGCCAGAGCCCCAGGGACGGAAACCTCACATATATACGTGCTCGTAGAAAAGAGAGAGAGGGCCGAAAAGAGAAAGGAGCAAAGTTTTCCCCCGAACAAACTTGCTTATCTATGGGAGAGTGTGTTTCTTCTGCTGAAACTTTTATTAATTACAAAGGATACACATACACATTAGTGCAGAGGAAAGAGAGAAGAAAGAAGAGAGTGCGAGTGCGAGTGCGAGTGGAGCGGAAGTCGAGTCACATTTGTGAATGGAACATTTCCATTCGAGTTACTTAGCTTGCTTTTCCGCTTCTCCTATGACTTCCTCTATTCATTCAACTGCTTCCCCTTCACCTTCCCCTTTTCCACATTCTTTTTTTTTTCCAGCACCTGGCATTGGCAGCAATCGCGGATTAGCCACAAGGACATAAGGACACAAGGACACAAGGATAGTGGTAAGTAGCCGCCGAGGAGGAGGGGTGCGTGTGTCTGGCGAATTATGCAACTTAATGCGCTCGTACTCTCGCATGGTACTCGGTGTGTACATAATGCATAATTAATTTGGTCCGACATGCACCACCTGTTGAGCCGTATAAGTAGTACTCCTCACCTTCCATCCATCCATCCCCCTTCCCATTCCCATTCCCATCCCCACCCCATCCCCTGAGTCGCTGCCTCATTGAAAAGTGGCATAACGAGCTCTTGTGCCCCGGCTTAAAAGTGCTTACAAATTGCTACATGAAAATGTCTGCCGAAAGGATCGGTGAGGTGTACGGGTGGTAAGGGGGCGGTGGTAGCGACAGCGCAAATAAAGCTGCCTCTGGTTGAGTGGGGGATTGTGTGGGCAGGGGCAGAGGTAGGGGAACAGCCAGGCGGTGCTTTCATCAACACTTCAGGGCAGTGGCAAAAGGCAAGTGGAAAACTGAAACTGCAATTGAAGCGCTTTTCCACAGACACACGGCGAGTGGAAAAAATCTTCCGGCTTTTCATACCCTTCTGTGAGCGGAGGGTACGATGATTTTGCCCAGCATCAATGCAGTATCCTTATGACTGACTTCATGGCACCCCCATATACATACCTTTGATTCGAAGAAACTCATTAGAACAGATCCCTGCATCATATATGTATGTACATACCTATGTAAGTAGGTACTATGGTAACAACGGTATTGTAAGGGTATCTAAGACGTCGACCGCCTAAGCTGGAGAACGTTTCTTTTTAATGAGTCAAGTGGCCAACACGTGAAATACTCCAACATCTGTCTGTCTGTCTGTATGTCAGTATGTTTCCCTCTCTCTATGTGTGTGTAATGACGCACATTTTGGCCGACTTTTGTGCGGAGGTATTCGTACGAAATAAACCGTTTTGCCTTTGAGTTGAATTGAGTTTCATTTGAGTTGGCCCATTCGTTCACTCTTTCACTCGTTGATTCATTTCGGGCGCCATGCCAACGCCGTTTGGGTTTCTGCATTGCTTTTATAATTGCATGTCGACTCTTAATGAGCTGGGCGCCATGCAATTTGTACACTCCCACTCCCCCACCCCACACCAGCACTCTACCACACTACCACACAGAGAAACCAGAAGGCCAAAAGCAAAGGATTTTCCTGCCACTTGAAGTTGAAGACCGCCGTGTGTGAGGTTTTTTCGTTTTTTTTTCGGGCTGTTTCGGCAGCACTGGCAGTTTTTTGGTTGAAAAAACTCTCTTGCTCCTGCTATTGCTCTTGCTCTCCTCGTTGTACCAAAAAATGTGAAAAAACTAGAACGCAACGCAGAAAGTTGAGCTCTTGTTCAAATGGATTTCGCTCGTAAGCGAAATAAAACCGCGCAACTCGAAATGAAATGAGTAAATTGCGGTTTCAAGTTGAAGTTTCCAAAGCTGCAGTTCTGCTCTGCGTTTTTTTTTGGTTCCTTTTTTTACTGGCGAATGTGGTCTAGTTGGGCTTGCCACACACACACATCTGCACCACTCTGTTGCCTTGGCAGTGAAGTTCTGCTCCTCCATAGCAGAACAAAATATATATGTGGTAAAATATTTTCCAAACACATGCTGTTTCAAGCTGCTTCCTTAACGATTTGCTTCCACAAAAGGCATCCGAAAATAAATGCGAATTTTTGCTATACTTAATGCCAGAACAAAGTCAGAGGCCAAAAATACGAGTGGAATACAATAAACCATTCCGATAAAGAGTGGGGGATAGCATTCTCGTGCCCGGAGTGCTTGTGGAAGGAGTTCTTTAAAGTTGATGCATAAAATATTGCGTATACGCCCCAATGTTCCCTCTGAACACACACCAAAAGATAGAAAGAGAGAGAGAGACAAAGAGAAAGAGAGAGAACCATGAACAACGGCAGACATCTAAGCCATATATCGTATGTATAATTGAAAACAAATTTTACTGCATGTAATTGAGTGTGTTTGCTTGTGTGTGGGCCTTTGTTGTTCTCTCCCGGTGTGTGTGTGTGTCTTGATATCGATAACGAATGCCACAAATTGAATTTAAATCATATTACATACAAACAAGCCGCCCGCCCAGACAGACGTATGGAGATAGAGGCCCGGAGTGGAAGGCACTTGGCCGCGCCATCGCCATGTTCGCTTGTTTTATTTATGGCCTTATGGCAACAAGATGATAGGAAAGCGAGCTTCCAGTGTCGAAGATTTAGATACCCTTGGCAAAGCCCAATCCGTATATTGCCCAGAAACATGAGAATATACTGAGTGGAGCCTCGACAAGGAGTCTGTGAAAATCTTGAAAAGAAATCACATAAACATTGCGTATACCTGATAGGGTTGGAAAAGAGAACCAATTCTCTGCGTTTTGCAAAAATCGAATTACCCTTTTGTAACGATATAAAAATGGTAACAGCCAAACAACACGGAACAGCAACAGAACTAAAGCCTGAACAACGCCTTCGCTTTGCATTGAGCTTCGAGATTCCCATTTTATGCATTCACGGCACACGCTTCCCAGAAGCAAGCCAGCCAATCTTTCCGTATATCCATTCAGACCCCTTCTTAATTGTCTGCTGGGCTGTGCTGTGGCATGCCGTAAATTTATGCATTGCATTCTCTGGCTGCATTCAGGAAAACTCCTGTGCATTGCACTGCACTTGCCTTGCACTTGCCTTGCACTTGCCTTGCACTTGCCTGGGAGCCGGGGCTCGACCTAGAGCTGCAACCGAGCTTATCCGGCTGGCAGTGCGCTCCGGACAGAGACCGTAAATAAATGTTTGATGAGCAGTCGATATGATTTGATACTTGAGAGATGGCCCAGGCATTTGCAAAGCAATTAAAACTGAACTTCAATTCAAACATCAAATACAGGGAGGAGTATTCAAAGTCAAAATGTTTGCGCAAAAACATTAAAGAAATATTTGGTCAGCAATTATAGAAAAACAAGAAACCTGCATTCACCTGCAGTGGCAGAGAGATTTTAAGCGGAAATGCTACTGTGAGAAATCCAACGTGAAGTGTAAATAAGCGCTGACTAAGTTATGGGCTCAAGTCAATTCATTCAGTCAAGGTGTCGATGCATGCTGGCACGACCCGGAGCTGAATAGAGATGGTTTTGGGATGGGATGGGATGGGTTGGGTTGGGTTGGGTTGGGACTAAAGTCCTGCTTAGGGGAACATGTCTTTGGCTCTGTCCTCTCTGTCTGGCTTTGGCTCTGGCCTGGAACGTGACGCACGTGCGTGGAAGAGGACCAGAGACAGAGCTGGAGCTGAAGCTGATGCCCGTGCCTCTGCCTGGGACTTGGACAGAGTCTGGTCTGGGCCGAACCGGGCCTGAGTCTGGGATGTGCATTTCATATTGACGTTAACATTGCGCTCGGAAATTGTAACGTGCTGCAATGCAAAATACAAGGCACAAAGCAGAAAATACAAATACCAAACTGTAGAGACCTACCTACGGCCGGGAGGAGTCTACACACACCACCACTACAGCAAAGTCCTAGGGCCAGGACCCACTCTGAGGTACGACAAATAAGCAGATTGTAACGGCAATCGCAAGCAATGAAGCGAGTCGGCTCCTGCTCCAGCTGCAGTACTAGCACCAGAACCAGAACCAGAACCAGGACCCGGACCACATGCCCCTTGCACTACTACGAGTATATACATCATGTCTGGGGCATTGTTGCTGCTCTGCACGCGCCGCACGATTTTGCAAATAAATACAAATAACTTTGATTTTGTCCCCCCTGCAGAGCCCGGGGACTACATCCCTCGTACTTCCCCGATGGGGGGACACAGACACAGCGACCCACAGACATCCCAATCCCCGAGCGTGTGACGTTCAACAGAAGCATTCAAATTAAACTTTATTTGCCCCCATGCCGTACCTTTGGGCGTCTCTGCTTAAAATTGCAGATTGCAGGCTTGATCACATTGCCAACGTTGAGGCTTGCAAATGAACGCTGGGAAAGGAGTGGGGGCAGGGGCAGGGGAAGGGGCAAGAGCAGGCAGGAGCAGGACTTCCAGCAAGATCGACTCAGACAAACACATGAAACGTGCTGTGCATGCAATAAAGGAGATTTTTTGTGCGATTTCCTGCACTGATACCAACCCAACCAACGCCACAATATGGCTTCATAAATTGCCTTTGGCCCCTGACTCAATATACATGCATACATATACATACATACATACATACATATATGCATATAGGTATATTTATTCACATGCATTCTAGACCCCAGCTAGACAATAGTTTAGTTATAGTTTTGTCTATGATTTGGCTTTACTTTTTGGGGTGCTTTTGGGGTGCCTGCCTGAAGTAAGAGTGTGTGGGAATCTATCCACACTGCTCATAATAAGTATATGCGCATAAAAATTATGCGAAGTGACTTTTAATTGCATCTGGCAGTGGCAGTGTGGCAGTGGAATTGCCATTGCCACAGCCGCTTAGCTTACCGCTGATGTTGCTGCTGCGGCTGATTCCAGCCCCGGAGTTTTGCTTGGTACCGACTCTGGAGTTACTTAGTTTTGGCAGCTTTCGGAACAGTTACTGGATACTCTTTGGTAGATTCAACCTTTGCAGTTGTTGTATTTTGGAGATTATTTTCGATTGAATTTCTATCTTAAATGGTTGAACAAAATTGCAATTATGCTTAAAGTACGTGTCAAAGCATAACTAATTCGACTAAAATATAAATGTGTATAATAAGTATAATTAAATAATCGATAGTATAATTATACGATTAAATGTATAGCAAACTTTGTCAATCTGCATAGCGGACTCGATTTAATTGCCAAATTATATTGAATTTCCATACGAAATGCATCCACTTATCAAAATTGTATAGCTATTATAAACGAAATTCGATTATTTAGATAGATTTAGAAATTTCCAGCTGAAGCGAACGCCTCAAGTGCTCAAGCATTCCAAGGTACTTCTGGGCGAAAGCCCTGAAAACGATTCTCCGCTTGGCTAGGATATTATTGGTGTTTGTAGTTTCGTTTGGTTTCGGCACTGGCTTTTGTTTGTAATGTGAAAATAATCCTTGTAAAAGTTTTGTTGTGCGGCAGCAGCAAAATCAAAGTATTAGCAACTCCTTTTGCCGCTCTCCTGCCCTCCTGCCCTGCTGCCTCCAGGGTCTGGAGCTGGCAACTTCCGCAGGGCGCCGTCATGACCACGTGAGCTGAGAAATGGAAAACATGGCAAAAATGGAAGAGGAGGAGTGGGAGCCAGGAGCCAGGACCCAGGAACGTGAGCTGAAGCAGAGTCAACTTTTCACGTGCGCAATTTGTGTTTGCGTTCAGTTTTCCCTCTGTTTTTCCTCTGTTTTATTCATGCATTATTCGCCCCCGACTACTTATGTGATGTGCTCGAAGAACGGGACTCGAACAACCAACCCTCGTTCCAGCCCTTACTCAAATTATATTTTTATGAGTAGTAGTAGGGGTTTGGCCTGGCAGGGCACTTAATGATGTTGCTTAGCAAATTGAAGCAACTAAACACAAACATAATTGAAACAATTTTCTCATTATAATGACGGCGACGACAACGACGCTGACGACGACGACGACGACGACGACGACGACGAAGTCGAAGACGATGAAGAGAGCTCTGACTTCACGGTTGGTTAGGTGTGGGACAAGGCACTCGACTAGAGCAGGTGCCGTTGACGCAAATTGTTTGGCTGTGCGATCCTGTCAAGGAGCCCGGCCCGGCACGAGCAAACAATACGAACACCCAATGTCAACTAAATATGCGTTCTTCTGTGTGAGGAAGATGAAGTGGGTGCCGGGACGTAGAGGGCAAAAGTTAAGGGCGCAAATAAAATAGAGGGAAAATGGCGAAAAAGTTCGAGCATAACTACGGGACGGGATAGGTAGCGCAGCACCGGGGAACTCAGCCTATCACCGGAAGTGCAAGGTACTGTTGGAAGGCAGCGCCGGAAGTTGTAACAAGTTAATGGCAGTTTTTCAAGATGCCAACGACTGTCAGCCACTCGACGGGGCCAGGCCAGGTGCAACATCAGCGGAGCAGCAAAGGTAAAGACAGCAGCTGAGGCTGAGGCTAGGGTTGGGGCTGAGGCTGACACCTTAGGGTGCCGCAAGGGTAGGAGCAAAAGAAGAGGCTGCCACAGTGGCAGAGACAGCAGTGACAGCAACAACATTTAGCTGCAGAGCAGCTGTGGAGTGCATTCAAGTTGGCACTCAAGTGCCGCCAAAGTAGCAGTCAACGTGGCCTAATAAAGTTGCTTAGGCAAAAGCTTGGCGGGATTAAGTGGCTGCCTCCAGCCGCTGGGCATATGATGGCGACGATAATGACGATGATGGTTTTGTTCTCGGAAACCAAAGGCATGGCCCGCACAAATGAATGGGTTTCTCGTTAAAGGAAAGTCGAAGTCATCGCCTGAAGCGTTTATATTTATTTTAATATGTCTTTGTTCGCGTCCGCCATTGTATTTGCCTGGCATTGTGTGTGTTTCAAAGCCATTAGCAGCTCAATTTACTCACAGGCAACTCTCTCGCATTGACTTCTCCATATCTCTGTGTATCTATGTACATATCTGCTTATCCGCATTTTGTGGGGCGGCCCACAACAATATTTGGGGTTTATTTTTGTGTCTGTTTTTCCGTCTTCTGTTTTTCGTTGGGCTTTTCGCAGTTTCCGCAGTGGCTAAAAGCACTGGGGCGACAAGTGGACTCGCCTAATGGACCGGCGAGCCAAGTGCAATTCGATATGGCCAAGTATTCTGTATGCTTCAGATGGGAATTGGATTGGGAGTGGGAGTAGGAGTGGGAGTGGCAGGGGCAGAGCCAGTGGCATGGGAAGTGGAAGCATTTGTGGGGGAATTCGCCGAAGACCTTTCGTCGCGGTAAAACTTTGATACATTGGGGCAAACAAAAAAGGCATAAAAACAAAATCAAATTGCTTGCAAATAGCTAAATAAAAGGATGGCCCAGGACGAGGCTTCAGCTTATTACACCCTCTCCACTAGAATCAGGCCAGGAGACAGGATATTGCCGGCGAGCAAGGAACAAGTTTGCGCTGTGCAAATTAATAACAACAGCCAAGAGTTTTTCGTGTTCATCCTGGAAGATAGAAGAGCGCACACACAGAGGGGGCCAGAGCATATAGTATATACGTAAGTATATATAGGTGTGTGTGTGTGCGTATCCTGTGTGTTTTTTGGGTGTGTAAGTATAAGTAGGACTAATGCCTGCAGGTTGACGTACGTGCTGCGGCATTTTTATTAGGCATCCACTTTTTACGAGCCCCACGTCGAAGCCCTTTTAATGCTGAGGGCGGCGCCAGGCTACGAGAGGAGCGGAAGGGAACGTTTCATTGCCCATAAAAGCAACAGTCCCAGGAATGGAAGATACCTATTCCCCTTTCCCCCGTTCCCCCGTCCTAGGCCAGGAAGAGTGAGTGTTACTTTTTGTTTAATTTAATTAGTCATGGCCGCAGCGGCAGAAGCCCAAAAATATCTTTGTTATTAGTACAGACATTTTATTGGTCGCATGCCGTAGCAAAACAATAACAATTAAACCAAAAATATGACAGGATACGACCGAGAGTATACCCGTTAATCGAACGCTTGCAATCGTTTGATAGCCCAAAAAAGTATGCTACAAAAATTGGAAGGTCTCTTGTGAGTTTTCTAAACTTTCAATAAAGGGAATTTTAGGATGCTGACTATAACATAATCTCCCTATTATCCAAAATAGTTGTTGGTTTTTGTCTTCGTCGTCACCCGACATTTCATTTTCATAGATACAAAAGTAGCTCACAAATACCAATGACCGAAACACTAATCGCAGTCCATTCTGGGTTCTTTTTAGTTACTTAAGCAAGACGGGGGTATATACTATTATATACTCGTATATACTATTATTATAATAAATATATACATATTTATTGAGACAAGAACTATCTGTGAGAGTTGGGCCGAAAAGCCGGGAGCTAATGAGGAGGGCTATGTACACATTTTATTTTCACCCTTCACAGCCGTCCATTTTCAAGCTTTTTAGAAGTCGAATACACCCCTGCCAGTACCCTGCACTGTGCGTGTGTATGGGGAGTATATAAAAATGTCGCTCAATTAAAGTGTAGACACTTAAAACTCAACACTTAATTTCGTGCGTAAAATTAATGCCAAGCACATAATTAAATTATGTTAATTACCTACAACAAAGTCTATTAACAACACACAGCAGATACGCACAAGCACACACAGAGAAAGAGAGAGAGAGAGACAGAGACAGAGAGAGAGAGAGCATCAAGGATAGATAGCGAGGAATTGATGAGCAAAAAAGCGACACAGACACGTAGCGTGGGTTCCACTGTGAATTTCTTTTGGGTTCCATGCTGCTGGGGTTCGGGCCAAAAAAAGGCCAAACATCAAATAACTTTCAATCAATTCCAATTAGAGCGGCTCCCTTTTTGCCATAAAAATTGCTAGCAGAATGGAACGACAATTTAATTTCAAGTTTAATGGCCAACAGCAGAAAAAGAAATATCCAGAGAAATATCCAGAGGCAGACGCCAGACAGAGTCGAGGAAACAAGAACAGTTTGATGTTGTTATCCTGAAAGTAACCCGTTGCCCGTTGCCGTTTCAGGCCACCGCAGAACAACAAAAACCTGCTAGGATATTGTAATAACAGCTGCCTGACACGGACAACTATCTGATCCTGGGGAAATTGCAAAGAAAAGGGAAAGATAACGGCAAGGAAAAGAGCGAGCTGCGGAGTCGAGCCACGCAGGAATGCATTTTACAGTTGCCAACAATGGGGAAGCGGTCAAAGCCACAATAAAAGCGTGGCAGGGTTGAAAATAAAAACCACAAAACACGCGGCAAACCCAAGGAAGCGCCAACACCATCCCGGACATACCAGCTGTCCGTCCATCTGTCCATCTCGTCCATCTCCGATGACTCCGAGGCTGGGGGCGGACTAAGGCGCGACTCAGAGTGAGATTGGGGTTGAGGTTGAAGACTTGGCTGTACGTGTATGCGCGGTGTAAACCCAGTTCATTTTCAGTGCAGAAATTTAATCAAGAAGTGCAGGCGCCAGTTGCCAGGCAAACCAAAGTGTCAGCAGTGGCAGTCCCTAGTTTCATCCTACTCCTACTTCCACTCCCTCCTATCCAAATGCTTGGGTGGACAGCCCCTTGCGTGTAATACGAGATTCGTTCAACATTTACAATGATTTTGTGATTCTTCCGACACTTTATGGCCGAAGCCAAGCTGACAGCGGCCCCCACTAAATTTGAACACCCCTTCTATATGGTATATGTATGTGTGTGTATGTAGTATGCCATCGTATATACAGTACGAGTATATCTGTATTTGTTGGTGGGGTTGACTATAATAGAGTGAAAGACTTTAAGCAAGCATCGCTATCACCATTGCCATCGCCATCGCCATTGCCATTGCCAGCAACATCGCCATCGCCATCGTCAACTCGGTATTAAGTTGCAAGCGAAAAAGTTCACTTCGAAGGGTGTGCTCCATGTAATGCAGACGAAAATGGAAAATTGGAGCACAGCCATTGCAGCAGCAGCTGACAATGCTCCCATTTGCCCCGAACCACTAGCATCTTTTCTCTTCATCCCATTTGCAGCTCCACAGGAAGTTCCCAGCTCCCCCATGAAGTGCCATACGATATCCTCGGAGCAGTTTGGTCAAGTTCCCACGGCGAGCAGATGGAAAAGCTTTCAGCTCCCAGCATCACAGCGTCTCAGCATCTCAGTAGCCAGCATCCAAAGAAGGGCAGCGGAATAGATACGATTACTCGCCTCAGCATAGTAGCAAAATAGTTGGTTAATTCGATTTTTAGCTATGATTGTCCAAACGCAATTCTTGTTGATATTCAATACTCAAGGGTTGTGACTGGACATCGCGGCTCGAAATAAGAATACACCCCAGCAACCAAAATCAAATTTAGAGCGTACAAAAGTATTGCAACTTATCCAAGTAAATGTGATTACCATCTAAGTGAAACACAAAACAATTCAGATTGAACTTTAATTGAAATGAATTTAATATGGGAATGAAAATGCATCACATGCAAACATGTAACGTATTTGTTTACAGGGAAATAAAAGCAATCAAAATTGTATTACCATTTTCCAACGAGAACACAAATTAAATGAATGTTTACGGCAAATTGCGTAAATTATTGTTCCATAAAACGAAGCTCAGAGCAGGTCAGGAATACACAAATTATGTAAATATTACGGATGAAATGTACGCGATTAATATTAATATAAAATGTAATCTTGATAACTCTATTTCACCATATGTATGTATGTATATCCATCCAGGCGTGATAAATCAAAATAAAATCATTCATAACTGCAGTAAATTTACTTCTAAATGAAAGCTTTCAATGCAGATGGGGGTTTTTTTGAGTTAAGTTTTCAAAATCCTGTGGGTCGGCAAGTGGTTCTAAGTTCTGGCTTCTGTTGATTCATTTCATCAAACAATTTACCCCCAACCGGATCCACTTGGCGAACATTTTCAGTCAAAGACAATGGAAGCCAGAAAGTTGAAAGTAATATATTTTCTGCTGGGAAACAGGACAAGAATTTACATCAGTAAAACTTGCGATACGAAGTGGCTAGCATCAGGGGAGGAGAAGGAGGAGGAAAAGTCTCACATAGAAAATATATTTTGTAACAAATATGTGCCAAGCATCTTGTGACAAATTATGACTTCGGTGATGTTCTGTTCTCTACACTCTCCACTCTCTACTCCCCACTGATTCTCTCGCTCTCTCTCTCTTCAGACGGCTTTGTTTTTTCCGAGAAAACTATGGCTGGAAGTTGCCATGACAGCATTGCCACATTATACAACAAGTGCTCGAAATAATAAAGTTAACAGCACTTTAATAGTTGGCTCATGGCATGCCCCCACAAGCCCTCTCCACCATCAAGAGTGGATAGCAGGCGAATTTAGCTGGTGGAGAACCATAAGCAGTGGTAGTGGCAGTGGAAGTGGCGGTGGCAGTGGCAGTGGCAGGAGCAGCGGCAACATGTTGCCGGGCAACGGCAACGGGCATAAATGAGGGGCTTATCCTATCGAGCAGCACAACTTGAGCAATAAAATTGCTTTTATATACGAGACTTCAGAGCAGAACACAAGATGAGCAGATACTATAAAGGGAGGCGGGAAGCCATTGGAGGGTAGGAATAGGAGCATTGAAATATTCTTGGCATGCTCAGATATACAACCATTTTGGGGGCTGGGGTTGGGGAAGCAGATAAATTTTCCACTTTGATTTTTGCGCTTAATAAAAATCAAATTTAAATGCGGCTGACAACGCACAAGGAGAACAGAGATTGGAGAAGCCTTCAAAGTGCCCCTGCCACATGTCATGTGTGAAGCGACGGAACTTTATTCTGGGCCAACAATGGAGGCATTTATGGCCAGCTGATGACATGGCTGTGTTGCCACCGATGTTGATGTTGATGCTGTTGAGCTGCTGCTGCTGCTGCTCCTGCTGCTCCTGGAATGTAATAAAGCTAAAGCGTTTTTTTGGTTCTAGACTCTTTCGACATTTCCACTTTATGGCTGGGACATAAAAGGAAATCAAAGGACTCTAAGGCAGTCTCTGCTGCTCCGCTGGGCAAGTCAAAGAGTCAGCCGTCGCACTTAATGGCCCTGCCCTGACCAGGCCAGAGGAGCAGTGAAAAAAGAGAGGGAGAGAGAGCGGTGGAAACGGGAGGCAGACACACACAGAAAGAGAGAGCTAATAAGCTGTGTGCGGCAACGGGGCGAATGCTTAATATTTTGAGCCAGTTGGCGCTTATATAAATGGCGTTGCTCAGAGAGAGCAGAAAAGCGGAAAGTTCTGCATAAATTCAATTAACTAAAAACATGCAAATGAAAACTTTTTCGGGAAGGGCGACAAAGCCGCGGGCTGCTGCCCCATCAGGCGGGGCGGGGCTGGGCCGGGCCGGAAGCTGCCACCGAGAGCAAACCAAGAGAGAGAGAATGCAACTCATTCAGATGCACAAAAATGGCAATTGGAAGTGGCCGGACTCGACTCGACTCGACCCGAGCCCCTCCCTCCCTCTCCCTCTCTCTCTCTCTCTCTTTCTCTATGTGATGGCGAGGGAAATGTTTTCTAATTATTTCGCTCTGGCATTACCTCCTCCAAAGGACATCCTTCACCCTCCGGCGAGCGGGCGGGCGGGCGGGTGGTTGGTCGGTCGCAGGCTTAGTCAACTGTACGTGTACAAGGGTATATGGGTGTACGGGTACGAGTATCAAAAGTATGAAATGCAATAATGTAACGAGTAATTGCGCAAAAAAGTAATAAAGAACGCGCAGTTACGCAAAAGGGAGGTGGCACGCTACAGTGGGTGGTCGAAGACCATGCAATCTGGCAGGGATAAAAGAAGGACCCTGCCGGACGAAGGGCCAGAGCCAGGACCAGGACCAGGACCAAGCGGAACGGGAAACTGGCATCGGGCATCGAGCATCGGGCATCGGGGGCAACAACGAAAGTTGTCAACGACAGCAACGGCAACAACTAAAACAAAGCCCCGCCCGGGGGCAAGTGCTCGTGGATATGGTATTGGGTGTGCCAGTGAGTCCTCCTGGTGGGGGGGCGTAGAGCGTGAGTACGTGCAACGTGGCCGCAAAAAGTTCAAGCGCCGCTCACGCGCTCCAGCCACGTGATGTTGTTGACTCTCTCTCTCTCATGCCCTCCCCAGACCCGGCTGCCCCTCCAGGCAGCCAGGACCATCCAAAAAGGATATTAATTTCCCAAAGGTGCCGTTTTTGCAGGCGAAATCACGCAAAATGCGACTGGACAGAGCCGGTTTGAGGTACAGGGGTCGCGAATCAGGGGACAACTTAACACAGCAGAGAAAGTGATGCCATTTCCACACAGAAGATTTCATGCTCTTCGAATTTGAGTCTGTCATTTGGAAATCAAGAGTTTCATACTAGAAAAGTGTTTATCTATACACGTTCAATACAAGAACGTCTAGAGAACGAGTTTGGTAAATATATACATAATATCAACTTACAACTAACCGAATGTTTTTAAAAGACGTATTCTAGCATCCCAAATAACTAAAGGAAACCTACAAAGCTGACACCTAAGTGTCACATACATTGGACTTCTTTGACTTCGTAACATTTTTCTAACGTCTCAAAATGGCTAAAAAAGTCACTGGACTCTCCCTCGATTGAATATCCGCAACGTGAAATAAAATTAAAACGCACGCACACAAATTAAAAACTTTCAATAGCAACAATTTTCATTTAAAAATTCAACACCATGCGCTGTCATGGGGTGTGGGCAAGGAGTGGAGAGTAGAGAGCGGAGAGTGGAGAGCGGAGAGAGGACCCGGATGCCACTGACAGCAGCAAGGGAAGCACCATGGCCTGGTGCTGCCAACCATTTTGTTGATGGCAATTGAAGTGCCACCGAAGCGGGGGCGACAAACAGATTTATGAAAACTGAAAAATATCCATTGTAATTTGACTATGCGAGTGGCATAGGGTCCTGCCTAGGGTTTGGGATCGGACGGGGATGGGGACGGGACAGGGCTGTGCTTGACTGCCTTTGGGGGAGCGCGCAACAATTAAAACTATTTTGGCCAAAACAATATCGGGGTTGTTGCCAACGCTGCCAGCTTTTGAAGTTGCCGCTGCTGCTGTTGCGTCGTTGTTCCCTGCTCGTTCCCGGCGAACATTTTATTAGAATGCTGCTGGTGGTGGCATACTCCAGGGCCGAGGTCAAACCGCAGCACGCAAGGGCTGGGGAAGGGACAAGACAAAAGCTGATTACTTGCTGCACTGGCTGACAGGACATGAGCCGGGCCCCGTTTACAGGAATACAGTGAATACTGGCCATACCCTTGCCAGAAGTTTAACCGGTACTGGTATAGGTACTAAGAGTTTCTGGCTTTAAGGGCCATTATCTCATGCTGTTGCTGCACTTTGTACAAGTCAACTTTTGTATAGAGCAACAGTTACATTTAGAAGAAATGCTTATAGCCAAAAATGAAACCGGATTAATTGGAAAGTCAACTCAGATATATGTATATCATTATCACCCATCTTCCGGCTGCGTAGGGTATGATATCTTCGACTCTGGGGTCAGGAATATCTTCTTCTTGTTTTGTCATTGCTGTTGTCTGTTTATTGTGCCAGCACTGCAGAAATCCAAGGCATGTCCTTTGGCCAGGGATAAACTGCAATGGCAGCAGACACGGACCAGGACCCGGACCCGTACCCGGACCCGTACCCGAGACACGGACACAAGCAAGGACAATGCGAATGTGATTGTGAATGTGAACGCGGACGAGAAGGAGCTTAGCAAAACAACAGCTGTTGGCAGGACTCTTTCGAATTTCTTTGCAGTTGCCAATGGCAATCGAAATTTATTGCTTTAAAACTTAACAAACGATGGAGCAGGAGACTAAAGCCGGCTACTTGCATTCCTCGCCAGAATCATCTAAATCCTGCATATTGTAGCCGGCTGTCGGTGGGTCAATCAGCAGAGTGGTCGCTCCTTCTTTGGGTTCGCTGGAACAGCGTCCGGAGCGGGGGCCCGAGGGCGGTATCTTACCGCCTTTCAGATCACTCAAAATGGACTCGAGGCTTACCTCGGTGAGGTCTTCATACGGATCATCGTTGACGAATACCACGGGCCCATTCACACAGGCCCCCAAACAACAGTCGACTTTCAGGGTGAACTGCATGTCACTGCTGGTCTCGCCCGGCTGCAGGCGTAGCATCTTCGTGCACGTCTTCACCAGGTCGTCGCTGCCGCGCAGGAAACACGGCGTGGAATTGCAGACAGACACCACGTACTTGCCGCGCGGCTTCATGTGGAACATTGTGTAGTACTTGGCCGTCTCGTAGGCCGCCATCGGATCGATCTTCAGGAGCTCGGCAACTGCCACCACGGCCGATATCGGCAGCCAGCCATGCTGGCGCTGAGCGATGTCGAGGAGTGGCAGTAGTGCACCTCGGCGCTCCTCTGCTGGGTACCAAGTGAGCAGGGACTCGAGCCGGGCCTTGTTCTCTTTGGTGAACTCGAATTTCATCTTATCGTACATGTTGCAGGCATCCAGCTTGGTCCCTCGGCGCATCGAACTGAGGCGAGGGTAAACTCCAAGTAGGCGAGAACGGGGCAAGGCGAGGAGCCCTGCTCCCAGAAACATTGCGGAAAAACTATTCGAGTATATGCTGTCTGTGTGGAATTCGAATTGGCACGGATGATTGGGAATACTAGTTTCTTTTGTGTGACTTTCTTGATATTGAATTTATCTGTGCTTTGATGTTCTTCTCTCTGACTCCTTTTGGACGAGAACGAGTTTATTAGAAATCCTTCCTGCTGGCACAGAGCAAATTGCAATCAAATGTATACATACAGTCGCTTTCATGCCAACACCGAGGTGACAGCAAACAATCGGTGTTGCTCTTTTTTCCTTGTCCATCCATCCATCCATCCATCCATCTATCTATCCCACAGATGGCTCAAATTGCATGCCATGCTCGCAGCATAATTGTCAAAGAGTGGAAGTGTGGTGGGGAGGTGGGTGGGTGCTTCACACAACCAATTCCTTTGATAGAGGCTTCTGGCTTATCAACACCTGTCCCTGGGCTCATTTACAGCATTTTTATGACGGGTTATTACTGGGTTAATGTGTGTCTGTGTATGCCTACACGCCCTAAAAGATTAGATCGTAAAATGCAGACATTATGCCAGCAGCATAATGCTCATTTCTGATCGAAATCCATAATAAACAATTAGGATAATGGCTATTCAAAGTGGCATTGACTGCAGATGGTATAACGTAAATGTTGTAAGTAGGCAAAAGCACCCAAAAGCACATGTTGACCCACCAACAAAGTGCGGGTGCGGGTGCGGGTGCGGGTGGGTGGGGAGTTCCAAATTCTGCACGGTTATAATGTTTAATCTAACCAAGGGAGAGGCAGGATGAATACTTGTATTCCATTGAAGAGCTACGGAACATTTTTTGCCTAATTAAGTTTGTAGTAAATATAGACTGAATATCTTTTGATGGAACAAGATGGTAACTGGGGTAACTATGTGATTACTGAATCAATGAATTTAAGGATGGTTAACCAAATCATTTTGTTAACATTGAGGCCGCTCTACCTGCCTGGCCCACGAAATACGGTTTTAAAGAGGACTTTGACCGACATTTTCTCAGCAAGAGCCAACTGCTTTGAAGCAGAGTACATACATACATATGTACGTAAATATATCTGTACCCGTAAATATATAAACGAAAATAGCCATGAAATGTTCTGTAGAGGGAAAATTCGGGCCGGCCGGCCGACCAGCTCAAGAAGGCAGCAGCAAAGTGGGAACTGCAATTGGCCACTAAGTACTTTCCAAAGTCTTTTGCATGGCAGTTCACATAATTCGTGTTGTGATAGTCTCTCGTCGGCCTCTTGTGAGCCAAGCCTCGCCCCAAACTGTTCTGCTTCTGCTTCTGCTTCTGGTTCTTGTTGGTGCTGTGGATGTGGATGTGGATGTGTACACTGGGCCGAGAAGCAGAAGTTGGCCCGAAAGGCAGACAGCAGTTTTCGGTTTTTGTGCCCAAAAAACATAATTAAGTGCTTGACAAGTTGTTGGCTATACGGGAATTTGTCATAACATGGGCGAAGCGAGGGGGAATGGTGGATGGGTGGATGGGTGGATGGGGGGCCATAACGAGCAGCAGAACCGTTGATAATGTACTAAGTAGTAATAAATTTTACTTTTATAACAAAACTACAAGCAAAGCAAAGAAAACTGAAACTGGGGGAGAAGCAGCGAAAACAAACCAGAAATCAAGAGCGAGTACTTTTACCAGGCGAAAAGTGAAATGGTTGCCGCCTGCCCTTTGACCCACCGCTCAACAAGTTGGCGAAGTTCTCGAAGAGTCCGCTTAGAACAGACAGAACTGACAGAGGCGGACAGACAGCAACGTCAACCGACCGACCGTCAACCGAGCTGATGAAGTGGCAATGGCCAAGAGCCGGACTTTAGTTGTAGTTGGTAAGTGAAACGCAAAAGTTGAAATTAAATCAAACATCAAACTGAATCGCAAAGCCAAGAAGGGAATAGAACGGAGGCGGAATCAGAGATCCGGGACAGAGCCAGGACACAGCTCGACATCCCCGCCACCACGACCACCACCACCAACACCACCACCACCAACACCACCCCCAACGCCCTCTGCAACATGGCAAAATGAATCGAAATGGGGCAGAGAGCAAGTGCCAAAAGTGTTAGGAACTTTGTTATATTTCTGTTGATTTTACAAAACTGCGGCCGGGCACGCACCAAGCGGTCGGCGGACAAGCAGGCCGAGCAGCCGGGGCGTGATGGATTAGCAAAGTTGGAGTTTAGTGCCCGCAGCGCTCATCGGACTGGAGCTTCGGTGGAAGAGGAAGCTCTCCATGTTTTTAATTTTGCAAAAATATACGAAACTTTATGCGGGTATGCGCGATTGCCTCAGGCCAAATCCAGCCCCTCATCTGACATCCAACAGAATGAAGGCCGTGCTCTGCTCTGGAAGCCACAGCTCCGGTCCCCCATGAGACGGGTCAGCAGGAAGCCCTTCCATGTGCTGGAGCAACTGCAGCAAGACTTGGAGGACAAACTGAAACGGAACACTACTGTGAAGCCCTTCAGTGTGCTGCAACAACTGGCTCTGGAGCAGGAGAAGCAGGCCCTGCTGCTCCACAGAAAGTCCAATGCCAGCTTCCACATCCTCGAGGCTCTGCACACGGATCAGGAGGTTCTTGATAGAAAAACCACTACGCCAAAGCCTTTCCGTGTCTTGCAACAGCTTATGCATGATCTGGAGGAGGCGGAGAGGCACACCACAACGACAAAGCCCTTCCACATCGTGAATGCCCTTATGGAGGAGTCGATAAAGAAGCAAGATCACCCAGAGAATGGGGCAGAAGGGGAAGAGAGCTTTGAGGTGCTGGAGCCCACCGATGGGGAGGTGGAGGCGCAGGTGCAGCACAAGGATGTGGTCAAAGAGCAGCACAAGGGTGTGCCCCAGGAGCAGGGGCGGGCCAAGGACAGTCAGAAGCGAAAGCGAAAGAGAATTCGCCGCAGAAGAAAGAGAATTCGCCGACGCCGAAAGAGAACACGACGTCGTCGCCGGAAAAAACGCAAGAAGAGACGTAAGAAGCGGAAGAAGAAGAAGAACAAGAAAAAGAAAAAGGGCGACAAGGGTGACAAGAAGAAGAAGAAGAAGAAAAAGGGAAAACGCAAGCGGAAGAGGAAGAAGCAGAAGCAGAAGCCGGAGCCAACGGCATCCCCTGGGCTGGGCGGTCTCTTCCAGCCGGGCCACGTGATCTTCGCGAATCCCACTAAACAGCCCCACTACTACCCCCATCCACATGACGGTGGCTATCCCTCCTATTCCCATCCCCTTCAGGCCCCATCCGTGACAGTACCCACAGCCCTGTTGGCCACCTTTACCACTACAAAGCCTCCGGCGACCACTCATCGTCCCTTCAGCAAGATCAAGTACCTCCTGCGGCACAACAGCCTCTTCAAGAAAAAGAAAAAGGAGTATCTCAGCCATGTGGGTCAGGTGCTTTATCCGTTCGTCAAGTTCGTGGCCTTCTTCACGGTTCTCAATCCCTTTACCCTGGGCGTCTTCCTCTTCACGCTCGTCTCTCCAGTGGTCTTTGGCTTCTTGGGCTTTGTGGCCTTGAGTGTGCTGGTGAAACCATTCCTCAATCTGGTCTTCGGAGTCAAGCAAAATGTGGATGCCTTTGATCGAAAACGTTTCCTGGCCAACAAAAGGGCCGAACGGCTGAAGCTGGGCCTTCGTCCCGTCACCATTCACAAGCATTACTACCAGCAGAAGCCCGTGCACTCCGCGCCGCCATTAAAGCTGCGTCCTGTGGGTCAATGGCGCCGGTCATCGGGACATTTGCAGCCACCGCCGCAGCCATCACTCTCACCGCTACCCACACGACCAGCAGCACCCATACAACATATGAAGAAGCATTACAATCCCCTACTGCCAGACCACCGCGAGGCCCTTGATATGGACTATGACTATGTCTAAGAAGATACATTATATATAAATATATTAAGCTTAGTCATAAACACACTTTTTTTTTTTTTTTTGCGTATGCCAGCTGTAAAGCCCAAAATAAAACCCACACTATTTCTGAGAAATAAATTAATTATCTATAGTCTTCTCATTTTCTACTTAGAATTTCCCTTACTTTATAAATACACATATTCATTAATAACTGCGGACAAAAACTAATCGAAAAGTTACTGATTTCAATGCGGATGATGCCCCACTCCCAGACACCCTCCAGGCACACACACATCTCCATCCATCTCCAATGCGAGCGCCATATTCCCAGCAAAGTAATCAGGGTAAATGGGAAACTGCCACTTTGGGGACGGGACTCGAGTGGCAGTCAAATATTATATTTTTCATGCGTATGGGGGTTCGTCAGCAGGGTCTAAACTTGCGCGTGGGCCATTAAAATTAACATGTTGGTAAAGTGAAAATTAACAAGAGCCAACCCCAACCCCAAACCCAGCCCCAGCCCCAGCCCATCAGCGGGGAGCACAAGGGGGAGCCGGTAAAGACTGTTACCGAAATCTAATTAAAAAGTTTTGCAAATTCGGAAGACGCATATTGCTGCTTGTGTGGCTCACACAACAATACCACGTTGCTGAGAATATTCCAACCAACTATCCGTGGACCACCATAATGAATGTCTAAATCTTTTGGCATCATCAGGCGGTCACCGTAGCCGCTCTGCAGCACGTCCACGGCCAGCACTTGGTAAAAGGGCATGTGCATCTGGTCTTCGGTGCGTTCCAGCGGACGAGTTGCATTTCCTTGATGAACCTCCTACGCCTCAAATGAATGAAATAGTTGAATAACAGATACCGTATCAATCAATCGAGTTTGTTGGATAGAATCTTTCGCGGCATAGCCGCAATTCAGAGAAGGCTCGACAGAACGGCTTTCGAATATGACTGAGAACCTAACTAAGCATCCAGAGGCGTAGCGGGAGGCGGATATAGTGGAAATCCGGCCACAGCGAGAACGGGAGAACGTCAACTGAAGATGGCTGGAGCGGGAAGGAAATATTGCGTGTTTCCGGGTTGGCAATCCGTATATTGTGCAAACACAAGTGTTGTAAGAATTAAACTTGTATAAAAGGCTTGCAATGTTTTTTTCCTCATTTCTTATCCGTGCAACAACAATGTGCGCCACAGCGAAACGTGGCAGGGTAAAGCTAGTATCGCTCTATGTATTATATAGAATAGTTTTTATATATATTTTTTGGCTGTTTTTGAAACCGTCATCCGTATAATGTCATTAAATGTAGTTAATACCACAGCAGTGAAATTTGAAAAATAATATTCTCTGCACTTAAAGCGCTGATAATTCGAATTCCATCTAGTGTATTTTATGATCCTAGTATAGATATGTTCATTATTTTTTGAATAGACAAATGATCAATCAAACTTTGTTTATAGCTAGGATACGGATTGCACTTCCTTGCTCTGAGAAACGCAGCGAGGTGGGGGCCAATTATTAGTTGGAAATCATTTCAAGAACTTTTGCAGTTGATGCTCTTCTGCTTCTTATTCGTATTCTTCTTCTGCATCATCCTATTGACGGTATTGGCACTTTGTTAACACAATGCATAGAACCAATATCAATTGCGCCTTTGCAATTTGCCATTGGTTTGCCAGCCTTCATAATGGAATCGAATCGCCTTGGGAACGCCACTTTGTGTGGCTCAAAACAAGTCGTTTGTCGCACAAGGAGCTGTTTCTGCTTCTGCTTCTGCTTTTTCAATCGTACTCTCTGAATGGGAGATTGCTGGGAGTAGATTGCTGACGAGTGCAGAGGACTAGAAGCAGAGAGGAGCAGCATCACCATCACCATCACCATCTGCCATAGAAATACGGGAAAAGCGCCTTGCCATGCCGAGAGTGCCAGTCAGAGGCAGAGCCAGCAAATAGAAGAACGAGTAATAATAAATAAAATTGTAGCCAATTCATAAGGATTTTGCATTTTGTCGCTTCAATCAGGCAATGGATGGTCGGCCAGATGGTAAGAAATGTGTGTACTATGGGTGTCTGGATGTCTATAGAGAAAGGAGGAACCGGAGGAGGAGGATGAGGAGGAGGAGAAAGAGGACAAGCGAAAGACAGGCAAACAACATTCATTCATATTTGCCAAGTGCCGATTGAAGCCGAGCTCTGGATCGCTCCTACTTCATATCATAAACCCTCATCCCTTTTTCAGGACTCTGCCCTAACCCAGCAAAGCACAATGTGCGTATAAATAACGGATTTCCTGTTATAAAATATTTGTAACGACATTTTTACCCGATTTATGTTTCCCACATATCGATATTTATGTATGTAGAAAAATATAGGGTGAATATATTGCAATGTGCCATTGCCATTGCCAGTGGATGTGGATGTGGATGAGCATGTATTCCCTTCTATATATGTATAGTAGTAGTGCCATGATAGGTTGCTCCTGCTCACGCTCCTGCTCGAAAGCCCTGCCAATCGCTGCCACTCAGTTATGGCTGACAGTTATGGCTATATGGATATCGATGTGCCGGGTAACGTCTTTGGATTGCAGCTGTCAACGCAGCAGCAAATTTCATTTGCTTTAAATGTGCTCCTTATGAGTGGAGTCGAGGGCAGAGCGGTGGATTGATGATGCACTAACTCTGCATCACGCTGCAGTTGTACTCCCTGCTCCATAAATCACAGTCGTGCACGTGTTAATATCTTTGAATAGGAATAATCCCCATCCCCATTCCGCATCCCCCCCCCCACACACATACATAAATGGGTACGGTTCGGTTCCATTGTTAGCGGGTATCTAATAAAGCAAAAGGGGAAAATAGGAGGCAACTGGCAGCTGGCAGCTGAGATGAGGGGCCAAATGAGATTCTCAGCGCATCGAATTCAAGAAGGTAAAGTACGAGAAGGCGCCTTGAATGATCTGTAAATGTTAATAGGATGATATAATAGCTAAAACCAAGGCTGAGAAGCAATCGAAGCCTACCTTGAGGACTGCAGCCAGACTGACCTGAAAGTACTTCAGACCAGTTATGAAGAATGGCCTCGAGTTCAGTTGGATGGCCAAGGTGACCAGCCTCATGAGTCTGAGATTCTCGAAAAGATTATCCGACTTATGGACTACCTGCTCCCAGCCCGCGCAGTAGTACATCAGGGCCAGATCATCCGTCTGTTAGATGCAAATTAGACCAGAAGATTAGGGGAAATTTGAAAGAATATGAGAACCAGTAAGTAATACCGTTTGGTAGAGTATAGAGCCAAGCATGCCAAAGGATAGAAGTTCCATGAACTTGGCCAGGAACCACAGAATGTATGCCACATTACCCAATGGATTCTGTGGAGAGCGATAGAGTGGTAAAGGAATAATTAAGACGGCCTCTGACTTACCGTGTACGCCTTAAAGCTCAGGGCACACAGGAGGCCGGCACTGAAGGCGAACATCACAAAGATTCGGAAGCTGAACTCCTGCTCGATCTGTTCGCCAAAGTCATGAAGGGCACTGTTCCGGCGCAGGATGTGGGTCAGTTCCCTGCGATACCTGGCAGCCATCTCCCCTTGGTTTGCCTCCAGCAGCAACTGCTCTGCATTGCGCCGCAGGTCCTGTCCCAACTGAACGTAGCGGGCATTCAGGTGCATCATCATCTCGCCGAGGACATTGAGTTCTCCAAAGAGCATGCTGGTGACGATAACGCCCACCCAGAAGTTGAGCCCAATCAGGGGGATAAAGTAATGGAGCTTGGTGTTGTCAAATGGATAGACCTGCTTGTAGAGCATCTCGCGGCGATGGTAGATGATGTTCTGGACGGGAACCAGGAGAAAGTTTAGCAGGGCCAACAGGTAGATAATCGAGTTGAGTCTCGTGCTCAGCATCTGACGCTGGATTTGGGCAAATAGCTGTGGCTCCGACTCCTGTTGGACGTAGATATCCTTGTAGAAGCGCTGCAACAGTTGCCTGAAGCGGTTCTTGTGCCAGGCCAGCTGGAAGCAGCGTATCTGCATCTCAACCAGAATCAGATAGGTGGGCATGCCCGTCAGAAAGTTGTCTATGTCGTTCCGATTCACAATCAGGTAATGAAAGTCCACTTCGTTGTGCTCGCAGAAGATTAGAAATCCAACGATGAGCAAGAAAATCTCCAAATTCTTTGTCCAGCCAGCCACGCCCACCTCCAAGGGCCAGGAGATGTGATTAAGCTTCCGATACATGGCCACGGGCCAGGGGAGGGGAGCGAGCTGCCCATCCGCCAAGCGGGGACGATAGCGAGTGCCTGACATATTCGGACCAGACTGCTCTGCTCTGCTCTGATGATTGACTGCAGCCACTCGGATTGGATGGGAGCCCATTTATATTCTAATTCCGATTGCCGCCAGCGCCAGCCTGATGAAATATTAAATTCAAATATTCCTCAATGCTAAATTATTCAGTTTCATTTGCGTTCGTCAAAACAAACCAGAAACCGAAACCGAAACCAAAACCAAAACAAAACCAGAACTCCAACCCTTAAAACCAATATCTCATTATTAATTCGAGTTCGTTTGGGGAACTCAAATCAAGTGCAAAAGTTCCAAGTTAATTGCGGGTAGTTATTAAAGCTATTAAAGGTTCTCTAGCTACTATTATGGAATTATGTACATCCATATGTACGAATCTCTGCCTTATGAACTCGATTCGAGCCAATTCATTCACATTTTATAGAATTATACATACATACATATGTATATCCCTATGCTGAGAATTTTGGCTTTGGCCAGTTATTTGAGACACGTAAGCATATTCCAAGCAAAACCTTGTTAGATGAAAAATCAGGCAAAGTCAACGAGGAGCTGTTTGAGATGTTTTATGAGCTTTAACATTGCTCAGCAGAATTGCATCAACATCGGTTTGACAGCTGCCATAGGAACAATGGATCTGCAAGGGTATTTAAGGCTTCAGCCCCCAAGCTAGGAGTCCTTTCTTGTTATGATTATGACAAAATAACACTGACATAATTCCAATAAAAATGAAATTGCCGTAACACACTGACTGACAACCCAGCTCGGCTTTTGTCCGGCAGGTGAACAAAGACCCAGAAAACAGAGAGGCAGGAGTGGGATGGGGCTTTCATGTTGGGCAGAGCTACCTCAAGCAGCTTTCCAAAGTATGCACCTGGGAGTAGCACCTGGGAGCAGTCCATGCGTGTGTGTTTGTGTGTTTGTGTGTGTGGTCCTGTCCATACTCGTATCAAAGGGCGACGGAAAAGGCGTTGAAGCAGAGCAAATTCAATTCACTACTGTTGATTCTGCCTCTCGTTGCTGTTCTTTTTGTTTGATAAAAGGATGAAGACCCAGCGGCGAAACTCAACCAGAGCAGCAAAGGGCCTCGCAACAAGAAAAAACCCCAAATAATATTAATATGCAAATTGAGTTTTTTAGTTGAGTGATCTAAGCGGATAACTGAGGACCAAGTCAAGGCGAACGAAAGCCTCCGGAGACCGACCGACCTACCGACAGGCAGACAGACAGACAGACAGACCCAGACAGAAAGAGTCGGGGATTCGGAGGTGGCTTTCTCTCTCTCTCTCTCTCTTTCTCTCTCTTTCATCTTGTGGCACTTTGTTTTTGCTTTATTGATTGCCTGGGGGAATCCGGGACGACTTACACACACATTCAAGTACGAGTACGTACTGCTTAAATGCGAGTTTCGAATCAATTGAAATCATATTTTATTAAACGTTTACGAGGCCATTTTGCACAGCCGCCGACGGCAAGCTGAACACACACTGAACGAGACATCGAAATGGGCACCAAATCAATACACATCTGGGTATATAAATCAGGCATCAGTAGCAAATATATGGGCACACGGACACGGAGACCCACAAATACATACATATACAAATATTTACAAGGAGTCATGCACCCACACCGCTGCATCCTGAGCCCCAGCGGCGAACGCATCAAATATAAACACATAAAAACCAGTAGAAAGAGGTGTTCGAAATTTCGACCAAAAGATACCTTCTAGTCGGAAATTGTCCAACCATCGAAAGACGATTAAGTATCTGTTATCTTTGAGATCGGAGAGGTTTCGTTAAGGCTGACTTGGACTCAGCATACCCTACCATTTAAGGCAACCGGGTATAGGAATATATGTATTTATAAATATCTATACAGCCATAGGGGCGATGGGTGAGACGAGCTCCGGGGTTATGAAATTGTGCTGATTCTCTCGCTTTTTTGCGTGGAAAACAAATTTCAAGAGAAATTGAAAACAGCCAGACACAGATTGAAAGCAAACGAGCAATGGACCCACCCGGGCAAACAGAAGGACCTGCGAAAAGGCACGAACTAGGGCAAGTAAACGGGAAGAGTAGGAGCACCAGAAAGAGGAGCAGAAGCAATAGCAGAAGCAGGAGCAGAAGCGGGAGTTGCACGCCAGTGCTCAGGCTGCGGAAAACTGCCCGAAGGATGTGCCAAATGTCACGCAACTTTCTGCCAGATCTGCGGCTGGGGGAAGCAAATCCAAATACAGAGCACCCTGCAAGCAATTGATTTATAATTACGGACACTACCGATGGTAGAAACGTGGCCCGGAAGTGGGCCAACAAAAGCGGTTTGGTAAATTTACTCAATTAGACAGGCCAAAACATGAAACTGAAAACTGAAACCGGCTGCGACTTCGAATCCCACTGTTGTTGTTGCCCCTCGGGACAGTGACGAGTCAGTGACAGTGCCTCCCCCGTAGTGCGCAATTTCCGCTGGGCAATTTTCTTGTTCTACTTTATTTCCTTTCAAGTTACCCACCTACCCGACCACTGCCCGTAAAACCTGTGGCACACGGTGCGTATGAGTGATATTATCCTGATTTTTTTGCTTTCCACGAAATCTCCATTGCCAGTGGGAGCTTCTATGTATCTTGTTTTGTAAAATATATGCAAATTGGTTTATTTTCATATGGCTGGCAACGAGCGAAGCCGTAGGCCGAGCCACCCTGGACACGTGTGTAGCCACCGTCTGTTGGACAAACCGTAAGGCACCAGGAAATGTGGAGATGTGGAGCAGGGTTCAGTTTCGTCTAGACATAATTGGGGACCTGCCCGTAGATCTAGTTAATATTACACAAGCAATCAGATGAATTACTTTGAACGCAGGAGGAGAAGCAATTTGGATCTGTATTTCTAAGAAAAGCAGTGTCGAAAGTTCTCTACACAAATCAAAGCTAATTGCCAGATTAATCATACCTTTTTAAACTGTTCGATATTCAAAGTTAAACTCGCTTTAAAGTTTCAGTATCCAGCCGATGCAACTTTAAAGTGTTAAGCACTTGCTACTCGACGATGAGTAGGCGAGATTACATCAGGAGAGCATCAGCTTTGGCGGTCAGAGAAGTTGGTGAGGGGATGGGTACAGTAGAGCAGGTAGGTCTGGTCAAAATTCTAATTAATATTTAGCAGGTGTAAAAATGGCTGCTAAAATCAATTCGATTTTCACTAGTTTTCGACCCCCAAATAGCGACATGCGACAGGGAAACTGAAGCAGCCAAACCACAGAATATATAGTCGCTCCATGTTCAGGATCAATATCGAATTCATTTAAGAGGCTCTCAAATCTCTATCATCTCAATAACAAAAGTAATATAAACTCGGATAACCTACGTTGCTTGGCATATTCGTGCAGATTCAATCAAACTGAATAAACTCAGCCATTGACACAATCTTTCCATGATTCTTGGCTCTGGCCCTGGCTCTGTCCCTGGCTCTGTCCCTGGCCCTGGCCCAATACCAATTATGAGCACACTCGTGACCATCCCCACTTAGTTGGGGACACACTGCTACAGTCCAATGCCGTTGTCCTGGTCAACCAAATATTTATACACAATAAGCTGGTCGGAGCTTTTACTTTTCGGCTTTCCTTTTTGGCTCCGCAGTTTATTTATTTTCCCATCTATGAGTGCGAGTACGAGTGCGAGTACTTGTGTCGGTTTTGCCAGGGGCCAGCCACCATTAATGAAAAGAATATTTTTGCCCATTATGCGCCAATATGGTCCGCCATATTTCGGTTTATTTAATTTTGCGCAAATAAAACGGAAGTGGCGTTTTTATTTTTCTCCATCGCCATCTCCTCCTTCCCCTTCTCCTTCTCCTCGTCGTCTAGTGGCGTTCTCCCCAGAACTCCTCCTGGTCGATTATTCGTGCGCTACATAAAATTCTGATGTCGATGTGGATGCCGATGCTGGGGCCAAACAAACTTGCGACAATTCTGGGATAGGGATGCTGGATACTGTACCATACTGGGATAGTGGATACTCCATTGTGGGGCATTTTTTGGCGCATATTTTAAGCCAGCAATTTGTGTAGTTCGCTTTAAAGAGTCCTCTCTATGGCCGTGCACTTCCGTTCGGCGCGCCAGTTGTGAGCTTTCCCATGCGCTGCTAAAAATGGAAATGGCTGTCATTTCCTTTGAAGCGGGAGACGTCCCGACCCACTCCACTCCACCCCCTCCCCCCACCCCACCCCCCAACACTCTACCGCACTACAGCGCTGTCCGCTACGGCAAACCCATCAGCCATTAATGGTCGAAACGAGTTTTCATGCTCAACTATTTGGCAGCACCCGTTTTGAAGTTTGCAGCTTCTTGGCCAGGACTTAAAGCTAGGAGGATCTCCATCTCCTCCAGTATGAATCTTTCGTCCATTGAAATATTAATTAGTAGCATGGAACGCTCATGCCCTGCCAATGGGAATGGGAATGCGAATTGCTGCAGTATTTGCTTGACTGACGATTGCTGCAGTGCAACCACTGCCACTCATTCTCAATCCTGCTGCTGTTCTCCCTGCTCTGCACTGCTCTGCACTGCTCTGCTCTGCTCTGCTCCACCTGTTCCACCTGCTCTTTCCACCCCTGCTCCTTATAACTTACGCAACTAATCTGTACCGTGTGTGTGTATGTGTTCAGTAGGTGGGTTTGCGGGGGCATTTGCATTTAATCGGATTTGCGTACTGGCTGCCCAGATTACAGGTTGTACTTCTGATTCCAGGAAAAGAAGAGGCGAGGCAGACGCACCAGACAGTCGATGCCAGAACAGACCAAAGTCCATTTGTTGTGCAATCCCAATGTGGGTATGTGTGTGTATGTTGGCTGCATTGGCGGATGAGTGGACCACAGGCAGAACTAGTAAGCAAGTGGCATCATGACAAATTAACATGAGCAGCCACTCCCAGCACCAGAACCAGCACCAGCACCAGCCCCCGTCCCAGTCCCAGTCCCGCTCTGGGTTCCATTGTTGCTGCCTGTCTTGCGGCAGCTGCTGCTCCATTGTGGATGCCCTGTATGAGCGTTCGCTTTGGGGCTTTCTGGGTGTCGGAGAGAACCTATTTATAAGTGTTTGTTGCTCCTGGAAACTAGTTTCAATTAAGGATAGTTCTTGGGAAATGCCTACAGATTGCTCTTTGCCTCAGCAGGCATTCGTATTTTAGGTTTCTGATTTGTAGCCTGGGCATGAAAGTAAGCTAAAACCAATTAGGGAAAGTCACCACTTGCTCTTAGTCTATTTACTCCTGTTTACAGGGTATCTGCTAAACCCTGTAGACGACGCGTAGGTAACGAACTGGAAATGCTCTTAGCACTTCCGCTTTATATCAAATATAAAAAATGACTGCTTTTAGACGTATTTGACAAAAGTTCTATGTCACTCACACTCCTCGGACTCTATCCTACACATGTTCCTCCGCACAAAACTCCGTATAGAGACATATAATTGCATAAATCAAACTCAAACATGCAACATGAAAAATCGCATTAATTTATCTGCTCACTGCTCACTGCTCATGTAGTCTCTGCCACAGCCACAGCCACTGTCACTGTCTCTGCCACTGCCTATATGGAGCACATCATCCTCCAGACGCTGGGGGTAACATATCCGCTTATGTCAATTTTTTTTTTCTGCTACTTGGAGCGGCAGCATCATCAACGCTGGTCCCCACCTACATACATACATACATACATATATACATACATGCTGCTCTTCATCCTCATCCCTGCCACTTCAGCCAGTTGTCACTGTCAGTTTTGGCTTCCAGTGTTTTGTCACTGGAATCCCGTCCCACTCCTGATTCCCACTCCTGATGCCCACTCCTGATTCCCACCCCTGATACCCACTCCTGTCCCCGATGCCACTCCAATCCTAGCTCTCTTCTGTCGCCTGGTTTGTTTGCTTAAATGCTACATTTACTTTATGGATTGTTGCTATATTTTTTCTCCAACTTGCAACCCAAAAATGGAATGGCGTATAAATTTCACGTCAATTTTTATACACACACTCGAGGAGAATGTAGAATGGAGGGGGTCTGAAGGAGCTCAGCTGGGTGAGCCCTTGACTGATTGTTGGCCGTCAGAACTTGCTTCCTTTTAATAACTTTCCCACACACAACGCATACTCACACTCTTGCGCCACTATAGTATACAGTAGGATACATATGTATATACATACATACATACACACGTACTCGTAGACATCTGAACAGAATGGGGATTCATCCGCTAATAACCTGGTTCTTTTTTTTTAGGTCGCCCACTTTAAGTGTCCTGTTCACGCTACATAGTTTAAAATTCTTTATAATTGGATTGTAGCGTCTAAAGCTGGACCCACCCAGGCATGGTCCCTGGATCAGGACCCACATTTTTTATGGGCAGCTTCGGACCGGGCCGGACCGAGGTGGACCGAGGAGTTGCCGGCTGCATGTCAAAAGGATTTTACAGTTGACGCGTGCAAACCAAAGCTGATCCAGGCCCAAGCGCCACCCAAACCACTTTCTGTGCGCTCCTCCAGAGCATATACAGGGGCCGTAACCCTGGACCCTGCACTCTCCAGCGCTCAGGCCCAGACCCAGATATGCGAGGGGAGGGAGGCTTGGATGTGATGATATGTTTCATTTCACACGGCAACGGCTGGCAATCCTTTCGACCGCACCGCACACAGACTTCCCCCGACTTCACTCCGGGGCCACAGGAGCCGAGATTTATGTTTTCTTGTAAACAAAATAACGGACATGCTTGAGGCTTTTCGGCAGGGGCAGCTATCATATGTGTGAAGGGGTGGGTGCCCCAAAGAGAAGGAAGTGTGGGTTGGGGGTAGGAGCGGAATGGCCCAGCCCGAAGCCATTCCCCACTGACAAACGGGATTAGGCGCATGTAAACCTGCGTGTTCGATTTGGAGCTTTTTTGCCTCCGACTCCCAACCGTATCTGGATCGGATCATCAGGGATGTGTCTGTCTCTCTACGAGGATACTCGCATACTCGTATAGGTACATATATACATAAGTGTGTGTGCGTGTGTGTGTGTGTGTATGTGTGGGGAGGAGGTATTTCTGTGGGTGAACCAAACGTAAAAATTAATTATTCAAAGGCACATGAGATAACTGAGATATCTCTTTCCTTTTCCTCCTTTTTGCCCACATTTCTGTTTCCTATTTTGTTTTTTTTTTCTTCTCAGAAACGGTTTGTGCTTATCTATCATTAATGGTTTGGCAAGCATGCTAGCCTTCTTGAATTATACGTTAAACTTGTTAGGAATTTGAATTGGGAGTAAAGGCATTCTAATGGGACTCAAAATGAATAGCATTGATTTTATTTTAAATGGATTTAATGGCAAACTTTGTAGTAGTAGAAGTATCAGTAGTATTTTGCAGATTTCTGACTCCCAGTTACGAATACCATGAAATTCATAATCGAAGCTTTCCCCTTTCACCCCCTGTAGGAACCACCCGTTATTCTCTATGTAGCGACATTCCATCAACCCATGATGTACATATGTACATATGTATGTATTTTTGTTCCGCACATTTTCCGCACAACCACCCCTTGAGACAGTGCTTGAAAGAACACTTCCATTGAGGGATATTATACATGTAGTAAAGATCTTTCAAAGCGTTGCTAAATGAAAATTTGTGTAAGCCGCAAAGAAAAAGTCCATTGAAGGAGAGTGTGCGAGGATTGGCAATCGAATTTAATGCGCATTTTCTTTAAAAGTGTCAGCATCTGGGAACAGCACCACCCAGCACCCACGTTGCCTTTTGTCAACAACATCCACCCAATCTCAATCCCAATCCCAATCCCAAAAGTGTAGCCGGAGCCGATGCCGGAGCTCCAGCCCCAGCCCCAGCCCAGCGAGCCGCACTAATCAACACAATTACGGAGCAGTCGAAGGAAAACTTTTCTAATTGGATATGAAGACGCGCACATGCGTTTCTTTAAAGGCGGCATTCCACTCCATGTGCCGAGGGTCCAAATATTGTGACAAGAAAATGGAGCATCGCAGCTGGCAAAGGCATCAGTTTCAACTCCCATTTAGGCATCCCGATCTCCGTCGCTCCGTACACTGAAATGCTTTGACAAATTATTTTTAAGCCAATTTACAACTTGAGAAAAAGTATCAGGAAAACATATCACACCGGGGAAAGCGAGGCGAGGCGTGGTATGGCGAAGAACTCTGGATCCCCATGGGTGTGTGGGTGAGTGTTTGTGTAGGTGGGGCAAATATAATGCTGGGGATAAAAGTGTAAAGTTGACATCCCAGGCACATTACTCACTCGAGGTGCCAGCCAGCCATCCTGCCAGCCAGCCCATGAGCAGTGTGCAGCGAGCAGGGAGCAGCGAGGATAGCCAACCAGCCAACCGATTCCACGTCAAAGCCGGCAGGGAGTGGAGAACAGAGACCAGAAATGAGTATGGCCAAGAGAAATGGTAATGCGGCCGGCTGAGAGCCGATACTTCCACTTTCCACTCTTCTCCACTCCCCACTCTATCCAATCCTGAGTATATGCAGCATAGCAGTCAAGAGTTTGTGTGCACTTCTTTTGCAGCATTTTCTCAACGTCTCTCGACAAAATGTCGACATCGTCCTCGGCGGAAACCATTAATTTTGTCACTTTCGGAAGTGCAAAGTGGAGAAGGTGCACATGGCAATCGTAGTCGCTGGTTGCAAGGGCTGGGAGCTAGGCCATTGACCATCCGACAGCAAAACAATTTTCAGCAATATTGAGAATCATGAAAAGGCAATTAAATCCGGCACCTGCTCCTGCTCGCCTGCCTAGACAGAAACACACTGAGAGATTCCCACTGGCAAAGGAAGGACCCTACCCCAAGCCCCCCACATGAGTACATCTTCCCACCTGACTTTCAAACAAGTTAATTGCTGGCCGGGCACTAACCGCAATTACCACAAGGACAGCGAGAGCTTCCCCGCATGGGGGTCGCATGACACTTAAGAACGTTGAGGGGGCCACGAAGTAAGTCAGAGGCCTACTGACCGCAGAAACCGCACCACACACGAGGTAGGGCCGTGTTCATTGTTGGATGTTAACTTAATAATTACAAATGCATAATTTAATAGTTGCAAATTATGAGCAATACCGAGAGGAAGCCACGGAACCGACAGCCGATTCAAGAGTACGCACATACAAATGAAATTATGCTTATAAATATAACGCTTATAAATGCTTATAAAAATATCATTTTGGGAGACTAGGGCTCAGTTATCAATAACGCACATGATGTTGATGCCACTCTTCCCCAGATTGACCCCCTCGAGCGCAGACTCCTGATGCTGGCGCATGTAGATGAGGAACTGAATAATAACGTAAAACAAGTTGTTTCGGTCATATACGCAGTTGTGCAGCTCCTTGTCGCTAATAAAATTAAACTTGGGATTGAGCGGGTTGTTGCTGCAGAGGATGGCGCAATGGGCCTTGTTGTGCACGGCATTCACAATGTCCTTGCTGGACCGCTTCTCGTCGCGCATCAGTACATAGCGGCAGTGGAAGGGCCGCCCTCCTCCCTGGGGCATTGGCATCAGTTGGCTGTCCAAATACACGCAGAACAGATGGAATATAATCTGCAAGGAATAGATTAATGAATAGTCTTAACAGTTAATAGTTTCTATGGCTCCTTTCTTACTGCTGCATCGGTGGGCAAATGCTCTCCCCATTCCTGGCCGTTGTGCGCATTGCCAGAGTTCCAGCGGAAATCGGCTAGGCAGGAGCCCTGCGAGAGCTCCCTGATTCGTTGCACCAAATATTCCTGATTACTGAAGGTATCGAGAAAGGGCAGCAGCATGGGCAGAATGGGGGCACAGGTCTGTACGAATTGTTGGTTATCGGCTGTCTTTCGCAGACGCTCCAGGCTCACGGCTCCGATCTTCAGATCATGGAGGCCACGCTGCCGAAAAATCTCGTCCACATGGTCGATCTCCTTCACCAGTCGTTGCAGTATTGTGGTAGAGATCCACTAAAGAAAAACGGAAATTAGACCGACTTCATGGCACATTGAAAATTTGCATACATTTCTGAGGTTGGCCACATATTGTGACAGTTTGTCTGTGGAGATGCGATTGATGACTTCAGAGTTGCTGTCCTTGAACTGGAACGAACTGAACTCCTCAATGGACGTGGGTGCGTTCTCGGTGGAGACCGGTGGCGGCGGCGAAAGCTGATAGATTGTCTTCAACCTGTTCAACTGCTGGTTGCAACAGTTCCAGAACGAATTAGCCGAGCTCGTGTGCTGAACGTTGGGACCGTCTAAATTCTCCAATATGCTCCGCTGACGCCGGGCATTCTTCATCAATGCTGGCAGCTGGCGGGCATCAGTAAGGAAGTCGTCGTGCCGCACCTCTGCATAGGGAGAGTCATCGCTGAAGTTGCTGACGTTCAGGGAACTATTATGCATCATAGGCGAGGTATTGTACGAAGCATTCTGCATATGCTGCTGCTGTTGGGGAGTCCTTGGGTTGCTGGGACTGCGACGCAGCGATTGAGAACCCCAGCAGGAGTCCTCAAACGATGAATGCCAATTGATTATGGGTGTGTCATCTTCAATATCTGTCTCTACTTCATAGCAACGCGGCTTTTTAACCTTCTTTGTGATGATGGTTCTGAAAGAGTTGTCTTAACGACCACGAAAACATTAGGCGATTCTCTATATATAATCTGAATCAACTTCTTACCATCATAGCCATCCAGTAGACTCTTTTGAACATCTGTCCCAACCACCAGGCCTCCCCTAAACCATAACCACAAATACTTGCCCAGGCAGGCCACCGCACTGAGGGCTGTCACAGAGGTTACGAAGCACTCTGCCATGAAGAAGTAACCCTGCCGCAAGGACGGGCACGTCTGAAGCAAGTCGAACAGGAGTAGTGACAGGATGACCACGTTGAATGTGCACCATTTCAGGTATTTTGAGGTCAGGGCGCCGCTGAGGCGCAGATCTAAGCTCTTTTGCACAATCGGTGAGCTGTTTGATATTCAAATATGGTTGGTCAAGTCGTCATGGATGGTATTGCGTAATCTTACCATGTGTTCCTGGGGTAATTCATAATGTATATAATTATATATAGTTTTTAGTAAACAAAAGTTGAGAAAACGCCGAAAAATTGGCGGCTCGTTTCTTAGTGATGTGAAATACAATATTAGTGATGTGAGCAAACTTATCGAAAAGGTCTATATCGCAGCGCCAGCACGACCATTTTTAGAACTAAGCGATTCCGTCGTCAGGTGTCGCCTTACGAAAGCTTCTCTGTGTAGTTGCAAATTCGCAGTTAGAGTTCAAATTTCAATAATTTCTACACTTTAAAACATGTTTATAACCAGTTTATATTCGAGAAAAAAACAGAATCATGGAGAATGACCATATATACCAGAATGATGAATCTGGATAAGATCGGACCATATTTAGCCGGAAAGAACAAATCGATACGTGCCGTTTCATATGCAATGCGCAAGATTCTTTCTCTCTCTCTCTCTCTATCTTTCTCGCTCTTTCTCGTGGAGTGTGCGGCTCTTGAAGCGTGAAAAGTGAAAAAGAGAGAGACAGATAATACGGAATAAAAAACAACTCATTTAAAAAATAGTCATAAAAAAAAAAAATTTATTTATCGGATATAATTAATTATATAACAATGTGTATGTATGATCTATAATTTATATTCAAAACCAGTCCAATAATTTGTTGTGGAAGTCTGAAATGACTTGCTCACTCCTGATTTTGAAACGGTTTTTCAATTTGCTTTCTTATAGTGCTACATTTTGATTGAAAACGTTCATTAATGCACGTTTGGAACTACTCTTTTAAAAGGGCAAAGAGTAGGAAAACTATAATTTTAGGGTAAAGGGACTTTCCTATTGTCGAAGAGCACGTCTTCGTCTCTTCCGCTTTCCCACAACGGATGGGCCGACTCCCACTCCGACCCCCAGGCCTGGAACTGGGGCTAGTTGCAACAACAGGGGGTTGTTGATGAGGGCTGCTGCTATGCCCAAAACTGTAGCACTGGCCAGCGGAATGAGGAAGCTCTTGGCCAGCAGAGCTTTGGGGGAGATTTCGGGTGATCCCTTGTGCGAGACGATCTCGTGAGAGTCAATGGGATACGAGCTGTAGGTGTATTCTATACCAGGTCCGGCATAATGGCCCGGTTCGGGTCGGGGCCTGTAGACGTGGTATGGCGGCCCTCCTGCTTCGACACTGGATCCGTATCCGTGACTGGGAACTGGTCCCGAGTCGTATCCGTGTGAGGGTCCTGTTCCGTAGTCGTACGGATAGGGATGACCTTCATAAGCGTAGCTTTTGCCTCCTGATTCGCCTCCACTGCTACCGTAGTGACCTTTGTATGAATTATGGGGGATAGATCTGAGGGTCTTCTACACTTGAATTTTGGGATGATCTTACCCACGCTGATCCGATCCTGTAGGGGCCGACCTCCCTGGCGCCACTTGTCGTAGGCCTCACTGAGATTCTCTTTAAAGTCGCCAATCTTGGATGTGCTTCCAGGGGGAATGGCACCAATCGGCTTGGATATAAATCCAGCTGCCGTGCTGTCCAACTTCGAAACCGATCCTGGTCCTCGATAGAATTCCGGGGGTGGATCGTAACTTTTGGCGGCTGCTGCAGAGACTCCCGACTCCAGAGGCACACTGGCCTGACGTTTCTGTGGGGGCTTCAGCGGTGTCCAGGAGTCCGCTGTCTGAACAACAGCACTCGAATTCTGCTCCTGCGCCGCCACCAGAGATAGCCAGAGGCAAGCATACCAGCAGAAGCTGGATACCTGGAGTAGATTTCGTTTCGAAGCAAACATTTCGACTGGGATCGCGGCCTGCAAAAGCAGCGTATATATGAGGAGCAGTGTCTCCCAGCCGCTGGGGAAGATGTCATCATCTCGTGGCATTACAGTGTGGCGTCAAATTGCGGGCTGACGGCAATTTAGGCCTGCGATTGTTGTCGCCGCATGGCTGGCATTGAGATTGATCCGACGCGCCGCCTGCAACTGCGCTTGACATGGGCCACGATTAGTGCCGCCAGCTTGGGAGTTGAGGGAGTTCTTTCTTCACTCTTTCATCAGGCCTTTCATCAGCGGGGGCATCGGGCGTGTAGTTGCCAATTTGTGCCCAGTTCCACTACCACTCCTACTGCCACTCCCACTCCCACTCTCGGATTATTGAAATAAAAGCATTGGGTGAACACCACTCATACTCGTGGGCACAGAAACTAAGTAGTGGAATTATTCGCGCCCTCGACTAGGCGGAATAAAAAGCTCAAGTTTAATTAAATCATTTATCGCGGCTTATTTTGATGGTGACCCTGTCTGTCGGCCCAGGCCCAGGGGAATGATCTGTAAGACTATTCGCAGCTTACATATGTATATTTAACCAAAACCCTGAAGTCCTCTGCAAGGTCATGAAGATATCTGACATTTTCATCTAGAAATCGAGTGGGGAAAATGGATGTGTGTAACAGGAAGAAGCGTTTCCACCCCATAAAGTATTTAAATGCTTATTTTGCATCAATAGCCGAGTCTACAAATGTACATATATAGCTATGTCTGTCTGTCTGTCCGTCCTTCCGTCTTCAAGAGCGCCTATACATACATATGTATGTACATATGTATATCTCTTATACATATATCAAGAGTATACTTTTCGTGCTTTGCAAGCCTTCGGGAGCGATACAACGGCTTATGTTGGAGTCAGAATGGAGAAAAATAGACAGATGGAACAAAATTTGAAACATAAAATCAAATATGTATATGAAAATCTCTGAAACGGCTAGACCGATTTATAAAATTATTATTTTGATAAAAGTTAACTTCGTCCCTTTTGAGAACAGCGATACCAGAGGACAAACAAATTATATTGTATAAATTAAATAAATAATTCGGACTGTGTACCGAGTATAAAGTAAATCTGTGGTCTTTGCCGCTGCTCACAATGTCCCCCTCGCCTATTTTCATTTTTATTCGGGGATTGCATTGTACACTATTTTTCTTTATTTTCTTCATTTGGTGGATGCTTGCGATACATCTCTGGTATATCGGATTCGTCCGAGTCTGAAGAGGCTGGAAGCTCGCCATTCTTGTCGCCAAGCATCAGCCGCTCGGCCAACTCCACCTGGACAGTGAGGATGGCCGATAAGCCGAGTAGCAGCTCGATACGCTGGAGATACTGGAAGCGCAGCTCGTCGTCGCAGGGCTTCTTACTAACCACCAAATTGCTCGACTTGCCTCTGATTAGCTCGCGCCTATACATCTCCCATTCGATATTCTCGCGGACAGTGCGGCCGCGTCGACGGTAGTTCCTGCGAAAAACACGGCAGCAACAGCTACAGAATTTGAGTGTGTTAGCGAACTCGAGACGCAGGAACTGTAAAAAGTTGATGCGTTGTTGGTACTTATTTTCCTTGCGATCCTGCTCAGCGCTCTCGAAGTAGGAGAATATGAGGGCAGCAAACACGTTCATGAGCACCACAGCAATGATGAAGACCAGCACTAGGTAGAGCACGATCCCTAGGGACTTTCCACCGTGAAACATATCCGTGGGATGGACCTCCGAGCTAAAGCCGAACGCAAAGCACAGGCAGGCGATGATACACTTGAGCAGCTTTTGGAAGTACTCGCTGTTGTTGCCGTTGATGATGGCCACAGCCATGCCGAGGCCCATCAGGAAGATAATGATGATGAGTGCGGTACTGGCCACGGCTGGCCAGGCGAGATATAGCGTTTTGGTGAAAACGGCAAAGACGCTGGCAAACTGGAGCACCTTCCACAGACGTAGCGTGGTGACACACACGAGGAAGCCCACAACAACATTTATATACAGGTAGAGGCGAGTGGGCCGCTGGAAGTCGAGGTAGTCTCTCGTGGTGGATTCTTTGAGCAGCTTCAGCAGCTTGCTTACCTCGTACTCGCGGAGCAAAATGAGCAGTAGTAAGATCAAGTTCATAACACAGATGACCAAGTCCACCTTGTTCCAGGCATTTTTGATGGCAGAATGATTGTACCACAGCTTGACCATCAGGCTGCGGACAAATGTGATGACTATGATCAGGTAGAGGAGCATAACGATTATCTTCACATGGCTCATCTGGTCGAGGCTCTCGAGCAGCTTCGCACTCTGCACATCTGCGTGGGTCATATGATATCCGAACGCAGTGTACTCCACCATCAGTGTGCACACAGTGAAGATGTTCGCATCCGCATTGAACATGGAGAAGTCGATAAAGAACGCCGAGGTGTTTAGATAGTTGATCCAGTTGTAGGTCTTGAGGTATTTCAGCACCTTGAGGCTGTTGTGCGGCGCTGTGGTTAGGAGGGCCACATAGCCGAGCAATTCAGGGTAGTCCACGTCGTATCCATAATGATTGAAGTTCAGCAGCAGTCCATCCTCCAGGGTCGGCTTGTGTGTGATGGGTAGCCACGGTTCGTAGATCCGCCAGTATTTATCCTGGTAGTGGAGCCGCTGGTAGGGCTCGCTCCACGCGGGCATTCTCGTCAATTGGTCCCACGGCTTATTGTAGAAATTGTGTCTGTCAATATGACGCAACTGCCGCAGCCGGATTACGCCCAACCTCTTCATCTGCGGGATTTGACGCCAACCAGAACGCGTAGCCGGATTGAAGCCCTTGATCAGTGTTATCTCGATGAAGTCATACACCGTTTTCAAGGTCAGTATCTCCTTTATGCCGATTGTAGTGGTTGTATTTTGGGACATGAGGGTCACCACGGCGTTCGTGTTGTAGTAGAGTAGCGGATCCTGATGCACAAGCACCACAAACAGCAGCAGGAGAAAGTATGTCCCGTAGAGCTTCAGATCTTGGGTTATCTGGTAGTACTTCTCGTTCAGTTTCTCGTTGCGGTGCTGAATGGTGATCATAAGCTGAGATTTCAGGCTCCTCAATCTCGTCCTCAGGTAGTCCAAGTGGTTATACTTTTCCCTGGCGCCTTCCGGCTTGTAACTCATGACGCGCTTCTTCGGCCAGGTGGCCGAGTCGATGGACAGCACAATGAACTTGATCAGATCGAGGACAATGAACTGAAACAGCAGTACCAGCACAATCGTCACTACCATGGTCTTGAACTTCTTGGTCTCGTGCTGGAAGCCCGTGTGCACGGTTATTATGATGAAGCTCGCCATCAACACCACAGTGGTGACACCAAAAAATATGAGATTGTTTACATTTTGGATCATAGCAGACATGGTTACGTTTTTTGTCTTTTTTTGAGCCAAAAACCAAAAAAGGTTGAACTATGCTATGACATTATTTGCCCAGAGTCCTGAATAATAGTTACTAGACGTATATATATATATATGTATTTATTATGGTTACTAGATTCACCAGGACTCACCCCCACATAAAGCCCAAAAGAACAACCAAAATGAATTGAAGTTTTTGTTTCAACGTATTTGCATTTCATATTTATAATTGCCATTTGGTATATATGTATATGTTTGCCATTATATTTATGTATATTTAAATATAAATATATGCACAATTCATTAACTAAGTTAACGTCACTAAATTATTGTGATATTCTTTCGAAATATTCCTTTGTTCTGGTATACTGAGAGATGCTAGGTGCTAAAAAAAAAAGTTAATGATAGTACTGTACTCATATAGTGGATATACATATATTTATGTAACGGCTATAATAATACTGGATTCATCTAGAATACAATCTGAATATGTATACGTATTGTGTATCTGGCGCAGGCTTTCATACATTTTTGGAATTGACTTTCAGTTGCCCCGATCCCGTTGGTGCCTGGGAGCGCAGGACTCTAGAGCAGCTTCCACCGATGCTTAGACTGGAAACGGAACGGAACCTCTATGGGGGAACACACATACACATATTATTATTGGTTAGATACAGTTGGGTAATAGTAATGCCGGATTAGTGTTGGGATAGTTTTACGTTTATACTCGCGTTTAGTTGAGGGCCAGAGAGCGCTTGCCCCAGCCGCCATGCAGCTTCTGCCACTGATCGCGCTTGCCCCACATGCCCTTCAGGTTGTTCCAGGTGGGCTCGCGTTTGCCCCAGGCGCCCCTGAACTTGTTCCAACCCTGGGCCTGACGACGCTTTCCCCAGGCCACATTCATGCTCTTCCAGGCCCGCTTCCCCATGTTGCCGGCCGCCTCCGGATCCTCCATCATATCCTCGCCCGACTGCTGCTGTTGCGGCGTCTGCATATCCTGGTTGCTCGCCAGCCTCTCGAAGGTGTCCCAGTCGATGGTGTTGGTCCCATCCGTGATCACCAAGGGCACAAAGTGTCCGGTCATGTAGATGTTGTCGTCTACATCGAACGATGCCTCCAACCCGTCTGTCCCGTCCCTGCTCCGTTTGCCCCAGGAGCTCTGCAGTGACTGCCAGGCCCGCTTGTTGTTGTTGTACAGATCGCTGTCGCTCATCTGGTCCACCACCTGCTCGGAGAGGCCACTCGGCTCATTGCTGGCAGTGCTGGCGATGCTGGCGATGCTGCCAGTGGCCAGGCTGCTGCAGGCACTGCACAGAAGCAAGACTACCACCAGCAACAGGCGGTTCTGGGTCTTTGTCTTCGGGTGGGCCATGCTCACTGCGAAAATATGAAAAAAGGGAAATGGAAATGTAAATGTAAATGAAACTGAGTCTAAGCCTGAGTCTCAACTGAGGCCCTGAGGCTCAACCGCAGGGCCTCGAGGAATGCTCAATTAAGTCAAAGCCAACGCCACTCGACTGCTCCCTGGGGGTTCACGGGGGTCCTGGGGAGCGCTTTGTTTTCCCCCCCTCTCCCGTTCAACGTCAATCATTTCCGCTCACGCTTAAAAATTACTCCAACAAGAGGGGCCGAACAAGGAGGGGGGAACAAGCATAACGATTTAGCTAAATAACCTCTCTAATTGAAAGCGGTGGGGGTGGAAGCTTCCAGGAGGAGTCGCCGCCCAGCTGGATGTCGGAGGTCATGTCATGCCGCCTGTCGACCGCTGCGTTAAAAGGCAACAGCGCATAACAGTTACAATTTATGGCCTATTAATGTTCTCCTCCTGAGGTAGCAACCAGCGGGAGGCGGCATTCCGATGGAGGGTGCTCGGAATGTTTGCTGGCAGCAGGAGGAACGGGGAAGGAGGCGAGGCCAACGCAGCGGAATGATTGGGGATACGCGTATATCCCTGCCTATTGGCGGTAATCCCACGCACTTCTCAGCTCTGCTCTCCACTTCACTAAATGCCATTGCTGATTTGGCAGCGAGTGCAAACGATGGAGAGCTAGGAGCTTCAGATGGAAAGGATGGAGGCTGGTGAAAGGCCATTTCAAGTCGATAATGATGCTTTAAAACGTTAATATGCGTTCTTATAGTGAAGATTATGGATTTGTTTGTCCAACGGATTAAGTTCCTTGCGATTGCACTTGCGGCCGCTCCAAAGACTAGACAAAAGGCAGCTCAGAGCGGAACGGGTGCAGCAAGTGGGTGGATATTTGTTTGCACTTCCTGCCAAAGTAGTTTTTCCCATGCGCTCGCATATGCTGAATTACCATATTGATTAGCATACATTTCAGTATACAGAATATTCTTAAAAGCAAGCAAATCCCTATCCTGCTTATAGGCAAATGGAGGAAAATCAGCAGAATATCTTCGCTGTAACTTTCCCGAAATACCATTGATTGAAATGGGTTTCCTCTATATTCCTACAGAGGTTCGAATAATCATATATCAACGTATCTACATATATCTCTATTTATATTTCCCCATTTAATGTTATCCTCCTGGCTGAACCGCTTAGAGGCGCCAATCTGGAAAGTCATCTCCATGGAATCAAGTCTTCAAAGCCCGCCACAATTACAGCGCGTCAATCAGCATGGCAAGTCCGTCGTATCTTATCTGGGAGGTCTACTCCTGATTAAATGATGTTGTTTGTTGTCCGCTCGGATTGGCCAACTAATTGAGAGGCGTCGCGTCGGCGGAAAGCCAACCCGTTGCCAGCTGGAACTGGCTCCGGACTACTGACTGATGATGGTCCGAGTGTGAACCCATCTCTCGGATCTCTGGCCGCCTTATGCTGGCTTAGATTGGACTTAATTTGTGCGCTTGTCGTTGATTGATTGACGCCGCCCAGATGAAAGTTTTAGCGGCTTTGCGCCAAATTATAATATATAGAGCCACCGTGATGATGGAGCACGCATCAAATTTTATGACCACAATCAGCGGTGGCGGGAGGACAACAGAGGCCATCCAGGAATCAACCAGGAACCAAGAAAACTGCCAGAAAACGTGCGCAGGGTCAAGTTGTAATTGAAATTAACTGAAAAAATTTATGGCCTTTGCGGCTGACATTCTTCCGAATTTGTTAGTTGGCTCCACGCCTGTGTCCATTATTAATTTGCCTGCCTGCTTGAGAATAATTCATGTGGTGTCAGGGCAACGGCAACGGCAACGGCAACCACACCAGCCGAATCCTGTGAAGCCCTCTTCAGAGCCAACACACTCCTGGCCACATCCTTTTGGAGAGGACTTCTCCCCAGTTTGCTGGGCAAACAAATTGAAACGAAATTTTCGCGCCAAAATTAAACAGCTCGGTGGAAATCGAATTTGCCAGCTCGCCCATTCATTGTGTCTCCTCGATAAATAGCCTCGGCAAATATTTGCCAAAGGATGGCATTTGCCTATGAGTATTTTGTTTAAATAGGTCCCACAGCACCCACATAGAAGGACCACAGCACACCGCCTGTTGCCTGTCCTTTAAAAAAAGAGTGTAAATGGAAATCTTCATCGACCATCCAGGCTGCTTTCGGCTTGGGGGACATGGACATTAACGAAAATTCGTAAATCAACAGAATATCCGCAAAAGTGCAAATAGAATGCTCGTCTCAAGCAGGCGCTACTTGGCCCAGACCCCTGTCCACCCTCTCGACCCACACTCGATTCTGTTTTAATGCAAAAGAGTTCGCTCTGCATAATTTATTGATTCTCTATCAAATTTAGGCCGCTAAGCCGGCAATGGATTCAAACCACCCGAACAGTTCTGCGAAAATTATAATTATTTCAGTTCCGGCTGAGCTCGTGGAAATATTGAAAGGTAATAAAGGTATTAGCACGCTGGAGTTAAGTTTTTGTTGTCAAAGCTGTTGATTAAATTATGAATTCCTGCAGAAAAAAATGTAATCGAGATAGTTATTACTTGTTTTATAATAACACTTAAATTTAAAATGTTATGTCAAATCAAAGAAAGTTAAATAAGGCTGTGTTCCTTTAAGAACGAGAATAGTAAAACGCGAAGAAAGAGTATCGATGCCCCGGATGGACTCTGAAACAGGGGCCTTATTTCAGTAATTTTTGCACATTTTTAGATAACATTTCAGAAGATTGTTTGCAAATCATGAGATATTTAAATCAAAATGATCGCTTATTAAAATATTGAAATTACTTGCATAAACTATTTTCTGATTTTAAGAAAATAAGCGTAAGACTTTTCTCTAATCTTCTAATTTTAGAGAGCAATTATTGAAAAAGAAAGTGGGGAGCACATATATTTTAGCCACTTAGTTTCTATATTCCATAATTTTTGCAAAATAAACTTATCAATCACTTTTCAATTATGGTTTTTCAGAATCCGAGTTTCAGTTTTAATTAAATTTGCATGGCAAAACCTGTGCATTTTTAAATTCATTTTTCTTCTTCTGGAAAACCATGGAAGTCAGCCCCATCGGCCACAATTGGATTACGAACCACTCGCCTCGCCATATATTCAATATATCCAAACCACTCACCTGAGTATATTTTTGCACAATTTTGGTTGTTTTATTTGAAATCAAAGAGTGAACGGCTGCCGGGCTTCCGTTGTATCTGCGGTCGGGCGTTTTTTTCACAATGCACCTTCTGATTGGCTTCCTGATTTTTGTGCTCTGCTTTATAATAGTTTTTTCCACATGAAATTACTTTTATAAGTGGATTTGTGGGCCCACTTGGAACTCAATTAGCGGACACTTGCACAGCCTGTGCACCGTGGATGTGAAGGAGTGACAGAGGACAGTGTTATCGTAGGAGCCCTGTCTATGGGGCTGCGTGTGCGTAAACCTGTTGATCGACTGCTAATGATACGCAGCACGGCGCAGCAGTCGCTTATAAATCAAAACGGAAGCGACTCGCGGCCCGAGCGTGGACCCGGCGATATGGCCGAATCGGACTTCGGGTCCCAACAACAACAGGGGCTCCTCTACACTGCGCACGCACACATTCACATCCACATTTACAATGATGGGTGGCAGGATGTCCGCCTGTCCTCCATTGTAGTCCCACTGCCGCTTGCAACGGAAGTGCCAGTTGACGGGGTGTCCCCCTTACACTGCTACACTCCTATGTGGCAGTATTAGTAGTGTTGTAGTTCCTTGAGTTGGTGGCACACATGCGCGGCCCTACAACTTTTGTTTATTCGTCCCAAACCGAACCGAACCCAACGCATCGCATCCTCGATCCCCTGGGGAGTTGGACAGACTGTAGCCCGCGGGCAGGACTAGGACTGTGCATGTGCCTGGACGATGCCTGCGTGGGCCTTGGACTCATTCAAATTCAGGTACATGCTCCCTGTTGGGGTCCCGCCTTCAGGCATTTAAAATTAAACACGCTTACAATGAAGTGAAACCACTCAGCGAGCATATTGCATATTGCATTTCTTTCTGTCAGCGGGGGGCGGCGTGACACTTGACCAAACACAAATACAAATACTATTTTTTCCTGCCAATCACCTTCGATTCGCATTGCCATCGATGTGGGGGCACTTGTGGGAGGGCTGTGGCGGCTGCGTCTGCGACCGCTCCACATGTTTCACCTAAGCATTCGAGTAACAACCCTTTTAGTGCTTCATGAATATTTATGACGATATTGCGACGCCTCTTTAGACACTCCACACACTTTGTATGGGTATTCGAATTCCCTTCGAAAAAAACAAAATGTAAGAACCCCATACTCGATATTCCGAATAAATTACACCTCTTAAAATTCTAAGAAAAGAGCAATACCCCTAAATACTGGAAATACCACCTATTTCTTGATTTAGTCATGCACTACAACTTGAAAAAACACCCGAAACTCCGCGAGCGAAAGCGAGCATAAAGAAACTCAACGACGCCACAAGAAAGGCACAGTTTTAGTGATTTAAAGTCAACTCTGAACACATGACTTCATGAAAGTAAGTATCCTTAAAAACTAAGCGGGTTTATCCAGGTAATTTTCATGTATTTGTGTTTGCAGTCATCCAAAGTTTTTCCCTGCGATTCAATACAATCCTCGAAGAATCAAAAATTTATATACTTCATGTGGTCGGAAATGCTCTCCTCTGCCTATTACATACACCTTCCCGAATACAATATACCCTTGTTCTATACGATAACGATACCGTGTTTAAAAGTACACAAAAAAAAGGGAAGGAAAAGAGCTTCTTCAATTACGAGAGCTGAAGAAGATGTCAGCCTTTGCTACGTGGATGCATGGGCGTGCGGACATCAACAGGTTTTCATTTGTGGCCATTTGATGGGTGCCCGTGCCCGTGTGCCCTGCCCGTGTGCCCTGCCTGTGATGCCTATAAACGGTGATGGGAATATTTATGACACTGCTCTACCGGTGCGTATAATGAATGGGTTATGGGGGGACGCATTGGGACGACCCCCCTCATCCCTTATCCCTTATCCCCAACGATAAGCTACGTAGCTACTAATTGATTTTGCCACTGATAAATCGCTGCGGACTCAGAGTCAGGCTATCAATGACAGGTACATGTGTTGTTGGCTTCTCTGGGAGTGCAGTAGCAGCGGCAACGATTGTAAATCATTTCCTGTTTATGTGTCTGGCCTAATTGCAGCTATTAGCAGGTGACCTTTATACTGAGCGATGCGATCCATTTGGGTACGTCACTGAATCAAGCCATATCGTATCTTGTTGTTCGGGTGCTGTCAGAGGAACCTTTAAAGAGAAACCACGAGAATGTGAAATTGCATTGAAGCCCTTTTCTTGCTCTTGCTCTTGCCTTGACCAACGCACACTCCACACACCCGCACCGCGCCCCATCCCCGTGACAATTCCTTTCTATTCAGAATGCCACATTTGTATAGGAATCCCTTGGTGCTTTCATTGTGAAGATGGAGTAGTGGCTGCCGCCCGCTGTGCTGTTGGCAGCTAATAATCATTTGTTTGCACTTTGCATGCGCCAGATGGCAACAAAGGGCAGTCTATAAATTCAATTCTACTATAACTTGGCCACGAGCGTGCGAAGCCATGCATGGAAGTGACCGTTAAAAGCCACATTTTTCTATAAGTCTTTAAAGAATTAAATAACACACTTAATTGTTTATATCTATATTCTATATACCAATGTACATACATATATATTTGAAAATATGCTCTGTTGGTTCTGGCTCATTTAAAAACTCGAAAAGTCCTTCAATTTTGACATATGGACACTGGCGTTACATTCCATTCGTACGACAAAATAAAAAGAAAAACAAAAAAAGTCAAATAAGGATAGGCCTACATTTACAAAAAACAAACAATAATCGAACTTACAGTCTTAAAGTTATAAACCAAAATATGGTTGGGTTTACAAAATTGCAAAGCTCTGCATATTTGGCAGGATAATCTGTTTAAAATTGTTTGTGCTAATATACGAAGTACTGAGCGTTGAATGTCGATATTGTTAAAAGAAAAAAACCTTTTTTTTATACCCGATACTCGAAGATTACCATTACCACATTCTAATTACCATATTCTATTACCACCAATCTAATACACCCCTATTATTAGATTTGTGCTAATAGTGAAATTGTGTATCACCCAGAAGAAAGCGTTTCCGACACTTAAAAGTATATATATTCTCGATCAGCATCAATAGTTGAGTCGATACAACCATGCCTGTCCGTCAGTCCGCTCGTCCGCTCGTCCGCTCGTCCGTCTTCATCAGCGCCTAGATCTCAGAGACTATAAGAGCTATAGCAACGCAGAATCATAAAAAGTAACCGTATGTACCAGATTGCCGAATCTGGATCAAGTCGAATTATTAAAATGGCCAGAAGAAACAAATTACATTTCAGTGTCTACGCAACGCCTTTCAAGCGCTTACTCATCCCTATCTCTTTCTCGCACACACTTCAACGAACCGTGTACATATACGTAAAGACGAATATGCAAATCTGAAGTGTAGAAGACAGATATAAAAACATATGTAAACAAAAATTGAAACAAAAAAACTGATCTTCAAGGGGGTCCGACTTAATTTTTTAAAATTTTCTTTCATATTCAATTCTTCCCTTTTGTGTACATATAATAAGTTAAATAAATTGTAAGCTCTTATAAAAATATACTGACGGAGTAGAAGAATCGGATGTACGTATCTAACATTATGTAACCATATATTCAATGTTAATAAAAAATAAAAAGTCTATTATTTGACGAGATTGGTTCATTTTTTTTTAATTTTTTTAAGATGTGTAAATATCTTTGAGAGTCTTTGAGGAGACTTATTTTGTCAAGAATCATCTTTCTCATAGGAAGGAGATAAAGCTTAGTACTCAGATCCTAAAAAAAGTGCTAGCAAACGGAATCAGGGTTGATATTCGCATGAAACCGATAAGAACATTTTGAATACATAATGTTTTAGCTAGGGTCGTTCTACCCTTTTTACATTAGCCCGCATTATTGGATTTAATACTTTTCCAGCATATACCACCGGCGGTACGACGACATAATGAAATTAATAAAGGCTGCTGAGAGCTAATTGTTATGAAATAAGGGTAATAAATAGGGAATACAAAATAGTTCATTGCATTTTTGTTTAGGAAAAAAGAATTTATCCAATATTGCGGTGCTATATCTATGTATGTATTGTTGTTTTGCATCCTGCTCGTTTTGATAAAAAATTTGAAACTTTAACCGATTTATTTCTATACAGTGTTACCGCAAGGCATGCAAACCTGGTCACACTCGGCCGTTACTAGATTTTCTATACAAAATCTTCGCATAATAACTTTACAAAACCAAAACAATACGCAAAAAATAATTAACTTAAAAAAATAAATTTCTCAACTTAAACGAACAATCCCAAACAGGGCTCGTGAAGATGAATCTTCTCTTTGTCTAAACTCTTACAACAGTACCAGGCATTTTCTAAATGACTAAACGCATGAGCTGGTTAGCATCGTGTGTTCATTCTGGCCTTCATCCGGTCAGATTCAGATTGGACAATAAAGTATATATGACCATTATCTATGGTTTTTGAAAATTTATTTTTAATTTTAATATCGTCGTACCTTCAAAATTGTGCAAGCCACAGATTTCAGTCATTTGTAGGGTACAATTTTTAAATATCATGTAGTAAATTGATTAATTTATTGAATAAAATTATACATATGTTCATTGAGCGAAACCGAATATCAAAATCAGGAATATTTTTTTCATTCATGGACAGATCGTTTTTTATCAGTATAATTAAGGTATATTTTGAAAATGAGATGGTATTTTTCGGTATATTTCTGAGGGCCAGACGGATATGTTTTATCGATAAAATAATAGCATGGTCACTCTAGTAAAACAAAATAAGACAAAATACGACCGGCGGAAGCCGGAAAATAAAATGCAAGTTATACATAAAAGAGAAGGTTTTCCGTTATAAAAACACCTCACAATGGAAGTAATTTTACCCCTGGAACTGCACAATGGGCAGAAGTTTCTCGACTGTGCATCAAAGCTCGAATACGATGAGTTTTCAGCTGTAAGTCTGAGTCCACTCATCTACGCCATAACCCTTTGCTTAACCTTCGCTTACAGAAAATGTTTGTGTTCTGCACTGAATGCAGCGATGTGGACGTGTTTGAGCTGATGGGAAACCAACGATTGATGCAGTTGATCTACGGCTGGGAGGTCTGCCAGCTTCCCAATCCCGATGGCCTCAGGGAAGATTCATTGCGCTATGTTGTCCAGGTGCTGGCGCACTACTCGCTGCAGTTGTGGTTCAGTCAAGAATGGAGAAACTGTTCAGAGGGACTAAAACGCATGTTGCTCTATTACCTGGGCAAGGCAACGTCATCGTTTGCCCAGATCGAAGGGCTCTGCAAAATCGATTGGCCATATATCCTAAGTCTCCAGGGCAAACCCTGGCACGTGCCCTATCTGCAGCAGTTGTTTGCAAACCTGAGACAGAACAAGCATCATACCATTGAACATTCAGTGCTGGCTGCCACACATGAAGGTGAGTGGGGGACTGCTCCATGACGGAGGTTTACTGAATGTGTTCGTTTGCAGATATCACGTTCCTGCAGCAGGAGAAGCTAAACATCATACTGCTGCGACTTATACAGCTGTTCAATGCGGGTAACTTTGAGGCAGTGAAGCAACTTTCCCTAAGGGTCCTGGCCGCTTGGCTAAAGTCCAATGCCAATTCAAGCTTTGAATCCTTTGAGCATGAGCGGACGGCCATAACATTGGTGGGACACTTCTATCTGTTGACGATCTTCGTAATGGACGAGAATCGGGGCTATGTGATCGACAACATGGTGAGAAGGGGAATCTACGCATTATATTCAACTGAATTTATCAATTATCATCTTTACAGATGTACAATATACGTTTCTATGCTCTGAGCATGCAAGAAGCTCCAATTGTAGACAGCATTAACTTTACGCCTGCTCGTCTCATCGCTCAGGTGTGTGTACGCCTGCGTCTAAGCAAAAGTAGCTTCTTCGAGCAGATTGTGTTCAAGAAGTTCAAGCTGAATCTCATCACCTCGTTCGCCGTCATGCTGGAGGCCTATACAAGTTATGTACTGGGAAACCAGTTGCTGGAGTTGATGGCCCTAAACGAACACGATTTCCTGACGCACTTACCTCACTTTAAGGTCCTAATGCATCACTATGTGGAGGAGCGGGAGAATAGCGAAGCCTTTCTTCTGAACGAGCTGCAAAAGCTTGAGTCTCAGCGGAATAGCCATGCCAAACCGTATACTGTGAACTTGAATCTTAACTATCAACAACAGATATGCAAAGGCAATCGTGCCAGCAACATTGGTAACTACAAGAACTGCGATGATGATGAGAAGCCCTTGGCAGATGCCGACGAGGAGTTGGATCGGCAAATAGACCCTATCTTTCAAAATGTACCCAACAACGAGGAGGTATTGGACTTTGTATACAAATTGTTGGCACAACGGGTAAGTCAAATGAGTCAACCAATGTTATAGAATGCTCAAATGCTTTTTACACAGGATTTCCGAGGCTGGCAGTTTGCCAAGATAGCTCTGTTGTTGAAGATTATTGGCCAGCAGCTGAATGCCATTGAAATTTGGCGCTATCATCCCGGCCTGACCACGGACTTCATGCTTAACTTAGAGCACAAACTATCATATAACTACGCAGATCTGGCCAAGGTGTTCAGTGATCATGGCTTCATGGAGGCGGAGTTCTGGCTGACGGCCTTCTATCTGCATCCGACAACAAATAACTACAATGAAGTCAAGCGCTGTTCACGCATCAAAAAGAAGCGCATCATTGATGATGAGTGTAGTGCACAAACTGCTTGCAGCATCAAATACGAGCTGCTTAGTTCGACAATTGATGTCGATGAAATCGTTACCATAACCAATCACAATGCCCCCGTAGGAGACTACGAACCCATCTACAAGGCACTGCAGGCGTTGCGACTGCCGCGCAGCTTCATAAAGGACCTGCTGACAGTGATATTTCAGCCCCGAAACAAGCGCTATTCGTGGGCCCTTGAGTGGTCCACCTTGCACGAGCGGTGCAACGCGCTGCTGAAGAGTAAAGATCTGAAGAATAAGTTCGTGGCACTCAATATGGCCGAGGCTAACGATCGATTAGAGTTTCTCAAAATTGACTATGCCAAGTACAAGGATCGCCCGCAACTGGACTATGGCACCATTGAGGAGGGCTACGAGAATGCGGCAAACCTGGCCGAAGCAGAAGTTAGCGCGGATGAGAAAGAAGAGGAACCGAGTGCCAAGCAGCCCAAGAAGCGGAAACCTCCGCGCAAATTTTGGGATGAAGGTAAGCAAACCCCACTGTTTATACCCGGTACTCGAAAAGTATAGGGGTATATGAGATTTGTGGTGATAACGGATGCGTGTAACGCCCAGAAGGAAGCATTTCCGACCCCATAAAGTATATATATTCTTGATCAGCATCAATGGCCGAGTCTATATAGCCATGTCTGTCTGTCCGTCCGTCCGTCCTCATTAGTGCCTATATCTCAGAGACTATAAAAGCTAGAGCAACCAAGTTTTGTATCCAGTCTCCTCTATTATCACACTACTCCAAGTGTATTTACAAATTTCGCCCCACAAAGTACGAAAATCTGTGGCATGCACAATTTTGATAGTACAAGAAAACTAAAAACGCAGAATCATAGAGAATGACCATTTCTGTCAGAGTGTTGAATCTGGATCAGATCTGATAATTAATATAGCCACAATGAAGAAAACCATTTCGAAAGTCATCGTTCCCTCTCGCTCTCTCTCACACGCGACCCTGGTTGTTTTGCCTATTCGTCGAAATGAGCGCCTAGATCTCAGAGACTATAAGAGCTAGTGCAACCAAACTTTCTAACTTTTTAAGATAAAAGAAAACCAAAAACGCAGAATAATAGGAAATGACCGTATCTACTAGATTGCCGAATCAGAATCAGGTCGGATCAATATTATAGACAAACCGAACCAATTAATTTGAGTAGTTCTACATGTACATGTAGAAATGTAGAAGCTGATGTAAAAACTATATGTAAACCAAAAATGGAAACATAACTTTTAATATATAAAAATCTAGCATTGGGTTCGCCCTAATTTTTTGAAATTTTCCATTTGGGCCAAAATTAATTCGTTCCTTTTGCGAACATATAATAAATTACATAAATCGTAAGTGATATAATATAATCGTATGTGATATATATTCTGACCGAGTACCGGGTATAAAGTAGTACAACGTTCGATCTCATTGTATTCTCATAATTATGCATATACCCTTTTTTTAGTAATATCCGAAGATGAGGAGGAGGAGGAGGAGGTTGCCTCAGACGAGTCGGAGGCCTATTACACAGGCTCGGGCCGAAGGACACGCATTCGAGCTGCTGCTATGGTTGCCAATGCCATGCTCTCTGACATGGATCGGAGCATGCGAAGTGGTCGCCGATCGGCCGCCACCATCAGCTCTGCTGTCAATTCCGAACCAGAAGAAGAGACGGAGACTAAGCGCGAGCTTGAGTCTGAGCCTAAGTCTATGCCCGAGTCCGAGCCGCGAAAATCCCCGTCCCCAGAAGGGTCGGTCAATTTAAACAAGCTGTCATTCGGCGATCTGCTGGATACCCGAAAAAAGTTTAGTAATGAAACAAGCGGCTTCAAGGCCTTTGCCGACATCTGGAGCTTCGAAAAGGAAGAGCTTCAGGATGTGGCTTTCGGCAGCAATAGCCTGAGAGAATGCAGCTCAGTTCTAAATAAATTTAAAAGCTTGCAAGCCCTGAAAGGGTCTGCGCCAGCGCATTCAACAGACAGAGATGTGGAGCCACGAGGGATGAAGAGGCGCTGCGCGTCGGAAACTGACAGCGTGGATTCGGAAACTTCAACTATGGCCATGCACGACTCCACCGAGGAGCCCTGCGAAAATTTGTCTGGTGTAAGTAAAGAGTTAACACCTCCGCCGGCCACATCGTCTGATTTTAATATGGAGACAGGCGTGTTGCAGCACCATGAAAAAGAGATGGAGGTGAGCCAGGAGACCGGGACTGGAGTACAGAAAGGAGACGAAGCGACGACGACGGCGGCAGATCTCTTACAAGAAACGAATAATCAGGTACATCAAAACAAGCGCTTCAAAAGCAGCCGCGGAGCAGAATCAACCCATCCAACAGGGGACGATTGCGACCTAACCAAACGCCTTATCCAAGAGTGTCTAACGCGAACAGCCGAGGTCCGCTTAAATCTTCTTACTCTGCAGGACTTGAAGCAGATGCGTGAATGCCGAGTTCGAATCAAGCGCACCGACTTTGCATCCTACTTCCAAGAGAGAGAGAATACGCAGAGGAAACGAAGAAAGCCAGGACCAGGCAGACAGAGCCACAGCCATTCCATCACAACAGACAGTAATGCCTCTACGCCAACATTCGAGATGCAAAAAACCGGGAAGAAACGGGTTAGGGAATTTGTGCATATAACGTCCGACTCGCCGAAACCGTCACCGTCCGTGATGGTGCCCAAAAAGATATTCAGACACATTACCTCTGATTCCTCAACGGATCTCGAAGAGGTTCATCGGCCAGCCCCCCTCAATCGTAAACGAAGCGGCCGTGGTGGTCATAGCATCCCAGGTATCAGGAGGGTCAAGGAGCTCCAAGTGCGAGTCTGTCGGCAAGTACCTTCAGACAAAGCCTCCAGTTTGCCAGATGTGATTGAGTTGTCCTCGGACTCACACTCCTCGTCCTCGTCACTGCCGCGGACCAGCAAAGCAAGCATCCATTTCTCTCAGGTCCTGGAATTAGATCCGCTGTACGAAGAGGAAATTGTTCCATTTTGACGGTGCTAAAAAGAAGGAAGAGTAGCGTTCTCCCTGCACTAGCCTGGGGCGCCGCTCTACGTGTTCGGAACGAATGCCGACGAGGGGTTGCACATCGGGAACACCCTGAAAAATTGAATTTGTTTCGCTTGTTAGAATGCCATTGGCCTGGGGCACATTTCGTATTGGCTCTTTCCCGCACTGAGCCTGGATTTGACAAAATTATATATGTGCACATCTGTTTATCCAAAGCCCAAGCATTGTGTTTCGGCATCTATTTGGACTGTGTCGACGACGCCTGCAGGCTCGAAAAACCTCTCCATTTCGACCAACGCTCAGCAGCAGAAACAACAACAGCAACATGCACACTCCTCTCAATTAAGAGCCTAATTGATATGCATTGTGGTTCTCGAAAAAAGCGAATTAGCCACACGCGTCGGAGGAGTACTTGAGCTGGTCAGGCATATCAACACCACTAGCGGAAAAGAAGTCCGCGACACGTGGCTGTTTGTGTGAAATTGGTTGGCAATGTCTTCTCAGTTAGGGACGTTGGTTGAAATTACGTGCAGCCGGGAACGCTTGTGTTATTCAAATGAATCTGGTATTAGACACTAAACCTATTAAAAACATAATTAAGTTTATGGATATATAAACAGTTAGGATTGACATTATCGATTCGTGATTTATACAGAAATTTACAAATAATTACAATATAGTTTGATAGTTTGAAATATTCAACTCGTATCCTCCTTGGTTTATTTTTAATTAAGATGAATTAAGGAAAAATTATATGTTAGTTAACGTACTTACATATGTATATGGTAATTGTTTAGAGATCAGTTTAACTGAGAATTCCTAATTCTATTTCTAAGTATTTTTATTTTTTTGTGCTTGCCAAATGCCATATATTTGTACATGCGTATTTATTTATCAATTATGTCAAGAAAAACATATAAACATTGAAATGCATTTAAGTTGGTTGGCAAAGTGTTCTTTATCAGTGGTAACTATCTGCAGTTCGTCTGCCTGTATTATTTGTGACTTCAAATCCGGACATTCACTCAACGTTTAAACGACATACATCGGATTCTCCATCAACTCCATCGTGATTTTTGGAGCGCATGCCCGTATATCAGACCCTTATATCGGCAAAAGGTACATCTAAAAATTAAACAAAGTACAGCAAGGTACGGTACTATGATTCACTTACCTTTTGGTCGATGCTGTTGGCTGTGGCTTCCGGTTTTCTTGCTTCTCAACTATAGGTTGCTGGGGCGACCTAAAATCTGATCGGGATTAATTTCTTCTATTCCATTATTCGTAGTTATTGTAATAATTTTTCACTATATTTCATTCACTATTTTCATAATCCATAAATATAATTATTTTCAGAATTTAGATCTATTCTCCACAAACTGTTTCGAATGGCTGACATATTTCCTTCCTGGTGGCTGGCAAACTTGTCAAATCTAATAACACTATTCAATAAAATTCAACTTTTTATTTCCGCTGTCGCCCAAAATGACTTTTTCTGATCGATTTTGAGATTTCAAGAATAATGTTTTTTTTTATGGTTTAGTTTTTTTTTAAATAATTTTTTAAAAATTTGGTATTTTTCTTCAGAGGTAGTGCTTTTATTTTTCACATAACTTAAGTTTCTTACAACTGGTTGTATTGAACTTTACAGTTCTGAAAGCTGACAAATTTAGCTATAAGTACGACCCAGACACTTTGTAGCTGCAGCCTAACGTATGGAAGATATTAAGCATTCAAATTCAAATTTCATCACTTTTTTGATTTTTTTTCCCGAAATTTTGACTTTGAAAACTCAGGAAAAGTCGAAAAACAAATATTTTATGGCTAACATTTTTAGTTTTAGATAGACACATTAATAAGGTGTCTTAAAAAAAAAACTAAACCATAAAAAAATCATAATTCTTTAAAAAAATTCAAATCTCCAAATCTAACAGAAAAAGTCATTTTGGGCGACAGCGTAAATGTCGTGTTGACTAGTGTAATCAGTTAGTAAATGATTAATTTGCAACAAGGTTATTAAAGAATATTGTTGAACTATAGCACAAAATCGATTCGTTACTCTAGTCAACTTTGGTATTACCAACTAAATGAAATATATGTATGAATACTCCATGAAAATTAAATTTTATTTCGGTCGGGCGATATATTTGCTACATTTGCAGGAATGAGGCTATTGTGTGGTATTGAATTGTTTACCATTTTCTATTCTACATACATATGTATGTATGTCTAGTGCTCAGAACGATGAATTTGGAACCATTTATTGTGTGTACAGATGGATTTTAGAAACAGGGTTGAATCTGAACTCATCCTGATAAGCAAGCTGTTCAATGGTTCTGGTTGTGTCTGAATTTCAGATAATTTCAAATTTCCTGAAGCTCAGCATACCATCTGACTCATGTTTGAATTTAATCGCATGATAAGTTCAACCACGAACACCATTACACTAGATTCTTATACATACATATGTATGTATATAAGAAACAGTTAAGAGTAGTTATGAAATGTCTTATCCGCTTTCTGTGTAGGCCGGTATGGTATATTTATGTATGCGCAGTGCGATTTTTGCTATTAGTTTGCGATGGGCATTTTGCTTGCGCATTTGGGTGTGAGCAAGTTCTGACATCCTTCCGATAGGCCCAAGCATAGTGTTTCGGTATCTATTTGGACTGTGACTCGTACAGAAACCTCTCCATTACGACTATCGACCAACATGCACACGCCTTCCAATTAACAGCCTAATTGATACGCATTGTGTGTCTCGTAAAAAGCGAATTAGCCACACGCGTCGGAGGAGCACTTGAGCTGGTCAGGCATATCAACACCACTAGCGGAAAAGAAGTGCGCGACACGTGGCTGTTTGTGTGAAATTGGTTGGCAATGTCTTCTCAGTTAGGGACGTTGGTTGGAATTACGTGCAGCTGGCAACGCTTGTGTTATTCAAATGAATCTGGTATTAGACACCAAACGTATCAAAAGTGGTTATAATTAACTAGTGTATCGCAAAAGCATAATTAAGCTTTAGGACGTTTTAACAGAAATCCTAACTGTTATAGATTTGTGTAAATACAGAGATTTAAAAATAATTGGAATATATTTTAATACTAAGCTACAACCTCCGAAACGTTCGGCAGTTTTCGGCTTAATATTTTTTATTTGAAAACAAAAAACGAAAAAACGGTAACAGCAATGCAGGGCTGTGTAAGCATAGTTTCTGGCATATTTAACCCAAACATTTCATTTGACAATTTCTAAATTTAAATGCATACTTTCTACTTGATATCGGTAAAAATGTTCGCAGGTCCTTGTATCGAACATTTACCTTAAACTTAGAGGAATAGAACACAAGTGACTGTAGCCAAGTCCATGCACAGTAGCCCTCCATATGAAGGTCGATCTCCGTGGACAACCGATAGATCAGCAACGGTGATGATAATGATGATGGGGATGATGTGCAGCTGGAGCCCCCAACGATCCCTCTCCCAGTGACAGAAGCAGTGAATTGCGCACATCACCTGAAATATAGTTCTTTTGTTTAATTTCGACTAGTCTTCAGTCCCTTTGGAATCATCGGAGGTGTTGCAGGAGTTCCACTTGTACTTACCAAGCTCCTTTATTTCGCCAGAAGTGAACAGGTTGTCGGCAATTCCAACATGTTCTTCTCGGAGGGCATCAAGTATAAAATGGGAAATAATGCCAAGGCTGTCATACGAATGTTCCGCAATCATACTCCCAAGGGATCCATATGGACGTCCTCCATATAGTGGCTGCCTACACATAGGCTGGCCCCAGTTAGTTGTTTTGCGTTCTTCTAAGAAACTTGTCCTCTCTTTGCCGAAGCACCAGACGTTATAGGTTCCTGAGTGGAAGAGTTGAAGGTACATACATATGTAAATGTTTAATACAAGGACCTGCACTACAAGAATCTTTAAAAAAAAAACATCAAATACCCTTAAAGGACCGCGATTAATCAGGAAATTACATTTAGACGGACGTGGACGGTTATTGTGTAATTGAATTTCAAAGATTTAGTTTTACAAAAATCAAATCGAAACAACCAAGTATGCCATTGAAAAAATATCAAAATTTGCTAATTAAAAATAATAGAAATAGCGCTTCAACTAGGGATATTTTTTCCGAAATTTTATACCAATTCCCGCAACCCAGCAAGGTATGGGACTATCGTTCACTTACCCTTTGGTCGATGCTATTTTCCACATCCTCTGGCTTCCCGATTTCATGATTTCCGGCTATTGGCTTCTCGGAGTTCGACCTAAATTTTGATCGGAATGAATTGCTTTTATTCCATTATTCATATTAATGAAAATAATTTTTCACTATATTTCACTCACTAATTTTTAATTTTGTTTATCCATTTTTTTTTTAAATTCAAAATTTTTATGCTAAAGTCCGGAATTGTAGATGTTTTCTCGACGAACTGTGCCGAATGACTGAAATATTTATTTCCTGGTGGCTTGAGCTAAACTTTCTAATCTGAATAGGCTTGACGTATAAAACGTTGCAGTGTGATCGATTTTAGTAAGTCTAGTAAATGCTTAATTTTAATCTAGTATTTTAAAGAGTATTGTGGATCTATAGCACCAAATTGACTCATAACTTTAATAACCAACCAAATGAAATATATCTACAACAATCACCCAATCTTTGAAAATCAAATATTACTGTGATGGGCATGGTTGATAACCATGAAGCCACAAGCCATAGAGCCATAGAGCCATATTGCTCAATTAGCACCCTTGACACTCTGGAGTCCTCCTCAATTGTGCCAGCAATTTGCGATAATTTCCGCATATCATAACAGATCCGCACGTGGCATCCGTTCCCGTCGGCCACTTAGAATCTGTGAAATCGCTGCCCGCAGACGCCTCGACTTAGATGCTTCTTGCCCCATTTATGTATATGTATATCTATGGCACACTCTGCCACTTGAGCAGCCGGTAAGACCACGGCACGTGGCCCGGCCTTAGGTTGGGCCGAGGAGGGAGTGAGAGTGAGAGTGGGAGTACACATGTTGCGTTTTCGGAAGTGTCGGAGGTGTCCTGGCCACGTGGCTCTAATTCGTTTAGCGACAAGCGTAAGCCCTAAGTGATTACTGCGGTTTAAACGACAAAAGCGAAAGAGTTGCGGGTAATTGAAACGTTTTGAATGGCAATCGCATTAAGCGGACGCAAGTTCAATGTTGTGATAAAATAAAATGGCAATTGTTTCTAAAATGCGAAATTGATATACTCTAAAATGTTAAAGGAATGCCACCAGAAGCGTAAACTTGCAGCAGATTCGGGATGAACGTTGAACAGATATATTTTTACTGACTGATCTATACAGAGACATATGTATAAGTTTATCCAATAATTCAAGTCAATGTGTTTTTGAGTGTCTCTTAAACATTTAAAAAATGTGTTTATTCCTTTATTACTGCTAAGAACACCCAAAAGAAAACCTCTTTCAAATATGTAGCTTGATTTAAGTCTTCTCTTCAAGATGTGAAAGTCAGAACAACCGTTTCACGAGAGAGTATGTAGCCACCAGCAAATATTGCTTTGAACTTTGATGAAGCCGTTGGCATCATCGCTGATCCTCGCCAGCCCTGTCATCCTTCCGATTGGCTTAGACCGCACCGCTAGCCAGCAAAGCGTAAAAAATGCTCGTATTTTAACTGGTAGCGATACCAGCTATAACGAATCTCCTCCGAGAGTGTTTCCGTATACGGACACGTGCATTGTACATCTGTGCGAGTGTATGTGTGCGAGCAGGCAAAAGCAACCCCCTGGCGACAATCACGGCGCGCATATCTTTTGGGATTTGTGTGTGCCATGGCGCCGCCACGACCGACGACAATGCGCCGAGGGTTGTTGCCGCCGCCTAGACCCAAATCAGCGGGCTTACCGCTTCCAGCGCGGGCATTAATGGCTGGCCCCGGTGCATAAAACCGGTGCGCACTCCTTGCCAGCTTTTAGTTGGTGCGGGCACGCGAGACACAGAGAAACACCCAGCGACACTGTCCTACTCTGAAAGTGAAAAACGGAAATCATAAATCGGAATTGGGAGGCGTGGAAGGCGCGTAGCGACTGTTCGATACAGGATAAACACAGATACAGACCGAGGATATAGTTTATACCGAACGGAAATCGAGAGCAGATCATGGCTGCTTGTTATAACGCCTACAGTGCTCCCCCTCAATCCTTCGAGTTCGACGAGGACGATGACGATGCATCCTTCGATAGCGGCTACGAAAAGAGCTTCGAGACGGAGGCTCAAGTCAGCTCCCGGCGGCGTCTGGATTTCGATGAAACCTACAACAGTGCAGCGGCAGGGCCGGCGGCACCTTTGGCCTATGCCGGCACTTGGGACACAGCCCCGATCAACTCACCGCCGGCAGGATTCGTGGGCCTGCTGGACACGAGCAGCAACCACAGCACGCGCAGCGGCCGCACCCTGGTAGAGCACCTAAACAGCCGTGCCACTAGCGGAGGCTTCGAGCCGCAAATGACCAGCACGCCGGTGAAGTCGCCGGAAGATCCGGATGCACCGCGGCCCAAGCGGAAATATGCCGTCGGCAAGAACCGCGTCACCCGTTCGCGCAGCCCAACTCAGGTGGTGCGCATTAAGAAGTTCCGCCGAATGAAGGCTAACGATCGGGAGCGCAACCGGATGCACAGCCTCAACGATGCGCTAGAGAAGCTGCGGGTGACGCTGCCCTCGCTGCCCGAGGAGACGAAGCTCACGAAGATCGAGATACTGCGGTTCGCCCACAACTACATATTTGCTCTAGAGCAGGTGCTGGAGAGCGGGAACACTGTCAATCTGGACCTAGAGAAGCTTCAGAACTTCACATTGAGTGGGGAGCGCATCACCAAAGAGCTGTTCGACGCCCTCTTTGTGAATCCCCAGCCATTCCCCATGTTTGGCTGCGGTCGGATGTTTCCCTACGGCCAGACGCAGCAGCCTCCTCTTTCCCAGCATCCTGAACCACATTCAGATTTGCATCAACATTCTCATCCTCATCCCCATCCCCATCCTCATCCCCATCCGCATCACCATCAGCCGCAGATGGTGCCCTTCCAGCCGGGAATGGACTACCCTACACCAGCGCCTCAACCTCATCCCCAGCATCCAACTGGCTTCGACTTCGGGAGCAGCATGCGGTATTATCAGCAGAATCCACAGCAGGAGCCGAACCCACAGCAGACGCCACCCGCTGGCCAGTTCTCGCAGGAGAAATATGATCTCTTCCGAGGCAGCTTCGAGGCAGCTGCCAATCTGCCGTCCTCAGCCACGGAGCCGGCAATGCACCAGCAAAGCAGCTTCTACACGCAGACGCCGCCCTGGAAGGAGTACCCAGAGGAACAGCCCATTCACCAGCCACAGCTCCATTCACATCCACACAGCTATAAGCAGTTTGCCCCCCAGGTATAGCAAACTCTTGGCGGTAGAACTTGCGTTTAACAGCGTGCAGAGCGTGATAGATTGAGACAAAGATTTTGAAGATTTGCAGAAAACTGATCCATGGGAATACACAATAGATGATCTCGTGACTGACTTTGGGTAAACAAAAGTCATAAAGTTACTGGCGAGAATCATCTAAGTATTTGCATCCATCACTTTTCGCTAAGCTACAAAAATCAGTTGATATTTGTAATAGGTGAACCACTAAATTGATTGCAAGGAAATGGCTTTGTTCCATTTGGATTCTTCCAAGACCCAAGCTGATCCTTGCCTTCAATTTAAAGTTATGTATATTAGAGAGAGAATCGCAACAGAAGAATCAATGTCCATATACGAAACACAATCCATAGTTTAGCTCATTCAACAGAACAGACCTCTATTCCATTACAAACTTAAACTTCGATCTACATTGGTTTCTTTGTTGTGGATCTCAGGGGAATATTTGAACAAGGAATGCTTCAAAGGATAAGCATTCTTTTTCTCAAAATATTCCATATTCAATTAACTATATAGTACAAATCGGTTGTCCATAGAACGAATATGTATGTACCTTTGCCATCGTAGACATAAGCGTAATCTTAGGTATCACCACAATCGCCACAATGTATCATGTATGTATTAGGTAACACCAGGAAACTGTACAATCGATGGACTATATATAGGTTACACCAGATGCTGTATCAGTTATTGCAATGCAAGGAAAGCGAGCTAGTCAGGACTACAATTTTATCGTGATAAGATTGAATTTCGATGTAAAGCCATAAAGAACTATTTATATTTACTTTACTATTTTTTTTTTTCAAATAAAGTTGATGATCAAAACGAACCAGAAAATTTCAATTTTCCATCGCAATCAGGATCTAAGAACACATGGAAAAGTCAAAAATAGTAGCCAAATCAAACAACCCCGAGAACGGGAGAGGCAGAGAGTCTCTGTATGTGTGCGGATTTGAGATTCCAAACAAAAGACTTAAATTCAAATAAATATTGTATATTGCAGTGCACATAAAATGAATGGTTTTCTGTGTGTGTGCATTGCAGCTTGTTTTTACGAGTATTGTAGGGGGCATTTTTGCGCCCTTACAATTCGACATGGGGTGAGTTCAAGTAGAAACTCGGCTGAGGTCGAACAATGGAAGATTGCCCCGTCACCTGCCACAGAATTACAAAACGAATGTACCAACAGCAGCAGTAGCAGCAGCAGCAGCGGCAGCGGCAATGGCAGCAGCAGCAGCAGCAGAGTTATAGGCAGGGGTAGAGTCAGGACCGGCAGTCCTGAAACATGAGCCTGTAGTGGACCTGCATGAATGCCACTCAAATTATTTAGTTGAATGAACCGGCAAGAGTCGAGATACAGGAGAGGAGAACGGGAACTGACTGACATTTTCCGTTACGAGGCAAGGGTGAACAGGATCCCAAAGATTCCGAAATGGTAGAGAGGAATTCGGTTTCTCAAACTTGTGATTATTTTAACTACTAAGCCGGATCGGACCCGGCGTTTGTCATTTGTGCAGCTTTGTTGGAGGTGTCCGGATTTATCTTTACAATAATCATTATTATGGCTCGACATGGGCTCCGTTCCTCTGTTGTTCCGTGCCAGAGCTCATAACAAAGGCGCAAATACGCAGCGGGTGAGCCAGCTAAGCTGCATTCAATTTCCAGAACTGTCACCGAAGGGATGCGGCTGGGGCTGGGGCTGATACTGAGGCAGAGACTACATCTGGGTACGGGCGGGCATCATTAGCGATACGGGGTAGCTTTATCTAGATGGCTATCGACGGATCAATGACGGCATCTTCCCCTGTTCTATGCTAATGCACTGTCGGAGCTGCAAAAACAATTTGGCGATGGCCATAAGGCGATAAGCAAACCAAAATGGAAACAAATTGCCATGGACATGCTAAAAGGAGCAAACACAATGGCATCTTCGACTGCGTCAAGTGCTGGTCCACAGGGTGCGGTTCATGGGCGGTTCCATGGAAGTGCACAAAAGATACATGCTACACAGATGATGGATAATATGCCCGAGGGCTCAACTTGCAGATATGTAGCTAAAAGCAATGCCAAATGGTTCTGGGTTTCATAATTCTTTTGAATCATGTTTCTCCATTGAAATGATAGAAGTTTTGCCTGGTAGACGCGCAAAGAACCGTCAAATAAATATACTTTCTATATAAAATAAGATTGTGTAGAAAAAGGTTAGCTAACTGTACAAAAAGAATCTGCAAAAATGTATAGATTTAACCTTTCTGCTCGCTTTGTCAGGCATGAAATATGCACAGGCCATATATCACGTCGTTGCAGAACTGGATAGGACAGGACCTTGTGCAATTTGTCTATTCCCATTTCGCAGATCGAATTTTATTTGGCGAATTTATTGTTTTACGCCTTTTTAGCAAGAAGTTGACACAGATACTGGATAACCCCTTTGGCTTTGCCTTTTGCACGTGCAAAACTCTGCCTCCAACTCCAACCCTCTCCATGGCGTAACCCTTTTTGGCTCTGATCAAACATCAGCACGGAAGATTCGCTCTGGTGCTAGAGCTACACGTTCATTTTTTCGCGGCAAGTTGCTCGACCTTTTTACCCATTCATTGCCCTGCTCGAATTGGTTTATCTGTGAAATCTGTGACGTTCGCCTTTCGGGGTGTATTCGTTACTGTTCCCGAAACACGGTCCTGCGATGATGTCTGAGCTATCTGCCCTACCTTTGTCGCTTTTGAGTTGTGTGCTCATCTAACCGAAAAACATTGGATAAACAAACAGCCGTTCGAGTATTTTGTTACACTGAGTAACCCGTACCAGTACCCGTACCCGTACCCGTACCCATTCCTATACCCACACCCATATCCGTACCCTGCTCTGGACCTATTTATTTCTCAATAAGTTCGGAGAACCAGCTCGGCGAAGGAAGCCAATCTGTCGCATTTGTGTGCATGTTTGGCCCGGCGAGGATAAGCGGGATGGGATGGATGCTCGGCCCTCAGAAACTGAAACTGTAAAATGTTATGCAAGTTCTGATTTTAATCCGATCAGAGCGGTTTTAGTCAAATTTAAGCAGATTTATGTCACATTGTTGAGCCGAAAAGTGGTACACGAGAGACGAAAAACACAAAACAAGAAAATGCTAACACATGTAAATCAAGAATCAAGATAACTATATCGCGCCCATGTTCCTTTATTGAGCAAATCGAATCGAGATCATGTTCGACAATTGCAACAAATTTGATTTAAGTTGCGGGAAATCGAACTAAACTGTAGGAATTGCTGGGGTAGAAGTAATTTTAATGGATTCTTGGATATGTTGTAATATTTTTTCTGGAAGCGATGCTTATCTTGAAGATGCAAAATTGTCAACCATAAAATACCTATTACATTAATTTGAAATATTTGTGAAGTTCCTTGGAAATAATATTCATCGTAAGTTAAGCAAATACTATTTTTTTTTTTTAAGCTCCACTATTCTGTTTATTAATCTTGGATGGTACGCCAAAGTCGAAGCTCAGTTTATTAGGGAAACAAATGGCAATGGCACAATCGTATGCTGATTTAGAAAGAGTTTCGGAATCACTTGGAATTATTTTCAACCCCATGGAGAATCGTTTTTTATTCCAGTCACAGAATGAACAAAAAATATATTATATGTATGTACATATTCCTTTTCCAAATGAATAAACTGTTAGACAAACAATACATTAAACTTTACAACTTCACACCCGCTGCTGTTGTACGGAATGCATTAGCATTAGCATTGGATGGTAGTCCTATCCAGCCCCATTGCAGGGCGGATTCCCTCTTACCTACGGAAAACTAGAGGAAGACCGGAGTGGTAGATGGTAGATGGTAGCTGTCGCTGTAGCTGTACCACAAACGATGAGTTGATTGTTATGCAAATGAGCAGGACCAGGACGAAATGCGAGTGCTCAACCCCGTGCCCAGAGGCTGAACAGAACTGTTCCCGTACTGGCTGCAGTTCATCAAGTGGTCATAAATTTCTACATAGTTGGACAGAAATAGAGAGAGAGAGAGATTTCTACAAGGACGCGCGGAGCTATCTAATTACTATGCAGCGCCATGTGCATAATGAATTTGACATTTCTAATTTATGGTTGATATTTGTTAAGGTTTTTTCTCTGCTTTGCCGTGAATAAATTGAATCCAAAGGTTAGCCCTAAAATGTCGACAAAACAACGGTTTCATGCCTAGTTGTTGTTGAGTATAAACAACGGGCACGGTACAGACTTAGGATAATTGAAAGGTGGTTCGGATAATGCCTGTGCCCACAAAAATCCTTTGGCTCCATGGCTAGCGTTTGATCCTAAGCTCTCACTTCTGGTGCCCTGGTGCTCTGGTGCTCTGTGGGGTAAATCCTTTGGCTAGTCCAATTGATCAGCGATTTATACCAAGCTGTCGTTTCTGGGTAATTCCACTTCCGGCTTAGGCCGGAAACTCGCGCGAAAATCCCGCGATAATTCCATCATTGTCTGACATAAAAATAGAAGGAAATTGCGAAAAAATTAACGAAAATCCAGGCAAAAAAATGTTGCAAAAAATTACCCCAAAATATGTACATATACACGGGCAGCCGAACAAGTAGTTAGCTGCAATTACGCAGACCCTGCCAGGGTGAGTCCTAAGTCCCTTTTTATGGCCCCGGCACCTCGCCAAGCGACCGTTATGATTTCCTTTCATTTTCATTTTCACTTTTAGTTTTTTGATATGCACGCAAGTCTTTTGACTATTTGTTGCACGTCCAGGAGGAGGAAGAGGAAGAGGAGGGACGAAAAAGGAAATGGCCGGGGGCCTCAGTCATTAATTGTTCGCTTTGTTTGCCAGTCAGCCAGTTGGACATCTGGCCAGCTGTCTGACAGCCCGACAAACACGGACACTAACTGTCAGGGAATTGGATTGAATCTGGGGTAAAAAGTTGATTTGTGCCTCGTGCCGCAGCACAGGACACCTGCAGGGCAGAGAGGTATCTGGATCTGTACCTGGTTAGTGGATAGTGGATGGAATATGTGGTTTATAGCGAAAGCAAGCCAAGCTGCCAACACTTGCGGATCTCCCACACTTTTAAGCTCTTTGGCGCCGTAACTATCCATCCATCCGATGGTATTAATTGGCGATTACCGAAACGTAGGGGCCTCGAGAGTTGGCGCCGTCAATGTTTACCGGGGTTCGCTTTGTCACTCGGCTCTGAAGTGTGATTTATGAGGATGGCATCGCCATCGACGTCATCAATCACTGTTCAAGTGGAAGGTGATTTGGCAGAAAGAACAATGGGAGCTGCAATCCAGGTTAGTCGGGTTTTATGCTAATTGTAAAATTTTGCCTTAAACTGGGGAATTGTGCACGAATCGCGTTTAATTACACTCAGTCTCTGTTGCGCCGTGAGGGCAAGCAACAGCAGTGCAACCCCCACAAGGTTTGACCCGACTCGAACAACACTTGATTCGCTGTCTTGGGCTGTTGATGTTGTTTCGCTTTAAAAAGTTAGAAAAATAAGTCGATGGATGTGTGGCAGGATACTACCAGCAGCAACCCCCGGAGCCAGGCCAACTGAACAGTACAGTTCATCTTGCACCCTTTGATTTAGTCTGGAACAAGAACAGGAACCAGCACCAGAACCAGGGGCAGGGCCAGCATCATCCCCTGTTCGTTTGCTCTCTCTCTTTCGTTGCCAGGGGCTAATGAGCGCCGCACATTAGTTTTAACAACATATATTATTTATGGGTTTTTCCCCTCGTCCGTCCTCCCTTCATCTGCAGCTCCCTGGCCCTCCCTTCCCTTCGCTTTGGCCAGAATGTTTGCTTTGGACGTTACATTTACACTTGCCTGCATAGTGACGCACTTCCCGAATGAATTTGAAATGAGAATTTGAAATTACTATAAGCAGGGCAACTTTAATTGGAATCTGGACAGAGCGGGTCGTTAGCAACTCGACCAAAGATCTGATGGTTCTTGAAAGTGTTGAAAAAAGGAAGCAGAGATAGGGCCAAAGAATGCTGAAGACTGAGCGATGACAAAGCATTTCAGACGTTTTTAATTACTCTGGCCTTGGGGTCTGGTCTCTGGACTCTAGACAAATTTCAGTACTGATCTGAAGATTATTTACGAATTATAGTGGGAAGATGGGAGACAGTAGTACTTCCCAGAGGAATATTTCACGCTGGCTAGAATTTGTCGACAATTTAGGAAAGGGTTAAAAAAAAAGGAAAAGGTTAACCATCTGCAAATCAATGCATCAATGCGTCAATGCATCACATGAACAAAGAAATTCAGTATGAAGTAAGTAGTTGCACCTTTTAACTTCCCATATTGAAGGGTATGGCCAGGAGCCGGATGGCTTTTAGTGGGGAAACAATTAATTTGCATATCACTTCACACCTACGTACGAGTATGTACAGTGTACATACATACATATATCCCAGACCCAGGTAACCAACGCCAACGCGGCGAAAACCTTTGGAAAATGACTAAATGCTCGTGTTTAGCTTTCACATTTTTCGTAGTTAATAGAATTTATTTGCACACATGTTCACATTCGACAAACTACTTAGTCTCGTACGAGTATACGAGTATAAATATATTTACTTAATAGCAGAAACATATGCATTCTGTTTGAAAATGGGAAATTCAGTTTCGGCTAGCACGCACATGACTGACTCCGACTCTGATGACGACAGGGCCCCATCATCATCATCACGGACTGCGTGGAGTTCGAGGATTTGAATATGGAGCTGGAGCTGGAGCTGTAGCTGGAATTGGTCTGCATTTCGAGTGATATTTATTTTGCACTTGTTCGACATGTTATGGGCAAATATACGATAAGATAAATAGGTTTATATAAGTAAATGCATTCTATTCCTACCGAAATACATAAAAAAAAAATACAAAAAACCCGCAGATTCGAGGCGAGCGAGGTCCGTCCGGGCAAATCAGATCAGCAAATCGACCCAACCTCGAACCAAATTCGTATTTCAGCGCAAATGACACAAAGAACTGACTTTACTTAGGCTAAGTTTTTCAGTTGGATAAACGCTAGACTTTATACAGTTTAACCTCACTTAGTCTATATACGATATGTACGATACATACTAGATCACGCGCATAGTATGCTTAAGCTTATATATGGACTGTTTTGGCATTCCCTCTGCCAATCGAACTCCCGATTCGCAGCTGCCAAAGGTAGATCCCTCGCCATCCGATCTCCAATGCTGCTGGTGCGAAACGGAGCTTAAGTCTTGTGCACTAGTTTACTAGGGACCTGGACCTGACCGTGCAGAAGATAAGCTGCGGCTACAAGGGCCCGTAGATTGGCTCCGAGTACAGTACGGCGGGCATCGAGTAACTATATGAGGTGGGTGTATGCTCTGTGGGCGAGCGCAGACTCGCTTGCAAACTCCGCTTGCTGTGCCGCTTGAATCTGTGCGGGAGATTGAACCATCATCATTATCATCATTGCTTCTAGAGAAGATGAATTACTTACTTCTTCTTCAGACAGCAGGCGGTGCACAAGGAAATCAGAGCAGCCAGGCCTATGAGGGCGGCCAAAAAGACCAGCCAGGCCCCCGCCGAGGTTAACATTCCGGCGAAGAGAGCCGCCGCATGGACCCTTCTCACCGAGCACGATTCCACTTCACTGACCCCGAAGGCGGCGTAGATATCGATGAGCTCCTGGCGCAGCTGCTGCGAGTTCATCAGTTTCTGCATCTCGCTGAGGGACAGAGCAGCCCCGTTCTTGAACATCTGGAAGCATGAGCTGGTCGCGGTGAAGTCCAGACTCATGTCGGGGCGCGTGAAGACCTGGGTGTCGAGCACGTGCAGTTCCAGACCCAGCGGCTTGAGTTTCTTCTGTAACTGCTCCTGGAAGGGGCGTATGTTGTGCTGGATCTCGTTGGGCGGGCGGGCAAAGACGAACTTCAGAAGGGACTTGTCGCGAATGACGAACACCTTCAGGTGGCTGTGTGCCTGTCGCTTTGGCTTGGCCGAGTTGTTGGCAGCCACTCGCATGAGGAAGTACCCATCCACGTAGTCCAAGAAGGAGCCGCCAGTGCGCAGCTCTCCGGTGCGATTGTTAAGGGTAAACAGGTTCTGGAGATTGCCAACGGCCAGCTTCCGACTCCGCTTATAGAACTGTGGAACAAAAGTGACATTCTCAATGGATAGGGAAATGGGTGGCGCCTCGGCATCAGCGTCGTTGGAACGCAGAGTGGTGACAACCGTGTCGATGGGGACGTTGATCCGAATGCCCACGGTGGGGTCCAGTTGCTCGAACTGCGGCAAATTGTCATCAATATCGAGAACCTTAATGGTAAGGCGCAAGTGAGAGGGATCCTGGCGATCATAGGGATCTCCGATGAACCTGTAACCGGGTTCTCCTAACTTGAGGCACTTCACGGTCAGCGTGAAAGACTCGACAAGCTCTCGATCAATGGGTTGGCTGGTCTTGAGGATGGCCAGGCTATCGTTGGTTCGCTCGATGGTGAAGATCTGCTCGTTGTTGCCCTCAATAATGACATAATCAATGGCGGCATTCTCGCCCATGTCCTCGTCCACGGCACTGAAGCTACCGACAATGGTGCCAGCCGGTTCTTCCTCACTGACAGACATGGCCAAGGGTCCCTCGTCCTATTGAGAAATGGCTTTGTTAGATGCCTTTTTCTTGGTGTCTCCCCTAACATTACTTACAGTTTCCCTGGCGAATCGGGGCTCGTGATCATCCACGTCCAGCACAGCAATCTGCAAGATGCGAGTCACCGACTGCTTGGGCTGTCCATTGTCGCTAACCTCTAGGATGATTTTGTACATATTCTTGCTCTCGCGATCCAGCGATTGTCTTGTCGTGATCAACCCTGTGTGGGTGTCAATAGCGAAGGCCTCGGCATCCACTGTATCTGGGAGAATGCGGTAGGTTATGCTCCCTGAGGGTGTACTCTCATCGTCCGGATCATTGGCAATGACTTGGAATACTGGCGCTCCTATAACAGCATTCTAAAAGGGATAGGCTATATTAACTAACACGTCAATACATGCTTCAATAATTGTTTCTCACCTCAGTAACATTAGCCATTTGTCCCACACGAGGCACCACAAAGTATGGCACTCCATCGTTGGCACTCACATCGCCGATGAATATCCGTATATCCACATCGGTGGAGAGAGTTGGCTGCTTGGGCAGCTGGCTGCCATTGTCCTGGGCCCGGACGATCAAGATGTACGGCTCCGCTCGACCCTTGCCAGTGAGATTGCGGCGGGTGGAGAGCAGACCCGTCTGGGCATTGATCTTGAAGAGGCCGTTGGCTTCTCCCTCGTTAACCAGCTCGTAGCGAACTTCCCCGCCCAGGCCCTCGTCGGCATCCAGAGCCTCCAGCTGAAGAACATACGAGTCGATCTGAGCATTCTCTGGTATGACTGTGCTATACTTCTTTTGGGTGAATACCGGGGCATTGTCATTGACGTCCAAGACATCGATCAGCAGGTCGACGACACTCTGCTTGGCATCTGTGGGCTTGCCCGGCGAGTCCTCGGCCTTCACCTGGAGACGAATATGCGGGGTCCTCTCCCGATCGATGGTCTGGTCGCGGGCCACGACCACCTCCCCGGTTATGTTGTTGATCTCGAAGAGCATGGCGTGCTCGCCCTGAAGCGAGTAGATGATCTTGTGGTAGCCCAGACGCTCATCCCTTGCATTCAGTACGGCATCCTTGTCCAGCGCCCTTACACGCACCACCCTCTCCGGGTGCATCCGGTTTTCGATGATTGTGGCACGGTAGGAGCTCTGCTCGAACCGCGGGCTGTTGTCGTTCACGTTCTCGACGGTGATGTTAAGGCGACTGATGGTGCTGCGTTGGCGATCCGCACTGCTGGCCCTCACTTGGAGCTCGAACTCTGGACTGTTGGCCGCCATTGCCAAGGCCTCATAGTCGAGGCGCTTCTTCAGGATGACCTCGCCGGTGCGCTCAGCTATCTGGAAGTAGTCGACCTGTTTGGGTTCGATTAGTTCAAAGCTGGTTATAGGCTGCCGGGTCACTGGATCCTCGGCCTGCAGAATGAACAGGGCACTGTCGATGGGCATTTCCTCCTTGATCTTGATGTCTATCACGGGTCGAGAACTGCTCCAACCGGGGTTCTTGAACACTGGGTTGGTGTCTTGGAAGGACTGCACATAGACAGTCACCTCGGTACTGTCCACCTGCCCCTCCGGGTCCACCTCTGCATTCAGATCTCGCACTTGTACGGTAAAGATTATGATGGCGGCCACATCGTGGCGCAGCGAGCTGTTCACAAAGATCTCCCCGCTCTGGCTGTCAATGCGGAAGGCCTCCTGCACGCGGTAGTTGCTGCGGTTGGTGATGCTGACCCCAGCCTTGGTGGTGGCCTTGACCGGGCCCAGTAGGCTGTACTCCAGGCGCGAGTTGAGGTCCTTGTCAATGGCCTTTACACGCAGCACGCTCTCCCCAATGGCCGTTCTCTCTGATACGTAAGCGGCGTAGCTGGCCTGCTCAAACTTGGGCTTCTCGTCGTTTATGTCCTTTACATTCACATATACGGTGCTGGTGGCAGTTTCCGGGATGGGTGTGCCCGAGTCCACGGCATTCACGATGATCTCAAAGCTATTCATATTCGAATCGCGGTCAATGTGGGCCTGCGTTGAAACTGTGATAACACCGGACCTACAAGAATTAAGGCATTCATGAATTAAAACTCAAGCAGTTTGTGGATCCCAAATCTATACTTACTCCTCATCAATCTCGAAGTTATCGTTGGCTCCCACTATCCTATATCGAAGCAGGCTGTCCAGGCCATCGGGATCGTGAGCAGAGACTGAAGTCACATTGTAGCCTGGTGCGGCATTCTCCGGAATGGAAACCCGATAGCTAGGCGGGCCAATGATGGGCAGATTCTCCACATTTTGGAAGTGTCCCCTGAAAATGGGTCGCTGATTGCCAGAGATGCCCACGCGGACCAGGACACGAGTGGTGTTTGACAGAGGCGGAACACCTAAAGAGACAAAATTTACTCAAATATTAGTCTCTCCAAGTATTCCCCCAACTCTATGAACTTACCGAAATCTGTGGCAGAGACCACGAGCTCGTACTCTCCACGCTCCGTGTCCATGGATCGGGCTGCCTTTTGAATGATTATCTCCCCCGTATCCGATTCGATGCGGAAGACATTCCCCGCTATGCTGTTCTCCGATACTATGCCATAAGTCACCCGTCCATTGCCCTGGGTGGGACCATCCGAATCATGGGCCCGGACAAAGAACTGAGGCTCAAAAATGGCCGCTCCTTCGCGGATGGTGCGACTGTACTCCTTGTGTTCAAAGCTCGGATGGTTGTCGTTGACATCGACAACGCCGACGAAAAGATTGGCATTCGACTCCCGACCACCACCGTCGATGGCCACAACGGTCAAACTGTAGCTGCTCTGTTTCTCGTAGTCCAGCTGACGTTGCAGGTAGAGGCCGCCCGTCTCTGGGTCCACGTTGAAGTAGTCGGCCCCAAAGCCCTTGAGCACATACCGAACGTGTCCGAACTCCCCGGAATCTGAATCAGTGGCCTTTACATGACCAATGAGGGAATTTGGGGCTAGGTTCTCGGCGGCGGTGAATCGATATGTGGGCTGGGCGAATACTGGAGCGTTATCGTTGGCATCGAGTAGGTGAATCTCCATACGAGCCTTGGCCTTCTCCACGCCCTTCACCAGGGCCACCAAATCGAATTCGAATTTGCGTTGCGATGGATCGGGGACATCGTAATCCAAGCGACTTGCATCTAGGACTTTGACCACGACTGGGGTTCGACCCTGGGCCTCGGTGGGGGAGATGGCAAAGACGCCTTCTGAGTTGGCGACGTTCTGCAGGGCCAACTGATAGCGACTGTTCTCGCCCAAGTCCCGGTCATCGACGAATATCGAGAGACCGGGCAGTGGCATGCCGTTGGCCAGATTCTCGGAAATCGAGACGTTGAAGTGGGGGGCACTGAACGTAGGCTGGTGATCGTCGACATCCGTAACCACGATAGTGACGCGCGTTATCGAGTGTTCGGCGGGAATTGCTCCATCAATCAGTTCCGTGGCACGAATGGAGAAAACGTAGACCCCACCGTTCTGCAGAATCTCCGCATTCTCGCGATCCAGCGGCTCTGAAGTGGTCTGCAGCACAGCGTTACCCTCCCTGGGATCCCCGAAGGGCACCAACTCGAAGTGACCGAATGGTTCATCCTCCAGCGAAAGGAATATCTCCCTGGGTATGCCCACGTCCCCATCTATGGCTTTCACCGTCAGAATGCTAACTCCAGCTGGTGTGTTCTCCGGGACCGTGGCGGAGTAGGGGGCAGTGGTGAAGACGGGCGGCTGATCCTGAATGTCGATCACATTTATGGAAATGGTGGCCAAGGAGGAGAGGCGGTTCTCGTGCGCGCTGTCCGAGGCCGAGATGGTCATGATGTACGATGGGCGACTCTCAAAGTCCAGTGGCTGCTTCAGAGCCACTCGAGCGGTGTAGTTCCCGTCGGAGAGTTTCACTGCACGCACTGCGAATATGTCGCAGATGTCGTTCTCCTGGAATGGGAATAGGCAGACAAATTGTGAAGTGGGCCAATGGAAATAGTTCTCTATCACTCACCTCGACACAATTAAGCTGCACCTCAGCGTTGATTCCCTCATCACGATCCACCACGATGATTGCGGGCTCCACGCTCAGCTCAGCTCCCACTGGCAGGGATTCGCTGACGCTGGCAGTGTAGGGTCTTCCGAAGAACGTGGGCTGGTTGTCGTTGTAGTCCCGCACGGGTATCTCGCGACGTTGAGACACAGTGTTGGGCTCTGTGCCATAGACGCCCTCGTCGGTGATGCTGATGATCACCTCGACGGTATCTTGGGTCTCCCGATCCAGTTCCTGCCGCAGCCGCACCACGCCCGTCTCCCGATCCACTGAAAAGACTGGCCCACTTATGCTGTACTTGAGGCGGCCTCCCTCCGGGTCGGTGCCTGTGTGAGAGAGTGGGCCGGGAAAAAGTGCAACAGATTAGTTTGAGACTAAAGCGGTTTGTCGGTTTGTCGGTCTGCTGGTCGTCTATCCGTCTATTCCACAGCTTGACACGCTCACTGCTTTAATTACGAGTTATTCGAGCAAACGTCATAGGCTGTCACTTCGTGGAAGTCGTTCAGTAGTGCTACTTCCCGACTACCCGACACGCCGGGGGGTTTATGTAAAAGCGTGTGAAAAATGCTAATTTAGTTCCCACAACCTCCTTCGCCTTGTGTTTCTAGTCGAATGCGTTCGCTGTGCCCTGTGCCGGTAAAACGGGGCCAACTAGCAAGTCGGGGGTCGGGTCAGGTCGGGTTGGGTGTTGGGGAGTTGGAAGTCGGTAAGTAGTCGGGGCTGTGTCTACCACTAAGTGGATTGTGTCATTCCCCCGGCAATTTCTCTTTCTCTTTGCTCCAGTCTAATAACAGGAAATATACATAAGTATATCCAAAAACAAAAAAATACCAAAGCCAGATCCCAGCTTGGGGGCACCACGAAATTACTTTAGAAATTCTTTCAGAGCAATGATGGAGGTAAAAATAACTGGAGAGAAAACAAATGAACCCAGAAGAGCTTACAAAGGAAAACAGAGACCAATAAGCGGTCGGGAAAACTGCTTTTGGCACTGCTGCCTGCCTGCCTGCTGCCTGCCTGCCATGCAGCTAGACAGATTTTTCAAGTTTGCTCTAACCATTCAGCGGGCACTCTGGGAGGGGGAGGGGGGAATCTAAGAGTTGTTGGGTATACCGATATGGGAGCGGGTCTGGCGTGCACCGACAATTGCAGCACGACCAGAAAGACACGACTCAAAAGCGGGAAGCAAACAGACATCCACGGCACGGCAACCGCTCCTCCAGCTCTACGAGCTCTACACCCAAAACATACCGATTGTGGTCGCCAACCCTGTCCGCGCTACATTCCCGTTCCTCTCTGCCATCTCACATCGCCATTGCTATGATCGCTGCTTATATGCCCCCCCTCTACACACCGCACTATCACCATTCCCCTTGCAATGGCGCGTGAGTGACCGTTTCAACTTTTCAATGTACATAATCATACTTATATTTCGGGTTTACACATATTCATACCCTGTACACGACGCAGGAGAGGGTAGATTGACTGCAAAGAAATTTGACAATCTAGACAATCTTCTACTCGACGGATGACAAATGAATGACCATTTATTTATAATGACCCGTTTCAATAGGATCTCAAAGATATACATGTTGTATCTATGCATACAAATGGGAGAGAGAAGGATTATAACCAAGGAATAATGGGAGTTGCTGGCAAAATAACCTTGAGTCTAAGTAATTTTATGTCTTATATATGTATGTGTATAACCAACTGAAATCTGTTATAGTAATCTGTTTATAGTGTACATAATTGCAATATAATTTCGTATATGACAAAGAAAATTCAAATTTAATTTCCATTATATCTATTTTCATCTTATTTTAAACGTTAGGAGATCTCTCTCCATTTCTATCTCCTGCTCTTTGATTGTTAGGGTATGTTTCAGTCATGTCTCGCTCTGCAAGCCCGTTCTTACTTGTTTTCTCTTCTCTTTAGGAATTCTCGTGCTCATATGTACACATGAGTTAACAAAGTTTTGGTAAGAGTTTTTGGGGGAAAAGTGGAAAAGCTGAATGAACACTGTAATTGCGGGTACGTGCGAGTTGGGGAGAAGCTTTTCTTCTTTTCACTTGGCCCATCCCAGATGCACGATCGTTGCTCTGCGGGGGAGGATGTGTCCGTAATTGTTGTGGTAGTTACTGTTGCTGTTGATGCGGCAGAAATAATTTGTGATTTCATGCTTCGCGGAGCGTATTTGTTAATATTTGGCTCTTTATTACACACTGAATAGGTTAGGTTGGTTTTTTCTCTCTTGGATAAAACGAGAGAAACGCCTGCTGCACCCGCCATGTGCCAACATTCGGACAATTATTCGTTTGCTTAGCCACTCCATTCAAATGGTCTGCGAAATGTGTAATTAAGTACTTATTTCAAATGAAACTTTAAACTGAACTGAAAGGAGTGTTCCAGAAATAGTTCTGTGGCTTCACCTGAGTTTGCTGAATTAATCCATGGATTCATGAATTCCGATTGAATATTCGATTTCAATTATTCGAAGATTGCATTCCACTCGAGGTCCTTAAAAGTCGATTGTCAATTCCCTGGGCTGGGAATAATGGAGTTATGCAATTGTTTTGGTATTCAGTGCGGATTTCCCATCTGGAGTTATGAACCAAATGGAGTTGGACAGTTGCTTCCTGGCTCACAGCTTAGGCAAAGCAATTTTCTTTTGGCCTGGCCAGTTTTTCAATTGGGTTTTCAAGTGTTTGGCTATGTTTTTGTATGCCTGGCACTTTTGATTTCAAACGCAGCAAACGTGTTTTGTATCTCACGGATGCTGCTTGCAAAACGAACCTGCTGAGAGGCCGCTCACCCAGTCACAGCGCAGTCGCAGTCGCAGAGGCAGTCTCAGTTACAGTTACAGCAACAACCCGGCCAGGCCCGGCCAGGCCCGGCCAGGCCAAGGCGATTTGGCACACGCTCAGCAGCCAGCCCCCAAACAACCAGTTAAGACAATGCTCCATCTGATTATGAAGTTGGCGCGGCTGATGAAGTTGCAGTGGCATCAAATTGCAGGCCTCTCCAAGTCTTTGAATCGCATCTGTAACTGGGGACTGGGCCTCTGTGTTAGGGTGTCAACTGTGGAGCAGTGGGGCAGGTGCACCAGAGCAAACAAGATCTGCTCAGTGGCTTGGCTGTTGAATAATCGTTTTTGAGAGGGAGTGACGGTGACAGGCCTCCTCTATGCTGATTGAGACATGATTGCCTTTTGATTGCTCTCGACTCTCGATTGATTGGCACTCTCCATCGGAGTAAAAGTGTAGAGTATTCTAAAGCAAAAGCGAGACTATCTAATGACGGCACGGCACCCATTAGAGCAGAGCAATCATCATTACCGGATCTTTGGATCGGCTCGGCTGCTACGCACAAACGTGTTCAAATGCATTTCCGCATGTCTACCTATCAGATACATATGTATCTTTGTTTGTTTTTGTTTGTTAATTGATTACCAAACTGCATTCTTGGGCGATTGCTGGCGAATGCAAACCCCAAAAGCAAGAAACAGAGAAACACCTGCGAGTATTTGTGGTTTATCGCACATTCTGCCAGATCTCTGCACTCTGCACTGCATTTTTTACTACACTCACATTGTGTAATCGCATATGAGTATGTACATTGTACACACAAATATATGCTCATATCTGAGTCCGATATGCTGTAAACGTGCTGTTACCATAATAAAAATCCAATACCCCGCACAAGGTTGCCTCGAAGTAGGTGGCGTTGTGGCCAGAGCCAACCCAAAAACTCCGAGCCAAGAAATGAAAGTCAGCACGGGTAATTTGAGGTATGTCCAAAAGCCAAATTACAAAATTATAATACACTTAAAGAGCCACTGGATGTGTTCGGATCGCAGCGGGGATACCCTCTAAAGAAGTTCTTGCTACGAAATTCAGATTTCGCGAAAGATTCCCTTATGATATTAGATGTAAAAATAAATCAAGAATATCACATAAATAGATAAATAACACCTCACTACGGAACTAAGTCTTTTTAATATTCAATAAAAACTATCTTCGTTACATATATCTCAGATATGAATTCACTGGATGATCATTAATGTACCTAATCCTCAGAACATAGCATTGTTAAGATATGATTGCATCTTCTCTGTAGCATTCCAGGCGCCCGCCTCTAAAGATTACATTCTTTAGCTCTCAGATAATACTTAATCAAATGCTCTGCCATCCCCAGGGCCTACCATCTCGTGATTCTAGTGGGGCTCTATATTTTCAATAACAACATGCTGCTGCCAGTGAAAGGCATCTCCGCAAACTGCGTGGGAACTGGGCTATTGTTGAACATTGTCTCAATGCTGCAATGAAAGCATTGTAGCAATTTCGTATAAAATTATGAAACGTGATGAAAACGAGCCCCCCCTGCCGGGCTTAACGTATTACATATGTACATATGTATGTATGTGCGAGTATGTTAATAAAACGCAGACTTTTCCAGTGCCCCAGATCAGATCTCGCACAAAGACCGGGAAGATATTCTAGATATATGGGACAATTTGGGAGTGTCAGAACTTACCTTTCAGCTGGTAAATGGGACTCCCGACTGGCGTGTTCTCCGACAGGCTGAAGCGGGACATATCTCCTGTTCCGGGGACAAATTGTGGCGCATGATTCAGCAGCTGGGCCCTGGTGGAGCTCAGCAGCAGCATCAGGGGCAGTAGCAGCAGCAGCAGGGTTAGCCCCAGCGGCAACATGTTGCCGTTGCTAATTTCAATGCCGTTAGGTATCTGTATCCGTTAGCTCGTCGAGATTTCGTGGCTGTTTACTCTTGTATTTAGCACATAGATTTTATAGATCGACACAGTTTCGATTTTGCTCCGTTCGTGGCTCGTTCTTGGGGCCTGCTACTCGTACTGACTCGTGCTGACTGACAGAAAATGCAAACCAAACCGAATTTCTCGTTATTCATTTGGACTGAAACAATAACTTTTTCAATGTTAGCTGCATCACACCCGCCCCCAGTTGGCCTTGTCGGCACAGTGCTGCGAGTAATGGACTGGCAATAGCAGAGATCTTGCTGGAATCTGGCTGAGTCTGCTGTTTTAGTTTGCTAGTCGCAGCCTTGCCGTTTGAACTTTGTGGAAGCGGCAGAGTGGCTGCAGCTTTCAGCACATTTGCCGATGGGCAAAAAAATGAACAAGACCATTTTCTAGTCCAGAAGCTGAACAAGAGCTGAAAGCCGCTGCGGGAGCGGGCAGAAAATTTCACTTTATGCACATGTGAAAAGTAGCACATGATGATGAGGCGACTGTTGAGTCTGCTGTTGCTGCCGCTGGCTGGGAGTTCCGATCATTGGGCACTTCTTGGCGATTGGCAAACGGTGTGATGATGGCTTTCTTTGCTGTCACACACACACACACACACACACACACATACACCAGCAGAGAGGCACACACGGACGGACTACCGGACAAACACACAACGGACAGGCGGAGGAAAGCAGAGGGACAGACGGTCGCAAAAACAAACTAAAGAAGGCTAGCTTCAGGTACCGAATATTTAGGTACCCTTGCAGATCCACAGATTCAAGAGAGACAAACATGGCTATATCGATACAACATACATATGTACGTCTGTTGTTGGTTATCTCAGCTTTCTTGTCAAAACCATGCTACCTTCTGCAAGGGTATACAAATCCGAAATGTCCAAAGCAGCCAAGAAACATAACGCAAAAAAAACACACACACAGACTGGTTGCCATAATCTGCAAACTCTGAGCCATAGGTCCATGTAGTAGGTATAGCAATACACTCATATATCTACGAGTTCTCGTTTTGGGCAAAAAAGAACAACAAAGAGAGGGAGAAAACCCGAGATAGATAGAGAGAGAGAGAGAGTGAGATGGAGAGAAAAAAATGCCTTTCTCAGGAAGCAGACGCCTCCTCTGCAAAATGCAAATGTAATATCCTCAGATCTGTAGTTCTGGCTGAAGTGCAATTAGCCTGGCCAAAGTCAGAAAGTACCCACAGACACTAATTAACACTAATGTCCATTTAAGTCCAGCTATTTCACATTATATTTTGGCTTCGTTTCGCTTTTGGCCAACAACGCACGCAAAAAAAAACACACACTCTTGAAACGGCGAATGGATGGATGACGATAGGGTCCGAAACTTGATCTTGGCCAGGCGGCCGCTAGCGACTTGTTGTTGTTGCCGTTTTGTATGTTTTTGTATCTTGTATCTGGTGTCTCACTCACGGACGGCGGAACTCGAATTCGAAGCGCGGCAACGTCTGTACGGAGCGACGCCTGTTTACCTTCTGTCTGCTAGGTGACTCTTACCTGTTGCTGTGGTGCTGCCGCCTCGCCCGTTCTTGGCTCTCAGCTGCTGCAGAGACTGGTTTCTTGTTGTTGCCGGCTGGGCTCAGCCAAACAAACTGTGGTTTGCGTCCCATTTCGCAAAACAAACAAATTTTCCATGTTCGTCAGCCCAATCGGCCCGGATTTCGACACCTAGTGACACCTAGTTTCATGGTTGAAAAATTTACCGTTTCTTAGTTGATATGTAATTTTATATAATAAATTAATCAAATTTATCGTTTATTTTATTGTCAGCACTGCCTATAAGTATGCTTTCAAAGTGCAACTTTGAATTTGGCCTCAAATGTGCAACTTTTACCGCTCTCCGGTTGGGGGCGCTTGTGTATAAGAACTCCATGATACCTATACGCTAACTACACACTTGCAACATATTAACTACGTATGGGATGTAATTATCAACAGAGACACCTGACGAGGAAATGTGGACGTTTTTTGAAAAGCTTAGCAGGTAGGAAGGGTAGCCGGAGTAAATCCATGATGACTTCCTGAAGACCCATACAATCCTACCTATCTATAGTAACATATCCGCAACACAAACACATTCAAACTGAAGTTAAGGCTTATAGAATTCTTAACGATCTATCTTCTAATAAGCTTCACTTTAACCAAATACACAAACCATACATCAAATACACAAACCATGTTAAACTTAATTTGACTTTAACAAAACTTTAATAAACAAGGGTAAAAGCTCAATTCAACATCACGGTCTGAAGAGATCTTTAATTCAATCTGGAAATAATCTTTACACAAATCATTACAAATCATTACAATACAAAAGTATCTTATAGATACATGTCAGATACCACCATCGTTGGTGAGTCCGTCCAAAAACATTTATGGCACTATTTAAAGATAAATGTTAATGAAAGAAATAAACTTTAACCCGTATGGAAGCAGCAGTGTGAAAAACCTTCGTTATACAATTTTTCACATGACTTTTTATAGTGCCAATGGATCGGAAATCCGATGCCGAGAGGTGATGATGATTGTCTCATCGTAATTGAGACAACACGAAATTACAAAAACCCAAATGTGTTTCAATAATTTCACTGTTATTTGAAAAATGTTCGCTGCTTTAAAAGTGTCATCATCAAGGATCAAGGTTATACATATGTACATATATCCCCCAGATATTCATACTTACTTTTCTTTGCTATGCATGAGCCTATCTTTGCGTTCAAGGCCTTTTCGGGTGAGGATCCCCGATCGTCTGTAATTTGGTTGGCAAGATCTTAGCAAAGGCCTTTAATTTTGATAGAATATTTGAAATACAGGCGCTATATGATGGGAACATAGCCATATCATATCGGTAAAGGATATCATATCTGAAAATGATTGAAGTAAATAAAAGGCATCGGAGTTTGGTATCGTTTTTAAATTTCACATTTTATTTTCTTTTGTTTTTCACTTCAAAAGGATTCGTAATTTAATCATTTGTCACACATTTTCACTATCCTTATTTCGAGTGTTAAGTTGCATTTGCAATTGTATAATCATTGTGTATTTTCTTTTTGTTTTTCTTTTGCTGTTGCATATTTTTTCATTTCTTTGTTTTTCTTGTTCAAAAAAAATTATTAACATCCATTGCACGTTTTTTGTTCTTACTCTTGTTGCAGCTGCTAATTATGTTTTGTTTTGTTTTGTTTTTTTTTTGTTTTCTTTAATAAAAATTGAATTTGTATGCTGTTCATTGTTCATTTTGTTAATAACTACAATTGTTTTCAATGCTATTAAGTTCCTTTTCTTTGTATTAAATTTGGATTTCGTTTCGTGTCGTGGTGTCGTGTTGCTGACTTATAAATCGTAATAAATATGCAATTGTTACCCTCGTGTATCCCGCTGCCCTTGCACTTGGACTTGCCAAAAGTAAAGTGTGATAAGAGATAACTAACAATTATGCTCAAACAAGACAAATACCCGATAACAATTTGTTAAAAGAGATTCAGCGCATCGGCGTGCACGTGAACTTAATTAAATGAGTACATTGTTTGGCTCTCAAACATTCGTATAATAGAGACTATGTATATATATTTAAAAAAATGCTTTAAAAATAGTCAAATGCGTACAAAAAGTTTCACGCCATTTCGAATGTTGCCATCGCTCAACGCTCATCATTCGCCATCAAATGAGTTTCATAATTTTACTATTTCATTTCGCTAAAGTCGTCCGTCCGTCCGTCCGTCCGTCCGTCCAACTGACTGACTGCCTGCCTGCCTGCCTGATTGCCACGCCTCTTGCCTGCCGAGTTTTGCTTATTATCGTTAATTGTATTATGTATTTATCATTTAACCTCTGTCAAACTTATACAAACTGTAAAAATTATGTTAAAACGTTGTGATTTTGGTATTTGGTAATCTTCTCTTTGTTTGTCTTTGTCCTCTGTGTGCGACTGACACTCACCGATCGATCCATAGATCAGTAGATCGGTAGATCAATTAGACTGTTGTATACATTTTAGAATTTCTATTTACTCGACTTGTTCTTCTGGTTCTTCTTGTTCTTCTTATAGCTTTCTATGGTCTGTAGTTTCAATTATCATTATTATTATTATTCTTCATTCATCGTTTAATTAAAGATTACATTTTGTATATTTACTCGTAATTCAATTTGATTGGAAACCTAAAAAATGTTTTGATTATGTTTCGATTTGTTGCTACATGGTTCGTTCAATGGGGCTTGGGCTTTTCAAAATATGAATGAATGAATTAACCAGTGAATGTGAATCTGAATGTGAATCTGAATGTGAATGAGTGTGTGAGCAATGTCTGCAAGTACACTGAAAAACAAAACCATTGACAATCGCCACTTGTACGAATAGTGTACGTGTACCGGAGGAATAAACAAATGTTCAGCAATTGGGCAATTTCATTATATTCCTGAATCGAATTAACATCCAAGCTGCATTCACAACCAATTAATTATTATTTCCCATTTTTTTTGGTAGAATTTTCATTGAGTTTTGTTCGTATTACTTGTATTGTAAGTACATATGTATGTATGTATGTTTGTTTGTTATTGGTTATTCCTCTAAAATTCCACCTACGAAAATTGAAAACCATATTGAGAGGAGATATAGAGAAATCAAACAAATGTTCAATTTAGTTCTCGAAAATTGTGCATTTGTCTATGGAGTTTTTTGTGGGTTTTTCTTGGGGTTCTTCTTCTTTTGCTTATCTATAATTTGGTTTGGTGTCGTCGATACCCATTTTTCTCAAAGTGTTCGAAGTGAAGTTCTTAATTATTATTGTAATTCTGCTAGAGAGTGTCGTCTTCTTTTTGTGTGTGTGTGTGTGTGTGTGTGTGTGTGTGTGGTGTTTGTGTTCGTTTTCTTGCTTTATGCTTATATATTCTTGTGTAGTGGTATTATTCATGCTTTTGTATAGTTTATAATTTACTTTTTAATGTTTGCCCGCTTTAACGTGTTAGGTTCGCGTCTGCTTTGAGTTATTTTTGCTGCAATTAACGTTTGGTTTTCTTGTACGAATACTGTGTCGATTGGGGTCGGGTGTGTGGAGGGGCATTGAGCCTAATTTGGGTGTTGTTGGGGTGTTGTGTCGTTTTGTTTTGTTTTGTTTTGTTATTAGTTTTCTTTTGTTAGTTTACCATTTAACATTTTGACTAAATTTTTGCTATTTTCTTTCGTTTCGTTTTGTTTTGTTTTGTTTGGTTTCGTTTACGTGTAGTATGTGGTTTTTGTATGGTATCTTTTGTGTGTTTTTCTTTTGTTTTTTTTTCAGTGTACTTCCTACAGACTAAACATTTGCATCGCTGCTGTCATTTTCCATTTTTAATTTGCCATTTACGATTACGAGTGTGTTGATTTGCTTCAGTATGTGAGTGTGTGGGTGTGGCTTAATTGGCTAAAATTTCCATTTTTCTTTTCTTTACTTTTTTTTGTTTTGTTTAAGTTTTGCATTTGACTTTGTTTTTGTTTTTGTTGTTGCTGCAATTCTCTTGCTTTTTATGTTTATCGTTTTTCGTTTTTCGTTTGTGTTTTTGGGTTTAAGTTTTATAATTTAAATTCTCTAATCCTAAATACAATGTTTGCAATTGGTTTACGTTTTCATCTCTAAACTTCTGCTGCTTCGTCAACGTCAACAACGTCATCGTCAACGTTAACGTCATCTTCATCTTCCTCAATAAATGTATTTAAATCGAAATTTACGTTCAAGTCTTTTTCAGCGACAAATGCATTTGAATTTGTTCTCATATTTCTTAATCATTTTTATTCTTAATTCTTATTAAATCTGCTCAAAATCCTTTGCTTTAATTATGCTTTTATTATATGTGTTGCACTTTAAATACAATCAATATAAATCAAAGTCTTCTTCATTTTGGTTTTACTTCTAAAAAAGATCTCCAAGTATCTTTTATGTGTGTGTGTGTGTATGTGTGTGTGATTTCTTTTCTTTACTTCTCTTCTCTTTTCATCTGTTTGTTAAAAACGTAAACGTAAAAATGACACAAAACTTCTTCGATGTTTTATCCTTTTAAAAAGAGAGGACACACACAGAAACACAGAAACACAGAAACCGAAACCCAAACATTTCTCAAGGGCCAACTTCCACTTCCACTTTCATCCAATTTATGGTCGCAATGCATCTTCATTTGGCGGAGCGGAGGTACAGTTGTGCTTGAGAAATTCTTTAGGATTGGGGGTCTGCTCTGCTCTGTTCTGTTCAGTTCAGTTCTGTTCAGTTCTGTTCTGCTTTGAACTTTGAACTGTTGCCTCTGTCTGCCTCTGCTGTTGCTGTTGCTGGCTGTTGCCTCACACTTGATTAGTTACTCGTAAAATTGAGAAATCGAACAAAGGAATTGAAGTTGTGAAGCTGTGAAGGCTTAAGAGCTCTTATGTTTGCTTAGCTTGATACTAAAGGTTTTGTTTTGCTTTTTCTGACTTAGTTTTTCACATCGTCTTTGCGGGTTGTTGACTGTGGATCTGTGCCTAAATTTATCATGTCTCGTGGTTTCCACACCGGGGACCCTACAATTAAATGAAAGAAAGGAAAAGATACAATGGAAACCATACATATATGAAAAATTATGAATATTTTTTGTTTTTGTTTTGATTTTTGGTTTTTGCAGAACTTAATTTGTAGTTTCGGTTTAAGTTTTAGTTTTTTTAGTTTCTTTTCATATAGAATATATAGAGAGAAAGAGTTAGAAACAGAGACAGAGTGAGAGAGAAAGACGGACAGAGAGCGAGCGAGAGAGAGAGAGCGAGAGAGAGAGCGAGTGGGAGGAGGGGCGTCTCCATATTTCGTTACATACAATTGTGTCGCACAGATTTTCAATTAATAAATTTACAGCCAATTAGCAGTCGGGGATTAATTGTTTACTTTAAAAAAAAGCATGCAAGCAGCACGACCAAAATACTCGACTTTGGCCGCACTTTCGGTTAGGAAAAGTATAATCAAAACTAATTATTGTTTAATGTAATGAGCACTACTTAAAAACGGAATTTCGCTACTCAATATAGGTTTTGGGGTGGTGTTTGGACTTTGGACTGGGCTGGACTGGACTGGACTGGGGGTCGGGGGCTGTGAAGGGGGGGGGAGGGGATCAACACTAAGTTCAACAACTAATATTTGTGGGTTAGGCTTAGTGTTTTGAGTACAGTTGTGTTGGCTAAAATGTTGACATCGCTTGGTCTGGTATTTTCATTTCATTTCGATTTTCTTTCTTTTCTTTTTTCATTTTTCTTTGTTACTATAATTATAGACTAGACAAATTTTCGAATTTCTGATCAATAGTTTTGCATTTTATGCCAACATTTTCTTTTCTGTCTCCAAAGTTTTTTGTGTGTCTTTTGCTTTCGCGGGGGTTGGGGGTGGGACGGGGGCGGGGAAGGGTTAATCCAATTTGTGATACAACCGATATACAGAGAAATTATACATATATACACGGATGTACATACATACATAGATAGGGGTAAAAAAATTTTGAAAATTGTGTGTCGAATGAGCGGCCAAGCATTTCCCTAATTTTGAGATGAGTTTTCCAAATTCAAAAGTCAAAGAGAGCATGATGCAAAATGATGGAAAAAAGTTGTGCAATGCGAATAGATGGGAGCTTCATAGAATTCAATTTATGCATATTTAATTATACTTTTAATAAGTGGCACACAAAAAGTTCTGCTGCTACAGCAAACAGAAAATTAAATTTCTGGATAAAAACTTTGTGTGTGTATGTGTGTGTGTGTTTGGAGGGGGGGGGGGAGGTTGTGAGAAGACGAGGGTGTGGAAAAATGCCGAATAAATTGAGGAAAATAGTGATTTAATCGAAGGAGTGGTGGTGGAAGTTGTTGTGGCAGGTCGAGTTGTGGGGGCACGTGTGTGTAACCATAAGACATATACATACATATATATATATATATATATATATATATATATACATATATATATAGTTGTATAAACATATAATTCGAATATAATGTAGATATTAGCGCTCTTTCGGCAGTACAAGATTTGGTTTCAGATCTGTGGCACACTCTCGATACTTTGATGTCTATATATATTTTGTTGTTATTCGATTTTGTAAGTTTGTGATTTTTCTTTTGAGAAAATGCAAAACGTTCAAATTGGGAAAAGAAAACTTGCAAAGTTCTTTTTTGTTGGTTTCAGTTGCAGTTGCAGTTGCAGTTGCTGTTGCAGTTGCTGTTTCAGTTCAGTTTCTGCTTTGTTAGTTTGTTAATTAGTTAATCAAGCGATGCCAACTAATAATATCAAGTGTTTTGTAACAGACACAACAGATACACAGATACACTATATGGATATATGTATATTGTATGGATAAGAGATGCATCCACATCGAAATAGGCGGGAAAAGAAAACCTAGTACTAACTTAACATGCCTTCGCCTCGTCCTCCTCATTCCGACCTTGACTTCGACTTATACATATTATATATAGTATTTTTTTGTGTGTATATATATGGAGGTATCTAACTCAATTCAACTTTATTCAAGCTTGTGTTTCATTAGTTATCTGGGATTTTAGTTATCTTTGAGATAATTTGTGTGTGTGTGTGTTTGTTTGTTTGTTTGTGTGTGTAAACAAAATGGAATATCACCCGATTAATTGTTTAATGACTAATTCAATTCAATTCGACCGCTTTAGTGCTTTTTTTTTGTTTTGTTTTCTGTCGCCTAATTACAAATGAACATTGTTGCACTTACCTGCTAAGCAACTACAAAATAAATTTTAAATGTATAACTAATTGAGGGAGGGGGGAGGGGAGGGGGGGCACTATCTCAGTAACTCAGTATCTCAGTATATCAGGGGGTGACGAGTGACGAGTATCGAATATATTTATGGGGGGGGGGGATAGGCCAGGTAATCGCTGCATGAACTCGATTAGATTTCTGTCTCTCTGTCCTTCAGGGTTTAAACGGGTGTCTGTCAGGGTACGGGTGTACGTATAAGAGTATTGTATTTGTATTTGTATTTGCATTTGCATTTGCATTTGTATTTGCATTTGCATTCATATATGTAAGTATTGCATGTTATGTATAGTATTTTATGCTGCATATTTCCCATATCTCATTTCGTTTAATTGCATTTCAATTGCTTTAGTTTGAGTTTAGTTTATTTTAGTTTAGTTACGATTTTTCCCATTATTATTAGTTATATTTTTATTGGGTTTTGGTTTTTGGGTTTAGTTTTAGTGTTGGTTTTTATGCGTTTGATTTTGAAGTTGTAGCTCGTTCGCTCGCTCGTTTGCTGTTTATTTTTTGATTATTTGTTTAGTGGATTTCGGTGTTTGAACACCAACATTTCACTGTCCGTTCGACTGTCCGTCCGACTGTCCGTCCGACTGTCTGCCCGTGGCTGTGTGTGCACACATGGATTACCGATTACCGACGAATACATTTGATATTTGTTTTAGCTTTTTCCGTGTTACACTTAAATGTTCTCCTGTTTGCGGTCTCTGTTTATCTCTATTTAGTTGCATTTATTAGTGTATTTTTTATATACTCGTATTTCTGAGGATTCCCATTTTAACTGCTGTATATTTTGCTGTATATGCTGCTGTATATATGTATGTATGTACTATATGTATGTATATATATATGCCATATTTATGATGTATATTTTTGATTTTTGAAAATGGTTTTTCCCTTTTGATTTTGCTGCTGTGAAGCCCAGTGTAAACTGTAAACGTTTCTTGAAGCTTAAAACTATTTTGACTATGATTTTCATTAGTTTAGTTTTTGTTTTTGTTTTTTTTTTCCCTTTGATTCATGTGTTACAACAACCTGAAATTTGATCGTAATCATTTTGCTAGTCGAGTGTTTGTTTGTTTGTTTGTTTGTTTGGAGGTTCGGGCTGGCAGGTATGGAAAGGATGTTCCTTTCACCTGGCACCAGGAGATGGGCGGAAGGGAGAGTTTCGGATACACAATATAGTATGTTTGAGTATTTTCTGTAGCTACCTTTTGTATACATATACATATATATATATAATACTGAACATTGAGGTACGACTTACGATTATCATTCTTTGAATACACATCGATTGCCTGGTATTCTGTTTATTGTATTTTCTGATTTAGTTAAATGTTAAAATGGAAATGCTGGAAAACATACGAGTTCGAGTACGAGTTGTACGAGTAGGAAAATGTGATTGGATTTCGATTTGTATATGCATGTATATTTGTTTTATATACTCTATAAAAAACCTATAAAAATCATACAAAAACCATATGCATATATGCAAATTATTTGTCACAACATTATTCTCACACACACTCGAAAATTTGTCTAACTAATTTTATTTTATGTTATTTTATTTTGTTTTGTTTTGTTTTGTTTTCCGTGTAAATACTCCCGCTTTAGGTATACGTTTTGTTAGGTATTTATTCTGTTAACCCTATAGAATGTTGGCCAAAGCCCCCGCATTGGGCCAGCTCAGTTGCAGTTGCAGTTGCAGTTTCCTTTTATTTCATTTCGCTTGATGGGTAATTAAAATTTGTTGATTTCATTCGCAGATTCCACTCCCGTCTGCTGCAGGGCATCATCTGCGGAAATGTTGCCAGTGACATAGTTTTCCCATCTGTGTTCTCTCAGCTCTCTCTCTCTCTCTCTCACTTCGCTGCTCTACTAATAGTTGGTTGGTTGGCGACTTCCCTTCAACTTTTCTTTCTTTACCCCTTTGTTTTTACCCCTGTGTGGCACGTAGATATATGTATGTATGTACTACATATGTATGTATATGTATATTTATGTATGTGCGATTGCATATAGTTTTCTTTTTCTTCAGCTTCTTGTAATTCTGCCCCCATCTATGTTTCAAGTTGAGTTGAGTTTCAGTTTGCCAGTAAGTTGGGGATGCATGTCTCTTGGTAGTTTACTTGAGTGCGAGTATGAATTTCAACTATAGTTTTAGTTTCTTTTCTCTTTTCTCTGCTCTTTGCGTTTGTTTTGTTTTGTTCTGTTGTTGTTCTGTTGTTTTTCTGTTGTTGTTTTCCTTCGTAATTACGGCACTTGAGTATTGTGTGTGCAACGCGGCTTATACGTAATTTTTCTTCACGGCACCCCTACGTGTGCCACATGGCGGAACTTCCGCCATTTTCTGTGTAAATTATGGTGAAATGCTCGGCAACTGCAGCTTAAATAATTAACTAGAAATGGTGGTGGGGCACACATTATGCAACCACCACCTCACCTGCATCATCCTCCATCTACCATTCTGCATCCTATTCTCCTTGGGCTCTGATTAGTTTTCGGTATGAACTACAGTACTCTAAAGAGTCAAAAAAAATTACGTTCGGTTTGGGGTGACTTGACTTACATGCTAGACACTTACACAACGAGTACGAGTAGCGAGTAACGAGTGAATTTTGAGCTTTCTTTACGAGTGTTTTCGAGTTATGCTTTCTTCGGTTATGCTTTGTAGATTTTAGATTGTATATACTGTATACTGTATGCTAGGTCTTTGATTTCAATCCCTTGTGTTGTTGAAGTTCGAGTACGAGTATTTCGATTATTTTTTTGTTATGTTGTGTTGTGTTATGTTGCATTTTGCATTGCGTTTACGTATATCTGAGCTGAGTTCGGTTAAAATTAGTTTTGTTGAGGCATTCGGGTTGTTGTTGCTGTTATCTTTGGTTGCATTCTGAGTGGATTCAAATAACTCTAGTCTAGATACGTTCCCTCCTCAGTCCTCTCTCTGAGCCAGTCGCTCTCTCTGTGCGAGCTCTGTGCCTAGACGTGTATCTCGAAGTAGTCGTGACAATCGACACATCCTCCGGAATCGCTGCCGCCCATCTCTGGCACAAATCCTATCCCTCCCGTGGCCGTCGGCTGCGCACTGACCACCACCATGCCTCGGGGCGTCTTCTTCCGCGTGCGACTTTGCCGCACGCGGGACTTATGCTAGGAGGGTCGCTTCTGGTACAGACAGTCAATGCATGTGGTGTACTCGGGCGCAGAGGAGCTCAGTTGGTAGCCGCCCCCGCCACCCGCCTGCTGCTGTGGATCGTGAGAGCAGCCTCCTGTATAGCCAGAGGGTGGTCCATAGCCACCCATCTCAGGCACATAGCTGACGTACTGCTGCGGCTGGTGCGGCGACTGGTGCAGCGGCACCGGCTGCCTGGGCACCGGATCGTAGATGGGCTGTGAGAAGGTGTTCTCCGCCGACTGGGATCGCAGCGGTCCAGAGCTGTAGACCACGTAGTTGCGGTCTGGAGAAACTCCATACGCCCGCTGGCCATAAGAGCTGCTTGTCGTGGTACTGTCACGGGATGTGGAGCGTTCCAGGGATTTGCTCAGGCGACTGCGTCCGCGTCCGCCTCCACCTCCACCTCCTCCACTTCCTGCATTGCCGTATCGACCACTGGGCGCAGCGGCCACATAGTGATCGCTGCAGGTCTGGTTATCGTATACCGGATAGTACTGATATGTCTCCTGGGGACGCGGCTTGGTGCCCGTCTCAAAGCTGCCGTGGGCAGACATGCTGCGCTTGCGACCACCGTAGGGCACATCCAGATTGTGGTCGGATCCGCCGTGGCTGTCGAAGCTGCTGCGTGGCGAGTGCCGGAGACAGGTGCTGCCCCGGTCCGGGGAGAGATGGTCCAGACTGCTGCGTGGCGAAATGTGCGGCGAGAGAGTCTCCACGCTGCACACATGCGATGGTCCGCCCTTCTTCAGGCAGCTGCGATCGGGGCTCTTCGACTTGGCCGGACTAGAGGGTGGCTTTAGTATTCCCGGAGCCGGACTGGTGTGCTTCAGAATGCCACCTCCCTCCGAGGATCGCCGCGGACTGGGAGTACGTCGGCCGCCGGAAATGCGATCCTGGGAGTTGTCCCTCGAAGAGCAGATACTCAGCCGCTTGCCCTGATCGCTGAGACTTGTGCGCGGCGACTTGATCTTGATGATGCGCACCGGGGAGCTGCCCTGGGACTTGCATCGGTCCGGCGATATGTAGATACTCTGCCGCTTGCCGCTCTTCGGCTTCGAAGAGACGGGTCGCTCTGGGGACTTCGCTTTGAATATCTTGTCCACCTTCTTGTCAATAACCACGATGTGGGAGGCCAGACCGGAACTGGTGGTGGCCTCCTCCTCGGTTTCATCGCCGGACCGCTCCGAAGGTCCTGTGGTGGTGCCCGTGCTGTCCGACTCAGTGGCAGGCCGCGAGGGCGACTCAATGTCTACGATAACCGTCTGCTGGGTGTTCTCCACGATGGTCTGCGGCTCTGGCGACAGACTGGAGTCATTTTGTTGCTGATCGGCCGCCTCTTCGCCCAGATCCTGTGGATCGAAGGCCTTCTCGCGTAGTCCGGCCATATAGGCCACAATGTCACAGGTGCCATCCGCCAGATTCTCCTGCTCAAGGTCACTTAGGTGCTTGTCCATGAAGCGAGCAGTGGCATCCGTCTCAGTTGGTTCTCGGTCACGGTCACGGTCGCGGTCGCGTCGTTGCTTATGCAAGGACTCCCTGGCCTGGCCCGCTGAATGGTGCTGGTGGACCACCGCCACCTGCTGCGAGGCGGCCAGACGCTCCGCCTCGCTCTCAAATATCTCGATCACCTCGATCTCCTGCTTGGGCGACTGTCGGGGCGATTGTCGGGGCGACTGACGCGGGGACAGGTGTTGGGTCTGGTTCTGTATCTGTATCTGATTCTGATTCTGATTCTGTGATTGGGTCTGGTTGGGGTCGGAACTGGCGAACAAGCTACCACTACTGCCTAGACTTATATTAAAGGAGGCCGCCACCTGGGCGGCATGCGCCTCGGACTCCGACCTCGAGTCCGTCTCCGACTCGTCGCTGGGCTTACCTAGGTCCTTCATCAGCACCGGCTGGTAGCTGGCCGGTGGATGCGATGATTGTATCAGGCGCGCCTGGCTCCCAGTGCTGCCCACTGAGAGTGTCGATGTGGTGCTACAGGATTCAGATGCGGATTCAGGGCGAGAAATGGAGAAATGCAGAGAGCGTAAGGCGTAAGGGTCGAGCAATAGTCTCGAGGAGCATTGGCTCTTAGATCTACGGGATCTACCGGCTCCTTACACTTACCTCAGCGTCAGATGATTGGGCGTGCGGCCCAGTGTGGCTTTGGGTCTGATTGTGCCCTGCTGTGAGTCCTCTTCCCCCTCCGATTTTGTACCCGGATCGATCCGCTCGATATCGCTGCTATGGTGATGCAAGTGCGGCTGCCTGATCGGCGGCGGTGGTGGCTCCCTGGGATGTGGGTGTGGATGGGGATGTGGATGCGGATGAGTCTGCTGCTGCTGTTGTTGCTGCTGTTGTTGCTGCTGCTGCTGCTGCTGCTGCTGGGGATCTATGGAGGAGTAAGTGATTTCTTTATGGCACGAATGTGTTTGATGAAGCGGAGGATGGAGCGTAGTGATGTTAGCGAGCGAGTTAGAAGGCGGCTGGGATTCCGATGGATCTGTCACACTTACCTGTCACATCGCCCACCGTCTTGCTGCGGCTGCGGAAGCCACTCGGCTGCATTGACTGGCCGTGGCTGTGGCCAGGGCCAAAGTGCACGCTCGGTGGCAGATCGTCTGCCTCCTGGCTGCCCGACAGGTTGTCATAGTCGATGTTGCCCGCCGAGTGCCGCTGCGAGCCGGACTTCTTCTTCGGTTTGCCCAGTGTGTGAGATCCATGAACGATGGTAATCTGGGGGGGATAGTGCGAGATTCCCTGGCAGATTAGAAGAGCCATCCAAAAGAGTGCTGCCCCCCCGGTTTAGTTTACCTGCTGCTTGGGTCGTTCTAGGGTCTGGGAGTTGCCTGCATAGCCGTGTCCGTGTCCGCTCATCCCCTGCGAGGAGTGGCCCGAAACGGAGCCGGAGCTGCCGCCAAAGTTCTTCATGGGAATTGACATGTTCCGCACGCTCTCGCGTATGATCTGGCGTATGGTCTTGAGGAAGGCGTTCCTGAAGTCCGCAGTGCTGTTGGACAGCACGTAAACCTTCTCGGAGCGGCGCTGCAGCTGCGAGCGGAGATGGATGAGCTCCCACAGGAAGTGCGAGTCCATGTCCTTGGCCGAGCTGGCACGCACCTGAACCTCGGTAACAGGTATGAGCACCTGGTAGCGTATAATCTCCACCTCATTGGTGGCATTCTTGCTCGAGACGCCCTTAGATAGAGAGTGATTTTTGGTTATATCTGGAGGTTTCGGTTCTAATGGATTACCATTCGATTTTTTCGCTTACCATCAATTTCTTCTTTTGTCGCAAGCGCTCCTTACAGAGGAACACAACCGCCGACTTGAACACAAAGCACATGGCATGCAACTCAAGTCCCTTCTTAATCTTGCCCAGAAAATCTGAGATATTGAGCCACTCGACGCCGCCATAGTACAGCAGGTCGCCTAAAAGAACGCCAAGAATGCCATGTAACAGTCAATATTCGGAGGTTATCAAAGTCAGTTTAGAATCTCACCTGGACTCAAATCAATGGGCTGCTTGCAGGACTTTTGATGCTGCCTGAACAAGTGATCAAATATGGCGCCGTATTCCTCGTGGATGCGCTGCATCTCATTGATGTGCTCGGCCACCTTCTCCATGCCCTTGAGGGCCTCTGTGAAATGGATTAAAACAAAATAACGTTTTTCCATCTATATAAACCCTTTTTTGTACACATGTACAAGGACTTACCACATAGGTGTACATGCTCATCGGCCCGGGTATCGGTTAGATTGCGCATCTGCTGGAGTAGCAGCGGATATTTGAGGATGCGCTGAATGGGCTTGATCAGATACGACTCCAGGGTGCTGCTGTGCTGCTGCTTGGGATTGCGTGCTGCCAAGAACTCCTGCAGGGCATGATTGCCTTCATCTGGGTGTGGCACATGCAGATGCCGATGCCGATGTCGATGCCGATGAGAGATGGTAGACGGAAGATGGGAGGGTAAAGAGAAGCCAAATGGAAATGTAAATTGAGACATTTGCCAAATGATTCGATTTCAATGGACGTTCGTTCGAGTCGGTGTAATTATTTGCGACGTTGGCCCATTAAGGGCCGATGAGAACGGTGGTACAGAGGTGGCACAAGGATATGCAGTTACAGGGATAACAGCAAGGCAAGGCACGGCATTGGATGGCAAGGCAAGGCACGGCACGGTATGGCACGGCACGGCATTGGCAACGTCACAACGTCGACAAGAAAATGTCATTAACTTGTTCTTATTGTCAGCCGAGCAGCTTTTGATAAAGGCAACGTCAAAGCCCGTCCGAAGCAGGAGCAGGAGCAGGAGCAGGAGCAAAAGCAGGAACAAGAGCAGGAGTAGGAGCCATAGTCGGAGCAGATTTACGTCTAATAGCGCCTGTCCCTGACTGCTTGTCCTTCTGCCAGTCTGACAAGCCTCCTGCTGCTGTTGCTCCTTCTCCTGCTGCTCCTGCTGCTCCTGCTGCACGTAACGAAGGCACTTAAGTGCACTTCTTGCTATAATTAATTATCCTTTCAACTTTTTGCATAAAATTTCATGCAACAGCCAGGCGCAGTGCCACGTTCTCTCTGCCACTACTCCACCCACCACCCGCACCCGCACCCTCACCCTCACCATCCCTCTCCCCTCTCTGCTGTTAAGTGGATGATGGCGCTGCTGCCTCAGTCTCTGGCTCCCCTTTCTGGTTACCTTGACAACGCGCCGGAGCTCTGGAGCTTAGCTCATTGATTGCAAATATTGTGCATACATTTTTACCTTCAACGCTTTTGATTAGCTCTCCGCAGCAGTAACCAATGCCAATCCACGGATACGGATACCATGGATCCCATTTGCGTGAATCAATGTTGCCGGTATAGTTTCGAGTGTGTGTGCGTGTGCGTGGAGAGAGAGAGGGGAAGAGGGTAAAGAATACGAGAAGGATGTGGTTGCCACAGGTAGAGAGTGTGGGGTTTGCTATTCCCTCTGTTTGCTTGGGTGTTTTTAAGCTTGGACTAAGTCTAATTTAATTATGACATGTTGCCGCCTGCCACAGCTTCTTTCTCTCAGCTACAGCATTGCCTTTTATCCGCCTCACTGCAGCAGCAGACCTTTCTCTCTCTCTTTTTCTGCTCCTGCCCCTTCAACAGTCAGGCTCTCGTTCTTTTTCCTGCCACACACGCACACGCACATACATACACGAACCGTGGATTTCTCTGCCTCTGCTCCTGCTCCCGCTCCTGTGGCATAGTTTCGGGCCGCCATTTGTAAGCGTGTCATAATTCTACAAGTTTAATTAACAAAAGATACTTGACAGTTGCCGTTGCCGTTGTCGCTGCCGCTGCCACTGCCACTGGTTGGTGCTGCCTTGGCATGAATATGAATATGCTGCCACCCGCCCCAATTTGCCACCACGGGCCCCCGCCTTCTGCCACCATGCCTTCTTTTTCTCCTGGTGGGACGTGCCTCTCCCCGTCCCAACCCAACACAGTTTTGTTGGTTGGCATTTGCGGCTGTAATTATTCATTTAACTTGCAAATCATTTTAAAGCGAACGAACGCCTGCCGCTCCGGGGCATGCCACACAATTGAAGCGAATAGTTTGCCAATTGCTGCCGCGTTTGCGTTCGGGGCGTCTGTTGTTTGACTTTTACAAGTTTCTTGCCTCAACTTCAACTCAAATAGACTTTGACGCTTGACGCTGATTGCAATTGTTGCCACTGCCATATAGCACAGTGCGTTTCGTCAGCATAAGACTTGCCATGTACACTTACACACACTATGTACATACATATATATAGATACTGATACATGTCGAGCGAACAGAAGCATTTCATTTGTCTGGGGAAATACTCACTCGGATGCAGGACCTTCTGCGCCTTGCTGTGACTCGCACAGAACGAGGAATACAATTTGAAGTGATTTACATAGTACAGGAAGGCCGAACCAATCGCAAAGAGCACATTCTAGAATGGGAGGAAAATCTCAAAGATATAGAACACAGATGATGATGGACCAACGGCTGTCAATACTCACCCTAAACTGTCCGCAGTGCTCGAACTTATTAAACTCCGGCTCTAGATCCAGGGACTCCTCGAGATTCTGGAGAAACTGTCGCTGGAATGTGACGATCTCGTGTATGTTGCCGAACAGCGCATTGATCTCGGCGTTCGAGAGGAATGTCTCCCGCTTCATGGGCTCCAGATAGTGCTCCAGTAGATTGTTCAAGTGCTGTGTGCAGATTGTAGATTGTGAATTTTCCAAAAGTGGATTACTCTTCTCGTTCAATAAATTTCAAATTATACAAATAGTACGGGCAGAAGACGCGGGGCAAATACTCTTGGAGGGACAAACAAAAATGCATAAATTAAATTAAAAAATCAACGACCGCTTTCTGCCGCTTTCTGCCCCCACCCCTCCCGTTCGGGGGGATCCTATCATTCTGGAGTCTGAGGCTGCGTTCGAGTCCTGCAGACCACAACAATTCCCATCGGAGTTGGCCAGCGGTTCTGCTCGGTTTGGCGGAGGAAACTTTTTAGTTTTGCAAACTGGCACAAAACATGAAACAAAAATGGGAAGGAGGCTGGGGGGGTTAGGGGGGGCGGGCAGAAATGCTGTAGCATCGCCACAGGCGCGCGCTTTCATTTGGAACAATACTTCCGGGCAGGCAACGAATGCGAATGTGAAGGAGGCGACGGAGGCGATGGAGGCGAAGGAGGCGAAGGAGCAGCCACAGCCAGTGGGCCACGAGGTTGGCTATGGACCAGTCTATGCTCGGCAGATAAGAGCCGGGAGCCATCGCCATCGCCATTGCCGTTGCCGTTGCCGCAGCCGCGCTTTACATAATTTCTAAATTATAATAATTATTTGTATGCTTCCTGGGCCCAGGACCCTGGCTTCGACGGTGGCTTAAAGCAAACAGTCGGTGGGCGTGGCATGGTTGCTCCGAATCAGGGAAACAAAGTCCGGGACACAGTTAAAGGATTAAAATTTGCATTTTTAATTGCAAGCGGACTTTTGTTTCCCCTCACATTCTCCCGCCATTTGGCCTTCAGCCTTCAGACTTCTAATGAATACCCGACGACTGTGCCTGTGCCAGCGACTGTGCCAGCGACTGTGACTGTGACTGCGACTACGGCTATGACTACCACCGACCGTGTGGTCGATGGCCAGGATTTGGTTGATTCCCGGGTTGTAGAGAGTGTTGGGTGGATGGGAGGATGGGGGGGGGACTTACCTTCACATAGGTGCGCTCGGTGTCCACCAGTTCCATGACGACTTTGCGTAGCTTCTCCGCATCGGTTAGCTGCCGTGATGGGGTCAATGCCGTTGTCGACACCGATGAGGTGACAGAGCCTGTGGGGCTCGATTTGCGTGTTTCCTGGGGTGAACGACAAAATCCGGTAACCTTAACATGGGGTTCATGTTGTCAGGTTCATGTTGTTGTTGTTGTTTTTGTTGTTGTTGTTATAGTTGTTGTGTTGTGTGGTGTTTATAGTGTTTGATTGTTGGTTGTTGTTGTTGTTGTTGGTTGTTGTTGCATGATGAGGATAGAGTTGTTGTTGTCGTGAAACGAAAGGAGCAAACCCACACACAAAGAAAACACACAAAGGAAACGGAGGAAAAAAGAAACGAAAAAGAGATGCGAGCGCATGAAAAAGGAGTCACCAAATAAATGGCAATAAACAGAAAATGAAGTTAGCAAAATGACAGAAGATACAGATAGACAGACGATAGTTTATAATACCAGCAGTAAACTCGGGCGGGGGACAACAAGACAGATTCGGGGCATTCAGGGTATTCGGGGTATTCAGGGTATTCAGAGCAGGGGTGGTTCGTGGTTCGTTCTTTTAGAGTGGGGGGAGGGGTGCTCTATGTTGAGGGTGCCACTTTTCAAGGAGACCCTAACTCTGAGACATCTGCGGTTCTAAATGACTGTCACGTCCTTGTCCAAGTTGTCTGTGTTCTGTTCTGTTCTGTTCTGTGCTGGTTCCAGCAGAGCCCTTTCTCCGCCCTTTCTCCATCACCGCCCCCCCCCACACCCCTTTCGGTTCTTGCAGCCTTTGGTGTGTGTTGCGGCTAAAGTGTTTTGTGGCCACTCTCTCGCTGCCTCGCTTTCCCTAGTGTGTGCTTGCTCTGCTCTCTGCTGTTGCGGTTACAAGCACATTTGGCACTGACAGTTGACGCTTGACGGTTGACATACAGTGGGTGTGGCACATACACATATAGTACATCTCTCAGGGGAGGCGTCTCCGTCTCCACCCCCTTCTTTGTCCTGCCTCCCTCCCACCGCCTGATTTTGCATAAAGATGGAGATGCAGATGTAGTAGCTGTAGAGCTGGAAACAGCATCGTCTTCCTTCTTCAGAGGAGCATCTTCTACTTAAGCCATTCATTCCCCTCTCGGTTTCTTGGTTTCTCGCTCTCCTGTCTGTATCTCTTGACTTTTTCTCATATTTGTTTAGCTCTTCTTCTTGTGCCCCTACTTGTGGAACACACTTGTACACACAGAAAAAGTGTTAAATGGAGCATTCCTGATAAATTGACTGAGCAGCAGTGTGGCAGCAGAGGCAGCAGAGGCAGCATTGGGGGGCAGCAGAGGCAGGAGTGCCAGCAAAATGAATTTGCATTGTAAATGCCTAAACAAACAGAATTCTAACCGAAAAAAGGTCTTGAACTTGTGTCAACAATTGGAGACACAGAACAGAGTGAGACGGATGGCAGAAGAGTAAGAGATGGCGACACAAATATATATACATATACATATGTATATACCTATGTATGTATATAGTAAAGTGTCTAAGAATTGTTGGAAATAACTGCGATTACACTCGGGGCAAATGGCATGCCATTCAACTATTTATGGCCTGATCCTCCGTCCTCTATGCAGTTTATCTTTCCAGCTGGCCGTCGTGACAGCGTGCGAAATCCGTTTGTCACGCTGCCATCACTAGGATATTCCAGTAATCTCTCCCTCTCTTTCTGTTGCCTCCATCTGTATCTGTATCTTTCTCTTTCTTTTGCTTGCGAATTGCAGTTGTCATTGTTTGGCCTCGCATTGTGGAGACATTTCACTTTTATGCAGTTGCACTTTGTGTATTATTACTACTACTCTGTCTCTGTCTCTGTCTCTCTCTCTTTCTTTCGCTGCCTGCCTGCTTCCACCTTTGTGTTTCCTCCTCTCCTCTGTCTTTCTCCATCTTTCTGCCTTCTGCCTTCTGCCTCTGTGTTGCAGTTGCAGCTTGTTCTTGTCTACTTTTAACTGTTTTATTGTTCTGCATTTTTGCGCTGCGATGCTGATTTGCATAAGCGACGCCGACCCAAAAGCCAACACAGACGACGACGACGACGACGACGACGACACTACATCCCCCCAGGGTGAGGGGGGCAGGTGTGGTGTGGCGTGGCCTCCAGGTGGAAGCTTATGGACTCAGGTGGTAGGACACCACTAGGTATGGCAGTGGCAACATCTGTGGCAGTTGCAGGCTGCTGCAGCTGAGGCGGAGGCGGCGGCGGCGGCTGTTGTTGCCGTTGGCCTGGCCCAAAGATGAAAAATTTGAAAATGTCTTGAATTTCAGTCTAGGCCTCTGCCTCTCTTCCTTTCTCTGCCCCTCTGCCGCTCTGCCGCTCTTTTCTCTCTTTCCCTCTTTGCTCTTCTCTGTGTGAAATGTCAACTTGAATTAAAAGGATTCCTTATATAACACGCCACCCGCTACCTCCGGCACCCACTGTACCCTCTGTACCCTCTGTACTCCTCCCCTTCCTGTCCTCTCCTCTCCGCTCAGTGTGTTTGTGTGTCACAGTGTTCAAGTATCATTAAATGAAGTGGGTTTCTGCCAGTTTCGAGCACACTTGGGGAAAGCATATCCAGAAAACAAAGTGCATTCTGTGGCATCTTTGCTTGTTGTTCTATCTGTCGCCCCTGTCCCTCTAGGACCGTCTAGCACCCACACCACACCACACCACACCCCACCCAACTCAACCCAATCCAACCCAACCCAACCCATTGGGCCACAGACATATTCGTTGTGTTGTTCAGTTGTACTATATACTATATAGTAGATATCCTTGATATTTTTATGCCAGGCACATTTCTATTTGTGACGTTTATTGTTCTGGCCCAGGACCGAGCCTCTTGACTGCTGCTGCTTCTGCTGCTTCTGCTGCTTCTACTGCGGCGGGCGACCGACCCAATAGGCCAAATTTGCCATGACATCTTGAGATGTGTCGAGACGACACACACGCCTTGGCTCCTCCACTCGGTCTTTTCTCTCTGTGACTCGCCTTGGGGCCAACTTTGGTATCACTGGCATCCCTCTGCCATTCCCTCTGCCATTCCCTCTTGTCCTGTCTTCTATCTTCTTTCATTCTTCGAGTACACGAGAGTACATCTCTCTTTTTGTGCAAATTTCAATTTGTGCACATTTCAATCACAAGTGCTCATTGGGGAGTGGCGGCAAACAGAAGGAGGTGGAGCAGGAGGGAGGTGCTTGGGTTGGGTTGGGTTGAGGCAGCAACCGACAAACCACCATTCACCATATACCCCACTGCATCCCCATTCCCCATCCCAATCCCTTTGGCAAGGTCCCACTATCCCTTTGCCTTCGTCATGTTTGGCGCTCGTTTTAATAGTTTCCGTTTCCGGTTTGCGAGTTCAAAGCAATTTGATTTGCCTTCCAAGTGGCAAGTTCCTGTGGGATGCTGCTGCTGCTGCTACTGCTGCAATTGGGGCTGAGAAGGAGTAGGGGCTGCTATGAGAGGTGCTGGGTGGCTGGGTGGCTGGGTGGGTGATGCCAAAAGTGGACTCGACTGTTGTGCGGGGCAGGGTTACTAAGGAGGGTGGTAGGTGGTAGGGTCATGGCATCGAGAGAATTGTGTTTGCGTTTTTCCTTTATCCATATTTCTTTTTCTTTTGGGCTCCTTTTGCTTTCCCCCGTTCATTTCTCCCTACTTACTTGCTCCGCGGTCTTCAGCAGATTCTCAATCTCAAAGCTGCTCGTACGCGACGTGGGCTTGGCCACGCCCAGTCCGCCAACGACCACACCGCCACCCGCCGCCATCTGGGCGGCCACCATCTGGGGGTCCACGAAGGAGGGCGCCGGCGAGCTCTCCGCCTCCGGCGAATACAGATCCTTGCCATTGCCATCTGCGAAACAAAAGCCAAAGATAACAAAATGCGGCGATTAAGTATTAAGTATTATTATCATTATCACTTTCATTATTATTATTATTACGAGTATTGCTACTACTACTTTTTATCATTTTCATTTTCATTTTCATTTTGTTATTATTAGTTTTCCGCAGCCCATAATTAGTTGTGTGTCCCCCAACCGCCACGCCATCGCACCCCTAACCCAGTCGGTCTTGGCTTTGTTATCGATAAACAGTATGTACGAAGAGGGGTAGAAGGTATATACATACGGTGCATACTGCCTATATATTTTTTATATGTCCTTCGCGTCAGTGAGAGATTATTATGTTTTGATCGTGTGTGCGCTAGGAGCGAGCCGATTGCATTGGAATCACGGAAGGTTCCTTGCGAGCTCTGGGTTAGCTTTTCCAAGATATCTTTCAGTTAATGCTAAAGCTTAAGCAAACCCATAACGATATTCTCTTGGGCAGTTATCCCTTTTCGATTCATTGTACATTGTAAAGTAAACAACAACTGGTAGTAGGTATTCTTTGGGTCGCAATGCGGTCCTTTGGCATGTCCTTGTTCATTGATTTCCGTTCGGTTAGTTGTTGCTTGTTAATTTTAAATTCCATGTTTGTGCAGTAAAAAGCGCACGAAGGAATTTTAATACTGGCGAATATGGCACGCGTCCTGCTTCCGTCCCTACACCCTACCCTGCCAACCCCAACCCCAAGCCCAAGCCCAAGCCATGGCAGCGACCGGCTCAAAGCCAAAAGTAATAACGACAAAAAACAGCCAGAAGCAACAACCACAGCAACAGCAACAGCAGCAGAAACAACAACAAGCTGTAATGATTATTGCTGCAATGTGTTTGCCACAACGTCCACACTCACACACACACACATAGAGAGAGAGAGAGAGGGAGAGGGAGAGGGAGGGAGAGAGTGCGGAACGGAACGAGAGACGCTTTTAACCGAAAAAAATGTATGGCCCATACATACTGGTACTCGTATGAGGGAACAAATCCCATATATATATATATATCCTATATATACCCTCTCTGTTTGTATATAGTGGCTACGAGTGAGTATATTTGTGTTTGTTTCATATAGTTGGAAGTAGTTTTTCCCAGCACCCAGGAAGCATTTAAAATCCATGTCCTTGAACACCCGCCTTGGAGTTCCGTTCTCGTTCTAGCTGTCGTTGTCGTCGTCCTCGTGGTGTCCTGGTGGTGTCTTGTCTTGTCTTTGCCTTCCGTGCATGCAAATTTTCGGTAGCAGCAAGTTTTATGAACATTTTCGTTACAAATTTGACACCATACCACACCACACCGCACCATACCACACCACACACGTGTTCGTGTTCCTGTTCGTGGAGGATACGTACGAGGAATATTGGAAATTGCCGTCTTATAAATTTCAGTTTGCGGTCTCCTTTTGCCAAATTGCACGTAGTCTTGGTCCGGGTTCGGGCTCGGGCAGGGGTCCGGACCAGGGTCTGGTACTGGGTGTGGGTTCTGGTCTTAGTCTTCGTCCTGGTGCTGGTCCTGTGCCTGTGCCTGGTTCCCTTTCTGTTACTTGAGCTAGAGCTAATAACTTCTAGACGTGCCAAGCTGAATTTGTCGATGGCAAATAACTTTTTCAGTTTTAGTGGCTTTAAATAAAGTACGAGGACTTGTGCAGGACCAGGACCAGTACCAGGGCCAGGGCCGTAGCTTGTTTATGGCAGGAGATACGCTTGAGGAGACCTCAAGTTGGGAAATTCTTTTAACCCTTGTCCCCTGTCGAGTTGGGGGTACTACATAAACAACTTGGCAAGAAGTCTTCTCCACAATAGTTTCTTCTGGGGTTAATGATCCCCTCAATGGTTACCAACTTTTGTGGAATATTTGACTCTGTTTCCAAGAGCACTGCTGTATTTTCGTACAACGAGAAAGTTTCATATTTTCGGTTATTCAATGCCCCCCCAATAATATTAATTGCTGCACAGCAATACACTGCACTGCACTGCACTGATTTCACGCTGGACTCAATGGAAGGATACATTTTTGATTGGCTGAGAGAGAGAGAGAGAGAGAGAGAGCGAGAGAGAGTGGTGTGGAATGTGGAAGAGGTTGATTCTTACCCTTTGTTGGTAATTCAATAACATTAATTGATTCAGACAGAGAAATCACTTCAAGATTTTAATCCTGTCGACATTGATAATTCAAATCCATTGACTTCTTTGACCTCATTGACTTCTTTGTAAAAAGTTCAATTCATCAATTATTGACGAATCTACAATTATTTGGTGCAAAAATTCAAATGGAAAATCGTGTTCAATTGAAGAGGCAACACTCCCTATAATTTTGGTAATTTAATAGCCTTGCAGCAGCGCTCGTTCGTTGGTTGGGGCGGGGGGGGGGGGGGCATGATTCTGATTGCACTGCACGAGTGGTGGCAGTGGAATCAATCAGCAATTTCGGTAGAAAATTTAAGTACTGGAATGGAAAAAAGCCTCTCTGTTATCAGTTCTCTTCCCCATCTCCCATCTCCCATCTGCCAGTCTCCCACTCCTCCACTCTTTGATTGTTCTCTGTTATTGCTGCTTCTACTCCTGCTCATCTCATATCCCGCTTTTCCCATATGTGTGTCAAAAAAAAAAGGAAAAAGAAAGAAGGAATATATATTAATACGCACACAGACGCACATATGTGTTTGCGGATATATAGTAGGTACTTTGTACATACATATACATATAAATATACATATATGTACATATGTATGCGTGTGTGTGGGAGTCGTTTAATTTCTGCTACAATTTTTGTTTTGTTGTTGCATTATTTTGTTTTATTTTAATCCTTTTTTTTAGTGTTTCGTTCTGTGCCTTTTAATTGTTTGCCGCAACAACAAAAGTTTCATTTTGTGTACAACATACACGCCTGTTCTTCCTGCTGTTGTTGTTTCTGTTGTGGCTGTTGTTGTTGTCGTTGTTGTCGTTGTGGATTCCCGTACTCGTTCCTGTTGTTGTGGTTCTCGTTGTTGTTGTTGTTGTTGATGGTCTCGTACTCGTTGTTGTGGTGTTTCTCGTTATCGTTGCTGTTTTTTTTTTCTCAGTGGTTATTTGGTATTCCCTTTCAGAGGGCATACTGATTTTGTGGCATTGAGAGAAGCGCATTCGAGAACCCATAAAAATGGTATCCTATCTTTGTACTATATTTGCTATATTCTACAGTTGCCACACATATACAACTCTTATAGTTATTATAATCGTATTACTTTACATATATACAGTTCTGAAATGGCATACCATCGATACCATCTAGGGTATCAACCACTTCTTTTCTATTGTTCTTGTTGGATTTCGTTGCAGTTTCGCTACCGCTACCCTCTACCGCTACCCTCTACCGCTACCACTACCGCTGCTGTTGCCGTTGCGTTTGTTGGTTTTTAATTGTTTTGTGTTCTTAGCCACTTCGGCTTTTTGAGTGCAGTGGGTATATATGTATGTATCTGTGCATGTGTGCGCGTGTGTGTATCTGTTTGTGTGTGGCTGCAGTTTGTAATCCTGTAATTATGTAGTTTTGTTGTTGCGAAACGACATTCCACCCACAACATACAGCCAACCCCTCTTCGGCAACCCTTTCACTTTCTCTCCGTCTCTGTCTCTCAACCGTTTTACTTATTGATGTAATTGTTGTTGGTACTACTCGTCCTCTCTCTTTCTCTCTCTCTCTCTGTTGAGCCCTCTCCTTTACACACTCACTCCCTCTCCTTCTCCCTCCCTCCCTCTCTCTCTCTCTTTTGCCTGTTGTCTAGAGGCAGTATTAAATGTAAAAAAAAAAGAAATATAAATTACTTTAATGAACTTTGCAAATTCGCATGCGCGCCCGGAAATGCGCTTTTTCGTTTCCGTTGCACAAACACACACACACACACACAAACACACATTCATGCACCTTACGTCAAGGCTCATGGCACACCGCGACCCCAGACACGGACACGGACACGGACACGAACACGGAACCGTAACCAAAGCCGTGATTAGTATGCTTTTGTTGTAGCCAACCGAGCTGATGAATGTTGCGTTGCTGTTCTTATTTTGTTCCAACATATTTCCCCCGTTTGTGTTCCCGTTTAAATGTTTTAAAATGGCCGAATATCCCCACCCACGCAGGACACCAGCCATAGGAATAATAAAGCTCGCTCTCTGTTTGTGTACTTACTCCAACCGGGCGCCGGAACAATCAATCCAGTTATCATCTCCTCGCTCATCACCGGAGGATCTGTCGGCGGCGGTGGACACACCAGCGAATCAATCATATCATCCGTCACACGCATGATACCCACTAGATCTGGTGGTTCTGTGCGGGAAGACCTAAAGAAGGAAACAAAACAAAAGAAGTAATATTAAATTCGAGTATTTGCATAATTTCCGTTTTTTGACCCACGAAATCAAACAACCGAAACGTATTGAATCACCTGAATTTGGACTCGGGATTGGGGATTGGTGGGGATTGGTGGGGATTGGGGTTTTTGGGATTGGGGATTGGGGATTGGCCGACGACGTGACCTTTTTCTGTGTCAGTGCGCGAAATTAGCAAAAGATGCGGAAAATGCTCGCAACGTGCATAATTTGAATGGAAAATGGTAGAAGAGGGAGGGAGAGAAGGAGCTGAGGCAGAAGCTGAAACTGAAGCTGGAGACGGGGAGTCTGGTAGTCGGAGCTGGGGAGCTGGGGAACTGGGGAGCAGCATTTGGTTCGGTTCCACAAACGCTTAGCACAAAAGCTTTCTGTTTTCGTTTTCCATAAAGAGAAGCTAATTAGGCTAGCTATCAAAATGCCGTTCGGCTGGGTGCCAAAAGGTAGGTGATGCCTGGCAAGAGCAAGAGCTGTATGGACCAGGGACCAGGGACCAGGGAACAAGGAACAGGGCTAGGGACCAGGGACCAGGGAGCAGGCAGCAGGCAGCACGGGAGTACGAGCAGGAATGGTGGGGAGAGCCGTGCTGGTCAACGAAACGGAACAAAGTGCCCCACGAACCAGAGAGAACGTGGCCTGGCAACGTGTTTGGGTTTGCCTCAACCCCATTTTCCTCGTCCTTTCCACAGTTTTCCAGCTGCGGCTTGAACTTGTTGTTGACTTTGCTGAAAAACTATAAAACCAAAAATGGTTCGAGAATGTACATGGAACATTTTTTGGGTTTAAACATCGTTGCTCCTCTCATTTTTTTTTTTTTCTTTTTCTACTCTTTTTCGCTTCCTCAACGCTTATTTTTTTTCCCAACTATGTTGTTTTTTTTTTTCCAATTGTTGCGAAACAATTTTTGCTTTTGGTTTAGTTTCAATTTTTTGAGTTTTCGGGTGGGAAGGGGAGGCAGGGCTGCGGGGGGATGGTATGGGAACTTCTTTGGCTGTAACATCATCAAAAATTGGCAAAGCTTGTCGATTGTTGACATTTTGGGTGGACTTTCCCCGGGATGGGGTTTTCCCCCCGCCCGAAAAACTTGATGTGGTCTGTGGCAGAGCGGTTTGAGTGGTCCTCTGTGACCAGAGCAAAAGATACATAGATAGAAACCTGATTGCATGTAAAGGATGTGTTTTAATTAACATCAGCGCCAGCAACACTACATGGGATATTTTTAATTTTGAAATGGCTTTTAACACAGATAATCCGTATGGCTCATCGCATCGCATCGTCTCGCCTCGTTCTCGTTCTCTTTTTATTTTTATTTTTTCTTTTTTGCTTAAATATAATTGAAATGAAATCAGTAGAGGCGTTCCCGTTTGACCGCTCGTCAGTCAGTTCTCCCCAGAGAGCATCCAACTTGATTGGCCATCAAAAAGGCCACAGCAGAGAGCATACTCGTGCAATGGGGAACAATGGCCGGGATATTACATTACACTCTGTTGGGGCCAACACCCATAAAACAGGCCAGCAGGCCAGCAGGCAGCCAGCAGCCAGCAGCGGTTGTCCCATCAACCGAAAGGCCGTGGGCTAATTGACAGACAGAGCAGGAGGCAAAAAGGACAAGCGACTAAAATAGTTAATTAATCCATATAACTGAAATTTAAACAATGGAAGTCAGAGGCCACAAGCCAGAGGCCAAGCTCCTACAGATAACCTCGTACTGCCGGACAATACTCGCATATTGTGTGTCGTGGATACCCATAATCGTACTTTACTCGTTTATCCATTCAGGTCGAACCAAACAGCGAACAACCGAACAGATGTTTAATAGAGCATAAACAAGGAACAGATGTTAAATAGAGCATAAATAAGGACTATGTCATAACTTACCGCATCATCATGCTGAGCGATTGTTCCTCCTGCAGGACGCTCTCCAAGTACATCATATCTAGATCGGATACAATTGCCCCATTGATGACCATTATTTCGTCTCCTTTGATAATGCCTGCAATTGGATAGACAGCATTAGTGGAGGCAACACAGGTACAGCTACAGATACAGCTGCAGCTACAATACGTGTGTGTGTGTATGTTGCATGCAACTAGCGATTCTGTTGCAGGTATTGTTAGTTTTTGTCGCCGTTCTGTTCTCTGTTCTGTGTGGTTGAGGATACGCTTAGACAATAGAGAAAACCTACGGAGAAGTTGGGGATAGTCGGGGGACAGGTTCTAATGCTACTGCAATCAAGGTGGGGTTCGGGAGGCAACGGGAATCAATGTCTGACAATTGTGTGGCTGCTGCTGTTGTTGCAGCTGCAGCTTCTGCTACTGTTGCTGCTGCTGCTTCTGCTGCTGCTGCTGCAGCTGCTGTGTGCGGACCACTGACATCTTTTATATAACAAACGATAAGCGGAATGTCTTCAGCTGCTGCTGCTGTGCTGCTGCTTCTACTTCTTTCTATAAAACAATAACAACAAGAGCATTGTGGTTTTTTGCATTGTTCATACGCCACGTTATCCCTTCGTCAGCTCTCTCTTTCTCTGTCTCTCCTATACACAAACAGACCTCTTTCTCTCTTCCTTTGCTGCTCTGCGTTCGTTAGCATTTTCTACTTTGTCTGCAGGACTCGTCTCGTGTGTGTATGTGTTTGTGTGAGTTTTCTACAACATTTATTTTACCCATGGATGTTGGTTATTCTCCGCCAGGCTTCGACCTGTCTCACTATCCTCTTACGCTCCCCACCTGCCCCGCAAACAGCACCAGGCAGCAGAACCTGCACCAGAGAGCCGTCTTCTTCCTGTTGACGACATGCATTCAACTTGCAGTTGCAACATTACTTGTGTCGCTTATCATTGTTGGTGCAGCACCAAGCAGCCAGCACCAAGCAGCCAGCACCCAGCAGCCAGAACCCAGAAGCAGCACCAGCGACAACATTTTCTTAAGGCAAAGTTCGATAGACAGATATGTACATCTATTGTATGTGTATGGTGTGGTATAGTCTGGGGCGTGGTGTGGTGTGTGGCATGCCCCGTGGCAGTATTTTATGCGTTACCTCTGGCTGCCTGGATGGCTGGCTGGCTCACCTACGACGTCTACCATCTATATCTTCTCTCCCTCGAGATATCTCCTTCTGCATTTGTTACAATTTAAACGGATTTTTACATCTTAATGCTGCCATCGCATGACACATGCGATTTACCATATAAAATGCATATATGTATATATATTTTATATTTCTCTCTTGTACTCTTACTTGTATCTGAGGAATGGGGATTGGGGATTGTGAATGGGGATTATTTCTGGCTCTGGCTCTGGCTATGGGTCTGGCTCTGGCAATAGACAAATTTTATTTATATTGCGGTGGTGGTGCCTTATCCTTTGCGTTGCGTTGCGTTTCGTTTCGTTCCGTTTCGTTCTCCGCTCTCCCGTTCCCTTGTGGCATGGCATATGCATGGGTTGTCAACACGTTCGCTCTCTTTTTGCGGTTCGCTGGCTCCAAGACTCCAGAGAAGCTTGAGCAAATTGTTATTCCGTGTTTGCCAAATGCTTTGCCACGCTTGTTTCAACGCCAAAGTTGTGCCACTCGAACGGCTCAACTTTTGTGCACATACTGGCCTCAGGAACGAGACCCAGGACTCACGACCAGATGCAGTTGGAAGCCAAGTCTTAAGACTTTAAGACTGCTTCTGCTGCTTCTGTTGCTGTTGCTGCTACTGCTGTTTGGAGTCCACACCACATTTTCATCAAAGCCAACGCCTTTCTCTCTTTCGATCTCTCACCCTCTGTCTCTGTCTCTCTCTCTCTCTCTGTTTCTGTTTCTCTTTCTTCAGTTCGTTACCATTCCACAATTAGCTGGGGAAAAGTGGCCAGAATTTTCCGCTTCTGTGCCACATTTGCATTTGAATGCTGCGGTCAGGATTTGTTTTTGTTTTGCAGCAGAGCTTGGGGGCCAGGCCCCAACTTTTGTGCAATTTACTCCTCGTAAATGTTGTCTGGGTCCAAGCTTCGGGCTTTGTTCTGCGGTTGCTGCTTAAGAGCTGCGTCTTTCGACATGCTAATAGCCATTAAATTCAATTGTACTCAGCCACCGCTTTTCACTCGACTCCACTCCACGCACCCCTTCTCCTCAATCATCTCTATCTCCGGAGTGCAGAAGAGGGGCAGAGAAAGTTTCGTATTGCGTTCTGCGTTTTGCAAATGTAAATGCTAGTCCTGAGTCCTTAATTTATGCATACACACGCCACTACAATGAGTGCGCGACGGACAGAGAGTGGCAGAGGGAAACAAAAGCTTCACTTAAAGCTTGTTCAACACGTCGTACACGTAATGTTGCATGCGAATGCTTTTTATGCGAAAACCAATATTAGAATTTTAGAAACCAATGTATTTCATCCATGGAAATCAGAATCGGCACCTTCCAAATCTAATCTTGCACACTCGTCGTATACGTAATCTCAGAAGGGGAACCATTTCATTTCGTTGGAACCATCTGAAACAAAGATCTACCTTCTCCATGAACTTGCAGGAGTTCTTCTTGGGGGAATGCCCCCACATTTAATTATGCAATTGTTTCAGGAAATGCCCTCCCTCCCCATAGCTAATGCAACATTTGCTCAATCGGAAAACTCATTAGCACAAGTCTGCACCGACTGGCGGCATTTCCCTTTCATTTTTGTTTTGTTTTTTTTCATTTGCCTTTCTCGCGCGGTTGTTTTTTCCTTTTCCTTCCAGCGAATTTCGTGTGCATTGTTTCATGGATTTTTGATTCGTTGTCGCCTTCAAAACCAACCAAATGAGCGCCACTCTCGCACTTGCACTCGACGTGCTTAATGAGTTTTCTGCTGCTGCCGCTGCCACTGCCACTGCTGCTGCCACTGCCACTGCTGCTGCTGCTGCAGGAGGAGCGAGAAATGTTCTTTCGGTTCATCACTTTGCCAAGTGCAGCATTGCAGTTTTCGTACCTGCCCCACAGAGAGTGGTGGTGGGGGGACGTCAGGAAGGATGTCAGTTCCATAATTTAAGGCGCTGTTCTAGTGGCATTTCGACTACATCCACTTGACTCCATGTCCTCGTCGTCCTTCTCCTCCTCGTGACGGCGAATGCAAATGCCAACTTAAGTTGATTTTAAGTGATAGAAAAACAACAGCAAGAGAAGGAACCTGAAGCTGGAGCTGGAGCAGGAGCAGGAACAGGAGCCGGCTAAGATGTCGCTCGCTGCGCTCTCCCCTGTGCAAAACCCTTTAAGGACCCACCGCCGCCGCAATGGCTTTCGGCTTCGGTGCTGGCTGTAGCCAAAGTACTAGTATCCCTGCACACACCTGGCAAACATTTCGAGTGCGCTGCTCATCACCATCATCGTCATCGTGTCCTTTCTTTTCCCTGCTTTTCCCCGCTTCTTCCCAGGCAAACAAGCGCTGACAGTTGACTTTTCGCATTGCACGCCCCCAGGAGCTGCCAGGCAGGCTCTATACAAACCCCCTATTCCCCCCTCCCATCACCATCACCATCACCATCTCCCAGGTATCCAGGTATCCAGGTATCCTCCTCCAGCCTGGCTCAAACTCCACTTGACTCGACTCGACTCGACTCGGGCTCTGTTGTAGACCAAAGTGAGTTTGCTCAAGTTTCGCCTCCCCCCGCTGCTGCTGCTGCTCCTCCTTTTTTCTGGCTTTCTTTCTTTCGTTCGTTCTTTCTTTGCTATTTTTTGTGTGTGTTTTTTTTGACATAAAAGTGAAAAGCATTTAAATATAAAAGAAGCATACAACTACAGAAAAGAGCAGGCAGACCAGACAGCAGTGGGAGTAGCTGGGCACTTTATAATTTTCTTGGCAACATTGGGCCACATTGTTTCGCTTTGGGCGACCAGGTGAGTGGAGTCTCCAGAGAGAGAAGGAGAGTGGGGGCGAGAGGGAAGTTGTCATAGAGCAGGACAAAGAATGAATTTCATCTCCTTCGTCCGTTGCGTCACCTCAATGGCATACATTAAATGCACGATTTCATCAACTGAATGCGGATCGCATCCTTAAACTAAATTCCCATCTTGTTTCGTCTCGTTAGGTCTTTATTTCGTCTCGTTTCTTCTTGTTTCATCTCGTCTATATCATATCTGGTACGATAGTCATCTCATTTCTCTTTTCTTAAAAATGTATTTAAATGAAATGCACTATTTCATCAAATGAAGGCAGCTCTTTCTTCAACTTCAACTAAATTGCCATCTTGTTTCGTGTCGTTTTGTCATTACTTCGTCTCGTTTCTATTTCATTCATCTCGTTAATTATTGTCTCGTACGGTTTTCATCTCGTTTCGTCCAAAATGTGTTTCGTTTGTATGTGGTATATTTTTGGAAACTAAATAGTTTCGTACTTACCATTATGCATGGCTACACTCTTGTCCTCCACGCGACTCACATAGCAGCAGAGCTCGTCCTGACGCTCCGCATTTTCAATCAATTCCGCCTCCACGGAGAAGCCCCACATTTGCTCTAGGGTAGTACGCTGCAGCTCCACCTGGTACAAGATTTTCATGCAAACCTCCACGAATTCATGATTATGTAGCTGAAAAAGAGATGGCAGATGGAAAAAAATGAGAAGGAGAGACCAAAGTTGAGTACCAAATTAGCCGAGTTATGCAAGCAATCAGAATGCAGGATGCTCGATGCTGAATGCTGGATGCTGGATGAAGGATGAAAGATGAAGGAGCAGCAGGAGGACACCACTCCATTGATGGAGTGGAGTTGCTGCGAGTTCTGTTCAAGTTGTTGTCGAAAATTTATTGAACTGCCACCAGCGCAACCAGAGAGAGAGAAAGAAACTTTTTCATTTTTGCCAGTTGCACATTTTTGCCATTTGCCAATTGCCAATCGCCAGTTGCCACGGCCAATAGTATTTACTGGCTTGTTGTTGAGGTCGAAGTTCAGATGGAGATGCAACTTCAACCCAGAGATGGAGAGGGCGGAAAGTTTTCACAGCCAGCGGCTGACTTGGCAGCTGGCTAAAGTCTCACCTAGCAGCCGGCTAATCGGGTGCCAAGTGGAAGGGAAAATGCCAACGGGAAAGTTTATAATTTATGGCATTATGCTTCCAGCATCGAAGAGTGCCACCACCACCCGGGCGGTGGTGGTGCGCTCTGAAAATATTTCGTATTTTGTTGCAAGACAAAGTGCAGTCACACTTATTTTTTGCATGGAGCAATGGGTGTCTAACGATTACAGATGTTCCTTAACGAGTAATAAGGGAACAGATCTCTGGCCTTTGATTTCTTATTATATCTACATTTGAATAATTTAACAGAAAGCTAAGATAATTGAGGATGGAAAGTTGTTCTTCGAAAATTGCGAAATCCTGTTGTACATACATATGTTAATTATGAAAAATATATGCCCGAATAAGATGTAATCTAATCCCAAATATGGTATAGTTCATGGCTAAATTAGGACTCCTAAATTAGGTAGATGTAATCCCAAAATTAGGCACACAAAACGTCAACAAAATCAAGGATAAATGTATAAGAAATACGGTTTATATCTGGTGCCTAAATTAGGTAAAATTTATAACAAAGTTTGGTATAATTTCAACCTAAATTACGTACAATTATGTGTATTATATACTATTTAAGAAATGGTATAAATTGTACTCAGGGAGAGGGAAAAATTGCCTCTTTTTGGTCATAAAGTGCACTCCAAAGATCTTTATCTTTATCTTTTTCTCTCCGCTCTGCTATAATATTCATAAATTATAAATTTATAGCTTCTCTTTAGCACTTTGCCTTAGTCGCATTAAATTGAACATCAATCTTGGATTAAATGCTCCACAAATTGTCGCATTCCATTCCCTTTCCTATACGATGCAATTTCCCATCGTGATTCAATAAATTGAATTGAACTTGAAGTTCGAGTCGCTGCTGCTACACCCGCAGCCATCGCAAGGGCCCCCCGCCCCTCCCCACTGGCTGGCAATGTGTTCGTGTTATGCAGGGCAGATGGAGGAGAAGGAGACCTCCTTCACTGATTGTGACAGAGACTGTGACTGCGAATGTGACTCTGTCTACCTATCTGGCATTCCTGGCATTTCTGGCATTTCTGGCTTTGATTATACGTATGTGTACTTACATAATTTTCAATCAGATCGTTGCGATGCGGCACAAAGTAATTGTGATCCTCCATGTCACGTCGCTTCTTGACGCGCACAAAGTGCTCCATGGGATTGAGGTTGCGACGGGCGCAGGCGCTGGCGAGGAATTCCTCGACAGACATCGCATCACGTAGATAAACTGTCGAGTAAGCATTGTCGGGCATTGCAACTTTGAAAGTTTTTTCCGGTTCGTCACGTGAATTCATCTGGAAAAAGGCAGAAAATTCGATTGGATAAACAGGAGTGAACACACACATGGGCACGGGCATGGGTACGGACACAGCCGCAGATACAAATACAAATACAGATGCAGAACGTAGACGTAGACGTAGGGGACGGACACACGTACAATGTCATTAAGCAGTCAGGCACAGACATTTTGCAACATACACACACACACATAGAGATACAGATACAAATACATACATACATATGTATATCCACACGGAAGTGAAAATTGAAAAATAGCAAACACACATTTTCACCCGCAGTTGACGCTGACGTTCGTCGCTGACGATGTTGCATGCCCCTCTCCATCACCACCCCTCAAACGTAATGAAAAATGTCGCCAGCAGCAGCATTACATCAGTCGAAGCAGAAGCAGTAGCAGGAGCAGTAGCAGGAGCAGTAGCTGTAGCAGGAGCCGCGGATTCCGTCTGCACCCGGACCACGGACCACGAACTGAAGGAGGAGGATCTGTGCCCTGGCCCCCACACTCACACAATTCCGAAGAAAACTCAGTTAAAATGCTTAACAGTTTCCACAACGTCATCCGCATCCGCATCCCCATCCCCATCCTCAGCTATATCCTTGTACATACAATGTTAACCCTATGATGGGGCTGGCTCGCTGCATCCCTTCCAGCTGCCATCGTCCATCGCCCATCGCCCATCTCCTGTTCCCATTTTGGCTCTGAGGCTCCGACTGCATCTGTAAACGAATCAGGTGGCCCAGCTGCCAGTTGTCGGCTACTGGAAATTGCATTTGTATTGGCAGCCGCCATTGGCAATGGTTGCTCCTCTGCTCCTCTTTCCTCCTCTATTCCGCACCGGTCTGGAGTTGGTAGTTTCTCGATGCAGCTGGTTTTTGGCCCAGGTAATACACTCGTACACGCACACACACACACACACACACACCATTTGCCGGAGACAATCGAATTAGTTTGGCAGTTGCCACATCCACAGCCATTGCTTTGTGACAAATAAGGACTGCTGTCTGGCTGGCAGAGCAACCGTGAAAAAGGACAAGCCATTGCATAACAATTTTGCATATCGATTACGGGATCATTATGCCAGGACCAAAAATACATCAAATTTATATTCATGAAAGTAAAGAACAAGGATACTCCTCCATACGTACATATGTACATATATGGAATGCTAAAAGCTTCTGCAGATGCTGTGGCTGTGGCTGTTGCATGAGAATGAAGGACTTTACTGGATATGCAAAGTACGAGTATCGTATAAGAAATTCCCTGAACCTTAAGCCAACAATTTGATTGGTTTTTAGGTATGAAACCGGAATGATAGATAGGGGTTTCGTTCGAGAAATTGCCATTCCAAAAGAAGCCTCAAATCTTTTGATAACACCAATTTTCATTCATGATCTTTTCATATTATGCTGTGCTCCGTTTTCATAAACGTGTTTTTTTTTTCCTTGTTTAAGACCACACTCCATTAGGACTTTTTTAAGGATCCATCTTGAAAAAATGGAATTTTTTGTGTCCTCTCGGACACTCGACACTCGGCACTCGACTTTTTTTTTGGTGTCTGATTAAGTTTGATTTACTGTCAGGAATCCGGGATGGATGCCAATGGCTAGGCACTTGATTCAATTTTAGTTGCATTCATTCGTTTTATATTTTTTCTAGGTATGTGAATGTGTTTTTTTTTTTATATATTTATTGGGTGCTGATGCACTCGTACGAGCTGCAGCAGCAGCAGCAGCAGCAGCAGCAGTATAACTGCCGACGATAATTTGCTTTGGAAAAGTTTTAATTTTATTTTCAATTTTTGAATTGCTGGTTGCAATGCACTTTGTGCTGCATTGCAGTTGACATGTTCCGTAAAATGGCAAAAATGAAATCCAGTCACAGGCAGAACCAGATAGACCGAGGAAAGGAATGGAGAGGAGAGCAGAGCAGAGCAGAGGAGAGAAGAGGAGTGCAAAATGAACCAAATCAAATGCACATTTTTCAAATTCATTGAATTTTCAGCGCATTTACAATGAAATTTGCAGGCAGAAACGAATGGAAACCGAGTGGCAACAGCCAGCATCGTGTGGATGGTTGGGTCGCTCTGTCGCTCTGTCGCTCCTCTTATTTATGTTATTTCATTTCATTTGTTTTTACATGAATATATCTGTATGGATATATAATATGTATGGATGCCATGAAAGTAGTATTTTTCATCCTTTTTTCGTGGGTGGAAGGAAGGCAATTCTGCAGCGTTGGCAAATTTAATTGGAAATGAAGTGAAATTCGTGTGTGTTTGTGTGTGTGTGTGTGTGTGTATGTGTGTGTGTGAGTGGGGCAGGCAGTCAGTCAGTCAGAGGGTCCATCTCCCATGAAATCCGAACTGTGCACAAGATTATTTTGTCAATAATCGAAATAAATTGAATTTATGAAATGAATTTCATTATGAATATACGATATATGTACATATTTATGTATAGTACATATAGTTTGTGTATGTCTACCTACTCGTACATACATATATATGTACATATGTATGTATGATATATGCACAAATTGGTTATACTAATTGGAGTTTATCAAATAAGTATCCCAAGGATGAAATCGGTTGTGGAACTTTCGCTTTGAGTAATTTGTGGGTGAATTTAATCACAGCACTTGGAGTAGATTTCTTCATAATTTCAATTTGATGATGAGGTCATTAGGGTGGTTGGGGTTCGAGCTGGAGGGAGTGTGCTAGATCGCCATTTGGTATTCCATTCGCCTGGAATTATTTACTTAAAAATATGCAAATATTTTTCTTTGGCCAAGTTTTCTCTCTTTTCCATAAATTCCATTTCTTTTTCTTCCTTTTGTAATTTTTGATGGCCATTAAATGCAAATTATAAAAGCCAAAAAAAATATACAAAAACAACAAGTTCTAATGGACGATGGGGCTCCATTCGTCCATTCTCCCTGCAAGAGGACACACAGCACACACATATATAATTTTTTTTTTTTTTTGGTGGCCATCCGCTATCCACCATTCGCCATTCGAGGCATTAGCGCTCAATTTAGCTTTTAATGCCATTTCCGTTGCCTTAAATAAAAATTCAATTACTCAAACACACAGATACACAGAGATAAATGCACACACAAACACATATACACACACACACACACATAAAGAGACGACTATAAACATAAACCCGCACAGATACAGATACAAAGTCGTGGGTAGAGCCATAAATGCGTTTAAAATTGAAATAATTTTATTACGCATACGCCCCAGTGCCGTCACCGTGGCCGCCGCTTGATGGCAGACCATCCACACACACACACACACACACACACACACACACACATATTGCAACGCACACATTGATACCCCCATAAACAGGCACACACACATACGGTAACAAGAAAGGACAGGACTCACCTGCATGGAGCGACGACTGGAGCCGCTATTCGATCGCGACAGCATTGGTGGCCGTCGCTTGGTGGCACCACGTCCCGCCAGCAGATTGTTGAGCAGCGACGGGGAACGGGCACAAATGAAGGCGTGGAACGAGGAGACCGTAAACACACCAAGTTTGTTCAGCGTATTCTTTGTTGGCCTGGACACGTGAGTGAGCAGCGACTGTGGATGGGAAATAAATACAAGAATATTTCAAAATACATATAGAGAACTAGAGAAAGAATATAGTGTTATAAATGCAAGTCAAATGGTTGAGCTTTTTACGAGAGACCGACCACACAAGTAATCTTATTTGCTCGGGCATAATCCTCACACTGAAAAGCATTCCAAAAAAAAAAGAGTGAGCATCTTCTCCTACTAGGCAAATAATCCTTTCAGCGAGAGAGGTGAAGTGAACTGAAGTTGTGCTCCCCGCACAGGTGCTAGTCTGGTCTGAAGTTGTTTGCATTTTGTGGTTATTAATAATAAATAACGTTGCTTTTCACTGCACCTCTATCCACATGGAGAGTAGTAGTACGCACCCCTTATTCCTGCCATGGATGTTCTTTTCAACCCTTTTCAGTCAGCCAGTTACTCAGCCACTCAGCCCCTCAGCCAGTCAGTCAGTGCCTCGAACATCTCTCTATCTCTATCTCTCTCTCCCTCTATCCTTTTCCAATCTTTCCCACAGCTCTCCTTTTGTTAGGGGAAAACGTCGTTACCACTAAGCTCATTTAAGATGCTTAAACTTTGTTATGGCGATTAATTGTGCATGTTCGGATTTTGATTTGCCTTAGATTTGGAAATGGCGGTGGCAGACAGACAGGACAGGACAGAACCGAACAGAAGAGGACAGCAGAGGGCAGCAGAGAAAAGCAGCCACAACAGCCATTGTGCAAATAGGTAGAGGTAATTATAGACAACTCGAACACGTAAAGGGTTTAGAAGAAAATTGTAAACGGGTTTTCTCTGGGGAGGGTGGGGCGCGGAGTGGGGTTAGAATATTATTGTTGTGGGGATTTTCGGCAGTTGGCTGTATTGTGCGGGTCTTAAGCCCTCAACGGGGCTGTGAAGCCTGGTTTTGATGTTTGCACGATGGTTCGCTGCTAATTTTGGAGCAGGGGCAGGGACGGGGGCGTAGGCGGGGCTAGAGCTTAGGCCTAATGTTTTGTTCCCTGCATTAGGTATTGATTAAGCGGAGAAGGTTCTTCAAAGGTATTTTCGGGGGAATTACTCGTAAAGGAATTACTCAACCGCTGCCAAACGAGGAGGCCTAACTCCCTTCCTGCTGGTTACCACACTCTCTCTCTCTCTCTCTCTCTCGCTCCCTCCCTCACGTTTTTTGGCTAAGCTGTGACCATAAACGGGGGCCAAAACCATTAATTGCTTGGTGGCCTGGTTGCCCTGGTGGCATGTGGCAGGCAGGCAGGGCAGACAGTCAGGGCAGGGCAGGACAGGGCAGGGCAGGACAGGGCAGGCATGTGCCATAACTCACCTTTGGATTGGGCAACTCTCCGCTCTGCAGCGAGGCCATGTAGCAGCGCAAGCGGAACTGTTCGCAGTGCAGTCGCTCGAGATTCTCTTCCCACTGCAGTATTTGGCCCTGGATCTGATGACGTGTCTCCTGATCGGTGACAACTGATTGCTGCAACTCGGCCATGTGCTTCAGCTTATGATCCTGCAAAAGGAACGGTACAAAAGTGTTAGAACAAGCGTATGCATATGGAGATTTACATATATAGTATATATATATGAATGTAGTATGTTATTCTATCGTGTCTGTGTGCGTGTGTCTCTTTCTCTGTGTACGAGAATATGTGGTGTTGCAGTGCGGCACTCATGTTGGGTTATGAAAGGCATTCGAAGCATGGGGCATCATTAGCATTTCATGGCAGCTTTGTCCCACTGCTGCAGGATCCACTGCCGCCTGCTTCTACTGCTGCTGCTGCTGCTGCTGATGCGGTGGCTGCCATTTGACGAAAATACATAAATCACGCGTCATGTGCAGCTAAAATTGTCCCCCTTTTCCCCTTTGCTACTGCTGCTGCTGCTGTTGGCGCAATTCAAATATCTCTTGGATGCCCTTTACCCTTCCCCTACCCCCTACTCCTTCTATGAGCAAGAGGACTGAAGTGCGTTGGCAATGCACCAAAAAAAAAAAGGGAAAAGGGAAAGAGGGTTGGGAGCCACACAGAGGGAGATGCATATACATGGCCCTGTTTTCATTACAAATACCGTTTGACTTCCGCAGCAGCAGTACTCGCCAGCTCTCTCTCTCCCTCTCCCTCTCGCTCTCTCTCCCTCTGCATATCTGCGTCTCCCTGCAGTAGAAAGGCTGGCTGTAGGTGGATTTCCACCATTTCAAAACCCATCGCACTGTTTGAATCCCACTTTCACGTGCATAGATTTCATGGAGCACGTGATTGTTTCATTTCGGGTTTTCCTCTCTCTCTCTCTCTCTCACACTCACTCGCTCGCTCTCTCTCTCTCTATCTCTTGGTGGCAGCATCAACAATGCCACATTGAATGTGAGCCAGTAAGCTGACAATTATTTGCAGATGCAGTTGGATGTTGCAGTTGCAGTTGCAGTTACCATTGCACCGTGTGCCGTGTGCTGTGTGCCGTGTACCGTTGGCCGTGTGTCCTATGCCGTGGGCGTGCCAACAACCTGAATAGGCACTTTCGATGTTCGACATTTTAATGAATGTGTACACATAAACAGGGACCTGGGATCCCTGCAGGAACGCACTACCGTGAAGGGGATGGGGCGTGGGGAGACGCGAGTGCTGTACCTGTCTCTCTCGCACTGTCTCTATATCTCTCTCTGGCCATCTCTTTCTATTTGAGCTTACGTGTGCGTGCCTGTGTGTGCGGTGTGGACGTTGAGGCTTTTCAATGTTTGTTTTACGTGGAAATAAATCAAAAGTTTTGTGCATTTTATTTGCACGTATTTTGTAAGTATACTTGATATCACAATGCCCGTACGTGAGGGGCTCCACAGTAGAGGAATACAGTACAGGATACAGTACGGCGTACGGTATACAGTAGAGTAAAGCACTATAATTCCACAATCGATACTCCTGTCTGCTGTCTTAATTCAATGACCATAATTTCATGTTGAGGAGCATCCCATCTATCTATCCCCCATTCGTTCGCTTGGAGCCTCTCAGAGTTGGGTAATTAATAAACCAAAATCCCATTATACACTACCCCGAAGTGGAGACGACGCAGGTCGAAGGAGGAACGGAGAGGAGCGGAGCGGAGGCCTGCTGCTACTGCTGCTGCTGTCAATGGCATTTGGCACTTGAGGAAAGCTGCTTATTTGACAAACACAAACCGGAAGGAAGGAAGGAACGGAACGGAAAGGAAAGGAGGCATAGGCAGAGGCTGGTAGTGATGAGGAGACTACTTGTAATGGAGAAGGGTAATGCTACTACAGGACGAAGAAGAGCAGAGTGCAGAGAGCAGAGAGCAGAGAGTATCTCCTTCCAGCACAGTTTTGTGATTATTTACAACACTAAACAGTGTGGCAGTGTGTCTGGAAGGCTTGAAGCAGCAAGCAGCAGGCAGCAGGCAGCAGGCAACCAGCCTGGCAGGCAGGCAGGCAACAGTTTGTCCTTGTCAAAGTAATATGCGAGGGAAGAGTCTCTCTGTCTCTCGCTGTCTCTGTGTCCCATAAATAGCTCGGCTTCTCTCTCTCTCTCTCTCTCTTTGTCGCACTCCTGCTTGACCATTAATCGCCTCGACCATTCTGTGTCCCATGTCCCTTGTGTCAAGAGGGTCCTCTGCCAACGCATTTTGGGGGAGCTCCACTCCAAGGGTTAATGGCAATGTTAATGGACTTGTAATTGCCATGCAATTGGGAATGTAAATCACGCACAATAGCTCCTGGTCAGTGATCCATAACCTGTGGCCAAGCCTTTCCTCTTTGGTAGCGAAATGTCGCCTGCACATGCACATATGGGAATGGAAATGGGAAAGCGTTTAAATTCTTTCTACTTGGTGCGGCGTCCTCCCCTTTTCCCATTTAAGTCTTTCTTTGAGGGTCTCCTGCTCGACGATTTCCCTAGTGTCTGGTTTGCCTTTAATGGAGTGTTTGCTCTCCTTTAAGATCACCTTCTATGAACTGAAGTTTGAGGTCTCTCTTCATGGGTGCTCCCTCCCCATGGCGATTGGTATACTATTGCTTAGGGGTGCAGAAACCACCATTCCTCAGGCAATTTGGTTGGCTGCACTTCTGTCTTTGGCCTGGTCACGGTCTCTCGCTGCTGCTATTGCTGCGGTTGCTGCTTGTTTTGACACATGTCACACGCTAAGTGACAGCCCCAGTCGCAGTAGCAGACGCAGTCGTAGAATCATTCCCAGTCGCCAGTCCACAGTCCCCAGTCCCCAGTACCCAATCCACAGTCCTCAGTTTTCAGTCCCCAGTCGGAGTTCGAAGAGTGGCTATGGTTCTGTCTCTGGTTCTGGTTCCATCTCCGGCTTGAGGTCTCCAGTCCACTCTATTCCATTCCATTCCACTCCGCTCCACTCCACTCCTCTGCTGTCATCTCAATTCCCGTGAATTTTTATTATTGCTCCACATAGTTGGATTCCATTCCCACGCTCCTGCTCCTGCTCTTGCTCCTACTCCTGGTCCTGCTCTCCCTCCTGTTGCTGTCTCTGTGTCTTCTTGACGATGGGTTTTTGCGGTTCGCCTATTTAGTTGTTCTGTCCTGTCCTGTCCTGTCCTGTCCTATCCTCTTCTTTTCGCCCACTGATTCTGGCTCTGTTCCTGTCTCTGCTTCTGCTTCTGCTTTTGTGTTTGTGTGTGTACAGGGGGACACTGTTGTCGTGTGGTCGTGTTCCTGCGGTCCTGCCGTTGTCTGTTGCGCTTTCATTAAGCGCCACTTGAGGATGCCTCTTCCTCCTTCCATTCCCCTCCCCCCCTCTCTTCTTCCTCTACCGATGACGACTCCCCATGCGACAATTTCTCTGTTTATCTCTCTGTAGAAACAGAAGCTCGAACTAAAGCTCTAGCTTCAGCTGCAGAGCTCCGAGCTCCAGAGCTCTAGAGCTCCAGCTGCCATCGCCATTTGTTGCTGTGTTGCTGATTCTGCTGTTGTTGGTCTGCCATTTCCGCTTCCGCTGTGCAGAGTGTACACTGTACTACCACAGTACAGGAGATTTCTATTTGGTTCGGTTCATAGTTGAGAGTTTCGAGAGTTCATGGCTCTTTGGTTTCTCTAGTTTTTTTTCCTTGTATGTGTGTGTGTGTGTGTGTGTGTTTACACTCTCTGGAGTACAATTAAAAAATACATTTTATCATTGTTTTAGGGTTGTCTCATTGTCATTCGCCTCGTGCATGACAGGCCAAAGATGCCTCAAATGTGGCAGCCAGCACACACACAGCTATGCCGCAACACAAAACAACATGCAACACACAACGTGGAAACAATGACTGAAATAATAATCATGCACTGGCAGGCAGGAAAGGACTCGTACTCCTCTCCTGCTCCTCGTGGCTGGGATGATATCAGTATATTTTGTTTGCCGCTGCTAATGGCTTCAGTGTCCTTGCACCGCAGCACCACCACCCCAACACCACCACCACCATCCGTCGCAGCAGCACTGCCCCAGAGACAATAACACAATAACAATCAATTAACACAAGGAGTAAGCCACGGGTGGCCGGGCCCGGTGACGGGGGAGGAGCGGGTGTCCTGCCCCAAAGGATATTGAGTTATTCAATGGAGTCGCCTTGGCTGAAATGACTTTTGACATGGCTTGTGCATTAAATGGCTGCTCTCCATTGCAGCTCAAAAGTCAGAGGCAGAGGCAGGGGGAGAGAGAGAGAGCGGGTCGGGTCAAACCCTCCCCTTCCCTCCGTCATCCCCTTTAACCACAGCTGAGCATCAGCAGGGCAGAATAAGGGTTGAGATTGGGATTGGGATTGGGGTAGCTTTAGGCCATGTCCACAAAAGGCCTCCTGCTAAATTGTAGGAAGTACTCGCATGTATATGGGCCTGCATAAATGCTGACCACAAAATGATGCCACATTATATAACGTGCGAGTGTGCTGCAGAGTGGCACCAAAACAGGGGCAGGCCGGCTAGAAGGTTGGGGGATGGGGGGATGGCGAAGGCTAAAAAGGGAAGCTAAACCCCAAAAACCCCAGACCCCTAAACTGGCGCCTATGTTTGTGGCCACAGCCAGAACGGAGAGGATGAACCGTAGGCAGACGGACGGATGGGCGGACGGGCGGACGGACGGACGGACGGACCGGGTCGGTCGGTCGGTCGGGCGACTGTTGACAATTGAATTGAATTTTCCGCCCATAACCACACAGACCACGCCTCCCTTTTGTCATCGCCCACATAAAGCATATTTTTGCATCTGCATGCAGCAGGCATGAGGCAGCAACAACAGAAGACCACCTCTGCACCTCTGCCTCCTCCTAACCCAACAAAAACAAATCAAAAACCAAAGCAAACGCATGCTGCAAGAGGCAGAGTTCGTGGGGTTGAGATGTAGTTGGGGGCAGTGTGGGGTATTAGAGGATGGGTCCCCGGTTCCTGGTTCCATGTCCTGACCAGAGAGTCAGGACAGTGCCTGCAACCATATGCCAGACCCATTTCCTGTGCAACTTTCGGACCAAAAGTGGCAAAAATATTCGCACGGTTGTCCAAAAACAAAGCCTTGCCCCGCTACCCCCACGCTGCCCCGATGGTGTGGCAGACCGGCGGTATTCCGTAGGTGCTGGGCCATCATAGGTCATCACATACACACATATGTGGGTGTTCCCATCCCAGCCCACCCCACCCCACACCAACCCACCCATACCTCCGAATGTCCCCCTTTTGTGCGTGCCTTTTGTGCCGGACTTTGGAGTTCAAACTCGTTTCTCATATTTCTTGCCATAAATTTTTACCATTTTGGCATTAGTTTATGAAATGCCACGCCCACACGTAACCCCTCTACCCATTTTCAATGTGTGTGCGTGTGCGGGTGTGTGTGTGTGTCAGGTCAAAGTTTAGTCTATTTCTTTTTTTTTTTTTGCCATTTCCCAAGGAAAACTCTGCACAGAAAAACACACAGAGAGAGAGAGAGCGACAGAGAGGGAGAGAGAGAGAGAGACAGAGCTAGAGAGGGTGTTCGAGAACAAGTAAATTTGATGGTAATTATAAACTTTATGGTTTCATTAAAAAATATTTGAAACGAAAGAAAATTCAACACAATACTAGGACTGGGATAAGGGTGGGATGGAGGGACGGAGGGACCGAGGGACGGAGGGACTGAGGAACGAAGGAAGGCAGGGAGCGATGGAAAACAATGGCTTTTCCCCTGCAACACACAGTGACGGAACTTTCTTGCTGGCTACATTTTGTGCGGCTTTAAGTTGGGGTCTAATTAAGTAAAGTTTTTGGCTCAAGTTTAAATTAACTAAATATGCATTTCATTATAATTTTGGGGTTTACACACATTTTCGGTTTATGGTTTATGGGTTATGTAACATGGCACACAGCGAGAGAGAGAGAGAGAGAGGGATATAGAGAAACATGAGAGAATGAATACATACTCGTCGTAAGAGATTGGCGAGGCATTGAGAGGCGAGGGTGAGCAGTTTCAGATTCAGAGATTGCGAGATTGAGAGATTGAGAGGGGAAAAAGCCTGGTAGTTGTGGTTGAATTTCAGTTTAATTATTATAAAATTAATTGCACACTTTAGGGCTTTCGCTGTAAGGGTGCTGTAGGGATGCTGAGAGATGTACGTGAAAGAGTTCTTCTGCTTGTATGCGTGTGTGCTCTGCATGGTTGTATGCGTGAGTGCGTTTTGCCCTCAAGAGTAGGCAACGGAAAGTTTAAAGGGAATTTTCATCTTAAATCACTGCCAGGCAGCCGCTCTCTCTCTCTCTCTCTCTCGCACTGGCTCTGCTACTGCTACTGCTGCTGCTTTCCAGCTGAGCAGTCAAGAAAAACAATTTTCATTTAGTCCAATGCTTTCATAAAGCGCAATTAAAATATTTGTACTGCAACAGCTACCCCCCCGCACCCGCCCGCACCCACCATTCTGCGACTGTCCCTCTTGCAGCAGTTTTTCCCCCACAAAATTGCATTAAGCTTTCAATTCACGAACGATGCAAGATTTAATTAGTGCAATTATTTAAAATCGATAGCTCTGCCACAACAAAACCTTTCTTGCCCCACACACACACACACGCGCACACAAAAACCACTGTGGTGGTCGAGAACAAAACAAAAAAAAGGTGAAAAAACTACATATAGAGTTGTTTAAAAATGAAAGAAAACATTTGGCAAAAAATATTTAAAAAAAAAAGAGAAAAAACCTTATACAAATAACGTCGAATGTTAAAGCAAACAGCAATTTAACAGCAAGTAGGAGATGCTGATTTCTATATACCGAAGATTGTGATACTCTTCATACATATCTGTACATATATTGTTCGAATTTAATGGATTTTGAGTGAGTTGTGGGAAAAGCATATGTATGTACATACATACGGTGTCAACTTCCAATTAGAAGATCTGCCTATAGTTACGATTGGTTGATCGGGAATTGATAATACTTTCCAGTATTCGAAAATGTTGGCAAACATCTGCTAGAAGTATCAGTACTCTCTTGTATGAGGGTATAGAAATAACATCAGTTCAGAGGGTGAGCGCAACAGGGGGATTGGAGATAGGGGATAGCAGGGTCTACAGTAGAGTTCGTTGGAATTGGTAGGCGTGATGGGGGCGCCAGTAGAGAGGCAACGACAGAGAGGTAGAGAGAGAGAGAGAGAGAGAGAGAGAGGGAGGGTGGTGGATGGTGGATGGTGGAGGGGTGCAGCGAGGAGAGAGCTGCTATTGAGCTGAAATGACAGCCGCCATTGCAAATTGAAAGCAGCAGAAGCCATGGGCTGGGAATGTTGATAGGGATGAGGTCCGTGGGGGGGCAGAGGCAGCAAGTGAGCCTTGTTTAGACAGCGCCGGCATGGCAATTGCACACCAGGTGGTGTGGGCTATGGTGTTGGCGAGGGGTAGGCGTAGGGGTAGGGGGATAGGGAGGGTGTCAGTGGAGGGACGTGCCTGTCGTAGGAGTCGTAATTAGAGCGTAAAAACCAGAGCGTACGAAAAACCAAACGCGCTCGGCCAGCTACTACTATTTTTTTCTTGTTTTTTTTTTTTTACGGCTCTGCATTGTGTAAATGTGTCTGTGTATGTATCTGTTTATGTGTGTGTGTGCAGATACATATACACATATCTAAATGGATGAGTGTGTGTGTGTGTGACTGGTTTATGCGAAAAGAAAAATAGATAGCTAGAAAAAGAAAAAGCAGCAGCAGAGAGAGTAGAGAGAGGAGAGTAGAGGAAGGGCGACAAGCTAGAGAAAAGCTAAAGCAAACGAAGCGAAGTGCTGCCAAACCTTCACCCTAACACCCGCCCCCACCCACCCCCTCGTGGCATACACTCTGCTACACCCTTGCGCCTCCTGCCCCCCGTGACACATATATGATTATTTCCGAAAGGTGACAGCTATAAAAAAAAAAAAAAAACAACAACAACTACAGTAACAGGGTGATCCCGTGCGGGTGGTGGTCCGAGGAAGGCAGCAGTCAAGCATGTGGGCGGGGCATATCACACACAAAAGGCGACGGCAACAGAAGACAAGAGAAATAAAACGGAGAGAGGAGGCAGAAGGTAGAAAAAAAAGATCCCCACCCCACCCCCACCATCGTATAGGGACAGATGGGACAGACAGGCGAGAAACAACACTGTTGCTCTTTTCACACACATACACACACACACATACAAAGAAAGAGTAAGTGGAAAGCTGAGGTGGAGAGGGGGGCACACACCCACAAATGGCGAAGGGGTGTGAGGGTGTGTGAGGGTGTGTGAGGGTGTGCGAGTGTGAGCACCCACACATGGCGTCATAAAAGGCGCAAACAACAACAACAACACAGAAGCTTGTTGCTGTGACACCTTTTTTCTGCTGCTGCTTACTCTTCTTCATTCTCTTCTGCACTTCTTTTCTTTTAATTCCATTCAGGGCACTGCCTCCGCCCGCCCTCTGCCATTCTGTCCCCTGCTTCTCGTATTAGTTTTTTGCGCATTTTTCTAGCAAATTAATTAACAACAAATGCCGAATGCAAAATGCAAAATGCTAAATTTAAAAACAGCATTTTATGGGACCACTCCTTAAGCCTCTCATTTAATTAATATTCATCCAACAAGTTTTTTCGGCTAACTGAGAACTAAAGCCGCCTCCTTCAGAGCGGCAGGGAGACACAGAGCTACAGAGAGAGAGAGAGAGAGAGAGAGAGAGAGAGAGATAGTGAGCGGGAGAGGGGCACCCTCTTATGGCAATCTCGGACTTCCGCTCAATGGTTTTTTCCGCTCTGTTTTTGGCTTACTTTCTTTCTTTCTTGTTTTCTCTCGGTTCTTGTTTTTTTGCCCGGCAGTTGCGGCGGAGACAGCGCAAAAAAAAAAAAAAAAAGAACGCAGCAGTTCAAGGAAGTAATTATGGTTTATCCAAAGGGACAGATAGTGGCAGACAAATGGAGGGTGGAGAGGAGGACTCGCTCAAACTTCAACTTTGAGAGAAAATGAGAAAAGAAAAACTAAATTAAAAAAGGGCTCCAAGAAGTCAGCAGGCAGACAGAGACAGAGAGACAGAGAGGGGGAGAGGAAGATGAAAAACGATGTGGATAAGGATAAGCGGCAGAAGTACTGGCAGAACGAAAGCAGCTACAGAAAAAAAACTAGAAACAGAAACAGAACAAGAACAAGAAACAGGAACAAGATTTATTTAGATAAGGTATGGCTTTCCTCTGACGCACTCTCCAGTTTGCAACTGAAAACAAAATAGACAAATCATCGTGCCCCATGCCGCATGCCTCACCACCGCGGCAGCAGTACTATCAAGAGTCCACACAAAGCTGGCACCAGCAGATAGAGAGATACGGGATAACAGCGGTCGCATCGAAGGTGGGCAATTTTCGCATGCATATTTTGGGAGTGCTTTCTGGGAAGGGAAGGCTTCACCTTTACCCAATTCCAAAAGACACCTTGCATAGAACCAGAAGAAGAAGGTGAAGCCAGAGCACACAACACTAAAGCAAAGAAAGACAATCGAAGGCAGCAGCAGCACGGTACATTTCATGAAAGGTAAGAGAATGCTTTCTATCTACAAGTACTCTACTTTAATTGACACTAACTCTCTCTCGCTCTCTAATCAAAGACTGTTTTAGGTTCCTTTGAGGGGACTATCTTTGAGTCTCTCAGACTGCCTCACCTTCCACAGCATACATCTTGCAGAGCTATCAGCTTCATCTGAAACAGTAGCCGCGATAGTAATGAAAGCAGCGATGCTGACAGCAGGAGCAGCAGCAGTAGCAGCGGGAGAGGAGAGGAGAGAGATGGCAACGACAGGGCTAGGGACAGGGACAGGAACAGGGACAGAGACAGAGACGAATGAATCAAGTTTCAGTGAAGGACAGGAACGGACAACATAATTGTCTTTTGGAGTCCCTGCTAACTAACTAGCAACAACAGCAGCAGCAGGAGAGTAAAGTGGGGGAAACGCAGAACAGGCAAAAAAAAAAACAGAGGAATAAGACGAGGCGGGAGAATGAAGAGTGGAGCCAAAGCGAAACAACAACTGAAAATGACATGATGAAAAATAAATATACAAATAAAGTTTACTTTCTTCAAAACAAGAGTTGGCAACGCTTTCGTTGGGCTTCTTTCGTTCACCATTTCCCTTATGCGCCCTGCGCCCTGCGCCCATTGAGGGTTTCTGGACTATATCCATCTTCAATCTTCAATCCCCTCCACCACAGCCACCCATAGCCCACCATAGCCCACCACGGCCCACCAGAGGCTTCAGCCAGAGAGCATTTATCGTGGGGCAAGTGCAATTTCTTGTAGTTTCAGTTCGAGTTCAATTCAGTTTGCTTTTGCAATCTCATATTCTTCTTCTTTTCTGTTTTTTTTTTGTTTTTTGTTCCCGCGCCGCCCTCTTTCGTCGTTGTTTTGCGTTTCCCACTGGTAGGTACAGCTCCCTGGCCTCCTCCAGCCCAACCAGAGCAACCTTTCTGCCAGCAAAGAAAAGTTTCGCTGTCGTTGTCGTTGTCGGGGAAGAGAAAATAAATTGCAGTGCAGAAAATTTTACGCTGTTTGCCGCGAAATTGATGGGGAATTGATTCGAAAGCAAATACATAAATAGTTGCAAGTGGTAGCACACACCCGGACCCCCTCCGTACACCGCGATTGCACGAGCCCTATACAAGCAATACCCCTCACCCATCCCCCCCTCCCGGCAACCCTTTCCTTACAATGGCACAAATCTCGCGGGGAATCGCCTGAGACTGAGAAATTGGTTGGGAATGTTGACGGAAAATGTGGAAAATGCGATTGTTGTGTTCCATCTCTGTCTCTCTTTCTCTCTCACTCACTCTTTCTCTCTCTGTTGACTTCCGCGATATTGAGAAATTGTTGTTGTCTCTAACGGAGATATCTATCTATCTATCTGCGGGAATTTGTTTTTCTACTTGATTGCTTTAACCAATGAGTGGGAAAGATAGAGAGAGAGAGAGACAGAGAGAGAGAGTGAGAGACAGGTCTGAAGGATGCTATGGAATCAGATATGGACAGGAGCATAACTGGAATTGATTTCGATGCGAATTAATGGTGAAATTTTGATTCATTTCGAATGAAATTCAGTCATCCAAATCGGTGGTGGGATGGGGGTGGCACGTCCTTGCTCCCAAACTTCTTCGCGTAAATATTCCACGACAATCGACGCACATGCGAAAAGTGCAAAATCGAATTCACGAGAATTCCAAAAACAAATTGTATCTTGAAATCCCCCATCCAAAAGCTACACCCCACACCCAACACCTAACCCCGTGCTGAGATGCGCCCTAATTCAATTTAAAATTCAAAATTTGCAAGACTTTAATTCGATTATTTGAACCAAAGTGCAGTGCGTTTCAAAGCTGTATGCTATTATACATATATGTATCTCCTGCTGGCTTTCGAGCTCTCGTCAAATTGAATTTTTCATTTACATGTGTGTACATAAATCAATAAATACCTGTTCCCATTGAATGCGTTTTCAATATGCAATTCAGATGGAAAATTCCTAAAACTACGGGTGCGAGTGCGAGTACGAGTACGAGTCCTTTTCTCAATAGACAAGACAAAGCCTTGTGAGAGATTCCTGGCGATTCCTTTAGTTAACAAAAGGCATTCTTCGACTGTCGCTCCCTTTGTCGGCTCGTCCCTTTGTCCCAATCAATGAATAACCATACAGACTCGTACACTCGTGTGGCATTGCATTTGGAGCATTTCACTGACATGCAAGTAAATTACAGCGCTTTTCAAAGCTATGCAACAGATTTGATATAATCGCAGTTCAGTAAGTGGCTTCCTTTCATCCGCGCTGACTGCATTAATAAGACGATTATCCTCATGGCACAATCGTCGATGGCAATGTACATGTTCGGGCGGGCTGTCGTCTTGCATCACTGAAACGCAGCTCCGTCCGCAGCCTGCATATCGCTATCGTGACAAGGCCATGTTCTATTCATTCGCCGTTTCAGCCACTTGGCAAAATTGACTTAACTCTCAAGCAGCAACAAAGCCACAAGCCATGCAACCCTCCCACCTCATCCATCTCACATCGCATCACATCGCATCACATCTCGAATCCAATCCAATCCAATCCAAGCCCGAGCATATCTTTTCAACTACAACAAAATGCAACCGCAATCCAAACCTGTACCCGTGGCATGCCTCACCCTGGCACCATTCGGGCCACACATTCTCCAGGTGCTTCTGCGGCAGCAACCGCAACGCATACTTTCGCACGATGCCTTCAGCCTTCGGCCTCCTGCATCCTGCCACAACATCGCAGTATTTGTGTGTGTGTGTATAAAGTGGAATGTATTTTGGGTTTTTGGGAATCCACTTACGAGTGGCACATAAATATATGCATGCATGCATACGTATGGTATGGTATATTATGGTATATTATGTTGTTGTTGTTGTGTGGGTATTTACTTACCGATTCAATGGCCTTCTCCAGTCGAAAGATCTCCTCCTGGAGGAGATGAAGTGTTCCCGTTTTGCCGCGATGACGTGCAAAGGCGGCAGCACAGGCGCTATGTATGCTGTTCACCCAGTTTTCGAGCTCCACCTGCGCAAAGGAAACGAAATGAAACGAAACGAAAGGAAAGGAAATGGGGATTGGTTAAAGAGGAAACATTGTAACAAATTGCAGGACCAAATGCACCGCAAGCAATTTGATGTTGTTCCCCAGCGCCAAACGTCGAACTTCTGCCATGGTGGTCCGTGGTCCCCATGGTACGAGCACCACCCACCCCCCCCGGCCTCCGGGTGTGTCACCCCCGTCCGTCATTGCTGTCGTTGGCTGACTATCAGTTATGCAAATTTAATGACAAATCACGTTGGCCCGGGGAGAAAGAGGGGACGGTAGAGAGGAGTTGGCAACCTGACAAACTGCCACATTGAAAGAAGAGGAGGAGGAGAAGGAGAAAGAGAGAGGTTGAGGTTGAGGTTGAGAGAGAAAGAAATGATGGGGTGGACGGAGCGTATGCCTTTGAGACATGTAACAGTTTAGAGCACAAGGATGCGGCTGCAACTACGGCTGCTGTTGCTATTGCTGCTGCTGGTACTGCTGCTGCAGGTCCTGTTCAAGGCAATCTGCCAGTTGGCAGTCAGTCAACGCCGAGAGTTGCCTCATCCACACCTCAATCACATCTCACACCCCGCCTCACTCGCCTCGCCTCACCCTACACTGACCATTTTGTGAGCCTTTTGCGGCTTGCGTCAGTTAACGCCTACGTCAGCGTCGTTCGTCCTCGTCCTCGTCCATGCCCATGTCCTCGTCCTGTATCTGTGCCTGTATCTGTATCTGTGAGCCATGTATAGCCATGTATATCTGGGGGCAGGGCATCGGTATGCGTCTTCTGCTGCTGCCTCTGCTTCTGCTTCTGCTTTATGTGGCATACATTTTAGACTGGCGATTATGAGGAGACTGCGTCTGAGGCCTGTGTGGAAAGGCCGCGAGCGCTGAACTCGGGCTCGGGCTTGGGCTTGGGCCTTCCATCCATCCTTGCACATCCTTGTGCAAACAAATTTCAGTTGCCAGTTGCCTTGCCGTTGCCTGGCCTTGCTTCATAGTTTTCCTTGAAGGATGCGCCTTGTGTGCGCCATGGATATTGACTGCTCAAAATGAGAGCCTCAGGCAGTGGCATTCTCATTCTCATACTCATACTCAGCCTCATCCTCATAGTCATCGTCATAGTCACCCTCCCAACACCCATTCACCAACACCCTCGTCGTTTCGTTCCGTTCCGTTCCGGTCCCCCTTTCTCCGTCCGAGAAGGACTCACCTGACAGGGCGCCTGGAAGAGATAGGCATCTCCGAATGCCGTGCTCAGACAGAAGATGTAGTCACGCTTGGGATGCTCGGGTATCGGTTGCATAATTGCACCATCCACAATAATTAAATGCTTGGGCGCCGCCTCCACGCTCCGCCCCTCACGGGAGTCGCACGGATAGAAGAGTAGGGTGGTGCCCTTCAGGCACACCCAATACCCCTTCCAGCCCCGCTTTCTTGCCAGTTCGATCTGATGCTTCTTGCGTAGTAACCATTTCTTCACCGATAGGAAGCTGTATTCGTGGAGGGGAGAGAAGTAATAGAGAGAGAGAGAGAGAGAGAGAGAGAAAGAGAGAGAGAGTTAGAGATTGGTTAAGTTGGGTAACAGCATCAGCTACAGCTTCCCTCCTTCCCTTACCCGTTTGGGGAATTGTAATCCTAGAGAGTGGTAGGGTGGGAGGTGAAACTTCAACAGCTTCCAGCAGGGAATCTCCTTCATAACTCTTCGCACACTTTATCATAATAATGTTAATCCTCAGACTCATCTATTCGCCCCTGCCCTCCCTCCTCTCCTCTACGGCTACCTTAATCACTGCGAAATTATATTCCTTGGTGACCCCCAAGGGATACACATACACACTCATACACCGAAAGATACCCAGGCAGGACTCCATCCTAGGGGTTATTTATGATGACTTGTTGGACGTGCTCTCCAGCTACGGTTGCTTCTACTGCTGCGGCTACTCCTGCTCCTCCTTTTTGGTGGCTGCCACAGAGATTACATCAACTGGAGGAATAACAACTGAAGGAGAGGACTACACTAAGGGACAGACTGGTATCTAGACAAAGACTTCTTTAAGGATTACAGATATCTTGAAAGACTGCTCTTTCAGTGAGGCGCTGAACTCTTTTACCGCGAAAACTACTTTGAATATATGTTCCTTTCGGACTTCTGAAACAAATATAAACAATTCCGTACCCCAAGAGAACTTTATTAGCAGTTGAAAAGGGAATTATTAAGTGAATTATTTTGAGTAAAGGCACACGTGGCTGGACATCAGGATACCCTAACAAACGGCTCGAAAGATATGCCTCAAAATGTGAATCTTCCCTAACTCTAACTTAGGGCGTAGTATATTCGATACTTTTTTATCCTCTTCTTGGTTTTCTTTTAAGACATTATTGTTAATGGTTTATTTGCAATTTGTGCATAGTTTTTCATAGTTTGAGATTCACTCACCCAGCTTTTCGTACAGCTCCCGTACAGTTGAAGGAGGATGCAGCGGTGCCAGTGGCCTTTGCTTTATATGGTGACGCCATGACACTTTCCCCATCATCTTCATCCGAAACGGCAGTAGTTAGGCTCATTCGATCATCGTCCGAAATCTGCAGAGGGTAAAAACATCAAAAGAAATAACACATCAATGACGACATGAACAAACGGAATGAAGAAGAATGTATACCAATTCGATTTTAATTAAGGCAAAGGAAAAGGTAAACGCAGAGGCAAGGAAGGCAAAGAAGAGACACGACACCTGCACAATCATGCCACATGTAATGGGGTTTCCATTCGGTTCGGTTCGGTTCGGTTCAATTCGAGAAAATTCAATAAATCCAAGAAAAAATAATTGAAATAATTAAGTCATAATTAGCAGGAAGGCAGGAAGGCAGGCAGCAGGCAGCCAACACCAGACAGCCAACGCCACACACAGAGCCCTGAAGAACAGCGAAGGATTCAGCTGTAAGTCCTGCAACGAAGCCATTTGAAACCAATAATGGCGGCTGCCCTGGGATCCATGTCTCTCACTCGTTGTTCTGGGTTGTTGCCTCTGGATGTGGCACTGGTTGTTGCTGTTGCTTTTGTTGCTGTTGCTTTTGTTGCTGTTGTTGCTGTTGCTGTTGTCAGTGCCGACAGCAACATTTGTTACGTATGTCGTCGATAAAGCAATTTGTCTTCTCTTCTCGCCTGCATTTTTAGTGAGAGAAGGGAAAGAAGGCAAAAACCCTGGGACAGCGCCCCACCAGCCAGGACTCAGAGCCAAAGATAGAGATAGGGCAGGACGAACAATTGACAAAATGGCAGACAGAAAGAGGAGGAGGAAAAGCGAGAATCACAGATAGAGAGAATGAGAGGCAAATAAATGGCGAATGGCGAATGGCAAACTGTTACTTGGCAATGTTATTTCATCAAAAGCCGGGGTCGGACTCCTCGGCTCACTAACTGACTGAATGGCTGAATGGCTGAATGAATGAATGAATGAATGACTCACTGACTGAATGACAGACAGACCGACGGACCGACGGACCGCCGGACCGACCGACTGACTGACTGACTGACTGTTGTTTGCCTTTAGCCTCTGCCAGTCCATCTCCATCTCCTTCTGCTTCTTTACCTTCTCCTTCTCCCCGACTTCCTTCCGCTCTTCTCACAGCAGCAATTTTCCTGCCTTTGCAACAGGATGGAGACCTCTCACCCAAGCCTCGTCCTCGTCCTCGTCTTCGTCCTCGGTCCATGTGGGAATTCCAGACCAAGACTCCCGGCTACGTGTCCCGCGTGGCAATAAAAATTGGTTTGCCCATTCATTCGTTTCAATCGAAAGGAGAAATGTGGAATGATGGTGGTGCGGCTGGGGAAGGGGCAGGGGCAGGGGCAGGCCACACACCACCCACCAACCAGGGAGGAGGAGGAGGACAAAGAGGAGAAGGAGGAGGAGGAGTAGCAGTAGGGCCAACTGTCGCTCACTTGCTTTTCATGCCACTTTTTATTTGAGTTCCCAAGGAAATCAATTTACAATGTGTTTATTCGTTTCGTCTCTCCTTTCCTGGTGCTGGTCCTTTTCGTCCTGCTTCTGGCTGGCCTGGTTACTACGATACTTCATTCTCCTCTCCTCTCGTCTCCTACCCCACCCATACCAATGTAAAAGCCCCTCTTCTCCATCTTCTACGCTTACGTTTTTGGCAATTTTCAAACATTTTTGCTCATATGCATGTTTTACAAGTTATTTATTTGACTGCCTGTTCCCCAGGACACCCCAGGATACCCCAGGACACCCCGGGACACGCCAGGACACAGCAGGAGGGGCAGCAGTCAAGTGGCTTTTGCGTTCTGTGTTTGCATACACTCCGGACTCAGTCCCACCCGTGGTGCTCCTGCTCTTGCTCCTTGCTCCTTGCGTCTTTTGCCAGCCATGGGGTCATGTGTACTTAACCCACAATCAGACGACAAGACTGAGCAGCGGATGAGCAGAACGACGACGGAGACGTTGGCCAAGTTTAATCAAATTTTATATTAATCGAAGGAGTGCAAAGGCATGCAAATAACCAAAAAGAAAACCTGCGAACTTGGGGACCGGCAATGGCTTAGTGGGGGAGCCACGAGACAGATCAAAGTGGTTACATTTTAGATGCGGAGGGGTCGGGCCTTTCAGGAGAGACTAACAAATCGATATCTGTGCGTGTCACTTTAAAAGGTTGGAGGATTTTCCACTCATCCCTTCCCCAGCCTCCCTTTCAATTTAAAAGGAAACTTTCATATTGAAAACTTCAAAAACAGAGGGAAGCTCGCTCTCTGCTCTCTGCTCTCTCTCTCTCAAGGCAACAACCTGCCGCAGGAGGTGGCATGGGCGTGGGAATGGGCATGGGCATGGGCATGGGCACTGGCACTCCACCAAAATGAAATAGTTTCCGCTTGCTCAATGAAGTTTTTCATGAAAATCATCATCAGCCAAGCGGAAGCTGTCGAGCGGAACTGTTCAACTGTTTCAGGATGAGGCTGAGGAGGAGGGGAAAACGTTGAATTTTCCTGTGGCATGTGGCATGTGAGAAAGGGAACCGAATCGAATCGAATCGCATCGCATCGAACGAGTCGAATGTATCTGTGCTTGAAGGCAGGATGAGAAGGTTGGATTGGAGTTCAGAATTGGAGTGAAAAACTCCAACGTAGATTTTCATTTGATTTAAAGACTAATGCTTGACCCAGTAAAAGGCACTCGTCCTCGACTACTCCCCCTTCAATAGAGAGCGAGGGGCCAACGGAGAGAGAAACATCTTCAGTAAATCAAATTTTGTGACTTTAATGCCATTTATCCCGAAAATGTTCCCCTTAAGGAAGGAAATAGGAATCAAGGAACAGGGCCAAACACACAGAACCAAATGTATGCAGTGTCCACATGGAAGAGGGTAAGTATGGACTGTGGGGGGGAGGGGGCGAGGGCCTTAACTATGGGAATTATGTACCCTTTTACAACAGATTACTCTGCATACGAAATGGTGTCTGTGTCCCTGCCTGAATCCTCTTGGTCATCGTAGCCCTAAAAGTACCTGACGAACGAAGGAACCCTCTCCCGAAAAGTGATTGCGTCCTGTGACCGACCGTCCAAAGAGTTTGTCAAATGATTCATGAATTTTTAATTGGCCCCGCCCCCGTTCCCGGTGTAGTGTTTCTTGAATTTCATCAGACCCCAAAAACTGACAATGAGATTTACGGAGCCTACAACTCTCACTGGTCCCCGGGCTTCGGTCTCCGGTCCCTGGTCCCCGGTACCCGCCCTTCTATTACAGGCAGGAGTCGCACGAATGATGGCAGTGTAGGCACTCACATGGGTCTAAGCCTAAATGGGCAACCCAAAACACGAACGAGAAAGCGGCCCAAACAACAATCACACAAAAGATTAAATGCCAGCCAGTCAGTCATTCGTCCCTGCTCCTCATCCTCCTCCTCCACCTCCACCTCCATTTCCTACTACTCCTCCTCGTGCGCTCCATCTGATTACTTTGGGGCCTAATACGCCATATCTCAGCATCAGTGCAAAATCAAAATTCAATTTACGCACAGACGAACCCTGAACGAGGCAGCACACAACCAACACACACAGGTAGACACGCCCACTTAGGCAACGGATGGGATGTGTTTCTGCTGCTGCTGCTACTGCTGCTGCTGCCTCTCGAAAAATCGTATGGTAGTGGTATGATGGTGGTCGGGTGGTATGATGGGATTCCCAGGTGCTTTTCTGGGGAGGGCTTTCGTTACGATTTCTAATCAAGAATTGATTGTGATCCCTCGATGCGGCTGTCGTTCACGTTTCACCCATAATTATCAATGACTTTTGAATGTCAAATGTGAGAGAGCATCAGAGATGTCGTTGGCACAGCCATTGTCACCCCGTACACCATTTACACTCCCCCACAGCACCCTCAACAATCCACCCGTACACCCACCCAACCATTCGCCGTTGATGTTTTTCCTTTTCTGCTGAAGCGAAAAATCTTTGTCATATGTCGCCTGTCGTCAAAAATTACAATATTTGATAGAGTGTTTATGCAGCGCCTGTCTCCCTCCCCTGCCCTTGCCCTTGCCCTTGCCAGGCTCTCCCACTTACTCTCCTTCTTGCTCATGGCTCATGGCTCATGGCTCATGTGGTATTCGTGGTATTCTGTATCTGTGGCACGTCTTTGGCATTGCGATTAAGTGAGGCATTAAGGCAGCTCAAGGAAAAGAGACCTGCTGCCTCTGTGGGGCAGGGTGGTACGAGTAAAAGAAAGCTGTTTTCTCCCCGAAATGAAATTGATTCAAAGACCAATCTGGAATGCAGTCTATTGAGACTACTCCTTCGTTAGGGATAACGAGGAGGAAAGGTTCTCAAAGATAGATACATAGATAGATAAATAGACAGATACGAGTGGGGTTCTGTCTTTTTAAGTTTCTTCTTTGCTGCTGCTGCTGCTGCTTCTTTTTCTGTTGCACTGAGAGAAAATCAATTTGGAATTATCCTGCAAAGCATCAACCGCAGAGGGATGTCATTTCCAATTTGATTAAATCGGCAAAACTAATTGTCTGAAGGTGAAACCTGTTTAGCATTGAATCAATCAAAATGGATAGCCGAAAAACAGTCGAGGTGAGCGGGGAATGCAGGGTTTGATTGCCATCCACCCCAACCAAACCACACCCCTCCCAACCTCCCAACCTCCAAATGAAAACCCCACCATTGTCCTTGAGAAAATATTATGTTTTATATTCAGCTCGTGCGGCGACATAATAAGCTTTAATTTGACCAAAAGAATGAATGAGTCATTAAATGAGCTTTTCACACACCCACACACACACACACACACATTCCATTTCACAGATACTTTCGTATCTTTAATCCAACGAATTTTATTCACGGACATACTCTTTCTCCTTTTGGTCGTCCTATCGATCCTTAGCCATTAATTAATATGCAGTTGGCCATTCCCCTAATCCTTGATTCCATTCAGGCTCCTCCTCTCATTTGAATATCTGCTGCTGTGTGTACCATAGTGCGAGTATCTGTATCCATCGTATCTTTTGTTTGTCAAGTCTAACCAAATGAAAGATACATGTAAATAGCTTCAGATACATATACTATATACACTTCGGTCTCTCTATCTCTCTCTCTCTCTCTCTCTATCTCTCTGTCTCTATCTCTCTGTGTACCTCTCTGTGCGTTTCAATTAAGCTGTGGAGGTGTGTTACTCACAGTTTATGCACCACAGACACACCATGGGCAGAAGGATACCTGCTATCACTATTGAACTATCTATCCATCTGTCCATCCATCTATCTATGTGTCAATGTATCTATCTAAATATCTATCTGTTCACTTTTCCATTCACTTCTCTTCTTTATTCTTTTTACAAATGGCCTTTTATCACTTTGAAGCACTGTCTGTGATTCATGCGTATTGCAATCAATGCCATTCATTACCCAAAAACTAAATACAGCACTTCAAAAGGATGGGTATGGCCATTTCTCTCTGTATCTGTGCTTCTATATACATATATCTATGTGTCTGTATGTGTGTGTGCGTTAAGAGCTTTTCTTTTGGTGACTGAGGTGGGGTGGGGCTAATGCTTTAATTTATTGCTCCTTTTGTGGAAGGAGCCGCCGTAGAAGAACAGCTCGAGCGTGAAAAGGATGGGCTTCGGCTTTGGCTTTGGCTTTGATCAACGTTTTGTTAAACAACCAACAAATTAAGGAGCAAAAGGAGTACCAAAGATTGGATGGTACTTTCATTAATTTAACGAACAAAAAACACGTCTGAAAGTCTTGAAAGATAATAAATACTCTTTCCGATCTGATGGATGGGCTTTTTACCTTGCGAAGGAACATTTCGTTGCACTGCTTGGCCGTGCTGCGCCAATGGCGATGCCTGTACCGGGAGTTGCCCAGCTTGAGGGTCCCCTGCAGATCGGCTGCCTCCTCGACCACCCGACGGATGCACTGGTAGCGAAGGCGATTGCACCGATGGATGGGCTGCAGGGCCACCACACCGCCATGCTCGGGCTCCGATTCGGCGCCAGAGCGCACCTGATCCTCGTCATCGTCCACCCAGGCACTGAGGACACCCTCCACAAAGTTGTACAGCATCTGTATGTTGGCCTTCATCGGTGCCGAACCGGATGGCACTTGCTCCGTTTTGATGAGCTTCCGGTTCTGACACACTTCCCGCAGCAGATTCTCCCCGAAGTGCACCGTCTTGTGGCGCCTCCGACGCGAGTTGAGCGACGCCGCTGAGGCGGATTTCATCAGCTTCCCATTGATCGTCGCCCCATGATGGTGCACATAGGCCGTGGGCAGCGGCTGCACCAGACTCGTCATCGGCTCCAACCATCCCAGATTCATGCCCATGGATGATGCCGCCCCATGGCCTGCCCCCGAGCTGGCAGAGTCCCCGCGCTGCAGTGTGTTCGGCTGCGAGTTGCTGCGGTAGTGATGATGCGATGGCGGCGATGGCAGTGGCCGCATCTCCAGGTCCTCGATGTGGTCCATCATCATCATCGGCGGCGCCGGTTCGATGTCGTCCAGGGTGGTCGGGGGCTGGGCGAGCTGTGTCCGCAGGCGGTTGAAGTCGGCGGCACAGCGAGGCAGTGAGTTGCACTTGGCGGCATTGAGGCATTTGCGATTCTGGCAGCTGAGGAGCGGGGCGCAGCAGGAGCGGCACTCGTGGCAGATGACCAGCCGCCGCTCGGCCCCTCCTGCTGTTGCTGCTGCTGACTGTGGCGGTGGCGGCGGCGGCGGTGTGGCCGTCGTCGATGGCGTTGTGGGCACATCGGAGCCCATTCCTCCTGCTCCCATCAGGTGGGCGGGCACCGCATGGAGCTGCACTTGGGCCAGCTGCTGGTGGCGGGCAAGGTTCACCGAACTGACGGACGAGGTGAGGCAGCGGCTGGGCGGCGCCTGGGTCTGGGCCTGGGACTGGCACTCCAGATAGCGGCAGTGTGGATCCGTGCAGATGGGCAGTAGCGGACAGTCGGGATCTGTGCAGGGGCCGGGCGATGGGGAGCGTGGCGCCCGCTCGGCACTAGAGGACTTGCGCTTGTAGCCGCCTGAACGCTGGGCGGACATGTCTGAGACGGTGGCCGATCTCTGGGTCTGATGGCGACGCGATCGCTCTCTCTTCGAGCCGGAGACGGCGGGATCCTTGGCCTTGGGCACATACTGATACCGCTCCTTGTGTGGCTTCGCGTAGAGGCGTTCCAGATGGGCGATGGATGGACCAGGAACGCCTCCTCCCACCACTTCGCTGGCGGAGTGTCGCAGCCGGCGCTCCCTGGACCGCTCCTCCCTTCGCTGGCAGAGAGGCGTGTGGGCCAGGGCACTGGGCACCGCATAGCCGCTGGGAACATTCGGGGCCGGAAGCGGCGGTGGCGGCTGTTTGCCGAGGGATTGCAGCTTGTGCAGGGGATAAGCAATCCAGTCGGGGGGCTGCGAGAGCTTCTGTTGCGCCTCCTCCTCGCTGGCCGCTCCACTGTGGCCCAGGGAGTGCCGCTTGCGATGGGTGCTGGCCGGAGCCATTGGCTCCTCCTGGGAATTGGACCTCGGAGCATCGCCTCCACTCCCGTTGCGACGATGATGGGAGCGCCGGGGCTTGGCTGCACCACTGGCCTGCATCTTCGTGAGCCACTCCACAATGTCCGTCTTCAGGAGAGAGAACTCGCACGGTCCGGAGCTCTGGCGGGACAGGGGCTTCTTTAGCAGCTCGGACAGGGCCTTAGCGTAGGCGGAGGAGGAGCTCTGGCCCTTGGCCGCGTCCGAGGGCAGGCGCTCGCGCTTCCTGGGCAGGTGGTCCAGCAGCCAGTCGGGAAGCTCGTCCTTCAGGACGGTGATCTCACTGGGCCCGGAAGAGGTGCGGGCCGGTGCCGCCGCCGCTGGCGAGGCCGTCTTCTGCAGCTTCAACCACTCCATGGTCTCCTCTCGCACCTGTCCCCCTTCCGCGGAGCGGGCTGAGTGACGCTGCTGGGCCTTGCGGTCGAACCACTCGAGCTGTTCGGGCGCCTGCCGCAGGGCGCTCTTCGGCATTGTGGCCACCTCTTCAGCGCTCTTCTGGCGCCGTGGCGGCAGCTGCGGCTTCTGTTGCTGCTCGATCCGCACGTGACTGTGACCTGAGGAGGGAGGTTCGGTGAGGCGCACCGAACCCTTGCGACGGATGCATTTCTGCTCCATAGTCTCCTCGTCGCGGGCACGCACTCGTCGCGTGATCTCGAAAATGTCGCCGTTGATCTGGTGATAGAATTTCTCCACCTCCACGCCACGATCGAACTCCTCCTTGGCCGTGGGCTTCTGAGAGCGTGACGGGGGCCTGGGTGGCGGTGGGGCCACCGCTTCCTCCATCTTCTTCTTCTCATCGCTCTCGTCGGAGGAGGCATTGAGCAGGGCCCCGGCCCCAGCCGCACCACCATCCACGACCCAACTTATCGAACGCTCAGCGGTGACTGGAGGTGCTCCACCCCCGGCGGCCGCTTTCTTTTCCGATTGCTGGAGCAGTCGATCCAGGGATCCGTGATGGGGCTTGATGGTCGGCCCCAAGGATCCTTCGCCGAGCGACTGAAGCCGACACTGGGCATTGCAGATGCAGACGCCGCGCTTCTTGCTGCCAAAGCGGAACAGCTGGCTGGCCAGCTGGGAGACATTCTCGCCGAGACCCAGCCCCAAGCCGCCGCCGGTGCTTTGCTGCTGTCCCGCGGCGGCTCCACCCGCATCCCTTCCCGAGGCCGTTGTTGCGGATGTCAGGCGTCCTGGGTGCGTGACGGGTGTGATGTCGACGATCACGCAACAGCAGTGCAGCGAGAAGGTCTTCTTGGGATCGCCGTCGCTGTCCGCGCCGCCAGCACTGCCACTTGCACTTCCACTTCCTCCTCCGCCTCCTCCGTTTCCGTTTCCTGTTCCGACTCCACCGCTGGCACCGACTCTGACGATTCCTCCTCCTCCTGCCTGTCCCTGTCCTTGTCCTCCTCCTCCTCCCCCGCTTCCGCCTCCTCCGCCAGGCCCCCCGCTGAGGACCGCACCGACCGCTCCGTTGTTGTTGTCGCCGCTGTGTTCCCGCTCGTTGTTGTTTTGTTGGGCGGCCAGAATGAATCACAGCAGGAGCAGCAACAGCAGCAGCAACGGCAACAGTAATCGGTATGGACAAACGGGCGGATAGTGCGACACGAATGGATGAGGCTGCTGTTTCGTTTCTGCTACTCGTTGTTCCGATTCGCTGCTCTTCTGTCCGTTACTCCGTTACTAGTTACTCGTTGCGGGGCTACTACTCCCGTTGTGGCCATGCGATGGAGGACGACGACACTCTCGCTCCATGGATGGTGCACTACTCGCTCTCGATATTATTTATGCACTTCTCTATTCATTTGGCGATTATTATTCATTTGATTAATTAAACTAAAAGCTCATTTTGTGGCAGAGTCATTAATTACAAACTGCTTTTCGGTAATTTATCTCTCCGCCGGACTCTCACTCTCTTTCTCTCTCTCTCTTTCTATCTCGCTCGCTCTCTCTCTCTCTCGCTCGCTCGCTGTGTGTCTCGGGGGACGCACACGGTACGGGAACTACGGTCACACACACATTTATCTATAATTAATTATTTTTACTTGTTGCCTTTTTGCGGGCAGCCAAAAAGAAATCGTTTTACTATCACTCCGACTGTCTCTCTCTCTGTCTCTCTGCTGTCTGTCTGTCTGTCTGCGTGTGTGTGTGTATTGGTGTTTGAGTGTGTGTGTATTTATTCGAGGATTTATTTAATTATATTTGTTTTGCTCTATAAATCACAAAGCGTTTTGCAGTGCTTGTCTCCCTGCCACTGCCACTGCCACAACCACTCCCACTGCCCACTTGCCCTGCCATGCTACCATGTTTCTGTGTGGCAAACAAGTTGTATTTCGTTCCCTTTTTTTGGCCTATTTTACAGGGTTTAAATATCAGGATACACTAAATGAACGCATCGACACTGGGAATCTGAGCGGAGGGGATGCATCAAGAACAATGATTGTAAATCCCATAAAACACAAGTACACAACTTTGTGTCAAATGTAAATTCTTTCAAATAAATAATTATACAAAATGGAAAAACGATTTAAATGATCATTTTTGGAGTTTTGAGGAAGTTTTCTGGGAGTTTGAATGAGAGACTGTGTCGTGAGCATTCAATAGTCTCAAAGAAAGCTTTCATTTGCATTTATAATTTTGAAAATTCAGAAGGTCATTGGTTGTGGATTACCTTACAGAAATATGCACAAAGACACTTCCCTCAATCTTCATCAAAAAAGTCTTTCTCAAGTCTTTTCATTTGAAATCAATGTCATGAAATATCTTCGCAGATTCCTCAGACAAATATCAGACTCTTTCAAAATCCTCAAAGTTCGCTTACACAAGCCAAATCCCAAATCCCAGACAAATCCCTGACTGTCATCTATTCTGCACATCTCTCCCTATCTATCCCAGTGTACATTTGCTTATCTATCCATCTGTCTATGCTTCGTACGTACACATAACGCACGTGTCTCCTAGGCGTAGGCGCTTTAATTAGCATATATGTATTTATACATATGTATGTACATACATATGTATGTATAAAGGCCATCTGAAAACATTGTTTCATGTTAAACAAGTCAGTTTTTTGCTGTCTTTTTGGAGATACGGGAGGCTGCCTCTTCTGCTGCTGCTGTCTTCGGTGTTATTTTAAAGTTGCTCTGCAAAAAGTTTTGCAGCTCGTGCGCAAATATTTTGTTTGTTATATTGCTAGCATAAATTTGTTGGCTATCTGCACGGACACAGACACAGACACTGCCACACGCACACAGAGTGGCAGAAGGAGGAGGAGGAGATGTGCATATATTTATAAGCGCATACATAAATACTTTTTGGGGGCTGGTGGCAGCAAATGCATAAATTTCATGTCTACATGTACATGGGGAGATATGACTCGGAAACAGGCTCTGGCTATGGCAATGGCTATGGCAATGGCTATGTCTCTCACTCTTGCTCTGAGGATACCCCTACTGTTCCATGCTTCTGCTCTTTGGAGATACCCCTACTGTTTCTATTACTCTGCTCCTGGTCCTACTTCTGCTCTACGGATATCCCCACTATTCCTGCTACGGTCTTGTTTGTGTTTATGCAAAGGAGTTTACGAAAGTTTTCTTCCTTCTTTTTTTTTTTTTTTTTTGTTCCGTTTCGTTCGGCTCCTGCCAAAAAGTTTGCTTGTTAAGTGAAAGGATTATATGATCCAGTTCTTCCATGGGGCCATGGGGCAAAGGGGTGGAAAAACTTAAAAATACACAAAAAAATAAAACAACAAAAGTTTTCTTATTTTCCTATTTTTATGCTCATGCTGCTGCTGTTGCTGTTGCTGCCTGATACTGCTGCCTGATGCTGCTGCATGCACCTAAGATGATGGCATAACCCATACACAGCATAGCTCACAACACACAACACAGAACTTGCCACAAACTTGAGTTGTGTTGATAGTTTTTATAGCCTACTTTTCTGGGACTTGCCACACAACACCCAGAGGGGGCATGGGCATGGGCATGGGCATGGGCATGTGGCAGCGAGAGAGTTGCGAATTAGTGTGTCTTAGAGACGAAGGCAGCACAAAACTTTTCGGGGCAGCTTGTCCCGTTTAGATTAGAGCCGTCGATAAGTTTCAAGTTTGCCGCATTGGCCATGTGTTTAGTTGCCAAAATGTGTGTGCGTGCTTACAGCACCCTGTGTGTGTGTGTGTGTGTGTGTGTGTGTGCGTGAGCGTGTGGCAAGGCTCAACTAGTTGGCAACTGATGGTCGGGGAGGGGGAATGCCTCCTGATCCACCACTTGAAAAGGTGCTTGGGCGCATTTGTTTAGCGATTTTCGCTTGATTCGGCCAATAAAGTTAATTTCCTTCTCCCAGAAGGGAAAACTTTTTCCAAAACCCCTCAACCCCCGCACCCCCGCCATCGAAATCTCGTGCTAAATGACATTTTTATATCGTTTCGATTGTTGTTTTTTGGGGTGGGGTCTGTGGGTTGGGGGGGGGGGGCCCGAAAAGTTTCCCAAAATTGCAAAAGTCCCCGGGACTCCCAACTCAAAAATGTTGCACGGGGATTTCTATGCAGAGAGGGTCCTTAAGATGGGATCAGTGAGATAGTCGTCGTTGCGCGGAACAGGTAGCGCATATATAAAAATATATATCTGTTTTGGAACTTATGTCTACTTAAGATTCCGCTGCCCTTCTCTCTGCAGTCCTTCCTCATCGGCTGATTTTATGTCTTCGTTTTCCCTCAAAAGTAGGCAACAGTTTTTTGGATTTAAAAGCTCTTTAAGAAGTTTTAACTTTTCTTTGTGTGTGTGTGTGTGTGAGCGTCTGTGTGCTTGATGGCTTATAAAGTATATTTTGTTTGAAGGAGGATGAAGAATGTGGGAGGCGCACCCCAGAGTCAAAGATTTTATGGAGGATGTGGCTCAAATAAATTAGATTTCCTCTTAATACGAGGGTCAGCCACAGGCCACTTGGGCTCCTCTCTCTCTCTATCTCTATCTCTCTCTCTCTGTAAAGACTGTGTTGACTTTTAGTTGAAATTATTTTTAATAGATTTATCCGAGCATCAGCTTGAAGTTAAATGTATTTAACACAGATACACACCCACACAGAACAAGGAGAGGCATTGGCCAGTGGCGAATGGAGTGGCCAGTGGCACCTATGGCCATAAATATAAATACGTTTAATGGTTACACCAAATGCTCTCTCTCTCTCCCTCTCTCTTTCTCCCCCCATCTCTTTCTCTCCTGCTGTGCTTGCGTGCTTGTGTTTTTGTATATGTGTGAACTTCGACAGGCATGACGTTGATAATATCCTTGCACATGTATGACGTTGCTTCTGCTGCTGCTGCTGCTGCTTCGGCTGGTTATCCTTGGTGGCAACAGAAGGTGCTGCTTGCCTGCCTGCCTGCCTGCCAGCCTCTGCCACATGCCACATGCAACAACAACAAAAACAACCGTTGCTTGTTGATATTTTATTAGCCAGAAAAAAGGTCTCAAACACAACTAACGTGTTTTTTTTCTTCTTTTCTGTTTTTCTGTTTGGGTGTTTTCCCCCTCTGCGTTTCTTTGTTCGATTGCGATTTAAAAATGCTAAAAATATCCGGGCAATGTTGTTGCTGCTGAGGTGGGGGTATGGACATGGGCACGGGCACGGGCACGGGCATGGGCATGCCCCACTGGCAATAGCAATAGCAAAAACAGAAAACAGGGCCAAAACAGGAGCAAAACAAGTCAACAATATACCATGGAATCTCGACACGACTCTCGCTCGCGTTTCAAGTTTTTTCCATCTATTTTTCTCTCTCTCCCTCTCCCTCTCCTTCTCTCTCTCTCTCTGTCTTTGTGTGTGTTTCTGTTGTTTTTGTTTCATGGTTTTCCATTTTTTTTCCTAGTATATGTTTTCGTTTTTTATTCGCGCCTCCACCTACGCCGCTCTCTGTGCCACTCCTGCTTCTGCCTCTAAATGTTGCCCTGGCTGGGCCTGTCTATGTCTGTGTTTGTGTTCGTCTGTTTGTGTGTTGTGTTATTGCTGTTGTGTGGGTAAATATGTGTTAAGTGCGTTGGTATTTGCTTCGTCCTTTCCCTACAATGCTGCACACCCAACCAAAAGGGTCGCCTCCACCTTCCTCCCCCCATCAGACGCACACACACACACACACACACACGCAAACAGATTCCTTTAGCGCCCATCATCACAGCTGCTCGGGGATTTTTCAACACTTTTTTTTTTGTGTGTGTTGTGGCGTCTCCGCCATCCGCTCTGTTTTGTTTCTGCAACGCTGTGGCAAGTTTCTTTATTTGATTTTGACTGGTGGTTAATTTTGCATTAAATGCCACAAATGACAATCGAATCACATCCAAAAAAAAAAACGATACAAAAAATATATCCCTATTTTGAGGCTTCACTTGGCTTTGCCTTTGTCTTTGGCATTGGCTTTGGTTTTGGCTTTGGTTTTGGCCTGGTCGGCTTCGTTTTAGTTGAGAGTTAGATGAGAGATGGGAATTTCCATCCATTTTTTGGGCGGTTTTCCGTGTCCGTTTCCAATTTCATTTCTTCTCTCATAATTTTCTCGCGTTTCTTTATTCCTATTTTTTTTTTTTTTTTTGCCTTTTTTTTCTGCGTTTAACTTGTGTGCTAAATTATATAGCCTGCGTCAATTTCAGCCTCTGCGTGTGCCACAGCGTCTCCTCTCTGCAAGTGTGTGTCTGCCTGTCTGCCTGTGTGTGTGTGTGTGTGTGTGTGTGTGTGCCACAATCTTGTACGAGCGTATATGTGTGCCCCTATCTATGTGTTTGTGTTTGGGTGTGTGTGTGTGTGTGTTGCTGTTTTGTAATTTGATTTCTTTTTGCCGCCCGCCTCCTGCTGAGGCATCAGCCATACAGCTTCAACATCAGCTTTAGCTTCAGCTTCAATTCCTTTGCTTCGATGATGATGGTGATGATGAGCCTGATGCTGATGCTGCTGCTGGTGCTGATGCTGACGCACTTTTCTTTTTTTCCCTTCTTTCTTTCGGTTTTTCCCTAACTTTTTTTGGTTGGTTACTTGTCCTGTGTTGTTGTTTTTTGGTTTGTATTTTGGATTTTGATTTGTTTGTTGATTATTTAATTATTTTATTATGTTAATATTCTTTTGTTTGGTTTTCGCTTTTGTTTGGTTTGCTTTTCACTTGGCGCGGCACAGAAAAAATACACACAAAAATACAATACACGGTTGATGGCTGCGTAGATTTTCCTTTTCGCGGACTTGTGGAAAACTATCTGCGTCTGACTATTGTTGGACTGCGACTGTTCTGGCTGGACTCGTTCCTCGCATTACAGGAATCTCTATGGGCTGAAGGCGCTACCATGCACAGCTCGCAACGACGTTCCCGTTCTGACTGATTTTCACCACGTAGCAGCAGAGGAGCAGCATCAGCAGCAGCAGCAGCAGCAGCAGTAGCAGCAGCAGCAGCAGCCGCCAGAGGCAGCAGCAGGAGCAGAAGAAGCAGGCAGCAGACAGAGAGAGAGTGAGAGAGAGAGAGTGAGCCAAAGCTCAGACATCGGCTCTCTCTCTGTCTCTGTCTCTCTCTCTTTCTCTTTTGTCGTGCTTCCAGCAGAGCCTGGCTCTGCTCTCTCGCCCCATTTCGGGTGTACAGCACAGCACAGCACAGCACTGACACGAAACCGGGTCACTTCGGGCCTGCCTCCATTCGGATGAGCTTCAGCCTCGGCTTCAGGATTCGCCTTCGCGTGCGTGCTCTTCGGCGCTGCCAAGTTCCAATGCGAACTTGTTTATAACAGTTTCGTTACAATTCGTAAATTGTAATGCTTTTGGCCCTGGCTTCGCCTTTATTTACGTAATCAGCAAAAGCTTTTGCAGCATCACAGTTGCCCTCTCTCTTTCTCTGTCTGTCGCTCGGTCTATCTCTCTTTTTTTGGCGGGAGTCACATGGGCTGGTTGTGCGGTGAAAAGCTAAGACCCAAAGCTTTCAGCTCTTTGGGTCAGCTTTAAGAGAGCGAGCCATAGGGAGAGAAAGAGCACAAAGGAGAGTGAGAGAGTGAGAGTGTGAGAGAGAGAGAGAGAGCTGTGAAATCTGTGGGATGCCCAAGCATAATTTACAAATCAGACGACGACAGCGATGACGACGTCATCAAAACCAAAATGCAGTTATAATGCACTCAGCGGTTGGAGAGGGACAAGAGATATATCAAAAGAGAGGAGAGATATATAGAGCAGGAGGGAGACAGAAAGCTGGATAGCGGACAGAGAGGGGTAGAAGGAGAGAGCTAGAGAGAGAGAGAGGCAGAGAGACAGAGACAGAGCGAGCAGAGGATGGAGAATGCTGGAGGTATACAACCCGTGTGACAGCTGCCAGAGGGCGAGGCACAATCTCAAAGGTGTTTAGTCAACATGAACAGAAAGCAAGCAAGCAAGCAAGCAGCAAGCAGCAACAACGACAGCAGCAACAACGACAACCGACAACCGACAGCAACAGCAACCTGGAGTTATGTGCGGTAGGTCGGCCGCAGCTAAAATTAAATTTATTCATTGTTGTCTTTGGGAGAGAGAGCCGAAGAACCAAAGAACCGAACGAACACTTACAGCAGATGCTTTAGCAGGCAGCTCTGTTTGTTGTTGTTGTTGCTGCTGCTGCCTGGCTGCTGCTGCTTCTTCTGTGTGCACTCAGGATTTGGCTCTGGGGCGTATTAAAGCTTTTACAAATCGTAAGCATAATTTATTTTGTTACAACTTTCGAGGCAGAGCCTGTCCTGCTTGCCTGCCTGCCTGCTTGCCTGCCAGCCCCTGCCTGGAGGGGAAGCTGCTGGCGGCTGGCGGCTGGCGACATTGTTGGGTTCTATTGTTGGGGAAAGAAGGATAATGGCATGGTTTTCCAGAGTACTTCTTGTAGAGTTTTTGGGATTAATTTGTAACAGCTTTTGTGGGTTGTATCTGGGCGCTGTTACTACTGCTGCTGCTATTGCTGCTGCTGCAGTTGATTGAATGAGATAAAAAGCTTAAATATTTGATTATCATGAGGTAAACTCAATTATGTGGTTTATCTGTGCTCCTGTCATCCCATAAGTAGGCTATAGTTTCGGTGTGCTCTCTTTTTTATGGCTGAGCCCGTTGGCTCTGTTACTCTGTTGCTCTGGTGGCAGGGTCATAAATCCACAGACAGGCGTTAAATCGTACCCCCAAATGGCTCGCCATAAAGTCAACACCTCAAAAACTCAAATGTCACCCCAGACATCACCAACCATCCAGCCATCCACCTCCCCAATCTCCCCTCCATATAGAGGCAATCACAACAGCACAAAATGCTTAAACACGCTCAAATAAGTCACATGGCCTGTGCCACGCCCACTCACACACACACATACACACACTCTCGCACACACAGAAACAGAAACAGGCAGAAACACAGACACACACACAGTCACAAGCCATAGAGACACACACGAACGAATCGAAAAATATAACGCATACGCAGCGATGGCCCAGTCCTAGTCCCAGTCCCCCAGTCCCCAGTCCCCCAGTCCCCAACCCCCAAACCCAAGCCCCATGGATGCCACACAGCAATAAGAAAATGACTGTGGAAATATGTTAATAATGAGATGTGAGAAGAGCCGCTGCCTAGCTAAATATTATACAAATATATGTACATGCAACACACAGAGCGTGAGAGGGTGAGGCAGGCAGGCAGTCAGGCAGGCCAGGAGGATGCAGCCAGCGGAAAAGTCGGAGCAGTAGAAAAAAAAGAAAGCAGAAAGCAGTGTAAAGCCTTGCAAATCTACATAAACTCGGTCAAGGACACTGCAGCTGATGCTGAACGCTGAACACTGAATCCGACGGGGCTCTATGAGAAGATGGCAAGTGTAGGGGGTTTTGTGGATAGAGAGATGTGGATGTGCCATGCCACCCAAATTGCCTTTAAATATAATTATTTTCCCTTTATGCGACGTCAGTGACAGGGACACTGAAGGATTGCTGTTTGGGCCAGGCATCACAGGCCTCACAGGCCTCACACAGCCATCGCAGGGGCATCCTTCTGCCAGCGACATTTGAATTTACACGCACACAAACACACACACACACACACACACACACACATACACAGATACAGTGGGCACAAAAGACGACCCAAAACATTCGACGGCCGCAGCAGCAGCAGCAGCAGAATCCTTCGCTTCGCATCCATTTCGCTTGTAGATACGCAACCAGATAAGAAAAGTCACTTTTATGACGTCAGTAAACCATTTTAGACCGTTTTTTCTCCCCTTCCAACCCTCCCGAACATCCCCAACCCCAACCCCATCCCCATGCCCATCCCCCTTCCCTTGAATTTTGCCATGCTGTTTCGGAGCGCGCGCAAATGTCGGGCAAGCATCGGAACGAACAACAATAACAGAGCGCACGGCGAAAGGTCTTTCATTCTCTTAGATTCCGACCAGCAACAAAAAAAAAGCTCGCAATCTTGCAATTGCTCTCTATCTCTTTCTCTTTAGCCACTATTTATCTCTCTTTCTCTATCTCTCCAGCCACTATCTGTCGCTGTCGCTGTCTCTGCCTCTGCCTCTGTCTCTTTCTCTCTCTCACTCTTACTCTCTCTCTGTGTCTGTCTGTTTGTGTGTTCGGGTTCTACCATCTATTACCATAAAATCAAATCACAACAATAACCATAACCATATAGCCCAAAGATTTAATAACTGTGATTGGGATTTGAAAAATGAATTTTCTTTCTCTCTTGGATTTTCCTTTCGCCGCAGTTTTAGGTGAGATTATTTAATGGTTTCCCCTCGAACTCCTCTCTTCTCCTCTCCTGCTCCGCTTGTAAATGTAATTGAAGTGGAGGTAAAAACAATATTTTACGATTTTTTTGTTGTTGTTTTTGGGTTGGAAATATTGAAAATTGTTTCTGGATTTTGTGGTGTGAAAGCATGTGTTTATGGCATAAAAATCGAATGGAATTGCAAGTTCTCCATTCTCCATTCACCATACCATCCATCCTATTCCAATTTGTTCGATGAAATTCAGTTACCGCCGGAAATCGGCATTTTTATAATTTCCGGTCTTAAGACTCTCCCTCTCTCTCTCTCTCTCTCTCTCTTTCTGTCTTGCTCTCTCTCTCTCTCTCTTGTCGTTTGTTGCTTAATTTCCGTCACCTACAAAAATAAATCAATTTGGTTGTCGGGTCCAGATGGATGGATGGATGGATGGATGGACGCCCTATGGGGGGCATGGCATCCTTCCTCCCTTATTACAGGGCAGGGTGGCAGCACCAGACCAGCAGCCTCTCTTCCCTCTCTTCCCTTGCACCTCTCATAATTATCCCCAAAAAACTGTTGACATTGCCGCTTCAATTTGGTTTGATGTCAGTTCATTTTTGTTTACGGGGGATACGCCGCCGCTCCTTTGGACGGGCTGCTTCTGGGCCTGGCAGATTCTAGGCCAAAGCTCTCCTGCGCCTGAAATGTGAGTGAGGGCCGAATGCCGAAAGCAAAAAACTGACAGCCTCCTGTCCAGCTTTCTCTCTCTTTCTCTTTCTCTTTTGTGTGTGGGGGATTTGGGTTTTTAAGGGGGGCGGGGGGTATGGGGGAAAAGCTTCTCTTGCGGCTGTTGGCGGCATTAAATACAGCCCAAAGTCTGCGTCGCGTCGCGTCTCTCTCTCTCTCTCTCTCTCTGTCGCTCTGTCTCTCTGTGTGGGTCTGGGAGAAGTGTTTTGAAATCCAATTACCAGCGCAAATTTAATTTGTTGCTGCACTCGAGGAAAAAGTTGCCAACTTTCTCCCAGCAGCACCCGCCGCTGATAGGCTATGAAAATTGTTTAGTTGCAATTCCCTCCGTAAAGCCGTCTACGCGCGGGGGCGGTATATCAGTGCCGCCGACACCAGAAATTCCGGCTGGCCCGAGGGCGGCGGCGGCAGAGCGGCAGAACTGGGCATCGCATCATCAAGTGGTCACAGAAGAGAGCGGGCGAAACAGAAAGCAGGAGAAAGTCGGTCGGAGAAAGAGATAGAGATAGAAAGAGAACAGGAACGGGCACGGGCACGGGAACGGGAACGGGAAAGCGGGAGAGCCAGCGCGGGTGCAAAAGTTTAATTTGAAAAAGGTTTTTCGTTTTTTTTTTCGTTTTCGCTGGACTTTTGTTTTCCCTTTCTGGTTATATTTTGTTATACTTTTTTTTTTTGTTGGTTTGTTTTATTTTTATTAATTTTGTTTTCACTGTTGTTTTGGGGGCATCCCCCTGCCGCCGTTCTGGAGGTGTTGAATTATGAGGAAAGTTCATGAGACTGGGTCCTGTCCTGGGAAGGGCCCATTTCCCATTGCCCGCCTAGGTCTGCCCCTGGTTCTGATCTCTAACAATTTTATAAGCCAAATAAATCCATGTTATGGCCGTAGGCGGTCTCAAGTCGCGTCCCAGTCCGCCAGCACGTGGATTGTGCATGTCCGTGCATGCCTCTCGTTAAATTTGGAGCGTGTGGCGTGTAACGTTTGTACTGTTTAGGTGTTTTTTAGGGAATTTCTCCCCCAACGCTTGTTGTCTCGCCTGGTTGTTGCAGCTAATTGCCTAGAAATTGGCCTGTATATAGCTTCAAGGCGCCACTCGCTCGTCTTGCACATCGATTGGCATGTATTTTTTACAACTCGTTATATTTGTAGCGAGTAGCGAATGGCGTTTGCTCCGTTCATGACACTTGTTGTATTTCTTGGTTACTGCAGCTAATTGCCTAGAAATTGGCCTGAATATTGTTACAAGTCGTTACACATCGACGATTGGCATGTATTTTTTACAACTCGTTATATTTGTAGCGAGTAGCGAATGGCGTTTGCTCCGTTTATGACACTTGTTGTCTTTCTTGGTTACTGCAGCTAATTGCCTAGAAATTGGCCTGAATGATGGCGCAAAAAGCGGAATCACAAAATATGACTTGCCACATTTATTTTGCGGGAGCCAGGCCTGCTCTTTCGATTAACCTTTTTAATGCTCTTTGGTTCTTTGGCTCTTTGTATCCTTAGGAGAGGGGGAGAAAGGGCAGACTAGGGTCTTCCATTTGGTATGCAATATTCATAAAAAGGTCGCAATTTCATTTCGATAAATTTCTGCTGCTCGGGAATGGAACTATGAAGCACAGCGTCCTAGTCCTGGGTCCTAGGTCCTGGGTCCTATGTCCCATTTGCCTTCTTATTTCCATTTCCACTGGACCAACAATTTAGTCTGGCCAACAATTTTCTTTTTCCTTTTTTATTGTTGTCGATTATTGTTGAGTTTGCTGCTGCTGCTGCTGCTCCGCGTGCTCGTATTTGCCCAGTGCCCAGGCCTTCTATTGGTCTTTCACTCCACTGCTATCGGGGATCTCTCCTATCCATGCCCCAACCGACACTGAGAGAAATTCCCGACTTTTAATTCTAATCGAACTTGATTGGTGGGCTCAGCTCTGTCTCTGGCATTTCTGCGACTGTACCCTTGTGGCATCTCCAGCTCCAGCTCCGCTCCGGCTTCAGCTCCAGCTCCAGCTCCAGCTGCTGCCACCTAATTGTTGGCAATGCGAAAACTGAGAACTTGTCTATGTAACTGGAGCGGGGCGCCTCTGCTGGCTCTGCCACGGTGCCACATTGCTACATTGCCTCCGGCTCTGCAGGCAAATAACAATTGCTCCACTGACAGGGGGCCTTATGGCCAGAAGGCCCTCCATCCATCCACCATCCTCCACGACCATACGATTATAGGCGGCCGCCTGCCTCCCTGCCGCGTTTTGACCGGCAGCTTCGTGCAACTTGAAACTATCCTGGGCACTGAGAGGCGTGACTGCTGGCCGTCCACTGGCTGCACAATGGGGCCATAATTTCAGAGGGAGAATCATAGTCCGATTCTGAATCCGAATCCGAGTCAGAGTCCGAGACTGGACGCTTAAGCACAATGCCCCACTAAATTACAGTTAATGTTTATTTCTTTCTCCTTCCCATGGCCATCTCTCTCTCTCTATAGAGATCCCCCTCTTGGAAACTCGTTCTATCTCGCTCACTCTTTGGCATTGTTTACACTTCTAATCTCTCTCTATCTTTCTCCCTCGTTTTCTGTCTCTTTGCACAGAGGAACAGAGAGAGAATCCATAGAATAGACTGCTAGTTACTGCATTTCGATTGTATCTTTGACTGGCTCTCCTGTCCTGTCCTGTCCTGTCCTGGCCGTGCTCCATGATGCTGCTTCAGCTCCTGCTCTTCCATCCCCTTAGTCTTGGTCCTAGCTCTGGTTTTAGTTTTCCTTTTGTTTTATACCATTTTTCCTCTCGTTGCGTCCTTCCTCTTTTCGCTTTGGCTGTGGACAATGGTTTATTGAGTTATGGCTTGCATGCGGATATCCGCTTTTCTCTCTCTCCAATACACACACACACACACACATACACAAACTAACAGCAAGAGACACAGTGTCTGGCACATTTATATAACTTTGCTTATTGGCTCCCCATTGAGGTGTCGCCCCGAGAGTTCGTTGCGGCATGGATTTCCTCTACCCCTCGACACACCACCACCCCGAAAAACTATAAATTAGCAACATTTTCATGTTCCAACTCATAAACTGTATACAATTTTCCATTGGAAATTTATGGTTTTCTTTACTTACCACCAACTACCGCACGTTACCCCGCAAAAGATTGGAAAATTGTGGAAAATGCTTACCTGTAAAGGAAAAACAAGAAGAAATTTATGTAGATTTTAGTGTGTGTTTGCTTATAAATATTGATATCGATACATATTTTATTGGAATAAACATACCAACACACACACGCACGCACGCATACACACACAAACATATATGTACATACATACATACATGCCACAAATAAGTTATTCAAGATACATATTGCAGATATATTGCAATTTGATTCTAGCTACCAAAAGTTATGCAAATTCCATTTGCAGACCGAAAATCAGTGCCACAATTGTGACAAAATTTAATTGCCACAAAAAGCGAGCGAAATCAGAGTGCGAAATTGTCAATTTACTGGGGCGACAGTTCCTATAGCTTGTCTTTACACTTTACTTGACAATCTTTCGGTACCTCGCCAGAACTGATCTAATTTAAACAAAAATTATGCCTTTCTCCTTTCCTTTCACACCCTTCAAGGGAATTCCTTGAAAGTATACAAAAAATCAATCTCCCAAATCTCCCTTCTCCTATTTATTTTGTCTTTCTTTTATTTTATTGTCGTTAAGTTTTCGTTTTCTTTTTTTTGCCCACCCAATCAGCGCAAAATGAAAACCTTCACTCAACATTTTCCATAGTTTTTATTTGAGTTTTCTTTAGTTATTTTTCTTGTTTCCCTGCGCCTCTGCTTCAGCCTGGTGGGTGCTGCTGGCGGGTGGTGGGTGGGCTTTCCCTCATTACGAACTTTTTTTGGGGGGGGGGAGGGGGCTAACTCAATCTCGGGGCATTTCAATTTCAACTTAATTTCTCAACTTAAGGACCTAATCTGCCACTGTCATTGTCCCTAATTGTTGGCCCAACAACAAAGCAAAAGCCAAGCAGCTAAATGGAATTCAAGTTTTTCGACCGACGGAGGCGACGGAGGCGACTGCCACTGGGTTTGGGGGCCAATTTAGTTGATGGCTTTATGCCCGTTCCGCTGGCTGTCGTTGCCCGGTCGTTGCTTTTCCTGCCATTTTCATAAACACCTCAAAGGATAAAGGATGTTTCCGTGCTGTCCTCAAAACCAACCGCTTGGAATCAGAGACAGAGCGAACATCGCTTTACTTATAAAAAATGCACAAAATGTAGTTGTAACATTTAATTATATTCATATCTTTAGCCCCATAACCCCCGCCCGTAATTCGTAATTCGTAATTCGAGCGGGGTACGGGCTATGCGGTGGTATACGTGGTAGTCGCGGGAGTCAGCCAGAGAGAGAGAGGATCCACGTACCGAGGGGCACGGCATTTCTGCCAACTGTGCGAAAATGTACAAAATGCTGAACACATGCCAATTAAGGGGGAAAAACGAACGGAACGGAATGGAAAAGCCCAGGGAGAGGAAAAGAGAGAAGAGAGGTGCCAAAATGAGGCCTGAGAAACTGCCGAAGCTGCCTGCCTCATGCCTCATGCCTCATGCCGCATACTGCTGCTGCTTTTGCTTTTGCTTCTGATGCTGTCGAGAGGTGAAGAAGGTCGAACCACCCTTCAACCCGCTTCAGCCCGCACCCAGTTTGCACCCCTTTTTGGGGTCACACCTGTACCGCGGGAGTGAGCGAGGGAGGTTGTGGGGGGGGGGGGGGGGGGGAGGGGATTCTGGCAGCCTTAAAATGCGCGAATGCCAAAACGACATTTACATGTTACACACAAAGAAATGCGTGGCAGGTTCTCTGCGTTCTCTGTGGCAGGTTCTAGGGGTGTGTGCACTCATGTGAGCTCCACCTACTACCCCACTACCCCACTCTCCGTTCTCCATGTAGTTGTGCGTTTTTTGCACATTTTATTATTTTTTATGAGTGCGCGAGCATAATCTTTTGACATGGGAGGCAAACGGCAACGAAACGGCAACGAAACGAAACGAAAACGACATCGTTTGCCATTTCAGGAAGGAAGAAATCAAGAAGCGCGCGTGGAAAATCCAGGAAAAACCCCAGGAACCAGCAACCAGCAACCAGGAACCAGGAACCAAACAACAACAACAAAAAAAGTGAAAAAGGGAAAAAGGGAAGCAAAGAACCTGCCGAAACACAGGGCAAATGGCTGCCAGGAAGCGGCTTTTTATTCGGTTAACTTGATTTGCACTTGAGAGTGAGACTCCTGCTATTGCCTCCTGCTCCCGCTTGTGGAGTGTGTGGAGTGCCATATATCCTGACTGCTTCACCCAGGTAACCCTCATCCTGCCGCCCAATTGTCCATTGATGTTTCTTTTTAACTTTTCTGTATTATATCATCTTACGTGGTTTAGTTGGGGGGGGGGGGGGGATTTCTGCTATTGAAATGAATTCAGAGCCCAAAGAATACATTTTTGGTTTTGGTTTTCGTTTTTGTTTTGTCGTGTAATTTACAAATCGCAAGAAAGACAAACATTAAAGAGATTCAGGGAAAACTCCTTTTGCTGAAGCATGTGGGAGGAAAGTTTCATTTATTTTGCCTTTATTTTCAAGGCTTGAAACTTCTGTTGGGTGCTTAAGACTTCTGGAGCAAAGTCCTGGAGGAGAGTGAAAAGTTGTGTAAGTGTTTTTAAATCCCTTTCAAAGGAGACCACGCGGTGGCAGTCAGGCGTCAGGCGAGTGCATCGTTCCCCAAGAGTCCCAAGTGCTGGAAAGGCTCTAAATTATGCTCTAAAGTAGCTCTCTCTCTCTCTCCCCCTCTCTCTCTCTCTGGTTATCCATCGACAATTAATGTGTCCTGCACTAGGCAGGATAATCAGGCTGTACTGTAGTTCTGTCTGTTGTATTGGGAAACTTTAAACCATTCATCCCTGGGGCTGCCTCGGGGGAAATGCGCTTAAATTTCATAAGCCTGCTCTCGGAATCAGCTTTTGGCCACCGCAAAAAAAGGCACACATACACACACACACACACACACACAGACACACAGACACACAAAAAAGGGGACACTCCCTTAACTCTTGGCCATGTGTCGACTGCCACATATGCGGCACAGGGACAGCAGCAGTAGCAGCAGCCAAAAGAATTATCGAAAAATGAAAATGAATTCAAGGCAGCATCACCACGGCCCTTCCCTACCCTCCCCATCGCCCCCCTCCTACTCATCTGCCTCTCTAACGTATCTGTGGGATAGGATTCTGCCCGCCCTCTCTTTGAACTCGGTATTTTTTTGCTGTGCGGGTGCGGCTTTTGGTACTTGGACAACTTTTGGCTCAAGGCTTTTAGCATTTCATAATGTCATTTGGCATAGAAGATGGCAGCAGCAGCAGCAGCAGAAGCAGCAAAAAAATGTGGAATGAAATGGTACTGAAGCCAGGCGTTGCCTGCAGTTTATACCTATACTTCATGACAGACACGAACGAGTGGAGGGCCCATTTGGAAGGTGGGATATACATACGTATATGTATAGGAGATGCTCTCAATTTTAACCTGGAATCATATCAAGAAATCATTTCGGAAATACTATGCATTCATGGTTCCATTTCTATGGAATGAATGGCGGTCATATTTGAAAGGGATTCCCCATTTTTGCCAACTTCTATCACACTTGCAGTTGCAACCAGAAATGGTACGCAGTTGTGGACTCCTAATGACTGCCTTCTGCCATAAACTTCATGCAATTGCATTCCATTATCCTAATGGAACATGGAATCCATGGAATCTCCTTCATGGTAATTATTGCGAAGATTGAAACACGCAAAGGTGGCAAATTTGAGTTAAATATTAGACGATATTCGGAAGCAGAATACTCAAGCCAGAAATCCGGGGAACAATCTAATAAATAGCATGATGATCGCTCCATTTCAGATCCACATATACAATATGCTTGAAAGCTAAGAAAAATGCAATCTATAACCAATAAATGAACCAATTCCCATCTACATATAACTCCACCATCCATCAAGATAAAAATTCAAGACCCATTCGATCTCATATGTTTCCCTCTGGCTGCCAAGAGTCGGGAGCAAAGTTCCGCTGACAGTTCCCCCTGCTACCCGCCTGTGGCCAGAGTATCAAAGCTGTCCAACTATCTGCAGAAGCAGCGGCAGAGCGGCAGCAGCAGGGCGGCAGAGGAGCAGCAGAAGATGAAACTTAGTTCCAAAACTTTGGACTAGAAATACGTGGCAAGAAAAGAATAAAAACTGAGACTAAAACTGTTGGAGAAAGAACTCTCGGTGAGGGGAGGAGGGGTAGGGTTGGAGGGTGTTGGAAAAGAACTCAGTTCGTTGGTCAGCGGCAAATAAGAAAACTGTTATTTTTGTGTCAAATACTTTGGCCAACTGTCCAACGTACAACTTTCGCTGACAGCAGCAGACCTTCAGCACTGAGCACCAACCCCCTCCCCCCTCCCCAACCCCCGTGTACGACTGCGAGTCATCCACCTCCTACTGCTGCTGCTGTCCTCCTGTCTCCCACTCCAATCTTAATGCACTTGCTGCAAATTAATATTGCAGTTTTTCTTAGCCTCCGCTTTCCCCACCCTCTCTACCCCCTACCCCCTACCCCATTTCGTAGTTTGAAGATGGGACAACTTTTTGCTAGAGAGAAGCTTGTAATACAAAAATTAGTTTCTTCACTTATTGAAATGTCAATGGAATGTCAAGCGTCCTCCTTGCTCCTCCTCATCCTCATCCTTATCCTCTTGCTCCTTCTCGTTGGCCAAATTGTAATTTCCACGTCTGGAGCATCTCTTGAGTTGAACCTTTTTCTATTATTTTTTTCATTTTTTTTCCGCTGGCAGCTTTTTCTTTTCCATCATGGTCTCTTTTTTTCTTTTTTTTTTTTGGCCCCTGCTGTGCGTCAATTTGCTTGAAATGCTCTCGGTGCCAAATGATTTAGCGTTCCACTTGCCACACACCTGAGGGAGCGGGGAGGGAGCAGGAGCCGGAGCAGGAGTCACACGAAAAAAGTTTGCAGCTTTTGTTTTTTGCCCCCATCCAGGCACCAGTTCATTCCCCAGTCCCAGTCGCAGTCGCAGTCTGTGGCAGCCTCAAAGTCTCAGCTGTTTGGCAGTGCGCTCATCAATTTGCCCTAATGATATCAGCGGAAAAAGCGGACCAAAAAAAAGGTGCGAAAATGAAAATTAAACAAAATTAAAAAGGGAATTCCCCGTTGGCTTTTGAAAGGAACGAAACCTAACGCAACGGACAACAGAACCATCTATGATAAGACAATAAAGCTAATGAGCAAAACAGGATGAAAAAGCGGAGAGAGGACGAAGGAGGGAGAAGAAAGTGGAAGTGGAAGTGGGGGCCAAAGTGGCTTATGTGTTTACACAGTTTTTCTTTCCTAATCTCCCCCATGTTTCCTGTTCTTAGCCCCTAATGAATGTCAGCTTTTCTTACTTTGTTTTTCCTTCTTACCATCTTTCCATCTTTCCTTTTTTTTGTTTTTCTGGGGATCCCTTTTGGTGTCAGTTTGGGAAAAACCACAAAGTCGCATAAATTAATGTCTTGCCACGCATTTAAAATGTGTTCAATGTTTTTTCTGGGCTCCCTTGCCCCCCTCCCCCCTCCCCGATGTCTGTCTGTTGTGCTTGCGAGGCGGTAATTAATCAATTTGATTGATCATTCGAATGGCCCCCCAAGCGGACGCCATTCTCCAGAAACAACAACCTCCAGAATGTCAATATTGTAAATATTTAAAGTACTTAAATTATGCAAGCTCATTAAGGCAATTGAGTTTGAATTCGAAATGCAAAAGTTGTAATCGATAGGGGCACCCTTCCTTACGGGGGGGCAGACCCTTCCCCCCTTCCCCCTCCTCTTTAGGAGAAGAGGAGAGCGCAGTGTACAAAAGTTTCCGATTCAACTGGAAAAAAACCGGAGAAAAAAAAGGAGAAAACTTCTGCCTGCCAAAGTGTCAGAAAAAGTTAGCATCGTGGAATGCACGCACACTTACACACACACATACAAAATGAATGAAGTGGATGACAGTTTAGTCAAATTATATTATCAGCAGAAATTTTGTTTGGCCAGAAACTATGTACACAGATCCCGGTATTATCAGTCTGTTCCATTTTTTGGTGCCGCAGATTTTTGCATATTTTCGTGCAACTAACGAGGGGGTCCATGTGGTGGATGGCTGTGTCCATGTCAATGATGACCTGCCTGCCCAATTTGTATCAAAAATGCACACAATTAAAAGGGGAAACACCATCCCACAGCCCATACAAGACTCTCCCATTACACGGGGCAGGGCAGGCCGGTCCGGGCTGATGGCGTGATGGCTCGTAAGGAGCTTAACAGCCGCCTCTTGCCTCATTTCCACATTGCCACATCCTGTGAACAGCGCAAAGCTTTTAAATCCCCTGGCTATCATACGCTCTTCAACAACCAACCAACTCCTGTGGCAAAGTGTTACTTAACAGAAAAGCTTTCACGAAGCTTTCAGCGGCATGTTAATGCAGCAGGCATCCAGGCGGCAGCCGGACAGCCGGGCAGCATCAGCAGAAGGCGATTTACATTATTTAAACACTGTCCAGCACTCTTGGCACTCGTCTTGTTTGCTGACAGCGCACAGGCAAAGACAGTAAAGACTGGCTGTGGAGAACAACCCTAAGCTAATGGCAAACGCCTTTGGTTGGAAGCTTAGGGTTCGATTTGCAAGATATTTATGCTGAAAACTGATTCTATCATCGTTATAATTATCATTATTTATCAATGGCCGTGTGCGGCCTTTTGGGGGCATTCAGGCAGCCATAGAAGCGGCGCGCACAAACGTCGCTGCTGCCGCGGCCGCTTCTGCTGCCCACCAAACACATTTGTAATATGTACAAAACTTGTATCTGTCTGTGTGGCTTATCAAAACACAACATCTACGCACACACAGACACTCAAGCACTCAAACACACGAGCGACACTTTCTCTGAGGAACACACACACACACAGACAGACCCACTCGTACACTCGTACAAAAAGAAAACGTGGTTTCCACTTAATCGCATTTTCGACTATTTTAAGTATGTGTTTTTTCTGGGGTTTCTCTGAGTTGTTCTATAATTGAAAGATTGGTTCGCATATCACGCATACGTCATGTTGTCGCTTTTCTTTCTCGCTTGCGGCATGTGAAAACAACACGAAATTACGCATACGCACTGTGTGCGTAGGGATTTTGTACTCAGTCGGGGAGTGGGAGCTGGGAAATGGGGGTCGGGGAAACTGCTGGAAGCGGGTCTGATGGGGGGATTAACAAAGCGTTTAATCGCAGCTTGACACACACACACACATACACACACACACACACACACACGCGAACGCACATGGGGGAATTCCTGTTTGTTTTTGGGCCATTTTTATGGACATTTACTTGCTTAACGTGCCTCTGGCTCTCCTTGTTGTTTCTTTTATGCTTATTATTATTATGGCTGTTGCTGTTTCTGTTGTTGCCACAAATTTGTTGTTTGTGCTGCTGCTGCTGCTGCTGCAGTTACTGGGGATGCTGTTGCGGCTTCTGCTGCTGTCCTTCACGTTCTACAAAATTGCAATAAAGCGAATTTTTCCACACGTTGCATACTTTTACACACACACACACACACACACACACCGCTCGCAGACATACATAGAGTCGCACGGATTAGAGAGAGAGAGAAAATTGCAGTAACTGCCGCTACCGCTACTGCTACTGCTGCTGCCGCCGCTCTGTGGGTTGCCAGCTCCTGGCTGCTTCTGGCTGCTCCTGGCTACTCCTCGCTGGCTCGCTGAATTTTAAAACAATTTTTTATACACAATTTTTCATTGTGGCCTCCTGCGCGGCAGTCGGCAGTCGGCAGGATGCGGCTGCGGGTGCGGGTGGAAACTTCTTGCTGCTGCAGTTCTCTGTTCCTCTTTTCTTTGCTTTTTTTTCCAGTAGGTAGCAAGTTTACCTACCCACTGAGCGAAACTTTATTTATTGCAATATTTTCGTAAGTTGCAAATCTGGCACGCACACACAGACACACACATACACGCGTGTGTGGATGGGGCATACGCATACGCTACGCATACACACGCATACACACATGCACACACACACACACACACGTCACTGGACGAGGCAGATGAAATTTCGAGTTGATTATAAAACGACAGAGCAAAAGTTGGCGCAACACTAGCAACACAGAGACAGCAGCGCAGCAATGACACACAGCACACAGCGGTGGCAAGCGGAGCGGAGCGCAGACGAAGCTGAAGCTGAATCCACAAGCACAGAAACAGAAACAGAAGCAGGCAGAAGCAGTGACAACAGCAGTGGCGGCAGAGGCACGAAACAGAAGCAGCAGCAGACAGCAGTAGCAGCCGAAGCCGACCGAAGCTTTCGCAGCTGGAAACCAGCCTGGAAATGCATTGCCGAAGCTGATGCTGAGAGGCTGCGGAGCTTAAAGCGCATGCGCCGCCGGCACAGAGCTGTAAAAGTCGACTGGCATGGGAGAGAGTTTTTAAGCTTTACAGAGAGAGAAAGAGAAAGCGAGAGAGAGAGAGAGTGTGGGGCTCTCTGGTTTATGTGTCAGTGTAACAATGGAACGAAGTCCATTACAATTAACAAGTGAGCGAGCGATTCCATCCCTCTCCTTCTCTCTCTCTCTCTCTCTTTCCATCTGCTAGAGTCCTGTGAGAGTCGTATTCGGACTCCCAGAGCAGCGAAGAAGGATGTGGAGGCTGCGGCTCATTAGTGTCAAGGCGATATATAAATTTGGCATTAACAAGACAAGATTTCTCAAGTACGCAATTAATATGCATATGCATATGCCACTCTTGCTCCTTGCCACACCCCACATCTTACATGCAACGCTTAGCGGCCATCATCATCATCATTATCATCTTTATTCTGAGAGACTCTTCATCATCGAATGGACCTCTGGCTAAGGATGGTTTTTGTGTTTCAAAAAGAGAAAGTTTTTCTTTTACGCCCATCATCCTGTTGTTTGCTTAGGAGTGTACGAGGATGCCGCCTCGGCTACCTACAGATGCCTGGATGCTGGATACTGGAGTGGGTTGTGTGGTGTTGGGTGTGGGGTGTGCTATGTATGGCAGTTTGTTTTTAATCAACGTGCAACTGGGTCAGCTTTGGGGCTGCAACTAAAAATATCATTTATGTTGCAGACAAATGCGCCAGTTGACTTTCCCTTCTTACGTTTTTTCGGCTTTGAATATATTTATACACTCGTACTCGTATAGGTATAGGATATATATATACATACATATATACCATATATTTTTGCGTTCAGATCTAACAGGGGGCTCTTCTGTTAACAGTTGCAGGTAGAGGAGTTCTTGCTGCTGCGGCTGCTGTTATGGCTCTGATGCTGTTGACCCAATTCCCTTGTCGCCTCGCTCTCTATTACTCTCTCTCTCTCTCTCTACTTCTCTCTCTCTCTCTATAAATAGCAAAGATTGAGGGTGGAGCCTCCCCCCATAGTCAGCATTGGGGGCTTATGATGAATGTTCAGCACTTTGCAAGTGAAATTGCATTCTCAAAATATGGGAAATTACATTTCCATTCGGAATGTAAAAGGCATGCAGCAGCACACCTCGGTTGCATTTCGTTTCATACTTAAATATAGTATAGTAAGTATATAAATATATTTAAATTTATACTTAAATATATATCTTTATAGTAAGTATATAAATATACTTAAATATATACTTAAATATAAACTTAAATATATATCCTTATGGAATCGTATAGGAATCGTATCACTCACCTCTGATGATGTTAAATAGCACATCCTCGAATCGGTGCTCTCAATCGAGGCTTGTTGTACAATTCCATAGCGTGACTCACGATCGCTCAAATATTCCGATCGCAGGCTATCCTGACGTATAAACTCGGCCCTACCATGAACAAATATTTCTCATTATAGATATTATTTGAACGTAAGGAGATCCAATAGAAGACCCACCTTTGCTCCAGGGAATCGGCACGTGCACTCTTGTAGCCCGAATCGTTTAGACTGCTGTCCTGACGCAACGATGGCAGCGAGTCCCAGGGCGAACGCTTGTGTCCCCCAGTGCCTGGCATCTGCTGGGACATCATGCCATGACCCGAACCAGACCCAATTGTGGAACTGCCCGAACGCCAGCCGTCCGAATGGCGGAACCATTGGGCACGAGCCGATTCGCCAATGCAAGAGGCGCAACGCGAATTGGAGAAACTTGGAGAAAGAAAAAACGAGAGTTAGCGAGTATTCGAATACAGATATTGTTTGTTTTATGGCATACCTAGCATTATGATCCGATAGATAGCCACGATCGCGTTCGCGCTCTCGCTCGCGTATCAACTCATTCCGATCGCTGTAGTAACCATCACGGTCGCGATCACGCTCCTTGTCGCGTATCGAAGACAAGGGTCGGTGTGGCGGCAATGGCAAGGTCGAAGATTTGGCATTGGCTGGAGATTGGAAAATATGGCAAACGATTAGACGGATTAATGAGATTCAACGGCTAAAAGAGCCTGGATAAATCCTAATTAAAAGACATTCAAAAATCTGAAGCTTTTTCGAACAGTTCGAGGAATGATAATAAGCTATAGATATAGATATGTATCTGCAAGAGATCTCATCGTGCAAGAGTTTGAATGGAACTACTTACGCCTACGTAGTGGATATGGGCTGCGCTGGTTCGATCCGGGTAGGCTTTCAGCGAATTCTGATGATGGTTGTTTGGTTGTTTGATTGGTTTTGATTGTTGTGGATGTATGTGAGTAGAGGAGGCAATGGATGAGAGCATTTTTGTTTGTGTTATGGCAAGGGATAGCATTAAGTTTAGACATAGGTTTGAAAAGATTAAATTAACACGAATAGAATAAGTTGATTATTGATAATGGAAAATAGCATGTAGAAAGAATTCGCATGACAAAAAAAAACACAAAATGATTCTATATTCTATAGTCCTCTAAGGAAGATTCCCAACACACTCACATACAATCAACCCCCTTTGATAAATCCCATCCCTTCTCATACATTCTACAACAAATCGTCTTCCCCCTTTTGTAATCAGATTATCCACCCAAACCCTTCCCTATCGAAAACACCTGACTTGATTAGGCCACTGGCATGGGTTCTTCGAACAGGGAACTGTTGTCAGACGAACAGACAGGCAGGCCAACAGACAGATGGATTGACTGACAGACAGACAGACAGACAGAACATTTCGATTCAAAAGCTAATTAAGAGAGGAAATTCAATTAGAAAAACAAAACACAAACAGAATCGAACGTCAGCTACAGACAACAACAAGAACGAACAGAGGCAATGTAAACCAAAACATAGAAGAACGAGGGAGAGCACTACAGCGAAACCCTACTCACCCAAATTCTCCATGCTCTGGGAGAGCAGAGCCTCAAAGGTGTGCAGACTATAGGACTCCGCGTCCATGCCCTTGGCCAGAGTGTTTCTCAGATGCATCTCGTACTCCAAGAGCAGCCGCGAGGTGGGACTGCCCGGTGTTGGCGTCACATTGGGCGCCTGCTGATGATGATGCTGATGCCGCGAGGCTCGCTGATGGGCAATCGCCTGCTGCAGCTGCTGATGATGCGCCTGCTGCTGCTGTTGCTGCTGCTGCTGCTGCTGTTGTTGCTGTTGTCCCGAGGACTGCTGCTGACCGTAGGACTGATCCTGGTCGGAATTGCCATTGCTGGAACTGGGAGTCGTGGCATAGCACTGATTATCAAACATCACGTTATCCGAGGGCGGCGAACCCTCGATGCAGCTCCGCTCTCGCTCCAGCTCCAAGTAAAGATTACGCGGCGGATAACCGCGTCCAATTTCATGCGAAGATCTGTTGTGTACAAATAGAGTGTTTCAATTAGCCTTCGAATAGAGCGTTTTTGTTGAACGGACACCCACCTTGAGCCAGAGAAGCGCGACGACTGACTGCTGGCCCGGCCCATCGTGTTGTTGTTCATGACGTGATGACCACCGCCGACGCCCCCGCCCATTCCCATGCCCATGCCCATGCCCATGCTCATGCCGTGCTGGTGCATGTGCTGCGGGCCCAATGTCTGGGCCGCATTGGCGTTATAGTAGTTGTAACGGCGTCGGCCCATCTCGGGCGAGGTGACGGGCGACTCGGTACTGGGCATCGGCTTCAGCATGCGCTTCAATGTGCTGGTGTCCACGTTCATGTCCTCGGTGCTCTTGGTCTTGCGGCGTGTATTGTTGTTGATTACATTGTGTTGGTGCATGTCGTGCGAGTGTGCGTCGCGTGTCTGCAACAAGAGAAAGAGGTGGGGAGAGCAGAGGAGACGAATGAGTGGGTGAATGAATAATGACCAGATTTGGCGACAGAACATACCATATCATCGCCAAAGTCCTTGCTGCGTGTGCCCGTTGACTTTGAGGAGGAGGTGCAAGTGCCCACATTCTGATGGAGACCGCCGCCCGCTTGGGTGCCCTCGCTCTTGGACATATCCATGTCCATCTGGCAGGCGGCCGTATCGTCGCTGCCCACCTGAGAACCCACATGATTCTGGGTGCACATATCCGCATTGCCACCGGCACTGCCCACTCCGGTGACAATCACGCCCGGGGTATTGGTGTTGACCCCAGCATTGGCCACATCCATTCGCTCCTGCTGTCCTTTCATCTGACGTTGCAAAGTGTCTGTTGCAAGGGAGAGAGAGAAAAAAGCGTGATTATTAGAGTGAATTATTTGGCATTCTATGGCTTGGGTCGGCTTACCGCCTTGGCTTACTCCCGGCCCACCGCTGGCCACATTGTCGTAGAGCGAGGTGCTGCTTACAGCACTGACCACCTTGCCGCTGCCACCCACCTGCTGCTGCTGCTGCTGGCCATCGACATCGGTGATGCGGTGCGAGCCAACGTTGCGCGGCAATGTGGATGAACCTGCAATGAGGATGGCGGATGAGTTTTGATGGGTGTGGGGATGCGTGGTGGGAGGACAGGACTTGTCGCCTAATTGCTAAAGCTCTGAGTGTTCTCAGTTCATTCATTCATTGATCTACAGATCTTACAGGTTTTGTTTGCAGGGAACTCAAAATAACAAACAGAGGAAATGAAACGTAAACTTTCGTGGGGCGGAAAAGAGAGAGAGAGAGCTGTTGTTCATCATCATCATCGTGGTACACAGATGGTACAGATGATGGATGTGTTCGCTCTCTAAGTAGTGGACCTATCCCAGTATTTTTGGGGGAGTGGGGGGATCTTGGTTTTATAGTTTGTTTTTTTTTTTTTTTTTGGTTTTTCTGTTTGTTTGTTTGTTGTGTTTGTTGTTTTGCTCTCACCTCTAACACGTGGATCGGTTCTCAGGCGCGCATACTGTTCGGCGGACATGCAGGTGCATTGGGGCTCCTGGCGGACGCGCGACGGCGACGCCGGTGTGCTGAGAGGCTTTCGCTTGGCCTTCACCTTGCCCTTGCCCGGCGGATCCAATTTCAGCGAGTACGACGACGAGGCCTTTCGTGAAAATTTGAAAGAAGGCGACTGTAAAACGTCGCACTATCATTAGGTTAGTTGATTGGGGATTACAAGGTTCTGTGTGTGCGGTTTTCTCTCTTCTCTATCTCTCTCACTCTGTCTCTTCTGTCTCTAATATCTCTCAGTTTCTCTTCCTCAGATGGAGACCTTTGTGGGCACAAGCTGGCGCCTGGCGAAACTTTCACTTTCTTGAGTTGTGTTTCTGTGTTTGTGTTTTTTATATTTTATTTAGAAAATATATCTTACGAGATCTACTTGAAGAAGAACTATTTTTTGGGGTGCAAAAAGAAGGTTTCGAAGCTTGAGCTTTGGGTGCTTAAAGCCTTGATCTACTGTTTAGGCATACAATAGAAATGTATATATATATATATAGTATATATATTTATCTAGATAGTGAAAGCAGTTTTAGTAGTAATAGTAGTAGTTTTAGTATTAGTAGTAGCAGTAGTAGTAGTAGTACGAGTAGTAGAGTGTAGGACACAAACGAGCATTATATATGTTATTATATACTATAGATAGATAATATATATTTTCTGAAATGTTCTCCTAGAAGCTGTTGTTGTTGTTCTTCTTCTTATCCTTCTCTCGAAGGATATTCAGGCGCTTAGCGCCGCCTTGCCTTGCCTTAGTAACTGATTTGATAACTTTTGATCTAAACATCGACTTAGCCTAACTTTGTTAACATTTGCTTTTGATTATTGGATACTCTTCAGAACTTCAAACTTGAACTTTGCTTTTTAGATATTTCAACATCTGTATTAACTTTAACAATTTATTGTAAGCCATGTGCGTGGTGTTGCTTGAATATTCGTATTCATATTCATATTCATATTCGATTCGTATTCGATTCGTTTTTGTTTCTTTTTTGTTGGGTTTCAGAAACCTCCATGGAAGCGGTGCGCCTTCAAGGCGATAAATGATGCTCCAAGAATATACTATATATATATCTAAATATATAACTCTGATTCTGTTACGGTTACTGTTACTGTTAATGTTACTATTTTCTCTGTTCTCTGTTCTGTTATCTGCTTTGCTGCTGCTGCTGCTGCTTCTAGTATTTCTGATACTCATTCAAATCCTCACTGGAGTAAGATTGTTTTTGATTTTTGAAAATTGCATCGATTTGTAGTAAACCGCCCACTTGCATGGGATCTTCGGATCGGGAGGAGCAGAGGATGCGGATTGGCTGGACACGGGAGGACGACTCGGGATCGGGATCGGGAGTGGGATTGGGTTTCGGTTCGGATTAGGGCTCGTCGGAAACGGATTGTAGGGGATAGGTAACGGTATTGTAGTAGAGGATACGTGCGATTGTTTTAAAGCGTTTTGCGTTTTTCTTTTGCATTTTCCATTCCATATACAAATTCCACAAAAATTATTTACATTTCAATCATTGATTATCAATCAATTTTATATGGTATTCGTTTTCATTTACATTTTTTGTTTTGTTTCGTTTTTTTTTTGTTTTTTTTTTTGGTTTTGCAGAAATTTTGATTTTTCGGTTTATGGGCACACGTGAAATGCAAACGAATCGAGTTGAAAAATATATTTATACATACATAAATATATATTTAGAGATAGTTAAATAAAATTATTTGTTAGAGATAATAAAAGCATTTCGAAGGGGTTGGGGCATGGGTAGAGAACGGATATATCATATCATATATAATATATGTATATAGAATATAGATTTATCAGAGACACAGTCGGTGGTGGGGGGGTGTACATTCGGGGGTTTATTATAGGGGATATTGTTGTTTTTGTTGTGGTTGTTGTTGTTGTTATTGTTGTATTTGTAGTTGTTGTTGAGTTTTGGTTGGAGTTTTTTTTTGTTGTTTATTGGAGGAGGTGTTGCGTGTTTTATTTTAAATATATTTGTTAACATTTTTTGATATTGATTTTCGGGACAGAAATATCCGGTATGTACGGTATTCATTTTTGGTCGGTATTTTTTTGTGGTTTTTTTTTGAAAATGTTTTCGAATTGAATGTTTCGTAGGAAAATGAAATGCATCAAAAATGAAACATTTTTATTTTTTGTTTTTGTTTTTTTGTTTTTTTTTTGTATTTTGGGTAGACATTATATATTTTTTAAGGGGAATATATTGTTTTGTTTTTGGCGTGTTTCGAGAATGATTTCGAAAAATGATTAGAAGAGAGAAAAAGAAATGAAAGAATATATAATATAAATACATTTAACAAATTTTAGTGTGTGTGTGTGTGTGTATGGCTGTGTGTGTGAGTGTGGTGTGTGCGTGTGTGTGTGTTTTGTGTCTGTCTGCGTTACATGTTCTCCGGATCGGATCGGATCGTTTCCGCCGTTGCATCTTCTTCAGCGTATTTTTTTTGCACATGAATGAGGCACATACACATACATATACACAAATGGTCCCAAAAGGTCGAGCGACTTTTGGCTTGAAACCCCCCACAAACATCGAAAGAAACAACAAACAACCAAAAAGAAATTACTGAGTGTGAAAAACGAGAGTGGAATCTGGGTTGGGTGGGTGGTTGGTTGGATATACACATAGAGCAATAAAAGTTTACAACAAATACAACACTCAATATGTGTGTGATGTGTGTGTTTGTGTGTGTGTGTGTGTGATCTTATAGGTACATGCCCGATAAAGGGGTTTTTCCTTGTGGATCTACTACGATGTACTACGATATACATATATCTTTAGCTGCGATCAAAAGACACATTGGGTGACAGACAAAGAATTACTTGATGTACATATGTATTTGGTGTGTGTGTGTTAGTCCGTGTGAGTGCGGTGGTTGGGTGTGTGTGTGTGGGTGTGTGTGCGACACAGTGGAAAAGAAATAATATGAAGCGATACTAACGTATTTTTTTACAATGTAAGATACCTGCAACATATGATGCGCAAAGTAAGAAAAGAAAATGAAATCATTATTTAGACGATAGTCCAGATAGTTTTATGTTTGACTACTATTATATTATAGAATCTATTAATATTAATAGGCATATGTATGTTGTATGTCATGTATACATGTGTGTGTGTGTGTCTGTGTGTGTGTGTATAAAGATGTTGCGGGAGGTTCGTGTATGAACAGGAGTATGAATAATGATAGTGGCTATTCCACGAGTCAGAAATTAAGTTTTCGAGCCATTCTAGACATTTTTATAGACAGAATAAAGTAATAGCGCTCTCTCCGGCTCTCGCTCTCCCAGTGTGGCTTAACAGGCAAAGATAAAGCTCTTTCCCAGTGTGGCTTAGTTTTAAAGAAAGAGTTTTCAAGTCAGACATGTGCGCATGGACAAGATGAATTTGGTAATCAGGTGACGTCGTCACAAAATCTACCTTCTTTCGATGACCATCCGTTTGTTAGTATGCATGCACGATTTCTTTCGAAAAGAAAGTAAAACGTTTGCTATCTCGTTTGAGTACTTGTTTCTTTGAGAGGCGAGAGAGCGTGGATGGTCCTTACCAATCTGGACGACGTCATTACTTATTTAATCTTGCTCATGGAGAGCACTGCACTTCTTGTTCTCTTGCTTTACTTTTATAACTACTTTTCGTTTGTTCTATACTCTCTCACAGCGTTTCTTAGCAGTAAAGTAGCGAGACAAGTATTGAAAGAGAGCGCTTTACCACTCTTTCGCTAGTTTTAGTTTGTTTTTCGGCACAACAAATTACAAAATTTGAGATTTTTTATCTGACATTTAAGCACTAAAAGTTTGAGTTTTAGTTCAGTTTAGTTTAAACTAACGGAAAGTCTTAACGACGAGTATTAGATAGAATTAACTTCTAGTTTGTTGCATAAAGTACTTTCTTTGTTTTGATCTTCTCTCTCTCAATTTCTGACAATCAAAGTGAGTGCAAATCTCAGTCTATGTGTTGTGTGTGGGTGTGTTTGTGCGTGTGCTTGTATGCATGTGTGTGTGTGTGAGTGTATCTCTACAATTTCTACTTTACTTTCGGCCAAATTCTTCAACGGTTTTAGCTAGAAACTAAGTAATTTTCAATTGGGGAAAATCAAAAAAAAAAGAAAACCAATAACATAACCATTAACTCAATAAAAAAAGGTGGTCGAATATTTTTCTCGCGTTAAAATTTGTTCTAATTATCGAAGTACAAGGAAATAGTTATGATTTGTTTTTTTTTTCTGTGCGTGTGTGTCTCAGAGGGAGAGATGGACAGTGACTGCTGCTGAGCGAATGAAGAGCTTGGTTGTGTTGAATTCTTTAGATTTATCGAGTGTCGTGTGGCACTGTGGAACCTTGAGTTTGATTATGGGATACATTTATGAAAGCACGATTATAAACAGACAGATGTATGTATGATATACATAGCGAAGCAAACATCATTATCATTATCATTATCAGAGCCAGTGCATCATTATCATCATCATCTTCATATCATATCATCTTCAGCGTAGTCAACATCTTGCTTGGGCCGGCTGCCATCGCCATTCTCTCTGCTGTACGAGTACTGTATGTGTGTTTCATTGTCTGTGTAAGTTCGTTGGGTGTTCTGGGTTCTTTGGTTCATTGGATGGATGGGTGAGTGGTTCAGATGGGGGGGAGGTTGGTTCGATGACAGTGGTGGTTGGTGGCTGGTGGCTGGTGGTTGGGGAGATGCTTTGGTTGTAGTTTTAGTTAGTACGAGTAGTAGAGTGCTTGATTAGCCAGAGACGAAGGGTGGTTGGCCACGGGGGCCCTGCCCCAGGCCATTGTTTTAGTGTTGTATTTAGTGGGGTGGTGGCTGAGGTTTTTCGGTATATTTCGGTATCGGTATCAGTTGAGGTTTTGATTTTTTTTTTAATTAAATTTTTCTTATTTTTTTTCTCTTTTTTTTGTAGTTTTTTTTTTTATTTTTTTTTTCGCTTTTGTTGTCGTTGCTATGCAAAATGGTTTTGCTTGCATTTTTGTTGTTTGTTTTGTTGGCAGACTGTAAGAGAATACTTACACAGCACTCTCGGAACTGTTTGGCATCGATGGGCGATGTAAAGTTCAAGCCCCAGGTGTCATTTGTCATGGGATCCTTCCAGTAAACGAAGCACTCTGATGCCTGGCCAATGCGTGTACCTGTGTTTGTAGAGAGGAGCAAGCGGTAATTAGATGTTCAATCGGTAAGGGCAAGGCAGAGAGGAGAGAGGAGAGTAGAGTAGAGTAGTGTAAGGGGAAGGGATAGGAAAGGGTGGATGATGTGCACTCACCTGGCTGCACAAGTCTCACATCGAGTATCTTGTCCACCTGACTGTTGTACGCGGTGATGTGAAAGATGCACTCGGGCGAGTCCTGAATGCAGGTGATGTTCACAGGAACCAAATCTTCCGACACTTGTTGCCACTTAACGGTGCCGGCTCCGCTGGCTGATACATGGAAGACCTCTGCCCACAACCTGAACGAACTATTGTTGGTTAGAAATACAATTATCAAAGATTGATCAAGATTGATTTCAGAATTAATCCAATTTGAATTGATTTGTTTGGTAAGAGGAAAGTTTTTCAAAACAAAGAATCGCATTTGTTATTGTTGTTTTGGTTGTAGTTGTAGTTATAGTTAAAGTTGTTGTTGTTGTTGTTGTTGCAGTTGTTGTTGTTGTTGTTGTCGTTGGAGGGAAGGAAAAGTTGAAGCAGGAGAACATTTGTTGTTGAGTTTTCGAAGTGGGTTTGTTTTTGGCCGCATTTTGTGTGTGTTTTGTTATTGGATTATTGGATAAAGGTCGTAAGTTTGTTAGTAGTTGTTTTTTTTTTTTGTTTTTTGATTTGTTTTATTTTTTTTTGAGAAAGAAAGAAAAACCAGAAGAGAAACACAATTAGTTCGATTGGAAAAAAGTTGATCGAAAGAGCGGATTCAATTGTAGTTCTAGTTAATTGTTCAGTTTGTTGTTTGGTGTTTTGTTGTTTGATTGGCCCGCATTCGGCAGTCAGAGAACTTAAACAGAGTCAAAGGAGAATGTGGAGAGGAGAGGACCCTCTATTAGAACGCACCTCAGTAGATGACCATCGCGTCGTCGGGAACTCTGCCAGGGTGAATCCTCATAGCGATAGGCCTTGCGCATAAGCGGGGCACAGGAGCAGCTCAATTTGTTGCCCATGGCGCAGTTGGCGCAGCTACTCGCGGATCCTGCACAGCAATATGGAAGAGTGCATTAGTTGAGGGATAGAATAATGCTTATGTTGAGTGTACTTACCTTTACCAGAGGCACCCCGATGTCACCACATGCCGCTCACGTCCGCCTGCGAGAGCGCCTGTCCGCGATTTAGCGACTGCGATCGCTGATTGTGCCGATGGCCGTGGTAGCGACTTCCTCGCTGGAAAGATTAAACACATGAAATATGAGTCTATCAAATCTATCAAATATCTGTTATGTTTCTTCAGCTGTACGAGTTGTATTCAAAAAAACAGGTCTTTAAAGCAACCCACACACAGCGAGTCAACGTTTATTATCATCATCAGCATCCACACATAACCGAGCGACCGCAGAGGGCGAGAGGTGCGAACGCCGCCAGTGCAGCGGTGCAGTGCAGTGCAGTGCAGTCCACTCCCCCATCACTCCACTCTGTGGTGGCCGCTGAAAAGCTGTTGTGTAGGTGTCAAAAACAAAAGAAAATCCACAACTCAAACGGAACGATGTAAAGCGGAAAATGTGCTTTGAAGTTTTTGCTTTTGATTTCGTTCTCTGAAATGTGTGTACTTTGCAGATTCAAAATCTCTTTTTATGGGGGGATACAATTTTTTCAAAGATATTCACTCTGTCTGCCCCATATGTTTGCCACATGGGAGAGATGGCTATAGCTCTGATTATACATTAATATATATATATAAAGTATAGCCGTATAAATGTATATATCTATTTTTGTTTACATCATTTAAACGAACACGGAGACGGAGACAGAGACACCTGTTTTATCGAATTTGGTTTTGGCCATTCAGTTGCCGGCTTCGCTTCCTATGTGGATTGGCTTACTCGGATTGCGGTTCACAGATTGCGGCTAAAAGAGATCTTGAAAACGCCAAAACAACATCACAAATGCACGCCACAGACTCAACTAAAAGACGCCAAAGAAAAATCAAAATCAAAGCGTTTTCCATTCACACTCTCGCGGCGGCGGCGGCGACGGTGGAGGCCCCAGCCAGTTGGCGGCTCTCTCTCTCTCTCTTTTGGCGTCTCGTGAGCGCCACCGACGCCCACACAGCCCCCATTATGCTCAAGAGATCTCTCAGATCTCACAGATCTCTGCTAGCAGATATGCTCGGGGGCCCACAGAGTGATCATCAAGTGGACCACTAGACAACGACAACGACAACGACGACGACGACAATGGGAATGGGAATGGGCATATGGGAATAAGAATGAGAATGGGGGGAAATTTTACCACTGCGTCTCTCTCTCTCTCTCTGTGTGTGTTTGTTTTCCCTCTCTACGTGCCACTGGCTGCACGTGTTGTTGTCAAAATGTATTTTTAAAATCAATCAAAAGGCGAAAACAAGAGCGAAGCTTTCTACTCTCGCAGCACTCTCATGGGGAAATGCAATTGGAAATGGGATTGAAGGTGACACACATTTCGGGGTGATGAGCGACACATCGAATTGGTTCATCAAACTGTTGACAATATTTGGGGCTAGTGATGGATATTTTTATAGAGGGGAGGCAGGCACATGAGAGCATTCTTGTTTATTTCAGAATTGATACTGAATGGGTAGTAAAATTCGTTGAAAAATAATCTTTATGGAATAACATTAAGGAAGGTGTATCTGAAAGCAAAAACCATATGAACTTCTATATTTGTATGGGTAATGCTTACAAACCAAAACAATACACTAAAACTTTAACAATTCCTATGAATCTATGCGAAATATTCCTCGAGGTTCTAATGATGCTAGTTTTAACAAAAACGTAAAGATTATAAAGTCTAAAATTCTAAAGGGACATCATCTGTGCATATTTCGTAGGTAAGGAAATGCTGGAAGCAGAAGGCACTTTTTTGGAATGAAGAATTCTAAATATTTCCTCTTTAAAGATACGATTGTCATACCGTACAACCCACTTAATTCTGTTCAGAATTCGCACGCATATTTTCTAATGGAAATCTTAACTGCAACCTGCATCTTTTTTTGGATTTTGCTAGGTTTGTTTAATGGATAAGTATTTGGTTTTTATTTGTCTGGAAACATATACACACCTCCACATGACCCCAGCCATCGGCATTCAGTTTGGCGGCTGCCTCGACACTCTCCTTGGCGCCCATTGCTTTGTTTTAGTTTTGGTTTTGGGTTTTTTTTAGTTCACTTTTGGTTGGTTTTATGGTTTTTGTATGGAAATTGTTTCGCTTTTCGTTAAGTTTCGTTTGTTGGGGGGTTTTCTTTATGGTTAAGTGCTTTCTCGATGCAGGGAAAGACGTGAGGGAGGGAGACTCGGGGAGTCGGGGATTCGGGCAGATGTCAGATGTTATTTATTTTGAGGCCCAGCAGGGAGCCAGGGAGCGTCTGCGTTTTGAGGTCCTGGCTCTGGTACTGGATGCTGGCCAAGAGACTCGGTTCAATGTATAAATATTGAGCGGATTGACGTTGACGTCGTTCCTTCCGTCACACTCTCTCGCACAGACTCTCTCTCTTTTTAGTTTTCTCTCTCTCTCTCTCTCTACGAGTTTGACTCTCTGTGTTGATTGAACGGGAGAGAGCAAGGGATGCTGGTGGCTGCTGGATGCCGTTGAAGGCGGCTTTCAATCGACTTTCGTCAAGTTGAACACGCTAACGTTGAAAGCAGTTAAATAATAGAACAGGAGCACCACATCCAGCACCTCCCCCTGCGCCTCCTGCATGCGTGTGTTTGCTTCCAGAGTCCGCTTCTCAGGCTCCTTCAGCCTGCTATGTGGTTCCTCCTATATGACGCGTGTGGGTCCTTCCTTCCTTCCGTGCGTCGCCTCTGGTCTCGTCCCGTCTCGTCTCGTCTCTCTGTGTTTGTGGCGTGTATTATTTATGCAGCAGAATGTTCTTTGCTGCCGATGATGCTGCTGATTCTGCTCCTTCTCTAGAGAGTTTCAGCTTTTAGCTTTTGTTTGCTTTTTATGGTTCGGCTTTTTTCTCTCCTTTATTTTTTGTGAATTTTTCACGTTTTTGTTTTGTGCTTTTGAACGGTGCGTATGATTATTTAGATTTCCCTTTAATTTTTTGTAATTTTCTTGAGTGTTCTTTCAAGGGTTGTGCCTGCATGGGATCTGGAGGTTATAGTAAGGGTTTTGTTGTTTTATCCATCAGAGCTTTTCGATTTGGCAACGCCTTTCGGGGAGCACGGGCCACAAAAAAAGTGGTTACGTTTTTCGGTAATTTCGAGTAAATTCCGAATCAAAAAACCAGCTTTAATTAAAAATCACTTCTCGCGGTTAAGTTAGGAATACATTTTTGTTTCATTTCAGTTATTTTATTCAAGAATTTAAGCGTTTTTCTCGTTTTTTTTTCTTTAGTTTTGGCCACAACGACAGGGAGCAGGTTCGGTTCAGATGATGGCTCTGTGTATTTTTGTGCTCTGCCAAAATACCTACAAAACTTGACGAAACTCGAATGTTTTCACTTGACGAAACAGGAGGCTGGCAGAGCAGAGCAGAGCGGCGCAGAGCAGGAGCAGCAGCAGTAGCAAAACATGAGGAGGAGAGGAGCGGAGCAGAGCAGAGAGATGGGAGAGCAAAGTAGAGCAGAGATGAGCGTCGAATTACAGCGACAGCCGAAAATTGCTCCCTCTCTTCCCCCTTTCACTCTCTCTCTCTCTCTCCGCCCCCTTCTCTGCTGCTGCTGCTGCTGCTGGTGCTGCTGCTGCTGTTGCTGCTCTCGTTGTTGTTGCTGTACAACATATATTTTAATTTCGATTTCTTTCTTGCTTATCCTTTACTTTGTATTCCTCTTCCTCTTTGCGCTTCTCTTCTTCTCATCGCTATGTATATGTATGTGTGTATATTTTGTGTGTGTGTGTGTGTGTTTGGTCTTAGCTTAGAGGTATGTGCAGTTTACCCCTCCGCTCCGCTCTGTTCCGCTCCACTCCCGTCCCAACTCATCCCCAATCCGCATTCTCCATGTCTTACGGTCTTTCCCGTCTGTCCGTTCCGTCTTTTCTATCCCTATGTGACTGTGTGTGCGTGTGTGTGTGTGTGTGTGTGTGCCTCTAAAAAAGTTGCATAAATCACCACACCTTAATTTACTTAAATGCCATTTCTTGCACTCCCCCATCACCCAACCCCACCCACCCACTCCACCCACCGTCGTTGTGACTTTAATTATGTTTGTTTTCATGCATTTTGACTACACTTTTATTTCAATCGGAAAATGCCTCGTGGGCGTTTTTTCCAGCACAGTCCAAAGTCCACAGTCCAAATGTGTGTGCTACACTTTTTTTTTTTGGGTTTTGTTTCTTGTTGTCAATTCCATTTTCACTTCCTTACAGTTTGTTTCGCTATAATTTGAAATTTGATTATAGGTTAGAATTTAAGTTTATTTTGTGCGTTGCGTTGCGTTTGGGTTTGGGTTCTCGGTTTTTTCTATGAGGAGGGGTGTTTCGTTTTTTAAAGCCCAAATAGTATTTTTCAAGCAGAGGCGCAATGGAGAAAAAACGACCAGCGCCAGCCACAACCGTCGACTTCGAAATTCGTTTTGACTTTGCCAGGAGCAGCAGAACAGAAAGGAGCAGAGCAGAGGCAGAGACAGAGGCAGAGACAGAGGCAGAGACAGAGCAGCAAAAGATGCTGTGACGTTAACAGCAACGCCAGCTGCGCTGCTTTGCTGCAACTGTTGGAATGTGTGCCACACATTTTTTCGGGGTGGCTCTGCTTTTGTTGTTGCTTTGTTGCTGCTCTTGCTCCTGCTGCTGTTGCCTATGCTGTCGCTTCCTGCGTCGCTGCCCCCTCTTTGCTTTGCTTCGTGTTAGAACGCATTTTGTTACATTATTTTACATGCCGCTGCCGCTGCTACCGCTGCTGCCGCCTCAACCGCTGCTGGATGCTGTGAAAGTTTTAGCCATTTTGCCTCGCTTTTAATGTCTCCCCAATGCATGTGTGGCATCTGAGCTTGTATGTGTGTGTGCGTATGTGTGTGTGTTTGTGTGTGTGGGAGTCTGTGTTAATGTAATATTAATGTTATAATTTGCTAGGTGGAAAGGACAATGTACGTGCCAGGCTTTGGGCCCATCAATAATGCAGCAAATAAAAAGGGTAGAGGGGAGAGTGGCGGTGATGGGTGGCAAAAGGCGATGGGGCCAGAGGTGGTTGGAGCGGAGGGTGGGGTGGGGGTGGGGGTGAAGAGTAGTAAGTGCGTGGTGCATGCCAATTTCCAATTAGACACAAAAAGTTACAATACCAAGAAGAACATCTGACTGCGAGGGTGTAGGGTGGGGGGAGGGGAGGGGGGAGTGTGAGAGGGGTGGTCCCCATCCCAACAAACCCTCCCCTCTATGCAGGCCTTGCCCAACACTGGTTGGATGGCAGGTCGCAGCACGTTCAACATGCCACAAAGTAAAAGTGAAAAGCAACATCAAAATTAATAAGTAGAAAGGATGCTGAGTGGCGCTGCTGCTGGCCGCTGCCTCAGCCAGCGTCGCTCCCAGCGCTGGCCGAACAAAGTAGCAAAAGTGGTAGGGAGAGCGAGAGAGAGCGCAAAGACGACGAGATGAGAGAGAATCGCCTGTGCGTCGGCGCTGTTTCATTTTCTCAACGAAAGCTTCGTCAAGTTGAGAAACAACGGACCAGCTGCACAGCCTCCTCCAGGCAACCCCCACACTATCCCACCCCACCCCACCTACCAATAACTGTTAATCCTGCTTGCTTTAGAATATTATCAAATATTTAAATAATTTTCTATCTAACGGTTCCATCGGGGAGCGGTCGTTCTGCAGAACTGGAAAAGGAAAGGGAAAAGGAAAGGGATGGGGGAGGGGAGCAGGGTGTGTATGGGCTGCACCCAGTTGCAGCGGCAACCTGCCCACGCGCCGAAAACGCAGCCAACGTCAACGTGCCGTTATCTCTCACGAAAGACGTCATTACAAACTGCAGCTGGCAGCGACGCGGCTGCAGCACCAGCAGCAGAAGCAGCATCAGCAGACCAAAAGGCGCGTCACGACATGCATTATAATAACAACAAGAACAATAACAGACATGCCATAGCATAACGGAACACGGAAGAAGAAGAAGAGTCCTCGCAAAGCGAAACATCTAAAAGTTAAACGGTAAATGGGCTCCCGTTGCTTCTGCTGCTGATGCTACTGCTGCTGCTGTTGTTGTTTTTTTCTGCAATAATTGGCAATCTCTTTATTCCAATGTGTGTGTGCGTGTGGAATTTTTTTTTTTTGTTGTTGCGTAAGGCTTTATAGGGCAACCGGAGGGTGTGGTTGATGCGCAGTTTTGCTGCTCCAAAATTGTAATTCGCCTTCTGCTCCCCCGTTGGAGTGTTGGCAACCCTAACATCTGTTTGTTGGCCACCTGCAATCTCTTCTGCACCTTGCTTTTTTATGAATGAACGCACGAGGCCCTACAGCAGAAGCAACAACAACACCAACAACAAGCAGAGGGGGGGCCCAAACACCAAAGGCTGGTTACATGCACAAAACTAAATGTTTTTTGATAAACAATTACCTGTAAACAACAGGCGCTACACCAGTCACACATATTTCAACGAAATCAATGCTTAATCAACAAATAATTAACATTTTCGGTAAATTTGTGGAGCACAGAGACTTCGCGCAGCAGTTTAAAAAATGTTCTAAAAAATACCACCAGAATGTACTGGTCGCTTTGGTATTTTTAAGTGCTGCAAGGCGTTGCAGAGGCAGCCATCAACCACTTTACAACACTGACACTGGTGCTACTATCGTAACTATCGCAACTATCGTAACTATCGCGGTGCAACTTGTGGAATTCAGAGCCTGAACGCCGCCAAAAAATTTAAATAAACAATCAAAGAAAAGAAACTCTATTATTATGATTCAGGCGGAGGCGGGGGAAGACATGCTGCGAGGAATCACAAGCGCAGATGTGGGGCCCGAGGCGAAAGGTAATGCTGCATTTTATTATTTGTTTACATTTTCATGCCTTTCCTTTTGGAACATTTTCCCCGCACAGAATATAATCTGCTGCGAGCGGACGAGGAGTACCGCAATGGGAATGTGGAGCACTCCATCTACTACCAGGTGAAGGCTCAGTTCCAGTCCACGGATCTGCGATACATTACGGAGGCGGTGGATCTGGAGAATCAGCGTCCGAGCACCGAGGATCTGCTGCGAGAGGCCAGTGACAGGGAGAGAAAGGACTACAAAAGGTGGGGATGCACAAAAAGTAGTGACTGACATAGAAGCTATTAGCTAATCCATCTGCTAAACAGCAACCGATTCCTGCAGAACATCATCAAAAATTTGCAGAAAAAGGAGAAGAAAAAACCCAAGATTCTGCCTTCCATCGAGCCCATCGCGCATCTGGACTTCCTGGAGGATGTCGATGATCCAGTGGCTGGCCTGGCACGCATCACCGACATCTGCAATGGCCTGCCCAGCGAATGGTGTGTCCTGCATCTCTGCAAAAGCTTCAATCCGGCCACTACTTACTCGGTTTTCAACGAGATCTTTGCCTCCGATGGTTGCATCTACTTGTCCTTGCTGCGGCACTGCCGAAGCCCCAAAGTGGGACCTATTTGCCTGCGCTTCCACAACAGCGGCCTGGCGGAGGTCTTCAAGCAGTACAGCACCCTGGTGGAGCGTTTCAGGCGAGTGGTCACCGTGGATCCCCTGAATGTGAAGAGCAAGGAGGCCAAGCAGAAGTATTGGGAGGAACTAAACGGCTTTGATGCCTTTCTACAGGTGAGTGGATAGGTGGGTGACAGGCAAAGAACGGAAGTGGAAATCTTTTAGTTCTATTTTACAGAAACTTCTCTCCGAATTTCGGGACATCATGTTGCCCTATTCCTTTGTATTCCTGGGCAAACGCTACGACTGCAGCGCCGTTGCAAATCAAACCAAAGCTGTCTACGATCGCGTGGACGAGTTCTGCGTGGACCGTCAGTGGAGCAATCATCAGCGCGTCCTGCTCTCCCAGGCGTCGCTGCATGCCAACCGCCTTACCTCCACGGACATGAAACAGATTGCCTACGAAATGACCAGCAACGAGAATGAAATCCAGATGGTCTATGATATGCTCAGGGTATTCGCCGGGGAATGGCAGCCGCTGGAAGACCGCCAAGTGCACGTGTCCAAAAGTTTTCCCACCATTCTGGTGGTCGACGAGGTTTGTCTGTGTTCCCATCTAATCTGGGTTGCAATTAATTGTTTTGTCTGTTCTGTTCTGTTCTGTTTTGTTCTGTTCTGTCTATCTATCTGGTCTATTCCCGCAGCGATTGGATCACATGCATTGGGAGCAGCTGGCAACGGCCCAGGAGTTTTCCCGCGTCAAATCGTTGCATTGCTTGTGGCGGCTTTATCAATACCACAAGGAGAGCATCCGGCATGGCTACTACACGAGCAGCATCAAGCGTGGCATGTGCGTAATCAATCCCGGAGCGGATTTACCCAACTCTGGGAGGAGACTGAGGACCTTCTTCGAGTACTGGCTCTCCCACTGGAACCATCTGTTCGAGACGGCACCCACCGAGGAAGTGATGCTCCGTCAGGCCTACCAGGCCGACTGTTTTGTGTGAGATTCAACAAAGTCTTAAACTCTTGTGTCGCCCCCAATCTAATCCTCTCCCCATAGTTATGCTGGCCATGGCTCTGGTTTGCAGTACATCAATGGACGTGCTATTTGTCGTGCCCGAGTCCGTAGTGTAGTCTTTCTTTTTGGCTGCGATTCCACTCGGATGCTGGGCACTGGTCTGTACAGCGCCCTTTATGGAGCCCACGATTATTACCATGGCGCTCTGTGTCCTACTGTTGTGGGCACCCTGATGCCCGCACTTGATGGCAATATGGACAATGTCTCTGTGACGGTGCTCAGCCTTTGGCTGAAGCCCGGATGTAGCCAAGTGATGCCCTGGACTCACATCCACAAACTTTCCTGGCACAAAAAGGGGATTATCAAAGGTTTGACGAGACACTTGTACATTTCCACTTCCGCAACGATATGGATATTGATTGACAAACATATTCTTTGGTTTCGCAGCTGACGGCGATGGGCAGAGGCCACCGCCCAGCATGGCTGATCAGCCCGACTACCATTTGGGGAGCTTGAGCTCCATTCTGTCGCTGGTGCAACAGGGCAAGGTCGAGCCGAATGTCTACAATTGCTGCATTTATGTGTGTAGGGGTCTGCCCGCCTGGAATCTGGCCGTGGAGCCGATGCCCTTTTGAAACCCTTTAGATTAATAGTTCGTATGGCAATCAATTAGGAAATATTCAAAAATTAATGTACGAGTACGAGTAAAAGAATCGTTGCTCAAGCCACTACTTCAGAGGGTGCTTATTAGATTGCATAAAAACATTATTTATAGTATAACACACTTAGAGATTTAGAGTATGAATAAACCAAGTTAAAGTATAGATACATACATATATATACATTAAATAAAATTCTTACCTTTGCTGCAGTCGATCCTGATCGATTTATGTGATGTCTGAGGTCTGCTTTTAGCACTTGAAACTTTTAGTTGTTCTTTTGCTTTTAAGTTAAGTTTGTAACTTGGTTTAGACTTTGTACATTGTGTGTTTTAGCTTGTTGGAACTTTAAACCGTTTAGAGATGTAGTTTTTGTTTTTAGTTTTGTAATTTAAAAATTGATTTCCATGCCAGAGAGACAGAGAGAGTGGGTGAATCTTATGCCTGTGCAGGAGTAAAGGATTGTTCAAACAAATGTTTAGTGAAAGTGGCGAGTGCATAAAACAGAGATATTTAAACGACGTGGAACATTGAGATTCTATATAAAAAAAAAAAAAAACAAATTAAACACTTAAAAACAAATAGAATATGAGAAGAGATTTGCCCACACCCAAATGGAAAAGGCTACTGAAACGCCCATCTATTTATTTACTCGACTCGCACTCGCAGCCGCACTCGTGTGCTCTGTATGCGACTCATCGCGTGGCATCGCACCTCGTCCTAGTGCTCGTCCTCGGTTGCCTCGTGTTGCCCTTTTGGCACAGAGCTTTCTTTCAGGCAAAAGAGTTTCGCCCTCAACCTCCAGCATCGAATCTACTTGACCTACTAACGCTTGTCGCATTATGACACACATTCGTTAATTAGGCCCAGGCCCAGCCCCAGTTCCAGCCCATCCCCAAAAAGGGAATCACCTCTCCTCGCCTCTTCTCCTCTCCTCGCCACGCCTCGACTCTCTTCGCCGCATAAATAGATATCCGTGCAAATCATTGCTCATCGAATATGCGGCGTATGCGTAATATTTTTGTGTGGCCCCGATTTGCATGCCACACAACACAACATTCCATTCCATCCCCCCAACTCCCCCACCCCCCATAACAGCCAGCCACACAGCCCAGCCGTGCCGTGCCCCTATTTATGGGGCCACTACAACATCTATCTATCGATGGCTGGATGTGGAGTGGAGTGTCCTTCATGTTAATGTCTCAATGCCGTGCCCATGCAGCGTGTCCCGATTTGTATGTGTGTGTGTGTGTGTGTGTGTGTGGTTGTGTGTTAAATCAAATTAGCAGCGGGAGCCAAGGTGCATGCCACTCCTCCCCATGCCCGGGATAGGGAGGAGAGAGAGAAAACGAGAACTTGTAACATGACAGGAGACAGCGTCAGAAGGAGGATATTACATAACAGGCGCTCCCCCAATGTAAATCTTGTTGTAAAATCTATGCGGCTGTGTGTGTTTGTGTGTGTGTTTGTGTGTCTCTGCGCCTGTGTGTGGCTCTGTGTGTGTTTGATTGTGTGGCATGCCCCAAATGAATATGCGATGACGTTGACGTTGCTTTTGTTATTGTTTAGATGCTGTTTCCCTTTTCATTTCCTCTCTTTTTCCTCTTCTATGCTGCCATTTCCTCTCTGTGTTTTTTAGTTTTCTTTCTATTGTTATTGTTCTTTTCATTGAATTTTAGTGGCTTTTTTATTATTCTTAAAACAATTAAAAAATCATAATCCAAATCGTTTCTTTTGTTTGAATTTTAACCTTGAACTCTTTTTTTGTTGAGATTATTTCCTTTTCATTTTCCACTTTTTCTAGCATTTTAGCTACTCATTTTATGCAAAAAAAAAATGTTACAAATTGTTTTTCATATATTTTTTTGAGATTTTGTTTGTGATTTTTTTTTTATTTGGGTTTTGTTGAAAATTTGTTGCTGAAACGCTTTGTTAACTTTTGTTGAAATTCTTTTAGTTGTCGAAGTTATTGTTTTTTTTGTTGTTTATTGTTTTTGTTGTTGATTTTTGTTTTGCAGCAGCAGCAGGAGCTGTGATTGCCTGCTCCTGTATTTTTGTATATTTAAATATGTATGTTTTGTATATATATATATATAGTTCTATCCGCCGCGTTGCACACAACAATTCTCGGCCAGAGATCAACTGAGACTGGGCCACACAAAAATTCCAGAGACCAGAGACCAGAGCCCTAGCATAAGCAGTTGCATCCTTTTTTGGTGGGTCTCGGGCGGGAGGGGGTCCTAGCTTCCGCTTCTGCTGCTCTGCTGCTGCCTTCGAAGGACGCGCGCCCCAACAATGTTGCAAATGATTTTACGGCAACAACAACAGCTCAGACCTCAACAAAAACAGCCAAAGGGCCCCCCACACACAAGAGAGAGCGGGAGAGAGAGAGAGAGAGCTTCGGTGAGAGCAAGTTTCACCTCTTGCGTGCGTGTCCCTGTCCCTGTCCATGTCCTCGCCTAATCTTTTTGCTGTTGTTGCCTCCCTTCCTCCCTATGTTTCACTTTCAGTGAGCGAGAGAGAATAAGAGAGGGAGTGGCATAAGGGATGGCATGGGAGGGGGTTGGAAGCTATGGAAGCTTACAATGATTCTGCGTTTTCATGGAGATTTTGTTGCTGCCGGAAAAGCTTCAATGTTGTCGCCAGTCCACGTGACGACTTGGAGGGACGGGCCATCCCCCGACGGAGCTTTCTTATCACAGCTCGCACAAAGCTTTCGAGGGGTTGCAAAACACGAAAAGCGGAGCAGAGAGTAGACAAACGAATGCTCTCCCTTTTAGATGTAGAATTCGTTTAATTGAAAACCTTATAGAATTAAAAGCTTAAAGGATAATTAGAGGTAGATACAGTTACGTTTAGGATTAGGTTTTAGGCTTAGGATTGGGGGTAAGCCCCCGTTTCTTGTATAATATCTAAATTCGCATACGAAAAAAAAAAAATTACTGCACTTAAACGTGTAGATAGATTTCCTTGTGTGTTGTACGTTGGGTTTCTTTGATTTGATGCGTTTCTCTCCTCCGTTCGGTTTCCTCTCCTCTCGTTTTCCTTCAGTTTCATGCTGTTTTTGTACTCTTCCAAAGAAGTTTGTAACTTCCTGTAACACCCCGACCAGGGCCTACCTGGCTCTCGCTCTCTCTCAACCTTCGGGGGTTTGCTCCGTATCCTCGAGGCTTTTGCTGCTGCTGGTTTGTGTCTGCGACAAGAGAGATGTGGACGTGGCGTGAGCTTCGAGCGGGGCAGGAATCGCTTCTGGGGCAGGACTCACCACATTCCGATGGGGGCAGTCGGCATGGAGATGGTCCTCGCCGCGGCACCGATGGCAGCGCTTCGGCTGCGGCCCCAGAGCGCACTCGGAGGCAATATGATTGGCGAATTCGCCGCAATTATAGCAGCGCATGCGGCGAGTCCGACGATTGCTAAAACAGCGAAAAATATGATTATGGTAACATTGAAAATGTATGGCAAACTAGAGCCGTCGTTCGTAAATGCCATACATGCGTGGTCTATAGGTGCTGCCGTGGCACTCGTCCCCCGAACGACCCGAGACCCTGGTGGCCTCCAGGCCCCGGGCCGTGCGATGGCACTCGAACTCCACCTCCTCCTGTTCACCAAGCGAACGAAATCCAGACATCTTTATGACACTCTATAAAAGGGAAATCGAAAATAAAAGGGAGTTCTCGATAAAGATATATGTATGTAAATGTGTATAGAATCTTTTGGAGAGAGAGAACACCCACCTGATGCACGAAGACCTCCTGGCCACCATCGTTGGGAGTTAGGAAGCCCCAGCCCTTGGCCACATTGAACCATTTGCATTTGCCCAAACGCACACAGCCGCATTCCTCGCCAGGATTCGCTAAGGATAGAAACGGAACGTATACATGTTATAGAAATAGGTAACTTGAGTTCTTCTACTCTCGCATTCGATATCCTGTCTGGGAATCCTTCGCAAAGGGCTTTTGTTATTCAAATGAGCCACCGAGCAAAGAGGCAGCTGAAGATCTTGGGACCGAATCCGTGTGTGTGGTGCGTGGTGTGTGTGTCCTTGCCCCATTTGCCGCGAGGCAAGTTCAGCTTAGACCTCTGTGTGTCTCTGCCTCTCACAAAACAGGTTTCGTTTTGGAATATTTGGAAGCGACAGCGCGCGCATATTCATTTCGATATCTAAGGCATGCCCTCATCTCGCTCGCACTGGCATTCACGCATTCACGCACTCACGCACTCACACACCCATTCATTTGAGTTCATTCATTCATTCATAAATGGTATTTACTTCGTTGTGTTCCCATTTCGTGTTGTGTTGCTTATCTTCTGGACAGGGTTGGGGGGGCCCTTCTTTAGATACAGATACGCATTCTAATGCACATTCTCATAGCTCATAGCTACTCTCTCTCTTTCTCTTTCTCTATCTCTATCTCTTTCTTACTGCATTTCTGGGGTTGATGTTTTTGTTGACTTTTCTTGAGAGATTTTCTCTCACATTTGAATGGAATTCTTTGGTTAATGGAAATTCGTTTGCCTCTGATAAGAAATCGTTGAGAAATCTTTGGAACCAACCACCACCACCAGCACCAGCACCACATGGCTGATTATCCTTTTTATGGATTCCCATTTCCATTTCCATTCCCATTCCCGTTCTTTTTCTTATAGGCAATGATCCCACAAACTGGTTTTATCTGCTCAATTTCGAGTAGCGTAGAGTAAAAGTCTAAGGAAAGAAATCTATGCTCGAAGCAGGCCAGGGATCTATCTTCTGAACAGATCTTTTTATCCTTCCAGTTCACTCAAGCTTATAGGTTAAGCCTGATGGAGGGATGGAGGGATGGAGGAGGGTTGGTATTTGTCCTTGATTGCTTTGTGCTCTTGAGGGGGAGGGGGAGGGTGTTTCTGCTGCAGAAGTCGGTCAACGTTCGATCTGGCGAGGGGTTGAATGACACTTTCCACCCGTGCATAGAATTTCCGCATTTGCCAATAAAAAAATCGAAATCCGCGAATGGCAAAATCACAACAAAAACGTAAAAACACGAATCGACGAATAAAGAAACTGCGCAGTACATAAAAAACAAAGAGCAACAGAGAGGAGTGGAGTGGAGAGGAGAGAGGAGAGGAGATAGAGAGAGTGAGAGTACCACGAGTGGGAGAATGAGAGCGAGCGATCATAGCCAATCAGCGAGGCGTTTGATAAGATTTCGTATTGAATTTTGGCTTTGGTTTTATTTTGGAAACAGACGAAAAATCTAAAAACAACGAAACTAGTTTGGGAGGGTGGGGGTAGGTCTGGGTAGGTGGCATGTTGGGGAGGGGGCTAGGGGTGTTGAGGTTGAGTGGCACATTGTCTGAAAATCGGGGGCACAGACCTGGCTGGGATGATGTTGTGGAGCTGTTGCTGCCACTGCCACTGCCACTGCCGCTGCTGTTCGGATCTCCTCCTGCATCGGTTTTCAGCTCCTCTGCTGCCTCCTGAATGTTTTCCATTATAGTTTTCCTTCAGTTATTCCTTGGACTCCTCTCAGTTTGTTTTTCTTTTCGTGTTTCGTTTTACTCTCGTTAATTAGGCTCTTGAAATTTTCACTTTAAATGCATGGTTTTTTTTCCCTGCATGTGTAGATACAGTTGTACGAGGTATCTGTACTTGTAGTTGTTGCTGTTGCTGTTGCTGTAGATGTATCTGTATCTGTATCTTTTACCGAGCACGCACACTCACTTACACAGTTACACGAGTTTTCTTGTACGTTTTGTCTGTGAAATTACTTTCCAAGGCGGGGGAAAAAGAAACGCTGCCGCTGCGCACGACGCACTTCGTCACACTGACTCCGCATTGCCTTTCAACTATTTCTAGGAAGGTTGCGTCGCTGCCGCCGTTGCCATTGCTGTCGCCGTCGCTGCCACCGCAGGCCCGAAATATGTTTAGGCTGTATCTTCAAAATACGTGTTCATGTGTGTGTCTGTCTGTCTGTGTGTGTGTGTGTCTGTGCATACATGTGGGCTTGTGTGCGAGTGTGAGTGAGGAAAAACATCGAGTCGAGCCGAGTCGAGTCGAGTCGAGTCGGATTGAGCGTGCGAGCGGGCATGGAACGTAAGCAAATGTATCTGCCAGATACTCTTTCTCTACACAAACCGATCCACATAGGGGGAAGAGAGAGAGAGAGAGAGGGAGTGAGTACGCGTATAAGAGATAATGCGTGAGAGAGCGTGTAAAACTTATCTATGTGGAACCCCCGTAGCCGTAGACACGCTTAGATCTATGACTCAAACACGCGTATAAGTGCGTAGATCGAGCGCTGACTTGAGGATTCTTTAGCACGCTTTTGATAGGCTAGAACTCCATTCCCCCGCGGGGATTTCCATAAAAAACAGCTCCTGATTGGTGAAAAAATTGCATTAAAAAACTGCACAACCCTCGTGGTGCTGTTCCTGGGCACGTGCCAGCCGGCCAGTCAGCCAGCCAGCCAGCCAGCCGTAAGGGATTCAGTTGCATTTCCACCACCAAGCTCACCCCCAAAGGATCCTTGCAATGTGCAACATAGATACATATTTGCGAATACTGAGCCTGCCTCTACCCCTGCCCCGGTCCCTGCCCGGGTCCAGCCCTGCCTCTATGTGTTATGCACGCAATTTATTTCGACACGTGCCTCGTGCCAGAGGGCATGCCGCACCGAACCAATGCCATTGATGACAGCGGAGACCCGAGAGGGCGGAAACGGTATTGCGCATCCGAATACACATTTATGTGCACATACATAACTCGCACATGTTCGCCCGCTGAGGGGAGGTGCTGCCTGGAACAGACCCCCATCCTTCCCTCCATCCATCCCTCCATCTATGTATCGGCTTATGAATTTTATACAAATTTAATTGACATTTTAGTAAAATTTGTGTTTTTGGAAACAATTTGATGGCTTCCAAATGCAAAAAATGGTAATTTTTAAACCTAATAAAGTAGGATGGAGAAATATCTTTAACAAAAGATTTACAATGATTCAAATTTGTACAAAAATATTGCTTAAATTTGTTATATTTCGTTTTATATTCTTTAGAATTCTTTAATGCTTTTAATCGGGACTGTGAAGGTGCAGATTTTCTCCAGGTTTCATGGGTATGAAGGGGAAAAGTAAGGTTCACTATATAAACTATAGATTCTCATTGGTTTTCCATGGGAAAAGCCTTACAGAATGGAAAAAAACAAAAAAGAAAAGATAAACTCAAGTTATGATCTAAACAAAATAGAGGCAATGCCTAATTCGGAACATATACACTGCTGACTCCATCTATTACAAAACTACTTCCCATTAAGGAAGTCTTCCCCACCAAAATGAAACTTCCATTGAGACCCCATTCCCGTTCCCATTCTAGATCCCAAACTAGATCAAAAACTATGCGAATGCCCAGCGAGGGGTCACTGAGGGTCAGCTCAATTTTTTATCACAGCGATAAATACATGGAAAAGAAGCCAAACAAAGAGTAGAGTACAAGTCCGTTGCACAGTCTGTAATCAATATTTTGCCACTGCCATTCTATCCCGTGCCGCCGCTCTGTGCCAGGCTGTGGTCCAGTGGCCGGCCAGTGGTCTTCAATGCTGGCCCTCGGACAAAGGGCCGCAGCGAGAGCGAAAGTGCCCATTAGGGATGGCAGCAGAGCCACTCACATGCGCATAATTGGAACAGGATTAACAAGGCCAGGGCATCAGAATGAATGCATCAGAAGTTGGGGAAGTGCCGCAAGCCAGACGGCCATTGTCCGCGGAGGGTCCGAGGATCGGCTCGAGGCATTTCCGGACGGACAGCGGGCAGCAGGCAGCAGGAACCAGGCACCAGTCAGTAGCGGTGGGGGAGCAACACACAATGGCCATGAAAATAATCCGCTTTAAATGGAAAACGTTGCCAAACAGTAATCAAAAGGTTTTTGGGCATGGAAAATGAGGAAAATTCGTACCCAAATTCTATGCAAAATCATAGAAACGAAAGTGCGGCATAATGAGAGGGAGGAGGGGAGCCAGAGCAAGGCAAGAGGGTTGGGTGCATGCATATCCATGTGGCAGATCCGCACAGCACGCGTTTGACCTAACATGGCACCTCATCTCCCTCCCTCCCTCTACACACAATATATTATTCCCTTTTTCCCAGCGATAATCAGGGCAGAGTTTTTTTGTTGCAAAAACTTTTCTCTTTTTTTTTTTTTTATCAATAAAACGAACACAATTTGCATGTTCCAGAGTGGGGGAGGGGTAGGGTAAGGGGAAGGTGGGTTTTGACATGTAGGCATAACCATTCAAGTGCCCTACTTTCATCATTGATTGACATGTGATTGATGTTTCTATTTCCAGTGACAGCGTCAAAGAGAGGTCCTTTAGCCAGGATAAGCTCTGTTGGAAAAAAACAGAGACAGAGATATTAAATCTACGAGCAGATGCGAGTCCTCATTTTACTGGCATAATATTATGCCAACTTTAATGCTTTCTTACAGATTAAATCAGGCGGAAGGCTAAAGTTTTAGTGGCAAATAAATGTGAACATAACCTATAAAAGGAGGACATTTATAGTTATCTTTCCTGCAGGATCTAAGAGAGCGGGCAAGGGCCACAGAGAGATAGTATCTTTGGCCGTCTTCTGTCTTGTCTAACCTACAACTTACTCTTAAATAGATAAGTGCTTCGATAGGGCTATCTAAAATACCTTAGAACTGAAGATAAATCTCAATCAACAATCTGATAATAACTGGAGCTTGTCTTTGTAAGTATATCTTCCAAGATGCACCTCAATATTTCCAATCGTCAGATCGTAGTTGAAGCCTGAACTGAAACAAAGAAGAGAAAACGATTGTGGAAAGAACTACTCCTAAAAGTATGCCTTTATTTTTTGGGATCCGTCCCCAAAGACGAATCGTTTTCTACTATAGAAGAAATTCGAATAGATTGTTTTCTTTTTAGTATGAAATATTTTGTTTTTTTTTTTTGTATTATTATTTATTCATTCTTTTCGTACGTTTTTTTATTAATTGTGATTCTTTAGCGATATTTTATAGAGATATTTTATATAATTAATAGGAATTTAAGTTGCATTCAAATAATTAGATAATTCATTCGCTTTTTGCATTTGCGTTTGCTTTTTGTTTTTGTTTTTTTTTTAGATGATGCGCAGCATATAATCGGCGTATAATTATGCATATAGTCAATTATTTCGTTTATTGTGGTATTAAAGGGGATCAATACATATTTATGTATATGTATGTATGTATCTTGAGGCTCTTTTAAATCAACATTTCCCAAAAATAGGGTTCTTGTAACAGGAAACTAATTTTTCAATCTTCATCTCGAATATAAAATTAATTTTTTAATTTCTTTCAAGGGTCTTTACTTTTTGGAAATTCTTCTCTTGATTTTTAATTGTTTGTGAGAACCAATTTTGTACATTTTTTTGTGTGTTTGGATGTATTTTTATAAGGGGTAAGGGGGAGGATAGAGAGAGGGGGAGAGAGAGAAGAATATAGAATATAGAACATATAACAGAGGATCTACACGATAGATCTATATGTATGTAGAGAGGGGCTGAATTATAGATAATTGTTAATTATATAGATACAATATTGAAATATTGATTTGCAATAAAGGTATACGATAGACTTATTGAATATATAATGGAATATATATTTGGATTTCGATTTCTAGAATTGAATCATTGAATCATTTGTGAGTGTATGTATGTGTGTGTGTCTGAGTGTATGGGTGTATGTGTGTGTGTGAGTGTGAGTGTGTATTCGACCTAAATCAGAGTCACTTATAACACTAAGAAGCAGTCATTTATTCTCCATTTAAATTTACGTTGTGTCGTCACGTTTTTTTTTCTTGAATCCTGAAACAGATTTCAATTACTGTACAAAGTTTTGGGCGCTTAAACCATAGGCCATGGGTTCTCTATATAATATATATGTATATGTATACGTACATAATATACGTATACATGTATGTATGTATGTATGTATGTATGTATCTACGGCTACGTTTATGTATATGTATGTATATGTATATGTGTGCCTCGTATATAAATATATGTATATATATGTATATCGTTATATATATTACAATGCTTGATCCAAAAAAAAAAAATACGTTTCGATTAAGTATGTATGTATATAATATCTATTTCGAAATGTCCTGGGGTCCTGTCAGTTATATGTTTAAAGAGTTTAAAGAGTATTTGTTGTATATATAGTAATTCATTCAGTCTCACAAATAGGAAAGTATTATGTATCGTCGCTTATTACTTTAAGAACTTGTTTCTGAAAAAAATAAAAATAAACAAAAAATATAATCTCTTTGTTTTTTGTTTTGTTTCTGTAAAAAATGTGAAACTTTCAAGCTGAATATTGCACAAAATGGATTAAATGATTGCACAACCAACAACAAGAATGTTTGGAAAAAAAACCAAAGTAGAAATAAAAAATCAATTTTGTTTGTTTTTTTTTTTGTTTTTTTTTTTGTATAATTTTGATTATCTTCTTTTATATTTTCCATGTATGTAGGCTCTTCTCATATTTTCCGTGTTCTTTCAGTTTGTTTTTAGAAATATATGTATGTATGCGTATATGTATATGCTTAGAAATCTTATAGCTAGACTTATGGGCTAGTCTTATAACTATAGCTAGAACATCCTCATTCCTCATCCTCATCTAACCGTCTCGTCTCTCTGCCGAAACGCTCTGCTCTTCCTCTGCTCTGTATCAAATACAAAAAAAAATACAAAAAACTTTTGCATAGTCTTAGTCTCAAATTCGCGGATGAATCCGCAAACATCACCCGATAGCCCCATAGCCCCATAATCCCCATAAATCCCCTTAAACCCCCCAAAAACGTACCATGTAGTACATTACACTAGAAATACTTATTTCCTACGAATTGGTGTCTTTCCTTACTGATCGAAGCTTGGGTTCAGCTCGTTTATATGTACAGTTTCCTTAGCCATTACATTATGATATAGTTAATCTAGATATTTATACTTAATGCTAGTCAGCCTCATTAATATTATAAGCTTAGATTAGCTAAAGATTTTATTCAGACACAAAAAAAAAAAGACTTATTGAGAGTTTAATACGAGCGAATATTTGGAATTTGTTTTTCACTTTCCATTCGAAGGGAGATTTTGGAAGAAAGTGGAGAATGTTTAAGGCGAAAAGTAGGGCGAAGGGAAATATCTCTACATTTTTCTTGTATGCTAATAATGTGTGTACATATATATATGTATATATATATATATAGTGTATGGTATATATATTTAATGTGGTCTACAATATAATTCATGTGTGTGTGTGTTTCAAAATACAAATACAATACAGTAAATGTAAATGTAAGTGTGGACAAATGGAAACAGTCAAAAGCACCGATTTTTCAGCTAAGTTTTCATATTTTTTTTTTCTTTGTTTGTTTTGTTTTTTGTTTGTTTTTTGTTTTTTGTTCTTAGTTTTTTGTTTTGTTATCTATAATCGTAATAATGATAATGATAATGGATAATGGTTAAATCCCCTAGTGGTCTAAGTAATTATAGGCTTTACTTAATTAGCAAATTTAGCAGATCTCCGAAACGAAGTTCGTTCCTTCTATATATATACAGGTTTTTGTTGCTTTTCTTTCTGTTGCTGTTTTGTATATTTAATAAAATACATATAAATATATAGGTATATATATTCATATATTTAATAATGATATATTCATATATAAAATACGTATATATTTTTAAGCTTTATCAGATCTCTTCTGAATGGTTTTCTATCGCGGGTTTCTTCTTTCAGTGCTAACGAAATTCAAATAAGGCAACTTGAATCTATGTATGTGTATTTTATGTGTATGTATATGTATATGTATATGTTATGTATGTATGCATGTATGTATTATGCTTCTATATCTATGTATCTGGTATCTATGTACGTTTAATGATCTATATAGTCTATATATATAGTTTATAAGGTGCGCGCCTCAACAAACAATCAAACAGGAGAGATAAACCAAAAGGTGCATCCAATGGGAAATCAAATGAAAAGTCAATTTCTGTAAATGCATTTCTCATCTCAAAGTATTTTCATTTGTTGTCCTGGGACCAATATTTCTTTTTAGCTCCATTTATTCTCTCGATTAACAATCCAATTGAATGTATGTATATATTGTTATCGTGTTCGTGTTTGTATTCATGTGTGTGTGTGTTTGTGTGTGTTTTATGTATATAAAATATTTATCAAAAATAATATGCCTTTAGTTCTCTGAGAGGAGAAGAATTCATGGGGAAGGACGAGACTACACGATGTTTCTTTCTTTTTTCTTTTTATGCCAATTATTGAGATCTGGTTTTCATAGCGCGAAATGAGTTTTGAGTTTTCAATTGCCAATTTTTTGTGGGCCAGGAAAGGTGGGTGGGGCGTGGGGAGGGCCTAGGGGGAGGGGTATATATATATATACAGCTTATATAATAATACCATTACGTTTACATTGTGCTGCTCTGTCGCTTTATGTTCTAATGTTCTTCTGTTCTTCTGTTCTGTTTTCTGTTTCTCTTAAATGTGGGGATGCTCTTAACTATATTTGATTCTATATAGAAACCAAACAAATAGCTTCTATAAAAAAAAAAAACAAAAAAAATGTAATTTTATTGCACTTGGATTCCATCATTTCTCCTCTGCTCCCTTGGGGGGGGAGGGAGCCCCCTACGTGCACTCAATGATCATGGGCTGATTGGAGGACTCTATGACCGAGGGGCGGTTCTCCTGGGTCTGCACATGGGGCGCATGCATGTACACTCCTCCGTTGTCGGGCAGCGGCTTCAACCCTTTCAGGCTGCCGCCCTGCGGCGAGTGCTGCTGCTGCTGCTGATGCGGATGTGGATGCGAGTGCGGATGCGGATGCTGATGCAGGTGTGGGGGCGTGGGACGTTGGCTGGGGGAGGCCTGCTGCTGCTGCTGCCCCTGCTGTTGCTGCTGCTGCTGCAGATGATGGGGTGGTGGTGGTGGCAGCTGGCTAGCCGTGGTCAACAGCATTGGGGCAGGCCCCAGCATCATGTGCGGCGGCGGTGGCTGCTGCTGATGCTGTCCGGGTCCCTGCATGTGATTCCCCAAAGGAATTAGACGCGGTGGGGAGTGCCTCAGACTGGGATGGACCATGTGCTGCTGCAGCTGCTCGTAGGCCTCACGGCTGTCCGGCTCGGGATGATCCTTATCTGGAGACAAACAAAAGTTAGAGGTTGTTCAAATTAGAGGTTGTTCTCTAGTGCAGAACCTACCTAAACACTCTGATGTGGCCGCCGCTGCCATGGCCAGCTCTTCCTCCAGATTGTTGGGCTTGCAGCTGGTGGTCTTCCAGTGGGTGCGCAGCCCCGAGGCACTGATGTACTTCTTGTCACAGCCCTGGCACACGTACGGCCGATCATTGGTGTGCAGCCGCTTGTGCAGCTTCAGATGCACGAACTGCGTGAACTTCTGCGGACAGAGATCGCAGGCGTAGGGCTTCTGGCCACTGTGGAGCCGGAGATGGGTCTTCAGGTTGGAGGTGCTCGAGAAGCGCTTCTTGCAGATGTCGCACTGGTGGGGCTTCTCGCCCGTATGCACCAGATGGTGCTTCTGCAGGTGCGCCAGCTGGGTGAAGCTCTTGGTGCAGACGTTGCACTTGAACGGCCGCTCCCCCGAGTGGGTGCGCAGGTGCACCTTCAGGTTGCTCAGCTGGCCGAAGGTCTTGCAGCACACGTTGCACTCGTAGTGCATCTTGCCGTCCTTCTTCTTCAGGGGATACGGCAGCGAGCGGTAGCCGCGCGAGGCCAGGGAATTGGGACTCAGGGGGGAACCGCTGCGGGGACAGGAGTTGCCGTCCGGACTGAGACTGCTGGGCGGGGAGATGCGCAGCGGGGAGAGGCGCTGCAGCGGTGTCAGGGGCTGCATCAGCGGGTGGTTCAGCATCTGGGTGCTGCTCTGCAGGAGGTGCAGATTCGAGGCCGATCCTCCGCCGCTCGAGGCATTCGACTGCCGGTCGAAGGGCGAATGAGAGCTGTGCGGCGGCGAGTGGAAGGTGGAGGTAGCCGCATTCCCGTAATGGTGGGGGTACCCGGGATAGCTGGGACTCGGCGAGTGGCCTCCGTGACCGCCGCCCTCTCCCTGACCCATGTAGGAGACGTGGCGCGAGGGCGAGAAGATCACGTTGTGGTGATGATGCGACGGCGGCGGCGGCGAGCACTCCCCCTTGATGAGGGCGCCCCGCGTCACTAGCTCCTGCTCCGCCACACCCACTCCAGCGGCAGACAGCTGCTCCTGTGGCTGCCCCAGGTTCGAGCTGGAGTCCGGACTCACTGCGTTTCCATATCGTTGCGACTTCTTGTAGCTGTACGCCATCTCAGTGGGCGACGTGGGCGGTGGTGTGGCAGCGTTCGCCTGTCGGCAGGCATTGGCCGCTGCAGCAGCCGCCTCCAGACGGTGCTGGCTCGTCAGGATCGTCTCAAGGATGCTGGAGGAGGGCTGTCCGAAGCGCACATAACGCTCTCCCGGGGGATCTGCCTCGTAGTAGGGCTTGCTCAGGGGCACAATGGTGCGGGTCTGTCCGTCAGAGTTGTGCTCGAGGACAATGACCGTGGAGGAGGCGGGCTGCTGATTGGATTGCTCCCTATCCCGCTCCCGTTCTCTCTCCCTTTCGCGCTCCCTTTCCCTCTCCAAATGCATCAAGTGCTCATCCCCCAAGTGGGTGGTGGTGCTGGGGGGACAGGCCGAGTCCTCCGAGTGCGCCACATTCGCGTGCAGGTGCGCGTGCATCTCCTCATCCTCGTCCACGCCATGGGGCAGGGCATGCGACATCTGCTCGTCCACATCCTTGTGGATGGGCTCCTGTTTGACGCAGCTCTTGTTCTTGAACTCGTACTTCAGCGGCATCTTCACCTTGAACTTCCTGTACTCGTTCTTGTCCGTCTCGCAGGACATGGGCGTGGCAGCCATGGCGGCCATCGCCTGGGGGCTGTGGATGATGCTTGCGGTGACGCCCACAGTGGGCGGGGAGCTGCTCTGCGGCTTCTGAGCCTGGGCAATCACCGTCTCCTTGGGGGCAATGGCCTTCTTGGAGCAGTCGAGGACATAGTTGTGCTCGCTCTCGCTGTCGCTGGAGTCCTCCGGTGGCGTGAGGCCATCCTCGTGGCACTCGTTGCTGTGGTAGCCCTCATCCGAACGCACTGATCGTACGCTGCCGTCCTGAGGCGTCAGCTGGTGGTCCAAGCCGGACAGCGGCGACCCGGCGGTGTCCTTGTCGCTGCTGCTCGCCAGCGGTGAGCGATCCTGGCCAATGATCACGGAGGCATGGCGTCCGTGTTGAATGATGTGCGGATGGTGAGCACCGCCACAGGATGTGGTGGACACGTGGGCGGGGGGACTGGCGCGACGACAGCAGGCACCGGAGCCGGAACCGGAACCGGAACCAGTTGGCGGTGGGGCAGGCGGCAGGGCTTCCTGCACGGAGCCGGCTCCCTGGGCTCCTGGCACCGCCGGCAGATGGAGACCCATTACATAGGTGATGTGGCTGACGGCCACCTCGGCGGGTATTTCGGGGGCGGGCATGGAGTAGTGCGGTTTCTTGTGCGGCGGCATCTCGTCGTGGTCCTGGTCCTGGTCCTCGAGTTCCTCATCCTCCTCGAGATCCTCCTCGACGCCGGCCTGCTTGCAGGCCCCAAAAATGGTCCTCTCCGGGTCCACGTCGTAGCCGAGGCGGCTGGCGAAGTCCTTGCAGTACCAGACCATCAGCTCCTCGTTCGGCAGGATGTCGCGGGTGGTGTAGAAGTAGATGTTCTCCTGATGCTGGCACGCGACCAGATTCATCACGGACAAACTGTACGCGGAGGCCACATAGCGCATCCAATTGGACTGCGAACGATCCGACCCATCCAGATAGTAGTAGTCGTCGTCCTTGAAGATCTACAGAAGCACAAAGAACAGGAGAACGGGAGAGAAGACGGTTAGAAAATGAGGCATTCAAACATTGAAGAGAGGTCAAGACACAAGAGGGAGACGCACATCGAATACACTGAGAACAAAACAAACTACAAAAGGAGACACAGAAAGAGGAATACAGAGTGAAAGAGAGACAGAGAGACAGAGAGAAAGAGTGCAGGCAGGATAGTAGATAGTATAGTTCTCGTGTTAGATCGAAAGAGAAAGTGCTCGTGGAAGGGGGGGTTTTTAAGGGGGTAAGAAAGTAAGAAAAGAAAAGCATAAATCATGATTGGATTGGTGGTACCTTAATAATCCCATAGGATATGTGGCGTGTTCCCTGCACCTGATTTTTTAGAACCACAAACCAAATTTTGTTCCAAAAATGCCAAACAAATTAATTTCAATTTTCGGTTTTTGTGTGTGTTTTTTTTTGTTTTGTTTTGTTTTGAGGGAGATGGTAATTTTTGCATATGAAATAAAAGTAAATTAAAGAGAAACGAAATGTTTTGGTTAGTCGCATATTTGATTCAATGGAAATTTCATTTGGTGATTGAGGACTTGGATCGGTGTGGGTGGGTGGGTGGTGAAGCATTTGTAATGTATATGATGATAGTTATAAGGGAAACCCATCGCAGAAAATGCAACTCAAAATCCAAAACCAAATATCCAGTATTCCCAATGTTCTGTAATGCTTACCCTCCAAAAATATCTCGCCTTATTCTTATCATTGGGATAGTTTGAGGTTGGAATGCCTTCGAAGGGGCCAAAGCGTGTGCCGCGTGGTATGACCCCACTGCTCCAAACTCCTTCAGTCTGCAAAAGGTACAAAGACACAGGCCAAGGGATGGTTAGTTTTCATACTCCTCTTGGGGGTGGGGGGCGGTTCCCTGTTTGACAGATCCTACCTTAACATTTGGCGTTGAGTAGACCATCGATGACTTGAGTGTCAGACTCCGCGGCAGCGTCTTGTCCGCCCGATTGGGCAGTCCGCGCTCCGCCTGCACATCCGGCACCAGATAGACGGCCAGACGCTCAAAGTCCTCCTCCCGCATACGCGTCACATCGTAGTCCTGGCTGCCATCGGGCGTTGGACTGCGACTACGGCTGCGACTGCGCGCAGTCCTTCGCGAGGACAGTTTGTGGTGCGGATGGGGATGGGGATGTGGATGTGGATGTGGATGGACGTGGGGATGGGGATGATGATGTGAGGCTGCCTTCATATTGCTGGCAGTTCCTGTTGCTGTCTGTTGGTGCTGCTGTTGCTGCTGTTCCTGCTGCTGCTGTTGCTGTTGCTGCTGCTGCTGCTGATGATTGTGATGATGTTCATGCATTTTGACTACAGCTAAAATTGTTGCACTCCTTGTTGTAAGGATATCTAGTAGATGGTTGGTCTAGTGGTTGTGTGTGTGTGTGTGTGTGTGTGTGTGTGGTGTGGTGTGGCTGCTTATCCTGATAGTTTTACTTGATCTGCAAAGAGAAGAAGAGACAAAGGATAAGCCATTTAGTTGGACTCGCAGTGGAATGATGTTTTGTTTCCCGCCTATAAATAAATACTGCAACCTTTTGGGAGGCACCGGCACGGCACGGCGCGGCACCACCCCCCCCTGAAAGCTCGCTCCACTCTGATTCTCTCTCACTCATTTTTGCAGTGTTGCATTCTGGCTGTGTTATCGGTAGAAAACTGAAAGCTAAAGCGTTCGGCTATTGGCGAATGGCAGGGAAATGGGGTAAGGGCAACGGGCAACGGGCAGCGGGCAGCGGGAAACGAGGGGCTTGAGAAATGGGGTGTTTGCACAGTTCAAGATTACGGCCTTAATGGAGGTTACACGTTCACGTTCAGGGGCAGTTCTTGCCCCTCTACCCCTACACCTGGCGCTGCCCGTTCTTTTGCTTTCTTAACTGTTGAAGAATTTTGATTTTGAAAATTCCTCGCAACGCCACTCACTTTTAGTGATTTTCTTCATTTGGCTGCCATTGTTGTTGCTGCTCTTGTTGCTTTTGTACTCTCGTTTTTTTGCATATTCTTTTAATTATTTTTCAGGTATTTTTTATGATTTGTTTTAATTATTATTTATGTGCTAATTGCAAAGGGGTTTTTGCATTTGCTTTATTGCTGCATTCTTTCACATTAATCCAGTTTTAATTTTTGATTTTTGTGATGGACCCGCAAATTACGCGTCACTTTCGGTTTTTTTTTCGGTCTGTCTCTCTCTCTCGTTACGCATACGCCGTGTGGACGCCGCCGTTACCGCAGCTGCTGCTGCTGCTTCTGCTGCTGACGCGGGGGCCCGCTCCTTTGGGGGGGTGTATTCTATGGCTATTCTCCTGCGTTCTCCAAGCATTTCTCATTTTCAACGCGACATTCAATTCAATTCCTTTTTGTTTTTTTTTTTTTTTTGTGTGTTTTTCTGCCAACAAAATAAATGCAAACGCTCACGGAAAATGCGGCAACAGTACGCAGTACGGAAATGAATGGCAAACGAACAACCAACCAACAACCAGAAGAACGGAAAGTACAAAACAAAAAAAAGTACAGGCAAATATTTAGTTTTGATTTTTCTTCTTCTATTTTTCCTGTGTTTTTTTTTCTCTTTTTTTTTTTTTTATTTTTGTTAAGAAGAGAACGATGGGAAACGTTGACGCCGCCGACCGAGAGTTGTTCCTACTACTGACCCACATACAACCGGCATAGACCCCAAAAAAGCTCACATTAGCGGGCAGGCAGAAAGTGCACACACACACACACACACACACACAGAGATACATGCACTCATACTCTGACAACCGCCGCGCCGGCATATTGCACTCACTCGAACTGCAGTGCACAACGACGACGACAACGACGAACGCATCCAAAAGATTCTCTCGCTCGGAAAGTTGTTTTTTTTTTTGCTGTATTTCGCCGAGGAAAAGCTTTCTGCTCTGCGTTTCTCTGCTCTGCTGCTCTGCTGCTCCTCCCTGGACTGCCTGCTGCGAATAGGTAGTGGTTGCTCTGCGAGTGCTGCGACATTCGGTGGTTGGGCGGTTGGGTGGTTGCTGCTTCGTCGATAATTCACAAATGTTATGTCTCTTTCATTTCTGTCTATAAATTTTCAGCTGCGCAATCAGGAACTTATTGTGCAAGGCTATTGCCCTGTCCCCAGTCCCCAGTCCCAAGTCCCCTTTCAACCCACTGCTCACTGCTCACTGCCTGACTCTGGTTAAAAATATGCTGCAAGATGTTAAGACTGCTGCATGGCTCTAGCCTGAAGATAAGATACTTAGGAGTACGGATTGATTCTAGTTGATTGGATAGATCGATTGATCTAATTCTCACTTCAATCCAGGAAGTAGAATCTCACAATTATATAAGGAACAAAAAATATAGATTAATCTTTCGAAACTCAAATGAAATACCAGTTAAAGCTCTTCTCCCTTTTTTTTTTTGAAACCAGGAAATTGCAATAGTGAAACCTTGAAATTCCTCTCGAATGAATCATTGAATCAACAAACTATAGAAAGTAAGGAATTTTCCCACCCATTTATTAGATCCTTGAGTGCACTAAAGCCACGTCTGTTTACCAGGAAATTCCAGGGAATCTAATCGGAGAGCTCTCTTATCGCTGTTAGCTATTAGCTACCTTCCATTAACTAGAGTTGTAATCACATAACCAGGAAGTCTCATTTGATGGTCACTTAGGTACACATATGTACATATGTACATGTATGTATAGTATGTGGCGGAGTGGGTACAGTACTTGTAACTGTTGTAAAAAACTCACCCAGAAATATTCCCGTAAATATATATGCATATATATAGGTGTACATATATATTCCTGTATATATTGTTCAACTCCCCCGTTAAGATCGAGGAGCCCCGTATCTGTATCCCGTCCGCTCGTAGAACTGTACGCACGTAGAATGCGGTGCAACATAGCTGAAACGAGCCCCAGGCGATTGGCCAACGCTGCTCAACGATGGGCGACACGGATGCAAAAAAAAAAAAAAAAAAAACACAGAACTACGGGAGGAATCTCATGGGTGCATCTGTCGGTGCATTTGCATCTGCATCTGTATCTATATCTGTGTGTGTGTGTGTGTGTGTGTGTATCTCTCTGTGCTGTGCTGTGCTGTACTGTGCTGTGTCTTGTTTATAGATGCACTTGCACTTGCGAATAGCTGGCGAGTGCGGAAATGTGCGAAAACGATATTCGGAAAGTGTTTTTCTGTGGCACCTTTTGTGTGTGGGTTGGTTTTGTTGCCAGTCGCCAGTTGGCAGTTGGCGCCGCTAAAGCGAACGAAATATGCAGACAAGATGAGGAAGACTCGTCGAACGATGGTCTCGAGATACTTTCGATTTTAGACCAGAGATCTCGCTGGCAAAGGGTTTTTGCAATGGGGCGGGGGCGGGGGCAGAGGCAGGAGTTGGATAAGATGCATACACAGATGCGTTTAGCCCCACTAGGAAGTCGACAGAAATCAACAAAATTCCCACTAGAATCAACAATTTCAGGGTGTCTCAGTATGTGTATATGTATGTGTGTGTGTGTGTGTAGATAGCGCGCCAAAAAGCTTTTCGCTATCGCTGTGAAAATGAAAATAAACAGCTGCACATGCACACAGATGCACAGATACACAGATACACAGATATTAAGATACAGATACACTTATACACACGAACGAGTGTGGCGCTGCATTAGAAACAAAAAGTAAAAATCGCAGTGCGCTTTGCGTTTCTAATCATCGCACAATTGCATTTGAAGGACACACTCGGCCAGAGATACGTTACGGCAAGATAGAGAGGGACAGCAGGCGACAGGGTGTAACGAGCCGAAAGCGAGAGGGCGCTAGTCGCGTCAAATTAAAAATAAATAACATAAAAATTTAAGCGTACGAGCAGGAGGCAGAGGGACAGAGAGGGGACGAGAGAGCATTTGTCAACATTCAACTTGAACGCCGACGACCCAGGCACCGACCGAGCGCCTCGACCTCCTCTATTCCGCTGCCGCTTGCATTTTTGATAAGCGATTCTCCACATTGCGCATACGCCCTGAATGACCGTCCGTTCGTCGGTGTGCGCCTCTGCCACTGCCTCTGCCTCTGCCACTGCCTGATGCTACTCTTAATAATTATAGCCGTTGGAAAAAAAAAACTTCCGCCCTGTCGCTTCTATGCTCCGTCCAATGCATTGAATGCATGCACGATCTTTATCAAATTGCAATGCGGGAAGCGTTGCAAAAGCGAACCGAACCGAACCGAACCCCAAATGAGGTCTGATTGGAATCGCATTCAAGGACAAACTGAGCACTGCACTAACCGCATACATATATAGTATATATATACATAGAACTGATAACTGCCGTCATAAATTAAATGTGTGATCATATGGCCATCTCTCTCTGACCGACTAGGAAATAAAAACACAGACGGCTGCTAAGTAGTTTCAATGCATAAACAAATTTAACGATGTTTCCTTTTTTTTTCAAGTGTAATGTAAATATTTATTGCTCTGGGGGGGGCTTTACTTATAAATAGTATACCAAAGGAGGGCGGTTTCTAATGCCAAAATGGGTTCCAGGTTTCTTATCATAAATAGTGTTTTTCTGTTTAGACTTTATTCTTATCTATATGATAATCCTTTCTGTATATCAAGAGAGGAATCTGAAATGATGTTTAAAGGTTGTAATCGTAATCATCAAATCTTTTGCTGGCTATCAAAGACGGAACCTAATTCTCTATCATTTAGCCTTGCTCTCAAGGGGCTCTTCTTAAAGGAATTCCTCCAGAGCCCAAGAATTTCCTGTAAAACTCTTCATTCTTGTCAGATTTTGTAAGTATTGGCACATTCTTGAAAGATTTGCAATGCCTTGCTATATTGACTGTTATGAAACATTCCTCCGCCATTCGAAACACTTTCAAAGAGGTTTTATATTTACATAACTCTCTACTCCCGTTCCGAGATTCGTTTCACTTATATTCGGCATGCAAGTGCATCTCTCGTACGTCTATGAAGATGACTTTACAGACATTCATTCACTCAATCAATCACTCTCGGTTATAGAGAAAGAGATAGAGACAGAGACATATTGTAGGAGAGCGAGACCGAAAGAGAGAGAGAGAGAAGAACCCGGAAATGCAAAGTGTAAACGTAGAACAAGTCAAATACGAGGGGGAGGAGCAGCACAAGCAGCAGGAAGGTGCCAAAGGGGGGCGGGCAAAGGGGGGAAGAATTCGCATTTAGTTTTATGTGCATGCAAAACGAAACGAAAAGCGAAAAACGAAACGAAAATTGCCAACGCAGTTGTGGCGGGATAAGGGTGGAGGGCAGGGCAGAGCAGGGCGGAGACGGGAGGGGCAGCTGATAAAATAAAATTGTGTGCTATTTGTTTGTGTGTATCTGTCCCTCTCTCTCTCTCTTGCTCGCTCGGTTGCAGTTCGTCTAGTTCTTTCCTCACCCCCCACCGCCCTCTCAACCACCCCCCCGCCCCACTCTCTTGCTCCGTCTGCTGTAATAATAATTTGTGCGAGCTTTTTTTTTGTTCAAAAGGGAACGAAACGAAACGGGAGCGGGAGCGGTAACAGAACGTAGTAGGGAGGCAATCGGCAGTCGGAGCATCATCGTCATCGTCATCATCATGTTGTTGATGATCATCATTATCATCATCATAACCTTGAGTCACAAGACGAGAATGTGCATGCGAATTGAATGCAAAAACTAACAAAAACAACAAAACACTCACTCACTGTGTTACACCGCACTCATCCGCATAGCAATCGTAACGTTGGGAGAGGGAGGGGGGTGCACAGTGGGTGTATGCCACTGATTATCTAATCATACAAAATGTGCACTGAAATTAATATCCACATTTCAAGGACAATGGACAGAAGGTATGCCACATGCAGGCCGTCAGGGGCAGACATGTTTTTATGCTCAAAATCAAAACCGAGACAAATGTATCTATGACCATCGCCCAACCACCCACAGCCCGCACACCACCCAGTTAGTGGGTGCCAGCCAGCCAGCCACCCAGCCAGTCAACCCTTCTTCTGTAAAAGCTGCAAAAGTATTGTGTTGCGGTTCCGTTGCACTTTAACCTTGAAAATCTTTGTTACTGCCATTTGCGCATGTGCATGCCGAATGCACTCTCCCATACAGAGGTATACACAAAGAGAGGAAGAGAGAGAGAGAGTGATAGTGAAAGAGAGAGAGAAGGGTAGATAGGGGAATGCAGGAGAGAGTGTGTAGAAAAGTACAAACGGAGTGTCTAGTGTCCAAAGTATGGAAGAGTCTACCCAATCGCTCCACAAATTATAACATTTATTTTCTTGCCTTTCAATTGTGGCGATACTTCACTGTACAGTGAATACTACACAAATATAAACTCTCAAATCAACGAAAAAACAAACAACAATAAAAGCGAAAGTATATTAAACCGCAATCAAACATAATTAAAATAAATCTTAAAATTTGGATCCATTCTTGTTTTTTTTTTTGTTTTTGCTTGGAATTGAAAATAAAAGTAAAATTTCCAGGAATTTTGTGTATTATATTTTTTGTGGTTTTACGGGGTTATCATTGTTTTTACTGGACGTTTTTTATACATATAATATAATATTTTATATAGACTTTAATTTGTTTTACTTTTAATTTCTGCTTTGGTTTCTGTTTGATATTTTACTTTTGTTAGTGCCAATAAATCAATGAAAACTTTTGTTTCTTTTTTTATTTTCTTGCTGTTTTTTGTACGTTACTTTAGACTTTATATATACATAGGTATACTATAATTCTCCTATGTATATTTGTATGTGTATTTTTTTTTGTAAGCTTTGGTTTTGCCCTTGATTTGGTCGTGGCGCTTGGTAATGGGCTTTGACGTAGGTCCAAATAATCAAAAACCATAAATTAAGTACTTAGTGCCTTAGACCTTGGAACACCCCTTTACTACCCCTCTGCTACTGCTCTCACCCCCTCTCTCACCGCGTCTGCATTCTTATCAATGCACTTTTATTTCGCATTTACTTTAAACTTTGCTTCGTTATCAGTTCTGCTGTCTTATTGCGCAGTGAAAGTTTTCCATTTGCATTCTTTGTTGTTTTACTTTTCTTGTTGTTTTTTGTTTTTGCTGCTATTATTAGTGTTTTTTTTATTATTGGTTTTAGTTTGTTTTTTCTGGTTTTTTTTGTTGATTGTAAAATGTGTTTGTTTGCTTTGCTGTTTAATTGGAAATGATTAAAAATTGTAATATATATACATATGCACACACATATATAATCGCAAATAGAACCTGAATGGGGGAAAAAGGGCGGGTATTGTATACAAAAACGATTGCCTGCTTAGGGGGTACCGCCTCTATATCTACATATATGTATATGTATCTGTATCGATAGTCTATAATCTAATCAATAATTTGTACCTCCAGGAAGCCTCCAAGGGCTTTCAGAGATTATTTAAAGGATTTAATTAGGTTCGTTGGGGGTTTCCCCAACTAGATCCACAATTTACTTAAAAATAAATACGAAAAAACGAAGCTCATGCCCCTCCTTCATTGGGAGAAAAGCCAGAGTTCAACCCTTTGAGGGATTCTCTGCCATAGATTGCATCATCTGCACCGCCAGGGTTAACGAACCCAAAGGTCAAATGCTTTTTACCCAGACTCAGTCGCAGTCGACGCAGACAGAGACTGTATGGTGGGGAGGGGAGGGGAGGGGAGCGCAGGAGGTAGACGTAGGCAGTGACAGAGTGCGATGAGGCAATGCAAATTCAACTGCCGTCAGAAATGAAAAATGGAAAAAATGGAAATGGATGATGATGTCATGGCAACAAATGGGCGAAAAAGAAGAATGCATTTATCCTGCGGCAGGATATTCCTGCCCGAAACTCCAGCGAAACTCCAGCGAAACTCCAGCCAAAAAGGCAGGGAAAAGCAATTAAAAACCATAAAGAAATGAAAGAGAGATGCCTATAGAAGATCAGATCGGGTCTCCAGCTCCGTTTGGTGGCTGTTGCAAGCGGCTTAAAGGCATAATCCTGTGGGCGACAAATTACCTTGACGACGACAACGGCAACGCAACGGCAACGGCAACGGCAACAACAAACACGACCTACGACAAAGCGATTGAAAATGCGCATAAATTCGACAAAGGACCAGACCGTGTCTGCTCGGGTGGAGTAGCAGTTGGAGGCGTATGAGTTGCAGGGGCATACAGATTGCCTGCCAGACCATGACAACAAAAAAAAAAGTCAAAGTTGCAAAAAAAACAAGAACTTTCCGAGCGAGAGATGGAAAGAGACGGGGAGAGAGAGAAAGAGAGAAAAAATAAGGGCCAGACAACAGAAAAGGCGAACGACCCTTTTCAGGCACTTTTCAGACGCGCCAGACGACGCCATCGATGGGCGATGGGAGCCCTGGCTGTGGCGCTGCTGCTGCTACTGCTGTTGCCTCCTATGTTGGGGCAGGGCCCTGCCAGTGGCACTGGCACTGGCACTGACGCTGCCACTGCCACTGCTCTGCTCCTTTCAGCTCATTATCCTTTTCGCTTTTCATACATAAATCGCACTGGGGATGACTGCTGCTGGCACTGGCGTTCAATGAACTCCACTCTGCCGGGCACGTACGGTCGTCGGCTTTTCCCTGCAACAACAACAATAGGAGAAATCCGGGCGTATACACACCCAATACGGAAAGCGAAACACACACAGGACAACGACAGCAAAAGCTCTGCTGCTGCCACATGCAACTGCAGCAGCAGCAGCAGCAACAGCAACAGCAACAGCAACAGCGACGCCAGCACCAGGCAGGCATCAGGCAGCAGACAGACGCAAAGCGAAGGTCCTGCCCAACTTCGGGTTGGGTTTTGGGTTCTGGGTTCTGGGTTCCTTGGTCTTGACAGTGTGCAGAGTGGCAGTGGCAGCAGCAGCAGCAGTACCAGCAGCAGCCGCAGCCGGAGCAGCAACGTCGGAAAACTGGCAACGGCTGCGCTGCCACCGAGGGCAAGGACCCGGCGGTCGACTGCAGTCGAGACTCTTGTGCGCCGACGTCATCGCTGTCGTCTGCCCAGGCGCAGCGCAAGTTTCACTTTTAATTTTTTCCACCCATTCAGCATTCAGCAAAAGCCCAAAAGCGCCAGACAAGGCCATGCGAGCGAGCGAGACGACGGTCTGGTGTTTGTGTCTGGGGTCCAGGACAACGTTTTTCGGGAAGGGGTGCCAACTGATTGGGGGCGAGAGGAGGGTTACTGTTCCAAGGGTGGAGTGCATTACTGAACTCTCGAATGCAAGTGTGTGTGTGTGTGTGAGTGTGTGTGTGTTTGTGGAGAAGGTTGTTGAACTGCGTCGGCAGCGAAGTTGCAAACTTTCACAATGTTGCCGCAGCAGCAGCAGCGGCAGCGGCAGCAGCAGCAGGACTCGTCCGTTGGGTTCGTGGTGGCCTAGGACATGGTTTTGGTGTCGATGTCTGTGTCGGGCTGGGTCGGGTTCGGGCCATTGGTCAAAAGCAAAAGTAGATTTTATGCAAAAGGATTTCTAATGCACTTTACCTTTTCTTCTCTTGTCAGTTATTTTCCTTTCCTTTCTTTGTTTATTGCACAATCACAGTGCAAAGAACACTCGTACTGGTACTGGTATTCGTATTCGTATTCGTATTGCCGTTTCCTTAGCCTTTTCCTTTTCCTTCTCCTTCTCCTTAATCTCAGTCTCAGTGTGGTTTTTGGTGTCTCAGTCTTAGGTGTCTTAGGTGTTGGCTCCCATGGGGCTGCTGCATTTTAAGCGCGACTTGAAGAAACTGACGATCGCAAAGTTATCCCGAAAATAGATGCGGTTAAAGTATAGAGGTCTACGCCATTGGACGTATGAACACATTGCACAGAACTGCATTGGTGGCATCGCACTGCGGCACTGCGGCCCTGAACTATATGGATACATGTGCTGGAGCTTATCTGGGGGCTTCTTCTCTTAACTACACTGAAGCACTCTCCTCCTAATAACAAAAAACATTTCCTTATATTCCTTATATTTCTTAATTTTCTTATTTTTCGTATTTTTCGTATTTTTCTTATTTTGTTGCTGTTGCTGAACACAAATTGTGGTATGAATTTTCCTGCTACTTCTACTTCTATATGCACAGTGGGTGTTTTTGTTGTTGTTTTAGTCGTTTGGTCCACGGAACTGCGCCACGGCTGTGCCAGACATGACCTGCCCAACGCGTTAACATCCCGAGTCAGGACTGAATCGAGCTCCGTGCGATGGTCGAGGCAACAGCAGAACCAGCAGCAGCAGCAGCAGCAGCAGCAGCCGCCGCCGCAGTCGCAGACGCCAATCGCTGCTGCCGTCAACGCTAGCAGAGACAGCGACGTCTGCAGAGTGCAGAGACAGTAAGCAGTGGGGGAGCGGAAGGGGTGGTGTGTGGAAAAGGGTCGAGGTATTGGCACTTGCACTTGGCACGGCCTGAACTCGCCCATTCGAAAACAATAGCAACAAACGAAGGGTGACAGCAGCGGCAGCAGCAGCAGCGGCAGCCTCAACAAGGGCGGCACTCGGCTTCGTGCTGCTTTCGTGTTCGTGTTCGTGTCGAAGCTTTGGCTCGATTCGCTTCGGGTGGAAGTGCAGGCTGCAGGCTGCAGGCTTGCAGGGGTGGCTTTGTGCATGTTCAGGCACACCTGGGCGGGAGAAATGGAGGCGAGGCTCTCGAAAGAAGCACAAAATATTGGGATAGGTCATAGCAAGGAGTTGTATCTCGAAATCTTTTACTTGGGCTATGAAATTAACCCTAATCCGAGAAATATTCGAAAAGTAACCCTTCGAGATCCTTATATTCGTTGGGAAATTTCTTTCAGTGCATTGCAGACCAACAAAAAGCTCTCCTATGCACTTGCACTCTCTCCCACAACGCATGCTCCCTGTCGCTCTCCCATTGAGCTAAGGGAGCATCTGCATCTTGCCCTCTCGCTCACAAATTGACCATTGACAATGAACTAGAGCAAAAGCCGGAAATGTCTGGGCCATGGACACTAGGAGTATGCCAAAGCCAAGTCTCAAGAACCTCTTTTCGGAGTCGAAACCTTTGCTTAGAACTGGCCGATGGATGACAGGGGCGGCACATGAATTCGGTTTTCCAGGCACGTTTTTAATGGCCAACGACAAAGTACACAACGCACAAGAGAAGAACTGTTAAGCCGAAAGGTAATGGCAAAAGTACAGCCCGAGAATGTACCGTTAGTTAATAAAAAGCCATTTTGTCATAGTCAAATTACGACTGGGGGCCCATAACCTCTGGAATGGAGCTGGGTAGAGCGGCACTATTACGTATGCAAGGCGCGTAAATGAGCATAATTTGATTTCCAACAATCAAAAGAGTGGGAGATAAAGAGGCAGAGAAAGAGAGGCAACTCCACCCGACCCCGACCCCGCCCAAACACCACATTCAATGGGCATCAATGATCGGGCGGGCGGACGGTCGGACGAGCGGACGGTCGGTCTTTTATCAGGCCCGCAATGTCACAGTCAATGCACAGAAAAACAACAAAAATGTAAGAATTTACAGCTAAATACGATAGTGTCAAACCAACAGCAACACCAGCGACATCAACAACAGCAACAGCAACAACAATGACACAGAACCTGTCGCCTGCAGCAACAGCCAGAGCCACAACAGCAACAGCAACACAGCAACACAGCAACAAAGTTCAACGTCAAGGGGACGCACTCTTCAAAACACGGCTTTGACTTCGGCTTCCAACTCGAACTCGAACTCGAGCTCGTGCGCATGCGCTTGTGCTCTTCGTGTTCGTTCGTGTCTTGCATTTTGCGCGCTTGCTCGCTCACTCTCTCACTCTCTTCTCAGGTGTACGCTTGTGTCTGTGTGTGTGTGTGTGTGTGTGTGTGTATGCTTTGGTTATAACGCGCTTGAGTAGGTCGGTCATTGAACTTGTTTTCTTTTCATCTGCGTCTGTGCCGTCGCTGCTGCTGCTGCTGCTGCCGCTTCTACTTCTTTCATTCTTTTGGACTGGCCACACTTTCTTCCTGGTTTCGTGCGCGCTCTCTTTGCTGCTCTGCCACCTGTGCGTGCGTTGGCGTGTTGGCGCGCACTCTTTGGAGAGACTGTGATCTCTCTCTCTCTCTTGCACGCTCTCTTAAGCTGGTTTCTTGGGAGGCTGGCGGCTGCCGCTGGCTGCTGGCTGCTCGGATGACTTGGCAGGTCTTGTGCCTGTGCGTGGCAGCAGCAGCAACAGCAAAAGCAACAGCAAGTGGCAGGCAGCAGCAACAATTCTAATTGCAGGCAACAGGCAGAAAGCAAAAGGCAAGCCAGAGCTGGAACCGGGGTTGGGGCCCAAGGTAAGACCAATGTCAATAACCCTGAGCTGGCCAAGAGTAAGAGTGATTTGATTCCCTTTTCATCGGTGGCCTCAGAGGAGAAAGAAGAACCAGTGACTGCAGCAGAACCACAAGAACATACTGCAGCAACAGCAACAGCAGCAGCAGCAGCAACAGGAGAGTGGGAGGGGAAGCAGAACACGTTGAGTGCAAGAACCTCTGGAGCTGGAGCTTTAGATGGAGCTGGAGCTGGAGGCACGCCATGTGCCCATCCATGAGCATTTGCCAGTTGAACGCCCTTTTCACGGCAAATGATTCCCGATTCGCGATGCCTGTACCCCCATAGAGAGTGAGTGAGAGAGAGAGAGAGAGAGAGAGGTAGAGGTAGTGAGATGTAGGAAGAGGGGGGGAGCCTGTGTTGTTGCAACTGCAACCTGCCCCAAACCCAGCCCCTTGCCCAAGGATGATGCCCACAGAACAGAATATGTGGAAACTGAACTGGTTTCCCTCTCTCCTGGTCGTTGGTCTTTGGCGCTTTTGCTGCCACGGGATGGATGTCTCTTTCGCTGGCGATGCGGCAGCAACAGCAACAGCGGCAGATTCACTTTTTGTTGGAGCTGCACCTCCAAAGGGGGATTCTCTAATTCTTAGCCTAGGTCCTTGGCCTCTCTCTCTCTCGCTGTCTCTATCGTTCTGCCTAGCAGAAACAACTCCTTCTCTGAAATGAAAACGAAAACCCAAAGGAAGGCAAGTTTGTTGCCTAAGTCTTTCGTTTTTGTGTGTTTGTGGTGTGTGTGTGTGTGTGTGAGTGGGAAGAATACGGAGTGGATGGGAGGCATAGAGAATGTGGCAGTCAATGAACCCTCGGCATGCGTGCCAAATAATAAAACAAAAAAAAACGAGCAACAACAAAAAGAACCACAACGGAGAAAGATGAGGAATAGCCAGAGACAACCTCCCCCTCCCCGTCGTGTCATAGCTCGTACAATGTTGTTAGAGCTTACGCCCCAACAACCAACCCAAACGCTCATTTAAATTGCAAAAATCCATCCGATTCGAGAGCTATAGAGGACAGCTCGCAGTCATAGATATAACTCATTTGGTATTCGCCATTCGGAATCGGATTCAACAGATTGACGACTCGGTTACGCGGCCCCCGAGCAGGTGGTGGGCCCCTTCAACAGCTGCAACAACAGCGACAGCGACAGCAGCAGCCACAGCCGCAGTAGCAGCCGCAGCAGCAGCAGCAGCAGCTAATGACCTTGATATTGAAAGTATCTTTGAATTACAAATTCTAAACGAAATGAGGGGGTTAATGGTTTGCTGGGGCGGGGGATCTGTTCATTCATCTCGTTTCGTTTCGTTTCGATTTCATTTTCAATTTATTTGTTTATACAATATTTTATAGCTTTTATTTTCTGTTGTTGTTGCTGTTTTTGTTGCTGTTGCTTCTGTTGGAGCGTGTTAGCGTGCCGATCGTCGGCTGTCGAGAGTCATTTAAAGTCAAAGTCAAGGTTTTTCTGCCTTACGTCGCCAATTATCTCTCTGTTTCTCCTATATAAACCGCTCTCTCTACCCCTGTCACTCTCGCTCTACTCATACTATATATATATATCTATATATGTATATATGTCTCCCTGTGTAGCTCCTCTTCACACTTTACCCCTCATTTGTTGTTGTTTGTTTAAGCCCAAACAGGTTTTGTCTAATTATTTTTGTTTTTGCTGATGTGATTATTAAAAAACTTATATACATACATATATATATTCTCGTATAGAAAGACAGGAGGTGGATGGATGGATACATATACATACATACATACATATTTTCTAATGAAATGCCAGTTCCCATCATCATCCCATTTCGAGCATTCTCTTCGTCGACGGCCAAGAACCCAAGAGCCAAGTCTGCTGCTTATGCCATTTTTCTAGCCTGTCTGTAATTAATCACTATTCTTCAGCTTCAGCTTCACCTTCGCCTTCTTTTGTTTTTTTTGTTGTTTTTTTGGGGCTTTTTGTTTGGAAACGTGTTTGCCCCCCCCTCCCCCAATGTGGTGTGTGGTTGAGATTATTATATAACATTTCTATCGAAATTTTCTGATTAACATAAATCGCAGTAAGCAAAGACTTTCTTTGACGAATATCATGGTTAAAATTAAACACAAGTCATAAATTATGATGGTTCTCTGGAGGTATATCTTTTGGGAGGGATAGAGGTGCCAGAGGGGTTGCAGTAGAAAATCAGGAATAAAGCTTAACACTAAATGAAGTGATTAAGATGTCAATAAAAAAAAAGTGATGAATAAAGAAAAATTATCTAAGCATAAATTATAGGAGAAGTTTTTGAAAGAGAAAAAAGTTCTAACTGGAAATTAGAAATTACCTAAGAATCCACCTTTGCGAATAAATTAAGTACAAAATATACATAAATAGATAGATATGAAAGGAAGTTTGGAAATGCATAAATTATAGAAATTATAAGATATTCCCGAAGATGCAATCACTTCTTATGTCATTCCATAAGGTATGAACTCCAAAAAAACCCGTCAAAAGGCAAGCTTTGACCATAAGAAAGCTCTCTTTTACAGAACTTTCGGGAAGTCTCTTCGTCTTTCCATTTTCTGCAGCTATCATTTATCAGCCAGAACGAAACATATCTTATACAATCTAGTCATTGAAACCCATACTTTTATGGAACCTGTAAGAACAGAACCGAAACATTGACTTTTACAGAACTTTCGGAAAATGTTTCACAAAGTGATTCCATTTTCTTAGATACAATCGAATATAATCTGGGAGCTTTATTGATAGAAGTTCTAGGACCCATAAAACCCTCACAGTTTGTACTGAACAGAACCCCTATATAGTTACCTTGTCAACCATATAACTTGGAAGATAAATTATGTGTAAAAAACAAAGCATTGGGCAATAAATCAATCAGAAGTCAAAGTCGAAGTCTTAGTAGTAGTACTCACCATTTTCATTGTTTAATTGCATATCCGTTCCGTGATGCTGGAGCCAAATGTGAAGCTGCTTGTGGATAGTGTGTTTGCTGCTGTGGATGCTGTTGGTGTGGCGGCTAAATTTAAATCCATTACGCAATAAATCCAATCCAATCCAAAAAAACGCGGCTCAAGTGTCAGTTACGATCGACGCTTTGTAATCCTCATGCTTCCGATATACACGGATATATGTGTGTTATATGTATATTTGTATAGTTGTTTTTGTTTGTGGGTGGGAATTGAACTAACTTAAAGATTTATGTTTAGATGAGTGAATATTTTTGGGGCAGTCTTATGGTTTTGGATTTGTCACTTGTTCTTAACTCTTTGTTTCTTCCCTCTGATTGCACCGGGGAGAATTGTTTCGGGGTATTTGCATTCACTTTGTTTCACTTGTAAAAATATGTATGTATCTTTCGACAGTTTTAGAACGTTACTTGAAATTGTATCTGCTGTCTTTAAAAAAAAAAATAAGCGTGCGGGTCTTACGAAACCATGTCTCGATCGTTTTGTTGCTTACGGGAAACTGAAACTACGGATGAGTCGCGGTGCGACTTCAATGTCGATGTCGTTAGAGGCTTCTGAGTGGCAGTGGCAGTGGCAGTGGCGGTGGCAGCGACTGAGGCAGCAGCAGCAGCAGCGACAGCGGTCGAGCAGACAGATAGACTTTTCAGACATTTCATTACACGATGCACGCACACACCCATACACCGCGTACACATACACTCTCTTTCTTCTTTCTCTTCTCAAACAAAAACACGCACACATCAAGGTAGAGGTAGAAAGAGAGAGACAGACAGAAAGACAGAGAGGTAACAGCAGCCGCTCAGGTGTCTCAGGTTCTTGATCACCCATACAATTGCCAGAGAGAAGAGATCTCTCTTCGACTCGCCTCGCCTCGGCTCGGCTCGGCTCTCTCTGCCTGTCTCTCTATCTCCTCTCTTTCTTTGTGTGTGAGTGCGCAACAGGCCAGAACTTTCATTCAAGGTGAGCGCGCGCGCGCAGGTATCTCTTTGGCATTGGAACCAACAGCAGAAGCAGCACCACTACAGCCACTCTCAGAGCCGCAGCTCTGCCGTTTGCTGCTCTTTTTCTTTTTCGCACAAAATAGTTCTAAACGCCTCTAACACACACACACACAGAGGAAATGGGGAATAGGGAATGGGGAGTGGGGGATGGCTGATGGGGGGCAGCAGTAAATTGAGCATGGGAGCGTAAAATTACAACAAGGCAGCGCCAGAGCAGCGCCAGAGCAGAGCAGAGCACGGCCAGAGCAGAGCAGAGCATGGGGTCTTCTCGGACGGTCGGACTCTTCTAACAAGTTTAGAATTCTGCGCAAGCCAAGCGCAACCGACCGACCGTCCGACCGTCCGACCGACCGACCCGACCCGCACACCGCCGATCGGCCACTTGTTCTCGATTCTCTTAACCCGTTTCCAAAATCACTCTCCTGCCGACCGCTCTCTCTCTCTCTCTATCTCTCTCTCGCTCACTCCTACACTCTCTTGGCCCGAAGTCAGTGGTGGTCAGTGGCCAGTGATCAGTGGCAGCGGCTGTTGCATGTAATTGGTTTGTTTTTCTTCTTTTTTTTTTTTTTTGGCATATCAAATTTCATTAGGCTGGCTATATAATTGCATCCGACAATCCAACAATTGGCCGCTTAAAAAGGGGAAGTGACAAGGCGACAAGGCGACAACGAGAGATTTACAAGGTGCTTTTATGATGACTTTTTGTTCTTTTTTTATTGCCTCATGCAATCATGAAAACCAATGGCAGCCCAAAGGCATCTTGTTTTGAAATTGGGAGACAACTATCATTATGGATTATCTTATCTATCGAATGCATTATAGAATCTGCCTCCAGATTCGTATGATTCCAGTTCCCAATTCATTTCTGACTCATTATAATGTATGGTATGTATATTGCTAGTAAAAGTAAAAGCTTAACTTCAAAAAAAACTCCAAATAAACGGGATATGCTTGTCATGCAGTGACTCACACAGACGATTCATGATCTAATCGAAATCAATAAAATTGCGCTATAAATAATGTGTAAGGCACTTACCCAACGACGATCCATACTGCTGCCCAATCTCCGTTTCCCCAATAGCCATAAAACCTGCAAATACAAATACAAATACAAATACAAACAGAAATAGAAACAATCTATTGGTTGGATAATAAATGCCAAATCATGAAAATACGCGAGCCACAAAAGACATTAACGAAAACTAATTGAAAAACGAGCATTTACATAACTAAAATGTAATTAACATGGACAGCCTGGTGGGCAGCGGGGGAAGGAAAGGGGAGGGGGCGATCAATAATAAGACACGACTCCGAATCAACCTTGAACTTTACGCTTGAGAGGGAAAGACAAAGGGTGGCCATAGAATTAAAGGCTTAAAGACAACAGATAGAGGCAGAGTGGAGTGGAGAGGTCTCTGTGCAAATCACAGAGGTAAAATCCGCATCCGTTTTGGGATGAAAAAAAGGCCTAAAGACGGACAGACAGACAGACAGATGGATAGACGCTCATTAGCTTTGGCACTGCCATCATTCTCTATAAATAACAATTGAAGCATTCAACAAAGTTCTCTTACAAAATGAAAAAAAAAACCCAAAAACGAAAGAATCGTTGTAGCAACTGGGATTAGAAGTTTTTGTTTTCGGTCATTAGAACCCTATTTTTTTCTGTTGGTTGGCTGGTTCTTGCGGCTGAAAGCAAAAACTGTGAGCGATGGGGTCAATAAATTCTTAAATACCACACAGGCACGAGCATGAGCATGAGTTTGAGCATAATTTTAATATTTAATATATCATCATTAATTTTTCAGCTCTGTCCAAGAAAGGAAAGAACTTGAAAGTATAAATAAAAGTGTTTTATGGAAGAATTTATTATATCATCATTCATTTTGGAAGAAAAAAAACCCATCCAAAGATGGAAAGAACTTTCAAGATGAGAGTAGTGTAAGTATTTATTATATCATCATCATTTCATCATTCATGGACTGCCTAAGAAAGGAACCAACTTGAATACAACTTAAATCTTCATCGACTTCAGGGATCTCCAAATAGAACAGACTTTTCAACATAGCTATGCCATTTATTATATCATCAGTTCTAATCACGAGAGGAAAGAACTTTCGGAATAAATAAAAGTGTTTTTGCGTCTCGAAAATCCATAACAAGTTCCATGTATATCACATATCAGCAAAAGCCCAAAAGCCCAAACGGTTCGACCATAATGGAAAGTAAATGTGGGGGAAAAAAAGGGTAAGCATAATTTTTAAATAAATATAGAGTCGATTAGGCCGAAAGCAGAAGACAGTCAACAACAAGTGCGTTTTAGGCCTGGCCAAAAACACAAATTTTGTTTTGGTGCCTCTGTATTATTTAACACCCAAACACAGGCACTGATACACACACAATCGGAGATACACACGGATACGCCGGGGCCTACGCAGGGGCCCAAAAGCCGGCATCCACACACATACACACACACACACACACAGAGAGAGCACAGCTGTCCCCTGGCCCGGCTTAATGGTGTCTTGGCCAACTCATCATCCATCCAGAGTCAGAGTCAAAGCCACAGCCAGTGCCGTAGCCGTAGCTGGAGCCCGGAGCCCGCGTTGTGCCCGCTTTTGATGGCTCTTTTTGGTGGCTCTCTCACATTTATTTATTTTTTTTTTTTTGGGCGCTACAATCATTTCTTTTCTTTACATTTCATTTCGTTTTTTTTCGGTTAGCCAAGTTTGTTTCAAGCTCACGCACACACACACGCACACTGGCAGAGCAAGTTCATTGACTTCTTACCAAAAAACAAAAAAGAAAAAGGGAAAGAAAAAAACCAACATTTCGGTTGTATCTCTTTTTTGGGCTCTGCCGGCGCGGTTCTTTTTTCTGTTGGTTCTTCTTCGTGGCTGCTTTTGAGTTCTTGTTGTTTTCGTTTTTTATACGTTTCGTTTTCATTGCTGGAGTTCATTGGCCAGGCCAGAACCACCATCAGCAGCAGAAAATGAGCCCCAAAGAAGCTGCTGGCCATACACTTCCAATAAATAAATGATGGTTGAAATGAAAAGGCAGTCCCCCGAGGCCCAGGCCCAGGCCCAGTCCCAGTCCCCCCTTTGAATATACTTCTTTTAATGTATGTATTTTATTTATTACATTTGAACTTGTTCTTTGTTTCATTTTTTAACCAAAAGAAATTCTGCCACTCAAAGAATCATTTTTTACGATTTTATTTATGGATTTTCCGTTTCGTTGGCTGCTTTTTGTTTTTTTTTTTCTGTCTTCAAGTTTGTCGCCTGAGTCTTTTGTCTCTCGTGTGTGGAGTGGAGTGGAGTGCCGTGGCGGCTTGATTGATTACCGGGGGATTAGGCAATCATAATTCGTAAATTATTTTGCATGACACCACAAGAAAATGACTAGTTAATTTACGAGTATGTACGTGTGTACGTGTATGCTTTATTTGCACGCAAATCAAAATTCGGAAAAAAAATCTGATCAAAGAATAATTGGACAATGGTCGGAGGGTGGCATAACTTCAATGTGATTTGCATTTGGCAGACTCCTAATGGAAAATATTATTCTCTGATTGTTGGTAATTATGTTTCACTGAAGGAGGAGGTGGGGCTCTGATTAAGTTTGGCCAAGAATAGATATTAGAAGAACTCTTTTCAGCGATAGGAAAGACAGAGAATTTTATTTGAAACTGCCGCGAATCTCTCTTCAATCAATCTTCAATCAAATGGTTTCGAAAGCAAAGCTCTTTCGAATGTCTGAGAAAGGATTGATCCTTGATCTTGACTTGAGTCAAGGAGCCCCGAAATCAATCTTAACCCAAATCTTGGCTAAGAATCTGATTGTTTGTTTGTTCGGCTGGTCACTCAACAAATTAAGAAGCTTTGCCACAGTACTCGCACTCGTAGTCGTACTTGTATTCGTATTCGTACATATCTCTGCCACTTGCCACTTGTTGTCTGCAGCTGCAGCGGCCGCCACAAACAATCTCAGATCTGGCCATCAATTACCGCCACTTTTTGGCCTCCCCAGTGGGTAAGTAGTTCAGCAGTTGCTGTTGATTATGTGTTGCAGCAGCTGCCACTCTGCCACCGATCTCTGCTTCAGTCTCTGTCTCCGCCACTGTGAGAACTTGACTCTGGGCCCACGCCAGTGTAGAGCCGGGCAGAGCAGAGCAGAGCAGAGCAGAACCGAACCGTGTGGCGGCTCCAACTATTTAACTGTTCGTCGAGAGGCGGCTGCTTCAGAGAGTAAGGGGGCGCGAAAGGTGTTAAACACACGCGCGAATTTTGCGGTAAAAGCTCTCACCACACAGCACAGAACACAGAACACACACACACATGAATACATACATGCAGACAGACACAGATACTCATTGATAGACTCTGCCACTTGGCTCTGACTCTGGTCTGTCTCAGCTTCAGTCTCCGCCACAGTCTCTGACTCCATCTCCATCTCCGTCTCCATCTCCGTCTCTCTGGCTGACTGTTGTTGACTGTTGCTGTTGTTATCTATGTGCCAAACCTGATTTACTTCATGATTATGTTTGAAAAATTAGGTTAGGAGCAATGAACTTGCCATTCGTCAGAGGCTGGAATGGCAACAGGCCAACGGGAGACGGCACGGGAGACATGCTGGACTGGACGGGAGGAGAATCGGTGAAACGGAGACGGAGACGGCGACAAAGTGAATGCTTTTCTCTGTTTACCCGTCAGTCTGTGTCCGTCTGTTTGTCTTAGCAATAGACACCTGTACAGGTCAAATTGCGGGCTGTCTCTCTCTCTCTCTCTCTTCAGAATCATTGCACTGGCCGGCAGAATGGACTTTGATTGGACTGAAGCTCGCCTGGTCGATTGGTCGGTGAATGCCATGTCAGCGAATGTCCATCCATCCATCCATCCGTCCGTCCGAGCAAAAGAAAGCAATGGGAATCTGGAGAGGAATGAACCTATTTTTGTCAAGAAACGAAGTCTAAACAAAGCTAAAAACAGGGTTTATTTGTAGGAATTGTTAGAGCTTCCATTCCAAAACTCCTTGAGGGCAATTCCGAGGAATCGAATTAATTTATTTATAATTTAATACATTTTAATCTACATTTATCTGCAGAAGTCACGCTCTATTCAGAGGCTGTCATAAATGATATTCAACCTGCAAGTTTGTAATAAAATATGGATACATATGGAGAAAAATCTAATTCCCATTCCGAAAAAGTATCTTAAGGCTCGCATTTTCAACAAAAGATCAAAACAAAAAAACACCCGCCTAAGCGACATCGAAGACTGTGAGAATCAATAACCAACTCCACGACTCCGCGCCTCCGCAACTCCGAGACTCTGCCAACTCCAGCTCTTGGCCAGGTCTCGGGTCTTGGAGCCCGCGATTGCTGAAGGAATTCACTCTTTTTCCGCAACGAAATGAAAAATGTGTGCTAAGCCAATGACCGACCGACAGAAGCAGCAGCGACAGCGACAGCAACAGCGACAGCAGCAGCGACAGCAGCAGCACATACAAAGGCAAAGCTAACTGTTAACATAAATACGTGTGTACGTGGGGCATATTCGCAAATCGCGAAAAAGAACGAAGGGGGGGGGGGCGGGGGCAGAATCAGGGGAAGGCGAAAGAGAAAGAGAAAGAGGAAGGAGGCAGAAGAAAGGGGAAGAACGAGCTAAAGAATGGGGAAGAAACGGGGAAGAGGGAAGAACAAGCTGTAGAAAGAGGTGGGATGGAAGTGGAAAGAATCGTGAATCGAGCACCAGCTACCTCTCTCCCTTTCCCTCTCCCTCTCTCTCTCTCTGGTTTCAAGCGTTTGTGTCAATTCCCCCCACACATTCTCCCCTCTGTCATTACACTCCTTCCTGCAGCCTACGCCAGCGATCTTTGCTGCCGCTGCTGCGCTGTCTCTGCTCTGTAGTTTGAGGCGGTATTTGGAGGCATGATTATGATTACTCCACCACCAACTACTACTTCGAAGCAGAACTCCAGCAAAAAGCAAAACTCAAAGCAAGAGCAGAGGCAAAAACCAGACAATAGACAACCATTCTTGAAATGTTCTACATTTTACTTAATACCAATTAAATATTGTACGAGTGTTTTTTATTTCTACCATGCCACCACATATTGTGCTACCAATGGGAGGGGACTCTGAATTCAACAAAGTTTGGATATCATTGTAAGGAAAGATGCATATTAGGGCTATAGATTTCAGGGATGTGTTGGATTAAGAATGCAAAGGATGCAAAGGATTAGACCTACATCATTTGAATAATTTCAATGCGATCTTCCCCTGTAATCCAATCGAAAAGTGACAAAGACGGGTGTAACATCCACCCTAGCCCATTCTATCCTGTTTCAAATGTCGCCGAGCACACAAAACAATTCGAAATTATGCATATATCCCACTTGACTTAAGATCTTCATCTGTTAACAGATCTCATTGTTATAGGCCATTGTTATATAGGGTATAATTTGCTCTGCATTGTCCGGCCATTGTGCGACACTACACACATATCTTTGTATCTCTGTATCTTTGTATCTCTTTAAAGTTGTTTACTGACCAATTCAGCTCTGGTGCTGGTGCTGGTGCTGCTGGTGCTACCGATACCGCCTCTGGCATCGAAAAAACTTAAAAAATTGTAACAATGAACTCTTAAGCTGTTGTCGCTCTTGTTTTTCGTTTGTGGACCTAATGCTGATTGATGATCGGAACATATGCGAAATACGATTCGTATCTGCGTGTGTGCGTATGTGTGTGTGTGTCTGTATCTGAGAGAGTGACACGCCACTTGCATAATTATGAACCGTTAGAGCGGGATCGTAAGCACTTCTTTGGGGTATCTGGTGTATCCTGTAAGAGGAGCGCTCCCACGATTTACAGATTCACGGATTCACGGATCCAAGTCGTAATTGCCACAGCCGCTGTTGCCGCTGTTACCGCTGCCGCATGAAGTAACAGTAAACACGCAACAAAAGGATTTCCTACCCCTAGCAGCAGCAGCAGCAGCAGCAGCACCAGCAACAGAGAGCCTGTCTCAGGATCACACCTGACGAAATCAAAAGCGTTCACAGTTATAAGGATGAGAGATACGTACAAGGATCCACCGACGATGATGATGATGATGATGATGATAATCAGTGAATCAATCCCCTCGCATCTGTCGAGGTTTTCCATTTCGATGGGGGTTGGAACAATGCATTTTCCCATTCCGCGCGAAAATTCTCGAGTTTTTTATGGATTTGTTCCCTCTGGCGTTCGTTTTTTAAGGGTTTCCTTTATGGATGCTCTACCCAATAATTATGTAATTTTAGATTTGGGATAATAGAGGAAAATACCGAAAGGAAAACACCAAGGGAAAGGGAATGGAAGGGAAGGCAAGGGAAAGGGAAGTGTCAGTGTTGTGGGTTCATCAAGGAGCCTTTTCGGTGAATGTGTGGTGCTCTTTTCATTGAGAGATCACTTCGATTGCCATTTAAACGGAAACGATGACCTGGAAAACCGTGCAGGACGCGGAAAAGGATGTACACTGACCCACTTAGCCAACAAAAACGCACGGGAACGGAACGGGAACGGAACTACTGATCCACTTTTACATCCAAAATGAGGCCACCTATTTCCAAATCAAAAAAAAATCTCACCAGCTCTATGGCATTTCCTCTACGTTCATGCTCCTTGAGTATGGAAAATCTGTTTATGGTCCTGTCAAACAACAAAAATGAATTTCCAAAAAATAAACACGATTTTTTATGCTTGCCTATGCCAGGACTCATAAAGATGATGGATGGATGGTTGGTTGGTTGGGCCTTTACACGGAAGACACATTTTCCACGGATCACAGTTTGCCACAAAAATGATGCAACATCTTGTCACGGCGACCAGGTACGACCCTGGACTCTGGACCCTGGACCCTAGACCCTACTAACCATGACCCAGAGTCCGTTGTTCCGTGTTGCATTGTCCATTTCGAGCCCGAAAGAAGCGAGAAAGACACGCGCATTTTTGGCATAAAGAACAGTTCAAGGACTTTGACTGGCTATAACTTTCTCTCTTTCGCCTTCTCTCTCTCCCACTCCTCTCTCTCTCTCTCTCTGGTTCCTTTTTTTAAAGGCGGTGTTGCGGTCATAATTTTTGCCCAAAAATCTCAGGTAGAAACGGTTTTGCCACGGGACTTCTTTTGAGGATTCTTTTGTTTTTGTGCGTTTGCGTGCATGTGTGTGTGGAAACTGTTGTCAAATTTACTTGAAATATTCCAATATAATCTTCAAAGATAAACAAGATTATAATTGCTAATTTGTGTCTGCATTTATCCTCGAATGTTTCATCAGGTATTTGCACACAAATGCTGCACAACAACCTTATTCATCCATTCATCCACTGACGACAACGATGATTACTCATTCGAGTGGTCTCGACTCTCAAATAAGTTGTCAAAAGAAAAGAAAGGAAAGAAAAGAGCCAATCCCCAATCCCAATCCCAATCCCAGTCCCAGTCCCACTCCCGACTCTTTTCCTGAGTTCCGCATGCGCAATGATAATCCGCATTTGATTCCGTATAGGAATCCGTGTACGAATGAAACACAAAAGAAAGCAACACCGGGAGCACCTCCCTCCAGACAACAACACCCTCAAAGTGTGTACATATGTATATTGTATTCATATTCATATATGTACATACATATGTATATTCATTTAGCCGACACACCTTCTCAATCAAAATCAGCAGGTGGGCGGCTGACTGCTACCGAAAGGGGGAGCGCAAAGCTTTGTGGTCCGCCATTTCTGTTTGCTCAACTCATTCGACAGTCGGTATACGATATACGACGTACGAGTACGTATAATTTAACAAATTTAACAAATGCGAAAATAAGTAATTTGTAGCCTCATTGCCTCTCCGTCGCGCCATCGAGCCCCGCACACCGAACACGCTGCTGACGTTCGTCGCGTCGATCGTTGAGCTTCATTCACCGTTTCATTCGTTTTCCATTTCTGATCGCTTCGGCTTTTTGCCGACCCCCACCCCTATTTGGGGTGTCGTGTTTCGAATTCTTTCGCGCCATTTTGTCATTAATCGATTTTCAATTCATTAATTCTTTTCAAACTATTAGCTATTTCCGACATTAGTACTTTCCAGCAATGTCCTAGGCTATATCTCGTTGATCTTCTTTCTGTTTGGACCTAGAACCAACTATTTGCTGGTCCATTGATTCTATTGATCTTCAATTGCTGTTTCAACCTTTCCTCTGCTGTACACCCGTAGTTCTAGTGCTAACTTTTCACTCCGCCGTAGATATTGTTAGCCAAACCTCAGCTCCATTTCAATGATATTTCCAGCACCCCTCGGGTTCATATCTGCCGTATATACAGATCTATAATTTCATATCCTTTCTTCCCGAAAAATATCCTCCAGTCTCCCCACTTGTTCTTCCTTTGCTAATTTCCTTTGCTGTTATGCAGATCACTGAGCATCACTTCCACCTTTTCACTACGTTTATCCCAGATCTCTTTGATCTTTCCTCATATCGTTTTATTTGCCTTTTTTTATGGATCCTTTACTCCACTTGACCAACTATGTTGCACACACTTTTCCCCCTCCCTTATTGCTCTGCCCAAAGTTTCAGCTTACCCGAAATGAGACCAAAGGAAGATCGTTCCTCCTTCCACGAAATGCTACTGAATGCGTACGGGCTGGAGGAACTGCGGGTGCTGTGGGGGGAATCGAAGTGAATCACTTCACTTTTCAACAGTAACAACAACCAAGTCAAAAAGAGACAGTGAGGGAGAGAGAGAGATAAGAGCGAAAGAAAGAAACAGAGAGAGAGAGAGAGAGTGACCAAGAGAAGCGGTTAAAAAAAAAATCTGGACAATGTGTGGAGGAGGGGAATGCTCATAAAAAAGCGCGTGCACGGGGCGGCGAGAGTGTTTCGGGCTCGGGGACCGAGCCGACCGACCGACCGACCGACCGACCGCCCGACCGCTGTCCGTGCCCGCTCTTTTCCATTTCATTTTCGGTTCTGGCCCGAAAAATGTATTAACGAACGAATCAAAAAACGAGAAGGTCAACAAACCCAGAGAGCCACGTTTGCTGGAGTGAGATGCGAGAGGGGACGGCAGAGGAGGGGTGGAAAGGGGTTCGTTCTGACCACTGACTGAGTGACTGTTGGTAACAGAGCACACGCATTGTTGTTGGTTGTATTTTTTTTTTTTTTTTGTCTTTTATTGTTGTATTTTGTGCGTTCGTTGAACTCCAACGTTTTTTTTTATTATTTTTGTTTTTTTTTTGGCAGTTGAGCAATCGTTTTTATTTTATTTTGCTTCGTTTCGTTTTTCTTTTCATTCTTTTCTTGTCTTGTGTTTTATTTTGTGCTCGTCTTTCAGGTTCCACGAGCGAAAGACTTAAGCAACGAACCTGGCCCAAAAAGTGGGCGCGCCTGGCCTCAATTTTTCCGCTGAATCTGTATCTGTATGGGTATTGGTATCGGTATCTGTGTATGGGCTGGATTTGCCTACCGTGCAAGGACATCGGCGAAGGGCTTCAAAGGATTCCATTGAAAAGAGAAAGGCGACAACTAATGGGCCAGAAAGGAGTGGGAGTGCCAGTCGAACCCTTTGACGGTTGATTTTATGGCTTTATGACCGTGTCCTTGCCATAATTAAAGAATTGTTTAGACGGTAGCCGGACGACTGCTGCCATTTCCGCTATGGGAAATTTAGAAAAACAGAGAGAGAGAGAGAAAGAGAGTTGTGTGTGTACCGGGGCTAGATCCTTTCACATCCTGTGAGCAACATATGCGTTACAATCGATTGTTCGGGGATTGTGTAAGCATTCCAATTTCTCTCATTCTTTTTCCGAGGGTTGGAATATCATTTTTCTCCATTTCACGCAATCAAATTGATTGAGGATCCACGCACTTCCCCCACCCCCATACCCCATCGACATTTTTTTGGTTGAAACCCTTACAGCAGCAGCAGCAGTAGCGGCAGCAGGAGCAGCATCAGCAGGAGCACCTGACGCCAGGAGACCCTTTTTGGAAACCCTGGGCATGTTTCTAGCGGTACCTGCTCCTTGATGATGATATTCAAATAAAGCAATCTCATGTCCTGGCTGGAGAGAACAGGACCTTCATCAGTCCATGGTCTGCCGCATCAGGTAGCGCGCAACATTCCTTAATCCTTCCCTCAATCTCATTTTCAGCCGAATGAAAATATGTATATGTACATATGCATGTCTTCGGCTGATTCTCCTCCAGTGAGTGTTTCTCAAGCGGATCAAAACGAAAGGATTACGGTAAAAATGTTGTTTTCGAACCATTCTTGGCCGTGTTTATTGTTCTATTGTTCCCACTGTTTGTTTGCCTGCTGTCTGCCAAGGAGGAGAGCAGAGGCCGTTTCAGCGGCAGCGGCAGTGGAAGTGGAAGTGGGTGTCGGAACAGCAGAGGTATAGGGGTAGGGGTAGGGCACACCATCGAAGAGTAGTTTGTGCCTTCAGGAACGGGGCGACATTGCCTCCTCCCTGTCATCCCCCAAATCGGCGGCTTTCCCTTGCTGTAGCTGATCTCCTTGAAAATTGTTTCCAGCTGTGTGCGATAAAAACTTTGTAAATTTTTAGTTTGATTCCATGATCATATATCTGTATATTTAGTTTTCTTTTTGTTTCAGTCATAGTTATACATTTCAGTTCATTTCAATTAAACACGACAAATTGCTCTCTCTATCAAAAGTCCGCTCCGATCGCACTTTTTCTTAAAGATGCGAGCTTTGTCCTACACGATGTACATAGTTTTCCTCGTACCAATTGTTGATGCCAGAGGCGAGACGCAGCGCTGCTTATATCGGAGACCGTGCAAGGCATTTTTGTTGTGTAGTCGCGAAACAGTACAACATTTTTAAATCACAAAGAAATTGCATAGAATTTGGTTGTTCCTTATTTATTTTGGGAATAAAACAGAGACCTCTGACGCCTGTCGGAGGCGGAACTGAACGTCGGAACGTTGGGTATTGCTTCATTTTATTTGCTTTCCTGCCAAGTGAGAATTGCGAGAAATGGAAAGGAGCAGCAGCATCAGCAGCAGCAAGCAGCAGCCACAGGAAGAGGCAGGGCAAGAGGCAGAGGCAGAGACAGAGGCCACATAGCGGTTGTTACCCTGTACCCTGTACTGAAGACTGGGAGTATTATGATTTTGATTGGAAATAAGAGCGTAATATGAGCAAATCATTTGGCTTCTTATGAAAAATAGATAGATAACCAAAACAGATAGATCTCTGATCCTTTTATGATATAGCTGCTCCAGAAATAATCTTCCGCTTCGAAAGATAGCCCCAAGACACTTTAAATATGGTGCCCCCACACACAACATACCGAATATCGATCAAAGCCGAAGTAGAAACCTAGAAAACCATCCATATGTTAGGGTACTTCCAATGTCGACTCTCTTAGCTGGCCTGTCTTGCTTACTAACTTACTTTTGTTGTTGTTGTTGTACCTCTTTCATTATTTAAATTTTATTTCTCGGCAAACAGGAAACTCGTTTCGTTTCGATTCGTTTCGTGTGTCTGTGTCTGTGTCTCTGTCGCTGTCGCTGTTTGCGCCTCAGCATTATGTCAAAAAAGGATGCATTGTCGGTGGCATTGCATAACTGTAAATGCAAAGCATAACTGTTCATGTAAATGTGTGAGTGTGTCTGTGAGTGGGTTAGCAGTTGTCTATGAAGCAGAAGGCATGAGGCAGCAGCAGCAGCTCCAGAGGATATCAAGTTGAGCAGCGGCATGGAGTGATCCGAACGGATATCAATTATGACAACATGTTGAATGTTGAATGGAAACTCTGCGTAGGGGTTGGGGCCTGTACAGAGCAGCTGACGCTGCCAGGGATTCCTTCGGAGCGGAGCAGCACCGTTAGGTCAGGTCCTGGCTTAGATTTTTTTTTTCTGGGGGTACACAGGGGAAGTGATGGTAATTGATGGCAGGAATGGAGAGGAAGCGCAATTTGTTCTTTTCCTTGGGGTTTATGTAAATGTAAAGGACATCTGTTTGATGGCCAACCCTTGAGATAGAGGACTAACGGAATTCACTTTTTGTATAGGTAATTTAAATGTTTAAAGTTACCAAAGATATAGGATGCCTTATAGAAGCTTTGCCGATTATTTTTGTTTCTTTAAAGTTCAGAGATTTCTTAAGACTGACAATTTTCAAAAAAGTTCAAAGAATTCTTAACAATTTCTGAATGTTTCGATGTCTTAATGGAATAAAGATCTTAAAAATGTACTTCTATCATTATGGACAACTTTTTGACAGCTTTTTGACCATTCTTCATTCTCTTTCATCTGTCATCAGAAAGAATTTGTTTAACTTTAAACTGATCAATCATCTCTAACCATTTCAGGCACTCAATGGCGCATACAGGTATACCTACGCCCCTCCAAAGACTCTTAATCGCTGGAACTATCCTAAATCCAAATCTGAGAGCTCTCATAACGATTCTATACCTCAATTTTCCCCAACTTGTGGACCCCATTAATGAATAAAGCATATCGAAAACATACACTTAACAGATTTATTCAGATGTAACAGATTCAAAGTAATAAAACCTGATCTGGCGATGATAACTCAATTTTATGCGACTAGAACTTAAGACTTACAAAAGTAAAGGAAATTGAAATTCTTTGATCTTCAGAGAAGAAGAAAAGAAAGAGCGAAAATGCTGCCAATAAATGCAAATTAAATTCAGCGAAAAGATCGCCTCGTAAACGATCTGTGATTAATGATTGGGGGGAAGGGGGAGGGGGCTTGCTAATTTCCAGTGATTTTTATGATAGTATGTTTTATGCTTTTGAAATAGCCATAAATCAAATTTCCATATCTCTGCCGCCATATTCTCCCTCGCCTATTCCCCATTCTGGGAGACCTCTGGGAAGGAGGAGGTCTATGTGTGGAGAACGCGTGTTATTCAAATTTATGCACGAATTCTCATAGAGGCAGAGCCACAGCACAGCACAGCACAGCAAAAGCACACTCGTAGCCGGCCGCCGCAGAGAGTTCTTTGAACTTTTGGGCTGCGACTATAACGATTATGTCTTCATAGTAGTAGGTTCAAGAATCTAAGCTCTGGAGCTGAACCACGGGCTCAAGAAACGAAAACGAAATAACATCATCATGACATAAAAGCAAACTACCAAAAAAATAACGAAAAAACTAACTAAAAACTCTGCTGCCACTGACACTGACACCGACACCGACACAAAAGTTCATTCGCCTCACGAGTAGAAACAAATTAGAAAAATTAATACGCCGCTGACTTTTCAAAGACCCCAGAAAGAACAGAACCTCTGCTGCTCACACTCTCCCTACCATTCCCTAGAGATGCCTTTCCTTTCCCCCACCGACAAACCGACCAACCGACAAGCCGAAGAAACCGAAAAGAAGAACCCATCAAAAGTGCGTCCAAAATGTAGTTGTTGTTGTGTTTTTTGTATTTTTCTTTGGCTGTCTTTTCCATTTGCTTTTTATGTAAGCAGTGAGAATGTAACAAACTTTTGGTGGATCGGTTCCGAACTTTTGGGTTTCTTTTGTGGGGGGGCTCTATGTATATAAAGTTCTGTTCTGTGGCTCTTTTTGGGCAGTTCATTGACCAGCCAGCCGCCAGCAGCCAGCAGCCAGCAGACAAAAGAACTTTTGGGCTACAAGACCCAAAGACAAAGCCCGGCCTGAAGAGCCCCGAAATGGCAATCTAACCAAATGAACTTTAACACAAAACGCTAGGCAGTTCTCGGGCTAGAACTAAAAATTACCCAACTTGGAGAAGGGACTGAAAGAGAGAGGAAGTCACTTAAACAGTTAAGCATTTACAGAGAGTGAGACAGAGATGGGTAGAGATTCAGTCGGTCATACTTTCAAATTGCAATAAACAAGACGAGGAGGAGGTGGAGGTGGGGGAGGAGGGGGAAAAAAAACTGCAATCGGCGGACTGCACTCAGAAGAAAGAAACGAAACGAAACGCAACGCAAGAAAGAAGCGCAGAAAGAAAGCCTTTCTTTTTGCATTGGAAAACTGGTTGCAAATGCTGTATGAGAGCGGGTGGAGTGGGGCTTGGAGCAGGAGCGGGACCTGGAGCTGTAGCCGTAGCCGTAGCTGTTGCTGTAGCTGCAGCTGGAGCTGGAGAGGAGACAGGCACACACAGAGATTGGCAATGAAAGTATCTCGCGCTGTTTGGCCACACTCTCCTGGCCCGGCCAACAGCTTCTCGTGCGCGCCGCAGAAGAAAGAATTCTTCTACTTAGATTTTTGCGGAAATGTTCGTGTCGCTGTCTCTTTCTTTATGCATCTACCTGTCTCTTTCTTCTGTGCAGTTCAAGCGAGTGCGTTGAACTTGGTCTCTGTATACAGAGAGCGAGCGAGAAAGATGCAGAAGGAGAAAGAGACAGAGACAGAAGTGGAGTAGCAAAAGAGATGACAAATAATTAAATGGCAGGAAAAGAAGCAGCGACGCCAGCGGCAGGTTTCGTTACAGATTTCGGTTAAGCGATAAGACCAGAACCAGAGCCAGAGCTACAGCCAGAGATCCAGATCCAGATCCAGAAGATCATCAAAAGGCTATTACAATTGCATATAATGGTGGTGGCTGCAACGCGCTGGGAATTCTAATGCATCCCATCCCTCTCACTCGCCCTCTCTCTATCCCTGTGTCTCTCTCGACTTGAACTCGATGTTTTCCTTGGATAAGAGCTAGAAAATTCCTAAATTGCACATTCTCTGAATGTCTGTCTCTGAAGTAGAACAAAACTGAGCAGAAATTATGGTGAGATAATCTAGGAAATGCCAAGGAAAAGTTGGTATGTACTTGCAAAGTGAATGCTGGAACAGGCAAGGAAATCGAGGGGTCATAAGAGCTTGCTGAGGCTCTCTAAGGATCAAATATGTCCCCCTAAGCTGAAAAATTATGAAGTTCAATGCTTACATATGCAGGTATCGAAGAATAGATTGACATATCGTTAGCTAATAGTATGTTAACTCTTCGTTGCCTCAAAGTTAATCAAAGAAATTAGGAATCTTCCAGGAAGAGGGTATATTTTTTTTTTAATTTTATTTTGATATATTCCAAAGCTACAAGTAAATTTCTTCACTTTTCCCCTTATTTTATATTTTATTTATTTTTTTTTATTTACTTTAAGTTTAGATTTATCTTTATTTATGTTCTCTTTTTTTTTGTTTCTATTATCAAAACTCTATCTTCTTTTTTTTGCTCCTATCTTAGAGATTAGATTAGATATTATATTAGATATTAGATCTCATAGAAGTAAAACATTAAGAGTATTTCTAGGACTATAGTGGCCGCAGTGGCTTCTTCTTAGTCATACAGTTTTGACACCTTCTAACAAACAAAAAGAAAAACCTTTAAAAAACCTCCACTAACCGCATCAGTGGCCCACTTAACCAGCGGGAGATTCCCCCACACGGACGGTCGTCGAATTCCCCAGAATGTTGACGAAATCTATCATGTTATTCTTCCAGTCGGACGACTGCTCTCCGCCTGCAGTTCACTCACATTTGGCCCTAATCAAAACAGACCAAAACAAATGAGTCACAGATCTGGTTAAAATGTTTGTTGCTGTTGTTGTTGTTGTTGTTTTTGTTGTTGCTGTTGCCATTGATGTGGATGTGGATGCCACATATTCATGGTCAAAATTTCCATGCTGAACGCAAAAAGAAGGGGCATTCGTTGTTGTTTGCGATTACACTTTCGGTTAGTGGCCGGTGACTGAGGCTGAGACTGAGACTGACACCGAGCCCGTTAGCCCAGTTCCTTATGCGAAATATTCCCCGCCGATTCCAATGAAAAGAAACTCTTTCAATGAGTCAGTCCTCCTCCCAGTTGAGTGTTATCGCAAAAGCCAGATGATGATGATGTTCATGATCGGCAGAAGCACCACCATAATGATGATGTTCCGCACAGAAGTCATTGACTTCATAAGGCCTCCCTCTGCCGCATGTTTACACGCCAAATTATTACAGATGAACAAAAATGAAAAAATGAAGAACCAAAAACGAAGCTACAGCTCTGGATCCAACTCCGGACTCCGGGCTCCAACACGGAGTTGAAGTTAAAATCTTGGGCAGGTTCAACGACCGTTTTTGTAACACGAACGAAACGAAACGAAACGAAAGAATGGTTCGGAGCTTGGAGCAGAGAGAACCTTCTTTTAGCCGCTTTCAGTGCTGCTGCTTTTGTTGTTGCTGCTTTTGCTGCTGTTGCTATTGCTGCTGCTGTTGTTGTTGTTGTTGTTGCGAATAAGAACGCGAATATCAGGCAAAACAAAGCGAGCGACGATGGCCAACAACTTTCACCAATTTGTTTTGCTTTCGCAGTTCTGGAGACGACGACGACGACACGACGCTGACAGGCAAACGAAAGACTTCGACGACAAACAATTGACAGACATGGCCCAAAGTCAATGAGCCAACGACGCGTTCCACTCCCACTCCCACTCCCAACCTGTATTTGTGGCATATTCTCTGAAGAGTTCTATATGGATTCTACATAAATAGATTTATTTATACATATACTCGTATACATATGTATGTATGTGCATATATTCCTTCTAATATTATTTGGTTATGGCTTTAATAACTTTCCCATTAAAAGCTAATAAAGGCACAGGCCACTTCCGGCCAGAGCGGGGTTCTGGCTTCATTTGATTAGCAGACAAATAGAACGTCACGTTCTGGTCAAGACCCCCTTCCTCTGAAGAGTCACCTCCTCTCACCCGTCCCCATTTTTCCCTTTAGGTCCCCCCGCCCCCCACCACACACACACACACACACACACGCACACCTTTTGCCCCCCTTTGCTAATCAAATGCCTTGTTCAATGTTCTGGAAGTCTCCTCGTCGTCGTCGTCGTCGTATTCTCTGTCGTTTCTGCCTTCTTTCTCTCTCGCTCTCACTCTATCTCTCTCTAGCTCTTCCTCCTCGTCTTGGCTCATGCGTAGCGGTTAGCTTACGGTACTTTTCGTTTTCATTGCACGTCAGCAGCAGCAGCAGCAGCAGCAGAAGCAGAAGCAACAGTGAGCAGAGCAGCGACAGCAGCAGCCGAAGCCGAAGCCGCTGCAGAGCCGCTGAGAATGTTTAGCCTAGATTCGAGCGCAGGTTCGTTGAACTGAACGACGACTTCGGCTCCGACTTGGACTTCGTGCGCGCCTTCGTTTGTCTGCAGTGCTTCCTCTTCTTCATCCACTCATTCTTATGCTGCTTCTGCTGCTGCTGCTGCTGCTCTCTGCTGCTGCTGCTGCCTGGTTGTTCTCGCAAGTTCGTTGCCTGAGTCTTTTGTTTCGGGGTTCGTTTTTTGGGCGTGCAATCAAAAGCCCGCCACTGGTTAAATCATATTAAATGAGCTTTGATTATGAACAAAATTAACAAAACAAAAAAAACAAATGGGTAATCTAATTTTCATGGGAATGTAATATTTAACACGCATACAAAAATAAGAGCAGCAGAAATAGAAATAAAATAGATTAAAATATAGAATTTAAAAAAAGAATAGAACCACAAAAATCTTTTAAATAAATAATAATAATATAATAAATTCAAGTTTATATACATATATATTATTATATTATTTAGTTTAAAATCTGTAGAATAAAATATAGGTAAAAATAATATTATTTCTATTGGAATACAAAAATATAAACCTATATAAATCCCCTGCAAAATAGAAAAATTTAAAAAAAAAAAAGCTTGGGAGGTAAGTAAGGAAAATGGAATTTATATTATCTCAAATATTTGATATTTGACCAAAATATTGTAACAAAATGTAAGCTACATTTTTCGCTCGTTGCAAGTAATAGAAATTCAGTAGCAAAAGTCAGTAAAGAAGAGAAAGAGTTCTGCAAAAAAAAAAAGTAGAAGAAGAAAAGGCAGTAGAGGCAGAGCAAAAAAAGTTGTAGCAGTCGAGCCACAAATGCAGTTGCAGTCGAAGAGCAACCAGAAGGGGGTAGGGGGAGCAGCAGAGGCAGAAGCAGAAGCAGTTAAAGCCAATGACCGCAAGTAACTTACATTTGAAAAATGTGTGCAAAAAGCACAGCGAAAGGAGACTTGCATACAGATGCACCACACACACTCAGAGTGAGAGAGAGAGAGAGAGAGAGAGCGGGAGGTAGACAAGACAGCGAAAGAGAAAGACAGAAAGAGTGAAGAGAGGTAAGAAAGAGCGGTGCAGATGCAGCAGAATATAACAGTACTCGGTGGTAGCTTCGCGATTCTTTTGCTGCCCAAAGATGCAAACCGGTCCCCCCAAAGAAGCATTTTCCAAGAAAATTATCGAGGGAAAGGCGCAAAAAACACACACACACACACACAAAAACAAAACCAAAAAAAATAAAACAGAGTTTTTCCGAGCCAAAGTTCTTTGGCTTTTGGGAAACATTCACCTCCCCATCTTGATGGAGGCAATTTCTGAAATGCAATTATGAAATACATTCCATTTAATTGGCTATTTATGAGACGACAGACGAAGCTGTTTCTCACTTACCCGTCACTCGCTGCTGATGGGCGATTGAGTGAATGTGGGAGGGCATATAAGAACGTACTCGAACGGGCACAGAGCGGCCGCAGAACGGGCGCAGAGCGGGTGCAGAGCGGCCGCAGAACGGGCGCCGAACGGGCCTATTGCTATGTGTTTGGGTCATTCTGGTCAAGTCTTGTCAACTGGAAAAAAAGAGAGGCGAACGAGTATTAGAGGTGCGGAGAATGTGTATGTGGAGGGGAAAGGCATTAGAATCGAAATGAAGATGGGGGCGGGGGTAAATTGAACTTAGATTGGATGCTAAGATGCAACACATAGGAGGAACACACAGCAGGAGGCCTTCCCTTGAACTTCCTTAGTTTCTATTACCAAAACAGTCGGATTTTGTATTGCCCCTGGGATTATGTTTTTCTTTTTTGGCGATAGATGGACAGAACTTTCTGATCTTATACCGATTTTATTACATTGTAAATCGAACTGTAAAAAATTCTAAAATACTCCTAGATAAGTAGATTGTTTCCAGCCATCTTTAGCCGAATGTATATTCCATTTAAAAACAATTTCCTGCACAAATAAATATGAAAAATGCAGCTAGAAATTGAATCAAAGCAAAAACCTCTATCAGAACATTCCCACTCCACGAATCTCTCAATTCTGTTCAGCCCAAACATTCCGATCGTATTGCAAACCTCTCCCAGATTTAGATTTAGATATAGATATTATCTAGGAGCATCCCAACCCACATATCATTCTTATCTGGCCAGCAATCTCCCATCTCGCATTTTCATCGCCGCAGTATAACCTTCTCGGCACCGCAATTGATGTCAAAAATGCATTTTGCTAACCACAAAAAAAAACAACAGCAACAAAAAAAACCTACAAAAATTGCAACTAATTGAAAATTGCTAGCCAAGAAATATCTTTCTTGGGCATAATCATACTCAATAGAAACTGCAGCTGGGAACGCTTCCCAAACGGCAACACAAGACCAAGAAAGAAAAAGAGTTCTAACCACAAAGAAATGGCAGCAGCAGCAGCAGCAACAGCGGCAGCAGCGGCAGCAGCGGCAGAGGCAAGCAAAAAAATGTTGCACAAAAAAGAATTCCCAGTGACCTAATTTTTGTACTTGGATGCAGTTGTTGTTGTTGTTGTTGTTGCTGTTGCTGTTGTTTGTGGCAATTGTTGTTGCTGTTAGCGTTAGCTTCCCATTGTTGTTGCTGCCTGGTGCTGTGGTTCTCTTGTCCCGGAAGTTCTTTGCCTCATGCGCCCGATAGATCGAGGAACTTGTAGCTTGCAAATAACTGAAATTATGCCCCAGCCTTCTACTTCTTGCACCTCAGCCCACCCCGTCTGCCTCTTCGGCTGCCTCTTTCACTAGTTTTTCATCTTCCAAAGAAAAGAGCATTCAAATTATAGAGTACGAAGAGCCGGAGCGATTGGATCGATTCTTTTTGGTGCGGGGTGGTGGTATTACTCTGAATTTCCATAGAACGTTTTGCCCATGGGCGATTTTGTGCAACGCAAACTTTGTTCGAGTTTCCCATTGAGACGAATTTCCTTTGCCCCAGAGCCAAATATGGAAAATTGGCAAGTTTCCTCTCTCTCTCTCTCCCTTTTTTTTATAGATCCCCACACATTCCCCTAGCTCTATACATTTCTCTCTCTGTTTCGCTCTCCTTTGTTTTGTTCTCATCTGTCAATTGTTGCTCACTTTGTATGCTGTAACAGGAGCGTAATAAACACTCGCCTAACGGTGCTTTTCTCTATATATATGTATATATGTATGTGTATGTGTTGTTGTTTCTTTTTGCAACCAGAGAGTGTGTGCAACTGCCACAGCAGCAAAAACAACGAGCACAGGCCAGAACGAATGACTGGAAAAGCCAGAGAACTGTTTGCTGTTCGCTCCGCTAAGTGAAATGCTGCACTGAAGTGCATTATAACCGTACATTTGCTCACTCACACACACACACACACAGTTGCTCACTCACAGATACATAGATAGATGCATGTGCTCTTAGTAGAGCTATGCAATTTTCCACTTTTTGCTTTTAACGTGGCTTGAATACGGATTCTGCTGCCTTGAGAAAAGGCCAAGCGACGCAGAGACTTACATTGCTTATGGGGCAGTTCTTTTTTTGGGTAACTTGAAAAAGTATTATAGATATATGGTAGTTTTTTGTATGACTAGCACCCAGATATAGTAAATATGAGAAGGAACTCTTGTTTAAAACGATCGTAGACCGTTTACTAGAAGGATTTTCTATTCTACTCTTGGGCGAGCAGTATTCCTTGCTTGCTAAGTTCTTTGAGCCCAATTCAAGATAAATATGCTTGGATTAAAGTAATTTCCACCTATGCAGAACACTCAGTGCAACCAATCCAAAAATATTTCCCTCAAATCTTGCAACAATTTTTGTTTGCGTGGCTTTTTCTTGGCTAGAAGTTTGCCATAAAGTTTAGCGAATTTGATTTTGGACTGCAAGAGAAAGCAGTTTTTTTTCGCTTCTTTCTTTTTCTAGTTGCAACTGCAAATGCCACACCAATACCAATGCGAAGACCGAGAGACCAAGAGACCAAAAGACCGGAGAGTGCGCTGCGCATGCGCAACTCTGTTAGAATGCAATTTTCTGTTTCGCTTCTCTTTCTCTCTGTGCCTATCTGTCTGTGTGTCTGTGTGTCTGTGTGTTTGTGTCTATGTGTGTGTGTGTATCTGTGTTTGAACTTTGAAAAGTGGGTGAATGTACAGTAATGTTTGCTGCATGCTCAAATGCAATGCTGCAAGCCACAACAGCAACAACAAAACGTGGCAAATTCGTGACGTTCTGTCAGGGCCAAAATGGGCAAAAGAAAATCCAAAGGGAGAACAGGGGGGGCCCCACAAGAGGAAATGATTTAGGGTTCTAGCCGATGGCATTTCTCCCATCCCGAAAGATAATTGAATTTTGTACTGTTTGTACAAGTAAATCAATAAAATACGTGAATTATTGTAATTGAAGGAATAGAAATAGGAATAGGAATATAAAACCCCCAATCCAAATACCCACCAAACATCGTTGCCAATTTTCAGTTCTATAAACATACATACATACATAGCAAAGCTGCAAAGCGAATGCACATTTATTGGAGTTTTATTTATAATGATTAAAACAAATATTCAAACACATTTAAGTATTCTTCTACGCTACGAAAGGTTCAATAGTGGAATAGAAAATATACAACGACTATCCATTCGGTTTTTAGTTAAAGATAAATTGATAGGGAAAAATCCACAAAATAACAACAAAAAATAAATGTATCTTTTAATATTTAATATACATTAAAATATATATTTTAAATCAGTAATCAGTCAAGTTATTTGCATACAAACACTCAAAGAAAATAGAATTTTCATCCCAGAGTAAAAATATTAAGATTAAAACTGCTTTACTCACTTTTCAAAAATACTATGAAAATATTTGATCAAAATATATTGAATATTTTGCATTAATAGAATTTAAAGTGTTTTATATTTAGATTAAACATAGCAAAAAAAAACCTTTCAAATTTTACTTTGTTTTTTTTATATAATTTTATTAGGAGTTTGCTTTTCTATCAGTTTGGTTGAATCTGCCCCACTTAGAAGTCCCATTGCCTTAGGGTCTTATAAATTGAATTGAAAGAAGAGTAAAAATTGTATAGACGAACTCAAACTGCATTTAACTTTGAAATAAATATAATAAAATAACTATTACAGCACAATAAATACAATATTTTGATTTAGATGTGATATAAACATACAAGTTATGGTTATATGAAGTTATACACATATATTTTATATGTATAATATTTCTTTAGCCTCATTTTATAGGTGATTGCCTTTGGTTTTGTTGTTGTTGTTGCTTTTGCTGCTGCTGCTGCTGTTGTTGCCCCGTGTGTTCCATCTGCTGTTGAAGGCCACGGTAATCTTGAACTGTTTTATAAATTGGCACACTTATGCAAAGTCAACGACTCGTCGCCGCCTGCTTTCCTCTCTCTCTCTCTCTCTCTCTCTCTATACATCAGTCTCTCTTCCTCTTAGTGCTGCCCCTCTATCCACATCACATCACGAAGTGGCAGAAAAACAGTTAACTGACTTCGTCGCTCGTTGAGCTTCGTGTGGATAGCCGAAAGCCCAGCTCAAGCAAGCTCTCTCTGTCTGTCTGCGAGAGTGTATGTGTTTGTGTGTGTGTGTGTGTGTGTGGAGTTGCATAACTTTCATGCCATCGCGCAGCCAGCATGAACGAAGCGCCACAAAAGTTCATTCGCCTCGTGCACTCCATTCCGTTTGGTCTTCCTCTGCCAATCCTCCACCTCCGCTGCCTCCTCGCCGCTTTGGACTCTGCCTCCACCATCCATTGCCAACATTTCCCTCTCGCTCTCTCGCATCTGTCTGGCACTGGCACTGGCACTGGCTCTGACTCTCCTTCTTGTTGTTGTTTTCATTCTTTTTCCGTCTTTCAGTTTGCTTTTCTCTTTTTTACAGAGCTGGGCTTTCGTTTGCTTTTGGAAAAAAGTCTTCTCTGTATGTCTGTGTGCGTGTGTGTGTGTCTTGTCTCTTGAAAAAGGAATGTTTGTGACGTTTTTGGGTGAATGTTGCTTTCGGGCAAGAAAGAGAGAAAGAGAAAGAAAGAGCGTCAGTGAAAGAGGAGCTTCGATGGAGAGGCTGGAGAGATGTCGTCGTCGTCGTCGTCGTCGTCGTCGTCGATCTGTGTGCAGCATTGTTAAAGGTCAGTTCTCTTACCTAACTTTGATTGCATTTCTGTCTTCCTATCTCCCCCCCTCTCTTGTTTTTCTGTTGGTTTTCTTGGGAATTTCTGTGTTTGATGTTGATCAATAGCGTTTCTGTTTTTGTTTTTGTTTTTTCGGGCAAGCAGCAAAAAGGGTTCGTTCGATTATTAGTAAACCAAAGTTAATAGCATTCAAAAGGTGCCAAAGGTAAACACAAATTCTCAAGTGGCCGTTGGAAAATTGAATTGAACATTGCATAAGTATGGAAATATGAGTGGTCCTGCTGGAAATGAATAGAGTGTGTTCCAGTGTTCCAGTGTGCTGCACTCTAAAAATACAATCAGAATTAGCCTGGGAATCGTCGAATTTATGTTACCAACACACAGCACAAAGTCAAGCTATCACGCCAGCCAAATGGGTTAAAACAATTAAAACAGATTACCCAACAAAAGGCATTCAACTCTATGGAGAATCGGGAGAACTGTAATGTGTACATATGAGTGCTATGTGCTTGTTATACTTACAATAACAATTATTTGTTGAAGCCCACACACAAATATGCATGCATGTAGATGCCTCTCCAGCTCCACTGTACGTGGGGTGCCCCCCCTTTCCATCACAAATCCACAAATGCACGCGAGAGCACACGAACAACTACAATGATGATGGAAAAAAGCTTTCAAATTGCTTAGAACAAAATCGAAACGAAAAATAAAAAAAAAAACAAACTGCATTCGTGAGGCCCACCCAGCAAATGCAAATTGTGACGCCCCACACACATGTGCCACGATAGAGAGGGAGAGAGAGAGAGAGAGAGACAGCCCCCATGATGGCCGCGACATTCAACTTGAACTTTTTGCGCATTCGCTCGCGCTTGCTCTCTCACACTCACACACACACACACACAGGCACACAGCAGAGCGCGAGTGCATAGAAAATAATCAAGATCAAGTTTCTTCCGGCATTTTGCACAACAACAAAAACTAGAGCTTTGGCCAAACAGACAGAGAGAGAGAGAGAGAGAGAGAGAGAGCAGGCGAACGAATGAGTGCGCTCGATTTATAGTTGCACGCGAAAGAGAGTCTGTGTCTCGTGTAAAAGAGAGCGCGAACTGCTTGCTTAAGAGAGCTTTACCTTAGCTTTTGTGCGAGTGTATATATGTGTGTGTGTGTGTGTGTTTGCTTTACGGCAAGTGCATTTTCTGTTGCTATCTCTTACTACGTGTATGATGTCACTGATGTTGCCGGTGCTGCTTCCTCTGCCCTTGCCACCCGACACCCTCCCCGCCCCACGCCCACTCAAGGGCTAATGATTTGATTTCCTTTTGCTGCCAACATTTAGCTTCGAATTTTCATATATTTTTTATATTGAATAATTTTTACTGAAGCTTTTCTTTGCTTGCTGATATTTTATAGATTCTCAGTTTTGTTTTCCTTGCTTTCAGTATAGACAGACTTTTCTGGGGCCTAGCTTTTTCTTCTCCTTCTTCTCCTCTACTTCTTCTCTTCTTGCTTAAATCTTGCATTTTTGGTTTCCTTTTTATTTGAGTCAATAATTTTGCTTGACATTTTTAAGCAGTTTTCCATTTCTGTCCAAAATCTGGCAGACTCATTTTCACTCGGGAAAGCGCTGCTATATGTGAAATTCTTGGAAAAGTCGAAAACACACTTGCAACAGCAACAGCAGCAGCAGCAGCAACAGCAGCAGCAACAACAGCGTCATCGTGGCAAGCATTGAACTCGATTTTGTTTTCATTGCCGCCTGAATTTCTAAAACGCAGCTAATTAGTCGAGAGTGTTGCCTCTGCCACTGCCTCAACCACTGCTGGCGTTGCACTTGCAACGTTGTTGCTTGCTGCTGCTTCTCTAGCTGTGTTCCACTTTTCTGGCAGTTTTCCACTTTTCCCCCAGTCAGTGGTGCGACTGCTGGTGGTGCTGCTGCTGCTGCTGCTGCCTGCCTGCCGCTGTCTGCTGCAGATTTCACACGCGGCCAAGCAATTCATCATAAAAATTATTGTAAACTGCAGTCAATTGGCAACAGCGGAGGGGCTGGGCGGGGCGGACCAGGCCGGGCCGTGCGGCACTGGCAAGATGTTTGCTTAAAACCGAAATGAAAATAAGTTTTTCCAAGTCCAAGACCAAGACCACGGACCCAGGCCGTTGCCGTTGCCGTTGTCGTAGCCTACCGAAGCGACTGCGGCCGCGGCCGCGCCTTGTGTGTGTTTGTTTAAATAAAATGAAAGTTTTTGTTTTTGCTTTTTTTTGCTTTTGGCGAACGCGCGCGCCAATGTTTGACACACATAGAAGGCGGCAGTCCATCAGTTAGTCAGTCAGTCAGGCAGTCAGTCAGTCAGTCTATAAGTCTATCATCAGTTGTTTAGTGCATCAGTTTTTCAGTTGGTCTTGTCTCTCAGTCTGTTAGTGGAACGTGGCAGCAGACTTTGTTTTAGTCAAAGACTTGCAACGGTCGTTGCCGTTTCGATTTTGCTGTCTTTGCGGTGGTTTTTCTTTCCGTGGCATTATGATTTCATTTTCTAATCGAGTTCGTCTTCGGCTTGATATCGTTTTCCAAGCAGATTTCATTCCGCGTTGGTCAACAAAGAAAAGCGAGCGCGCGATGCGATGCGAAATAAAATCACGCATACGCCGCGTATGACGAAAGTGAAATAGGCAAGGCGCGAGCCATAAAACGAAGGCCCAAAACGAAGCCAACTTAAAGAGAAACAGGGAGAGACAGAGAGCGAAAGGCCTATACAGTGGGGAAGGTAAAGAAAAATAGAAAGAGAAAGAGTCTGAAGAGGGAAGAGGGAGAGGGAGAGGGAGAGAGCGGAGTACAGCTAGAACGGTAGCAACCGCTTCACTTTTTTTTTCGGCAGTTCAACAAACTTTGGGCACCAAAAGAAGAAGGGAACTTGGGTCAATAAACTACGAAAGCCGGCACGATGGAGATCGTTAGATGGATGATGATGTTGATGGTGCTGAAGATGAGCCCAGTCTTTTGTTTGGGGCAATACGCATATAAAGAAATGCCATAGAGCGGGGTCAATGACAGAGAGGCGCCGGCACAATAAACTAATGGTAAGGTGGAGGCCGCATCCGTGAAAATATTGAAATTAAATGGTTCGGTAATATACACATGTATGAAAACTGCAGGAACATTTGTGTAAACAATAAAAACGACTAGATACGTTAAAATTAATAGTTAAGAGCATTTATACATTTTGAAAATTACGCATAATTCGATTTAACATTTTCAAATTCAAATTGAAACCGCCTTAATGAGTTTACACTGAAACTCCAGCAGATGGCGCTCGTGAGCAAACAAAATTGCCCTCTATTGCCAAAATATGTGTAACTCTTCATATCGATATAGCGCCTACCGATATTTCGCCCACCGAACTTGATCGATTCGTGTAAAAAACAGAAATTTCAAAACATTTAAAATATATTTTATATTTGATATGATATGAACATATGTGTATATATATTTATTTATGTCGCTAAGATGATAGCCTTTTCCAGGATTAGACTTCTAGATGAAGGATCGAACTGCGCGTATAGCGGTATTATGGTAGAGGGAAGCCAGAACAACCTTCGCAGCCTGCATGGCTCGCAAGGGCTTATCGTAGATCATACCTTTAATATGGTAAAATGGGAAATTGCATTGTAATTGTTTCTCTGCTCACACAACCGGTTCAACATCTCTCACCTGTTCAAGGAGCTCATGCATGCATATTGCCTTTGTCTTCTTCAATTGGCATCCTCTGACTTCCCGATTTCATGATTTCCGGCTATTGGCTTCTCGGAGTTCAGCCTAAGAGTATAGGGGTATATTAGATTTGTGGTGATAGCGGATGTGTGTAACGCCCAGAAGGAAGCGTTTCCGACCCCATAAAGTATATACATATATTCTTGATCAGCATCAATTGCCGAGTCGGTATAGCCATGTCTGTCTGTCCGTCCGTCCGTCTGTCCGTCTTCCCGTCTTCATTTGCGCCTATATCTCAAAGACTATTAAAGCTAGTGCAACCAAACTTTGTATCCAGGCTTCTGTGTTATCACACTACTCCGAATGTATTTCAAAATTTCGCCCCGCCCACTTCCGCCCACACAAAGGACGAAAATCTGTGGCATGCACAATTTTAAAGATACGAAAAAACTAAAAACGCAGAATCATAGAGAATGATCATATCTATCATAGTGTTGAATTTGAATCTGTGGAATCTACAATTTGTAAGATACGAGAAAACGAAAAACGCAGAATTATGGAAAATACCCGTATCTATCAGATTGCCGAATCTGGATCATATCGGATCATTATTATAGCCAGAAGGAACAAATTAAATTTCAGTGGCTACCCAACGAGAGCCAAGCGATTCCCTCTCTCTCTCTCACACACTTCCATGTCTCTTGTATGTGTATGTGTATGTGTAACTACATGCATGTGTATGTAAAAATGTAGCAGCCGATGTAAAAATTATATGTAAATAAAAATGGAAACATATAAATTCTAAAATATAAAAATCTTCCATTTTGGCCAAAATTTAATTCGTCTATTTTGCAAACATGTAATTAATTTAATAAATCGTAAGCTCATATGTATACATAAATACTCACAACGTTCCTTCTCGTTTTTCCATTAATATTTCCGGGAAAAGCACCACCTCCAACATTTTGAGATATAATAATGCAGTATCTCTTCCATATGTAATTTATATATAATTTTGTATGAGAAAAACACATATATCTTTTTAATTTGTAAACTTTGTTTTAAATAAAATGTATATGCTATTAAAATATATGATTAATTCGTAAACTTTGTTTTTAATATTTTTTATCCATTTTTTTTTTAAATTCAAAATTTTTATTCTAAAGCCGGAATTGTAGATGTTTTCTCGACGAACTGTTCCGAATGACTGAAATATTTATTTCCTGGTGGCTTGAGCTAAACTTTTTAATCTGAATAAGTTTGACGTATAACACGATGCAGGGTTAATTCTACTAAATGCTTATTCATCTAGGGTTTTAAACAGTATTGTTGAACTACGAGTATAGCACAAAATCGACTTGTAACATTAGCGTGTAGTTGCCATGAAAAGTTCCTCAATTTTGCCCTTTTTGTTTAGATATATCTCGGCTATACAGTGTCCGATCTAGGCACTGAATAAACAATCTAAAAAAAAGAGTCACTAAACTTAACCAATCTTGTAGACAATTGATTCATCAATCGTATAAATTTATGTGTTCAGGCCAGAGGGTCCTAGTTAGCTAGGAATATATTATTAAACAGAATATTCAAAACGAGTAATATGATTTTCATTTATATTTTTGTGCGGTATATTTTTAAAATGAGCCCATAATTTTCGGTATATTTCTGATGGTCGGACGGTATATTTTATCGATAATTCCGGGGTCACACTGGTAGCATCTCTATTTTGACTTAATTTAGGAAAGAAAACAAACAAAAATACACATTAAGCACGAAATGAGTTCGCCAACAAGTAAGAATGCCAGCGAAACGAACGGGAATAAGCCGAAAAAGTCGGGTTTTCAAATTCAAATTGAAACCACCTTAATGAGTTTACACTGAAACTCCAGCAGATGGCGATCGTGAGCAAACAAATTGCCCTCTATTGCCAAAATATGTGTAACTCTTCATATCGATATAGCGCCAATCGATATAACGCCTATCGATATTTCGCCCACCGAACTTGATCGATTCGTGTAAAAAACAGAAATTTCAAAACATTTAATATATATTTTATATTTGATATGATATGAACAAATGTGTATATGTATTTATTTATGTCGCTAAGATGATTGCCTTTTCCAGGATTAGACTTCTAGATGAAGGATCGAACTGCGCGTATAGCGGTGTTATGGTAGAGGGAAGCCAGAACAACCTTCGCAGCATGCATGGCTCGCAAGGGCTTATCGTAGATCATACCTTTAATATGGTAAAATGGGAAATTGCATTGTAATTGTTTCTCTGCTCACACAACCGGTTCAACATCTCTCACCTGTTCAAGGAGCTCATGCATGCATATTGCCTTTGTCTTCTTCAATTGGCATCCTATGACTTCCCGATTTCATGATTTCCGGCTATTGGCTTCTCGGAGTTCGGCCTAAGAGTATAGGGGTATATTAGATTTGTGGTGATAGCGGATGTGTGTAACGCCCAGAAGGAAGCGTTTCCGACCCCATAAAGTATATACATATATTCTTGATCAGCATCAATTGCCGAGTCGGTATAGCCATGTCTGTCTGTCCGTCCATCCGTCTGTCCGTCTTCCCGTCTTCATTTGCGCCTATATCTCAAAGACTATTAAAGCTAGTGCAACCAAACTTTGTATCCAGGCTTCTGTGTTATCACACTACTCCGAATGTATTTCAAAATTTCGCCCCGCCCACTTCCGCCCACACAAAGGACGAAAATCTGTGGCATGCACAATTTTAAAGATACGAAAAAACTAAAAACGCAGAATCATAGAGAATGATCATATCTATCATAGTGTTGAATTTGAATCTGTGGAATCTACAATTTGTAAGATACGAGAAAACGAAAAACGCAGAATTATGGAAAATACCCGTATCTATCAGATTGCCGAATCTGGATCATATCGGATCATTATTATAGCCAGAAGGAACAAATTAAATTTCAGTGGCTACCCAACGAGAGCCAAGCGATTCCCTCTCTCTCTCTCACACACTTCCATGTCTCTTGTATGTGTATGTGTATGTGTAACTACATGCATGTGTATGTAAAAATGTAACAGCCGATGTAAAAACGATATGTAAATAAAAATGGAAACATAAATTCTAAAATATAAAAATCTTCCATTTTGGCCAAAATTTAATTCGTCTATTTTGCAAACATGTAATTAATTTAATAAATCGTAAGCTCATATGTATACATAAATACTCACAACGTTCCTTCTCGTTTTTCCATTAATATTTCCGGGAAAAGCACCACCTCCAACATTTTGAGATATAATAATGCAGTATCTCTTCCAAATGTAATTTATATATAATTTTGTATGAGAAAAACACATATATCTTTTTAATTTGTAAACTTTGTTTTAAATAAAATGTATATGCTATTAAAATATATGATTAATTCGTAAACTTTGTTTTTAATATTTTTTATCCATTTTTTTTTTAAATTCAAAATTTTTATTCTAAAGCCGGAATTGTAGATGTTTTCTCGACGAACTGTTCCGAATGACTGAAATATTTATTTCCTGGTGGCTTGAGCTAAACTTTTTAATCTGAATAAGTTTGACGTATAACACGATGCAGTGTTAATTCTACTAAATGCTTATTCATCTAGGGTTTTAAACAGTATTGTTGAACTACGAGTATAGCACAAAATCGACTTGTAACATTAGCGTGTAGTTGCCATGAAAAGTTCCTCAATTTTGCCCTTTTTGTTTAGATATATCTCGGCTATACAGTGTCCGATCTAGGCACTGAATAAACAATCTAAAAAAAAGAGTCACTAAACTTAACCAATCTTGTAGACAATTGATTCATCAATCGTATAAATTTATGTGTTCAGGCCAGAGGGTCCTAGTTAGCTAGGAATATATTATTAAACAGAATATTCAAAACGAGTAATATGATTTTCATTTATATTTTTGTGCGGTATATTTTTAAAATGAGCCCATAATTTTCGGTATATTTCTGATGGTCGGACGGTATATTTTATCGATAATTCCGGGGTCACACTGGTAGCATCTCTATTTTGACTTAATTTAGGAAAGAAAACAAACAAAAATACACATTAAGCACGAAATGAGTTCGCCAACAAGTAAGAATGCCAGCGAAACGAACGGGAATAAGCCGAAAAAGTCGGGTTTTCAAATTCAAATTGAAACCACCTTAATGAGTTTACACTGAAACTCCAGCAGATGGCGATCGTGAGCAAACAAATTGCCCTCTATTGCCAAAATATGTGTAACTCTTCATATCGATATAGCGCCAATCGATATAACGCCTATCGATATTTCGCCCACCGAACTTGATCGATTCGTGTAAAAAACAGAAATTTCAAAACATTTAAAATATATTTTATATTTGATATGATATGAACATATGTGTATATATATTTATTTATGTCGCTAAGATGATAGCCTTTTCCAGGATTAGACTTCTAGATGAAGGATCGAACTGCGCGTATAGCGGTATTATGGTAGAGGAAAGCCAGAACAACCTTCGCAGCCTGCATGGCTCGCAAGGGCTTATCGTAGATCATACCTTTAATATGGTAAAATGGGAAATTGCATTGTAATTGTTTCTCTGCTCACACAACCGGTTCAACATCTCTCACCTGTTCAAGGAGCTCATGCATGCATATTGCCTTTGTCTTCTTCAATTGGCATCCTCTGACTTCCCGATTTCATGATTTCCGGCTATTGGCTTCTCGGAGTTCAGCCTAAGAGTATAGGGGTATATTAGATTTGTGGTGATAGCGGATGTGTGTAACGCCCAGAAGGAAGCGTTTCCGACCCCATAAAGTATATACATATATTCTTGATCAGCATCAATTGCCGAGTCGGTATAGCCATGTCTGTCTGTCCGTCCGTCCGTCTGTCCGTCTTCCCGTCTTCATTTGCGCCTATATCTCAAAGACTATTAAAGCTAGTGCAACCAAACTTTGTATCCAGGCTTCTGTGTTATCACACTACTCCGAATGTATTTCAAAATTTCGCCCCGCCCACTTCCGCCCACACAAAGGACGAAAATCTGTGGCATGCACAATTTTAAAGATACGAAAAAACTAAAAACGCAGAATCATAGAGAATGATCATATCTATCATAGTGTTGAATTTGAATCTGTGGAATCTACAATTTGTAAGATACGAGAAAACGAAAAACGCAGAATTATGGAAAATACCCGTATCTATCAGATTGCCGAATCTGGATCATATCGGATCATTATTATAGCCAGAAGGAACAAATTAAATTTCAGTGGCTACCCAACGAGAGCCAAGCGATTCCCTCTCTCTCTCTCACACACTTCCATGTCTCTTGTATGTGTATGTGTATGTGTAACTACATGCATGTGTATGTAAAAATGTAGCAGCCGATGTAAAAATTATATGTAAATAAAAATGGAAACATATAAATTCTAAAATATAAAAATCTTCCATTTTGGCCAAAATTTAATTCGTCTATTTTGCAAACATATAATTAATTTAATAAATCGTAAGCTCATATGTATACATAAATACTCACAACGTTCCTTCTCGTTTTTCCAGTAATATTTCCGGGAAAAGCACCACCTCCAACATTTTGAGATATAATAATGCAGTATCTCTTCCAAATGTAATTTATATATAATTTTGTATGAGAAAAACACATATATCTTTTTAATTTGTAAACTTTGTTTTAAATAAAATGTATATGCTATTAAAATATATGATTAATTCGTAAACTTTGTTTTTAATATTTTTTATCCATTTTTTTTTTAAATTCAAAATTTTTATTCTAAAGTCCGGAATTGTAGATGTTTTCTCGACGAACTGTTCCGAATGACTGAAATATTTATTTCCTGGTGGCTTGAGCTAAACTTTTTAATCTGAATAAGTTTGACGTATAACACGATGCAGTGTTAATTCTACTAAATGCTTATTCATCTAGGGTTTTAAACAGTATTGTTGAACTACGAGTATAGCACAAAATCGACTTGTAACATTAGCGTGTAGTTGCCATGAAAAGTTCCTCAATTTTGCCCTTTTTGTTTAGATATATCTCGGCTATACAGTGTCCGATCTAGGCACTGAATAAACAATCTAAAAAAAAGAGTCACTAAACTTAACCAATCTTGTAGACAATTGATTCATCAATCGTATAAATTTATGTGTTCAGGCCAGAGGGTCCTAGTTAGCTAGGAATATATTATTAAACAGAATATTCAAAACGAGTAATATGATTTTCATTTATATTTTTGTGCGGTATATTTTTAAAATGAGCCCATAATTTTCGGTATATTTCTGATGGTCGGACGGTATATTTTATCGATAATTCCGGGGTCACACTGGTAGCATCTCTATTTTGACTTAATTTAGGAAAGAAAACAAACAAAAATACACATTAAGCACGAAATGAGTTCGCCAACAAGTAAGAATGCCAGCGAAACGAACGGGAATAAGCCGAAAAAGTCGGGTTTTCAAATTCAAATTGAAACCACCTTAATGAGTTTACACTGAAACTCCAGCAGATGGCGATCGTGAGCAAACAAATTGCCCTCTATTGCCAAAATATGTGTAACTCTTCATATCGATATAGCGCCAATCGATATAACGCCTATCGATATTTCGCCCACCGAACTTGATCGATTCGTGTAAAAAACAGAAATTTCAAAACATTTAATATATATTTTATATTTGATATGATATGAACAAATGTGTATATGTATTTATTTATGTCGCTAAGATGATTGCCTTTTCCAGGATTAGACTTCTAGATGAAGGATCGAACTGCGCGTATAGCGGTGTTATGGTAGAGGGAAGCCAGAACAACCTTCGCAGCATGCATGGCTCGCAAGGGCTTATCGTAGATCATACCTTTAATATGGTAAAATGGGAAATTGCATTGTAATTGTTTCTCTGCTCACACAACCGGTTCAACATCTCTCACCTGTTCAAGGAGCTCATGCATGCATATTGCCTTTGTCTTCTTCAATTGGCATCCTCTGACTTCCCGATTTCATGATTTCCGGCTATTGGCTTCTCGGAGTTCGGCCTAAGAGTATAGGGGTATATTAGATTTGTGGTGATAGCGGATGTGTGTAACGCCCAGAAGGAAGCGTTTCCGACCCCATAAAGTATATATATTCTTGATCAACATCAATTGCCGAGTCGATATAGCCATGTCTGTCTGTCCGTCTGTCCGTCTTCCCGTCTTTATTTGCGCCTATATCTCAAAGACTATTAAAGCTAGTGCAACCAAACTTTGTATCCAGGCTTCTGTGTTATCACACTACTCCGAATGTATTTCAAAATTTCGCCCCGCCCACTTCCGCCCACACAAAGGACGAAAATCTGTGGCATGCACAATTTTAAAGATACGAAAAAACTAAAAACGCAGAATCATAGAGAATGATCATATCTATCATAGTGTTGAATTTGAATCTGTGGAATCTACAATTTGTAAGATACGAGAAAACGAAAAACGCAGAATTATGGAAAATACCCGTATCTATCAGATTGCCGAATCTGGATCATATCGGATCATTATTATAGCCAGAAGGAACAAATTAAATTTCAGTGGCTACCCAACGAGAGCCAAGCGATTCCCTCTCTCTCTCTCACACACTTCCATGTCTCTTGTATGTGTATGTGTATGTGTAACTACATGCATGTGTATGTAAAAATGTAGCAGCCGATGTAAAAATTATATGTAAATAAAAATGGAAACATATAAATTCTAAAATATAAAAATCTTCCATTTTGGCCAAAATTTAATTCGTCTATTTTGCAAACATATAATTAATTTAATAAATCGTAAGCTCATATGTATACATAAATACTCACAACGTTCCTTCTCGTTTTTCCATTAATATTTCCGGGAAAAGCACCACCTCCAACATTTTGAGATATAATAATGCAGTATCTCTTCCAAATGTAATTTATATATAATTTTGTATGAGAAAAACACATATATCTTTTTAATTTGTAAACTTTGTTTTAAATAAAATGTATATGCTATTAAAATATATGATTAATTCGTAAACTTTGTTTTTAATATTTTTTATCCATTTTTTTTTTAAATTCAAAATTTTTATTCTAAAGCCGGAATTGTAGATGTTTTCTCGACGAACTGTTCCGAATGACTGAAATATTTATTTCCTGGTGGCTTGAGCTAAACTTTTTAATCTGAATAAGTTTGACGTATAACACGATGCAGTGTTAATTCTACTAAATGCTTATTCATCTAGGGTTTTAAACAGTATTGTTGAACTACGAGTATAGCACAAAATCGACTTGTAACATTAGCGTGTAGTTGCCATGAAAAGTTCCTCAATTTTGCCCTTTTTGTTTAGATATATCTCGGCTATACAGTGTCCGATCTAGGCACTGAATAAACAATCTAAAAAAAAGAGTCACTAAACTTAACCAATCTTGTAGACAATTGATTCATCAATCGTATAAATTTATGTGTTCAGGCCAGAGGGTCCTAGTTAGCTAGGAATATATTATTAAACAGAATATTCAAAACGAGTAATATGATTTTCATTTATATTTTTGTGCGGTATATTTTTAAAATGAGCCCATAATTTTCGGTATATTTCTGATGGTCGGACGGTATATTTTATCGATAATTCCGGGGTCACACTGGTAGCATCTCTATTTTGACTTAATTTAGGAAAGAAAACAAACAAAAATACACATTAAGCACGAAATGAGTTCGCCAACAAGTAAGAATGCCAGCGAAACGAACGGGAATAAGCCGAAAAAGTCGGGTTTTCAAATTCAAATTGAAACCACCTTAATGAGTTTACACTGAAACTCCAGCAGATGGCGATCGTGAGCAAACAAATTGCCCTCTATTGCCAAAATATGTGTAACTCTTCATATCGATATAGCGCCAATCGATATAACGCCTATCGATATTTCGCCCACCGAACTTGATCGATTCGTGTAAAAAACAGAAATTTCAAAACATTTAATATATATTTTATATTTGATATGATATGAACAAATGTGTATATGTATTTATTTATGTCGCTAAGATGATTGCCTTTTCCAGGATTAGACTTCTAGATGAAGGATCGAACTGCGCGTATAGCGGTGTTATGGTAGAGGGAAGCCAGAACAACCTTCGCAGCCTGCATGGCTCGCAAGGGCTTATCGTAGATCATACCTTTAATATGGTAAAATGGGAAATTGCATTGTAATTGTTTCTCTGCTCACACAACCGGTTCAACATCTCTCACCTGTTCAAGGAGCTCATGCATGCATATTGCCTTTGTCTTCTTCAATTGGCATCCTCTGACTTCCCGATTTCATGATTTCCGGCTATTGGCTTCTCGGAGTTCAGCCTAAGAGTATAGGGGTATATTAGATTTGTGGTGATAGCGGATGTGTGTAACGCCCAGAAGGAAGCGTTTCCGACCCCATAAAGTATATACATATATTCTTGATCAGCATCAATTGCCGAGTCGGTATAGCCATGTCTGTCCGTCCGTCCGTCTGTCCGTCTTCCCGTCTTCATTTGCGCCTATATCTCAAAGACTATTAAAGCTAGTGCAACCAAACTTTGTATCCAGGCTTCTGTGTTATCACACTACTCCGAATGTATTTCAAAATTTCGCCCCGCCCACTTCCGCCCACACAAAGGACGAAAATCTGTGGCATGCACAATTTTAAAGATACGAAAAAACTAAAAACGCAGAATCATAGAGAATGATCATATCTATCATAGTGTTGAATTTGAATCTGTGGAATCTACAATTTGTAAGATACGAGAAAACGAAAAACGCAGAATTATGGAAAATACCCGTATCTATCAGATTGCCGAATCTGGATCATATCGGATCATTATTATAGCCAGAAGGAACAAATTAAATTTCAGTGGCTACCCAACGAGAGCCAAGCGATTCCCTCTCTCTCTCTCACACACTTCCATGTCTCTTGTATGTGTATGTGTATGTGTAACTACATGCATGTGTATGTAAAAATGTAACAGCCGATGTAAAAACGATATGTAAATAAAAATGGAAACATATAAATTCTAAAATATAAAAATCTTCCATTTTGGCCAAAATTTAATTCGTCTATTTTGCAAACATGTAATTAATTTAATAAATCGTAAGCTCATATGTATACATAAATACTCACAACGTTCCTTCTCGTTTTTCCATTAATATTTCCGGGAAAAGCACCACCTCCAACATTTTGAGATATAATAATGCAGTATCTCTTCCAAATGTAATTTATATATAATTTTGTATGAGAAAAACACATATATCTTTTTAATTTGTAAACTTTGTTTTAAATAAAATGTATATGCTATTAAAATATATGATTAATTCGTAAACTTTGTTTTTAATATTTTTTATCCATTTTTTTTTTAAATTCAAAATTTTTATTCTAAAGCCGGAATTGTAGATGTTTTCTCGACGAACTGTTCCGAATGACTGAAATATTTATTTCCTGGTGGCTTGAGCTAAACTTTTTAATCTGAATAAGTTTGACGTATAACACGATGCAGGGTTAATTCTACTAAATGCTTATTCATCTAGGGTTTTAAACAGTATTGTTGAACTACGAGTATAGCACAAAATCGACTTGTAACATTAGCGTGTAGTTGCCATGAAAAGTTCCTCAATTTTGCCCTTTTTGTTTAGATATATCTCGGCTATACAGTGTCCGATCTAGGCACTGAATAAACAATCTAAAAAAAAGAGTCACTAAACTTAACCAATCTTGTAGACAATTGATTCATCAATCGTATAAATTTATGTGTTCAGGCCAGAGGGTCCTAGTTAGCTAGGAATATATTATTAAACAGAATATTCAAAACGAGTAATATGATTTTCATTTATATTTTTGTGCGGTATATTTTTAAAATGAGCCCATAATTTTCGGTATATTTCTGATGGTCGGACGGTATATTTTATCGATAATTCCGGGGTCACACTGGTAGCATCTCTATTTTGACTTAATTTAGGAAAGAAAACAAACAAAAATACACATTAAGCACGAAATGAGTTCGCCAACAAGTAAGAATGCCAGCGAAACGAACGGGAATAAGCCGAAAAAGTCGGGTTTTCAAATTCAAATTGAAACCACCTTAATGAGTTTACACTGAAACTCCAGCAGATGGCGATCGTGAGCAAACAAATTGCCCTCTATTGCCAAAATATGTGTAACTCTTCATATCGATATAGCGCCAATCGATATAACGCCTATCGATATTTCGCCCACCGAACTTGATCGATTCGTGTAAAAAACAGAAATTTCAAAACATTTAATATATATTTTATATTTGATATGATATGAACAAATGTGTATATGTATTTATTTATGTCGCTAAGATGATTGCCTTTTCCAGGATTAGACTTCTAGATGAAGGATCGAACTGCGCGTATAGCGGTGTTATGGTAGAGGGAAGCCAGAACAACCTTCGCAGCATGCATGGCTCGCAAGGGCTTATCGTAGATCATACCTTTAATATGGTAAAATGGGAAATTGCATTGTAATTGTTTCTCTGCTCACACAACCGGTTCAACATCTCTCACCTGTTCAAGGAGCTCATGCATGCATATTGCCTTTGTCTTCTTCAATTGGCATCCTATGACTTCCCGATTTCATGATTTCCGGCTATTGGCTTCTCGGAGTTCGGCCTAAGAGTATAGGGGTATATTAGATTTGTGGTGATAGCGGATGTGTGTAACGCCCAGAAGGAAGCGTTTCCGACCCCATAAAGTATATATATTCTTGATCAACATCAATTGCCGAGTCGATATAGCCATGTCTGTCTGTCCGTCTGTCCGTCTTCCCGTCTTTATTTGCGCCTATATCTCAAAGACTATTAAAGCTAGTGCAACCAAACTTTGTATCCAGGCTTCTGTGTTATCACACTACTCCGAATGTATTTCAAAATTTCGCCCCGCCCACTTCCGCCCACACAAAGGACGAAAATCTGTGGCATGCACAATTTTAAAGATACGAAAAAACTAAAAACGCAGAATCATAGAGAATGATCATATCTATCATAGTGTTGAATTTGAATCTGTGGAATCTACAATTTGTAAGATACGAGAAAACGAAAAACGCAGAATTATGGAAAATACCCGTATCTATCAGATTGCCGAATCTGGATCATATCGGATCATTATTATAGCCAGAAGGAACAAATTAAATTTCAGTGGCTACCCAACGAGAGCCAAGCGATTCCCTCTCTCTCTCTCACACACTTCCATGCCTCTTGTATGTGTATGTGTAACTTCATGCATGTGTATGTAAAAATGTAGCAGCCGACTTAAAAATTATATGTAAATAAAAATGGAAACATATAAATTCTAAAATATAAAAATCTTCCATTTTGGCCAAAATTTAATTCGTCTATTTTGCAAACATATAATTAATTTAATAAATCGTAAGCTCATATGTATACATAAATACTCACAACGTTCCTTCTCGTTTTTCCATTAATATTTCCGGGAAAAGCACCACCTCCAACATTTTGAGATATAATAATGCAGTATCTCTTCCATATGTAATTTATATATAATTTTGTATGAGAAAAACACATATATCTTTTTAATTTGTAAACTTTGTTTTAAATAAAATGTATATGCTATTAAAATATATGATTAATTCGTAAACTTTGTTTTTAATATTTTTTATCCATTTTTTTTTTAAATTCAAAATTTTTATTCTAAAGTCCGGAATTGTAGATGTTTTCTCGACGAACTGTTCCGAATGACTGAAATATTTATTTCCTGGTGGCTTGAGCTAAACTTTTTAATCTGAATAAGTTTGACGTATAACACGATGCAGTGTTAATTCTACTAAATGCTTATTCATCTAGGGTTTTAAACAGTATTGTTGAACTACGAGTATAGCACAAAATCGACTTGTAACATTAGCGTGTAGTTGCCATGAAAAGTTCCTCAATTTTGCCCTTTTTGTTTAGATATATCTCGGCTATACAGTGTCCGATCTAGGCATGCCATACCCTTTTTGTGATTGAAAGAGTCCTGCTAACCGATTGGCATAGCAAAAATTACATCCGATTTTACTTATGTAGTTCATTTGTACCGAATATTTAGTTAACATCCATTAATCAAATCCATTAATGGGTACAAAAATGTCGATCTGTGTAAAACACATTATTAATTATTTTTTTTCGATATTTTGAGGGTCAAAAATCGATTAAACATCGATTTTTACACAATTTCTTAAAGGTTATTAATGGGCCCCTTCATGGAATATTTAAATTTTGGCATTTTTTATTTAGAAAATCATAAACTAATTTATAAACAATACATTTCAATGGGATTTGAACATCAGACATTGTTTATATTTTAAAAGTAATTTATAAACAAAACCCTTCAATGGAATTTAAATATCAGAGATTTAAGTCGAGATCAACATTAAACTTAGTCGGTGTTTGAAGACCAGAAGACATTGTAGTTCTTATTTGGGAACATAAGTTCTTGTATCATCATCAGTCTCAGCGTTCAAATTCCCATCTGTCGAATATACTATATCAAAACATATTTAAAGATAATTTTTCATTACGTAAATATGCAATATTGTTCATTCGGAATACGGAAGGGTTTATACATGCATACGAATTTCATTTAAAACAAATAAAACCATGCTAATCAAAACATGTGGTTACACAAATACACGCATTTCGTTTTAATTAAAGTTTTTTTGCCAAAAATTTACTGGAAAACTCTTAAAAGCATTTTTTTTTTTAATTTCAAATTAATACTTACGTTTTAAATATTTATCCATAGCTTAACTTCACACTTTGTTCACTTTTTTTTCCACCAATAATGTTCTCTTGTGTATACGTATCTTTTTGAATTTTTTTAAAACTCAACCGAATTGCAAGAAATACCGAAATTTTGTTGCCGTACTTGTGGGACTTTTTCTGGGACTTTTTGAGGGATTTTGTGGAGGCAACATCATCCCAACAATTTCCTTTTTCATCCCAACGATTTCCCTTACATTTCACTCTCACTTACGTTGCCTTACGTTACATTTCACTCTCACTTACGTATTTTACCGTTGGCAGCATTTTTTTGTATGGGCCAGCAACATGTGTCGCAAATCGAGCGACATTGTCCCTCAACATTTTCAAGGAATAGCAACATTTTCGTACCCCTTAGGACCTGGATATTATAGAATTTAGGAAAAGTTTGTTTTACTAGGCACCAATTATTGCAGAAACTAGTAAGTCTCTATCTCAGAACATTTTACAGCTTTTGGTCTTTTTATAAAGACTGAAAATGGGTATCGGGATCGCTTTGTTAATATTAATAAATTCATCAAATGCATTATTGGGTCAAAAAATGTAGATATGTGCAAAATGCACTATTAATTACGTTTGAAAGCAGCTAGGAAAAAATAATTTTAACATTAATGAAATGAAAAAGGGTATATATACATACGTTCATAGCACCAGTTATGTTTCCAAATGACGTGACATTTCATGCTTACTTACGTTTTCTTACGTCGCATTTCATGCTCACTTAAGCTGTATACCTTGGCTTAAACTTCATTTAAGAAACAATCTAAAAACAAAGAGTCACTAAACTTAGCCAATCTTGTAGACAATTGATTCATCAATCGTATAAAATTATGTGCTCAGGCCTGAGCGTCCTAGTTAGCTACGAATATTAAACGGAATATCAAATTGGAAAAAATTTTAAATTTAGGGGTGTCTGGCAAAAGAATCGATGTTTTCAAAAAACTATCGATGTCTGCAGTTACGACCCTAACATCGATGTTTCTCCGCTCTACACACTGGTAGCATCTCAATTTTTGTCAGTATTTTTACGGTATATTTTTAAAATGAGCCCATCATTTTCGGTATATTTCTGTTGGTCGGACGGTATATTTTATCGATAATTCCGGGGTCACACTGGTAGCATCTCTATTTTGACTTAATTTAGGAAAGAAAACAAACAAAAATACACATTAAGCACGAAATGAGTTCGCCAACAAGTAAGAATGCCAGCGAAACGAACGGGAATAAGCCGAAAAAGTCGGGTAAAACAAATTCCAACGCCAAGGGGGGCACTCTGGACTCGCGCGGGGAATTGGCGGACCTCATAAAAAAGAAGGCCGAGACTTCGGTGAGAAATGCACAAACACGAGTTGTACAAACAATTATAGCAATCTTGTGACCCACAGGAGCAACTGGCCAACCTAGAGCGCCAGATATATGCCTTCGAGGGATCCTATCTGGAGGACACGCAACTGTGCGGCAACATAATACGCGGCTGGGAACGCTACCTCACCTCGAACAAAGCCACCAACTCAAAGGCTGACAAACGCAATCGAAAGTTCAAGGAAGCGGAGCGCCTGTTCTCCAAATCCAGCATTACCTCAATGGCTATATGTAATCGTAAGTGGATAACGCTGCGTCTTAAGGAAACCATATTCTACGCATTCTCTTCTTTCTGTCAGCTGAGCGTGCCAGCGAATCGGACTCCATAACGAATGAGGACTCCAGCGACAATCAGATCTCAATGAACCAGCATACGACGACAGCCCATGACGGGGCTACGACAATCAAGAGCACACCAAAAGATGAAAAGGGTAAGGTGGAGACTCCGTCAAGTCTAGGCGGTTTAGATGTGGTAACTTTTTAAAGCATAAGATTTTACTAAAAAGTGTTTAACACAAAATTAGTTTGAAAATAACACAAAAGAATGTATGTATGGCTAGGATATCCCGAAAAATGCTCTCATTACCGCGTCCCACTTTTGTTCGCCACAGATTCACCCTCGCATCGGAATGAAGGAAGCCTGTCTGCCAGCGGTGGAGGAGGGGGTACGGGTAGCAGCGGATCCGGAGGAACCAACAAAGATTTACTGGGTACAACTAATTCCACAACAAAAAGCAAACTGACGTCCAGCTCCAGTGCCACGGCGAAGAAGAGTGGACACATAAACAAAAAGATACGCCATCGATGATAAGTATGGCCTCACAACAGACAGTTAACAAACCACTTAATGAGTTCAAACACCTTGAAATTACTTATTAATTAAAGTTAATAAACGAAAAGTAGAATTAAATGGTTTTCTGTTCAATTAATTTTCTGCCAACCGCATTTGCTCCGTCTGGCCACACTAAATGATTGAAGTAGTGCTGAGTAATGTCAGTGGACAGCCAACTGACGTGTGTTCTAGTTCCAAAAGAATTAGCTTTGCCTTTTTGTTTTAGCCTTGTTTAGCCTTCTACTTTTGAAAGCTTAACAAAATTCTCTATTACCTTGCGTGTATTCATTTTATCCAAAGCGCTCATAAAATTCTTTGACTTTTGCCAGTGTGTAAAAAACGCCAGAATTTCTGAAGAACCTAACCGGCACTTTGATGTTTTCGAATTTTTAGACCTTTGCCAAGAAGGAAAACTTGCCAATCTCATAGAAAATTGATTCATTTGTCAGTTAAAATTATGTAGTCAATGCATAGGGTCTTGTCATTAATATTAGACGGAATATCAAAATCGACGAATATATTAGGTCAGACGGTATATTTTACTGAGACTTTTTGAGAAATTTTGTGGAGGCAGCATCAACCCAACAATTTTCTTTTCATCCCAACAATTTCCCAGCAAGGGAAGAGATATGACATGAGGATAATCTCCGTTTTTAATTTTGTAGTTTATAGTCTTCCTACTGATACCAAATATGTGTATTGGGATCGAGACCTACGGGAATGTATGTGAGGGAATTTAATTAAATGCATGAATAGCTCAAAACCAATTCAAAATGCATTACTATTTAGCTTGGAAAACGGTATTTTAACATTAACTCAGAAGTAGGGTATAAAAAATGTCTATACTCCGTAAAAATGTGTGGGATGTGTAGTTACAGTGTAGTTGCCATGTAAGATAGGGAACTTATTTGTTGCCCTTCCTTGTTTAAACATTATTTTAGACAGAATCCAACAAACGCAGTTTTTGAAATTTGTCAATCTTTTAGAAAATTGTTTCATCTATCAGTTGAAACTATTAGAATATAAAAATCGCGGAACCTGATTTTCGTCGGTATTTTTACGATATATTTTTTAAATGAAACCGTAATTTTTGGTATATTTCTGATGGTCGGGCGGCATATTTTATCGATAATTCCGCGGTCACACTGCCCTAAACCCTCAAAAAAGAAAAAAAATATTTTTCTGTCGGCAGAGTTATTGTTTAAACAAAAATATTTAACATATAATTCAGTTGAGGGAACTCAACGAACAGCTTTTGCTGAACATACCCTTCAACAGCGACAAACAGAGACACGCAGCTCTCGCCAGCATGGGAACGATGCCACAGCAGCAGCAGCTACGGTTCCGTGCAATTTGTTTATGTCTGCTCGTCGTTGGCAGCTGCTACGTGTCGCAGTCACAAGCGGACGAGCACAATCACAAGGTGAGTTTGCATGCACCTGTGCGAACTGGAGACCGAACTGCATTCTGCATTCCTCAATTCGTTTCCCATTCCAGTACAATGACAGAGAGGAGGTGGTCCTGTGGATGAATACGGTGGGGCCGTACCACAATCGCCAGGAGACGTATGCCTACTTCTCGCTGCCATTCTGCAGCGGTGGGAAGTCGTCCATCTCCCATTATCACGAGACGCTAAGCGAGGCTCTCCAGGGCGTGGAGCTGGAGTTCAGTGGCTACGAGATGGACTTCAAGACAGACGTGCAGCGATCGACCATCTGCATGGTCACGCTGGCGGACGAGAGCGTTAAGGCCTTCACCTACGCGGTGATGAATGAGTACTGGTACCAGATGTACATCGATGGCCTGCCCATCTGGGGGAAGGTGGGCGAACGCGACGATCGCGATGGCAAGTACTACATCTTCACGCACAAACGGTTCGACATTGGCTACAATGGACAGCAGATTGTGGACATCACACTGACGACGGATGGGCGGGAGGAACTAAAGCCAGGGGCACAGATCAATTTCTCGTATGAGGTCAACTGGAAGCCCAGCAAGGTGGAGTTCAAGAACCGCTTCGACAAGTATCTAGATCCAAACTTCTTCCAGCACAGAGTGAGAAATGAATGACATCATCCATGTATTGCTTTTTTAATACGTTCATTTCTTACAGATCCATTGGTTCAGCATCTTCAACAGCTTTATGATGGTCATCTTCCTGGTGGGCCTTGTGTCCATGATACTGATGAGAACTCTGCGCAAGGATTATGCCCGATACAGCAAGGATGAGGAGGTGGACGATATGGAGCGCGACCTGGGCGATGAGTATGGCTGGAAACAGGTCCATGGCGATGTCTTCCGCTCCCCACCCCACACGCTGCTCTTCTCTGCTTTGGTAGGAGCTGGCTATCAGCTCATCTCTGTTGTGTTTTGCGTCATCATGTTTGCCATTGTCGGCGAACTCTACACGGAGCGTGGCTCCATGCTGTCCACGGCGATTTTTGTGTATGCCGCCACATCGCCCATAAATGGATACTTTGGCGGATCGCTCTATGCCCGTCTGGGTGGACGCCTTTGGATCAGACAGATGCTGGCCTCGGCTTTCACAGTTCCTGTGGCTGTTTGCGGTACGGCTTTCCTCATCAATTTCATTGCGATTGGCTACCATGCCTCGCGCGCCATTCCCTTTGGCACCATGGTGGCCGTCACGTGCATTTGCCTGTTCGTCATCCTGCCGCTTACCCTCGTGGGCACTGTGGTGGGACGCAATCTAGATGGCCAGCCGGATTTCCCCTGTCGCGTGAATGCGGTACCGCGACCCATTCCCGAGAAGAAGTGGTACATGGAGCCGCTGATCATTGTGCTTCTGGGTGGAGTCCTTCCCTTTGGCTCTATTTTCATTGAGATGTAAGAAGAAACCTTCCGGATATCGTAGCGATAACCTGTAATATTTTATATTTTTTGTTCATTTTCCAGGTACTTCATCTTCACATCGTTTTGGGCATACAAAATCTACTATGTCTATGGGTTTATGTTGCTGGTGTTCACCATCCTGACCATAGTCACTGTTTGTGTGACGATTGTGTGCACGTACTTCCTGCTTAACGCAGAGGACTACCGATGGCAGTGGACGAGTTTCATGGCGGCGGGATCCACCTCCATTTATGTTTATGCCTACTCGTTTTACTATTTCTTCTTTAAAACCAAGTGAGTCTTCTGTTATTGAATTCATTATGAATATGAAGTACTAATCTAATCCCTGTCCTGTTGCCTTTCAGAATGTTTGGCCTGTTCCAAACGGCGTTTTACTTTGGTTACATGGCCCTGTTTAGCGGCGCCTTGGGCATAATTTGTGGCACCGTTGGCTATGTTGGCACGAATCTGTTCGTGCGCAAAATTTATTCCAATGTGAAAATAGACTAGGATGTAGACCAGATGAGCCGCCCTACACCCTCCACCCAGATCTGTATATCATCGGAAAAGCAGTCTACTATTGTATTTACCTAGTAGAGTTTTAGTTAAAAATATTCTGAGTGTTTTCTTTGGCTCCATTCGACCTCCCACGCTGTGTTGGCATCCCCTGTTTATTTCTGTTTGTTTCTCAGAAATCACTTCTCATGTTGGTGTGAAAATGAATGCCAGTCCAATGTATTCGCACCAAAGATTAAATATTCGATTTATCTATGTATAGGCATGGCACATAGTATGTACGAGTATACTTATTACGTGGACAGTGCGCATCGTAACCGTTTGATAATTACATATAAAAAAAAATGGAACAGCTTCAAATCAATTGTAAAAAGGTATTAGGTCTAAACTGAGAGTTCAGTTAGTTGCATTTAATAAATCCATACAAAAATGCGAATCAATTTGAAAATTAATCAAATTTGTCCACTTAATTTTGATCTAATCAATGCGATAAATTAAATAATTTATAAATATTTATAACTCTTTTTTTTTTATCAGCTTACTTGCTCTCCACCTAATACCTAATCATGGAACAGAAGCGCAGAATCTTAACTGAGCCCTATTCTAAATGTTAATATTAATTTTCCTTTATTCTCTGCACCTAAAATGTGTGAGCTGAAAATTTAAAGTATTTGGTGTTCCAAGAATTGTTTAAAAGAGAAACCCTCCAACTTAAGATCTTACGGTACGAAAAATGTACTGTTTGGTTACGTACAATGGCTATGTCTATATTATAGACATAACATACATATATTATTTAAATAGTATGCCTAGAAAACTTATCAAATCTATGCAATTGCTACAAAATGTGACTTGAACTTGTTTGCGCCAATTAAGTTTATGTACGATGCAGAAGATGTACGATGTGCGATGTGTGCTGATTAGCAATAGTCGATAATCTAATAAATAATAATAAATTCAATATAAAAAGCCAAGAAAACACCCCGCTGCATTAGGTGCTATTATCATCGCTCTTAATCAGCCCTCTTTCTAATATTTGGTTCATTTGCTCTCAAAACATTGCCGATTCTCTCGCCATTAGCCATTAAGCTTATCTGTCAATTTATTAGAGTGGAGGAGCAAGCGCCAATTTCTTTTTATATTTTCTGTTTCTTTTTTCGTCTTTTTTTGATTTGCGTGGAGTACTTTTGGGATTATTCCATGCCAGCGCAATTGATAAAGGCATTTTTTGGATTATCAATAGTTAGTTCGTAGTTATTACGTACGCAAAGGGTTATTCTGTGAGGGCTTTGCGGAGTGTGTTGTACTCTAACAATTGTTGGAGTTTCCTTTGTCTGGTTTACCGCACACCTGATAGTTTCCTCTATCTCTGTGCCTATCGTGGGTCTATCCCCTCGCTCTAATCTAGGCGCTCTTAAGGGGCCCAATGTCGCACGGCGCTCCCTGGAAGTCTCCACTTATACTACATGGAGTGGACGAGTGTGGCACTAATGACGCGTGTATTCTCAGGGGCCTCTATCTAGTCAATGGAATGCTGCGATATGTCGGAACTGTAGCAGACAGAACCTTTTCATTTCCAGTCCAACAAGAACAATTTATGTTAATTTCTATAAAACTATAACGGCGCTTGCTGGAATTTTATTGAAAGTGTTGAACTATAAAAGAAAACTTATTGACTGAAGGGTTTAATCTGAAGCCCAGCGGTAACCCCACCTCTACTCACATGCTATAAATTGTTTGATTTAAACAAATTTTACGAGTTGATTGACATTTGATGCACTCTTGATGCTTTTTTTCAGTATGTATCCATTGAAATAGAACCCTGCTGACCCAGTTTATGGGTCTCTAACCTGATTTGGTCTCGGGCTAATGACGCTATGTATCTATCTCGTTGCATAAATTATCATAAAAGTCAGAACCGATGGATGTTGATAGCGTTTTTCCATTTGATGTGCGGTCCATTTCCCTTTCGATACTGTTGGCCAAGAACAGTTATGGGCTAAAAAGGTGATGCGGGAAAATGTATTTTTCGATATTATTTACATATTGAAATGCTTCTCAATCCAGCCTCTTTGGCGGTCTTCATCTTATAAAAGCCCGACCTCAGCTCATTTCTCAGCTCAGTCTCTTCCGAAACGATATCATGAGATCTTCTGTACTCTTTGCTATCCTTCTTTTGGGTAAGTTTTTACAGACAATGCATCCAGGATTTTTTTTACTAAACATCTGTCATCGACAGGCATTTGCTCAAGGGTGAAGGCTTCGCTGGTGAAATGCTCTTGTGATCCTGGTCCTGCTGGAGAGAGGGGACCGCCGGGACCTCCGGGACCCCCTGGACCAGGTTTTGGCGGTGGCGTTGGCGGTGGTGGTGGAGGCGGTTTTTGGCCCTATCCACCTACGCCTCCTTTCACTCCGAATCTGCCGATCATTCCGGGACCGAGAGGTCTTCCTGGACCTCCTGGCCCACCCGGATATTGCTTCCCTTGTCCGGCACTGCCGCCACCGATCAGGGCATTCCCTCCTTCCCTGGGAGTACCCGTTCCACCATTTTTGTCCACTCAGGTGGGAGGAGGAGGTGGAAATGCCGCCTCTGCTTTGACCTCTGCAGTGGGCAACATCATAGTGATTCCCTCGGGTGCGGCAACGGGTTTAAATGGACGCGCACAGTTCTACCACATATCGTCCGATGGCCAGGTGCTGCGGATCGAACCCCCAAAGGACATTCCCAATGAAATCTTCGATTCCCTTGGTGCTACAGCAGCCAATCCAGGTCCACAGCCGCCACAGCCCACGTCGGCTTCCCTGTCGGGCATAACGCCACCGCCCACACAGCCCACGACCGGGGAGCAGCAGACGACCGTAACGCCCGAAGTCCTGGACGAGACCATGTTCGCGGTCACGGGCAATCGAGGCAAGGACTTCCTGCGCGGCAACTCCGAAGCCAGCGACTGGCGGCGGATTCTTCTGCTGGGCGAGCGTCCCACCGAGGCGCCACAGCAACATCCCAGTCAGCTCGGTAGCAGCATGGAGAGCTTCCAGCGGGCTCTGGTCGAGCTGAAGGAGAAGTATGCCACGCTCATCCAGCCAAGGAGCGGCAATCGATACGCGGTCATTCTCTGAGACAATGGGATTTCCTAAATAAGTTAAATAAAGTACTGAATTTTTTTTTCTACATTTTAATTTCTTGGAACTACTTTTTAAAAGGAACCAAAATGGAATTTTCTCTTTTGTACGTTCTATCAGCGGGTGCTTTCTACTGTTTTTAGATGCATTTCTTGGAAATATAATTGCCAATAGAATTTCTTAGTAATGATACGATCCAAGAGCGGACTTTCTCTTCCATCTGGCATTAGATAGGTCTTTCCATTAACGTCACAGCCGAAAACAAAGTCACAAATTGAATTTCCCAGAAGCGACTGGCATTCAAATACGATTTGCGTATCTGCAGCAATTATCAGATAGATTGGGAATATATATATATATGTATATATTTTTGCACAATATTTTTTATATTGGCACATGATTGGGTAACTCTTTTCACTTAGCTTTTAGGAGATTAAGATGTTTATCAAACGTCCAGCTAGACAGGCATTTGACAGCAGACGTGCTAGACGTCACCGTCCGCTGCTATCAGAGTCCGCTTTCTGCTCTTTCGTCGTCATCAGATGCACTTCCCCGAATTTCCAAAAGAAACACTTCTTAGTAAAGATTAGCTCTTCAGCTCAGACCGTATCTTTTTCGTGTGTGCGAGTATTGATACGAAATTAGTAGTACACAAAATCAATAGATCATGTGACACTATGGGTTTTTTTGTCAGAGATTAAGAGAGTCCCTGACAGTCATTCTTCTATACCTCCATCTTCTTTCTTTCTATCTGGTAGCTATCTTCTATGGTAATCAATATATCTTCTAACTATGTATAGGGTGTGTTCTTCAAGATCTCCTGAATGTACGGACACTTCACAGATTCCACTCTCACTTCCATCCGTTTAGTTGTAGTTAGAGATTTGAAACTAGGCACAATTGATTGTAATAATATATATAATATATATGCAACTTTGGCTAGTTGTTTTTGCTGAGTAATGCATTATTACTGGCGTGATTATTTGATGATTATCATTATTTATATTTAGGATTATTTATGAAAATTACCATTAAAAATGCATCTAATATTGGGCAGCTTGTTATAGGAAAATTCAACCTAACCTACAAATCGAACGTAACCTTAAAAGTATAACAGTCGCTAAAATTGGCAGTTTATATAATAAACATAAATTACTATACACTTTTAACATTAACTTATCGTAGTTGTTAAGTGACACACGATGGAGCAAAAATGATGTGAACCACAATTGACAGACAAGTTGGTTAAGTTTTCTCTAATATTCTCTAATATTCTCTAATATGGGAAGGCCCAGATCAATATGCACAAAAAAAAAACTAACAAATATGAACAAAGACTTTTTTATTGACATATCCCAGTCCTACTGATCCATTTATTACATTCACTTTTTTCTGGGCTGCATTAAAATCAAAAATATAAATGGTGTTTTCCTAGCCAGGAAAAAAAGAAAAAAAAGACATTTTTATGCCAGAATATCGGTCGTTCGGCCCAACGTGCAATGGTGTAACTTTCTACGCCATTAAATTATAATTTCCATTAAATCATACTGTCTGCGATTAGTAGATTCAATTTTAACCGTCTAGAATAAATATAATCAACAGAGCTTATGACCGTAACCCTTTAAAGGTCAAACATCTAGATTTAGCATGAAATACACCCTGACGGATAGGAGTTTTGTCATATACCAAAGGTAGAACCCTCGACGTCATCAAATGGATACTTCAAAACGTCGAAGACATGTGAAAGTCTTTGAATACAGATAAGTAAATGCGAATAAATGGATTATATTTATATATATATATATGTGTTGTTTGGTATTTATTGATTGAAAATTACTTCTTATATAATTTAAAAATAATCCCCAATCGAATTTCGTATCATGAGCACCTTTTGGGCGGGGCAGAGGGGCGGGTGCGTGAAGTGTCTGTCAATCTGTTGAGTATTCATTGATATTGAGGACGATAAAGCGGACGTGAGAATCGTCAAGTAGGCAAGCCTTAATTAAGAGTCCTTCTGGCTGTCAATCAGTCGGTAGCAGTTTGGCAGGCGGTCAGACCATCGCCCACACAGGCGGCAAAGGCCATCATGTGTGGAATGGCGTTTTGCTCGTACACTCCAGTGAAGAGGTGGGCCCACGGACCGGAGGCAAACACGCCCACGTCCTCGCCACCGTGCGTCTCCGACTCGAGTGGTACCATCGCTGGGAAGAGCTGATCAAAGTCTCCGGTGGCCAGACTGACGGGATCCTCCCGCTGGTGCGTCTCCGTGTTGTAGTACAAGTCGAAGCTCTTGCCATTGGCATAGCTTAGGGGCAGGTAGGGCCTCTTATCCTGGCCGTTCGACTTGGCCGGTCCAAAGATGTCAGTGCCACGGGGCTGATAACCGGCCACGCTGAACGTGTGCGAGTGATCGGAGGTAACCACAATCAGGGTGTCCTCTGGGTTGGTGATTTCACGGGCCCTCTTCACAGCCTTCGACAGTTCTGCGGTCTCGTCCAGAGCTATGCGCGCCATGGTATCGTGATGACTGATGTCAATCTTGCCGCCCTCCACAAAGAGGAAGTAGCCATTCTCCTCGGTCTGCAGCACTTCGATGGCCTTCTCCGTCATCTCCTCCAGAGTCGGTTCGTTGTTCTCCGGATCGGCCAGCTGCTCCACATGATAGTGCATGTGGCCGCTGCTGAAGAGACCCAGCAGACGCCCGGTCTCTGTGGCATTCACTTTGAGCAGATTCTTCTGTGTCTTCACGAAGGTGTTGCCAGCGTCCAGACCCTCGAATTCCTCCACCAGATTGCGTCCATCGGAGCGACGTCCCTTGTCGTAGAACTCGGGATCATAGAAGTTCCTCTTGCCGCCCCCGAGCATCACCTTGAGTCGGCTGCCCACCTCTCCATAGATCAGCTGCATGGCAATGTCCTGCAGTCCCTCGGCCTGCTCGCCGCAGCCCTCCTCCAGCAAGGCATTGTTCTCCCATTCACGATCCGCAGTGTGGGCATACACACCCGAGGGCGAGGCATGGGTCACGCGTGTGGTGGTCACCAGTCCGGCAGCCTTGCCGCCATCCATGGCCCACTTGCCTAGGGAGAACACATGATTGCTGGCATTGGCCATGGCCTGGCAGTCGCCGCGCTGCACATGGGCATTCACACCGATGGTTCCGTAGTTGGCCTTCACGCCGCACAGATATGCGGTGGAGGTGCAGGCACTGTCCGGCACGATCTTATCCACGGAGTAGGTCTTCGAGAGGCCAGTGAAGGGGAACTCCTCGAAGGAGAGCTTCATCTCTTCGCCACCAATGTAGCTCCTGGCAGCAGCCAGCGTGGTCAGTCCCATGCCGTCGCCCAGGAACAGTATGATGTTCTTGGCCCGGTTGGTGTTGCGCACTTGGCCCAGCTTTTCCCGCAGCAGCTGCTTGCTGTTCTCGTGCCAATACGCCTGGGTTGCCTCTTCACTGATCGACCTGGCACGCAGGCTCCTTGGTAGATGTGGATGCATGGACTCCTCGTCATCTACGGGTGCCTTTCGGGGCACCGCTGCACTCAGCGCCAGGGTGATCAGGCCCAGGCCCACAATGAACTTCAGTGTCAGAGTCATTTCCAATGGGGGGGTTTGTTGGTTCTCTCTCACCACGTTGCTTTCACTTCGTTAGCCAAGTGAATACTGTACTTTTTCGACACATAACAGGCCGCTATATAGCCCCGATCCAGATCATGTGCAGATCGTGTGAGGAGTCGATAGGGTACTGGCCAGTGGTCAGAATTTATGGCCCCTCCGCGCCCAACCGTGACACTCACGTTTCCATTCGCCACTCGAGATAATCATTAATCGATGGCCACTTTAGATTGCTCCTTCACAAATCACAAAAACACAATCATATAATACAAATACAATCTTTCAATAGTAATACAGTAAAATACAGTAACAAAGTGTGCAAAATCGGTGGCTATATAACCGATTCGATTCGTCGAATTTGGACAGTCTAACGGCAACCGTCTGAAGATGCAGAAAAGTTTTGTGCTCCCCATTTTGTGCTCCCTGGCGCTTGTGGTGCTGGCCTCATCCTCAGCGATCCATCCCAAAGTACGGGCCGGGCTAACCGAAGAGCAGGAAAATAGTAAGTAGAATCGTTTCGGTTACGAACGTTACGTTACGAACCGAAAGCGATCGTCTATCATTCGTTGAGAACCCCAAAAACTTATCTACAACCAATAGAGAACCAATACCCCGCGATTGTTTATCTGAAATCTTGTTCGCCCATTAAGTTCGGAATCTAATCTGCTCTTTATTTTTGAATAACTTTCAATCAGAAATCTTTTACGATGTTAATTATTTCATAATCGTTCGCATCAAGTACTCGTATTTCAAGGTTTACAAATGTAAAACGGGGATCGATCATAAATGAACACGAAATCGAAAGTTTATACATAGGAATGCCAAAGATCTCAAGTGTTATGAAGAGAAAGTCTAACTAAACTGATTAGATATCAACGGGATCAATATTTATGGCGTCTAGGGAATAAATAGAATAGCTCAGAATTGATTAGATCCGTACGGAATGTTGAAAAGAAAGCCCAGGAGGTGGAAATACATTAGAAACTAGCGGGGCATTGTGGATGTCCATATGGTGCAGTCCATATGGTGCAGTCCATATGGTTGAATGGTGCAGGGACAGCCAAAAATCTAGGATGTAATTATTGAAAACAGAAATGAAACACTGATAACAGTATGGGGAAATCATAGAATATTTATGAGCTCTAATTATAGCTGATTATCCAACGATTAGATTTTAACACAAAGTTCAATCATTAATTTTGATTATAAAAATAGTACAACATCCCCGACTGCTGCCATCACGCGACTTTGAGCCACTTGAAGAGGAACTGGAAACACGTTTCTGGCACGATAAGGCCCAGACCATTCTGGCCGATAAGTTGGCCACCCATAAAAAACTCAACCAGAACCGTGCCAAGAATGTGATCATGTTCCTGGGTGACGGCATGTCGGTGCACACGATTGCCGCCACACGTGCCTTCCTCGGGGATAGCAACAAGCAGGTCTACTTCGAGAAGTTCCCTTACCTGGGACTCTCCAAGACATATGCCGTGGACGAGCGCACTCCGGACTCGGCCACCACGGCCACGGCCTACCTTTCGGGCGTCAAGGGGAACTACGGTACCATCGGCCTCAATGCAAATGTGGAGCGAGCGGATTGTGTGCGAGGCGCCGATGCGAGCACTCACACCCAGAGCATTGCCCAGTGGGCCCAGGAGGCGGGCAAGTGGGCGGGCTTGGTGACCACGGCACGCGTGACCCATGCTTCGCCGGCTGGCGTCTACGCCCACACCTCAGAGCGGAACTGGGAGCACGACGGCCAGATCACCGACTACGGCTGCAGCGCGGAGCTGAACACGGACATAGCCCGCCAGCTGGTGGAATGGAGTGTGGGCCGGGACCTGCGTGTGATCATGGGCGGTGGACGATCCTATTTCCGGGATCAGCTGATGCACGACGAGACGGGCGTTTTGGGACTGCGCAGCGATGGTCGTGACCTGATTAAGGACTGGCAGGAGGACAAGACCAATCGCGGAGCTAAGGGCGACTACGTGTGGTCGCTGAAGGGCCTGAAGGAAACGGATCTCAACCAGACCGACTATCTGCTGGGTCTCTTCGATACCTCCCATTTGCCCTACCATGGCGACCGGCAGCGCTCCCACATGGAGTACGCGGAGCCCTCACTCTCCGATATGACAGAGTCGGCCATCAAGCTGCTGAGTCGCAACGATCAGGGCTATTTCCTGTTCGTAGAGAGCGGCAGGATCGACATGGCCCATCATGCCACTCTGGCCCATAAAGCCCTGGAGGATACCGCAGAGTTTGCTGCGGCTGTGGAGCTGGCAAGGGATCTAACAAATGAGGATGATACTCTGATTGTGGTCACATCGGATCACTCGCATACCATGTCCATCAATGGTTATCCTGTAAGCTTAGAGTTTCTTCAATCAGGCCATCAATGTTCTAACAGTTCCTTCATTTCCTTCTCCTGTAGAGCCGCCGCCAGAACATCTTCTCTTTAGCACCCAATCAAGCGGATGACGAGCTGCCCTTCACCATTCTCTCGTATGCCAATGGCCCTGGCAGCATCGCGAGCACCTACAGCAACACCAACAGCAGCGGCAACGGACGCCTGGATCTCTCCCATGTGGACACAATGGCTGTGGAATTCGCTTTCCAGGCCACAGTTCCATTGAGCAGCGAGACCCATGGCGCCGAGGATGTGGGCGTCTTTGCCTCAGGTCCCTTCGAGCATCTGTTCACGGGCAACTACGAGCAAAGCTCTATTCCAGCCATGATGGCATATGCCGCCAACATGGGTCCTTTTTCGGAGGATAAACTCAAAGAGTGATTTCAAATAAAGTCTGATATAGAAAGCAGCAACAAAAAGACACATATGTACATATGTATATATTAGTTTAAGGAACGCCTCCATAGGATTACAGAAATTAATAATAATAATATTAAATTGCAAAGTTCCTATTCAGGATCTATCCTCTAAAACTTTAAATATGCGAATTATCTTGTATTAAAATTATTAGAATTATCTTGTATTAAAATATCCAAAACAATCTTATCTCATTTTAGAGCGATTTTAATCGCTGGTTTAACCATCCCTCCTCTTATCAGTCTCTCGTTCAAGATGATTCATGTTTTCCTTTCGAACAGAAAAACAAACCCTTACAGGTAGTTCTATCGGGGACTGCCTGGCTTCAAGTATGAAGCCAGGTATGCCTAGAGCATACCCAAAGCCTTGAGAAGGACTCAAGGCATAGGTTACCTGTTAATTCGCACTACCATCCGCAGTTGCTGTTTGTACCCCGAAGTGGTAAGAACTATGCGAAAATGTTTAAAATCTATTCGGGTTTGGCCATTTTATTGGTTATAATAGTCACGTCTTACATTCGAATTCTATACAAATCGCTGCGACGCGTGTGCGTACCCATAAGGAATGGAAAATCTTCAACGGAAAGAAAATACCTGTTTAAACAGGCCCCAGGGCCAAGACCCTGGCCCATCATTGGAAACCTGAATGTTCTCGATAAATACAGAGACAATCCCTTTGAGGGATTCACGGAGTTAGCCAAGAAATATGGCGATATATACTCGCTGACCTTCGGACATACCCGCTGCCTGGTGGTCAACAATCTGGAACTGATTCGCGAGGTTCTGAATCAGAATGGAAAGGTTGTTAGTGGGCGACCGGACTTTCTGCGCTATCACAAACTCTTTGGCGGCGAGAGGAGCAATTCCTTGGCCCTGTGCGATTGGTCGCAGCTCCAGCAGAGGCGTCGCAATCTGGCCAGGCGCCACTGCTCGCCACGAGAATCGTCTTCGTTTTACATGCAAATGTCCCAGATCGGCTGCGAGGAATTGGAGCATCTTATCCGTGAGATAGACGCGAAGATGGTGCCCGGAGTACCCTTTGATGTGAAGACGTTTCTCCTGAGGGCCTGCGCCAATATGTTCAGTCAGTACATGTGCTCCCAGAGGTTCGATTACGACGATGAGGAGTTCCACAAGATTGTGCACTACTTTGATGAGATCTTCTGGGAGATCAATCAGGGACATCCTTTGGACTTTCTGCCCTGGCTCTATCCGTTCTATCAGCGCCACTTGAACAAAATCGGCCACTGGTCATCCACCATAAGAAAGTTCATCATGGATCGGATCTTCAGTCACCGGGAGCTGGACATCGATGTGGATGAGCCTGACAGTGACTTTACAGATGCCCTGCTTAAGAGTCTGGTCGAGGACAAGGCTGTCTCACGCAACACGATCATCTTTATGCTGGAGGACTTCATCGGTGGCCACTCGGCTGTGGCGAATCTGGTGATGCTGGCACTGGCCTACATAGCTAGGGATCCGCAGGTGGGCAGGAGGATTCAGGACGAAGTGGATGCCGTATCCTCCAAGGGGCAGCGTCAAATCAATCTACTGGATATGCCTCAGATGCCCTACACTATGGCCACGATCTTTGAGGTGCTTCGCTACTCCTCCTCTCCGATAGTCCCACATGTGGCCACCGAGGATACGGTCATCTCTGGCTACGGCGTCACCGCTGGCACCATTGTCTTCATTAACAACTATGTGCTCAACAAGAGTCGAGAGAATTGGGAAAGGCCCGACCAGTTTGAGCCGCAAAGGTTTCTGGAGGAATCCACCGAAGGCAGAAGAGAATCCAAGGGTTCCGATTCGGTCATTGAAAGCGACCAAAAAGAGTTCCATCTCCGAAAGAACATTCCCCACTTTCTGCCCTTCAGCATTGGCAAAAGGACATGCATTGGCCAGAATCTGGTCAAAGGATTCGGCTTCCTGCTTTTGGCCAACCTCCTGCAGAGCTACAATGTATCCAGCGGGGATCCGACAACAATTAGGATCACTCCCGCCAGCTTGGCTTTGCCAGCCAAATGCTTTCCCTTGCTGCTGACACGAAGAGCATAGAATGGCAGGGATCTAGGCAGTATGAAGTTTTTTTTTTATATTTGGCTGTATCTGGCATAAAAAAAAAGGAAAAAAATGGGAGCAGCACATCCTTAAAGGGCGCCTTCGCAACTTAAGAGCTAATCCGGTACTTGAAATGTCAAACGATCGACTACAGTGCCCATACAGTGCGGTAGTACAAGGAGTATTAGTAGTCCTTCAGGAATCAGCATTAAATCATAATTAAAAACTAATTTGTATAATTAAACTAAATATATATAAAATAAATAATAATTCAGATATGTCTTTAAGGACTATGGATGATTGCTTGGCTTATAAGATTTCTCATGCCAGAGATTCCCTTAAAACTAGCTCTCTACCACCGCACGTGGCACTGTAGTACGTATCTCACATTCGATTCGATTCGTTTCGTTTCGCTGACACAATCCATTCACTCAATATAGTATATATTTGTATATAATGTAATGGTTTTTTTTTTTTTTTGGTTGTATTCTCTGCCAGTAGACGTGGATTATGGAGTATATTCATTGCCTGAATCCGATATTCTCGTATATTTACAAATTTTGTTTTCTTTTAGAAATCAATGGACAAATGTCAAATGTCGAATCATGTGTATCTTAGTCACTAATAAATATGTTAAGAGTCCTATATATAAATGCGTTTTGTTCACATGATTAGTCCGTGAAATAATTTAAAACAAAAAAATTTGGAAATGGGGAAAATAGGGAAAACCTGTAGTAGGTTAGAGTTTACAGAAAATTGGGGGAGGGAGGGAAGAGAATTATCTAAAATTATTTGCTAATTAATGAAGATCGAAGATCGGGCTGTGAGAAGGGATTGCTGTGACTGTGGCCATGATATCCAGCTTCACTTCGTCCGCCCTGGACGTTGAACCACCATCCAGATCCAGCGTCTTGGGCAGCGGTCCTATTTTTTGCAGTATATCCACTGGCATGATCTCCCGAATGGTGGGCACCGGCTGTACCGTGAACGTAGGTAGTGGCGGCGGCGTGAGGAAGGGCACCGGCGACGGGATGGAGCTGGCATCAGGCACTGGCAGGGCCACAGACATGGGAATGGGCAGCAGTCCGGTAGTTGGCGCTGGCATCATAGAAGCGGGCTGTGGATGTGGATAACTGTGGTACGGGTGGGCCCCGAGTACGGGTATGGGCATCGACACCGGCGGTGAGGAGGGTGGCGGTCCACTCAGGAAGTAGGGCATTCCATTGTGCATGGGAATGGGCATGCCATCGTGCATGACCAGTGGCATCCGCATCGGCATTCGCATGGTCATTCGCGCAGGCATCCGCATCGGCATTCGCATGGGCATCCCCACGGGCAGTCGCATGGGCATCCGCAACTGCATTCGCGTTGGAGGCGGCGGGTGTTTGCTGAAGTACTCCTTGAGCATCGCCGCTTTGGTGGCGGGATCTGCATTCGGAGGCAGCAGGGGCGGGCGATGGCGCAGGAAGCCGTGTGGCAGCGGCGGCAGGCGACCCGTCTTCACCAGCATTTCAAAGTGCTTGCGATCGAAGCGGGGCACGGGAGGCCGCAGGATGCGTGAGTGCGATATTACAATCTCACGCTTGAGCGGATCCAGGTGGAAGTAGCGCATCTTGGACTTCTTCTGCACGAGCACAGCCTTTTCCTGGTCTGGGGGCTTTGGCGTCACTGGCGGCGGTGGCGGTGGTGCGGCTAGTAGTTCATCTCGAAGGCGCTGCAGCCTGGCGGCAGCCTTGGCGCGTCGCTCCTGATGCTGCTGTATGGCCCGCTCCACGACGCGGTTGACAATGGCGCGATCCTCGCCGTCGCTCTCATTATTCGGCTTGACACTGTCCATAAAACTGACACGCTTCTTGGGTTTCCTGTGGGATGGGGTTTACAGATTATAGAATTTATTCAAACGGTTCCCTTCACTCTATCTCTATCTCCCTCTCTATATATATCTATCTCTTTCTATCTATCTATCTATCTCTGTCTCTTACCTGTCTTCTTCATCTTGGTCGATTGGCGTTGGCACAATTTCCAGGACGTTTCCCTTTTGAACGGCCACCAAAACCGGCACCGGAGCAGAAGCCGCCTCTTTGGGCAGCTCAGGCTCAATCTTGGGCACCTTGGTTTCCAGCAGCTCAGAAGCAGCAACAGTTGTGGCAGGAGCACCACCCCCTGGTGGTACGTGAGCTTTGGGCAGTTCACGCAGCACCGGCGATGTCTCCATGAGAGCACCATACTCGCCATAGACACCGGCAGGCATCTCCATTGCTTCGGTGAACTGCGCGTAGGCCTGCTCCATGTGGTAGGCGGAGTCTATGTAGGCCGCATAGGTATCGTAGTCCTCGCCTGTGGCCTCTCCATGCAGAAGCGACATGTTGTAGTAGTAGGCGGCCGCCTCTAGACTCTGGTCCTCCCCAAAGTAGTCCGCAAAGTCCCTATCCTCCCTTCTGCCGTCGAAAGGTGAACGGGAACGCGATCTGGTGGAGGACCGCGTTCTTGAGTGTGATCTTCTTCTGGTGGGAGAGCGGGAATGCGAATGGGATGAGGACCAACTGCGTCGCATGGGCGGCGAAGGGGGCCTAAAGGGCAGCGGAGATCGTGAAGACAAGCGCTCCCTCTCGCGGCTATAAGAGCGCCTCCGATGCACTGGCGGTGAGCGGGGAGGCCGGGACTTCACTGGACGCGGCGACACGGAGACGCGTCGCCGCTTGCCTCCTCCTACCTTCTGGGAGCGATTTCTGCTGCGCTTTGGACTCCTGCTACGCGTCCGACTACGACTCACGCTCTTGCTGTGGCTGCGCATGACGGTCGTCTTTTTTCCCAATCGAGTCCCCCGTCGGGGCGATGGGGGACGCCAGCGAGGACGTGGGCTGCGCGAACGGGACGAGTCCTTTCCTCTGCTGGACACACGCGCACTGCCGCGCCGAAAGGATCGCTCTCGGTTCCTGGAGAGCGATCTCGAACGAGTTCTATCCCTGACCGATCGCCTGCCTCCTCCTGGCGTCGTACTTCGTGGAATCCTTGGTCTTGTGCGTGTCGTCACGATGGTGGGCTTCACAATGGCTATCTCCTTGGGGCGCCTCACATTGCTGATCTGTTGCTGCTGCTGCTGCTGCCGTTGGTCCTCCTCCACTTTAACCCTTACAACTTGCTGCTGCGATTGCTGGGGGTGCTCCGTATCGTCGTTGTCAAAGATTGCCGGTTTCCGCGTGAGCTTCATTGGCGAAAGGGTCAGCTTGATGGCCTCTCGATTGTCATCGAAGATGTTGTTTACGGGAGTCGGGGAGCGATGATCTTGCTTCTCCTGAACCTCCTGCTGGGATTTGAGTTCCTGCTTGCGATACTTATCCATGATGGCATTCCGCTGCATGAGGAAGAGGGACTCCATCTTCAGCAGCTCCTCGGAGATCTCATCCCCCGAATCATAGTTCTCGCGCATCATTTGAATCCTGGCCAAATTGTCCTCGAGGCTCTTCAGCTTGCGCAAATCTTTACTCACGTTGTTCTTCTTTTGCTGCATCTGCATCTGCAGCTGCTGCTGTTCCTTCTCTGGTGCATCTTCTTGAGAGGCTTCGGATCCCACAGTGATTAGGGCTGCCTCTTCCAGAAGATTCCCTTCTTCTGCTTCCTTCTCCTCAGCATCAGCATCAGCATCTGAATCAGCATCATCTTCTTCCTCTTCCTCTTCATCGTCCTCGTCATCCGCTGAACTGGACTCTTCATCATCGTCGGAGCTACTGCTGCTCGTTGACGACTCGGAACCGGAGGAAGTCTCAGTCTCGGCAGTGGAATTGCTTAAGGAACTATTTTTGGAGCCTGTGGCTTCCGTCACCATCTGGTCCTCGCTGGACATATTAATACTATTCATAAACTTGTCATAGATGTTGACCAGATGCTCCTGGCTGGCACCGCCCAATGGAATGGCTGGCCCCTTCGGCTTTGGCGGTGGCGTGCTCTTGGCATTCCACAAATCATTCGTGTCATCCTCATTCGAGTCGCCACTGATTGTTGTCTCATCTACGGAGGTGGACAGCGGGCGAACAGCAGCCGATGGTGGAGCAATTCTGGTGGCAGCAGTCTTGGGCATACTGCTCAAGGAGTCGTCGTTCTCCCAGTTGTCGATGTAGTCGTCGGTGTCGGGACTCTCCTGCTGCGAGCCTTTCTCCTTGGCTGTGGCTGGCGGTGGAGGAGCATTGGCTGCGACCGCACCATTCCGCAGTAGAATCTCCCTCTCCGTGTCCAATGGCGGCGTTACATTCCGCTCCAGCTTGATTTGGCTCACATCAATCATTGGCGTAGGCAGCCGTTTCGGAGAGATGTTCCTTTCAATCTTAATGCTGATTTCTTTGTACTCGTCGCCGCATCCCTGTTGGCTGGACTCCGATTCTCTCGATTGACTGCCGTACTTCCAGGCGCTGCCATTCCCAAGAGCACTGGCTGCTCGTGACATTGATCTTCGTTCATTTAATACTGATTCCTGTTTTCTGAAGGGATTCGTACGGCGCGGTGCGACCTGGTTATGATCTGCAGTCTCCCAGTCGCTGCTGACTGCCAGCTGCGTCTTTACTTTAATCTCTTTTTGAGGTCCAATCTTGGGTGCTTCTTTTCGCTCCTTGTGCTCGTTGGTGCGGCGCAGTAGTTTCTCCTTGGTGGCCAACAGGGCCTCCAAGTGCAGGTCATTGTCCTCGAGCAGGGCTCCAATGCGACTGTGAATCTCGCTGGCCTTGAGCAGGGGAGCTGCCTTCGTGGTGGGTGCAACTGGTGGTATTATGAGAGGCGGTGTCGTACTCCGCATAATGATTAAGGCAGGGCTCGGAACGTGCGCTATCTGAGGAGCAGTATGCTGTCTTGGCGGGGATTCGGCAAATATATCCAAAACTCTGGCCTTCTCATCCATTTCCACCACTTCACTGGCGGCAGCCGGCGGCGGTAGCAACAGCTCGCGCGGCGGCGTCAACGGTGGCGTCCTATTCTCACTCTCAGACGAACGATTCCTGCTTCGACTGCGCGTTTTCGTGCGCTCATGCTTCTTTTCCTTGGGATGTGACTTTTCCAAGCGGGCCTTCTCCTCCGAACGTTCACTGGACTTGTCGTCCTTTGAGGTTTCTTTGGAACACTGTACAGTGGATTTCTCCCTAGATCCTGGCCTTGACCTGTTATCCTTCAATGGCTCTCGACGCTTTTCGTCTGATTTCTCGGGCATGCCTTCCTTCGAGCGAAGCTCTTTGGGATGTTCACTATGATTGTCCTTTGAGAAATCTCGTGACTTCTCTGCATGACTTGTAAGCGACTCTTTCGAGCTTCCTTTGGAGTCATTAGGTCGCCTTGGATTTGTTTTGTCATCTTTGGATCGTTCCCGAGGGGTCCCAATCGGCTTTTTCTCCTTGGATCTCTCTCTGTGCCTGTCCTTAGATCTTGCTCTATGCTTATCTTTGGATCTTTCTCCGTACTTTTCCTTGGGCACATCTCTAGGTTTTTCCTTTGACATATCTCTAGTCTGTTCCTTGGATATATCTCTAGACTTCTCCATGGATATATTTCTATGTTTCTCCTTTGATTTATCTCTACGCCTCTCCTTGGATCTATCTCGATGCTTCTCCTTGGAAATTTTTCTATTCCTCTCATTGAAGGCATCGCCACTCTTCTCCTTGGATGCTTCGCTATTCTTTTCCTTGGGCCGTTCCCCATCCTTCTCATTGGCTACCCTTTCCTTGCGCTTATCCACAGATCGGACTTTCGATTGATTGCTGAGACCATCGCTGGCAGGTTCTTTGGACTTCAGTGGGGGTTTCTTACTAGTTGACTCCGCCATCTCCCTGCAGGCCTTGTGGTGGGCAATGGAGCAGTCAGAGACCAGGTTAAAGTTGTACTGTATGGGCGGCTGCGCCTTCGTCCAGCTGTGAAAAATAAAACAGGTAATGGAACTCGATTTTTTTTCACAAATAATTAAAATACATACTCCAAATCTGACATTAATCGCTTGCAGGGTCCCGAGCTGCCAGTGGGGCCTTGGGCAGGCGGCAATGCTGGTCCATAGGATCCTGGGGGCGGGGCGTTGCCCATGTTGGGTGTACCCATTCGATTGGGAGGCCGGTTGAAGAAAGGAGAGCGCATGCGTAATCCACCTCGCGGCATCCGCGGCATGAATCCCATGCGAGGAAATTCGCAGAACGGCGGCCGCATGTGAAACCTCAGCGGGTTGTGTCCGAGAAAGGGAGGGCCGACCGACGGGTCAGCCTGCGGCATGGCTGCAGCCGCTTCTTCGGCTTGCTTTTCCTTTCTGGCCTGTTGCACATCCTCCACGTTCCTCTGCTCATCGCCCGAGGAGTCCGTGTCCGAGTACAAACCTTCGCTGTCATCGGCTTCCTCAGAGGGCGGTCGAGATATTCCATTTTCCTGTGTCCGTGGCGTATTGCCCTTGGCCTCCTTGCGTCTGATGCCATCCCGCTCGAGGAGAGCCACCTTGCAGCCGTCCGTATCGATTTGTGCCAGCTTGCGCAATGTCTTGCTCTTCGCGTCCTTAGTCAGGACTTTTTTCAGCGCGGGACTACTAGCGCCTCCGTGCTTGTGATGGGGCGGCGTTACCACCTCGCCCGGCTCCAGGCTGCTGGTGTCTCCATCTTGCAATTCATCGATTGCCCTTATGTGATGCTGCTGCTGTTGCTGCTGAGGCGGCGGGGGGTGCAGCTCCCTGATAAGTTCTCCAAGTGCTGCTGTTCCTCCTTCTCCTGCTCCAACTCCTGCGTCACCTCTTGTTACTGCTGCTGGATTTGCCGTCGTTAATGACATACTTGCACCAATTTGTCGGTGGCCTCGAAACGTTTTTGTTTAGAACACGCTTTTTCTTTCAATGGCGGCGCCGCGTTGCTGTCACTGTTGTCGCTGCCCAAGCTGGAGGGCGATATGGTTAAGGTACAATCAATGCGGCTGCGGATTACGCACCGACTTCATCTATTGCAACTCTCCAACCACCTCCGCACGTTCCGGTTCATGTATTAAATGTATGTTTATGCCATTATCAATCATCTTTTTTTTTTTTGAGGTTTTATGTTACCATGCTACCCGTGAGTAGCGTGGGATTATTTGGCCACCCGCCTATGTGAAGGTGGAAATTGCCAAAAAGGGTGGTAGATGATGGAGATTTACTTATAGTTTTACTTCGATTTTGTCAAGGAAGTCGATTAATGTTTGGTACGAGCTGTTTTCTTTTTCAAAGAATTTGTTAATATAAAAAATATACCGAAATATACAGTCCACTTTTAAAAATATACCATAAATATACCGACGAAAATCATATTCCTTCATTTTGGTATTCTGTTTAATGTTACTAGCTGAATTGGATACTGAGCCCTAAACAATTAACTTTATCCGGTAGATGAAACAATTTTCTAAAAGATTAACCAACTATAAAAACTCCCTTTATTGGATTAGCCTAGTAGTCAGATCCGAAAATACGTTTGTAAGCAAAACGTCCAATATAAAAATACTGGCGTCCGAGTGTGACCAGGTGTGCATTCCCTGCGGTAGCACTGTATAGAAATAAATACGTTAAGAATTCAGATTTTGTATCAAAGCAATCAGGAATGTGGTATATGTGTGCGCTGTGGAGCCGGAGAACGCCAATACACAGATAAAGCACGGGAATATTGGATAAATCCGATTTTACTGAACAGAAATGCAATAAACTTTTTTTTATTCCCGATTTATCCCTTAAATTTCATATTTGACTCTCCTCGGCAGCGATTATTAATTTTAGTAAAATGTTGTCGCAAATTGGGTTGGTTTTGTTTTTGTTTTTTGTTTATATCGTACTCACACACATTCACGCATACAACCTCAGTTTTAAGTCTATTTGGTTTAAAAATCTAGAGACCGATACTACCAAAAATACCATGAAATACTTTTCCAGCATCGTCGTTTTTGTTTGTCGATCTGAGTACCACTTTTAGAATGTCCGTAGAAAAAAAATTATGCACTCAAAATGTTCTTATCGGTTTCATACGAATATCATCTCAGGGATGCTATTCTGTTTGCTATTACTTTTTTCTGAATCTGAGTACTAGGAAGAAGAATGGAAGGTCCCTTTTCCCTTAAGTCCCTTTTCTGACATGACAACTACACGATAACTACACATTTGCTACGCATCAAACACATTTTTATGGAGTATGGACATTTTGTTGCTTCGGAATTAATGTTAAAATACCGATAGTGCTTATGTGGCAGTTGAGTGGAGCGAATATTCAATGATCCAAGGGTGTCAATTCATTCTATTTTGATGATTTTTTCAGATTTCAGTTCTTCGAAATGTTTACAAACATAATACCGAAATGTCTTGCGCACAACAGTGCCATTATAATTAACATAGGAATTATCCGATGTTGTATAACAGCACCATTTTAATTAACATTAACGAATTATCCGCTGAAATATGTTCTGCGTTTAACAGCACCATGCTAACGAACGAGATTTTGCGCCTAACAGCACACACTGTGTACTGTATCCACAAATTTTACATATTTAAATTAATTTTTAAACTATTGTTTACTTCACCAACGACTTTTACATGCATCACAAGCTTTCGCTAATCATAAACTGTGTGAAACGCAATCAAACACCGAAATGCAGTCGGGCAAACGCAAACTCCACTTATTTCCGCTTCCTGCTGCCGACTAGGCGAATGAGCGAGCAGGCGCACTCAAATGCGAAGTGCAAATAAATGACAAATTACAAATTACAATTACCGTTGGGCCTGCTGCACCCAAAGCACACATAAATATTTAACTCAAGCGAAACGGTGGAGCCGCCGCCACACAAAAGATTATGACATTGCCCAGCGGCTGAGCTGTAGGGTCGGGGGGGTTGGTTGGGTAGAGAAAAGGTTGCCTATGGCGAACAAAACAACAAAAAATGAAGAGAGCGCCTCGAATTATCTTGGATGCTGCACTTTTTGTCCGCCCCGTCACGTCATGTGCCTATCTCCGAGCCTCCACCCCTCACCCACTGCAAAGCTTTTCTTTCATTGTGGATTTGCATGCAACTTTCTCCGACGACTGCTGCCGCACGACAGCTGCTGCTGCTGCTGCTGCGACTGCGCGGCAACCAGAGGCGAAAGGTGCAAATTAATTCGCGGCGCCCCACAATATAACCTTCCTCTCCCTGGCACTGGCATAGGCACTAGCACTGGCTCTGGGTCTGGTCTCCCTCATTATCGGTGTAATCTGTTGCTCCCCAAACGATTTTTCGTTTTCTTCTTCTCAGCTTTGTCACACGTCAAGTCAAGTCTCAAGAAAATAAAAAGACGACTCCACACTCCCGAAATGCGACTTGTTATCGCATTTTGAAAATCTTCAGCTGCTAAGTGGATGTGCAATAAAAAACACTACCACCATTGTTTGGGAAGATTTCGAAAAATCAACTGGGATGTCCCCGAGCAAACGCCTCACTGGCTGCCTGCTGCTGTGCGTACGGAACCCAAACCCCAACCCCAACCCCAACCGCACCCCCACCCCCATTGTATCTGGTCTTCACGCAGGGAGCAGGGGCTTTGACTCTGCTTTTTTTTTTTTTCGTATTTTTGTTTTTTTGGCGACCACGAGACTTCTCGAATTTGGCACCTGGGTGTGAAAGCCTTGACGGTTTGTTGAGGGATTTCTTTGTCCTGAAATTGAGACGGAAACCAAAGAATCCAAGGCGAAACAATAGGTTCAACATTCATATATGTACTATTCCTATCATTCCACAAATGATTGAATAACTCCCCTCCATAAGGAATGAAGATTTGTACTGATCTTTCAAAGGTTTCATCAATAAATTCTATGATTATTCAGTGCCAAGCTTCTTCCGCTACCCCACAACAACGTAAATCTCTTGCCCATTAACATTTTTTTAATGCCGCATTTAGACAAATATGTATGGCTACAAATGTAGTTAATTTTCCTATAAACTCGGTACAATACCACGTACACACTATACTAAACATATTTTCATGATCTCTGGTACGTACGTACGTAGTATAGAGTAGGCAATTAATACCAGAGAAGCGTTAAAAGCGCAACGCTCGATGGACATTGAGGGCGGCGGCATAGCACTCCACTCCACTCCACTCCATTCCAATCCACTCTGTTTGTGGCTGTGACAAATGAGAGCGGTAAATGGTTAGATGGTAAATGGTAGGATGGTAAATGCTAGAGTAGATGGTGAGGTGGTAAATGCTGTTAGCCGGCCAGCCGCAGGTTCCAATCCAAAAAGCCCCCCACCAATGACGACGAGTCATTGACATTCGTTGCGATCCAAGCTTGAACTAGAAAACTAACAAATCCGCCATTCGAAAAAAAAAATGTGATAATTGCAATGGAATACACAATGTAAACCGAAAGAGATAGAGAGAGAGGGAGAGATAGAGATAGATGAAAGGTAACCGATTATTACTATACACTAGGGCAGGTTCATTGAATGTTCCAGAGAGCATTATTGCATAAGTATATTTTAAAATGTATATTCTGTATACAGATAAGACAATATGGCATTTCATTGAGATTTGAATAATGGAAATGCGGATAAAAGATCCTACCTTTCATCTACCTAAGACTCTGTAAATACAGCTTCTATCTTTAGAAGGCTTTTGAAGAATAATGAGTGATATTCCTTCATAGAATCAAAAGAAAGACAACCTGAGTGAGGGTATAAGCAGAACCCGAAACTATTTCAACCGCATACGAGTCGTATACACAGACAGATATGGATAGATCGTTCAAAACAGAAGCGTCGCAAATTGGCAATATTTAGAGAGACAGAGAGAAAGACAGATAGACAGGGGAACGACAGAAAGAGAGAGAGAGAGAGAGAACAACAGCAAAGAAATCTGAAAACAACACGAATGATCTGAAGATCTTTCCCGTCAATTTACGGGCTACTGGGCATACAAAAACTTCTTTTGTTCCTATCCAAATTGGCTTAATTTTTATGGGCATGCTTTTATCACATGCCCAATGCCCATCCCCAGACCCAAAGCAGAAGGATGCCTCAGAGACAGAGCGAGGCAGAAAGAGAGAGAGAGAGAGAGAGTGAGAGAGGGGAGTAGGGTTCCAGTTGGGGTTTCTAACATTATGGTGTTAATCGGCGGTCGCACGTTCGTTCCAATAGCCGGACACAGAAAAAGAGAGGCAGCAAAAGATTATGAATTCTTAGAACGCAGTTTCTGTATGAGAGAGAGTGTGGAATATAATATAGAAACCAGTGGGGATTCCACTGGTTATATACATACGTATATAATACAACTAAGGGATACCTGTTCCTATGGACTCGGAGCACTTGTTGCTTGATCCTGACAAAGAATATACATACGTATGTACATATATGTATGTGTATGTACCTTTGTACTCTACGTGTACCATCTGAATGGAGGGGGGGTATAAAAAATAAAATAAAATCCCCGTGGAAGTAATCTTTGAACAGTTGAAAATTTATTTGTAATTACTCGCCGCTTCGCTCACTCTCCCGTGACCAAACTCCCAGCAAATGCGATTGAAATATATACATATATATATTGCCGAGAAAATAGGAAGTTGGTATCCCCACTAATGAAGTAAGGAAAATTTTATAATTAATGAAGTGAAATCTCAAGTGAATTGTGTATGAATTTATAGGCGAATCTCATTAGAAACTTGCATTCAAACTACATATTGAAGCATCCACAGAGTACTATATGTAGTACTGATGGATAATGCAGAATCTTTATTCATTCTCGCATCACTGAAAATTCAATTAATTAATATATACATATGTACATACATAGTATTGCCTACCCATCAAAGTCCGCCCAGACCATAATATGATTGTTTATTTCTCTGGTTTCGGTTTTCTTCGGATGTTCGTAACTTTATTTTTCTGGGTTTATTTTGGTTCGCTTGTTTACCTTTATTTTTGGTTTTCGTTTGTTGCTTTTTCTATTTTTTTGTTTATCTTTTTTTTTTATTGTTATTAGCTAATTTTAGCCAAAAGCCAAAATGGCGACGAGAAGACGACGACGACGACGACGACGACGAGAGCTGCCGCTAACGATCGAAAACTTTTGCGGTTTTTCGCTGTCGTGGATACCCTTTTGTGAAGGTCATAACAACTTATAGAAGATGTTCATGTGCCAGGAGCAGAAGGGATGTCAGCGGCATTCCCGATCCTTTTGATTCTCTTCTATCAGTCTCGTCTCTCTCTCTGGTGCTGTTTTGTCATGGCTTGTCACGATTTTGTCATCTCTATCGACGCGAGTCGGAAAAGCGAGTAAGCGGGGGGTTGGCGCCCGAAGCTATTGTACAGGGGGCTTGTCCCTTAGTTGTTCAATATTTTGTGGTTCTATTCTTTATATATCTCTCTATCTTTGCCTCCACATCTGTACTCTCATCTCTCCTTTCACCTCTCTCTCTAAATATGTTTACATAGTACTCTCTCTCTCTCTATATCTTACCTTCTTTTTCGACAGATTTTTTAAGGTTTTTCTCGCTTTAGAATTAAGAAATGAAAGATTTGTATGCCGAAAACTGCTTTTTCATATGTACTCTTTGTTTATATATCCCTATATCATATGCCTACTATCGTAACATCCCATGTATGAGAGTATCAAGAGCTTCAACTACAAAATAAGCCTTATTTTTTCTTGTTTTTTTTTTTTCTTCTTGTGGCTATTATTTATGAGATTTTTTGTGATTTGTTTCGATTTTATTTTGCACATGCACAAACCTCAGTTATTAGGCAGCGGCAGCGTCTCATTGTATCTTCGAGATACTCGCATGTATCTCTCGGTGTCGGTGTCTGTGTGTATCCGTTCGATGGCTGCATTGAATTTGTTTTTTGTTTTTGCTCGTTTTGAGTTTTTGTTTTCAGTTTTTTGTTTTTGTTGCGGCTGCTGTTTCCATTTTACACAATTCCCAAGCCTAAGACCGGTGCCACGTCGCCGCTTGGTACCTCCTCAGAGACCCCTCCCCTCACCCCTCTCCCTTCTTCGTAGCGCCGGATCTCTACAGCAGTTCCAGCCGGTGCTGGAGTCGTAGATACATGCATACATATGTATAGATGTATGTATGTGTCTGTAGCCAAAGCCGGGTGCCAATTTGCGAGTCAAGCCTAGCGCATCTTTCAGCTCTAAGCTTGAGTAGAAATGTTTATAGTCGGTGCAAAACAAAAAATCCCCACTGATCGTAAAGCCTGAGAGATCTTCCCTGAATGGTACGAATGTTGTAGATACATACAGCTGCGAAAAAAATAATAGCACCACCACCACAAGAAATTTTTAAATAGTTGCCCAACTCACATTTTTAACTTTAAGAAAACGTCAAGCACATTTTTAGAAATGGATGACTCTTACAAATCTAGGAATGCAAGAAAAAATCTCTTTCTTGTTAACGTTTTTAAGTTATTTAAGAAAATTTCTTGAAAGTGGTCAAATTAGGCGAAAAAAAAAATAGCACCACTTTTCAAAAATTAAATTAAAAACAAAATAATGACCAAAAAGTATCGAATTCCTCAGTGAACTATTTTGAACTATTATCACTAAATCTATATTTATCATTTAATATTTGGTACACTGTCCTTTTTTGGCCATAAGAGCTGCGCAGCGCCTTGGCATGGAATCAAGCAAGTCCTGGCATCGTTTTAGGACCAGGACTCTTTAATGTATACCCAAAGTGGTCCGATAGTGGCTGGCTTGGAAGTAGCAACCGCCTTCTTAACGTAGGACCACAGATTTTTTATAGGATCAGGTCAGGTGACTGAGAAAGCCACTCCAAAAAGTTCACACAGTTTGCCCTGAACCACTCCTTGGCTTCCTTGTTGGTGTGTTTGGGGTCATAGTCCTGTTAAAAGACCCATACTAGCGGACTTTCATATTCTAAAAAGGATAGCATTACTGTCTTCACGATATTCACCTACACGTGCTATTCCATGATGGGTTTTATTCAACCTATTGGACCTACTCCAAAGTCAAAAAAGCAGGCCCATACCAGTACACTACACCCTCCATGCTTAATGGTTTTTGTGGTGTACTAAAGTTTGTATTCTACTTTCCTTGGACGTCTAATGAATTATCGAGATCACTTTCACCAAACATATCCACTTTGGACTCATCTGACCATAGAATATTCGTCCATTGTTGCGATGTCCGATTTGCTTGAACACTGGCAAACTTCATGCGCTTGGTAATATGTGTCGCGTTTAAAAGGTACAATTTTTCAGGCTTTGCAGGCTTTTATATTATGTTGGCTAAGATATGTACTAACTGTTTGATCTGTCGGATTTATTTTAAGCTCTTCTTTAAGCTCGGTAGCTGACTTGAAGGGACCCTTCTTACTCTGACGAATCTGTCTTTTGCCATGAAAAGGGGTCATAGATCGTTTTCGTCTGGGTGTTTCAGCCTTTTCTTCATAGTTTAAGGTGTTTTTGATCATTTTCTTAATGCTTCATACCAATTGACCAACTTCTCTGTAAGTTTTGCCGTCTAATATCAGTTTTTTGATCAGATCTCGCATCTCCCCAGTGCAGTACTATCCACGTCCCATTGTAATGATTATTATTAACTTTTATGACAGAAACAATGAAATCTTAGTCAAATCTAATGAATACGTGCCTTTTACAAAGACAATTTTGAGAAATATAGAAGCTTCACTAAGAAAATGGTTAGTGGTGCTATTTTTTTTTTCGTCATTTTTTGGTGCTTTTTTCTTAAAATCCCAAAAAAAAATATAACGGTCCAAATTTGAAAAACGGAAACATAGTTTTTGTTTATGGGGAATACTAAACAATATAAAAAAAATCAAAATGTACAAAAATCGCATCATTTTTTACATTTTTTTGTGTCTTGAATAAAATGTGTTCCAGTGGTGCTATTATTTTTTTCGCAACTGTACATATATTTACATACATATATCTATAGTTAAAGCTCTCTGCCAGAGGGGCATACTATACTATAGTCGTAGATTACTTTTGGGACTTGTAAATAAGTTCCAAAATATTTAATAAATATTTTTAATAAATATTTTCTTTATAAGAATACTCGAACTATTCCGATTAGATCTGCCACTTTTCGGTTTTTATTGCTGTTTTTCTAGAAGAAATAGGAACGTAGGGCAGGTCGTTTGGGTTCGAAGACGAATATGATTTGCATACAGATATTTATTTGCTGGCTGCTGCTGGCTGGGGGAATTCCAGTTGTTAAAGTTGTTTTTGAGAGAACAAATGGCAATCCCTAATGGCAGCTGTTAAGCTATCCGTGAAATTAAGATTCAACCGTTCCCACTGCCATTTTCCCCCTTGCTTTTCCACGGCGCCAAGTGGAAGTCTGTGATGCAATGAGAAAACCACAATCAAAATTGTAACTCTAATTAATAATTAGGGAAAAAGCTAAGCAGAAAGTAAAAGGAAAATGAAAATGCAAATGAAAGCCATGGGATTAGCTGGTTGGGAGGATGATACCCAGACCCAACAGCATCCCCTCTTTCTCTCTCTCTCTCTCTGTCATTCGTAGGGGCGTTGCATAAACACACAGACAATGAAAATCACTTCACTCTTCTTTTTCTGTTTTTTGTTTGGGGTTCACTCTATTGACTAATCACTTGGAGGAGAGTTTGACCAACTCCGTTGGTTCGTTGGCTTGTGACATTTTAATCATAAACCCAGAAAATTATGCAATTAACAGAGAAAGAGTCCGAAAATGAAATACAACAGATCTCCAGCTTACATAAGAGCTTGGGTCACCAAAAAATAGTTAATAAACGAGCATCTAGCATGATATAAACCCAGCCAAGACAGAGGCAGAGACGGAGACAGCGACAGCGACAGAGAAAGAGAAAAAGAAGGAAAGACGAAAATCAAAACAAAATCATAGAAAACACACACAAAAAACGAATTGGCCACAGGGCGTATAAGCAATGTCGGTAAAGCGGATAGTGGCATTATCATTATCAATTCCAAGTCACTTTTTTGGAGACCCACCCGTAACCTTAGATTCGTTTTGATTTGTTTGTGACCCCACTCCCCCTTGCCCCACCCAGCCGCCAAGTGGATGGATGCCACGCCGTCTCAAAAATTATGAATAATCTAAACAAACAGCAGGCAGGCAGGCAGGCAGGCAGGCGACCGGCAATCAAGATGAATGCTGTCCATATAGCATACTATATAATATGTACATATAAATAGTGTCTCTTATAATACGAGTAGTGCTAGTATGTATTCCAAAAACTGCCTCTGTATGGGGGGCGGGGGCAGGGCAGGGGAACAAGTGCATTGCATTTGGCCCCAGCTACAATTATTACAACAATGGAAAAACACAACAAAAATTAATGTTTTTTTTCCTCTGTTTCTTTTCGTAAGCAACAAAAACAAGAAGAAGTTGCTTTTGTAGTGCAAAAGCAACAAGAAAGAGTCGCTGCAACAGCAGCTGAAGCAGCAGCAGCAGCAGCAGAAGCAGAAGCAGCGACGGCTCCAACAACTTTTTGAGTCCGGGGAGCAAGTTATACGAGTACACGTACAATAGTACGAGATCTGTTCGGTTTCTTAATTTATATGTATGTGTGCGTGTGTGTGTGTGTGTGTGTGAATGTGTTGGCGGAGTACGAAGTACCTTTAATTTTTAGTGTGCCGAGCTTTTAGCCCCATACCCTGCCATACGGCTAGAGCATGTCGTTTCCATGGACCAATTGGTTCTGCTTGTCGCCCTTTAAATTGGATTAGCTGCAACTAATTGAGGGAATGCCGAACGAATTGTTTTGGCTATAGAAAGGTTGAAAAACAACAACAAGTAAATATAGTTATGGGTATTACATAAAAAGTTCTACAAGTTGCTGTACAGAATGTTCTAGATACTGTAATGACTATCATTAAAATCATTTAATATCTATAATTATATTATTATATTCAATTTACTTCTTCGTCACGGAAGTAGCTTCGATCCCATTGTCCGAATACAGTAGTAATCGACTGTGTTTCCATTTCTGAGGTTAGGGTATCATAGCATTTGGAATAACTGGAATTCTTCTTTGTTTTGTAGATACAAGCTGAATCTTGTTCTACACAACTTCTGTGCAATGAAAGATTATAGTTGGCATTGGCAGGAAATGAAAACGATCGATTCGTAGTAAGGAAAACTTCTTTGTTTTGTTAGTGAATTCAAATAAATTCTAGCAATGATAGCAAACAATTTGTTCCATCCGATACTCGTGTACCAGACAGTACTTCCATTGAATCTGGAATCAGAAGTTAGTTTTCCGAGCATTGAAGACTTCAGTGCCATGAAAGATAAGCTTTAGCAGCTCTAAAGTAATACGTACGCGTACGAGCATTGTGTTTACGTTCATACGTATTGATTCTGATAAGGTTTTCAAAGAATCAATCGATCTGAAAGGGTACACCATGCATCCAACGTACCCGTCTCTCTCTCTTGTTTTTTGTTTCTGTTTTTGTTTTGCTTAAGCTCGACTGCAAAGCTTCATTCCATGTGTGTGTGTGTGTGTGTGTTCGTAAGCTATAGCTGTGTGTTGTGTGCTTTTTGTTGTATTACTTTTATTTTTCGTTTCGTTTCGTTTTTTTTCGTGTCGGTTCGTGTCTGTCTGCCGCTGATCTTGCAGCTGTCTCTGTCAGCGTCACCGCTGCTGGCTGCGCTGCTGCTCTACCTGTACGTGTTGTTTGTGTGTCTGTGGCTGTGACTGTGTTTGCTGCCTGCAGTCGCTACCGCAGTCGCTGTGCCCGGCCGCCGTTGACGTCGAAAAATGTTTTAAATCTGGTAGAAAAATCTGAAACGAAACGCGTTTGTGGCTTCAGACGGCGAGTGGCAGTCGTACAGCAAAGACGTAGTATTCCGTTATCCCTAAAAGCCAGCTAAATATATCCACAATCGAAAAGTTGGTCAGACAACTTTTTCGCCCATCAAGAAACACCAACAACAATAACAACAACAACAAAACCACAACAACAACAGCAATAGCAACGCAGCAAAGTTTAACAAAACTTCCTTTTACTTTTATTCGAATTTTTTTTGGGGAATTATTGCCTATGTAAGTGAAAAGAAAAATGCTCAAAGTGAAAATTGTGGAAAGAGAAACTGTGCTCAAATGTGAACTCAAAAAAAGAGGGAATGCATGTCCTTGGATTTCATATTTTTTTTTTCTTCCTTCCCCACCACCACCACCACCACCACCCCTCTACACCCACAAAAGCAAAGAGAGGAAGGATCCATTGCAAGCCACTTGAAATCTAATCAGATCCCCTCATATTTATAGTGATTTATAGATGACCGAGAAGGATACCGTCTCCATGGCTACCGTGCAAATGAAGCCCGACTATGCGGCCAGCGAGGTCTATAGCACCGCCAGTGAGCCGCCACCGGTAAGTACACACTATACAGTGAAGCCAACTCCCAAGCACCACCCTCCCACCTCACCCGCCCTTTGTGTCCTATGACTGAAATGCGGGGAAACTAATTACGCAAAAAATGTCCCATTTTACACATTTTGATTGGCAATTATTTGCGCTACTTTTGGGCCGAGATTTGTTGTGAGTTCGAGTGATGGATTGCCGATTGGTCGGCAGCCAAGTGGGTTCCAGGGTCACACTGGGCTGGTGGCACATCCGCCTGCGGACCACAGAGCGTATGCGCAATGCCGCTGTGTCTGCGTCTGCGGTGTCCGACGTCTGCACGCAGCTGCAAACGTGAGCAGCATTTTCACCCAATCAACCAGAGAGCCTATGCCTCAGAGAACGAGGAGGAGGTGGAGGAAAGCCTGCTGCATGCATAAGCAATTTGCTGCTGCTGCTGCTGCTGCAATCCCCTTCTCTGTCTCCTCTTAATGTGCAATTTTAAAAATTATTATTGTCTGGATTGTGCATGCAACGTGAGTGGCTTTGACAATTGCTGGTTGACATTTCCATGGGAGACACACACAGACAGAGAGAGACAGAGACACAGCCATAGTTCGTAGTCCATGTATCTGCAAGATACACCAGTAATCAGAAAATCAGAAAATCAGCAATCGCTGACGTTCTTCGAGACAAGGTGTGAATGGATCTGTGTAGCCCCCATTATGGTTAGACAAATAGAAAACCAGCTCAATCGCACACCAGATACCCACAAGAGACCTCTAATACTCCAGTCACGACAATCGCTAATAATGAACAAAAAAATAAAAACCTAAACAAATACCAAGATATAGTATTAGTACTCGTACTTTGACTTGTTCAACCCGTTTTCCCAGCCATACTACATATACATATATCAGTATATATTAGATTATTAGATCTCTCTCTCTCTCTATCTCTGTCTCTCTCGCTTGCTCTCTTTGTCATTGTGTGTGGGTAAAAATGGAAAATTTACATAAATTGCATTTTTTCCCATTTTTCATTTGTTTGCATTTGGCATTCAACAGTCAGCATCCGCATCAGCCATAAACAGATTTTGTGCGGGGGTTGCCCTCTTTCCACCATCCCTACCTTGTGGTACAGTGAAAGCCAACAGTTATCCAACAGACAGGCAGACAGACAGACAGACAGACAGGCAGGCAGGCAGATAGACAGACAGAGCCCTGATTGGAGTGCACTCTCTGAGTCTGTGTTTGTGTGGAGGTGAACTGAAGGACAGGCAGAGCAGATTTGTTCAGGTGCGGTAAAATGAAAGGTTTTAATGGGGGAGGGGAATCCCAGTGATTGTCGGCTGCTTTACTGCCTTTGAAGTAATTTTTAGAACCCAAAATTACCCAAAACTATTCAAATGCATTATATCCTCAATAAATATTAAAAGTCTAGCGAGTATCGCGGGGATTCACAGACCAAATCTTTGGTTCTTCCCCGTTTTTCCTCTCCAATCTCAGGGGCTTCCCTGGAGCTCTCGGCTCCCTCTCTATTTGACCTTTCTAATAACTCAAAACAGCCCACAGAGTCCCGCCAGCAATCATCAGTGAAGTCAGGCCATCAATCAGGGCCTCAGTCACTCAATCACTTGGGTGTTAGCTAGTTAGCCTTCAAACAGAGAGACCCTTGGCCAAAAGCTTAACCTTTTCTGCATTGTTTGTTTTCCCATTCATATGTGTTAAGTATTACTAAGCGATTGTCCCCCCCACCACCGCCCATCCACCATTCCCTTCCCCGCTCTCCCCTTCCTTACAGTGCAATCTCATTAACCTTTTTTTCTCTCTGTATTTTTCTTGTTTTTATGTATCTTTCTGTGCGTGTGTGTGTGTGTATCTGTGTGTGTGTGTGTGTGTGCTAACCACAAAAATCGTTTTGCGATTGCAAAAAACCTCTCCCTCCAATAAAAACCCACAACCGTACCCGCATCTGAAACCGTGATTGACAATATGAAAATTTCCCTGAATCCCCAAAACACACACCAACAAAAACAAAAAAAAAAAACCACACACCAACCACAGATGGGATTTTTTAACTTTAATCATCAGGTTTGTCGTTCAAGTCTTTTGTCTGCACAAAAAAAAAGAATTAACCACCGATTAAAACCTCGCATTAGAGTACGATATGTAGAGTAGAGTGTCCGCTGACGATCGGATCGGATCGGATCGGATCCATTCACTTCCACTTCACTGCATGAGACGATGATCACTACTCCACTCCACTCTATTCACTCTGCTCCACTCTGCTCCCCCTACCACCAACCCCCCCCCCAACACCTTTCCATAACTCACTCACAAAATTCACTTTCGCAACTTGCATTTTGGGGCCACGCCACGCCACGCACGTAAAGGTGTTAAAAAAAACCAAACATACACACACACACACACACTCATTGCACATTTCGCTGCACACGCACACACACTCATAGCTACACAGATACTCGCATTCGAAAGATACAAAACTAAAGATATAACCAACCCATAAAGAGGGGCCTCACCTGACTGCACCTACAACCAAAGTGAAGTGGAAGACACTTCAAGAGTTTTCTCTTGGGCCTCCTTTTGGGCTTGGCATTTCCTCAATTTCTGCGGCGAACCTCGACTGCCTCTGCCTCTACCAAGAGTGCCGCCTCTTCCTGTTATGCAATCAATCTCAGACCTCAATGTTTTTCTTTCTTTTGTATATGTACTCGTACTCGTACTCGATCTGTTGTTGATATTTGGTCTTCATGCTTTTTGCATCAACTTGTAAATTTTTGCACCTTAAGCGGAAAGTTCAATATTAGTCACAGTCCACAGGCACAGCCACAAAAAACCTCTGCTCAACGAAATGCAAATAAACGATCAACTCTAAATAAATAAATAAACAAAAGATCTGCTCAAAGAAGAGCAAATATTTGCAATGATCTAACTGGCATTCGACATCATTCAGTTCCAGCTTTCCATTAACATTTGAAACAGAAACAAACTTGAAAACCATTTGTTCTTTGTTTTCTTTTGCTGACTCAACTATTTTCCAGCGTTTTTCAAAAGTACATTTCAAGTCTGCCATTCAGTTCGACGGGGGAAACGTGATCGGCCCGGTTAAAGACTAACATTTTGTAGAGTAAGGTCGCGGCGCTTTTACCCGCTTGACCCCCAAAAGACCCCCATACCATATACCATACACACACACACACACGCAGAGAGAGACAGAGGTCATTGACAAAACAGCACGTACTCGTAGCATACAAATTGCATAAAAAACACTAAAAATAAATACAAATATATGTGTGTATCTATAGTACATTTCATGGCTAATCTTTTCTTGCATCTTGCATGTGACTTTCTTTTTACAGGCCTACAAGCGTCAGGCGAATTCGGTGAAAATAGCCAAGATCACCGCCTTCACCGTTATCGTCTCGGCCTTCATCCTGGGCTCCTTCATTCTGGCCTCATCGTATCTGCAGGCCAAGGCCTCGTGCGATCAGGTGCAGGCCCTCGATTCGGTGCTGGAGAAAGAGCTGATGCTCGAGACCCTGCAACAGGTGGGAAAGGTAAGTCCAATTCGAATCCAATCCAATACAATCTGTTCCCCCCCAATGAACATCTGATATATCCTCCTTTCTGCCTCAATGACTATCAGATATACATACATATCGTATCGTGTTTGGACTCTCGGAGTTAATGATACGAGTAGCTCTTCGCTTGGTTTGGCTCTGCCAGACACACACGCCACAGATTGGTTGCACCAGCAACCACCGCCCCCTGCCACACAAATACAAATATATGTATATTCGAATATTAAATATAATTACCGGAAAATGTATGTAGGTACAATCTCGTGATAGCCGAAATACAGAATACAGAATACAGAAAAAAAAAACATGTATTCCGTGTATAATTTCCCTTCCAGCCATGATGTTTGTGGATTGCACGCGCTATTAGTTCCAAAGTGGATTGTAGACTTGTGACAGGCAGTGTACCGGTACTACAAATATCATCTGTACATATGTACATATGTGGGTTAGAACTGGGGAAATTTGTAGAAGAAATTATGAAGTTATAGTGGAAAAACTGAAGGGTTTTCAAAAAGGCAAAAAAGCAACAAAATCCCATAATAAAAACAAACAAAAAGTCTGATCAGAAATGGTGGGAAATTGTTGGAAATTTCATTGTAATTTATACGCTTTAAACGTACAAATTTGTATGGTTATAAAAGTAAAAGACTTCCTATAGTTTATAATATACCTTTCTCTATATACAGACATACATTTGTCTGCCCACTGCTTCAATCAAAACTGATTGAATAAGCAATTTCATAAGACAATTGCGTGCTTCCTTGTGAAATTTCACCCATATAACGATATATGTACATATGTGTACAGATATGTATGTACAGATATGTGTATGTGTTTGTGTGTGTATGTATAAGCGATTTAACCGAATGGCCATTACAAAAAGTAACCATAAAATGGTTAGATATATGGCTGATGACTGGGCAGGGCGCATAATTCAAATTTAATGACAATTCGCAAATCATTTCCAAGCGATTTCAAAGCTAATTATGATGGCGTCTACACAGAGGAGGGGGTACCGGTGGAGGGGGACTTGGGAGACTGCCATCAATATTCAATTAGAGAATGGTAGCCAATGGAAAGTTCAAAAAATTAAACAGCATTAGAGAGATCATAGATGTCTGGTGGCTGGTGTCTGGGTCTGTCTATGATTGCCATTAGTTTCAATAGCCAAAGATGAGGATGAGGTTATTCAACCCGATTCGATCGGGGTCTGTGGCTTATGTAAACGAATGAGTGAGTGAGTGAATGAGTGAACGAATGCAACGATAAATTCAATCAAGCGAAATTCCCATAATTTGACGCTTAAGTGGACACCGAAATGGTGGAGCTTGCGACATAATAACCAGGAGAGGCAGCACCACCATCCACCATCCACGATCCCAGCCATCCAACAACAGTAGCAGCAGCAGCAGCAGCAGCAGCAGCAGCAGCAGAGCGGCAGACAATTGCGAATCAAATGCCAGACAAAGTGAAAGCAGCAGCAGCAGCAGCAGCTAGCAAGCGGCAGGCAGGCAGGCAGACAGGCAACAAAACATGTTGCAAGCAGTCCCCCACCATATACAAACCGTAATCCACTCAAGCGCGCCTCCTCTCTCAGGCAGCGGGCGTGTGGGCGCGGCAGCATATTGTGGTTGCTGCCGCTGCTGCTGCTGAATGTGGATTCCCAAATGCCAGAGATCATCAGCTGTGGCAATAGCAGAAGCAGCCACAGCAGCCAATAGAGATGGCTCTGAAGATCGCGAAAGTCTGTACGAATTCCTTTAATGAGGCAAATAATTGCAAATTGTTCAGGGTTTCAACTTTGAACAATCTTTAATAATTGGTAATGCTATTAGAGGATCCCAAAGCAGGTTTGAAAAGATTGGAAAGGGTTTACATAGTAACAATTATGCGACTGAAGCAGCAACAGATCGGAAAGGGATTGACAACAAACACATCATAGATATTGCTGATAGATTTTAGGAGTTAAACCAATCTAAGCCTAAGCGTAAGAATTTTTCCTCTACAAACCAGAAGAACAAAACACATATTTCTTTCAAGTTGTTAGGAACTTTGTAAGACAGTTCTTTGAAGAAGAACTCTAAAGACACCCAAATGAAACCCAAAGATGACTCTTGGATTACAGTCGAATGTCTGTCGTTGTTGATGTGCCCAAAAACCTGTATTTGATTACACTTTGAACAACAGATTTTTCTATATATTGTTTATGGATGCTCTTCTGAATTCAAACTCGCCTTAAGACCATCTCTAGGGTAAATAAAACTCTATGATGTATCGTCTCTTGCTTAAAAATGAGGCTTACAAACCCTCTTTAGTTGAGTTTCAGTGTGTGAATATCTGGCCCAGATGAAGATCAATCTTCTCACGTGGCCATCGCTCTTGCAACAGGCCTGGCCATAATGCAATTTGGCTGTCAGTTTTTTTTTTCTGCTTTTTGCTTTGTTGCTTTTGGTCTGGCGCCGCTTGGCACCAACTAAGCAAACAACCAGCGGCAGCCAAAGGCATCTGCAAAAGTCAACTACAGAAGACCAATGGGGACTGTGGACTGGGGACTGGAGACCGAACGAAGACCCAGAGAGCCCCCCAACCCTCCCCCCTAATCCCCTTCCATTGTGGTTTTGGCCATAGCCTGCTGTTGACTGTTTGCCATTTAAGGCGAGTTGCGCGCTTAAGTCTTTCGTTTCTTTCGTATCGTTTGCTTCTTTGCTTTTTTTTGGGGACAAAGCAAACGGTTTTTGGCCTGACGATTATGTAAGACACACATACGGGGAGTACTTGTAGATACAGATACAAAGAAACAAGCAAGCGCTCATAGATACCTGTTCAAATATACCTTATAGAGAGATACAAAGATATAAGTACTCACAGATACATATGTACATGTGTATATAATAGCTTGAAGAGAAAAATATATATGTACATAATAGGACAGCGGGATAGAGAGGGGGAAAAACTTATCATACGAGCTATGCAAATTGATTTTTGTGTTGTTTTTTATGGATGATTTCCCTAAAGAAATTACTGAAATGGAATGCCTCTAGAATTTCAAATTGCAGGCTTGCGTCAGTCCCAGTCGGCCAGTCGTTGGGCTATAAATAAATCTTGTTTTTTTTGCACAACAAATGCCTACTGTCTGTCTGTCTGTCTGTCTGTGTGTCATTTTAATTGCACAAAGCATTCAATTTGTAATCATTTAATTGTCATCTTAATGCGTCTCTCGACAGTCCATCCGTCCGTTCAACAGTCGATTCTCCACATGTCTCGTCTCGTCTCGTCTCGTTTCGTCTCGCATCTCCGTCTCGTGCGTTTCCACACACAAAAACAAATTAGGGGCAAACAAATGTTCTCATTGTATTATAATAGATCTCTTATCTCAAGCCCCGCTGCTGGCCTTGAAAAACTAAAGCCAGCGATCGGTAGAGCCAAAGCAGCAGCAGCAGCAGCAGAAACAGCAACAGCAACGGAAGAGGTTTAGACTGGATTTTGTTGACTGGTTTCGGCCAGAGCCAGAGCCAGAGCCAGACTCTGCCTCTCGTTTTTGTTTTCGTTTTTTTTTTTTTCGTTTTTGCCAGTTTTTCTTTATATTTTTTCAGGTACATAGTCGTATAATTTTTAAAGTGAAATTTTCAGTTAGTGTGTCACCTGCTGCCTGCCACATGACTCAGGTTTTTGACTTAATTTCGCGATGAATCGATTCGAGTTTAATCTGCATTTTGGAGACAGGTTTACAGACAGGCAGGCCGGACAGACTGGAGAGACAGATCGACAGACAGCCTGCTGCTGCGGTTTTTCTGGGAAGCTGCTGTGAAAAGAGATTTCTTTGAAACGAACGCAATTTGTGGCTGCGGTTTCAGTTTTGCTCAAATGAACTTTAAAATGTTCATCGCTGTACTCATTTCTGGGGTGCTACTGTACCTGGACAAACAGATCATTAGGGAAGTTTTTAGTAACAGTCTGGAGACTTTAACCTTTGGTTTATGTGTGGAAACACCGAAAAAAAGCATTGCGAAATAAAGCTGAGAACTTTGAGACTCATAAAAGATGCAACTTCAAGCAGGGGAAAATATTTGACAGTAAGAAAAATACATAGCTCATAAATAGGCCTGTGGAACTTTCAAAAAATGTTTGGGAACTTCCTGGAATAAAAAATGTTCATAAGTACTCTATTATTCTGCTTAGATATAAAAAAAAAGCTTCAATTAAAAGAGATCTCTTGAGATAATAAAAATAACTATCCAGAACCAGAGATTCAGCTTCTTATTCAGAGTATATTCTGAGAAAAGCAATTCTTAATTGATGACAATTTACAGATAATTCTCCCTTGAGAATCCCAAAGCAAAAATCTCAGCTGTTTAAATCATTAGAAATGCAATATAAGAAATAAACAGAAATCATCTATGTATAGGAAATCCATTGAGAGAGATCTCTTCAGTTCTGTTTCAATGTCAACCTCTTTTTTTCTGTTCAGTTTTGTTTTTTGTCAAGTACACGATGACCTGCAAAATAAGCGATCCACAAACCGGATATAAAAGGCATTATCCATACCATAACACTTCTCTCTCCCTCCCTGTGGAGTGTGCATCCCTGTCTTTTTCATGGTTTGGCATTAATGAGCCTCACAATAAAATAAATTGTATTTTCATTGCTGTTTGTGTTTGTGCTTGTGTTTGTGGCTGGGCGTGAAGTATGCTTAGCCACGTCCATATCCCCCAGATACACACAGAGCTAGCTGTCCATAGACATAGACATTTGTTGGGGACTGTTGGGGGATTATGTAATTTGTGTTGCTGTTTTGTTTAGACTTCTCGAGAGCTTCATCGTCCAACAGAGACAGACAACAAACAAGTTTATTTCGATGGCATTTTACTCTTGGTTTCAGTCGCAGTCGACTCTGACGAGAGTCCGTATGTAGGTTGGGGTCACACATCTCCGCCAGGCAAATGACTCTGCCACATCGCTGATCATCGGATCTCTCATTGTTTCGAGCACGAAGCGGCGGCCCCAAGCCCAGTGAAAAACAGTCAAGAAAACTACTAGAAAATTGAAAAATTGAACAATTGCTGTTACAGTCGACAATTTTTGAGTAATTTTTGTAACAATTTGCGGATGATATAAGATGATCTAAGACTTCCCCATTTGCCTATCCAAATTTAAGAGCGAGTTAATGAGGGTCGTCGGGAGATACACAAACTCAGTCGAGCCTGTACGAACCTAGCTACAAAATGATTCTCAGTGTATTTCCTTATTTCCCTTATTATTTGGCTGTCCGTTATTCAAGTCGTTTGCCTATTCTGGGGACTGGGGCACCCAATTGCATCGGAGATTAAGTAAGGCATAGAAAAACATCTTTGGAACTCGTAAAAGATATAGAACCCAAGACAAAATATACTCTATTGATTCATGAGTAAAGGTCGTTCCCTTTATAATGTCAATTTTATTTTGAAAATGTTTTCAGGAACTCCCCCGCGCTGAGCCTCTCCTGGGCGGACCCAACTCTGCCGATGAGTCCGAGCTGCAAGATCTCGACCAGGATATGCGCAAGTCCGCAAAGGAGGACTCCTTGGACAAGGACAACGCCTCGGACAAGGACAACTCCTACTCGGAGAGCGATGAGACCGACGAGATGCAGAAGTTGCCCGGCAAAATGCCGCTCGAGCTGGACTTGAGCGACCTGGCTGCCGCCATTCTGCGGAACAACAAGAAGTAGGTTTTTTCTCTGTTTTTTTAAAGGTTTCACCCGTTTTATGACCCTATGAATCGTCTATAGATCCCGCATGAACTGCGTGGTGGAGCGCAAGCATGCCGAGGAGATTGTCGACTCGCCCTCGAAGACGGTGGCCCTGCCATTCGGAGTGAATCTGACGACAGATCCCAAGAAGGCCCGCATCACTGGCGAACGCATTTCGATCTTCTGCGATGGCGGCGATGAGGCCAGTCGGGAGGAGAAGGAGGCCAAGCGACAGCGCGAAGAGGAGGAGGACTCTGACGAGGATGCCGAGCCCCTGCGCCCCATGTTCATTCCCTTCCAGCGCGTGCCCATTCCCTTCGGCCGCATGCCCGACCAAATGCCGCTGACCCACATGCCCCAGCGCATGATGCCCCCAGCCATGCAGATGCACCAGCAGCTGCCCCAGCAGCAGGGACCCATCATCATCCGCCAGCTGCCTCCCCCGTTCCAGCACCTGCCCATGCGTCCCCCCATGCCCCCACAGGTGATGCAGGCCCCACGCATGGAGTCCTCCGAGGAGCAGCAGCAGCCCAAGATCCAGACCCTGCGCATCCACATGCAGCAGCTGCCCTTCCGCGAGATCCACGTAGCCGATGATGTGCCCATGCAGATTCCCGCCCAGCACCGCGAGCAGCAGATGATCCAGCAGCAGCGTGAGATGCAGCAGCAGCGCGAGATGCAGCAGCAACGCGAGATGCAGCAGCAGCGCGAGATGCAGCAGCAGCGTGAGATGCAGCAGCAGCAGCGCGAGATGCCACAGATCCAGATCCAGCACATGCCCCTGGGCATGGCCCTGCAGCGTGTGGGCATCACCGCCGATGATCTGCGCAGCATCCAGCGCATGGCCGAGGACCGCATCACCGATGAGCTGCGTCGCCTGGCCGCCGAGGAGAACACCGACTCCAACGAAGGCAATGCCTCCAGCGAGGAGGATGAGCGCACTGACGTCTCGTCCAACTCTTCTGAGCAGGCCACCACCGAACCCCAGTCCCAGTCTCAGACGCAGCCCCAGTCGCAGTCCGAGCAGCAGCAGCAGCAGCCGGAGCAGCACCAGCAGGAGACCAGCGAGCAGCAGCAGCAGCAGCAGCCGGAGCAGCAGCCCCAGATGCGCCTCCAGCGCCTGATCCTGCAGCCTCTGCCCGAGCAACCACGTGATACCATGACCCCACCCATGCCCGATCAGCCACCACAGCTGCAGTTCGGCCGCATGGTCTATGGCCGCAGCCTGGCCCAGCCCGTGCGCATTCCCGTGCCCATGATGCAGGCGATCGAGGCAGGAGCCGCCGCCGAAGAGTCGCAGCGCCCACACTGTGAGTACACACATACTTTAGATCCCCTTTGGCTCTCTTAACTAAATGTGGTTTCTCCTCTCCATATCCTTCCGTTCCGACAGTCGTCCAGCCTCGTTCCGTTTAAGTAACAAGAAGACCACGCCTGTGATTGCTGCTCTGCGAATCGAATCTCGACGAGAAACCAAGGAGGAGTAGAAGGAGGAGCCAAGGAGTCAACTAAACCACCCCCCACCCCCCACCAAGATCGAATTCAATTTTTTAGCAGCCTCTGTCCCCCCAACAAAAAAAAAAAACACCAAAAGACAAGAAAAGATTCAAAGAGTTTAAAAACAGATTTTCCAAACATATTTTGTGGCCTTCTTCTATATGTCTCCCCCTCGTATATTTTGTATATTTCATATATGATTAATATATATCCGATATATCTGATATATCTTTATGTATCTGCGTGTCTAACAAACAAACAAACAAAAAAAAAAACAAACAAACATTCCACAATCCAATTCCAAAAAAAAGAAGCAAATCTCCTGTGAATCTCCAAAATGTGAAATGAATGAAAATTGTGAAAGTTTTTCCAATACAGTTTTTCTTTCAGTACTTTTTTTTTTGTTTTGAATTGTCTACAGTTTTGTTTTTCTCACACACAAACACACTGCATACACACACACACACAACAACAAACGAAAAAAAAAAAATAAATCCGATGGAAATTTTTGTACATAAATTATTATCGTATTTTTAATTAATTAATTGTCTTGTGTAGTTGTTTAGTAAATTAAGAAAGAGCGTCTGCTGAGATCTGTTGCTGATCCGATCCGATCCGATCCCTTGATATAATCAAATTCCAAAACAAAAAAAAGAACCAAGCAGCAAAAAAAAACCATGTGAGAAATTTGTACATTTTATATACATAAATATATATATATATATATACACCCATACACACCCACACACAAAAATTTTGAAGCGAATAAAATTGTGGATAATTGGAAATTTAAATGGGGATTTTTGTGTTATTTTTTTGGTATATCCTTAGACCTAACCCAAACAAGAGTCAAGGCCTACAAAAGTTATTCGGGATTGGTTTGGTTTTTCTTCCACGGATTAGACTCTCTGACGATTAGATAAATGTAAAACGATCAATCCAACAAAACGAGCTGGACTCAGTCGTAGCCGGTTCTCAGTCATTGTGTCTACATACGAGATTCATGCAATTCATAAAACATATATTATATTTCATTTTATCGCTGGGAGGTACTCCCAATTGTGCTCGCACTTGTCATGGGTGAAAAACATAGAGAGAAAGAGATGAACCACGACCACTAGTCATGTCCTAAGGTTGAGACTTTCACTCCATTTATCATTAGATTTGATCCGTTTCTATTTTTCTCAACATTTTTGTTGTACATCTATCTCTCTCTTTTTAAACTAAAAATAGCCGCTACCTTCCGCCAGGGGGCGCGTACTGCACGAGGACTGTATGTGTGTGAGAGAAAGATAGAATGAATAAACGCTTGGACAGGATAGCGAAATTTCACTGAAATTTCATTCTTATCCAGATTCCAGTAGATATGGCTATTCTCTATGATTCTGCGTTTTCGATTTTCCGGTAAGATTATCGCTCTTTGTAAGGGCGATATATTTGGTTGCTCTAACTTTAACTATGTATTAATGGCATCGGAAGCGCTTCCTTCTCGGTGTTACATACATATATGTATACACTTTCACCAGAAATCTACACTCTTCGATTATCGTGTATAATGACGTGGTCAATGTTTTCCACGCCGAAAGAGGGTCTTGAAAATATTCTCTCATCTTCTTGTAGAGTTTTTTCATTATTAATATAAAAGGAAAGGAATTTCAATAGAATATGAACGAGGAACAGGTGTAAACTATAGGATTCTGATGATTAGATCTCTGATCCCGTCTCTGATCAGATAGGATATTATGAATGAAACAAAAGAGCTTCAATCAAGGCATAAATGTGGAAATATGAACAGGAAAGAGCTGGCAACTATACGATTCTTCAATACGGTTTCAGAAGTCGAAAAAAGACATATTTTTGAGAAGGTTCGTAGTTTCTAACGTGAAACATATGTATGTACAATCAAACTCCAAGACGATACCTACAATCTATAGTTGAACATTTCTTTATAAAGTAATAGCATCATTTATATATGTATTTTATTTCTCTATGTTTCTACACATGCTCTCTGTTTTTCATTCGCGGCTCAAAATCATACAAATTCGCAAAAATCGAACACTTTTTTTTTACATACATTGTCGTTTTTGTTAATCAGTTAAGAATATACATACATATGTATATATTTATCAGTTTTATATATATATATAAGTTGTATATATAATAATAATCAGTGTGTGTTAGATATATATCCGTATGTTTATATACAATTTGCATGTGCACACAAGACAGGGACAACAGGGGGGGAACGAACAACCGATGTCAGCAGCAGCTTCCTTTGGCTCAGGCCAGTACAATTATCCTTTACAATTATCCTTTTTTGTATAATTAGCTTTAAGTGTATATATGTATATATAGTATGTATGACTAATTATAAGTTGCATTGACGAGTGGGGGGATGGGGTGGGTTGTGGTTGTGGGTTACGTGATGTACAATACGTTTTTGTAGCGTTCTATTGGTAAAACCTTTCGAAATTAAATTCGTTTCGTCCAAGTCTTACAAACAAGTACAATTTTTTCTTTTCGCAAATGACTAACATTTAAAGAATGACAGATGTTTCTTTTCAGGGGGGGTGGGGGCAACAGTTGGGGAGCAGTGATTGGAAATGAAATACAACACAAAGAACAACATTCTAGACTCCTCCTCTTCCGCCTGGTCGGACTCACTCATTCTTGTATCACCGATTTTTCAGTTTGTATTTTGTGCAAATTATCCTCTCTCTCTCTCTTCAACTACTTTTCTCCTATATCTTGTATCTTTTTCGTTAGGATGTGTAAAGCTGTAACAATAATAATTATGATTAGCACTCCTCCTCCTTCTCCTTTTCTTGCAGCATTCCACACCAATTCCAATTCGTTGCCTACTACTACCACCACTATGTTCTGGATCTAGGGATCTGCTCTAGCCATTCTCACACTGATGCCCCTCACAGTTGCCCCAGAAGATGCAGTTGCCCACGCCGCTGTAGCAGATCAGGGAGACGGCGGTGAGAAAGACCAGGCTGCAGATGGTGCAGGGCTTTCGCTCCAGAAAGAATCCCACCAGATAGAGCACTATGAACATCACGTGCGTCTCCATAAGCGCTGGATTTGTGGGCTTTGGTATGAGGAGCACCGGCAGCAAGCATTGCAGGCAATACATCGTGTATGGAGCAGGTGTGTGCGTGTCCCTTCTCTGTTCCTTCTGTGGCGTGATTTACGTGTCTTGGTGCGTGGATGAGTATTCCTGGCCAGAAGCGTTGACGTGGCTGCAACGCGCTGCATGAAAGAAAAGGGGGCGAGGCTTAGTTAATCGTTCTATAATTACTATCTCGACTGGTTGTCCTGGGCAAAAGCGGCACCAGACCTCAGCAACAGCACACGCCTTACAGCACTCTCGCTCTCCCTCCGATTCTCTCCAGGTGTCTGCTGGCCTCTCCTGCGGTTGCACTTCGTGTTCCTCCTTCGTTTTGGCTAATTGAGTCGCTTCTATGTTGTGCGTTTCTTTATTTATCGCATATTTTTTTCTTTTTTGAGATTTTATGTTACCATACTACCCGTGAGTAGCGTGGGATTATTTGGCCACCCGCTATGTGAAGGTGCAAATTGCCAATTCAAAGAGTGGTAAATGGAGAATTGTTTATAGTTTTACGTCGATTTTGTCATTTTGTGAATGAAGTCGATTAATGTTTGGTACGAGCTGATGTTTTCTTTTTCAAAGAATTGTTAATATAAAAAAATACCAAAATATACCGTCAAATTTTTAAAATATTCCGTAAATATACCGACGAAAATCATAATCCTCGATTTTGATATTCTGCTTAATATTACTAGCTGAGCAGGATATTGAGCCCCAAAGAAATAATTTTATCCGATAGATGAAACAATTTTCTACAAGATTGACCAATTTTAAAAACTTCGTTTATTGGACTCTGTCTAAAATAACGTTTAAACAAGGAAGATTAACAATAAGTCACTTTTCTTACATGGCAACTACACTGTAACTACACGTTTGCTACACATCCAACACATTTTTACCGAGTACGGACATATTTTATACCCTATGTACCCTAGTTATTTTTCATACCAACTACATATACAATAAAAAATTTGAAATCAGTTTTTGCATTCGTTGGACAAACATTTAACCAATTTTCTTATGTCCTTTCGTAGATGGGTAGTTTATAAAATTCCGCTTGCTGAGGAAAAAGAGGGTATGGACAACAGGCAAAACGGCCTAGAAAATTCAATGCATGCAAGGTGAAATCCACCCCATTGCCTAACATACCATGAGGTCAGCCATGTCCTCATGTCATATCCCTTCCCAGCGAGGGAAATTTTTGGGATGAAAAGAAAATTATTCCCTCAAAATGCCTCAAAAAGTCCCAATAAAATATACGTTCCGATAAACCAGGTCCGTCGTAGGCGCCAAATTTAAATATACATTTAATTGATTTATTTATACTTTTAATTTGTTTAAATTGCACGGAAGACTTGCTGATATATATAATTATAAATATAGTGTGAGCAGTCAGCATTTTGTTTGATATGCAATTAATATCTAAACATGATACATAAGTACAGATGAGCGTGTCATACTATGGCCACAGTCAGAAAACACAAAATAATTTAGCTATAAACTCCACAATATTGCTACACATTCCAGTAGAGCGTATTCCCATAGATGGATGGACTGGTGGCAATGGGCAGCAGCAAGATCCAGCCTGCCAGGCCAGATATATACAGAACGATCGCCAGTACACGCCGCCACAAATCCTGCTGCCAGAGATCCTGTAAGTCCGGCAGACCCATGTGATTGCAAAACGCATGAACGATAAACGGCGCCACAATATGGCCAGTGCGAGCAAACAGAAAGGCCGAATAGAAACCGAAGAGGGTGGTGTAGATGAACTGGAACAATCCGATCAGCAGGGCGGTGCTCAGCTCCACCCCCAGGCTCAGTCGCTCGGCGATGTGATGTAGATGGGCGACGCCAAAGAAGAGGGGCGTAATGAACACAGCCGTCAGTGGCGGAAAGCTCTGCAGGATCAGCGGCATCATGCAGGCCCGGAACACAAACTCCTCGCTAAGTGGTGCCATCACATGATTGCGCACCCAAATGATGTTGTTGATGCAACCGCGCCAGTAGTTTATATCTAAAAGATAGAGCCGCAAATGTAATTCCCAAGCTTTCAGATCGTTTCCTAGAACATACCAAAGTAGGAGCCAACCGATTCGTTCTGGCAGTTCACAAAGATGGGTCCCATGAAGAGCAGCATTGTCAGGCCATAGGGAATCACCACAGCCTGCCACAATCCCTCCCAGCGAAAGCCGAGCAACTTCGCAAAGGGCTCGCTGCTGAGCAGCTCCGGCGATGAGAAGTACCACACAAAGAACGGGGCAAAGAGCATCACTGCCGAGACGCTGGCGAAGCGCCGCTTTACGGTCGCCGGATGGTCCCGATTGTGTTTCGTGTTCCACACGTAGAGGCTGCCCACATAGAGCAGGGACAAAATGAAGCAGCATGTCACTGAGGTGATGATGGGTATCTGCGGCAGTGTGTCCCGGCTGGGGAGGGCTTCCAGCACAGGCTGTATTGTGGCTTTGTCCACCATCGCGCTCGCGTTATTCATATAAATGCGGTTTATTCGTCATTCTCTGTTCCCAGAGAGATAACGTGAAAAAAGTACACAAAAACAGCTGTTCTGTGACCAAGGCATCGCTCTATAAAAGTTAACAGTGTTCTGTTATGGTAACAGCAGAGCTCCAGCGATGTTTTTATGCCATTGCCAAGAAAGAAAACTTGCTAATCTCATAGAAAATTCATTTGTCAGTTAAAATTATGCGGTCAGTGGCTAGCTATTAATATTAGATGGAATATCAAAATCGACGAATATGTTAGGTCAGACCGTAATAAAAGACCCAATAAAATTATTGGGACTTTTTGAGGGAAAAATTTTCTTTTCATCCCAAAAATTTCCCTTGCTGGGAAGAGATATGACCTGAGAACATGGCTGGCCTCATGGTATGATAGGCATTGGGGTGGATTTTACCTTGAATGCATTGAATTTTCTGGGCCGTTTTGCCTGTTGTCCATACCCCCTTTTTCCTCAGCAAGCGGAATTTTATAAACTACCCTTCTACGAAAGGACATAAGAAAATTGGTTAAATGTTTGTCCAACGAATGCAATAACTGATTTTAAATTTTTTATTGTATATGTAGTAGGTATAAAAATAAACTTTGGTATATAGGGTATACAAAATGCCGTACTCGGTAAAAATGTGTTGGATGTGTAGCAAACGTGTAGTTACAGTGTAGTTGCCATGTAAGAAAAGTGACTTATTTGTTAATCTTCCTTGTTTAAACGTTATTTTAGACAGAATCCAATAAACAAAGTTTTTAAAATTGGTCAATCTTGTAGAAAATTGTTTCATCTAGCAGTTTAAACTATTTGTTCAGGGTTTATACGGAGTATTTTATCGATAATTCCGCGGTCACACTGGAGCAAACGGCGGTGGCGGCGACGTTTATTTAAACAATCGGGGCATAAAATATTCAAGCAATAAAGTGCGCTGCGCCATAAAAATAAATTGAATTCAATTATCCGTCAGAGCGAGTGCCTCCCAAGTGCAGCCAACATGTCGTTCCTGATGAAAGCAGCCGCCTGCTCACGCCAGCTCGTTCATAAGGTTTCCTCGCCGCACAAACATCTGTTAAAGCCGCAAGAAAAAGAGAGTTGACCTTTGTCTTCTTTATTTATCTTCCCGATGTAGACCCCGGTGCTGCTGCAGCAGCAGGTCCGTCAGCTGAATCTCTTGGAATTTCAGAGCAAGGATCTGCTCCAGAAGTACGGAGTGGCCATCCAACAATTCAAGGTCTTGGATAACTCCAATTCCGACGCAGAGGTTGTGAAGACTTTCGGTAAGCTGCAAGAACCGGTCGGTCGGTCGGTCGGTCGGAGTTTATGTAATCACTGCATTAATTGATATTAATTATCGTGTTCAGAGTGTCCCGAGTATGTGGTGAAGGCGCAGATACTGGCCGGCGGCCGTGGCAAGGGAACATTCGACAATGGCTTCAAGGGAGGCGTCCACATAACCTCAAAGTAAGATATAGAATCAGCCACTCAGCGGCAGCGACAGATAACACAAACAATTGACCTTTTACCACTCTATTCTGATTTGTTTTGTTTCATTTTGGCAGCAAGAGCGATGTGCTCTCGCTGAGCAAACAGATGATCGGCCACCGACTGATAACAAAACAGACACCAAAATCTGGAATTCTGGTCAACAAAGTGATGGTCGCTCGCAGCGTAAACATCACACGGGAGACTTATCTCTGCATCTTGCTGGACCGCGAGCACAATGGACCCGTGCTGATTGCCTCGCCCGCTGGTGGCATGGACATTGAGGCCGTGGCCGAAGAGACACCCGAGAAGCTTCTGACTGTTCCCCTGGACATTGGCAAGCCCATACCGGAGGCCACGCTCATTAAGGTGGCCAAATTCCTGGAGTTCAAGGGCGACACCATCCAGCGTTGCGCCGAGGAAATCCAGAAGCTGTACACTCTCTTCAAGGCCGTGGATGCCGTGCAGATTGAGATCAATCCACTGGCGGAGACGGACAAGGGCGAGGTCATCTCAGTGGATGCCAAGCTGAACTTTGACGACAATGCCCAGTTCCGGCAGAAGGATATCTTCGCCATGGACGTCACTGAGGAGGAGGCCGATCCCCGTGAGGTCGAGGCGGCCAAATACAACCTTAACTATGTGGCAATGGACGGTAACATTGGCTGCCTAGTGAATGGCGCCGGCCTGGCCATGGCCACCATGGACATCATCCAGCTGAATGGCGGCTCACCGGCCAACTTCTTGGACGTTGGCGGCGGCGTCAATGAGGCTCAGGTGGCCAAGGCCTTCGAGATCCTCACAGCCGATCCGAAAGTGAAGGGAATTCTGGTGAACGTCTTTGGAGGCATCGTGAACTGTGCCACCATTGCCAATGGCATTGTGGCTGCTTCCAAGAAGCTGAAGCTGAACGTGCCTCTGGTGGTTCGGCTGGAGGGAACGAATGTGGACAAGGCCCGCGAAATCCTGAAGAACTCTGGACTGCCCATTCAGACGGCCACTGATCTGGATGATGCCGCTCACAAGTCGGTGGCTGCCTTGAACTAGAGATAAGAATTGCGAGATTTATGTCTTCCAGACGCACAGTTAGCATTTACATGGGACTAGACTTACACTGGACTACTTCTAGTTTTAAGTTTTTAACGAAGAATATAACCCAGATTATGTTTTTAATTTACCAAAACTTCCTTTTTACATATTTAATCCGGTGTATCGTGTTAAATATGAGTCGTAGAGAGGGGAAATTTCACATACATTCAGCTGAAGACCTCAACTAGCCGTCTTTTATAAGTGTTATTAATTTTCGCACTTCATATAGTCGAAATCAAATATTTACTTTATTTTCTATTTACATTTAACAGTATTTAACAGCCCTGCTCTATCGACATCGATATATATATATTTAATATACCATCCCTAGCAGCGTTTTAAATACTTTATAGTATTTTTTGAAGCCAAAATTCTGCAAAAAGTATTTTAATGGCATTTCTGAAGAACCTAATCGGCGCTTTGATGTTTTCGATGTTTTTAGACCTTTGCCAAAAAGGAAAACATACCAATCTCATAGAAAATTGATTCATTTGTCAGTTAAAATTATGCGGTCAGTGCATAGGTTCTTGGCTAGCTATTAATATTAGACGGAACATCAAAATCGACGAATATGTTAGGTCAGACCGTATATTTTATTGGGACTTTTTGAGGGATTTTGTGGAGGCAACATCATCCCAATAATTTCCTTTACAATTAATGCTCACTTACGCATGCTGCGGTTGTTTGAAAGAAAAGTGCCTTGTGGGTATCCTAAACTAAAGTGGTTTTCTACGCGAGAAAATCACAGGGCATTCGGCTCTTACAACCGATGAAAACGCTGGGGTATGGAAAGGTAGGGACAACATGCAAAAGTAGCCAAAGAAAATTGAAAGGCTCATACAAACCTCACCTCTCCTGGGAACCACCATTGACGTGAGGTGGCTCCTTGAAGACTTCATTCCAATTTTTCAGGTATTAATTAATAACTCCTAAGCTAAAGAAGATTTTTCGATGCGGTTTTTTTTATTGTTTTTATGTAAGCCCCCAGAAACAGTTTTTGGAAAAGTGGACGTGTCATCGCCCACCCATAAAAAAATTTTGTTGTATTGTTTTTGTGGTATATTAAGAAATTCCATTTTATGCTAATATTTATTAACTATATGCTTAGTCTTTAGACGATCGAATAGGTCTTTCTATAGGATTAGTCAAAATATGCAAAACATCCTTTGCTTTCTCGGGTCTATCCGCAAGCTCTTTAAGAACTTCAGCAAGATCAATCAGCCCTTGTTTGCGCGCAGCTGTGCTTGCAGCTTGAATCAAGAAAGGGACGTTGCATTCCTGACTTTCAGATAGAACTGCTGCTTGTTTTTCTTCAGCTTCTTCTCCTTTCAACATGTAAGCCAACTTTGGTCGTCCAGTTTGTCTATTGTTGTTCCCATCTGATTGATTGATATTTAATTTTGTTGTGCTTTTTAACCAATTTGAATGCTTTCAAAATATTTTTTGATTCGGTTGCACTTTTTCCATTTAGCATTCATATGTTGGCATAAAATTTGACTCTTGTTCCTTAAATATGATTCATATTTTACAACTGTAATGGTTTTGTTTAATTTCCGTTTGAAAGAATCCAGAATCGCATTTTCTTGTTTAAGTTTGCCCTTCTCCTTATGCCACACATCAAACAGCTCTGCGTTCGAAAATTGGAAGTCAACTGCAAAAATTTAATTTGGGCAGATAGTGCAAAAAAGTGCACATTGAGACAAACTGCATTTTGAACACAATTAATAACGCTACGACATGAACTAGGACGTACACTTATGGAACCTAATGGTCATTTTGTAGGCCTCTACGGACTTTACATTTATTTCCAAGAAATTACCTTTGAGAACATTTACTACTTTTAAACTATATTAATAAAACACCGACAAATAAAAAGTTTTAGTACAACCAAAACATAGTACAAACCTGTGTGATTAACATCCATTTTAAATTTTACAACAAGAATGTGTCGCGTTTGAGTAGTAACAATTTGAAAATAGGCAACAAAAATATTGCAAATTACAATCCTAGACCACGCGGTTTTTAACAGAACAGCTGACTTTAACAGCGGATCGGCCTAACATTGATTTGTTATATAACATTTTTTGTATAGAATTTTAGGTTTAACATTTTCTTAAGATGTTAACACAAAAAAATTACCAATTTTAATACCTTGAAAAAATAACTAAATACTAAAAATGTGTAGAGATGCCATGTAATGAGTAAGTATCCTGTGGTATGTTAGGCAATTGTTAAACCTTATTTTAGACCGAATCCAATAAACGGGGTTTTTCAAATATGTCAATCTTGTAGAAAATTGTTTCATCTTGCAGTTAAAAATATTTGTTTAGGCCTTAGGGTGCAAGTTAGCTAGGAATATTAAACGGAATATCTATATGGAAAAAATTTTAAATTTAGCGGTGTCTGGCAAAAAAATCGATGTTTGAAAAAACTATCGATGTATGGAGTTACGACCCTAACATCGACTATATCGATTATATTATATCGATTATATCGATGTTAACATCGATGTTTCTCCAGCTCTACCACACCCAAAAGCCCAACAAACAAACATTCCATCGAAATCAGAGAAATTAATATAAAATTCCCATACAAAGCATGCAAAAGTCGTCTCATTTTGCACGCGAGGATTCCCAGGAGCATCTGCCCACCCACCTACACCAGCAGCAGCACACCGTGAACATGAAGCGACGCACCCTCTCCGGCAGCTGTGGCGTTGGCGTCTTCATCTTTGCATTCGCCTTCATCGCCATTGCCTTTGCAACGCCCAGTTGGCTGGTCAGCGATTACCGCATTACAGGCGCCAAGCTGGATCGCCTGGGACTATGGGTGCACTGCTTCCGTTCTCTGCCGGATGTCAACGACGACAGCCAGCGACGGTTCTTTGTGGGATGTCGCTGGGTCTATGACCCATTTACCACGGGCTATGACGAGATACGCGGATTCCTGCTGCCAGCCTTCATGATTGCCACACAGTTTTTCTACACCCTCGCCTTTATTGGCATGCTGCTCAGTGCCATTGGAGTTCTGGTGTTCTTCCTTTGCGCCGGACCAGACCAGAAGCACTTCATCACACTGATACGATCCGTTGGCTATGTTCTGCTCGGCGCTGGCGTCTGTGCAGCTATTGCCGTCATTGTCTTTGCCGGCTTTGGCAATCGTAATGGCTGGATGCCGGAGCATGCGAACAACTGGTTCGGCTGGTCCTTCATCCTGGCCTGTGTGGGCACCGTGCTGACCCTGGTGGCGGCCACATTATTCCTCAGCGAAGCACATGTACAACAACGCAAGCGCTTGCAGTTCAAAGAGTCTCAGACTCGTTTCGAGTTGGTGCGCGGATAGTTACGGGTAAGTGGGATTTGGGAATATCTAAGCCATGGACACCAGACGCTTAACCTTCTTTGTCTTTTAGCAAAAGCCACAGCAGAAGCAGTGACAACGGCAGCGGCAGCAGCAACAAGAGAAACAACATTCCGTCCCCACAACACAACACAAAAGTTCTACGAAGAATTCTCACCATAATAATTAAATTTAGTTTTTTTTTTAACTTGGAAATGTTTATGCAATTGCCAGACAACGACGACGACGTCTACAGACAGTCGGAGAATACCCTATAACCCAGCATCACATCAGAAGAAACTTTCAGTTTTTGGTACTTATGAATCATCCATCCAATCCGACGACGACAAAAGAGTTCTGAACGAAGACTGAATGTATCCGAAATCTTCTTCCTTCTGCAGTATTTATGCAAGACGCTCAAAAAGTGACTCATTTATCTATGTAGAGTATATGACAATTTGCATATCAAACTTTTTCGCTCAATTAACACGACCCGCCCTTCCCCTACACACCTCCCGTCCGTATCTCATGCATACATAGTACGTACACTTTTTTGTAAAGTCGCAGAACTCTGTTTGAACTAGCAACGAAATATTACACTCGTGCCTTAATTAGAGAAGCTTTTTTGGTATAGTTTATAGTGCTTAAAATACATATTACTATTAGATTCGACTACCTACCTGATCAACACAGACCTGCGACGATCTACATTCCAACTACAACTACATTCCTCCCCCTGCCTCCATTTGGATTGCATAAACTTCTGCTAAGAAAGTGCCTTAGTTAAGAAACCATTTACCCAGACAAACAAACACAGAAAAAACCTAAGCGAAAACGTCCAATAACTTGTAAGAATGAAAGTGAATAGAAGAATCCCTTTTATACTCGAATATTTTTTTTTTTAATAAAGATCTATAGATTAGTGTTTTTCCAATCTCCAATGCACTGTTTTACATATGAATTTAGCAATGTATTAAACAAAAACGAACCAACCATCTTTATACAACAACCATCTTTATACCCCCCATATACAATAATATGTGTAACATTTTTGATGTACAAAGCGAATAAAGTTTTTATTGTATACAAAAAATAATAATAATAATATGTAACAACATCTGAATGCGACTCTCGAGTTGCATTTCCATGCGTGCGCGAGTTCAAGGCGGACCCCAAGAGTGAGTGATCCGAACAATGAATGAATGCCCAGGCTGCTTTTCCCATGGCGCTGCTTGTCGAATGCACATTTTGGGAAAACCAAAAGCTTTTGTCCCGAGTGCAGCTTCTGTGGCAATGCTTGGGCTATGGATATGCATCGGTTGTCTGGAGTAACAATTGATATGGCATCAGATTATGACGTGTGGGGAGGCAGAGGGGCTGGAGCCATCTGTCTGTCTGTCAAGCCAACAGATTTTGAATTCAGGTTTTCATGTCATTAAATTGGGAAATTATAGATGAAAAAGCACCAAGATGAGAACAATGCAATGCAATACGATAAATCGCAACAATTGAAACAAGGGGAATCGATATGGAGTTCTATATTCATTTCAAAAGAATTCAATTGATACGGGGAGTATTTGCTCAATGTAACAGATCTGAATCTGAATTTCAAATTGTTTTTCTGTGGTACTTCTACTTCCATTCCGATTGGAACCCGAATCAAAAGCCCATATCCAAAACCCATAATCTAAAAACTATTTTATATACTACCCCTACCCCTGAGTATTATCATAAGTAAGCGGCTACAAGCCGCTTAAAATGTAATATTTTAAAGGTCTCAAAGACAAAGTTCCCAAAGTGACATCCACTCTACTTGATTAATTGTTCATTTAACTTCTATGGGAATACATTATTTGATTTTTTGAAGGCTCTTTTGGCCTTTCAAAACTTTCGAGAAAAAACCCCAAACAAAAGTATTAGATCATTTTGTCAACACATCTGGCCAGCGGCTTATTCGATCACTTAAAAACTCTTTTAAATGGGAACCATAACAAATTGAAATATATTAATATAACCCCGACTTATAAAGGCATAATTAACAGAGAAATATGGACCATCACACACCCACATATTTGTGACCTGACATGGCAATGACATTATGGAAAGGAAGCAACCGAAAGGAGAGAGAGAGAGAGAGAGAGATGAAGATGGAGAGGGAGAGAGATATTTGTCTGACTTCGTGAGGACTTGTTGAGGCGTGAAATCGGCCTGAAGATAGTTCGGATTGATGCATGGATGGATGGTTGTTTGGGGATTCGCTACAGATCTGATTAGCACAAAACAAATTCAAAGCAAACCGGATGCCTGTCTCATGACTGACTGACTCAACCGCAGCCTTGGGGCTGTCCAGCTAAGACTGCACAAAGATATGTGCTAAACGCGAATTTATTTACGGATTTTATTATGGCAATCCCCCCTGTATAGAGGTACATACTACATGCTACATACGGTCGGTATGACCTCACATGCCGTTAGCATGGCAAAAAGTGAGCCGCTTAAGTCAGTTATTACACGGAACGGATTAAGAACTATGCCTTAAACTGTGTGTGAAAATTGTCAAGTAGTTTGCCTGGATTTACGCCCAGGGTTGATGGACAGGCCAGGCCAGGCCAGACCAGACTACAGATGGACAGCTGATAAATCCCCCTGCATTTTGGAGCAGTCTTGTAATTAAGTTTGATTTAAGATTCGTTTTTCATGGGGGATTAGCACGAACAATCTTCCGAATTGTCCGAAATACGGAAGATTATAACACAAATATGTATAATAATATATATTGTATAAAGAGAAATAAATTTAAGCAAATAAATTAAAATTAATACAAAAATAAATTCAGCAAAAAAAAAAACAAAAACAAAAAAAGAAACAGAAGACAGAATAAATTTTTGCTTAATTTCGTTTTCAAAGATGTTTCAAGATTTTCCATTTGCATAAAATGCGGCTATCCATCCACATCCACATACTCGTACGATGCGATACGATACGATACGATACGATGATACCAGACGATACCAGACGTACAGTTGAGAACATGAATGCTGCGCATAGAACCAGAATCTAAAAAAGTTAATTTCCAAAAACCGACAGAACCGATGGCTGATGGCTGCTTCATTAACAAAAGGCAATAGACCTGTTCTTAGCCAGCAGCTGCTGGCTGGCTGGTTGGCTGGTTGGCTGGCTGGCCCCAGAGATTAATTGCCAACATTTTGCATAATATATTCAATCAAAATCGAACGTCAATGAACGCGTAAGCATCCCTCCCATCCCTCCGATCCCTCATCCACCATCCCCCATCTACATTGAAATTAAGAGTTAAGACTTTCGATGGTGATGGTAATTTCGGTCTTTGATGGTATTTGATGAGAAAAACCTCAAATCGAAACCGAGAGTATGCGAGTATGCGCCTGCGATTACGCAAAACTCTTAAAAATAAACTCTTTTATAATAAATAAGCAATGAACTGGACAGATGGACGATGGTCGGTCGGTCCATTAGATTGATTATTGTTTGTGCCACACGCAAAGCAAACTTTCCTCCAAAAATCCACTTATTGTCTTTGCCTGGTGGCTGCTTCTGCTGGTAATCTATAAATATTGATTGAGTCTCTGCCGCGCCAAGGTCATTAAAAAGTTTATAGACATTTTTCGGTTTCATTTTATTTGCGAAATAGAACGACATTTGAATGTCAATTTACACAAATTGGTTCAGGACTGAGAGAGAGAGAGAGAGAGGCGCCCATTAGGAGCGACTACTGCTGGACTACTAAATGAACTTGTCCGCTTTAATCATCCGCCTAAAAGGTTTCCTTTTATGGTCCGCCACACATAGATCCTAAAGATCAGATCGGATCAGAACAGGAGAATGGGGGCTGGTTTGCTGACGTTCGTAATTAATGGAATATTTATTTGAATTCTTGTTTTCTTGTGGGTATTTTCAGAATGTATTAAACAAGATTAAACAAGGATTTTTTTTGGGATTATAGTGTCTGCCACAAGCAAGTTTCAGTCCATTAATGTATGCATCCCAAAAAGTTGAAACATTTCTTTATGGCTGGAATTTGAATGAATTTCAATGAACAAACCCCGAAAGCGGGAACCGAAAAGCGAAAAGATTTCTTTGGCTTTATTCCTGTATTTCTTTCTACCCCCCTCCACCAAGGAAAGTTCTTGAGGCCAGATTGAAAGTAAGAATACGAGTTTGGTTGGCTTTTGCTGCTCTCCGTGAAAGTGAAAATGAATTTCTAAAGATATATTTTAACAATTGTTTCCTTTCAATTTGTTACCCAGAAATTCATCATCCACTTATGTCAGACCACCCGTAGATATTTAACACTCAAAGTCTCACCTTTGCGGAATATATTGTATGGTATGGTATGGTATGTATGTGCGTCAGCAAGTTCCTTGAACTTCACACAGTTACCTCCTAAAATAGAACAGCCTTCTAGACGGGAAGAGGAGACTGGCGGGTGGGGAGAGTGGAGTGCCTTTTAGTCTTAGGTTTTATAGAATATTATATCACACAACAATAACCAGTATCCCTCCACCATGACCATAATTTTGCCCATCTTTATCGAGATATTATCATTTTAAATGGCCAAAAGTCGAACCCAGACCCAAACTCAAACGCAAACGCAAACCCAAACAAGTGGCCAATCCGGACACGCAACATTTTGGGGGACATAAAAATAGTGCTGATCCGCACCATTAGATATGGTTTTTGGGAGAAGCATCAGCTTCAGTTTCAGCTAAAGCTACAGCAACAGCGAGAGCGACAGCGACAGCGACAATAACCATAACTTGTATGTAAAATACATTTCACAACACTTTCAGATAAGAAACTAGTCGAGAATTATGAAGGAAAAGTCCTATTAACACCCCATCCAACCGATCGAACCAGTGTGGAACGAATTCTAATTCTAATTTATGCGCACACTCTGCTCAGAACACCTTTTCTTCTTTTTCTATCAAATGAACTTTGTTTTGACAAAAAAAAAAGTGAATGCGATCTGACTGTGTGCTGTGTGCCAATCGTAAAAGTTCTAGTAGTTCTTGATTTTTTGATGGTTTAGGTTTTTCTACTCCACATTTTTGCAAAGTTTCTTGTTTTTATTATGTTTCGATATTAACTAAGCTTTTTGTGCTAATGGCGGTCCAAAAATGCGACTAATTGAATTATTTCTATGCTAATTCTTCTTAGCTTTTATTTTCGAATTGGATCGTAAAGTTGTTCGTGTTTTTCTGCAAAATGTGACACCCGAGCTGTGCCCGGGGGCTCAGAAATCACCGCTTAAATGTTGTTTAATTTTGAATTCGTCTTTACTTAATTTTCAGATTTTCAGATTAATGTTTGTTTTTATTTGTGCGAAGTCTCAATGCCACTGGTTTTAATTTTGCTTCAGTTTGAAATTCCATTTGAGGTGTTTCTTGCGGCGGGTATTTCCTGTAGACCAAAGATACACTCGAATGCCGATAAATCATCGTTGATACTTATCTGAAAGAGCAGGTGTGGTGCTTAAGAGGTGTTTTTTTTTTTTTTTAAAGATATTGATCCCTCTTTGGGGCGAGTATGCAACTTGGGGTTAGTATAGTTTGAATAGGTTTGAGTGATATATTTCGTTATAGTATGGTGGAATATTAGTTGGGGAGTTGTTAAATTTTAAATGGTCGGAAACGATTAGCAATCGATCTCTCGATTTAATCGATAGGAATACCTTTATCTACAAAAGAAATCGATGGGACGAACGCATCAAATAGGATGGGTGCATATTTTTGAATCAGAACATTTTGGTGTCCACAAGGAGGCTAGACAACAAATAATTTAAAGAAACAATTGAATATATCGACAGAGTGGAACTATCAAAAACATTTATCTCTTACTATCTCCCTTGCTCTAATTATATCGTGCAACAATCTCCATTGCTTGCTATCTCCCTTATACTAATGGCACTATGCAACACCAAATTTCCAATGTGATTTCCATGAGAAACAACCTTTTAGATGATAGATTTGGATTTTTAAAAATTTTTAAGGACATTTTTTTATAGTTATGTTTAGTTATTATTTATTATTATTTAGTTATTTTTATAGTTTTTTTTTAGTTTTTCAAAAATGTTATTTTATGTTTATGTTTTTTTTTGGAGGTAGTGCTTCCTTTTTCCACATAACTTAAGTATCATACCTCTAGTTATATTGAACTTTGCAATTTTGAAATTTAAAACTTTAGAATTCAATTTAATTTTCGGGGTATATTTTTTTTAAATGTTGATTTTGAAAACACAGGAAAGTTCGACAAAAAATGATTTCTTCGGCTTTATTTTTGTTCTTTCATAGATACATTAAAATAAAATACCGTTAAAAAACACTATAATTTCTTATAAATTTTTAAAGTCTCAAATCTATCAGAAAAAGTCGTTTTGTTCCGAAAAAAATATACCTACATTTTGTTGCCTAGTGTTATCACATAAAGAGTCATATATATATCTCCTTGCTAGTTCAAAGAGAGTCGAGTGAGAGTTTGAGTGAATGCCGAGGCCGATGCCCCTACCCGACCTTGCAGTCAGGGCGCACAAATTGTGTCTTCATTTCGCTTCTGTGGTTTTTATTATAGTCGCTGTTTCGCTGTCCTGTCCTGCCCTCCCCTCCATCGATTCAAAAATTCAATCTCATAAGAAAAATAGTGTCAAAAGGCTATGAAACCTTTTAGACATAGGCATTCTCTTTAACAACCCACAAAATCACCTAAAAGGTTGCACCTTGGTTTTCAGTTTGAGCTAAATTCAGTTTCATAAATCAAACAAATGCCTCCGCTTATTCATTAATAAATATTTATAGTATTAATGCTCTGACTGGATTTTGAAACAATATTTAACATACTTGAGCGAATATTTGTGGCCAACATAAGCCCTGCTTAAGCGTAAGCTCTGGTCAAAGTGTATCTCGCACCCAAAAACCCGAATCGAATCGAATCGTACCGAATCGTGTCGAGTCCCAAACGGAAGTAACATATCTACGATGTGGAAGCAACCACCGTCCGAGGAAGTGTCCAAATATCTCGTCTGGTCTGGTGTCGCAGCAAAAGTCTTTTGATTGATTGCAACAAGATGGAGGAAATTTGTTTGCAGTTTTGTCCGAGGCATGTTCAGCCTTCATTCCACAACCCCTGCACCTGTAGCATCTGTGTGCAGCCCCGCCCTCATCCATCTAAATTTTAGCTATAATTTCAAATACATGAAGTTTTTATGTATGTTCTCTCCGCCTTCTTCCCCCCCACCCCCTCTCAAAGTCTTGCCAACAATTTGTATGCAAATGATTTGTTTATTTCTGTTAGCAGCTGCTACTACCAACAACCTCTACCTTGGCCAATACAGAAACAAGTTCTGGGTATCTGATATCATTGATAAGGTGGCCAATGGCCAATGGGCATTGGCCAAGGGGATTATGCCACCGACAATTGCGGGCTGTCACACCCGACAGAGAGACTGGCAGACACACAGACAGGCAGACTGTCAGACGAGGCTCTACTGTCATTTGTCTTTTGGCATTATCTTGAGTTTTAATTGGCCGCAAATTCTTTTTGGCTCAAGTGAAATTCTCACGAATTTGTGTGATGGGCAGTGGAGCGATGAACAGGAGCGGTCTTAAGGGCCAAAACGGTTGGGCCCAAAAGAGATCTGAAACTGTGTGACAGATATTGCTAATGTTAGGAAAATATTCATACATGAAGCAGACTTAGAGAAGCAAAAAAAATGAAATATTGAAGTAGTTGTGTGGCTGCCCCCGTCGGCCATTAATAATAAATTCCAATTCCTCTCCTGTGGAAGCGTAAGAGACCCCAAGAAACCCTAAATAATGTACATATAATAAATCTTAAAAACAGAAAGCAAAACTCATAAATGATGTGGAAATTAGTAAATCCTTTATCAAGATATAATTTACAGCCCATTTGCCCTCACTCCTCTACTGTTTTGGCCACAGAACACGTCATAGGCCTTTGGTGTGGTACTTTTGATTAATACAAAACTTGACTAATGCATTTTTAATGAAACACCCAATGACATCATCCAAGATTGGTTCGAATGGAGGCACAAATTCTACAAGAACTTCAAGAAGATATAATTGTATCTGGGTGTCGAACCGTATCTAACATTGTTGAAGCATAGCGAAATTCCCAAGGAATTATATGATATAATTAAATCGTAAATCGCATCTCTCAGCTTGTTAAATTTATGGCTACCCAAAAACGATGTTCCAGCGGATGTAAATTTATCTACGGATCTGCGCAGCTATGTGACGCATTCGGGCATTCGCTTCCCTTTCACTTGGAGGCCATTCATTCCACAAACTTCTCCTTTCAGCAGCTGCAGCGTGACATTAAAGGATTACGGACATTACTTGGGCGTTTTTTTAATCAAGACAAAAACCTAAAGCAACGCCCGGAAATGCCACAAAAAGAACACCAGGGGGAAAAAAAGAGAGCTGTGCTGTGGGGAGCTGGATTTCATAGTCGATTTCATCTCTGTGATTTCCACAAGGGCAACGGGGCAAAGAGTCATTCAACTTCGGGTTACATAAGCATTCAGCATCAGCATCAGCACCGATGAAGCGTGCAACCCGGAGTCGGAAGGAACTGCAGCTGCAGCAGCAGCAGCAGCAAAAAAGGGACAGTGGCAGTGCGTGCATCTACCGCATTGAAGGTCAACGAATGCCACATGCAACACGCTCTGGTCGGGGATCAAGGGACTTGCCCAGCGCGCATCCACATGACTCATTCGATTCGGTTGAACGATTTATGAACTCCGATTAAACGCATTTTGCATTCCCGGCACCAGGCATCACCGACTGATTGCTTCTTGAGTCACAAGTCACAAGCCAAGTGACATTTGGTATTTACACGCCCCAGCCCCTGCCCCCTGCCCCCTGCTGCCGCCAGCTGCCTGCTGCCTGCCACAGTTTTCGGTGTCTCTGTTTTATGGTGGTAGGCTTTCTAAATTTGGTCACAAAGTGTTGGCCAATCTGCGTGGCTTTTAGTCGCCTCGAATTCTGCTGTGTTCAAACGTGAAATATTGATCTTTGGGGGGCTGGGAAGTTGCGTAGTTCAAAATCGAACTTGAGATTTGAGGCTTGGGGCTTGAGGCTTGTTAAAAACGTATCTTAAAATCGGATAGATATTTCTATTTCGATTTTGTTGGTTGGATATTTCTGCCACTTTATGAATTTTGATTAACTCAAAATTTAACTTGTTTTGCGACTGATGATAGCTAAATATCTATTGGGTTTTCTGTGTGGTTTTGTTCTCCTCAAAGGTCGTTTCCGAAACAGCCAACAGCCTCCGGTTGGTCGGTATTGTGTGGCTTGGATACGTCTGTGATGTGATCATAAAAATGTGTGGGGGCTGAAAATTCGCAAATAAAGCAAAAAAACAACAACAGCAAAAAAACAGCAAAAATGTATACTATATTTAAATTCCATTCGAGCTTAAATTTTGGTTTTAAATACAATTTAAATATATATACTATACAGCATTTCTTTGTCCCTTTTTTGCCGGGGCCAAAAACACTTGACTCACTTTTGCCGTTGCCGTTGCTGTTGCTGTTGCCGTTGGCGTTGGCTTCTTTTTTTATTATCTCAAATTATGTTTCATAATTTAGCACTCAATGAAACAGCTGTCAAAAATGCATTTACATATGAACTAAAGTTAAAACAAAGTTCGAGAAAAAACTTCAGTTTTTAAATGCTTTACTTTTGTTTTTCATGTTGAGCCACTTTGGGGCACAGTTCGAGGCTTGCAAATAATGCAAAAAAATACTTGAAATATTTCAATAATGCTCTGAAAATGTCGAAGGCATTGGGGCAGTGGTATATGGCCAGATTAAAGACTGCGTTTTCAGGGTTGAAGACAAATTTCCAGAGTATTTCAGTGTTCTGTGGGACTTTGGATTATCCTCTGACAAACAACTAAAACTTGGGCACCCAACGAATGACAGATAAAGACAGCTCCAGGAGGCTTTCCTTACAGATTCAAGTCGAAAAAAAAGGAATGACAGCCCCAGAGGGTTCAGCCTTTCGCCTCCTGGAATCTCTGACAGAAGAAATATCATGATATCCCAGGCCTTGAAGTCCCAGGTTTTTTTCACAGCTATCGGGCATGAAAAGGACTACTCGTTCCCGGGGATATCCTTGAATGATTCGCTTTGAATGATAGTCCAATTCCAAATTGCATACTCTGTAATATTTCTTCCGAAATATGAATAGCCTCGAACATTGGTCCCTGATCTGTATAGCCTTTGGCACATTATTTCTTTTAAAAACCCACGTGCAGGCACATCTTTTATCCGAATACTCGTACCAATCCCCAGCTGCGCTGCATGCTGTGTCCCCTCCTCCAACCAGATTCGATTTCTTTCTTCATTTTAATCGTTAACAATATATATAAAATGACTCGAACTCGAACTCGATTCGACTTTTGCCTTGACTTAAGCATTGTCATTAAATTTATCCTTTTTTATACATACATACGCCCCAGAGACCGAGACTGAGACCGAATCCGAAGAAGTAACCGATTAATTTCTGTGTCAATTGCTGTCCTCAAGAGCAGCCAGAAGAGCAGACAGCAGACAGAAGACAGAAACGTTTCCCGCAGCTAAAACCGTAAATTAATCCCCACAAAAGTGCGTTAAATGTCAGGCAACTCGGCGAGAAAAACATTCTTAATCCGCATCTAAGCGCATCATCAAACGGAAACGTGTCGGAAAAGGTGTCTCAATTATGGCCAAATGGATTTAAAAGTATATATGTATATGTATGTATGTGAGTTAGGCAATTTCCTAGACTAGACGGCAGGCGTTCTCGAGATTAATCTCCTCAGTGGCTACTGTGTGTCGAGTCTGAGTTCATTTCAAAATATAGAAAATACACATTTATAGAAATGCCATTGATCAATGATTAATTCTAATAATGATGGCCGCCTCTTGCATATCAAAGGAATGAAAAAAATTAGTATACGGAAATCAATAGACTTCTCGTGCAGCCAGTCGTTTATGCTTCTTTTTTTTGCCTTTTTGGCTTTTTGGCTTTTTGCGATAGCCAAAGCTTTAATTAAATCAATAAAGCAACTAAATAGTTAGAGAACTATCAGAAAATAGCAACAAATATCTATCCATCCATCGATCCGTAGCTGAAATATCACTTTTCGATTAGGAATTAACTTAAATCAAACTAAAACACGAAAAACTCGAATTTTCAATTAAAAAAAACTGAAAACGTTCTTCGGGACAAACAAAATACAAAACAATAAAACATCGAAAAATGAGAAGAGAATAAAAGTAAAAAAAAAAAAAAGAAGCTATCTTTAAATATTAATGAACCCCAACAAAAAATAGCCCGAAAGTGAACTTAAATTCTTGGGACACGCAAGCAGATCCTCCCCGAGAGAGGATCTCAAAGCGAGTGAGAGATAGAGAGAGAGAGAGAGAGGGAGAGTGTGTTTCTCGGAGAAGTGCGAGATTTATCAAGTATACGATCCGGTGTTCCGGCTGTGAGTTAGTTCAAGCTCATCTCTCCTCGGCGCTTGGCCAAATAAATTAACAAAAGCTACGAAAGGTGGCTTTGGGCAACGAATATTAGATACCCTCTCAGATAGATTCAGATTCCCTCATTTGTGTGATTTTGGCAATGTTTTTGGATAGTGTTTAGCACCAAAATACATAAGATTGATGATGATACATAATATACATATGTATATGATATGGAATATATTCAGTGCCCAATATCTTTATGCCAAAAAGCACAGTACTGAGGTGCGATGCATACTGATTATATTTAGTTAAATTGTGAAGTTTGTGATGCTTAAAGGTCTACTACAGATATCCTATGGGTTATTAACCATATTATGGATTCTATTATCTTTATTTATGGATACATCCTGCTGCTTTTTACTGGAAACTTTTAGGGGAAAGCGTGCTCATGTTCATGGTTGAATATTCTGCCCAGGGCCGGCTCAAGTGGGTTGTTGTTTTATTCATTTAGGGGAAATAGGTACCCAAGGATATGCTAAATGTGGACATTTTGTCATATATAGTAAAGGACAGATGAGTCCAGAGACTCTAATATTGATGCTATCCCATCATCAAAATCATAATACCCTCCTTGCAGGGTATACCAATCATATGTTTAAAACCCGTTCCACTCACACACTCACGCACTTTAAGCCACAAACGCAAGCTCTGACTCTGGAGTCGCGCTGCTGCTGCTGCGGCTGCTGCTGCTTCTGCTGCTGCTTCTGCTGCTGCTTCTGCTGCTCTCAAGTACACTTTGTTGAGCGCGTCTTGAAATTCGATTTCAGTCAGCCTTTTTTTTTTATTTGTGTTTCTTTTTTTTTTTTTGCGTCTGCTTCTTGGTTTATATGGCTAAGACGCGATGCGTTCATCTTCAGTTCGTCCAGATCGGTCACCACGGTATGAGCTCTAGTTTAGGCTCCCCAAAGTAAATACTCAAGAGATCCCAAGAGATCTCACACCAGATCCGTGATCATCTCACATGCAATAAAAAAAACACCCAAGAATTATACTAATTGCAAGGATAAACAAAAGAAAAACTAAAGAAAAAAAAACTGTATAGTGTGAAATCTGTGTTCAATAATATAACGAATATTTCTTCCTTTTTTTTCAAGATTGGAAATTGGATAACTCAAGTTTATTCCATTTGTAAATTTTATAAAATACTTAAATAAATATTTACTGGAGCGTTGCGTTGTGTCAAATAAAAAAACCCTTAAAAAATTCGTTGCAAAATGGCGCGTGCAGTTTGTTGCATGGTGAGTTTTTTTTTCAAAATATTTATTTTTTTTAATGTGCATGAAATATATTTGTAAAAATCTTTAAAAAGTTTTGGGAAGTGTAAAAGAAAGGGAATTTGGATATTCAAACGAAGCACAACCAATTTTTTTTTTTTAATTAAAGCGTTTTTTAATATTTGTAGAAAATTTTTGTCAATCAAATAAAAGTTTTAAAATTTTTTTAAAATTTTAAAATGATATATTCTTTACTTAAATATATTCCAAATATTTCCGCATATTTCCTTACCTTTTTATCAATAACCATTGATCTCCATTCCGTTTGTCCTCAACACTTGGCAATCGCTAAAATTAATAACAAACAAGAAAACCAAATAAATAGAGGGAAAAAATGCGTCTGACTCGAATATTTGATTGCAAACAAACAAAAAGCATAATATGCATGGCAACAACTAACAGCAGTAAAGTTTTGAAGGCTTTGAGAGTACACCAGAATGCAGCCAGAGAGTACTACATATGTACTACTACTACTACTACTACTATATACTATATATGCCGCATAGCAGTTGCAGAGCTCAGAAACGAATCATTCGAATTCCAATAACGACTTCATTTCTGTTTTCTGTATAGTACAAATTTGATGAGCAGACAGACAGAAAGTCCGGGTCAAACTCTGTTACTATTTTCGGTTTATTTGCCCAAGTATTTGCTTGAATGCAACGCAGTTGGAGGGAAATGAATGGGTGTAGTACGAACGAGTGGGGCATATGAATAGGTATGGTTTGTACGAATAGGTAATAGCAATGGCAGTCATCAGGCTGGGCCGGCGTTTTAGTAGGCAAACAAAATACGAATACCGGCAATTTCGTAAATGTTTTCCGATGAGTAGCCCCTAGTATTTGTTTTAGCCGCAACGCAAAACGTCTTGCCCATATTTTACCCAGTTTCTGTCATTGAAATCCAATCGATATTCGTAATTGAGTTGAGTAGCAGAAGATGCGTCAATGGCCAACAATGCGGCGACACAGCACAAAAAAAAGCAAACCAAACAAAAGCGAATTTCTGGTCAAAAGTGAGAGATAAATTTATATTAAACGATATTATCGCTTGGTATGCAAATGATTTTGAATCATTTGTTACTTTTTTTTTGGTTTTTGGTTTTGTTTTTGTGGGGATTGCTGATTAGGGGATTTATTTCCAGACAAATGATTTGCTTAGTTCCGTTTGAGTACGATTTTCGAGAAAGTCATGATATTTAAAGTCAAGGACTTGCTTCATTAACAAACAAAAAACTATCCGCAAAGGAGTGTTAATTTGATTAAAACCCCAGCAAATTCTTAGATAATACTCAACCAAAACATGTTAATTGTCCCAAAAGATATAGATACCCCCCGAAATGTGTATATAAAGAGTCATAATGATGCCGCGATATCATCTCCACTTCGCACTAGAAACAAATTGTTTTTGCTTTTGGGATTCTGTCACCTGCCAAAAGGCCCGCTCTTGCCCGTCCCTCTCTGTCCCTCCCGCCCTGACTCTAGGGTCCCTTGACCCCTTCACGGGGCCTGAGCTTGGGGGTTAAGCTTGTGGCTCCGAGAATTTATCACGACAGCATGCGGCTTATTTCTGTCAGACACGTACGAGAAAATGTGGTAGGAGTAAAAGATTGTTTATGCCCTGCGGCAACAAGCGTTGACAGGGCCGTCGCCTCATTTTGGCCCAGAATTCTGGGATTTCTTCAGCACTCCCACTCCCACTCCCGTTTCAATTCCCATTCCAGACTTGAAGTTTGTTTGTGGAATTTTAAAGAGTGCGCGGAATTTTCATCTGCAATTTGAGAGGCAGAGATTTAATCTGATGGGACACAGTAGTGGGCAAAAAGTTGAGTTCGAGTCATAAAATGTACTCATGAGTGCCTCTGATGGAGTGTCTGGCATTCATAAACAGTTTGAAATAAATTACCCGGATTTATTCGGTTTGTAAAAGAGAGTGTTAAGTGTATTAAACATGTGGGACATTGTATGGGTCAAGCTAACGAATAACGGAAGCAAAAACAGTTTATGGTCTATGGTAGAACGATTTGAATGGTAGACTTGGTAGATATTTGGAGAACCCACTATGAGTCTATGTTCAATCTTCTTTCCAGGTGCAAAGTTCTGTTCTTTACGTAAGAGTTCATGGAACTCCAGGCCACGTCCCATTCACTTTTATTGCCCATCCATTCTAAGCATTCTTCTGCCAACTCTCCATCTCCATGGTGTTTTTTTTTTGCTCAACTTTCGATATTTAAAGACTCGCCTAAAGATTGTGGTTTGTGTGTGTGTGTGTGTGTGTGGTACTAATTTATGACGATCTCTCGGCTAATTTTAATATCAAAATCTATAGATACATAGAGAGTGTGTGTATCTATAATGAAAAATCTAGAAATGCAAATTAGTTTTTTGGTGATTGCCAGCCAGCGATTAGGAGAGACAAAGACTGCTGTGGGCAGAGGGGGAGGAAGTCTTCGGTCGGTCGGTCGGTCTTTGGCTTGAACGAAAAACGTTATGCGAATGCCCACAAAATGCCAAAAGTTGAAAGTAAAAGTTTTTTTTTTTGATTTAAAATTAATATGATGTCACTCCCGAAAGAGATGTAAGCCAAAGCCAAAGTATCCGAAACGGTTTATTTCTTAATGATTCCCATAAATCTGTTCTGAAATGGAAAGGGGAAGGAAGTTCAGTGACAGGTACTCCTCCAATATGTACAAATACCCGTATAAATTCCCAGCATTGTTTGAGAGATCTGTTTGAGGAATGAACTCGATTAGCTTTTGGTTCTGTTCTGCTCTGGTAGAACACTTTTAGACACTGCTGCTAATTAAAACCACTCGCTGAACTCGAACTTGAAAAAGGTTCCATCCCAGCATCAGGTTCGACCTGTTTCTCAATCGAATTTTATCGATCGAATCAGACTTTTTGGAGATTTTTTTTAATGGTGGGTTACAAAAGTTTGCCAAGTTCTAATAATTCTTTTGTCATCACATCCGATGATGATGATGCTGATAATGATGATGATATTTGTTGCCAGGTAACAGGTAACAGGCTAACAGGCTAACAGGCGCTCATTAAAAATGTTTGTTTGACATTTGTATATGCGTGGCTTATGTAAATATATATTTGATTTTACAAACACGAAAGAAATTTCACAATTTCATGCAGTCTCAGTCTCAGTCTCGAACGAAACGAAACGAAACTGCATCCCAAAAACTTGTGTCATCGATTAAGGCCAGGCCAGAGATTCCCCTGCCGCATAATCGGTTGCATTTTTCGTTGTTTTATTTCATTGTAGTTTATTAAACATATTTTTCTCGGTGTTCAATGCATGGGCTCATGCCAGATTGACCTTGAATGCCCGAGAGTTTCGCCTCTAAAAACCGCCAAAGGGCAAAAAGCAGTCAAGAGTCTGGAGATGGAGATGTCTTAACCGGTTTTGGTTTTCGGAGCCCCCGGAATGATCATCAAGAAAATGTTGTAGCTGAAATCATGTTAACAGAAAATACAACATCTCTGGTGCGTGCAAATAAGTCGATTAATAAATTTTCAAGTTATGCAAAAATGGCAAAAAAACTTGGCAAAAGATTCATTGGCTCATTGTAGAACGCTTCAAGCTCGATGCATGAGGCATGAAGCATGCGTTCGTTCTATGGTTTTTTGGGTCATGCCGCCACAGAGGAGCCACTTGTCGTGGAATGATCTATGTGAGCAACGCCTCAGACCTGACGGGCCACATGATTTACTGCATTTGCAGCTCAAACTGAAACTGAAACTCAGCAAAAAGTTATACTCCTTTGCCGACACCTTCTTCTGTGCGTCTGTGGCCCACATTTTTCTGGCTTGGAGTTTGGCCTTTTAATTGATTGGAAATTGATTTGGGGCTTGGCAGCAGCAGCAGCCCCCATTCACTCCATTCAAGTGAGGCAGACAAATTATTTATAACAAATGAATTTGTCAGTCTGCCAGGCGGCCAAACCCACAAACCAAAAAAAGGGTGCAAAACACCAATGCCACAGATCAGGGTAAAGTTTGAGTCGCTACATTGGAAGGAGCTGTCTGAGGTGCTGTCTGAGTGCTGGCTGTCCCACAAAGTGAATGTGTAACGAAATCGAAAGCTGAAGAAGACTTTAAAGGCTTCCTTCAATTCTAAATAACTCATTAGCCTTACTTTCTAGGTGCATTCTAGGAACACATATTCCAGCAATTTCTGATCAATTTTGCGTGGAATATAGAGTACCTTTTATGGCCCTACTATGGCTTCAGTTCCTTCCCAAAAGGCAATCAATCATGTGGCCACCCCCAGTTTAACCCGACTTTTAAGCCCCCCAGAGAAAACTTTCAACACGTTAGTTTGCCAGAAAAACTTTCAGCTGGCCTGGGAATGTAATCAACTGCTAAAAAATCAATAATAATCATATGAAAATTATAAAAAACTTTTGTAATACACACTCCCTTCGTGAGACACTCACTCGATGATTCATTGAACTCTTTGCCGAGGCTTGAACTTTATTTATTATGAAAAATGCGCTGGGCCCTCCAGAGGCCTCCCCATCGCTGGGTGGAAACGACCTCCGGCCGTCAGCAGCTGTTTGATATTATGGCATAATAAATTATAGTCGTTTTTATAGATACAGATAGTTATTTTTCATGGAGATATGGGAGCAGACCTGCCAGATTTGGCAACAATTTAAACTTGAAGATATGCCAATCAAAAGACAGTTAACCATACGCACCAATCCGATGCGATGCCACCAATTTGCATTAATGAGATTTCATATTTCGAAGCCGTTTTCGATGGTCAAATAAATTTGTTTTTTATGAGAAATTCATTTGGTTTCGGTTTTATTTTTGTCTTTGGTTTCCTTCACATGGTTTGGTTTTCATTTTATTTGCCCCCACAATAAAAAAAAACACAAAAACAGAAATTATTGACCTTATCCGCAAAATCTATAGCGGGTGTTAACCATTGTTATCCAATATAATTACCAGACATCTCTCTTCAACCTTCCAAGCAAGACAAACCCCCAGACACACATACATTCATAGAAATTGATGGAAACGAAGCTGTCAACGAAGTGTAAATACCCTAACGATGTGGGTTTTCTTTGCAAAGTGGGAGACACCCTTTTTCGGCACCCTTTCTTCGTCTTCTTTTTGAAGCGGACTTTCGTGGACTGTGTGCTAGTGCTTCGCTAAGAGATAAGCTCCCAGTCTTTCTCTCTATCTCACTCACCCACTCGAACAGCAGCAGCCACCTTTTGAGAGACAAGACAAAGACAGGCAGACACCTTTCGAGCTTTGCTCTCTTGCAAAGACACTTTCTGAGTTGTTGTTGTTGCTGCTATTGTTATTACATGTTCATTCGTGTTCGCCTCAACCTGAAACACGAAGCAGAGACGACTGCACTGCCAGCAAAAGTATTAAAAGTGAGATATGAGATCGGTTGTGCTCGCTCGCAGTCAGCAAATCGCATTGGGAAAATAGTAATTACCAGACATCTCTCTTTAACCTGAGAGACGACAAGACAAGCCCTCAGAGACATACACCCTCATTAATCGAAGAGATGAAGGCACATAATTGGAGGCTGCGCAATCGAACAAAGATCATAAACCAATCGAACTGTTATTGTATTTAGCATAATGTGAAGGTCTTTTGCGAGTGTCTTCCTTCTGCTCAGAGACATATTTAGGAAATATGACTGCCTTTTATGAATTCGAATAATACAACTCGTTTCTGATAAGGAAATGGCCACAAAGCCGGAACTGTGGATTGAATTAAATTAAATCGATGGAGAATTTATGCTAATCCAAGAACTACCAAAACTAAAACTAAAACTAAACGAAAAAGAGCCCTCGATTATGTGGCATGCACACATACATTCATATGTACATTCAATGATTAAATTTTTGTATGACTGCCACTCTAAAATGTCGACAAGTGCATTAAGAACTCGGCTAATTGTCCATTAAACTGTCCGTCTGTCTGTCCGTCTGTCTGTCCGTCTGTCTGTCTATGTCTGTGGAAGCCAACTTTAAGTTTCGTCTTGAAGTTGAAGTAATTTTTACTTTTCGCAAAGTGGCTGACATTTTTCGCAGCGACTGTGACAAATCGAAGGAAATTAGCATATAAAATCAAGTTCCAGTTCTAGTCTTAAGCCAAAAACCGTCTGTCAAACCGTTTTTCTGACGAGTGATGCCACAAGCCACAAGGAATGTTGTGCTTTGATTATTTTATGCCTTTGACATTTTGGGGCATTTTTTCGGTTTTTTTTTTTGGGGAACGAATCGAACCGGATCTAAATGGGACTGCTGCGGGGATGGTACGAGCCGAGACGAGACGCTAAAAACGAGCTCAAAACTTCCAAGTTTTTGGTTTTGGTTTTGTTTTTGTTTTTGTTGTTTCTCTTGTTGGTTTGAGTCATCGTCTGTTTCCATATGCAAATCTAAAAGCCGGAGTCAAAGCCGTAGTTAAGACTTACATTTTAAACACTTTGTGGTCTATGGGTGTGTGTGTGTGTGTATGTGTAGGGTGTGTGGGGGCGTGACTTGAATGTGACAAATCTTTTCAACATCTGTTTCCATTAATCATTTTCTTTTGTGTTTTCTTGCAGGTCGTCGCTTGCATCTTCTTGGTGCAATGCGTTTACTCTGCAAAATTCGATGCAGAGAATCGTCGTCTTATACTCGATATAAACGACCAAAAGACAACGAACCAACAATATTATTCCTCTAACTTTGACACAAGTAAGTGACGAACACGTTTCCCTACATCCCGTAACCATTTCGCCGCTGTCTATAACGTTGTAATAAGCCGCTTATAAAACCATTCCAAAGACAACATACAATCCAAAAAAAAACCAAAAAAAAAAAAAACAACCCATTAATTTATGTAAAGTATTTTCGTAGAATCTCCTTGTATTTTGTATCTATCCTATAAAAAACTCCCACTATCCACCCATTCCATGCAGTTTAGTTAGTGTTTTTTTCATAGATAAAACCGATTCTTGTTAATGTAGTTGTTAGTACTAGTAGTACCATAGTCCTAAGTATTTGTATACCCCCTACCACCACCCTCGTTCTTCATTAGAATGTCCTTTGTAGTATGTTCTTTTGTAGCAGCTTTACTAAAAATTTCACCCCAGTAGAAATCGTAGATTCAAATTGTAAATATATATATATACGCTCAATCGAATCAATCAATCAATCAAACAACCATCTATCTATATCTCTCTCTCTCTCTTTATCTCTCTCTCTCTCTCTATATATGTCTCTTTTCCTTCTCTATGCTACTATCTCTTTCTTTTACATACATTTCTTGTATGAAAAACATGAAACTTTATATGAAAAAAAGCTTTTGCATACTCATACCCTCCTCTCACACCAAAAAATAAGAAAACCAATAAAAAAAAAAAACTAGTTAAAAAATGTTTATACAACAACCAAACTCAACAACAAAAACTCAACAACAACAACAACAGCACACAAAACACCAACATTTTCTATATACTATAATACTACCTATAAACAAAAATATCCCATATGGTTAGGACTATTCCAAAGGCAATATTAATAATAAGATGTAACGAGGAACACCAAAAGTGCAGAGAGAACCACTCTCCTGCTTGAGCACACAATTTGAGAGCCTCAGAGAGTGAGAAGAGAGCTCTTTGGCTTGGAGTCTCTTCATCTTATTATTAAAGTGTCTTTGGTTGAACGAAACCTTTGCAGTTACCAGCGCCTTTTCGAAAGATTTCTAGGTTCAGAAGAGAGTTTAGGGGAACATCTGATAGTCCAGTCGTTAGAGATTCTTAGGGATATCTAAACTACATTTTACAGGTTTTGTCACACACCAAAATTTCACAACACACACAGCACAAACAAAAAGTTATACCTCTAAAAACATTACTCTTTCAACAACAACAACAACAACAAACAAACAAATATCCACAAACAAACGAAACGTAAACGATCGAAAAACTAGATGCCTATCGTTATGGCTATGATGTGGGAAAGACAGGGAACTTCCATCATGAGACCCGTGGTCCTGATGGCGTCACCTATGGCTGCTACGGCCTGATCGATCCCTACCATCTGCTCCGTGCCACACATTACGTGGCCGATGCCCATGGCTATAGAACAGTGGAGCCGGAGAAGCCCGTCGAGACCTTCCCGCCGCATCTGTATAATGAGACGGATGGTGGTCCCTCGGCGCCAGGAATTCTGTTGCAGTGGCACGAACTCTACTTCCCCATTGGATGTGGCAAGTTTGCCAACGGCGCCCAGTCGGGTATCCCCTACTTTGTGGAGAATGATGTAAGGATACAAACGAGGAGGAAGACAACTCTCTCTCCAGATCAAATCCTCACTGATATATCGATCTTCTAGTATAAGAAAAAGGAGGGTAGCAAGGATGCCATTCCCTCGTTCTCGGTGAACATTGCGGTACTGAAGGGCTCCGACCAGAAGAGTCTGCCCATCCATAAGCCAACCGGTCCGCTGGTGCCCCAGGGCACAGGACTCTTTGGCACCGACAAGGGACACACGCATCGCGAGTATCCTGGGGATCAGGCACCATCCTTCCACTCTGTGAACACCCTGCTTCCGGGCAGCAACAGTGAGAACTGACCTCTCCGATCCCCCCACGGCCACGGACTCTAGTATTTCGTGTTCTTTTAGATGATGGCCAATACAAGCCGGATAACAGTCCCTACAACCATGTGGTTGGACCCAATGGAGGAAACGGAGGCAACGGCGGCAGCGGCTCAGGAGGCGGCAATGGAGGATTCGGTGGCTTTGGACCCAACGGTCCTGGTGGTCCAAAGGGACCTAACGGACCCAAGGGACCTTTCGGCCCCCCTGGACCCCCAGGACCCTTGGGCCCTGTCGGCGCGGGAGGCGGAGCCTCAGGAAAACCGGTATACCAGGATGGAGATCGCACAGGCCTAGGATCGGGTCAATACAATGCCAATGGCGATGCTACTGGTCCCGGCAGCGGCTCTGGCTTCGGCTCTGGCGATCGCTACAGCACTGGCAATGGCAACGGTGTCGGTGCTGGTGATCGCTACAGCACGGGCAGTGGTGCTGGAGTCGGTGCCGGCGGCAGCTATCGTCCTGGCAGTGAGGGTACCTACACGAGCACCTACACGCACACCGATACCGGTTTTCCTGGGGCCATTGGATACGTATCAGGTTAGCCTTCCACCAACAACCCCCCCCACGCCCCTGGAGATCAAAATTTGAACGAGCTGTGGAGGATATACATAGAGAGGGGTCTTCAACTCATGGCTGATATCATTAAGGGCAAAACGATCCCCGAAATGTTCGTTCAAATTTTGCTTCCTTCAAGGCTCTTCTCGTAGTTCTTTAAGCGATTCCCTTAACGTATGTCTATGTCTCTTTTTAGATGATAATTTATTTAAATTTTAAACTATCTTAAGTTTACTTTCAGCCAAAGATCAGCAATATATAAATATTTTTATTCATTTTCTTTGATTTTTTTTTATGTTTTTTTTTTTGCAAAATATTCAATACCCAGAAAGCACCAAACCACACACTATATACTATATGTTTAGGCGATATAGGGCACGTTTTTTTTAGAGCACCTCTCTTTCTCTCTCTCAAATGAGCGCACAAATTCCACAAACTTTATATATACCATATATATAGTTCCTTTCTATATATATTACATGCACCCAAAAAAAAAAAAAAATTGTTTAAAGAAATGAAAAACACACACAGATATATGTGTATATATATATATATATGTATATCAATCATGCTTGCACCGATTCTTCAGATACACACACACACACACATACACACACACACATACACTTTCATATATTGTACAATAAATGCACCCGACAAAACAAAAAAAAAGATGAAACGCTTGAGCAATCAAACAAAAACTAACCAAAAAACACTCCTTTAATTCCTTAACCCCCACTTATAATCGATATAGGATCGATAACCATTAATCGATTTCTGGTCTAATCCTCCCATACGCTATATAGATGTTGATACTAACCAATCCATTATCCTTGTTTATTTTTTGCCGCTTCTGTTGTTATGATTTTTTTGTGGTGTCGGTAGTCGGTAGTCCCCTCTTTTTCCTTTTTTTTGTAGCACTTTTTTGTATTGTAATTTAGTTTCTGTACTTACTGTAGCTAGTGATTAGTGTAGCTAGTAGTTGTACTAGTAGTTAATTTGAATTGAAACAACTTTTATAAAATGTTTACTAATCGAACGATTTCCACATCCCCTACGCTCTTCCTCTCCAGGCAACGGTAAATATAGAGGTGAAGATGGACGTTACAAAGGTAAGACTCCTAAAACTCTACAGATCCTTTGCAGAGCGATATATTCACACATCCTGTTTCGTTTCTGTTAGGTATTAATGATGGCAAATATTATCACGATGATTCGGGAAAATATGTTCACGTTGAAGGCCCTACCGGTCCGCCAGCACCTCCGTATGTCCACGTTGTTGGACCCGAGGGCGGCTACGGCGGTGAGGGCGGCAACGGCGGCAATGGCGGCGGCGGCGGTGTAGGACCAGGCGGTCCCAACGGCCCTGGAGGACCCAAGGGACCTGGAGGTGAGATAAAAACTGACCATGACACGCTCTTAAAGGATGATTTTGTAATCATTGATGACTTTTTCCAGGCCCCAAAGGACCCCCCGGACCCAACGGACCACCCGGCCCCCCTGGTCCACCAGGTATGCTTAAGAATCCGTACTCCTTATGAATCTGCGTAGAAAAGGTATTTTAAATTCCATAAATTCTAGGACCTCCCGGACCCAACGGACCCACTAGACCCGGACCTAAAGGTAGGTCTCAAAATGTCCTTTAAAAATGTTAGTTCGAAACCTAAAGGAGTCTTTTCAGGACCCTTTGGACCTCCCGGCCCACCTGGACCTCAGGGACCAACCAAGCCAGGACCATATGGCCCTCCCGGCCCACCCGGCCCCACTCGCCCTGGACCACCAGGCCCACCAGGTAAACCCCCGATCACCGTAAAAGACAACAGAACTTCTCTTTGTTAACTCGAAAATCTACTTCGCCCTAGGACCCCAACGCCCAGGACCTCCCGGCCCACCCGGCCCCACTCGCCCTGGCCCACCCGGACCTGACCGTCCAGGACCACCCGGACCCGACCGCCCAGGACCACCAGGACCACCGGGACCACCACCACCAAACGGTAACCGTGTACCCCCCACCGATCCCAGGCATTCGGACAAGGACACACCCGGATACCTGCCGCCAGATCAACCGGGTAAAATCTCGATACCACCCCCACCATCCTATTCACAAACCATTAAGATCGAACCACCCCCGAAGCCACCAGTAATTAATTTCAAGCCCAATTACGAACAAAATAATGATTATGTGCAAAAGAAACCACCCACAAGCAAACCCACATCCACAACCACAGCAAAGCCACCACTAACCTATATTCCTCCTTCTTTCCCAAAACCTCAACCACCACCTTCCCAACACCATGTTCCTGCTCCCGTTCCCAACGTTCCTGTTCCCGTTCCACCATTCCAAACGACAACGATTGTACAGCCAAAGGTCCCGGCTATCATTATTGAGAAGGATAATAAGCCACCAGTAACAATCGGTAATATTGATATTCATACAGTAACACAGAGACCGCAGTACGTTGTACCGAACATACCACAAACACCGCCCACTCCAGCAGTGGTGACCCGATACGAAACGACTCCACGAACGACCGTCTATCAGCCATCGACACCCAGACCCACTGCCTACCAGCCATCTACACCGAGACCCTTTGAAAAGGTCTCCAGTCCACCCATACAATACCATACGCCACAGGTGCCACAACAGCCACCACCGTACAGACAGCCCATACAACAGACGACGACGACGTCAAGACCACAACAGTCCTATGTTGTTGAACCAAAAGTAACGCCTCGTCCCTCTCCACCATTGCATGTGCCTGCGTATCCGAACAGCGGCGACACCTGTGTCTGCAACGATAAGACGCACCACTCATCGAAAACCACTCAAACCACCACAAGCACCCACTCCCACACTAGTAACAACTATCCCCAAAATCCTGCCTCTGTTGACTTTAACAAACAATTTTCCGGCTTCAATGGACAAGCGAACTTTGGCAGCATAATCAATGCCATGTCACTCACACAATTGCCCGTGATACCCCAAGCCCCTGGACAGCCGGCCTTCTATCCGCCGGATAAGATACCCAAGGGTGCTGTCATCGCTCTCATGCCGGTGGTGATCCTGCCACAGGAGTACTACTCAAATTGCGATGAGAATTCCATATACACAGGCGACAAGCACCAAAACAGCATTGTCGATCCCTTCCCGCTGGGCGTACAGCCAGCGGCCATACCGAATGCCTTCAGCCTGCATTCGGTGTTCACGGGCGGTGCCCCCAAGGATCAGTGCATGTGTCCCTGTTCCTGCACTCAGAATTTGCCAAGCAGATTGCACAAGAAACGCGAGACGAGCGAAACGGAGGCCACGGCAGTGAAGGCCGAGGCGGAGGAGGTCAAGGCTGCTGCCTCTGAGGAGGCCAAAGTAGAGATTAAACCGGTTGCGGCTGCCTCTGAGGAAGCTAAAGTAGAGGTTCCAGTCGTTCCTGCTGCCTCCGAAGAGGTTAAAGTCGAGGTTAAGCCCATTCCGGCTGCCTCTGAAGAGGTTAAAGAGGTTCAACCAGTACCTGCCGCCTCCGAAGAGGTCAAAGTAGAGATTAAACCAGAACCAGTGCCAGCGACCTCCGAAGAGCTAAAACCAGCTGCCTCTGAGGAAGCTAAAGTACTGGTTGATCCACTGCCAGTGGAAAAGATCAAGGAGACTAGCGACGACAAGATCAAGGTTGAGACTACGAACTAAGACAACGGCCCTGACGCCCTGACGATGAAAAACCCTCTCCCAGATCCCGCTTTTAATCCCGTTCCTGAATCCTCCTCCAACTCCTCCCAAGCCTCCCCACAAAAAAACTAATCCACTTTCCAGTCTTAGCGTCTAAGTGTTTTGAAGTTGAGAATCCATTGATGTGTTCGCTTTTTTACTTGTGTTTAATCTGCCTGTCAAATTGTAGACTAAAATAATTCCCACTTTAGAGAGCGATGATAAAAAATGTGAAAGAAGAAAATTTAAGAAAAAATTGTTTTGTGACATGTTGTTTATTATGCATTTTGTGTATTCTTTTTTTTATTTTTTTTTTAATATTTCATTTCATTTTATTTCCTTATTTCTTTACCAACTTTAGTTTTTAGTTTATTTAATGTCTACTCTAATCACGATTGAGACGGAATATTGAATTGTTATATGTCAAAAAAGCAACTAAATGAAATTAAATAAAATTAAGAAAAACAAATTAAAAACGAGTCTTACTGGGAAAGAGCAAGCGGTGTAAAGAGCGGGAATGTCGGGCAAGCTAAGCCACACTGGGAGAGAGCTAGCGCTGCAAAGAAAGAGAGAGGCAGACAGGTGATACATGCCTGCGCCTTAGCCACACTGGGTGAAGAGATAAAAGTGCCGTAGAGAGCGCCTGTGCGGATGACGTGGCACCACATAAACTCATTCGACGTCCAATTTATTATAGATGGCTAGACATACATATATACTTTAGTTATCTGCGTTGCCGAATGGAATAATACGAATTCCTCCTGGTTATAACCGGTCTTCAAAGAGTTTAAGAACACATTCGTTTTTTGGTGGATGTTTGTAACACCAAGCAGAAAGCGGTTCTGCCCCCATACATTTTATAGCATCAATAGCCGAGTCTATATAGCTATATAACACAAATCATAGGCTCATTTATATACAGATTGAGCATCTGGTAGAAAAGGAGAGCAGCGGCTCTTGCCACGTAACGAAACGCCTCCAAAAACACCCAAATTTCGTGTGGTAATAAGTATCAAAATCTTTTGAAGCGTCTTAAATGTGGACTACTTCACAGTGAATTCTTTACAGATTTTGCAATGACATAGCACTCCAAGATCTCTAAAATAAAACCCCAGCTATCCCAGCGGCGAACAGCATATCCAATGCGTATACCAGATGCATTTCATAAAGTCCCCACGTAATTTATTACGTTTAGTTTTTAAGTAATCAAGGTTGTAATGGGAAGTTTAGCACAGAACTGTTGTTGTTACGTTCGTTTGCTACATCGGCTATAGAAAGAACAAAATCTGTGGAATCCACAATTTTTAAGATAAAAGAAAACTAAAAACGCAGAATCATGAAAAATTAGCGTATCTACCAGATTGCCGAATCTGGATCAGGTCTGATCATTATTATAGCCAGAAGGCAGAACATAAATTTCAGACGCTACGCAACGCCTGCCAAGCGCTTACTCTTTCCCTCTCTCTCTCGCACACATCCACGTCTCTTGTATGTAGTTATACATGTGTATGTAAAAATGTAGCAGCCGATGTAAAAGTATATGTAAATAAAAATGGAAACAGATAAATTCTAAAATATAAAAATACAGCATAGGGTTCGACTTAATTTTTTGAAATGTTCCTTTTTGGCCAAAATTTAATTCGTCCCTTTTGAGAACATATAATAAATTACATAAATCATAAGCTCATATGTATACGTACATTTGTGTATACTGACTGAGTACCGGGTATAAAGTAGTTTCACCTCGTTCCGATTTATTTTTGACGTTTACGCATACAATTGTAAAAATTCAGCTACATATACATACATACATATGTATGTATGTATGTACATGTAAGTGTGACATGGCATTTCTGTTCATCCTTTTGTGTTTGACATTTGTCGTCACTCTGATTTTTATGCCGTGCTGTGCCAACGTTAAACTAATTGAATTTTAAGTAAATTAACTGAAAATCGTATCACGTAAGTTTATACAAATTTTAATAATTAATATAAAGTAAAGTTTGCCAAAAAATGTGTTTGTTTTTCATTAGCAGGCTTGTGTATCAGCATATGTATGTACATACATGCATTAGTGTTGCAGTATTGGTTTTTTTTTTTTTTTTTTGTAAAAAGTGCAAGCACATACATACAAATTCACACACACACACACATACATAAACTAGATAAAAATGCGTAGAAAAAAAGGGTTCAGCAAAAGAAATTTGCGACGGCTGGCTGCTGCCGAAGTGCGAAAAATAGATGGCGTGCACAAAACAAATTCAAAAATGTTCACAAAAAATGTTCATGTGGCCAGTGAGGAGTTTATGAAGGGCGAATACGATGATATAAATAGAAGGTTGCAAAAACTGGAGGAGGGCCAAGCAATCATTATCGAAAACCAACAAAAGATATTGGCAATCCTTAATCGACTCACACAAGAAGACGTAAATCTGGAATCCGTCTTCCCTATGAATACAAAAGATGACCTAGAAGCTTTAGAAGAACAAAATTAAAAAGGATTCGTCTTTTTATGTATGTAAAATATTTGTTTATGCTTTAATTTATGTTTATTAACAAAAAACACTTTCGTTTTGCAAATTTATTGCAGGTTAACATAATAAAAAATAATATTAAAGATGGTCTTGTTTGAAATTTTGATTCCATTATTGGAAAAAATATTATTATGGAATTAAACTATGATGGCGTCCATGAGAAGGCTGCTTTCAAAAACTTTTTAGCATTAAACAATGCTCTACACTGTAAGCCGAAATGTTTTATTTTTTTATTTAATATTTATAGTAAATAAACTTTATCGTGTTTTTCCTTCTAGGTGCTGCGAAAAATTACATCCCTAGCGAGAAAGAGTATGTAAAAAGCATACGCTTTTAAAATTCAAAAAGGCCGCCTGTTAAAGCGGAAATATAATGCAAAACTGAAAGCGTCAAAAGATCCAGAAAATAAAGAAAATATTCAATAAAGATCAAAATGTTTTTGTATTTGTTCCAGTATTAGCATTACAACTTCCATAACATGGTATATTGGGTAGTATAGTATTAGCACTACAACTTACGTTCATTGTATGTTAGGTAGTGTAGTGTTAGCATTGCAACTTACATTCATTGTATGTTGTATGATAAAGTTTAACATTTCTCTGTGCGTTGCTCTCTCTCTCTATCTCACGTTGCACTGACTGGCGCCAGCCGTCGGCATTTCGTGGAACTTTATTTTATAGAAATCTTATTTTAAAAATCCCTAAAAGTATACTCGGAATTATGAATAACAAATCCAGAATCTACTTTTCATTGAAAAAACATTTTCCTCACTGGAGGAACGTGTTTCATTTAAAGTTTTTGCCTGCCCTGAGTGCAACTTTTTTGGTAAAAGCAATCCGCCTTTAGCTTGAACTCACCCTCGAAAATCCCATAAGAGCTCCAGTCCAGGTCCATGTCCAGGGTCGTATTACATTCCAAGAAACAAATTTGGAAAAATATATTTCTTTATGGCAATGTAAGTGAGAATTATGCTCATCGATTGATTCCCTGCTGTCCAGAGGGTTTCCAGGGGTATAATAGAACGCCTGACTCTTCGGTGTTGATAAAAGTAGAACACATCTGTTGCAGGGTCTTCTCTTGGTCGAGCTGTTTTACTTGCAACCTTGTTGTTTGCTTTTACCGACGTCTATTGTGCGTTAAATTGTGGCAGACGACGAATCTCACCTCCGGCTGCCCAAATACCCACCGAGTGCTTGAAATGGTATTCAATGGAAAATTCTGGCTACTGAATCAGGGAACAAACAGTAGAAACAAGAGAGGGAGCGGAAGCCACCGCTAAAAGTGGAAATGGAAATTTTCGTTTTGTTTTTGAGCGGTGGTCACGGCTTTGATAGCCCTGCCTCGAGTGCTGCAAAAACAAAACCACAGCCCCATTGCACGACCAAGGATCAGGGAGCGGGAAATAAAACACAAAATGCATTCAGCGTCCAGGAGAGACTCTAGAAAAGTAAAATAAACAAATGCAATCTGCAGGAAGAGAGTGCAAAAAACAAATGGTGATAAGGGTTTCTGTTCTTTGTTTTTGTTTTTGTTTTTGTGTGGTTTTTTTTTGTTGCTGTAATGCTGTAAATAATGTGAAAATATTTGCAAATTAAATTTCTTCTTTCTCCAAACAAATGCAAAGGCACTTTAAACAAACAAACAATTTTTATATTTGAGTAATATTTTGCCTATGGTCCAGCCTTGGAAGTGATGTGTAACCCAGTTTGTTTTGGGGGGCTTTGGATGGATTTTACGACTCTGTGACAAGTCAATAGCTGAAGATTTGTAATACCCGCATGGTAATAGCCCACATATAACATTTCACACATTTTTTCCATTTCCATTCGCAGTCCCATTGTGGGGTGTGGTCGCTTCTTCAGCTAATGGCCCATAGGTACTCCAGGGTTTTATGAATGAAACTGCCACAATGATTATGAAATGTAGGGTTTATTCTGTTCGGAAATTATGCAAGACCAGGCCACACCACACACCACACACCACACACCACACACCATTCAAGCGTCTAGTTGTGCCAATATTTGTGCAGCAAACTTTCTGTGGATAATTGGAATTAAAGATATACTAAACAAGCAAACGCGGCCCACTTGAAAGAAATGCGATCTGTGAACTGTGGGGATAAACAAAGAGAGAGAGAGGGAGAGAGAGAGAGAGAGGATTATCGAAGCGGAGGTTGTTTCGTTTATTTTCAGTTTCTTTTTTTACTATTTGTGTTTGTTAAAGTTATCTGAAAGGTAAATAGCTCAACCAAAAAATTAAACACGCACTGACTCCAAAATGAGGCATTTATTTTGTCACTTTGCGAATATTATTTTATAATACCAGATAATCACACAAAAAGTGTCTAGAATTGAGTATCATTTGCGCTGGGTTGCAGTTCTGTCTGTCTTTAAACAGAAGTTCTCTCCCAGGTATCGTTTTGCCCATGTTTACATGACGTATGAGTAATAATACTGAACTTGAGACAAACAACAAAACAAAACAACAAAAAGTGCGACAAGTGCGAGAGTTCGCAGCGGAGATGGTGGTGGTGGTGGTGGTGGAGGTGGTGGGGGTGGGGGTGTTGTTTTGGGGGGAGGTCTTTGTTTGTCTCTGTGTCGGCGGTGTCGTTGCTGTATCTTTGTATCTCTGCTGGCGGAGGTAAGCGCAACTTGAAGTTTGAGGAACGTAGCAACTCAGCCGTAAAATGAAAAATATAAATTGGCCTCTCCGTCTGAGAAGCAGAATTATTTAACGTACAACAGTCGCTGTGAATAGACGTTGTCTTGGCTACCACTTGGCTTCACCGAATCCAAAGAAGTTCCTTTTTTTCAACACACACATACACATACACTGAAAAGAAAGATGTTCAAGCTGTTTATGCTAATGGTGAGTGTTTGGTGGTCCAATTTGTTGTTAATTTCCATAAACGAAAACCTGCTTTCTGGCAGCTTGTGATGGCTGCAGGAGCTTGGAGCGAGAGCCTGCCTGCCACCGCTAGGACAGCTGCTGGAGGAGATTTGGCCACGGCAGAGACCTCAGCCAAGTGTAAGTGTTCAGACAGGAGAATGTTCGATGAGGAGGATTGAAGAGGTATTCATCGGACTCTCCCTTTTTTTGGTTAGTTTTGAATCTTTTCGGTGGCGGCACTGGTGGATATCCAAACTATGGCTATAATTACCAGCGACCAACAACATATCCTGGCTACAATTATGGCTACAACAACAATGGATACTACGGCAATTCCGGCAGCTATTATCCCACTACAGGAGGCAGCTATTATCCCACTACTGGAGGCAGTTATTATCCCACTACCGGCGGCAGTTATTATCCGAGTACTGGAGGCAGCTATTATCCCACAACAAACATCCTGGGCTCTCAAGGAGGATATGCCGGCTACGGCGGCTATGGAGGTAATGGCGGTTTAAGGCAATATTCAGGCTATTGGCAGCGCGACTACCAGGGCCAGAGGAATCGTGGCTATGGCTACTACGAGAACACAGATCGCTTGGGCCTGCCAGAGCATCGCCAGCAGATGCCAGATCGTTCCTATGGATCCTATGGGTCTTATGGTTCTTCTGGCTATGGTTCCTCCCCCTCGTACTCCTCGTATCGCGGCTATGACTAAGTATCTCTCTGTGATCTCCCATTTGTCGCATTGTTATTGCCTTTTGTTATGTTTTTTAATCATCTTTTTCTTCCTCTATCCCTCTCTTTCCTCTCATTTCATTCTATAACAATAAAACAGAATCTGCTACTAATTTAATTTTGCTTATAATTCATTTGTTGTTTTGTCGCTTTAAGCATTCAAATTACCAACGGATATGCCCAATTGCACACTCAAAATGCGTCCATTTGTCATCCATTCATTCCCCCATTCCATCAGTCATTCATTCACTTAATTAATTTGTGTGCCCATCTCTCGGATACAGTTGCCGCTTAAAAGTATCTTATGGATTTTTTCTTGTTTCTTTGCAACTCTTTTGTTAATGCCTTACAACCCTCTACTATTATTTCGCAGGCTACAGACAAACTTATGGCTAAGACGTCTTCAGATGTCACGGTACAGCACGCCCACAAATCCACAAACCATACACACAAACACATGTACACGAAAAGATCGTAAAACTTTTATAAACAATTTATTAGGCAACATCTTGTGCGGAAGAAACCTTGGGAATTTTTCAACCCACATCTACGTCAAGTTTTTACTGGAGATATCAACTCTTGTTTTTTTTTTTGTGTTTTTTTTTACTTTATTTTAAGTAAAGTCATGTTTATGTTTATCCCTGGTTTATCGCCCACCCACCGCTCTCTCCACGCTCTCGTGAATGAAGTGAAGCTTAAGTTTTCCTGGAAATGCAGAATCTTTCGGAAAATGCATACACGACGAGCATAAGCTGCTGCTGCTGCTGCTGCTGCTGCTGCTGCAGCTGAGAGCAATTTGTGATAAGCTAATAGATTTCTCTTGTAAATAAAGCAATATTTTTGCAAGGCATTCACCAGTATGTGTGGGTTATTCATTGGAAAAATCAATTTAACAGAGACAAGACCCAGAGGTTATGAAAGGAAAAGGCTACAAGAGGCTTAAAACAGTCCAGACGAAGGACAAGGGCAATTCAATTTTCCACAAGCCTTTAAATTTGTAATCGGAAATGAAATGGCTTTAATACACTTTACATCTATTTTTGTTGAAATTCCGAATCATTTTGTGTGGGAAACTTTGCCTTAAATACAACTTTATTCAGAACCAACGCGAAAAAAAGAGGGAAAACTTTTCCTTTTCATTTAATTTCTGGCGAATTTCTAGCAAATCACAAAAATCATCAAAAAAAAGTACAGACAGTGAAAAGAATTCCACAGTAATTAAAACTGAGTTCTTTTTGCTTGGTAATTTTCCCTCACAGCCAAAGACAAACACATATGACAACACTTGGCAAAGAATTCCACATTCATGTCCATACATTTTCCATTCACTTGGTTCCATTCGAATGCGCAGCTTCCTTCCGTGCAGCCATAAAAAAAATGAACAGCAAAACAGACCAAACAAAAATACAAAGCAAAGCTACAAAGATACGAAAGATACATATGTACAGCTACTACATAATTTGATGATGTGCATGAGATACTATCGAAAGAGAAGGGTATATTGAAGGGGGTATTGAAGCCCATGGATACCCTAGAAGAAGGTTATGCCAGATGGTAGATAGAAAAGATAATGGAGTTATTGAAAGGCAAAAGAAGCTTATTAATATATTAAATATTTTTTATTGTATATTGGGACTAATGTATCATATGATATTTGGTTTAAATTAGATTTATTTGGTTAGAAAAAAGTCTATAGAGAGTCGCAAGCACTTCTTCAAACATAAAATACCCCATCTTTCAGGGTAAAAATTACGTATGGAATATTTTCGCCTTAAATGTTGTTATCTGAAAATTGTTTAGAATAAAAGGAAAAACAAGAACAACAACTGGGCAAGCGGCGATTCCTTGGGTCATTAAAAAACTAAATATTATGGCATCAAATGGAATTGAGCGAACCAAAAAAAACGAGTTCTTTTTTGTTCTTTTTGCTGCTGTTTTTTATTCGAATCTTAATTCATTTTTCAATGTTTGTTATTGGACGATGCTGTGCTCTACATTAAAGGCAAATAGAAATAAAGAAATAATTAAAGCGCCCCGCGCGCGAAATACTACAATAAATAAAACACCACTGAAAGGCTGATAAAAATATCCGTATCTGCGGGAAATGGAATTATTTATTTGCCAGGCGGCTCCGGATTAAATGCCGGCCGCTGCATCACGCGCTCAAAATCTAATGTTAACAACATTTTAATTAACGAAAGCAGCCGCAAACGAAGCCGAAACCCTGTGCTCCATAAACAACAACAAATAATGCAAAAAATTATTGCATTAATTGAATAAATTGAAAGCCGCTTCGGTTTGGACTTGGAGCAAATATTTGTATGGCATACATATATTTCTGTATTTGGGTCTTTGGGGGAAAAATATTACAAAAATAGCGAAAAGGCAAAGCCCTACATGCTGTCCCTCCTATATGATTCTCCGTTCTACAAGGCTGCAGGGAGTAGCCTCCCTGGTGGCCTTCCTTCAGCCCTTACCATCCTCTCGACATGCCACATCCCCGCCCAGACTCTGCGCCTCATCAATCAGCTGCTCGAATCTAGGACCGATGAGCCTTCGCTGGAAACTATGCTTCAAGTAGAAGAGAAACCAAACTGTGTGGAAACCATCCCAAGCCCTTGGGAACTCGTGGAAATTCTGTGGAATACCAGAGTTGATAGATTACTGCAACCGTATTAATCCGCTCCTCATGTTCTCTTCCAGAGAATATTTGAAAGCCGTTTAAAGCATATTTTAAGTGTAGTTTTAACAGAACGTATCCCAATTTCCAATCAAATTTGCACAAAAGGGTCAAAGGCTTACCAGCTTGTGGAAATTTCGTACAGCCAAACCTCAGCCCAAAAGCTGCTTCCTGTCACGTTCTTATCAGGCGCTGAAAGAAGGGCCAAGAGAAGGGCAAATAGAAAAGGAAAATGTCGAAAACTTTTTCATGGCACTCCATAATTTGCAGCAGCTGCTGCTGACTGTTGCACGCCCCACACGATGCCACTTCCATTCCCATTTCCACTCCCAACTCCCACTCTCAACACCCATCCGAGATCCGTGGTAATTGCTTGAACAAACTTGAAACTGCAGCTCAAATTGTGTATGAAGCTGACGCCCAGGACAATATTCCACTCGTAATTATCAAAAGGACAAAGTTTCCTTCGAAATAAAATGTATATGAATTCCGTTTTCATGCGAACTAGTTAAAGCAATAGCGTGCGTCGTTATCCTTATCAATCGTTATCCCAACGGCACAAATTGAGTTGCCAGAAAACTTGACATTCGGCCAAATGAGGGGCTTATATTTTTTATTTTTTCCCCAGAACGAGGGTTCGAAAATTTATGATAATCCCCCCCCTCAAGGGGTTAAGCTCCATTCAATGCGGAATGGGTTGAAAAGCAATTTAAGAAACGAAATTTCTTAGCAAATTTGTTGGTCCCCAGAGCGTATGCGTAACGTTGAAAGACGGAGAGATTAGGGGCACTTTTTTCAAACACTATTAAAGCCAGATATGCTCTTCCATCAAACGTGTGGCTAAAAAGAGAGCTCTTCATCCATTAGCAACTCACAAACACACCTACTAAAACCAGTGCTGGATCCTTAGGACAGTTGTACCCACCCTGGCTCCGTCGAAACCTCAGATACGAATATTTCTGCTAATCAACAATTAGCTGCTTCCTTCTTAATTTTGCCTCAACTTTTGTTTAGTTTTTTTTATGGCATTTCGATTTGATTCTTCAAGCAAGTTCCATTTATATGGCATGCTTAACCAATTAACACCCCCAAAGCGGCGCCACGTGCTTGAGAGTCCACACTGTTCCAAAGTCCAAAGATCTATGCAAAAAACAAGAGAGAGCAGGAAAAGTGTAAAAGGAAAAGATGATTTTTCTCGGCAAAGTTTAGCACGTGCCATCGTCGTCGCATCGCACTGCTCCAGCTCCAGCGGAAGGAAGCCAGACAGCAAAAATGATTCAAAACCATTATCATATTCGGATTTTTTTTGTTTTCGCGTTTTTGTTTTGTTTGATTTTCCCATTAACGGGAGAAAGAGGAGTGGAATGGGAGTGTCTGTCTGCCTTCCCTAATGGAATCGATTTAAAGGATGTAAATCAAAGTCAATCGCTTGTTAACATTCGCTTTCTGCGGCGATGCGGAATTTATGCATAAATGCATTTAATTACAGCCATAAAAAAAAATACCGAATCCAAACGAAAGTTAAGTGGAACTCTGTGGAAGTCGGGGAGGTGGGTGGATAAACATTATTGTTGGGAAATTTTTCATTTGAGTTTTTATCGAATCTCTCGACGTTCAGGAAGAGACTCACTTAACGAGCCAAATAATCAAAGAACAGACCGCTTTCCGCCCCCTCGCAGACAGGTAAATCAAACAATTTATTGGGAATACATATGGGGAGAAAATGTGATGTATATAGGGGTCTAAAATGAAGCTCAATGATTGAGCAAATGAAATTATTTTCGGTTCGGGTTAACATTTCACAAAAATCTGACTGTGTTGAACCATGCAACAAAGTAAAGTAAAACCAGTTAAACCGTTGGACTACAAGCGGCAAGTGTTTCGACACTCAGATACCCTAAGGTAAATACATATCATTTAAAATATTATCTCTTTTCTATACAATAAATATTTGGGTCCGCGAGTCCGAGTCTTATAAAAATAAATAAAAATATTTAAATACAAAATCAGTGTTCGAAATCTAGATATTCCATGAGCCCAGTTTGTTTTCTTTTTTACCTAATATAATAATGATCCCACTATAGTAAGAATGATAAGTATTTTAGTATCCTTCAAATTGTGGATGATATATGATATGTATATATCGTAAACAAAATCCATTATCTATGGTTCCTATAGTCTTTGATGTTAAGACTCTCAATGGGTATACCAATTCGACTATCGATGCTGATCAAGATATATGTCTATAGTTAATCGCTTTATGGCCTCTACATCTGATATACCCCCGCTAACTCTTGGAGTACCGTCTAAAATAAAGTAATAATTTAATTAATTAAGCAAAAATTAACGGAGCGTTCTGTCCCCGAAGTCAAATACCAGTTTCGAAGTTTTCTAGTCTTTTGATGATAATGCGAAATTTAAGAGTTAAATTAGATTGAATCTTTAATTCTATTCACATGGAAATGCTAATGGCCGCCATGATGCCACACCACCAGCCCCAGAGAGGCAAACTCTGTTTGAATCTGTTTGAATAACAACCTTAAGTATTCTTCAATATCAGTCTCAGTCTCAGTATCTGTAGCTGTATCTGTATCTGGTGGATTACACATTTATAAACTATTTTGTATTTTGTATTCGTTAATTGATTGAAGTTTTGTACAAAACTGTTGGCTGAATATTCGAGCATCGAGCATCGAACATCGAATATCGAGTTCTCGGGTAATTGAAAGGCAATTAAATTGATTTCATCGCTGGGGCACGTTGCGGGGGGGCATTGAATTCTATTATGCACTGAGAAAAGGGCGGAGTCTGTGTTTCAAATATTCAGCATTTGAATGAATTTCTTGTGCATAAATTCAAGCAGCCAGGAAAACATTTTCTTTGGAAGTGTTGCCTTTACATACATATCTATTTGTCTGCTTTTTGTGTCGATCAATGGCACAGGTGTGTGTGTATCTGCGTGTGCGTGTCTGTATGTGGCACATTCATTCTATGAATTTTCCGAAATTTTCTTGTTATTTTTGTTATTTTCGTCCTCACTCATTTACCTTTTGGGCCATGTCCATGTCCGTCGCATACATTCATTGTTCGTTTGGGTTACCAAATTATGTGTCAATGATGGACACATTGTGTTGCCAGGGCCCAGACCCAGACCCAGACCTTGTGTGTCTGCTTCCAAGGCCATTCTCCATAATATCCTGTGTCTGCCCTTAGCCATGGCCAGCCAGTGTCTGCTTCTACTTACAGCCAGAAAATGGCTCCTTTATTACCAGTCTGTGTGCCAAATCTATGACTAATAGAAGAGCTTGTTTTGTATATAGATTTTTGCCCCAAATTTGGGTTGAATTATTTATTGTTGAAGCAAATCTTTGGTGTAAGCTTTTGCAAATGAAACTCTAATTTGCATTCGTTATTTTCGTACAGTGTAGAGTGTGTAGAGAAGTGTCTGCAGTCTGTCTGCCACTGCTAAACAAATTAAACATTTAATTACAAGTATTAAGCCAAACAATTACCAAACAAGATATGTCCAAGAGATAGAGAGAGGGGGAGAGGGCAGGGGGGAAAGTGTCTGGTAGAGATAACGCTTAAACTCCACCAAACACCCACACTTTTGATCCAATATTAAATGGTAATTGCCACAATCGAAACTTTCACTTATCGCCGCATAATCAATGTTTTTTTTTCTGAGGTAATCAGTAAGCAAATATCCCAACCGATAAAAAAAAACAGTCAACGGGAGACACGCCCCAGACTCCCGGCCAGTCCTGAAAATTTGGTGTTTGGATTTTTATCTATATTTTTTTTTTATTGATTAAGATTTTTGTGGGGCTGCACCTGAAATTTGCGTGTGGTGGCTCCCACTCCGCGCATACGTCAGAGTTCTTTTTTATAAAGAAGAAATCATATACAAAATAAGCGCCTGCCCCTCTTTGTATCTGTGTACATATCTGTGCTGGGTAGCTGGGTATCTGTGTGTATACGTATCTGTGTCTGTGCGTGTGTTTTGTTGGGGGGTTGGGGATTCAATGGGAAACCGGCACGAAAAGAAAACACAAATTAACAGGCACTGGAGCAGCCATCAGTTGGTTCCGTGAGCTTTTATCGTGCGGTTCTCGTTGCTCGCGATCGAACTTTTTTTTATCTGTGGCAAATATTCCATCGAATTTCCATTGGGCATTCAACAATCGACATTGGTTGCAATTTGCGCTTAAATTGATGATAAAATACAAAAAACATAAACACACAAAAAACACCAGTGAACGAGTGAAAAATAGTTTAATTAAAAAACATTCGAAAGTGTGAAAAAAAAATATATATATATACATATATATAAATTCAGATACAATTTCCGTGCATTTTAGTTGGCTATTGATTGTGGCTGTTAAACGAATGATTGCCGTTTGCCAAAAATCTAATTACATTTGACAGCCAGACAGCGAGGAGGGGAAGGACTATCCCGGGCAGAAGGAAGGCGGAAATTACCAAATGAGAAATCCATTAATTAATTACAATAGCATTTAAATCCAACGGAAAAGTAATTAATTTTTTGTCCAAAAAACAAGTAAGAATGATACGAATAAAAGATACCCCCGTTTCCGTTTTCTTTGTATATTATAATATATGTATTAATTATTCATTATTATTCACTATTTTTGTGTGATTTTATTGGATTCAGTACCCCTGTAGCTTAGAAAGCTTCTTAAGTACCAATAAACCCTTACGATCTGCAAATACCTCGTATGTCTCTAGATACTTTATATGAATGGGTTTCCACAAATGTTAAAAAACGCATTTTCATTACAATTAAGAGCATTCAGCATGCGACACAATGAGCATATTAAATACTATCCCAAATGGTGAATGAACGGGGCGGTGGATGGGCCACCCATTCGATCATTTAATTCTCGCATAAATAAACCCATTAAAAATCGTTTGAGTTGTGCAATTTAAAGTCCATTTCAGTGGAATTCATCAATGAATTGTAAGGCCTCTATAGCGTGGGTGGACAGTGTAGTGTAGTTTCTCTTTGGAATATTAAGTGTTTTGCTTATTTTGTGTTTACTTGCGGTAGCCAAATATTTGCATAGCGGATGTTTCCAGTAAATAACGAGTGGAAACGTTGTGAGTCGCAGCTAGGGCCGCGACTCTACACATACATTCGCCCCTCAGTCAGTATGGCCCACCGCCGACAGATGGCGCACACTGCACGATGAGGAGTGCGGGAAAGAGAGGGAATGAGCAAGCAACAGGCCACATTATCTTGGTTGCAGATACAGATTCGGGTATTTGATAGATATAGTCATTCTCTATGACTCTGGATACCACAGATTTTCGTCTTTTCAGCGGGACAGACATGACTATATCGACTCGGCTATTGATGCTGATCAAGAATATATATACTTCATGGGGTTGGAACCGCTCCCTTCATCAACTTTCGCAACAAAATCGAACATACCCTGTACTCTTCGAACATCGGGAATAAAAAAGGGGAATACAATTAAGTTGTATAAATATTTCAGCTGAATTCAAACAAAAAAAGAAGGGAGGAAGTGCTAATTGCGTAGAGAATTTCCATGGAATTGATATGAGAATTCTATGGAATTGAAAGGAGATTCTATGGAAGAGAGAAACAAAGAGGATTTCCCTTGATTTGAAGACATGGCCCTGACAATACTTTCTCAGTTGCCTGCTGAAGTATCATCTCAGAAGTCAGCCACGTGTATCCAAAAAGTCAGCAGAAAGTGTCTCAAAAGACAGCCAAAAGTAACTCGAAACACAGCCATGAGTATTAACAGGAGTCGGGCAGCAGAGTCTGAGTCAGAGCCAAGCCAAATGCACACAATAGACGGGCAGGCGGTGGCTTATTCGAGTCCCCTGTTGCTTTGCCAGCGCGAGGAGAGTAGCTCTTCCGTTTAAATCTTATTTCCTGACATTCTCCACTCTTTTCCGCCCCTTTCCAGCCAAACATGTTACTTGTATTGTTCCTGGGTGCTGCGTTGCCAAGACAAGCCCAATAACAAGAGAATTTCAATTAGAGTTGTGTTCGGGGTGTTATTGCAGGTGCGACAAGACGCCGCCACGGTTGCTAAAATTCCCCAAAGACAAAGCCAAAGGAATCAAATAATAAACAGGACAACAACCTTGAAGACTGCCTCCTCCTAATGGCTCTGCCTCCGGGCACCACAAACCATGCAGAACAAAAAAAATATATACAATATTTCTCCACACCAAGTTTTTGTTTTTGTGGAAGCTGAAAAAGGGGAAAAGTTGTGAGGTTTCCCTGTAATTACGTGTATAGTTCTAGCATTAATAATATATATTCAGGTGGTCGTTCAAGGGAAGTTTTTACTGTAAGTCTTCCATAAATATTTAAATGAAACTCGAAACACACACGCAAAGAGTACACGCATACAAATGGATTTCTCTTGTCATGGTTCCATCTTGTTTAGCCCTTTTCCTAGCTTTTCTTTTACTGGTTCAAAGGTTGGGTGGTATATTAAGGTGTTTTGTTCTTCTACCCCTCGTTGGTGTTTTTCTGTCTGGAATTTCTGTAATTTAATTGCTTTAAAGCCGCTAATTGCTAACACAAACGATAAGGATAATGTGAATAAAGATATTTGCTACCTTTTCTCTCTCGCTATCTCTCTCTCTGTCCCGAGTGGTTTTGATTAAATACTCGTACAATCGGGTCTTCTCGCTACACGCAGCATAACAGCACAATTTCCCTGCCATATCGCATAACCGAATTAATTACAATTATCCATCATGGCTTGAGGGCATGAATTGGATATATTATCCAGGGATGCATAACATCAGATTGTATAACCTCTGTCCCTCCCTCCCACTTTACATAAATGATGCTGCCGTTGTGACCCAGAAAGTCCATGGGCTCCATGTCCATGGCTTTAATTTATTTCGATTTGCACAGGTAATATTTATAGTCTACTTTTTTGGCCGGACAAATCTTTGAAACTGTATTTGAGGTAACATTTTTGTTGCCAAACAATGCCTGTGTCTCTTGCCTTTGATGTGGCCGTCTCCTTTTTCTTCTGTGTCTTTGTTACAATATTTCGATATCGTTATTGTTCGGTAAAGAGAAAAACCCCTTGTTCTTTGGTGCTTTTTTTTAGCCCCTGCTCGTGCCCCTGGTCCTGGTCCTGCTCCTGTTTCTGCTCCTGCACCTGCACTGGAGGCTCTGTAGAGGGCTTCTGATGCGCTTAATTGTACCTTTGGGGATGGGAATGTTGCTCATCTCAAGACGGCTTACGGGCATTGTTGTTCCTCCAGCGAAGGAGGGACAACAGTAGGAGCAACAGCATCAGCAGCAACAGCAGCTCCTTTGCTGTCATTGTCTCCCTTTTGAAAAGGTCAAGGAACAGCTGGAATTTGTAATGGCAAATAGCATTTGCCACGAATGCTATCCAAAAATTAGCTTCAACTTCAAATTGAATCGAAAGCGAGAGGACCCAGGGCTCGTCTAGAGATTGTTTTCTCGCGGGTCGCTGAACGTTGGCACAAGATGTTTTTGGGTAATTACAGGGAATTTCCTCCCAAGGATGTGTGTGTGTGGGAGTTGATTCCTTGGAAAGTGTAAAGAACTTTTAAGGAGTTCAAATATTAAGGGTCTCTTAGGTTTAAATGCAAAGAATTTCCGTTTAGATAAGTACCAATTTCCAAAAGGTCATTGTGTATCGGAAAAAATCGAAATACTGTGAAGCGAATTCTCTGAACATCTGTTTCGGATTGAAGGAATGGAATGAAAGGAATGGAATACAGAAACAATAGGAACGACCAATTACTGGAATTGCATAAAACATGGAATACCCTGTTTGTTGGTAGGAAGTAGTCCGAGTGCGTGAACGTCAAGCCGACGGAACAACACGGGCTGTATAAGGATCAAGATGCAAGTGACTACTGCGAACCGGGCAATAATAGACCGGAGGAAAGACGAAAACTCTCTCATGAGACTGGGAGGGAACAAAATTCATAATATAAACGGAACAATGAAGTTTGGCCAGCAGCAATCCCCTAGGGTATTGAAAGGATAGAACTTCTCAGAACGCTTCTTACAGGGATTAAGTTTTGGGCTACAAAGGTTAATAAGGAAGTGCAGAAAGGATTGCTTGCAATAAAAAATTCTCGGAACTAAAAAAACTAAAAATAGACTTGAAACGTAAAGGCAGTGGGGGGAGAACTTTCTGTCTGTGGAAAAATGTCAAAGATTTGCAAATAATAGCTATATTTTCACCCTTCGTTTTCTCTTGAATGAATTTTCGCCTTTTCAGTGAAATTCTACTACCAAATTTTCCTCTACTTTTTGTCCAACACAAAACAAAAGGTTCCTCAACAGGCTTGTTCCGTTCACTGCGTTTGTCAATGTGGCACACCCCAATACGTTGCTGCTGCTGCTGCTGATACCATCACGCACTCAGCCAAGCTACGCGTGTATATATGTATGTAAATATTTTCACATGTTTTTCCAGTTGTTTTTCCACCGCCTGTTGTTGACTTTTATTGAAAAATGTTGTAATTTCTTCGCGTTGTGTTTTCACGCTCTTCACAAAGAAAGGCTAGCAGCAGCCAACCATCTTCCCCCCCAGTGCTTATGAGGGAAGAAAGTCTAAGCAGAGGAATGCAAATTTCGAAAGCCATTGAAGATGTCTGCGAAGGAAAAACCAAGAGATTGCAAAAGGGGGGTGAAAATATAGCTATTATTTGCAAATCTTTGACATTTTTCCACAGATAGAAAGTTCTCCCCCCACTGCCTTTACGTTTCAAGTCTATTTTTAGTTTTGCATGGAAATTATGAACTTTGTTGGGGAGAGGGGAAAACGTTGACTCAAATCCGGTGGAAAGTCGTTTGCTAATGAACACACAAAACGCTGGGGATTGATTTTCTTATGCAAACAAACAAACAAAAGACTTTTCCAGTGAAGCGCAAAGATGTTATGAAAACAAGTCAACGGAAAATGCTAACATTGGGAATTAATTATAAGAAAATTTGACAGTTTTTGTTCTTGGAGGGGGTGGTGAATGTGATAATCGGGTTTGCCTTATTGATTGCATTTTTGGGTTGAGATATTGCGAGTGTTTTCCAGAATTTCCAGCACATTCTGTTCTCCATAAATCACACACCTGACTGTCTATTTTATTCTTGTAAATGGTAAACGGTAAATGGTAATCTATTAATCAAATTGAATTAATCTCCAATTATAGCCAGTTTTAATTGTTTTATTCTCATAATTACATTGTTAAATATTTATGGGTGACCCCCCAGGCGACCTGCCTACCTACCGTCCCCCCGCCTGCAGCAATTGTCATTAGTGACTTGATTTGTTGGATACATATATCCATCAGTTGGCTCGTAGACTTTGACAGTGAGTGAGTGACGGTTCTATAAATATTCATAGCATTCGTCGGACCAGCAATTAGTTTCCATTGAATATTTGATGTTTAAGCCACAAAAAGTATCTGCTTTTGGTTAGACAGACTTCTTGGGTTTCCCTTTGCCCGATGCCATACCCGATTATGCTGCCACCTGACAAATTGATATATCCTTTGTGTCCTTCGTGAACGTGCAAATGGGCGGAGAGCGGAGGGCACGGTGATTCAAATGCTTCTTTTTGTGCATTTAAATCTGCTGATTAACTTGATTTAGGTCTGTCATTGACTTTCGCAGTGCACTGTCTGTCTGCTCCTTCAACTCGTCGTCCTCCCCGTCCTCCCTTCCCATTATTGTGCCGTCTGCTCTGTCGACTGCTCATCTGCTTGCTCCTCTGAGGCATACAAGTGCCTTGAACTGCACTTCAATTGCTTCATCAAGTGCCTAGCGATGCAAATAGCACATCCCGGCGGTCGATATGCAAATCTCAGAGCCAAATGTACTCCTTTCCATTCAATGAGCCGATTGAATGGATTATTGAGAAATAATTACACAAATTGAGATTGACTTGAGAATTGAAATTGATTTATTTTTTGGTTTCTTCAATTTTAATTACATTTTGAAGCAATCTCATGTGTGGCGTCGGCTGTCGCTGATTGGAATTTTTGCAATGCTTTTGCCACACTTGGAATTCATTTTATTTGAAATACATCAAATGCCCGACTCAAAAGGAGGTCGAAGGTGGGGAAAAGTATGGAGAATCTGGGGTAAGGGTGCTCTGGAATGTCTGCAGCACAGCCCCCCTGCTGGCATTCAAATGAAATCAATTTTTACAAGCACAAAATATGTTTCAATCTAATCATCTGCCCACTCAACAGAAAAATCCGAAAAACGCCACAGATGCGAGGGGAGCACAGGAGGAGAAAACATTTTGCACCTGTCCACATGGGCAACAAACCAAATTATACCCCATGACAGAGCCAGAGCCAGAGCCCGAGTTGGGAGACGCCCCAAATCGAATCATCGTCTAGAAAGGGAATCTATTTCCAAATTCGCCATTGAAGGACCACTAGACTAGTTGATACCTCTCCCCCACACCTATCCCTAGAATGATTGCTCTTTGGCTGCCAGTTCAAGGAAACAGATTGACTATCATCCAAAGTGTATCCTTTTTATGGTACATCAAAGGTGTCGCCTATGAGAGCGGACCCCTCAAAGGTGCAGAACATTTTCGTCTTAATAAACTACCATAAAATGTTTATTTTCTGAGGTATTTTGGGTTTCCATATGTCGTTGTAAGCTGTTCCACGAAACTTTTGCAAATTTAGTTAGCAAAACCCTTTTCTCAGGCGTTTTTCCTTTCTTTTAATGGCCTAAGAGGGTGAGAATTGGGCTTGAGACCCTGAAAATGTGGTTGGAGAGGGTGAAAATGTGATCTGAATGCGCTTTGAGATGGTGCTAAAACGTGATCTGCTTAGGAAATCTGGGATAAAAGAAAAACTAAAAGGGATAACCCACATTTACACTTAATTTATGCCATGAAATGTGCCTAAATATTTCGGTTAAAATAGTTGAGACATCATAGAACATGTTTAGACGGCATTCTCAAAGGATTTGCGGGGTCAATGAGCTGCGAGATGCCTGCACTCAATTTTTATGATATATGATCTGTGGGGATGCTTCGATTTCCCCCCACGGCTGACATCAATCAAAAATCACAAATTGAAGATTATCTATTTTCAATTTCCGTCACAGATTTTGCACACAACATTTGCATGACATCAGGAAGAGCCTGGAAAAGGTATAAATAGCGACATATTCACCGAAAACGTAATTTAATTCTCATTCAAAGAGAACTTCCGTAGGTGAAAATGAAAACCCGAGCACGCACACAGGAAAACTCCGGGTGCCAGGTGTTCGGAAAACACTTAAAGCTGATGACATGGAAAGCCTACAGATAAGTCGAGGAGTAACGACAGCGGCATACGAGTGCTGCAACATTTCTCTTGAGTTGGTCTCCCCCATAAGGAAAACCCAGATTTTTCCTTGGCAAAAACACTCTTTTAATTGGTTATTACATTTCCTCACTCTCTCTCTCTTTCTCTGTCTGCCTAATTTTTCACTTAGCTTCATCAGCATAAACTTTGTTGCAGCTAAATGGAAATGAGCATTATAAATTTATCTTCATATTTTCTATTTTGTATTTTTTTCTGCGTTTTCGCCTTGTTTTTTAGCGGCTCGGCGCAACCTGTTCGACGCTGAACAAGTTTGAAGTGCAACTTGTTGTGTTTTGAGCGTGGCGCGCCACTCGAGTGCCACCAAGAGACTTGAGTTCTTGCCACGATTTTCCTTAACATTTTCCTTCGGCTCGGCTCGCATGCCCCTCGTGTGTGTCGTTCGTTTTGGGCGGTTCAACAGTTGTGCCACAGACTCCTGCCAAAACAGTTGATAAAGGATACTCGTACAGCAAGGACTACATTAGGGAGAAACGCTTCACGTACCACAAAAAAGTGAAAGTCTCAAAAGCGGAAAAGCGAAAATTCTGAAAGTACGAAAAAGCGAAGCTTCCACACTGTGTGGAAAACGCGATCTATTCTAACTCTAATTAATTCGAACACGGATTTTGTTCATGTGTATTTGCCCCCAAGAGGCTGTTGTTCTGCCAATTAACTAAAACTCAAACGAGTGTGAAATAAGGGATTCATTCAACTAGAATACTTATTAGAAAGTGCGTGCGTGTCCTTGCTCGTCGTTGGGGTGCATCTACTCTTCTGCTTACAGCACAGCACCTGCGGGTAACATTCACATTTATTACAATTACATTAATACCCCACACACACACACACGCATAAACTATATGTGTGCCAAAAACAATCTTCTGTGTGGGTTTCTGCCTTTTCCATTTCCTGTTTATTCCCATCTTGGTGTTTTTGTTTTCATGTGTTCTTGGTGTTTTTTTTCTCTTTTTTATTGGATTACAATTGGGATTAGAGTTGTGGTTTCGTGCTGTGTTGAGAGCCAATAAAAACAGAACATTAATTGCTTTAATGAACTAACAACTATTGCTGAGTGGGCGGTAATGGGTGAATTAAGGCGGTTGCTGGAGAGACTGTCAAAATTTAAGAAAAGATCTAGATCCCGGGACACTCTTTAAAGCTAAAGACTTAGTTAGATTTTATAGAACATCAATCAAATGTATCGTACGATCGTCATCTTCACATATAAAAGAGCGGATAAATTCTTAAATCTTGAACGAAGATTTCGAAGAAACCGTATTGCCTGAGAGCTCTATAAAAAGGCAAGTCCCTGACCTATTTTTGAGGTGTTTTAGAACTACATTTCAAGTTTTAGAATCTGAAATGGAAGGCTAGCCTTCAAATACACACAAAACGAGGGGGAACCTTGTGAGCCGCGGTAAAGGCCGCGGATCTACTTTATACCCGATGCTCAGTCAGTGTATATATGAGCTTACGATTTATGCAATTTTTTATGTGTTCGCAAAAGGGACGAATTAAATTGAAATTCCATTGGTTCCTTCTGTCCATAATAATGATCCGACCTGATCTATATCCAGCAATCTGGTGGATACGAACATTTCCTATAATTTTGAGCGCCGAAATTCTGAAAAACACTTGTAGTACAATACTGTTTAAAACCCTAGATGAATAAGCATTTAGTAGAATTGATCACACTGCATCGTTTTATACGTCAAACCTATTCAGATTAGAAAGTTTAGCTCAATCCACCAGAAAATAAATATTTCAGTCATTCGGCACAGTTCGTCGAGAAAACATCTACAATTCCGGACTTTAGAATAAAAATTTTGAATTAAAAAAAAAAAATTGATAAAAAAAATTAACAAAGTTTACGAATTAATCATATATTTTAATAGCATACAAATTTTATTTAAAACAAAGTTTACAAATTAAAAAGATATATGTGTTTTTCTCATACAAAATTATATATATATTACATATGGAAGAGATATTGCATTATTTTATCCCAAAATGTTGGAGGTGTTGCTTTTCCCGGAAATATTAATGGAAAAACGAGAAGGAACGTTGTGAGCCGCGGCTCTATTTTATACCCGGTACTGAGTCAGTATATATGTACGTATTTCAAAAAATTAAGTCGAACCCTATGCTGTATTTTTATATTTTAGAATTTATGTTTCCATTTTTATTTACATATCATTTTTACATCGGCTGCTACATTTTTACATACACATGCATATAGTTACACATACACATACACATACACATACAAGAGACATGGAAGTGTGTGCGAGAGAGAGAGGGAATCGCTTGGCTCTCGTTGGGTAGCCACTGAAATTTAATTTGTTCCTTCTGGCTATAATAATGATCCCATATGATCCAGATTCGGCAATCTGATAGATACGGATATTTTCCACAATTTTGCGTTTTTCGTTATCTCGTATCTTACAAAGGAACTTACGTCCTTTGTGTGGGCGGAAGTGGGCGGGGCGAAATTTTGAAATACATTCGGAGTAGTGTGATAACACAGTAGACTGGATACAAAATTTGGTTGCTCCAGCTTTAATAGTCTCTTAGATCTAGGCGCTCATGAAGATGGACAGACGGACAGACAGACATTGCTATATCGACTTGGCTATTCTGCTGATCAAGAATATATATACTTTATGGGGTCGGAAACGCTTCCTTCTGGGCGTTACACACATCCGCTATCACCACAAATCTAATAAACGCCTCTACCTTCACCCTCTACCCTCTACCACTCTTCGAGTTTCGGGCATAAAAAGTAAGAAAAGAAATCACAATTACGCGTTTCTTGGAATATTTATAAAATTAGTAGGCGCATGATTCCCATGAAGCACATTTTTGTAATATTTTGCCTATTAAATTCTCCCACAAAATCTTTAAAAAAATCGGCTCCATTGCTTTTCCACAATTGTAAATTTTCTGGGAAAAAACGCAACGCTGTTGTGAGGGAGGCACGTGTATTGGAAAAACCTCTCCTTTAAGGGGCAAACTTTCTGTGAACATCCTTTCCTCTGCACTGCACCCGATGGTCAGAAATAATGACATTAACAAATTTGTAAAGGATTTCAGGCTTTGCTTATTTTCTTGACAGGGCCTGCACCCACGCATAGAACACCTCACAAACCCCGTAAATCGACAGGATATTATGATGGCAAAGGGGGGACAATGTCAAAAGAAGTGCGGCCATAATGGGAGGCCATTAAATGGTTCCTTTTGATGGGAAGCAAAGGGCAGATGGCAGATGGTAGAAGAAAGGCCAGGGAAAAGTATTGCGGGGGAAAAATTTGTGGTGCATTCGGTCAACCAGTTTTAAGGGAAAAATGGGTTGGAGCCATCCTTTCGCTTCTGGGTCAGCGGTTGTGGTAAGCATCTTATCGCAATTGGCCTAAATTAGACGGCATTTCATCAGCAAATAATTTATTTTGATGAATTTTTAATGCCACTGATAATTTTCCCCCTCTACTGTTGCTTTGCGGTGTAAAGTGCTGAAGTGGCCAGCAATTTTGTAATAATTGAAAAAGGGACAGACAGGACACTGTCTCACGGGATTTAAGTGGCTTCAATAAAGACACTGGGCCGAAACAAGGGCTTCCACGAATACCAGTGGAATGAAGTTGAGTTCACAGCAAATAGAAATGTAAAACGAAAGGAGAGGAGAGAAAACAGAATGTCAAAGGCAAGCAATTAGGGACATTTTAAAAAACTACCTTGGCGGAAAAGGATAACATTAATGAAGAGTGCAAATGGAATGCCGTGTTTGCGTGTCCTGCTGTGCGGGGGGTTTTTTACCATATTTTAAATTCAGGAAAAGGAATGGAATTTATATGGAATGTATGCAAAGTTGGCCATCCTTTATACCTAAACTTGGTAACTAATCACAAAAGGTATAAATAAGGTATACGTTTTAAACATTCTATACAAAAATATGATATTATTATACCAGCATAAGGTATAATTTATTCACCACAAGAATCTTATTTCAATTATTTTACATTTTATATAAAAAAATGATATTCTTTCCATAAAATTTTCCATAAAAATCTGTAGTCTTATAATCTGGAATGGCAGAAAGAAACCAAACCAGAAACCATACCCTTTCAAATAAGCCAAGCCCTTTGCCAAACTGTTCGCAGGAGCAAGAGGAGGAGCAGGAGCCTGACATGCCCCAAGTCCAGAAAAATACATTCAGATTTAAGCCATAAACCACTTTAACCCCCCTTTTTTTTTGGGGGAGAAAGCGCTCAATGAATATTTGGCAAGTGTCCCCATGCATTCCATTTACCCATGAACATTTCTAATTACAATGGAAGCCCAAACACCATGTGATTATTTATTTAAAGATAGGGGGAGAGTCCTCCGGCAACCAGTATCCCAAAAGACCTATCAGAGACCAGGAGCGTAGCAATCTACTCCCACTACATGTCTCCTATATGTCGTCTATGTTCAGGCTTAGAGTCCAGAGTCCATTGGCATTGTAAACAAAGAGAATCCTGAGAGACATGCTCAATTCTTAAGCTCCCCGAAAACCCCCCGAAAACTGCCTACAGTTTGCGCTTTTATTGGACATTTACCCCATTCCCGTTCCCATTCTTTCCTTTTTATTTTTCATTATATTTGCTGCCTTTTGTATTGTGATTTTTATGCACGGCTCAGGGGCAGTGTCAGGGGGAGGAGCAGGACGGGCATCCCTAAGCCTTGCCACATAATGTGGCTCGATTCCAGCTTATGTGTCGTGTGTGTAATGCTTGTTATTTAAAAAGGAAAAGCTACCCAAGAGATAGAGAGAGAGCGAGACATTTCCATATCACAAATGGCCCCCCCCCCCCCCCCCCGAAGCTTCTTTGGCTCCGGTCTCTGACTTCTGATGGCGACACACGTTTTCCCAATCTAATATGAAATTTTCACTTTGATGTACGATCTAATAGGATACACTTTTAATATCATTCGGCTGCTTGAGCATCCACCGAATTCTATTCAAATTTTTCAATTTGTTGTGATTCAATTCGGGCAGAGGCCGGAGGGACACAGGAGGCAGGAATACTTTCGTCCTCTCACCTGTGAAGTGACGATAAAAGTGTTTCGAGTGAAGTCAAGAGTCTGTAAAATTCACAAATTAATTGTTGACATGAATTTTGCTTCGGTTTCTTTGTACTCGAGTGATTTTAATTGGGAAAATAAAAAATAAAATACAATTGAAGACACCTTTAAGTGAACCTGAAGTTGACCATCGAAATCGAACATTGAAGGCAAACCAAAACCATCAGGGCCCGCAACTGAACAAGAGACGTTCCTTTGACGTTAATTAGAAAATCTGGCCCCAGACTAATTGCATTTTCTGACAGGAGCGCTTAAGCGAATTGTCGAAGCTTTGTTTCTCCTTCGGCTACTGGAAAATATTATGCCCGTCGCGCACTGTGGTCTAGCCACGTCGGAGCCAAATTACCTTTGACGCTTATGCAACGCCAGAAACAGAAATAGAATGAGCTAGTGGCTGTGGTGGCGAAACACTCAGCGGAAAAGCCACTCCACTCACTCACAGCTCAACTCGTAGTTATTTTTTTTTTTTTTTCAGTGGAAATTCTCGTCTCTAGCAAGTCGGATTAGGTCCTAAGCTGGCATATTATCTTCAGCTTTGGCTGAGCTACGGTAATAGTAGTAATTTAAGGATCTGGATGGCTTTTGGGGACTTGCATTTAAAGAGGCTTAAAGAGCAAAATGCTAATTCTGAAGGAAAGGAACACACGAAAACTCCTAACAAAGGGTCATAATTTGTATGAAAATATCACCACATATGTTAGAGGTGCAGCTGCGGATACAGAAATGTAGCACAATTTACGCATGCTCTTATTAAATGTCGTATTCGGCATTAGGGTGGTGCCTGAATAAAATCTCTTGAGAAAAGAGAGAGTGGAGAAAGGAACTTAAAGGAAGGGAAAGAAAGGCTTTATTGATTCATGCAGCAATTTAAGGAGATGAAGATTTAAGAAAGGATATTCAAAACAAATTGAATGTGTACAGATTATACCAAAATTTTATACAATTTATACCTAAATTTGATACTATTTATACATAAATTTAATCAAATATTTATACCTAAATTGTGCTATAATTTATGCCTAAATTAGGTACGAGTGAGAAATAATTATTAACATGAATATTTTACACCAGAAGGAAGTATAATGCCAAATCTTGACTATTTTATACCAAAACGATGCACAATTTTTGCAAAAATTAGGAATAAATTATACAAAAATAAGGTATAATTTATGACAAAGCCAGATAAAAGATTTAACTAATGATGTGTTCATTTATTGCCTAAATTAGGTATAATTTTGTTTAGTTATATATGTATTTGAATATAATTTATAAAATTTGGTTTTATTTGAGTATTATTTCATTATAGTATTACACTCTACTTCTCTTAGCCACAATTAAGACAAAAATGCATTACAAATTTAAGTATAAACCACTTAAAATGATGCTTCATCCAACATTTAACAGTTTCCTCGCATTTGTATACCTCAGTCAAACAAGGTTTCGCCTACAAAAATTCTGAATCGGAAATAAAATATTCATTTAGTTGTCCAATTAATTAACAAGTCTATTAACCATGATGTTGACTCTTTAGTGAATAAATTAACAAGTCGCCCGGCACAATGTTAACCAACCGATAAATGGGCAATAAAAGCCCAAATGAGACTCTCATTTTCGGTAGATTCATTGAACTTTTGCTGCGACACTCATTTTTAGGGCCACTCTGAAAATTGGAAACCAACGAAGCAGCGCTGGCGTCATTTCTCTTTGAAAAAAAGCAGGAAAATATTATACAAAAAAACTAAAATATTCTCCACAGAGGAAAATATGAACTGGGGGCCGGAGGGATTGGTACGTCATTTGTGTGCAATTATCGGAGTGCAAGCGTTTCACCTGATAAAGCTGACATGTGATATCACCTGAACCATTGCTCATACACGTCCACCCACTCTGATATTGAGAAATGCATGGCATGTGCCAGAAAGTTGATTTTGCCTTTGTTTTTTTGAGATTTACCTCAGTTTCAGTTTCGTACAAAAATTGTGGAAAAATGACTGCACATTTTGTTTGCTTTGAAAATGGATTGGTTTTCACTGGAGTTATTTTTTTTGGTCTTTTGCAGCTTGCAGCAATGATGATGAGATATCCATAAAATGCATTCCACATCATAAACAATCCCCAGAGCTAAACGACAGCAACAGAGTTGAGGCTGACAAAGAGGATAAATATTTTCTTTGGGAATCAAAAAATCACAAACAACAAAGTGTCATGGCTATGGAACTAATAGAGCAAGAGCCACGCCTGGACTTCTTGCCCGGAGCCGAGGAGGAGGCAGAGTTTGGTAAGTAACTAAATGAATCCCTTGGGCCCTTCACATGCCGTGTCTCATCAATCAAAAACATTGGCAACTTTAGCTTAGCTGCTGTTTTGCCAGGACAGGACTTGCCGTTGGCCATAGTTCTTTGATCTTGCATTATTCATGGACTGGGGCGGGGACTGGAGCTGTGACTGTGGGAGGAAAGTTTCGCCGATTTAATCGAATGAATTTCAGATGAGTGAAAGGTGACTAAAGGAAAGCAAAAACAAGCTCTTGTCCTCCAGCTACAGATGATATACGAGTAATATTGTACTAAAAATTCAATTTCCTCGAGTGTAAACCACTTCTCCGCCGACTGACAGCTGACAGATGACACTTTTATTAATCCTGCCACTGCCAGGGACATACCGTACCAACATACTATACTCGTAGTATCAACCAATTAGGGGACAGCTTCTTACAACTATTTTCATCTCTGTTTCCACAATTTGTGTTGTTGTTGTTTGTTATTGCAGAACGCTTGTATGCGGCCCCCGCCGAGATTGTGGCATTGCTGTCCATCTTCTATGGCGGCATCAGCATCGTGGCTGTCATCGGGAACACCCTCGTCATCTGGGTGGTGGCCACCACCAGGCAAATGCGTACCGTGACGAATATGTACATTGCAAATCTGGCCTTTGCCGACGTGATAATTGGACTCTTCTGCATACCCTTTCAGGTGAGTTATGGGGGCTGTAAAATGGTTTATTGTTTTACTGGCAATTAGCTAGATTTCAATTCGGGCCGAAACGCATCCATACGCAACGATGGATTTCGAACTTGAATGATTTTTATCCCCAACCAGACAGACAGGCAGACAGACACTGTGTTGACACTCTCTCGTGGGCATAAATCACACAAGCAAATGACATTAGCCGACAGACGGACAGATATACATATACATAGGTACACATTGCCGCGACAAGGACGCACAAACACGGCAGGAGCACAGGGATGGCATAATCATGCATCAATTTAATTTCCGCTCATGTATGGAATTAGAAAGAGCCTCTTCCGATCCCACTGTATCCCGCTGCGTATGGGCATATGTATGATAATGGAATATTACCTAGTACTAGAAATTTTAATGCGATTTTCCGTTCATGTGTTAATGGGTTTAGTATTCATCGAATAAAGTGCTAAGAGCCAAGTGGGGGAAATACTTTTTTTTGTGCCAACAATTGAAAGCAAATTACAATTTTATGTGTAACGTTTATTTGATATTGGAAAACTCTTTTCTGTTTGGTTAGACAAAAGCCATTAGGTAGGGCTTTGTACATAGTACGAGTATTTATCTATCAATGGGGCGTGGCTTTGTCTGTATGAAATGTAAAATAATCTCATGCGAATATAAATTTTGCATGCAAAAAGTAATTGCAATTTTGTAATAAATGTGTACGAGCTCACGGAATTCATGAATTATTATTTATTCAAAGCACGTACTCAAGGCAATATTCGAAAGATATTTTCAGTTGAAAGATAATAGTATAAATCAAATAGAAAAGGAAATAAAATTGAAATTGTGCCTTAATGGAAAGCACCTTAGATGAATTGATAAAACTTCCTTGCATATTCTGTTCATGTACCAGATTTACCATTCGAGTTTTGGCCAGATTTAGGTGGAATTTAGACCATATTCAGGTCGAATTAAGACCATATTTGGGACGAATTTAGACCGTATTCAGTTCAGCTTTTAGGTTACACTTAGGTTACATTTAGACCATGTGCAGGTCAAATTTAGACTAGATTCCACGTATCTGTTAATGTACTAGATTTAGGTCGAACTTAGACCAGATTAAGGTCGAATTTAAACCACGTTAAGGTTGAATTTAGACCACATTTAGGTTTGAAGCTGACAGTCGGTTTTTTGCGCGGACTTAGGCTGAATTTAGACCATGTTTAAGTGGAATTTAGACAAGATTCTATGTAAGTCTTAAGTCCGCTTCTGAACGGCATTTTGGGTATAGTTTGAGTTTAATTTAGACCAGAATTGAGGTATAATTTATACCAAAAATGTATAAGATATAATTTCCATAAAAGTTATGCATAATTATGGGCTCATGGAACATAAATTATTCATGGAAATGAATTCCCGATGTATAGCTATCACTGAAACAAATTTCAACATCGATTGTTATAAACCCCAAACATTTTCTTTGAGTTCCACGTTTGACATTTCACTACATTTGCCGCAATTAATTTTCATTAATTTGGAAAACAACAGAAGCGCCGCCAGCGGTATTACCATCAATAAGCTGTGCGAAATGATTGCAATTTTTTTGGGCACAGCGAGGACACAACACAGCGCGTGCCTCAAATATCCGCATCGACCACAAACAACACTGTCACCCAATCGCACAGATGGTGGTACGCACGAATCAGAGCACAAAACAGCAGAGATTTTCACCAATTGTTGATAATGAGAGCGAGAGAGAGAGAGGGCCCAACTGTTTTTGGGGTCGAATGACTCCATTACATGATGTTTGACCCTGGAACTGTCTGATTGTCTGTCTGATTTAATCACCACACAACACACTCATCGCTCTACTTTCCTTCCTTTCCCCACAACAGTTTCAGGCGGCCCTTCTGCAGAGCTGGAATCTGCCTTGGTTCATGTGCAGCTTCTGTCCGTTCGTTCAGGCACTGAGCGTCAACGTCTCGGTGTTCACATTGACCGCAATTGCCATAGATCGACATCGGGCCATCATTAATCCACTTAGGTAAGTCTGTCTATAATGTTGTTTGGGCGAGAGAACGGGCGCACTCATTAAAATGGTCTGTTACGCTTGCAGGGCACGTCCTACGAAGTTCATATCGAAGTTCATAATTGCTGGAATTTGGATGCTGGCTGTGCTGTTTGCCGTGCCCTTTGCCATTGCCTTTCGTGTGGAGGAGTTGACCGAAAGATTTCGTGGTAAGACCCAAACGATTTGCATGGGATAAACGCTTGAGCCTGAAGGAGTCAATTTTCATTCTTGTCACACTCTCGGATAGAAAACAATGAGACCTACAATGTGACACGAAACTTTTGCATGAACAAGAATCTATCGGATGACCAGTTGCAGACCTTTCGATATTCCCTGGTCTTTGTGCAGTATCTGGTTCCATTCTGTGTCATTAGCTTTGTTTACATCCAAATGGCAGTGAGATTGTGGGGCACGAGAGCCCCGGGCAATGCACAGGATTCACGGGACATAACACTGCTCAAAAACAAGAAGAAGGTAGGACGGACGGACGCTGCAGGACGCTGCAGCTCCACTCTAATTTCCTTTTTTCAATCTAACACTCTGTCTGTCTCTTTCCATTGCAGGTCATCAAAATGCTGATTATCGTTGTGATTATCTTCGGTCTGTGCTGGCTCCCATTGCAGCTCTATAATATTCTCTATGTGACGATACCGGAAATCAACGACTACCATTTCATTAGCATCGTTTGGTTCTGCTGCGATTGGCTGGCAATGAGCAATAGCTGCTACAATCCCTTTATTTATGGCATCTACAATGTGAGTTCTGATTTGTATTTGTGCTTGTTTGTGTGAGTGTGAGTGTGATTCGTGTCCTGATTTGCATTTGTGTGTTTGCTCTGTGATTGCGGCTCCCTGGCCCAGGGGCCTTGTTTAGGGAGGGTAAACACTAGAGGGAATAAACCATAAAATGGAACTAAAAGTGCCTCTCAGATTGTTGCAGGCTTTGGCGTTAAGTGAGGTTAGATATTGTCTGGGGTATACTATGGTTAAGCATCCTTTTACAATGCGTTTCCTTTGCTGTCACAAGAACAGAATGAGATAAAGTTATCACCATTTCGTAGGAGATTTTTCTTTGGTTTTGGTAAAATTTAAAAAAAATGTAGACAAAAAATATACTACAAACTATTACAATTACAAAAATGTCTGTAATATCTATAGCGTAGAACAGATTTGGGCATTACTTAGGCAATATTTGGCTAAAATTTTGATTAAATTCAGGCTTTATTTTTAAACCTTTTTTATATATTATTTAGACCAACCATTAGGTTTATTTTGACCAAAATTATTATGCTCTCGACCAAATTTAGTTTTCTCGATGAACATCTGTCATTGCAAACCATTTCAAAATCAATTATTTGCGACCCCAAAAGAGAGGTAATAAACTTTAAATGGCTCTAAGCGAACGATTGAAATGCGGTACTCGTGATTTGAATTACATTCGCAGTGAAAGAACTTCCCAGAAACACAATTTTGCTAATGAAAGTTTATCTCAATCGAATCCCGCGTTTGAACTAATGAAAGTTTATTTTTAATTCAATTCCTTTTCAACTTAAAAATCGATTTCTCTTTGACATTTGATTTTTTTGTTGCCTGATTTATTAGCATGCCATCCAACTTTTCCTTCTCGTCTTTTTTGTTCGCCAATTTTCTTTTCATGGAATGACAAAAATAACTTTGTTCGCGAAACGGAAAAATACTTTGTCAAAGTTAATTAAAGCCACGTTCCACTGTAGCCCATAAACAAACACCTACAGTTGTCTAAGCCGCAGACGAATGACATGAGGGGACACCAAAATCGTAGGCCTTAGGAGAACGAAAAGCCGTAAAAGGGAAAATACCAATGGAAAAATCCTGGGGGCTGGCCTCTGTTTGCTGTGGGACTTAAATTGTCTGTGAAAGATAGATTGGGAGCGGAATCTACGCAATGGTCGTAAACTTTGCCTCCTTCGGAAAACTTTTGTCAACAAATATACTTTTCTCACTGCCAGCCATAGCCAAAGACAAATGGAGTGGAGTGCTTTTTGGATCAAGAAGGAGGCTGTGTCGGCCACCATTCATTAGCCAAAGAGGCTGTTGGCAATGCTTGGGGCCGCTTTTCCGTTTTTTAATGAACTAAAGTAAAACTTTGTTTTCATTTGCAGGAGAAGTTCAAGCGGGAATTCAATAAGCGATTCGCGGCCTGCTTCTGCAAATTCCAGACGAGTCTCGATGCACACGAGAGAACCTTCTCGATGCACACGCGAGCCAGCTCCATCAGGTCCACCTACGCCAACTCCTCCATGCGCATACGAAGCAATCTGTTTGGCGGCGGAGTCGCAGGTCGGGGCGGCGTTGGCATCCACAACGGCACCAAAAACGGTATACATTTACCACGAAATGGGGCTCAGGCTGGCAACAATGTCAGTTTGCTGTGCAGCCAGAACAACAACAGTGGCGGAGCAGGAGGAGGTGGAGGAGGAGGAGGAGGAGGACACCATCATCACCAGAGTGTGGTCACCTTTGCTGGTCCCTCGATTCACGGTGCACCCGGGGCAAGTGCTGGCGCCATGCCGCCATGGCGACGAAACAACTTCAAGCCCCTGCATCCGAACGTCATCGAGTGCGAGGATGATATGGCACTCATGGAGCTGCCATCGAACACCCCGCCCAGCGAGTAGCTAAACGGAAATGTGGATCCGCGGCAGGACTCCAGGACGAGCTGCATTTGCGAGCAGGTAACTGGCAGCCAAACCGAATGCGATGGCTCGTGCATTCTCAGCGAGGTCTCCCGTGTCCACTTGCCACAGCAGAGGGCTCAATGGTATCAGCTCTAGGATGGATGGTTTTATACTCTTAAGGATGGGAAGATATTGGTATCTGTGATTTTTGTCTTAATGAATTGTGATTACGAATCCCCTGGATAACGACGATGACGGCTCGAAGCGGATTTGTATCGATTGCGAGAGTGCGGCCCTGTACAGTATTATAATTATGGAAGATTACAACTTTTCAATCTACAGATACAATTAACGTTCCTTAAAGCACGAAATATATGCCGACTAATGTAAAGTTTGCTTGAAAAATCCATTGTTTACACTTTAAAGCTTTCACCAAATCAAATTTGAAATGAAATATGTACCAACTAAAATACAGAGCTCGTAAATATACCCCAATAGATTTTACCAATACAATCTACTCAAAAAAGAAACCAAAATATACAAGAACACACCCAAACATATTTCTATAAAAAAAACAAAAACAATGAGAGATTTGTAAAATAATTTTTTTATTTTTTTTGTAGTGTGGGTTTTTATTGCGAGCTCTGATAATCACCTAAAAACAATTAAGAATAGCGTTTAAATTAAATTATTGAAATCCGATTATGCGTATGTATTCCAATGTCTGTATATATGTATGCATGTATGTATGTTGAACAAAAAAAAAAAAAAAAAAACCACAAAAAAGAAAGGCTAATTAATGTAATTATTCTCGTATTAAATTACCAAAATGAAAACGAATAAACATTTCAAGTCATTAAGCAAACCAAAAAGTAAAAAAAAAATAAGAACGGGAATGGGAATGTTAATTACGAATTATTACGCGATTATAATTATTATTTTTACTGCTGCAGCAGCGGGCGGTCATAAATTTTTGAAATGAAAAACACAAATGGCCGGCAGTTTCCGCCCCATTTTCTCTGTCATCGAAAGCTCTTTGCTTGCATAGTTTATGGCATGCTATTTTCTATAAATCTCTGATAAAGATCGATCGCCTCTAAGAAAGTTTCCTTTTTTCAATCAAAAGTATCTGTCTCTTGAGGAGAAAGCTCCAAAAGTATTTACGTGAAGCTTTTCGGCACCTCGACGGATGTCAAGCTTAGCGGGGACTCGAACCGGATGCCGCGGTCACTTGAAAGCTTAAGATGCTTGCAATAAAAGCTTTTAACCCTTTGAAGGTGCCGAAACCAGAACATCTTGGGGTTCGACTTTCGCTGAGGTTTAAGCCTTAGGCGTGCGACTTTTTGGAAAGTATGAAATGTCTTAAGATAAGCTTTTCTTCTCTGAGATAGATAAGCTTAAGGTTTACTCTAGATTGTCTTCGAATCACTTTTGATATGAAAGCTTAGGTTACAAACCTAAAATTTGTTTAACAAATGTCGAAAGTTATGGAATTCTATGAGTTCTCAATGTGGGTAAAGTCATTTCAAGAATATTAAGTATTGTAGCCATATGTATTCCTAGAACTGTAAATAGAATTAAAGGAGACTTTCAAATGCTGAGAGTTCTGCTCTTAATCGACTCTTTCTTATCCCTCCTTACTACTATCCACAGAATTCCTTAGTCATTTATGACATAATCAAAAAATAATCATCTCCACTTGTAATCTTTTCAATAATTCATATTTAAATAGTCCTCGCTTAAGTCCATGACTTGGCTAAAGAGTCACCTTGGTATTCCTATTGATTTCCCCTTTAAATTCTTTAAATTTCTATGCCCCTTTTGACCAGGCGCCTACCACTACCACTGCCCCTACCCCACACCCTTTCCCGCTGTTATAGCCATGCAAACAAAGGCCAGACGCTGCATATTGCCAACAACAAATATATGAAAGGAAACAACAGCAACAACCACAACTATGTCACGCAATGAGGCATTGTCTATATGTGTGTGTGTGTGTGTGTGCCTGCTGCTTGTGGCTCATTTTTCGCTGACAATCAAACAACATATGCTGTGCCAGGAGAGGCAGCAGCAGGCGGCAGCAGCAGGCGGCGGCAGTGGCACGCGATGTACAAGAACCAACTGTGACACACATGAAGGAGGTGATGGGGATGGGGCTAGGAATGGGAATAGTCACGCACTCCTCCCACAGATGCAAACATACATATGTATATAGATGCAACCACACAGATACACCCATTCACATACAGTCACACCTCTGGTTAGAAGGACACGATGGTCAGCACAGTGTGTCCTCCCGTCAGGCCCCATTGGCTGTTGATAATTGAATAATTAACATTGTTTAAAATGTCCCTCGAACGAAAGGGACAGCTGGAGAGACTCCAACAGAAAGGGAGAGCACTAAAAAGAGAAAGCCGTATATAGCGTGAGGTTTTGGCCCCAGACATATCCGCTGGTCAGGCCAGGCCAGGTCATCAGGTCAAATGCAACCACAATGTCAGCCCACAAGCACATTTAAAAACGGAATAAATGTCCTTCCAGTGGGACGTAGGCTATACCATATAGAATAATTGTGTTAGACCATGAGACCGGGTGGTGGGATCTACTGGTGGGCTGGGGTGGTCTCTCTGTGTCATATAATTGGACATATGCGGTGGGAAAATCTTTCATGATATATGAGTGTCGTTTATTGATTAAAATGAAAAACACACGTGCGGGGTATATTTTTGAAAAATTTTCAATGTGTTTCTTACCCTTGAAGTGAACGGATCATCAGGAGTCACAGGAAAATGAACGAAACGAGTCCTAATAAAAGTGAGAAGATACCTTCAATCCAATTGCCAATCCCTGCAGCAATCCTCTTGAATCCTTTTTCCCTTTTAGCTACCCGTAAGGCCTTCTCCTCCACCAGCTCTTCGAGACGCAGTAGCCATGAAGGGACTTCTGTCCACGGAGAACACCAGTCAGAGGAAGAGGCACATCAGCCAGAGGGAGGGCTGGACCATCAGTCGGAGGAAGAGCCACTCTTCGAGGAGGAAACAGCAGCACCTGCCTCAAGCACCAGGACAAACAGTGCAGCAGATGATGCTCCCACTACAGGTGGCAGTGGCACACCCGTTACGGATTTCTATAGAGGCGCCACCGTACTCATTACGGGCGGTACGGGTTTCGTTGGCAAAGTGTTAACAGAGAAATTGCTCCGTTCGTTTGGATTGCGTAAAATTTACATGCTGATACGCAGCAAGGACAACATGAGCGTACAGGAGCGTTTGCAGGGATTTTTCAATGAATCGGTAAGTGTCATCCTCACAGGATGCGGGAGACTGCCTGCCACGTCAATTCTGGTAGCTGGTGGCAACAAGGACAATGCAACGATGCTGATGTGCCACCCACCCATCGTCTCTTCTTCTTGCTCTGCTGCTGCTGCTGCTGCTACAGATATTCAATAGAATGCGCGAGGAGTCACCGCATTTGTTGGCGAAGGTGCATCCGATACGCGCTGATTACAGTGCCATCGACCTGGACATTGATGCCGCCGACCGAGCAATGCTCTCGTCTGAGGTCCAGGTAAGAGTAACATTCTCCTTCTCATCCTCATCCACATCCTCTACCTCCATTGCCCCATCTCTCCACTCTTTCTCTCTCTCCCTCCATTTCTACGGTTGTTGGCAATTCAATCAATGGACTTTTTGTATGGAGCAACTTTTTCATGGGCCTTTGTTGTGTTTGCCTATCTGGATGGGTCCCCCGATTCCTGTCCTGCCTGTCCTACCCATCCCCCACTCACTCACTCACTCACTCACTCGCTCTCTCTCCCTCTTTTCCATTCTGTGCTCTCTCTCTCTGGTTTGTGCATTACGTATACGTAAAACGTTGCATGCCAAAGGCAGGCGCAATGTTTACGACAACAGCAGGCAGGCAGCCAGTCAGTTTATTTCTTTCGTTTCTCTCGTTTTGAATACCCAGTACTACGACGGATATATTTGTTTTGAGTACAAGCGGAAGTGTTTTTGATGCCCAAAACAATCTGTTCTTCTTTAAGATTCACAATCATATAATTTTTAGATCTCAGAGTACAGTCTCTGAGCTAAAGAAAGCACATCTAAATAAGAAGAGTTTTTCTAATGAGTTTCATCGTTGGCAAACATCTCCATATCTCCAGGTATTCGTTTAACTAAATGCCCGAAATCATCAGATTATAGGTTCAAATTTGGTAGACATATGTTTAGATATATTATCTACCGAAATACCAAAAATCATTACAATCGATTGATGATTATTTCATTCACAGATACAGATAGATTGTAGTTCTTAGCATGCAAATTTGGTATCTGGTATCCTTGAGATATATATCTAAAATATGGAAATATCTATTATTATACCTATATACACAGGTTTAATATCAGATATTTCCATATTTTAGATATTTTGATTGATTATAACGATCTTTTCTTTTAAGTAGATAAAGGTATAGGCTTGAAAATATTCAATTCGTCTGTTTTCGAAACTATAATCTGTATAACAGGTATCCCAAAGTCGATATATCGCTTATATCTTTGCTTCTTGATTTTTGTTTTTGTTGTGTCGTTGATCACAAGAGGCACACGATATATTTGTATGCATATACAAAGTATGTACGATATATACTTACATACAGATATCTATATATTGTACTTTTCAACAAAAATTGAAAACCCGCCGCCACGTAAAACTGTGAAAATGTATAGAGAGGAGGAGGAGCCCCCTGTGCTGAGGCTGATGCTCCTGCTCCTGCTTCTACTGCTCCTCTAGGACCTACTCCTGCTACTGCTGTTCGGTTATAAAACACAATATATAAATAAATGAAAATTCCTGTGCATGCTTCAAGTGCTTGGCATGCGCGCGAGCCATTGTCCTGCCCTGTCCTGACGGCCGGGCGCATCCGCATCCGTTGGATCCGTTGGTCGTCGCTTTTATTTTTTGTTTCTCTATTTTTCGCTTTTCTTTTCTCTGTATTTTACTTTTTTTTTTTGTATTTTTGTGAAAACATTTTGCATACAAGTCACTCAGGACGAAGCACAGGACGAGGATGAGTACGAGTACGAGGCCTGGTCTGCTCTGGTCTGCTCTGGTCTGGTCTGACTGGTCTGCTTAGTCCGCCGCTTGCACTGTTTTAAAACTAAAATTGCTTTGTTGTCGATGTTCGATGCACGCGTCGCACTGCAGTTCCCATCCCCGTCGCCATCCGTCGTGCAGGTTCCTGCTGCTGCTGCCACAATCCCAGTAGCTTCTGTTCCTAAGCTCCCTATCCCCTCACCCTCACCCTCTCTGGCTCTGCCTCTGCCTCTGCCTATGCATCTGCATCTGGTGGATGTTGTGTGTTGCTGACTTTGAGGTTATCACAAAACCAGACCCCAACATTCCACTACACAGCCAGAATGGGGCCCGGTTGGTGCCTGCTTTGTATGCACATCACTTGTGCATTTTGCATGAGCATTTTCTTTTGTTCTTTCGCTTTCCACACCGAATTTTCTTTCAATTTTTAATATGCATTACAATTCTTGGGTCTTCTGGTTTATCTCTCACTCTCTTTCTTTCTCTCTCTCTCTCTCTAGATTGTATTCAATGTTGTAGCATCGGTGAAATTCAATGAGAAGCTAAGCGATGCCATTGATATAAATGTCTTGGGCACCAAGAAAATACTGGATTTGGCCATGGAAATGAAGCAGTTGACGGTAAGAAAATTAAGCTATAACAATACGATAATTGGTATACAATCTGGATAAATTATGGCAAAGATTCGCTTTAAATGATACAAGCATTCTTAAAGTTCCTACATATTTGTGTGTATATGTGATCTTTGAGAATCTTTGAGGTAATTCCATCAAGTACTATGAATAATCTACAGATAATCTGTCCGAATGAAACCTTTAAGCTTAAAGATTTCCATTCATTAAGTAACCAAAATCTATAATTCCCAATGTCTCGGATGAATGTATAAATATTTGTATATGAATTGTAATATTTACTGACGATTCTGTCTCCCCTTCTCTCTCTCTTTCTGTCTCTTTTTTTGTTTCTTGTCTTGTTTCTTTGTTGCATATTTTACGGGAATACGCGGACAAACAATTTCCAACACAATTCAATCAACATTCGGACATGCATTCGTTTGATTCGTCCCTGCCCTGTCCTCCGCTCTCCGACGATCTCTGATGACTACGCCTCTTTGGGGGGGGGGGGCGGGTATGCAGTCGTTTGTACACATTTCGACACTGTACTGCAACTGCAATCGCAAATTTATCAACGAACAAGTGTACGAAAACGAAATTGGCTACGAAAAAATCATACAGGTACCAGTATGTCAAAAAATACCTCAACAACGAATTTTATATATGCTACCAGGCAGTTTATACTATAGTATCAATTAAAGAATGATATTATAGGACTAGTGGAGAATCAGTTTTTTTTAAAATGCATTTTTTAAGATTATTGGAGATTAAAATACCCTAACAAGAGATCCCTTCTACTCCTAACGCTTTTAAAGCAGAAATTTTACTAATTCCGATCTGGAATCTATTATATTCGACTCTTTTTGATGAATAAATTAATTTAATACTACAAAAATGACAAGAAATTCCAAATGTAATCTAAGCTTTAACAAAATATTCTATAAATTACATAATTTCCTGCCAAAATTTTATGATTTTTGCATGATTGTTGGTGTCTGAAGAAAAATGGGAAATAGCCAGCTCTGCAAAGGGTATAGGAACCACTTGTACATTCATGGGATATCATTTTATGAATATACGCGATATGACAGTTATTTAAATTGGAAAATATACATATTCGATTCTTCTGCCCTTGTTCTCTCTCTGATTTTTGCAGATCTATCGCACCTTTGATGACGAAACGCTGGAAAAGTTGCGCCACTGCCTAATTGGCCAAATGCCCAACACCTATACAATGACCAAGAAATGTGCGGAGAATCTGGTGAATCATCGGGCACTCCATATGCCGGCGGGCATCTTTCGACCGCCCATAGGTGAGTGGGTGGCAGGGGTCTAGGCGGTGGGAGGACTGTTGAGGAGCGGGAGCGGGAGCGGGCTGCTTGTCTGGTATATTTATTGCGGTTTCAGACTTGACTTAACAGACTAATTGTCAGATAATTAGCACAAATACCCCAGGGGCATGTGCAAGAGTGCAAACAAAGCGCACATACACACAAGCACAAGTAGGAAGTAGGAGGACGTCCTGTTGCCAGGAGATACTCTAGGGTCCTCTCTCTCTCTCTCTCTCCTTTCAGAAAAAAGGAATATTTAAAATTTTGTGAAAAATGGCCAACAGCATTGTCTTCGTTTGGGATTTTCGATGGAGAGGGAGGGCTTGGTGTTTACCAGATAAATGCATGTGGCAAAAGTTTTTCTATCCTGAAACGCAACGTAACGTAACGAACGAAACGTAAGGAGGAGGAGGGAGACCAGTGCGGCACAGTGTCTGCCGATGCTCTCGAGGAACAAAGCACAAACAAATTTTCATTTATTTTAACACACAAAAATGCCAAAGCATCCTCCAGCAGGCATCAGGAGCAGCAGCAGGGAGCAGCAGCAGCAGGGAGCAGCAGCAGCAGCCAGTATCCTAAGCTGCCTCCTGTGCCCAGTGGAAACGAGGAAAGGCAATGGGAAAAAACGAGAAAAATATGGTTACAACTGATGGAAGATTGTATGCTCTAACCATAAATGGAAATGGAACATTTCGCAATTAAATGGTGATTAATTGATTCCATAAAAAATCTCTACAACCAATAGGTTCCGCTGCAAGTCTTGCACACTTCTTAAAAGTTGCGGAAAATCATGTGGAAAACGTGCAATTGAGAGTCGGTCATTTCAGTTAGCCAAATGGCAAATGGAAAGGGAAATTCTGTAAAAAAAAAGGGAACGGGAATGCAAGAGGATATGGCAATGGCAATGGGGAATGGTTAAAAGGACTCTAGCTATACCGGTTCGAAACCATTATCGCTTTGACGTTGGCTAAAATCAACAACCAAAGTCCGGACTGCAACTCCGATTCCGATTCCCTCCACCCTTCCGTCCTTCCTTCCTTCCTTCGAACAAAGCAGCCATTAATTCTTATTTATTTGCAGTAATGTCAACGTACAAGGATCCATTTCCCGGCTGGACTGATAATTTGTACGGGCCATCAGGTTTATGCACTTGGTCTGCCCGGGGACTCGTCCGTTGCATTTACGGTACGGCCAAATGCAAGGCGAACATGGTGCCCGCCGATTATGTGGTGAATGCCATGATAGCAACCGCCTGGGATATAGCCAGAAGGTTAGTGCCACACACACACACACACACATACACCCACTGCCACACACTACCACAGACGGTGTTGCACGTAGAGCGGAAGCGGTGCCAAAGGATGTGTAAAAAGAGTTGTAAAAGAGTTCCCACCCGTAAGCTGATAGCATTCGGATGTTTGCGAAAAGCAAGTAAAAAAAAACCAAAAAAAAAAAAAGAAAAGAAGGTGGAAAATTCGTAAATACCAAAGGCAGTGAAATTAAGGCGGGATAAAGCTTTGGGCTACAGATACAGATACATACATTGGGAAAGTATGCGGAGAGAGAGTGGTATCGCATTGAAGATAGGGAGCGCCAGTCCTTATGTGGAGGATATGCTTGTACTTTGGGCAGAGATATATACACATGTATCTTAAATGCTATAATAGTTGATTTTTGAAAGAGATTGAAATTACCAGTTATAGTTCTTTATATATATGTAACCGATCATCTTTTAGAAACAGATATCTCTCCTCTCACTACAAAATATCCAGTTGAGCTCCACTACTGGAAGTTCAACTAGATCCACTACTGAAATTTGAACTACTTCCACTACTAAAGGTTGAACTAGTTCCACTATTATGAATGAACTAGTTCCACTAGTATAAATGAACTAGTTCCAATTTCAAAAGTGGAATCCCAGCTTATACATATATTAGATTTGATTGCCAAAAATGAAAGTTTTACTATTTCGCTTATGAAAGTTGAACCAGTTCAATTAGTTCAGTTGATGGTACTTCTGGCCAATGAATTTCTTGAACTGTACTGCACTATTTCCTCTAATGTTTCAGTCTATGAACTAGTTCTTCTACTAAACTACCTTAATTCAATAAATTTTGATTAGTTCAACGTTTTTAGCTTTTTAAGTTGTTTATTTCTTTATCAAATCAGTACGACAGTTTTTCGCCAACATTTTCTTTATAGAAGTTGTTCTTTTAATAGATATGTAGATCGAATATAATCGACAATCGAATCGTTTCCTTCTCAGATTCAAGATAAGTGCCACCCAAACGGATTCCAAGTCAGAGCTACCCGTCTACAACTACGTATCCGATGTGAACAACATTACCTGGGGCGAGTACATGCGATTGTCACGCAAAGGCTTTCACGAGCCCTTCGACAAGGCGCTTTGGTGAGTATACAAAAAGATACAAAAACGCTCTGCTCTAAGAGCATTTCAACATTTATAAATGTAATATTCTTTATTGAATTTCTCCTACCAAAAAAAAATCAACAAAAAAAAAAAAAAATGAAACACGAACGATGGCCGTATTGTATGGCATGTCTAATCCAATGCTTAAATATTGTCGGATTTTTGGCCGAATGGAATATTTATCTGCCGCTCCCTGCCGCTAATACCTTGAAACAACCAAAACGGAAACGAAACTCTGGAACGAAAAATCCTTTTAAAAAAATACGTTTTAAACAATGTAAAACTCCCAACTGCTTTTTGTGGGGAGGGAATGGAACTAACGTTGGCGGTGGATTTCCAAACTAAAACCAAATCGAACTGAAATGCCAAACGTTTGGAGAATCCCCTACCATATCCACATCCACACACACATACACATCCTTTTCCTCTGTATCCTCCCCTGCATACACGAACGATATCCTTCGATCGACCGCATTATTGTCACAGGTGCTTCTCGTACGTTATAATACCATCGAAGCCTCTGCATTGTGCAATTGCATTTTTCTTGCACAATATCCCAGCTTATATTTTAGATTTAATTGCCATGGTCACCGGACAAAAGCGCATGTAAGTACACGCCCCACAACCCACAACCCACCAACGTCCGTTCCAGCTGGTCTCCATCCACATGGATGGTGGACCTATCCAATCCCTGCCCCGCACGGCCACACGGCCACAGCCCCATCCACATCCACTTCATCCGCTTGTTGCTCTTGTACTCCCACATATATTGAGAATACGTTCTCCAAGGTGGCAGTCATTGCCCTTGTTCCCCTCTTGTTGCACGGGTGTCTGTCTCCTCTCTCCCCTCTGTGCACTAGTCCTCCTCTGCTTCTCTGTGTGGGTTTTGGGTGTTTTGCTACATTGAATGGATTTTAAATGGTACATGGAAAGGCAATTGAATGGTTGGGTCTGGTAAGGGTATACACTAAAGTAGATAGGGACTATAATATGGGGTTTGAAACTGGAACGAAAGTTGTAGCATATGATAGAGGAATGGATAGCGGTTTTGGAAAGTTGTAGTATTAATGAAAATCAGTGACACAGCGCTACAATCTTTAGTGTAGATTTTATATAGAAACAGGATTATATGACTTATTTCTCTTATCCATAAGAGATTAATATTAGTAGTCATTTTTTCTTTAATTAAATTAAATGTCTTTAATATTTTATCAATACACGCGTACCTGGGACATTAAGATTCCACTCAAAGATCAATATTACTTCTTCTTTGATCTATTTTTAACAATATTTTTCAAAGAATTCATCATTAATATAATTTGTTATTGAAAGATATAAAAGTATGCCTTAAGATTCCGCAGAAATAATACAATAATTAATTCTCAATTAATATCCTATATATATCGTCAAAAGTACTCTTAAGACATGACAATAATAATATTTTATGTCTTACCTTGTAATTGTACAATTTGTTGCCATCACCTCCCAATCTTAAATTACTGGAAAAGACAAATCTTTAGTTTTAAATCTCAGAAAGTGTACCAGCACTTCGTTGTTTCATTTTTCCGCTCTTAGAGATCTTCTTCTCTGGCAAGCTCCTTATGTCCAGCAAAAGCCCAACAACAAAACGTATACGTAATATTTAACAAATTGCAATTAGAGCGCATTAGCCTGAGCAATGTGTCCATTTATTTATGTAGCTGCAGAGAACCAGAACCAGAGACAGAGCCATAGCCAGAGCCAGAGCCTCTCCGTGAACTCTTGGGGTCAACCAATTAGCAAATGTATTGAGAGCAATCTCTACCGTCTCTCAATCCCATCTCGCCCTCTCACTCTCTCCCTCTCTCTCTGTCTTCCTTTCTTTCGTAGCTATGTAAAGGCATATAGGAAAATCTCTCGCATCATCGATATGATGGCCTGGTTCGGTCTGAAGGAGTGGAAATTCTCGCATCGGAATATTGACGAATTAAACGAGCTGTTGCCACGAGACGAGCGCACGGTGCTGCAGTTCAACATTGCAACGATTAATTGGAGCGAATATTTTCGCTCGTACCTCAGCGGCATCAGGCGCTACTTCTTTAAGGATAACGCTAACGATAATAAATTACAGCAGCGCAAAACTATTTATCGCAGGTGAGTCGCACGAATCCTCTCTCAGGGACAGAGAGGGATAGAGAGAGAGAGAGAGAGGGTTCGGTTCGGTTGGGTTGGGCTGGGTCCACTAAGTAGTTTTTAATTACACTTTTGTTTACTGCCTTTTTTGCATGCTCCTGCCTGCTGTTGCTGCTGCTTCTGCTGCTGCTGCTGCTGCTCCTCCTGCTGCTTTTCCTCCTACTGCTGCTGGCTTTGCTGCTGCTACTGTTCTTACAATTGGACGCTTAACCTGCTCCTAGGATGCTCATCCTGCACACGCTGCTGAAGACAACATTTGGTCTTTCATTAATTATGTGCATGCTCAAGATTTATTTCAGGATTTTCAAAATTATTCCAAAGATTGCACTTTGAACACCTCGCGTTTCATTATAAATTATAATCAAACGATCCCAGCAGTTGTTGTTGGTTTCCTCTTAATAAAACGTTTCTTAAAGCACATCCTGACTTCTTCTCTGGCATTACTCATACGCAGTGTGGTACATACGTACTCCCTTTACGGAGTGGCATAAAACTTTTGACAACTTTTTTCTCTCTCATAATTTTTTCGTTGACAGACGTTTTACGGTGGCAGAGGGGGGCGGGTGGCTGCTGCTCAGGTAAGTAAATGTAACCTTCCCTGAACTTTCTTTCTGTTTTGGCGGTGGGGGGATTTTTCTACATATATTTTGTTGTCACGCTGAGGTCTCGTGAAATATGATGCAATTTCTGGTGCGATAAAGTTGCAAGGACGCCACGATCTGGAAGCGCATCAAAATGTGAGCTCTAGTATGTGTTGACTTTGAGTACAGGGAGGGCCGAGGGCTTTAGAGGTTCTTGTGGCCCCAAAGTTTGTGGATACTCTACCCAATGATTCCTGCAGAACTCAGGCTCATGCCACAACATGAGCATTAATAAATTGTGGAAGGTCGCTTATTTTTGTATACAAAATAATACTCTATCAATAGAGTTAATAGAACTACTTTTGCAGTAGATCTTTTTTTGAAATACTGATTTAGAATAAAAATCCCAAAAAGAAACCAATTGGAATGTTTCTTTTGGTGCCCAATATTCATTTTTAAGTAGAATTGAAGACGTACTTGAAAGTACTGGCTGAAAGCCATGTGTTCAAGGAGCCAAATCTTCAACTGGTTTTCTTCCTTCCGGCTATAATAATGATCCGATCGAAACCGAATATTGCAATCAGGTAGATATCGTCCGAATTGCTATATATATTAGTATACATATTTCTTCTTGATATTCAAGATATTAGTTTTTGTGTCTTCTTTGTATATTCTACGATCTTTTGTGGCCCATCGTCCAGGGTAGGGCATTCCAGCACCTACTCAAACGACGAGTCCCGAAAAACGCATCTCTCAAGTAGCTTCAACGCGCGAGAAAGAAAGAAAGAAAGAAAGAAGAAATATGGCCCAAGAAGTGAGCGTAAACAACATGACAAATACAAACACACACACACACACTCTCGCTCTCTCTTCCTCTCTCTGCCACTCTCTCCCTCTCTCGCTTTCTCTTACATATGTAAGTGGATATATAACGTATAACGGTATACATATATAATTTTAGTTAAAAGTTTTATTTCTCGCATATTTCATATTCTTCTGCGTTGGAAAAACTTTTTTCCACCTCTCGAGCATTTCCTTGTTTCATATTTCATCCCAAGGCAAAAAGGGACAGCAGTGGGACGTGTGAGCAGAAAGAGATAGCAAGAAAGCGGGGAAGCGGGCAAGTGAGGGCGAGTGAAAGAGAGGGTGCGGCGCCGTGCATTCATTATTGTGTAATATTTTTACATTATTTTATTATAAATCAACAAAATGCACTCAACGCCGTCGCGGCACACAGACACCCAGACACACACTTACAGAAAAAGTTGCATCTACTCTGTGGATGTGGATGTGGCAGTGGCAGTGGCGTGGCAGTGGCAGCAACGGCAGCAACGAAGGCAGTGTGGCAGTGGCAACTTCTGCTGCTGACAGCAGAAACACATTAAACGTCATAAAATGCACAACGCAGCGAAAAGTGAAGCGAAGGCTGCAGCCTGCTGCTTGCTGCTTGCTGCCTGCTGCCTGCAGGGTCCCCCCTACTTGGCCTTTATAATTTATTTTTGCTTGAATTAATGTGGAATACTTTTTACCACTTGGCTGCACAGTTTTGGCTACCGCTACCTGATAGCGCAGTGTAGGTCGTGGCAGTTGCAGTGGCAGGGGCAGGGGCAGGCGGAGAACAGGCTGTTTCCCCTCTGATAAGGTAAGTACCTCCCTGCCGAAAAGAAAAACCTGGAAAAAAAAAAGCCGAATACAAATCGAACCCGGGAATCATCTCCATTTCGCTATACAGTTTCCTGGCCATTTGCCTGGAGCGTTTTGGCTATTTTGCTCATGAATTTCCCTCATATTTCCCTATGCTTTTGACAGCTTTTGTGCATAATTAGTCTGGTCATGGCAGCAGCTCTGACATGGGAGAAGGATAGGATCCTTTCTGTGGAAGAATATGATGCAACGCAGTGAAGCCATCAACCGGACTCCGTGCGGGAGAGGGGGAAGGGGGAAGGGGGGGAAATGTGCAACATCATCAGCTGTCAAATGCCAGATGCAACATGCATTCATGCATGCCTCAGCGGAGAGCTGGGGCAAGTGCACGCGAGTGGTGATAATCAAGTCATCAGGCAGGCAACATTCCATAGCCATTGCCACAGCCACAGCCGCAACCACATCCTCCTGCGCATCCTTTCATTTTCCTGAACATCCGCCCAGCTCATGGCTCTGCTCATCCTCTCATCAACTCCATTTAGAGGCATGGAATGACCCATACGGCATCAATGCTGGGGCAATGCGGCGTATGAGCAATGTTCAAGTAGCAGAAGCAGGACAGGGCGTGTCTTCTTGCTGCCATAAGAATTTTCATCACTAACAACAGCATCAACAACCCAATATGCATATTTTATATTATTACTTTATCTTTGGGCGAAAACTTGAAGTTCTAACGAATATTTTTAATTTGAAAATAATAATTGATACTATAATAATCGTTATTTTTGCCAGAGATATTCTATGCTTTCAGATATCTGGCATATATTAAAAATACATATATTACCGGAAAAGTGAGTGAAATTCCTGCCTTCCAAAAAGCCATTCGAAAATTGCATGAGGCCCAGAAAAGTATATTTTTGCATGTAAATTTCATCCGTATAGATTTTTAATTTAAAACAACCCATCCGGCTGGACAGCAGGCGGAAAAACAGGAAAAGCAGGTAAGCCCAAGCACCTGTGACCGACGCAGGGCGGGGTTGCAAGAGGGATCCAGATCCAGCAGGTAAAATGGATCCCAGAAAGGCCATTAGTTGTTCGTCTGCTGGCCCCCGCCTAATGTCCTCTTGTCAAAGCAGTCCACACTCAGGAGCAGCAGACACATGCAAAGAGGAGGCTGCCCGGCAGGAGGCGAGCAGTCGGGAGGCATGTGGCACAGGACAGTCTGTGCATTGCAAAACGTAGCAAGCAATAAAGAAGATTTGTGTCGCCATCCGCATTTTGTGGATACATTTTCGGGCCATCCCTTCGTCCCGCAACCGTCCCGCAACCGTCCCGTTTCTCCTTTCAGGTTTTCCCTTTTTCTTGCAAATTCTGCAGAAAATCTCGGCCAGGAGTAAAAGTCAAGTTTGGTTTTGGGCTAATGACCACAGAATGGCTGCTGCTTGCAGTCAGTCGTCAGTCAGGAACAGAGGCAGAGTCCTACTCAGAGTTGGAGTCAGGAGGCTCATAAAAGGGGCAGGGCAGGGAAGGAATAGGATGGGAATGAGACAGGCACAGAATGGTCTTTGTTGAGGGTCAATATAGCATGATGCAGGCATGGAATAGCCTCTGGACTTCAGGTGATGACAAGGTCTTTCTCCTTCTGACTGCAAAATCGAATGAAATGAATGATGGCTTGAATCTGAAATCATATTAGACAAGAAAACAAAACCAGGGCCGGATCAGCAGAGAACCTTTTGGCTTCCATGGGAAAGCGTAGAAAGGGTTTCAATTTGCTACAAATTTTTAATAAATTTCAGCCCAAACCGTTATGCCCCAAAGCGTAATGCAGAAATCTCTCTGGCACACTTTAGCTGAATAAAAGTAAAACTTCCTTGAAGGGAAAGGCTTAACCCCAAAGAACTCCTTAAATGGTCTCACAAACGAAAGGATCAATTGAAGAAAACAGCCATGAAAATGAGTATACAATCATCGTATATGTGTGTGCGTGAAATTGCATCAATCATTGACTTTAATCACCTGGTGGCAATGAAATGAAATTCCTCTTTTCTCCCATTTCAATTAACATTCTGCAACATGTGGCAGGGCTTCAGCGGCAGTGCATTTCCCTCAAACATTTATCGATTCTGTCTCTGGCGCTTTCCGGAGTGGACGCCCATTAAATTTGCTGGCCCGCAACTTTCAACAGTTGCTCCCCAAAGATTACCGCAAATGCACAATGGGAAAAATAATCATAATTGCATATAAAATGTTAATGGGCAATGGACCACGAGACCCACCCGAACCCCGAGCAGCACCCCTGGACAAATGTTTGGGCCAGTGCCAGTTGCCAGACTTTCCCTCTGGAAAACCCCGAAAAAAATGGAAAACTTTTTAATACACCAAAGGACACATTTGGGCTCCTATTCCTGCCCCGCCCGCCCAGCCCTCCAGCCCCCCACCACTCCTCTGCACTCACGATGTGTGCGCCGCAAAATGCAAAAACAATTACGGCAAAACTTTGTTGCCTGGAAAAACAAGAGCTGGGGGGTGCGGGTGCGGGTGCGGGTGCGGAGGTGGAATACTCCACCCAAATGTGGGAAATTTTGTGCCCCAAAACTTTGTGATGTTTTCTTTTTTGCTTCGCTGGGCCGTTGCTTGTTGCTTTTTATTGGTTATTTGTTGGCATCTCTGCGCTTTTCCTTTTTCCGTTTTTCCTTTCATGTTTTCATTGCCTCAAAAACAGTAGGCAGGGCAGGGCAGGGCAGGGCAGAGCAGGGGACAGAGGTGGGTCTGGATGGGGCAGCAACACTTAAATTTACATAATTTCCGCTCCAAGACTCCCAAATGGGGAGTCTGCCTGTAAAAGCTTTTTGGCGAGGATCAGCTGCTGCTCCTCCTGGTCAGAGGTCCTCCTCCTGGCGGCCGTGTAAACTTTTCCCCCCCCCATGATTTTTCACGTTTTTTTTCGTATTTTTTTTTTGTTTATTGTGGAAAAGCGCGGAAATGTTGGCAATATTTTAACGCTTCTATTTTAGTTGAATTTTCCCCCGTGTTTTTTTCGGTTTTTCTCTTTGTTTTTGCGGTAAACCAACACGTAGCTGACTTTTTGGCCTTTGGCAAGTGCCTGGGGCGTTGCAGGACGGGAGGACTGGCCCGAGCAGGCCAAGGGAAAACTTTATAGACGCTTAGCAATTATGGCCAATGGCCAGTGGGGAGTCCGAGTTCGAGTTCGAGTGTTATGCGTATGATAAACTCTCTCTATGAAAAGGGAAAGCACGAACGGCTCCATCGATTTATTTCGAGTGCACTGCTTGAGGGTTGGGCTAGAGCCGCATAGGCGGAAAAACTAAGCGGAAATTTAAGCCAAAAGTAAAGCTAATTGGAGGAACTTTGCAATTTAAATTCGGATGAAAAATTCTGCTTCAAAAAAAAGCTAGAGGGCTATTTTTATTAGTTCTATTAGAAACAGAAAAATCAGAGCATCTTACATCTTCATCTTTTCTGTAGAGCATCATTATTTATCTTTTTTTATATCGCTTATTTTCCTAATGAAATTCCGTTAAGGCAATCGAAAATCTCATTAGCCACTCCTTTCCATTGACTGAAAGTCACATTAAAAGCGCTTATTAATTCGAATTAATTTATAATTCCATTTCCGTTTTGTTTTTTCTCCGACAAAACTTTCCAGGCAATCTTTTCTCATTACAATACTCTTTCCTATGCAATTATTTGCAATCATATTTTCTCATGCCTCCCGTTTCCCCCGTGCACCTACAGAAGAAAGACAAACAAAGGGAGAAGCATTTGGCAGGAGTTATGGGAAATTGGAATTTAATTAAAAATTTCCAGTGACAGTTCATCCATCCAGCTCATTTTATCCTGTCACACGGACAGAGCAGGATCGAGCGGGGAAATAGGGGAAAATGATGAAAATGAAGCAAGGAAAATGGAAAAATGTTAACACCAAAACTTAATTGAATTCATGCGAAATCAAATCAAATCAAAATGGCACTTTTTTCCTACATAGCAAAAGCGAAAGACTGAATGGACAAAGTTCTAATTATATTACATGGATTTCATAATTTTCCATCTGTTCTGATGGGGGGACTCCCCTATAGCCATTAAACAAGAAAAGAAAAAAAAACGACTCCTTCTGCAGCTTCTTTGTGGCTTCTCCTTCAATGGTTATCCCTTCCGTATCCTCATTTAATGACAATTAACGTTTTTCTAATGGCTTGCAATTACGGGGAATCCCCCGGCTTAAAGCAAAGATTTATGCCCCACAGGGGGAGCCACTTGCCAGCCACCACCACCTACCACCTCCCACCACTAGAGGGCGCACGCTTCACACAATGTTGGCCTTATTATTACATTGTTTATGAGAGCCTCCTCCCCTACTGCGCTCCACCTCTCTCTTGTTCATGGCTTGTTTTACAAGCCCCCATCGTCTCGGCCATGTTTACTTGTGGCCCATTGCTTGGACCCCATTTGCGGTCGCCCATTTGCCATTCTCCTTCAAGTTTCTTCAGTCCTGTAGTCCCGTAGTCCCGTAGTCCTGCAGTCGTGCGGCCCAGCTTCAAGTCATATTTCCTTATTATCTGGGCGGGATGCGGGGGGTTGCTGCTGTTTTTTGCGGTTGACCTTACGCCAAAAAAAAAATGCGAATTATTAATAGCCTCCTCGTCCATTTGCAGCTAAGTGGCCCAAATTGTGTGTTTGTTTATATCAGTCCAAAGAATCTTAAAGATTTTCTTTGAAGGCTTTCTCTTTGGCCCGTGGAAATCTTTAACTAACGTTGGGCGGCGGTTGGGGACTGTGCCACAGTTTATGGGGCGCATTGAACCTTGAACCTTTGTTAATGACGCTTGAGGTTCCATAAAAATAATCGAGAGGTAAACTGGAGTTATGACAGGGCTGCCATCATAAAGCAAAACCAGTTGAGAACAGAGCAGAGCAGAACGAAGGTTGCAGGCTTACAGTGCGTTTCATTCATGTAATTACAGTTCAAATCAAAAGGATTTTAGGTAAAATTTAGTTTAAAAGTTCATCTCTGGATTGGAGTACTTTTTAGAGCTTTAAGAATGCTGATAATATTGGGATACATTTTCAATAAATAGATCGAAATTTTTTACTCTTTGTGTCTATAGCTCGATAATTATTATCACAGGCAGCAAACTATCGAAATGTATTATCGTGAAGCGTTGAACAATCAAAATCGTTTCTTTTTTGTATCGATAGTTCGATAACTATTGTATTTTTTCGATTATTTCATCAATACTAATGTATATCATCTGCAATTCGGTTTTAAAATTTCTTCTCTTTCTATATAATTACTCTAGGAATGATACCTTTGCTTTCTTTTGGATTATTTATAATCTGATGCATTTTCCACTAATTGATCTTCTTCTTTGCATTCTCCACCCTTACGTTTAAAGCAGGAGGGCAACATAAAGCATGGCTCTTCGTCTCTATCTACGGTTTTTATCTGGTCAATAGCTCACCTTTTATCCAACTGTGTGGCACACAACTTGCGTAACTTTCTCCCCAGCATTTTCCCTCTTTCTCTCGTTATTTTCTCCCTAGCTTTCGCCCCCGCCCTCCGCCTTTGCCCCGTTCGTTTCTCCATTGCATTAATTACCGCATACTTGGGAGAACATCTGGAGAGTGGGTGGAAAATCTGTGGCTGTGCAAAATTGCACTTCAAAATGAGAGCAGGAAAAGCTTCTTCTGCCCAGCTCCCGGTGCCACCCTCGTTCCACCTGCTGTACTGCTGTTGCATCTCCTGCTGCCCTCATCGTCCTGGTTCCTGCTCCAGCTCCTCTGTTGTCTCCTCCTCCTCCTCCTCTTGGTCTCTGTCGTAAAGTGTTTGCACGTGAGTTTTGTGGGCGCCAACATGCGCTGATTGAGAGTTCTACCCCCATCCCTGCATCCTGCCACACACTCTCTGCCACACACATTGGGGTAAAGGATAAATGAAGGACGATGCTTAGGATCTGACGTCGGAAAAAGAGAGCAACACTGTCCTACCAGCACCCGTTTCCTTTTTTTTCCCCCTCCCTCTACCGCTCTCTTTCTGTGTGGTGGTTTTTCCCGTTGAAGTGTTGTTGAAGCGCTTTGGCAAATATTTGATTTTAATTTTTCCAATTAATTGGTTTTCCATCAAAAATTTAACATGCCTCCCTATACAGCTCCCAATCATCCGCCTGCATCCTGTAGCCAGCATCCAGCATCCTGTACCTGCATCTGCCATAAAAAATGAACTATTTTTTTCCTTCCGACAACGCTAAACGGAAAACAGGCAAGGCAGGCAAGGGGCTGACAGGAGGCAGGACGCTTTCCCCGCAGAGAAAGTCTACACACAAAAAACTTTTCCCTGCAAGCCACAAACGCAAACGGGGGCGACTAGAGGGCGTGGCAAATGTCAACTACAAGAAAATTGTCACTAATGAGTGGTAAAAAGAGCGAACGGAAGAGTCAAGAGAGTCCTCTGGACCACCACCAAAGGCTTTGTTTGCATAGGCCGAAAGAACAGGAAATGAGCAGCCAAGTCGCCAGGGAAGAGTGTCCCCTCCAGCGGCTGGGGCAGGTTCTGGGAGGGAGTAGATGGTGGCCTACGAAGAGGTTTAGGAGGGCCAGAAAGAGTGAGGGTTCCAGAACGGGCTGCAGTCATCTGCTGGATGGTCCACTGTGTACAGTCAATATTGGCGAATGTGTCAGTTGCAGTCTGTGGCGGAGTCTGTCTCTATGGGAGTTGAGGGTTTTCCAACGGGTTTTCCTGTGGCTTACGAGGCAGCAGCAGCAGCAGCAAAAAGCCAACACGCGGGAAAGGGATAATGAAAACCACGACAAAAGCACAAAAGTTGCACAACGGAGACAAGTAGCCAGAGGAGGGGTCATCTGGCGGAGGCGAAGGAGGATCCAAGCCAGGACCCAGCAGCAACCAGAACATGCCACACACCACCCACCCACACACACACATACACTCACACACACCAGGCGACATTTACATGCAAATTATGTACAAAGGAAAACATGAAACAAAAATCGAGAGAAACTGAGAGGCAGAAGGTTAAGGGTTAAAGGTTAAAGCTGACTGGCAATATGCCCTTCCATTTGATATTGCGATTAGGGCAATCCTTGAGCTTTCGAACAGGTCTAGGTCGAATGTTTTCAATCGAAACGTTTGCGAAGAGCTAGGAATATTTGTATGGTCTTTTGAAACACAATCCCTATCGAAAAGCGTACTTAAGTATCAACTAAAACATTAAAACGTCTCAATTTGGGCTAATCTAACACACTAATACCTCCATCATCTCCACAAAGTGTCAACATTCTTTAAAGCCCTATATACTACCCTTCAATAAGGGTATTCTGTGAGGAAAAAAAAGGAAGCGAAAGCCCTGCCCCGGAACTCTTGTGTTTCGTGTTAATGAGATAAGCATGCAAATGCGCTAATAGAATGAGCTGCTGCTGCTTCAGCTTCTGCTGCTGCTGCCACCGATCCTTGCCACCACCCAATCCTGGTACAGTTTTCCAGCCACTGCCCTGATGGCACTTTTTTTTCTGCTGTGGCTGCTGTCAGCCAAAGGAGGGGCTGGCCCCCACGAAGAGCAGTCAATTAACAAGGCACTGCTGCTGCAGGTGGAATGGGATGGGATGAGATGGGGTGCGATGGTGGTGCCACAATTGGAGGAGAGTGGAGTTAAGGAGCCAGTGCTGCTGCTCCTGCTGCTGCTGCTGCTCGGCTCCACCGTTCATCATCGTTTATCTTAATAAACCGCGCACTCAGTCAGACATTAAGCTATGCGAAAGACCAAAAAGCAGCCAAAAGTCCTTTGGAAAATTGCTTAATTTGCAGTTGGCACTCGGGCAGGAGTCGAGCAGCAAGGATTCCCAGTCAGAAAGAAATCTGATTCAGTCCAATGGCGGATTCGGGTGAGGGAGAGTTAGGTGTGGCCCTGGCTTGGATGGGGGGGCGTGGCGGGTTTGTGTGTGGCAGATTCAGTGCAGCGTTAACGCTACCGTGGAACTGCGGCACGTAAAAATGTTGATAAAACGCACAAAAGCCAGTTGATGATTTCAATTTATATTTCCAAGTGGAACTCATCTTTAGCCCGCACATCAGCGAAGCAGCGTCAGAGCCCAAAGTGTGTGTGTGTGTGTGTGTGGGGGGGGGAGGGGGGATGGCAGCAACTGCTGCTGCTGTAACTGTAACTGCTTCCCCTCCTACCACCCCCCAACATGTAGCGAATTTGCTGAAGCATATCACGTGCAACATAATTTTTCCAAGCGACTTGCCACTTGCAAGGAGCAGCGGCAGCAGAAGCAACGGAGAGAGTGGGGGGGAGAGAGAGAGGGATGGCCTGGCGACTGACATGAATCCTCTGTGTCATGCCTCGCCCGCTCCGTGCCCACCCCCCCCTCCACCAGCGTCAGATTGGGGATGTGTGGCATTATGAGCGTGAAGTAGACTAAATAAATTACATTTAAGTGCGAAAGGTGTTACGCACAGAACGAAAAAATGTGGCGAAAATGGAAATGTACAGAAAAATCTAGGCTAAAGAGGGCAATACCCAAGTTTGTAAAGGATATAGCCAACCGATTTGGATTACCTTTCTGCTTACCGATTCGCATGAAATGTTGAAGGATTTCCACTATATTTCTCACAAAAAAAAAAACAGACTTTAATCTATTGATCGTCTGAAAAGGAGCCATTATAAGCCAAGGGGGATTAAAATGCTGGCTAAAATATTAAAGAATTAAAAATGTTCCCAATTACAACTAACTCCGTTGAAGAAGGTCCATGGGCAAGGTCCTTAAGTAGATTTAATCTCCAAAATATTTGAACAAAAGTTCCACAGCACTGCCAAGAAGACCCGCCATTATTCAGTGCTGGATAGCAGCTAAAATGCAAGGAAAAAAAGAGGGAGAAAAAAGAAAACCCAAGATCAATAAGCATAAAATTCAATTTTGAACTTCAGTAAAACTTTCCTCAAGAGGGAAATTCGCCAATTTTCTACAAGACTACACACCTGCGACACCTTTTGCAGGAATAGTTAAAAAATAAATGCTAATAACCATAAAATAGGTGAGAAAAATACCTTTAAATATGTACTGCCTCTTTCCATCTTTAAAGTTCTTATAGATGCGTACCACGCCCACGCTGACGCCCAAAAGCCGCCTTCCAAGTTCTGCTTCTGCTTGAAGTTGGGGCGGGAAATGCATTTGGTTCTTTGCAAAAGTTTTTGGCAAGCAAATGGAGCAGGAAACAGCTGTCCCTTTCATATCTTTTGCATATCAAAAGTATCGACATGGAGGGAAGTAGAAGGAGACAGCAGGCACACAGAGTCACATGCCCAATCTGTTGTTCACCCACTCCAACTCCAGCTCCCACTCCCACTGCTACCCCAACTCTAACTCCAACACCCACTCTATCTATTGCCAGCACTCGCTTGCAGCATTCCAGTTAGTAAGTGAAGTATATGCAAAGTTTGTCTAGTGCAAGCGAGATGGCTAGACACACTGCTTGAAATTACATTTCGGGTGCTCACCATATCGCCGCTCTGCTTCAACACACACCACACAGTGCATATGAGTGCGTGCAAGTGTGTTGGTCTGTTTGCATAGACGAGTGCAAAGTTACATTCAATTTATATGCACTTGCTGCCAAAAGTTTACACCCGAAAAAAGTTTCCGCTCAACGAAAACTAAACATTTTGTTATCGCCCTGATAATGGACTCGCTCGGCGGCAGTCTCTTCTTCCGAGCAGCGATTGCTGCTGCCTGCCGCTGCAGCTCGCTGCAGGCATTGCATTGTCATGTGTGTGTGTGCGAGGCGCCCACACACATAGACATGGACTTAGCAAACGGTACATGTTATGCTCCTGCACTCCCTTCTGACGACAAAGTTTATTGCTTCAGCAACAATTGAATCGCTTGCGCCAATTTGGGACAATTTTTCACTATTGAAATGCAATTTGAAAACTAAAGTCACACACACACCCACACACACACTGCCGCATAATACGCAAAAAATAATAAAAAATAAACTGTAAAACGCACAGGGAACTGTTATTATCATACACTTTCTTGCTTCGCGGTAGCAGCACAAAGTCAACACACTTTAAAGTTAAACACATAAAAAATCTTATAACGGGCTCGCGCAAGTCCTTGCATTGTTTTTCCTTCTTTCTTCTTCTACAATATTGAAAGTGCGGTCAAATGGCTGGATCGCTCTCTGCTCGTACCATTTATAATTAGCGATACCTCCGATATCGAGACAATTTGTTCAGGAATTAAGCGTAGAACAAAGAAAATTAGATCAAAAATATAACGAATATTTTTATAAACGATTAGTTAGTATGTTTTCATAGGTTTTTGCAGACATGCAAATGATTTTTTGAAGGTCACAGAAAAAAGGTAATTGCTATAAAACAACACGCTTGCCGGGCCCTGCGTTGGAGCAAGAAAACAGATAAACGTTCTCCCCTTCGATTCGCCTAAAGGAGCCCTAGTTTCAAAATCATGCAAATGCCAAATGAAATCCGAAAAACACCCGTTCAATGGTTAGAAAAAAAAAACTCCCACCAAAGAAATAGTAAAATTCCGCGGTAAAGGCCGCGGCTCTACTTTATACCCGGTACTCAGTCAGTATATATGTATGTGTACTTACGATTTATGTAATTTATTATATGTTCGCAAAAGGAAATATTAAATTTTTGCCAAAAATAATTTCACAAAATTATTGAAATATTCATATATTAAATGATATCTGTTTCCATTTTTTACATCTGTCTACATTTCACATCTACATATTCGACTTTATTCGATTGTATATATGGTTCCTGGTAGTGTGTACGAGAGAGAGAGAGAGGAAATGAGTAAGCGCTTGGCAGGCGTTGCGTACTCTTCGAGTACCGGGTATAAAAACTAAAATAAAAAGTGCTTAAAACCAGTGTAATCCATACTGTTTGCAATTAAAACACAACTTTGAATTGCTAAATGGCCGTCCAATGTCCGGAACGATAAAAAAAAACGGGAGTTATAACGCTTATCCTTGACTTATTAACTTTGCCGCCGGCACTTGCTAGAATATTTCAAAAGAAATTTAAGAACAATAAGAACAACAAAGAGTGCATCGATTATGGTTCTCCCGTCTCCGGGGCGGACATCAAAATTAATCATCTCAGTCTCTCGGTTATGCAACGGAGGAAATGCTAAGACAGAAGGATGAAGGAACGGACGGAGCGGGTTCCTCAGACCAAAAAAAGGAAGAAACAGAGCCTCTGCTTTGAAGCCTCAGCTGCAAGACGGTGGCAGTGCAGCCCGCGGCGCAGCAACCAAAGAGGAACATGGATATATATAGAGAAAGAGAGAGAGAGAGAGAGAGAAACACGCTTCATCATCAGCAGCTGCAGGAGCGGACTCCTCATCAGCGTGGCTCTCCACTGGCCCTCCGGCCATAGCAGTAGACTGCGCTTTCCCCCCGCACCACCCACGCTCCTCCTCTGCTGGAATCACAGCGCGTTTGCGAAGGGAGAAAGAAGAAACAGATAGAAGAAGAGCGCAATTTAAGTAGCAAAAACAATGAAGCATGAAAAATGTTGTTATTGCATTTGAATGGCTCTCTCGCTGTCAGCGGCGAGCGGGCAAGAGAGCAGTGGCAGATGGAAGCGTAATAACCATTGACCAAGTCGCTGCTAATACGCGTAGCTCGTACCTGTTGAGGGGCAAAGAGAATGGCGAATTGAGCTGCGGTTTGCATGGTGCATAGCGGTAGTTCCTTCCACTGTAAGTGGTTGGAAGAGACGCGGGAGAACGATAGAATAAGTGGCGTAGATAGAGCAAGGTGTATAAAAGTAAGGTACGACTTTTCTTTTCTCAAAGGTGGAATTTTATTCATTTGCCATTACGCGCTTTCGCTCGATTCTTTGCGACTGAAACCAAAACAAGCAACGCCTCACCTTTAATTGATGCACCTTGCTGCTGTCCGCTGGCATACCGAAGTGAAGGAGAGTAGATAAGAGGAGTAGGCGGCCATTCTCAGTATGGGTGAGAAGGAGGATGACAGGAGAAGAGTGCTGTATTGCCGGAGCAGAGCTGCTCTCTTTGGCGGCGCTGCTTACATATTACTCATGTATGCCCCGGGCAGCGTAAGAGAAGAAGGGAGGGTGCTGGAGTTGTGTGTGGTGTCTGCAGGGGGGATAGGGGGAATGGGAGTGGGAGTGCATCAGTATGCAGCAGCTTTTGTTCTTTTTGCTGCCCCTTGGCTGGTGCGCTGTACTTTTTTAATAAATTATAAATTTCTGCAAATATATTTGCAAGCAGGGATTACATTTATCCCATAGCCATTCCTCTTTACACATCCTCATTCTTCTGTCCCTCCCCACCCCTGGCTTCTTTGCATTTCACAAGTTTTTGCCCAGGCCCCAAGTGTGTGGCTGTCTCCCGCTCTTCCACACTCTCTTCGCCACTTTCCCGTTTATGCCCAGCACTTTCCCTCTCTCGTTCTCTCTTATCCTCTCTCTCTCTCTCTCTCTCTTCATTTTCATGTGTACTTTTGTATGCCCTTTAGAATTTTGTATTCCATGCTTAAGTCACGTTTCGCACATTTGTTAACGGAAGTTCTTAAGGCGATTGCAATACCACCCTCTCTCTCTCTCTCTCTCTGTTTCTCTGTATATATCTCTATCTCTCTCTTTCTCTCTGTATCTCTCTCACACAGCGAAGAGTCCTAAAATTAACTGCAGAATGCGGTTTTAAGCGGTGCGGGGGATAATGCCAGAGGTATGAGGAAAGATGAAACAAACATATTTTTTTAATCAATCACAGAGGTTCTTATATAACTCGTTTCCTCTCACAAACGGTAAAAATATGAAGAAGCAGATAAATAGCAAGAGGAGAAATCCCACCCACGAAGACTTGCAGAAAGAGAAAGAAAGAGGAAGAAGGAAAATCCCCCAAGCAAAAGTGAGAGACACCGAAAACAGTAAATCCCCAACTAAAAGTGTTGAGAAAGGGAGGGAAAAGGAAAGGCCCCGCAGGGACACCCAAAACAAAAAAGAAAAGTAAAAATGAGTTAGAGGACCGACCCCTTATAGAGGATTTTTACAGAAATGGATTGTAATAGAACCCCCTAGAAGGTGCGAAAACTTCAACAATTTCATTTTAAATTCAAAAATTCTAATAAAAATCAACAATATTTTGTTCTACATCCCAATTCAACGATTTCCATTTTTAAATTCCTTAAATTCTCGACAATAAAAATGTCATTTTATAAATGATATATGGGTGGGTGGGCCTACACACGCACTCCTAGAAAAGTTTTACTCCGGCTTAAAAATCACGTAGTACATTTTCTTTTCGGGAAAAACTTGAGCCGCTACCCAATAATTCGTCGCGAATGAGGAATATGGGCAACAGAGGTACAGAGGTGCAGAGGTCTCCTCTCCTCCTCATCTCCTTCTTCCTTACCGAATCTTTTACCGTTTCTTTGCTGCATATTAATTTTAAATTTGTAGCATACTTTCCAGCATTTGAGGGAGTGTGTGTATATCCATATGCATGTGTGTGTGTTTTGTATTAAGAGAACCATAAATTTTCAGCTTTGCTGACAGTTTTCATATTTGACTTTTCCCATGCAAGGAACCCAAAAAAATGTCTGGGGAGCCTCCCTCCCACCTGCATTCCTCGGTGTATGTGTGTAGGTGTGGGATCCAGGTATAGCCCGAGAGTGGGACGGAGTGGGAAATGTTTTGCATATGAAATGAAAGTATTTTTGGTATTTCTGTATGTTTTGCGGATGGTAGATGTGGGGATCTGATTGATTTATTGCAGCTGGTGAAGCTTTTACGGTACACAGTCGGACTTTTAATGGTAGACAAGGGGCTCTCGGAAGGGGAACACAATTTGAATAATTATAAATGTTCGACAAAGGAAAAGAGTTTGAAGGAAACGTGTATAAAAGGAGATGCTTATTTATGATACGTTTCTGTCCACTGACAACCGATTTCACTGTACCTGCCATCATCTGTTCCATTAGCCAAACAATCTTTGAAATGTATTTATCAGCAACTGACAAAGACTGTCCTTGCCATTCTTTCAAATTGACAAGCCAAAAACTCACGACAGTCGTGAGATGGAGGGAGGGAGAGAGAGAGAGAGAGAGAGAATATTGTGCATTTTCATTCCGTTTTCCGCATCTCAATCAGCTGCACATTCAATCACGAAAAACACCCACAAACAGACGCACCAATATTTACAGATATTTATTTACTCCTTTTTCGCATTGAATTACATTTCCATTGAGTTTCCCCCCAAGCTTTTTTGACAGCACGAAGTGAAAACTTTTCCAGGCTGCAGGTCCCAGAAAAGTTTTTTACGCCATTTCCGGCGTAACGACATTTTTGGCCAAATTGTGTGTGAAATTGAATTGCAATTGTCAATAATTCGTTGCCAAAAATCTATATATACATACCTTGTACCTCGTACTCGGGCGGATTGAAGAAGGAAAACTGATTCGGGGAAAAGTTGAGAGTGCGTGGTGCAAGGCGATTACCAAAAGTTCTGCCTCCCCAAAAAGTTGTTAACTTTTCTCCTGCTGCTGCTCGAAGGTGCTCGTGAGCTCTAATTAAAAGCAGTTTTCCTCATCGATGGGTATACATAGTTCCCTCAACTTGATTGAATCTGAATCGATTGACATTTCAGCCAGACGGGGTGATTGACAGACAGATTCTTGTACATTTGCAAGTTTCCATTTCAGTTCCATTGGCAACTGTTTCAACAATGCAAAAGTTGGATCTAAATCATTTCTGCCTGCCGCCACACACTGCTGCAGTAATAAAAACCAATGACGTGTATAAAATTTATTTATTTTTTATGTGCTCACAACTAATGTCATGCACCCGACTAAAAAAAAAATAAGAGAAACACATTGAACACTCGCTGGCAGTGGCAGTGGCTGTGGCAGTGGCTGTGGCAGAGTCCTTGGTCCAGGGGCAGCTGCAACAACGCTTCGTGCCTATCCAAAGTGGCACGTACCCAAAAGTTCCGCAAAGCAATTTTTGAGCAATTTTTACCAATTGATATAGAAGGGTATGATGTTTCAGAGGATAACAATGTAACAGGTGCGGAAAACTAGTTCGATGGGTGTTTCTATCTGCTGTCCGCAAGGCTGTCCAAACTTGTTCAATAATAATCTCAATGAATGGCACTATGAAAACGCTTCGAAAGTTTATGGAAATATATTTAATTGTATTTTTAGAGCTATAAAAATATGTGTATTATTTATTAGAAATCTCCTAAACTATGATCTTATATTATTGAAATTTATATGGATTAACAAATTTAACAAATTTTTTTCCTCCTTTTCAGTGGGTATTTTCAGTGTCGTCACCCTCTACCCGTATCATTCGTACACATTTTTTATTCTAAGCATATGGGGAAAATCAAACGTTTGTGTGGCTCTCTGGCGGTGTGTGTGTGTGTGTGTGTATATGTGTCTTTGTTTAAGAGTGTGAGTATGTCTGGTACAGTTTTGTCATAAATTTTCGAAAATGTAGGAACGAGAGAGAGGGAGAGACAGGATGGTAGAGAGAGCACTACAGGAGGGCAAAAACTGACTTTGGTTTTTCTTTTTTGGCCGCAACATTTGACACCTGCTACGACTGAGTGGGCCTGCTCCACCCTAGCCCATGGCAGCATGCCACCATGCCTCATGAATCCTGTTTCTCTTCCTGTTTCCATTTTATTGTTTGCTTAAATATTTACACAATGAAAACGAAACATTTTCCACGAGTGCTGTGTGCGTGTGTGCGTGCGAGTATGTGTGTTTGCGGTTGTAACGTTGTAACCTCCTTTACTTACCAATGTTTTTTTCTCCTTGGCTTAGAGGCTACTGATTTATGTTCATTTGCCTGTACCTCTATGTATTTATGATATACCATATTGCACTCAATTGCCAATTATGAGCTGTTAAGGTTTTATGTCTGTGATAAATGGAACATTTTTCCCCTTACCTCAATTAAAGTTGCAATCTGAAAAGGGGCCCCGACCCCAAAAAATGTGTTAGAGGAACTGGCTTCGACAGCCGACAGCAGACAGCAGACAGGCGACAGGCGGACACTTTTGCCAATTTGAATATTTCATGACATTTGTCACTCCTGCCTGCATGCAACAGACACTCGTTTCCTGTTTACAGCAACGACTCTCAGACCTCTCAGACCTCTCAGAACCCCCGATGTGGATGACACAGCCAACTTTTGACTCTTTTTTTGGCCCTTTTCTGGCCCCAGCTTCTCTTCTTTCCAGCCATCCTCCAGCCATGAGTCGCGCTTTCCTCTGGCTAAACTTCTATATTTTTCCAGGTAATCGTTGGGTATTTCGGAATACATTTTATACATGGACGAATACTTGTACGACTTTGTAGATCTATAAATAGGGACTTTATCTACCAATATACTTAAAAGCTTAATAATAATTTCCACATTTCCAGCCTCTATTTTAAGGATGGGTTTTAGTGCCCTCCAATCGCAGAGAATTCTCCTTGCCAAATCTGAAAAAGCGCGTAACTTCTTTAATATCAAATATAAATCTAATTTTAAAAGTTCTCCACTGAATGCCAGGTACCCGCGTGTCGGTACACTCCACTAGAGCATTCTCTTTTGGTTTTTTTTTTGTTACGTATTCAGCATGTCAACTGCGAAAACTCAATTTGCCTAAGTAAATAAACGGAATATGAATGTTTAATTTGTTTTATAGATATTAAATAAACACACGACTCGGCGTAGACATGAAACACACATCATATGCCATGGATAAAACTTTGACTTCAAAAAATAAAGTTCGTTACAGAAGGAAAACGAGAGAGAAGGCCAATTTTGAGTGAAGAAACAGAGAACAAAGAACAGAGGGAACTCTCTGACTTGTAATAACAGAAATTTACAATTCCCCGAAAAACTTTGAGCAATGGAAATTCTTCGAGAAAGACTAGGGGAAACCCCCCAAAGGCAATTCTGTAGCAAATTCAGTTTGCTTTTAATCTTTCCTCTCTTTGCAAATCTATCAATTAAAATAGCATCAGAAGAAAGCGAGAGAAAGACGCGCAAAGGGGAATCAATTTAATTAAACTTACACTCACTCTCGCTTTCTCCCACTCACTTTCTTCAGCTTTTGCATGGCTGCCTGACAGACCTTCTTTCCGTTTCCTGTTCCGCTTTCGAGGAAAGACAAACGAATGCCTTGTATGCAGACAAACAAAATCAAAAAATAAAGTAAAAAAGAAATAAATAAAGAAATAAAGCAAATGAAAAGGTAAACAGTTCAGAGATTGGTTAAACCAACAGAAGCCGCCTGCAGGCATTACCCATTTGGAATTTCGCATTTAATTAAAATTTTCGTCATTTCAGGTGGACAGTGCGTTACGTGAGTTTAATAACAGATCTACCGAGGGATGTCTATATAGGGGGAGAATTCCAAAAGGAATAAAAAGCAAAAGTTCGTTGATAATCGCATATTAACTATCGATGTAAGCCTTTTCGATTACTGACTGTAAATAGATTACATAAATCGAACAACTTCGATAAAATCCTGTCGATAGTCAGTTAATTTCATTAGCAATAGAATTTTAAGCCATGATTACAAATTTTAGCTTCTTTACTTTCAGGAAACGCACTGTATATGCAGACAAATGTACCACACGCTGATTTTTAATTAAGCCACAAAACCCTTACCACATGCGGCGTGCGGAATGTCGCCTTTAATTTGCTCTTCACCTCCATCCTTAACTGACTCCCCAGGACTCTTGCCACGCTTACCACACGCCCCCTTTTCCAGCCTCTCCCCTCAGTTCATAAAATTTTATGCGTGACTCATGATTTTTGTGTGTTGGATCTCTGTTTTTTTTCTCCGTTGACTTGTTTACACGGATCCCTGACAAATAATGATGAGTCGCTGGCTTTTATGAATATGAATGTTGCGGATGGTTGGGATGGGTGGCCCCCCGGTAAGGGGGAGGGGGGTGGGAGGAGTCATATAAAGAAGGAATCGTGGCTGGGCCATAAAAACCTAAACGTCTGCGTCGGAGGCGTTAAATTTGTGAGAATTTTGTTTTTATATGACCGGATCGTGTTATGACAACGCTTACAAGTTGTTATCACACACACAGGAGAAGAGAAGGGAAGGGTATGGGTTTGGGTTTTGGGATAAGTGGATGGATTTGTCACAGGATGGTAATATAGGCATGAGGATGAGTATGCGGATATGATGTACTGGTTACTGGTACAAGAAAGTCACTCAAGGAAGTTGGTAAAGTTTTTTATGATTTTATTCGGAAATGAGAGGAGTTTCAGATGAAACAAGTTGGACCACAAAGCAAAATGGAACTTAAATGGTGAAACTTTCAGATTAGTTCAATCCGCAGATTGCAGATTACTCAGGATAGTGCATATATAGACCATGTACACCAAGAATAGAAATACCATTGTTTTTTAAGTTCAGTATTTAAAGGTATAGTATTTGTAAGCTTACTATTTGTAGGTGCAGTATATTTTTGACTTAGTAGTTTGTAGACATTATAAAACCATTTCGGTATATGTATATGGTGTTTACACCATTCAAATTACTTCCTAAAATATGCATAAAGTGCTTTGCTTTACGAATTTACACAACATTTTATTCGAATCAAGGCAACCAGTTCACAGTCCACTGAACCCCAAACTGAATTCCCAACTAACTGAATTTAAAGGCCTAGCCACCCCCTGCAGCAGCAGATTAAACTCCAAAGTCCAGAGAAGCAGTAGAGTACAATATAGTGCGAGTGCGAGTGCGAGTGCGAGTAGAGTCCGGTTATGTTCGGTTCGGTTGAGTGGAGTTTCCCCTAACTGGCCATAACATTTGATTATGTTTTCATAAATTTTCATAAAACCCTCTTTTCCGGTTTTGCATAAGCTTTTTATACAATTTTCACTCGAAATGTAAATATTGCAAAAGTTACCAATTTTCACGATGAATTTTTCCTATATTATATACAAAAATGCCATTTAATATGAATACACAGCAGGCCAGGCAGCAGAAAGAAGGGAAAAAAGCCAAAAACTTTCTGTCTGGGGCATGCAACATAGCGGCATTCTCGCGGGAACTATAAAATACATTTTACATAAATGGATGATGGGTATTGCACATTAATATGCGCCAGCAGAAAAGTTTCATAAACTAAAACCCAAAACCCTTAATGGGTGGAAATGGGAACGTATACACCCACATGTATCGAGTGCCTTTGCAAAGTGTTTCCATTGCAATTTGTCTCTCTCTCTCTCTCTCTCTCTCTGTGATCTCTGTGTGATGTGTGCTGCTGAGAATTCGGATAATTTCTGGTTATTCTTGCATATCGGATTGCATTGAGTGTCAGAAGATGAGCGAAAAGTTTTCTTGCCATCACAACCAACCATTAAGTGGAGTCAAGTTGTGGAAACAATGCCAATTAGTGCAGTGAATGTCACACCTATAATTAGATTCAAGTGTTGTTTATGCCCTCTCAAACTATGGCTCTAAAATGACTTGACTTGGCTTGACTTGGCACAGATTAGGCATACTTCAAGTGGTACATTTATGAGTTTAGTTTTTTGGCTGCTGGCACTCTTCCTTTTGGCAGCTTACACAGTTGGCAGCGATTCAACTGTGGATTCAATCCTAGGGAAATTGTTTTTTTATGGCCAATCAACAGATAATTTATGGCGCTCACTGGAAATCCCATTTAAATTCTATAAGCAGCAGGCTTATCTTCAATTAAATGGTTTCAGGTTCATGTGACTTGTTGCTGAATTTAGTAAACCCCTGATTATCCCACACCACCCCTCGCCACGAAAACACCCAACAAGAACAAATCCTTGTTGGGTCTCGTTACAAATCACTTGAGAGAGAGCGTGCAAGGAGCGCTCCTTGTCTATCGATTGAAGTGCGACAAATGGAACGCATTAAGTTAACATTATTGCCAAACAATTTGCTCGAATTGTGTTCATTTTGTGTCGTTACTGTCATTGCCTTCTCCCATACATAACTTGCCTCGCATTCGTTGTCCTCGATTTGGCTTCCTTCTTTTCTTCCTTTTTCCCTTTCCCTTTTCCTTTTCCCTGTCCTTGTTATCCTCTCCCCTAGAATTTGTACGAGTATTCCCCTCAGATAATTCCTTGGCAATTGTGTTTTCATGTGGCCAACCCCAAATCTGATTAGACGAGGAGTTCTTTGTGCCTCACAGGAGGGGATGGGAGTGAGTATCAAACTACGATAAATGGCTGAAACTTGTAAGCGAAAGAATATTACTCGTATGTAGAATTGTCGTGGGGGAGAAATTGCTTTTAGCCTGTTGCTAAAAATATGCCCTATCCTTTGCCTGTGCATTTGTGGGTCTTCCAGGAGGTGGCTTCCACTTACACAATGCCAATCGGCTTGTTCCCTGTCACGGGAATTGCCTGTTAAGTGGTAAATTATCTACTCGTACGTTTCGGTTACCTTTCTCTCACTCTTATTTTTTATTTTTCTGCTACAAATTACAGAAAAGGGTTTACGTGTAATTGATAGGAGTAACATTCCAAAAATAGGCAGTATCCAAAGCCCTAAAAGTGTATCCTAAGTGGTTGAGCATTAGGGCACTTAGACAATTGATTTTTTATGGAAAAAAGGTAAGAATATCATATGAATGCATGGTTATTCTTTATTGAAACTACCAATATTATTTATCCTTTTTTATAGATACAACTTTCAGTGGGCATTGAAGTACATTGCAGCAAGTACTCATCGAAGAAGGTGCCGGGATCGCAATCGACCGCAAAAGGAATGGGATAATCACACAATACATATCGCATGCAATCATTGGGATATGGCAGAAGTGTTCCCAGAGGATAGCCACAGCAAATGTTGGGGGTGTAGGGATCCAAAGTAGTAGGTTCCCTTGTGCTGGACGAGGGTTCTGGGGTCGTTGTAGAGCCTATTGTTGAAGGTTCGTTTGTTGTAGAATCTGTTGTTGATGAATCAGTTGTAAAGTCCGTAGTAGAGACTGTTGTTGAAGGTTCCTTAGTTGTAGAATCTGTCGTTGAAGGTTCGTTTGTTGTAGAATCTGTTGTTGAAGGTTCGTTTGTTGTAGAATCTGTTGTTGAAGAATCAGTTGTAGAATCCGTTGCAGACACTGTTGTTGAAGGTTCCTTAGTTGTAGAATCTGTCGTTGAAGGTTCGTTTGTTGTAGAATCTGTTGTTGATGACTCAGTTGTAAAGTCCGTAGTAGAGACTGTTGTTGTAGGTTTCTGAGTTGTAGAATCTGTTGTTGAAGAATCAGTTGTAGAATCCGTTGTAGACACTGTTGTTGATGGTTCCCCAGATGTAGAATCTGTCGTTGAAGGTTCGTTTGTTGTAGAATCTGTTGTTGATGACTCAGTTGTAAAGTCCGTGGTAGAGACTGTTGTTGTAGGTTTCTGAGTTGTAGAATCTGTTGTTGAAGAATCAGTTGTAGAATCCGTTGTAGACACTGTTGTTGAAGGTTCCTTAGTTGTAGAATCTGTCGTTGAAGGTTCGTTTGTTGTAGAATCTGTTGTTGATGACTCAGTTGTAAAGTCCGTAGTAGAGACTGTTGTTGTAGGTTTCTGAGTTGTAGAATCTGTTGTTGAAGAATCAGTTGTAGAATCCGTTGTAGACACTGTTGTTGATGGTTCCCCAGATGTAGAATCTGTCGTTGAAGGTTCGTTTGTTGTAGAATCTGTTGTTGATGACTCAGTTGTAAAGTCCGTAGTAGAGACTGTTGTTGTAGGTTTCTGAGTTGTAGAATCTGTTGTTGAAGAATCAGTTGTAGAAGTTGGTATTGCAGGTGTTGTCACCTTGGGACTACAATTTGCCAAATCGGGATCCATGCACTGCAATTGCGTGGGACTAAACTCCAATCCATCAGGACAATCATAGCCCACAGGAATCGGGTATTTACACATGATAAATTTGCTGCAGTTGTTGGGATATGGCACCAGAGAATTATCTGTTTTGCCCTCACAAACTCCACCAGATGGTTTGAGTGTTGTTGAGGAATCTGTAGTGGTCGTTCCGGGCACAGTGGAAGAAGAGTCTGGCTCTGGAGTGGTGGTGGTTGTTGGAGAATCTGTGGTAGTTGTTCCCGGCACTGTGGTTGAAGTATTCGGCTCTGGAGTGGTGGGGATTGTTGTGGTGGTTATTGGGGAGTCTGTGGTGGTTGTCGCAGGTACTGTGGAAGTAGAATCTGGCTCTGGAGTGGTGGTGATTGAAACAGTAGTTGACCCTGTGGATGAATCTGTTGAGGAATCCCCTTCCGTTGTCTTTGTCGATGGTATCGATGGCGTTGTCGATCCCGAGGGATTGGCCGTGGTTGTAACCGAGCAACCGGCCATAGAGGCTTCCACACACTTCCCCAGCTCGACACTGAACTCATCCCCCTCGTCGCACTCAAAGGCCGCAGGTATTGGACGATTGCACTGGATGTACTTGGTGCAATCGTTGGGATAGGGCACCAAAGCACCATCCGCCACATCGTCGCAGGGACCCTTCTGCGGTGGGGGCCTAGTCACGGCTGTGCTGGTGGTCGGTTCGCTGGTGGTGGTCGTGGTCGAAGTGTAGTCCCAGCGACAGGCATCTGATGGAACATCTGCTCCGCATTTGCCGCTTATGGGATCGTAGTACTCCCCGCAGTTGCAGACGTCCATCATGTATATGTAGTCATCCACACAGCGTATGAACCACTGACAGTTGTCCAGATATGGGAAGGTGTCGCGACTACTGTTTGTGCATATCGTTGGCTCCAGAGGCGGCTGGGTTATTCCTGGGGATAGCGTGGTAGTGCTGACATCCTGATCGCAGTCGCTCTCCTCCCAGGTAGCGCAGTTCTGGTGCTTCGAACTGAAGTAGGATCCCGCCGGGCAGTAGAAGGCAATTGGTATGGGCGAGACGCAGACGATGTATTTGTTGCAATCCTTGGGATATGCAATATTTTCACCTTCATCCCGACCACCGCAAATGCCACCCGGTGGTGCTTGAGTTGTGGTCGTTGCCGCAGTGGTCGATGGGTTCTCGGTTGTGGGTGTAGGAGTGGTTACCTTTTGGGTGGTTGTACTTGCTGCCGTGGTTGTGGTTGCTTCTCCTTCTTGGCAGGCCGTTGGGGAGACATTGGGACCACAATTCGCTGTCTTGGGATCAAAGTAACTGCCATAAATGCAATTTGTCAGGACCCATTGTCCACCACCCAAACACAAATAGTACTGAGAGCAATCCTCGGTATACGGGAAGGAGGCTCCCAGACTCTGCCCCTCACAGAGCTCAGCGGGTCCCAGAGTTGTGGCCTTCGTTGTTGTTGTGGTAGGTGTGGGTGTTGTCGCCTCAGTGGTTGTTGTCGTGGGTAACGGTGTGGTGGTGCGATCGCCAAAACACAAGACATCATCAGCTTCATCGCAGATTAATAAATCCGGATTAAAGAGCGTCGAAGGAGGACAGTGACCCATCTCTACATTCCCGTCGTTGCAAAGTAGAAATTGCGAACAGTTTCCGGCATAAGGCAATCGACTGCCATCGGGAACACCTCGACAATCGGTCGCATTAACATCGGGGGGTAGTCCTGGCGTGGTGCTAGTGGCTGCATCTGTGGTGGCAGTGGAGCTATCCGTCGTAGAAATATCCACAGAAGTTGTAGTACTCGAAGGAGTCGTGGAAGATGGTGGAAGAGTGGGATACGGCTGTGGATCGCAGTACACTGAATCGGGAGTATCGCAGATGTGGAGCCATGGATTGAACAACTTATCCGATATGCAGTAATCCAAATCCGTGCAGCCATTGCGGCACAAGATGTACGCACTGCAGTTGTAGCGATATTCGTAGAATCCATTGCCCAGAGACAGGCAGTAATCCTCCTCCACGAACTCTGGAGTGGGTCCGCACTCTACATCGTCCGCTTCAGTGGTGGAAGTGATATCCATCTCTGTAGTGGTGGAAAAAGGCACCGTTTCAGTTGGGGTGGTGGTGGTCGTGGGCAACGGCTCCTCCTCACAGTCGGTTGTGTCGGGGGTATCGCAGATGAGAAGCCACCGATTGAAGACCTTATCCTTGATGCAATAGTCGAGCACGGGCCAGCCATGGGTGCAGTTGATATATGCCTGGCAATCGTATACATAAGGATGCAGCGTACCATCCGGCTGATCCCTACAGAAATCATCGGAAATGCCAGGTGGCGCTGGTGGCGGGTCCCAGCTAGAAGTGGGAGGTGAAGTAGTGGGCGTGATACAGGGAACGTCCGTCACTTTTGGAGTCGTAGTTGATCCGGTGGTAATCGCCGGTGTAATTCTCGTAGTTCCATCCGTGGGTTCCGGCGTGTCAATCGAGTAGTGGATACAATCCACGGCCTGTGGGTAATTGCATATCTGTGTGGAATTATCCCACCAGAGCTCTGCGGGACACAGCTTGACCGTGGGATACAGACAATCGCAGACGAGAAACAGACTGCAATTATCCGGATACGGCACCAGGGCGCCAAACTCTTTTCCCTCGCACATGACCTGGTTCTCATATCGCCTCTCATTGTCGCAGGTTTGATGGCGCGGTTGCACCTGTGACATGGCCACACCTCCTTTGAATTGCCAGCTCCAGACGAGAGCTACCATCAGCAGGAGCCATGTCAAAAGGTGGAATATTTTAACTATACAAAAATACGCATTTATAATTAAAGATGCTTAAAATATTTAAGATCATTTTACCTGGCATTGTAATCGATTATATTTATTTGTTGGCTATAAATGCTCTCATTTCCATTAGTTTATTCTTCAACACTTGCTTCCTCACTGAACGCTTTATTCATTGAAGTGTTTTTCTATAGTTTTGGGTATTCTACTGATATGATATTGATAGCATATTAATGACAGCTTGATTAGATTTAATTAGAAGTTCTACGAATTTCATTGGAAATGATATTTGTTGGTCTTTTCGTAATTAACCATTGAGGATGTTGCCAAATTGAAGTTGATTTAGTTTTGATGATTATCTAAAGAATACACGCGCATTGACTGGAAGCGTATAAGACATTGAACGATTGCCTTGGGAGGGTTCTATTCAGAAAGTACGCATGAACTAACGAGGTGTGTGCATGAGTGTCTTATCTATGGGCTGGACGTTTGTCTGTTTAGACAATTAATAAAATACGAGTAGAAGGTCCCATAAATGATCTACGTAATTGCGAATTGGTTTTATCTATGGCTAAGGGGTATTTTCTGAATCTGATCTCCATTGAAGAACAGGACACAAAAGTCATTTATTCGTGCATGTTTTATATCTTTAGATCGGAATACCATCAGCTATTTTAAAGGGATTTTAAAAAAATAAGAATCTTATGTTCAAGTCCCAATTTTCATGGGGAAAAGAAGCTCTCAGTTGTAGACGACTCTCTCCCAGTAAGTGATAGTCACTAAGCGTCAGTTTTCACAGACGGTACTCTCCCGCACTCTCCCAGTGAGACTAACCACAAACTATAAATAGAATTATAATATATTTTAAGATAAGTAGGTGAACTTTTGGTCGGGGCTCTTCTTCATTAAATATATTAAAATTGACAATTGCCCTATCTCTTTAAGTTATCTTCTCGTATTATCTTAACTTTAAACTCAGTGTTTAAAAAAAAACTTGACTTTTGTCAAGGTATGTACTTTATATTTTGAACAACCAATTTATATTTTATGTTTGAAAATGTTCCTCACATTTCACATTTTCCATTTTATATTCTTTCAGTTGAAAGGTAAATCATTTGTTGTCCTTGTACGCCCCAGCTCGTCCCTCCCGCTGACATGTGTGTGTGTGTGTGTGTGTTACTGCTACTTCTGTATGGCGGGTCCTGGGTGGGAGTTATTGCCCTTGTTATTACACTTATTGTTCTTGTTCGGAGTCGCTGTTGGCGGGACTTTAATGAGACAACGTGACCTTTCTCTCTCTCAGTGCTCTGTGCTCTCCGTGCAGTTCGTGTCACAATTTATGATCGGCACTCGACGGCGTAAATTACACAAATAAAAGTGCGCCAATAAACATAAATGAAGCTAGAAGTTTAATGCGCAACAAGCCATTAAAATTAAGCGACAAAACATGAGCAGCACACGAAAAATTGGCGTAAAAAAGAAAACCATGCCCGGGAAAGTTCGAGCTAAGGCGAAGAGTTTCCGCAAAGACTGCCGCTGCAGCTGCTGCTCCTTGAAGGACTTTCAATTTGTGCAGCAAATTACTTAAAAGCATAAAAATCTATTTGGCTGAAAGATGTTTTTATGCCATCGAGGAAAACTCTTGCAGTTTTGCCACCAGCCCCCTTCCGCCTTTTGGGTTGACAAAACCCACCCCAGCAGCAGCTAGGGGTAAGTAAAGTGCTGCTGCTGCTGCCGCTAGCTGAAAGGCCAAAAGCCTTTTAAAATAAATATGAAATTAAATATAAAAAATAGGAAAAAACCAAATCAAAATGTAGCTTATTTTAGTGGAGACCTTAAACCGATTCATTCCGTATTCAACCCGAAAAACGATTTAATCAATGCATTCACTTATAGCTTCCCTTACTCAGTGCAAATTTGGCTGCCCTTCTACTCTTGAGTACCCCCCCAATTTACGTGAAGCAAACTTCAGATGCAGTATCTTCGAGATACATATACCCGCAATCAAATTTCTTCAGAGCCGTCCCCTCTCTTGGTGGGACAATTTTTCAGCTTGATCTGTTGGCTGCTGTCAAGCGTTTGATCTGCAACAGATTGAACTATCAATTATGCCCCAGCAGACGTGACCAGCCCCTGACATGTGCCACATGCCACTTGCCGCACACACAGACACACAGACACACACACACACACAAACAGCCACGCCCACACGCTGTGCCAATGGGGGAGGACTGTGAAAGGAAGAGACTGAAGGGAAGGAAGGGCAACCATCAGGTGGCAATGTTAAAACGGACGTTTAGTTACAGCTGAGCACCTGCCCGACCGACCGACCGCCTGCCTGCCTGCCTGCCTGGCTGCCTCTCAAAGGGGACGCGGGCTTTGGGGCATGCCCCAAACGTGTCCTACATGCAAGACGGAAAAGCTCCTCGGAACTGGGGGCGGCTTCCCCTGCCGCTATCCTTGGGGCCCCGCTTTGTTTGTGTTGCATGAAATTGACCCGGTGCGTGTGTCGCCAGCGACGAGGCAGGACTCTCAATGCCATGGATGGGTTTATGCAGGCATGGGACTTGATTCATGACGGACTCTCGAGCTCGTCCAGAGATTTACTTTGTTTAAGATGCGAAAAACAAGTGGGAAGCGCTTTAGGGGGAAGTTGGACTCAAAATATACCCACATATACCCTCAGATATCCAAGGAACTCTTCAAGAACATTCATTTTAGTGCGATGAAAGGTGATTGAAATAGCGTTGAAGAGTATTTTCTTTAATGTGCTGGTAATACTGATACGATTTCGTTAAATATGTTCCTACAATTATACACTCTTTCCGCTCAAATGTCCAGTGCCTTGACGATACAAATATTGACTAGTTTCCCCCCACTCGACATGCACTTATATCCTCTTCGACTACCCTGTTTAAAAAGACTATCAAAAAACCAAAAAAGAAGTTCCACAAAAATGCAATCAAGTAGCAACCAATCTTTGCCCCCAGAACTAGCGCAAGGACTCAAAGTCACAGAGCAAACAAACAGAACAGACGAGACCCGAGCAGAACAGGGGAACCCAAAGGCAGAGGATTCCACATAATATGCATGTGCATCCTCTTGCGCCCCGAGGCCAAAGGACCTTTGCCATTGTATTCTGTTTGCCACTACCCTGTTTTTTTTTTTGTATTTTTTCTATATTGTTAATTAAAATCCAATGATTCCCTAGCATCCAGGACCTTCTTTTAGTTTCGTTTACGTTTTGCTTTAGCCTGAATCTGCATTTTTGTTGCTCCTGCTCCTTTCGGAAGAAAGTCTTTCTAGTTTTTTGATTCTCTTTTTATGTTTTGTTGTGTTCTGGGCGAGTTTTTTAATTGCACACATTTTTGCAACGTTCCATGATAAGAATTTTTGTACCTCTCCCCACCTCTTGTACATGCTTTCTTCTTATTTTTTTGTGTGTGGGAAACAACGTACAATCATCAGTAAAATTAAAAATATATATTTTTTTCCTACCATTTTGAGGGAATGCTTATGTTGCGATACATTTTTCTAATGAAAATATTTTTACATGGTTGAGAGGGAATACACATTGAGAGAGCGCCATTGAAAGAGAGAGATGCGGAGGGAAAAAGCAAAGCACTGGGAGAGCGAGGGGGGGCCCTCACCCAATGGAGAAGATTCTCAAATAGTGAAATTCATGAAGCGTTTATTTTTTATATTTTTATTAAAATTCATAAACTAATCGAGTAGCGGTAAAATATGTTATAAATTTGATGGCAGGAATGGAAGATATAGCAAAACGAAAAATAAATATTTAAAAATGAATTTCAGTGGATTTTTTAATGAATTTTGAGGGAACAATTCAAAAAGAAATGTTGAACGCCAAGAGAATATTATTTGCGGCAAAAGGTAAACATTTAATGAAAGAAATTGAAAGAGATTTTTTTGTGGCATGGTCTTGATTGATATTTTTCAAGTATTTTTGGGTTCTAATTGAATTTCAATTTATGTAAGAGAGAAAGTTATCATTTATAAAAAAAAAAAAAAATTGTATGATTAGAAGTCTTTATTGATGGATGAACAAATTAAGGACTGATTGATATTGCTAAGAAAATTGTTGTATAGTTGAAAAAAGCAAAGACACGGCTTTGAGATAGACGGATGATTAAAAGGTGAAAGGTGGAGTAGCAGTACAGTAGCAGACATATTCGTATTGAACTCTAGTCTGGAGTATTTTTTTTATCATTATTTATTTTACATGATTTGTAGTACAAAGTTTTACTGACCTATTCCCAAAGCATCAACCTAATGATTTTTTAATAGATCCTCATGCTTATAATGAACCTGCTTTACATGCACCAACATATGGTGCCCCATTATACCTTTGTGTTTAGTCTTATAAAGCATATAAATCTTGCTCTCTCTCAATCTCTTTCGCATTTTGTAGAGTTTTCTCTTTGAATTTTGGCGCCTGCGTTGGAGAGTTTGCACTTCGGCTTCGACTTCGAATTCACCAAAACACGAACACCGCTGAGGTCCCTTATTCTTGGCCAAATAACAAAACAGTTGCTGTTCAGCTGAGGCCGAAGGCAAAAGGCTTTTCTCTTTTAGAAAGCAATTCCTTGGAAGTTTCTTTAACGTATTTTTACGTACATTTTGATCCGAGCACCGGGCAGACAGTCGGACAAATGCAGCTGCCATTAATATTATCTACAGAGATATAAACAGTGTTTTCCTTTTTCCTGCATTGAAAGGAAAATTTACATATTTCTAGGTGTGAAAATCAGGTCTTGACGGTTTCGGGGGGGAAAAATTGCGGCATTTCGTGTGAAAATGCAATTAGAAACCCGAAGCAGGCCGAAACATATTAATTGCCACAGGGCAAAGCCCCTCCGTTCGGAGCAATTTTTTAATTGAGCAAGTACATGAAAAGTAAACAAAAAGCATACAAAGTATGCACTTCCCACTTCCCCACTTGGCCAGGACACAGATTAGCTGTGTGTGTGCTGCATGCAGCATGTAGAACGAGGGGGCATGGGGGCACCAGGCAACATGCAAATGCCAGCCATGATTTATGCCAGAGTCAGTGTTAGAGAGCCAGGGATGGTGCCGGTGCCGGTGCCGGTGCCGGTTACGGTGACGTTGCTTGTGCTGGCGCTGCTGCTGCTGTGCGCCAGCCAGTTATGCACTCGAGGCATTTGTTGCATGCTGTCGGAAGGGGGGAGGGGCAGTGGGGTGGCCGCTGGGTGGCAAAGTGAAGTGGCAGGATACACGGTGTCGGATGTGCATTCCTTGGCCTAGCCTGTGGGGCCCCTCACTGTGTTGTTGCTGCTGCTGCTGCTGTTGCTGCTGCTGATGATGATGACGATGATTGTTGTTGTTAGCTGGGAAAATAAAACAAAGCCGCCTTGGCTATGCCACACAGGAAGCTGTGGGGCAGTTCTCTTGCACTCGTGCTCGTGCCCCAATCATACTTCATTCCCCATTTTCCCTTTTCATTATGTTAAATTAAACCGAGAGCCGGAATCAGAGCCCGGAACCCAGACTTCACCTTGGGTTTTGGGCCACTCCATTCATCACTCTCGCTCGTAAGGATTGAAGGCTTCTTGGTTGACACACTAGACAGAAAAAAGAGAGCACCATGAATGGCATGCAGGGGGAAAAACGCTGGAAAATGCGCTGTGGGAAATGTGTGAAATTTCCCAGCTGCAGCAGGAGCAGCAGTACCGGCAGCAACAGCAGCAGCAGCAGCAAAAACTGTTAAAACTTTTTGGCAAGCCAGTTCTCAGCCTCGTTCCACGCTGCTCTGCTCTGCTCTGCTCCTCGACTCGACTCCGTCGTTGGTTAAAAATTTAAATTTTCATTTTCTGCAGCAAATTGGGGGGCAAACCGAAAAAAGACACACAAAAAAGTACAGTCTACAGTCTGCTTTGCGAGTAGAGAAGCTGGAAGATACTCTTTCAAATCTGCAGATCTATCGATTTCATTGGAACATCATCTAACTTTTCTGTCGATTTAGATAGTTTGTTTTCTAAAACTTTAAGGATTTTCTCACTAAGGATTGTCCTGTTATTGGTGCTGCATATATGTATATAAGCTATTATGATCAGATCTTAAGGCTTTGCAGCTGCCATTATTTATCTTTCAATGGGGTGAAACCAATGAAAAGGTTCATCCCAATTCCTAAGACTTTGAAAATGGGGAATCTCCTTCAAGCGTTGCAAACTTCTCTTCCAAGTCGTAATACCCTATTGAAGGAGTTGGAACTCGTAGGAAAGCAAACGCGTACTTTTGCCTATGGAAAGTTCTTTGTTTTTACCACAAAAGTAGACTGTTTTCTCTATCTCGTTCACTATGTCTCTCTGTGTATATCTCTCTTTCTTATTCTCTACGTCGCCTCTAATTTCTCTGTCTCTCTCTCTGCCTCCGCCCCTGCCTTGTTCTCGTTCTTTTTCTCTGCCGCCTTTCTTGTTGCTCTCGTTACCCCATAGAGTTTCAAGTGCGAATTGCATTCTGCTTTTGTCGCATTTGCGGTTTTGTTTTGTTTTGCGGCAGTGGTGGGGGCAAGTGGTGTGGCGTTGCAGCTAAAAGAGGCAGGTAAAGTGGACTAAATGTTGCCACCAACTGCCACCCATCCCCGTTCCCCTCCTGTCCGTTCTCCCTCCCCTTCTGGATGGAGTCTTTATCTATTCGTGTGCCACCGCCGCCAGGGTATTGCCGTAGGCAGTTCTTACCTTGAAGTGTGCACTTCATGCGCCTGCTTCCTGCCTGAATGCCTGCCACAAGCGAATTTTTTTCGGTTTCAATTTATGAGGCAACTGTGGGCGAGAGCCCGGCGGAGAGTAGGACTGGTGTGTGGCAGTGGGGGAGGGATAACGAAATGAAGTGCACTTGCAGCTCCTTCAAACTCCACTTGACTCGAGCAGCGCCCAAAACGACAAACGACAAACGACAACGAGGGCGACGAGAGTCGAGTCGAGTCGACTCTGTTTTTGTGGCCACACCGCAGAAGCCTTTTGCTTCCCCCTACCCTCTCCATCGTGCCACCAACGGCATGTCATTTACAGTTTTTCGTCGTCTGTGCCTGTAAATGTTTTATTTGAGTATTATTACTTCTACTCTTTAACCCAGAACAAAGCCTGCAAAAACTGAGTGAAAAAGTGCCCCGGCAAAAAGAGACTGACAGGCAGAATTGTCCAACACTAATGAAGTGAGTGTTGGTTAAGAGTTTTCCTTTAACGGAAAGGAAGGAAATATTGCAGGCATCATAAGAGGTGTATGTATTATATTATGTGGAAAAGAAATTAGACGCAATTATACTTATATATTTAAAGTAAAGTTTTTAAATAATAGTCCTACAGGATCAGCTATAGGATCCTTCTATGCGTGACTTTCAATTTGCCGGCCCTTTCAATAATATTCCTATGTGAAATAATTTTATTTCTAATTTGATTATCAAAACTGTTTGTTAACACTTTCGTTTGGTGGAATTTATAAACAAAATACCGATTGTGTGGCAGATTAGAAAATAATTTGCATATTAAACTTAAAAAAAAAACTCCTCTCGAACAATGGCCACAAATAAAACCCAATTAATGCCCAGCAATTATTCAATTAGGGTTTAGCTTCCAATTTTTCATTAAAAAAAAAAGAAAATTTGCCTTTAAACGTATTTCAGGTCAATGCCACATCCTTCACTAATCCTTGTTAGCTTGTCTGCTTTGAGGTTTTTCCTGGCTTTTCTTTTTCGTTTTTTGGTTGGCCGGAAAATGCCCGTATGCCACACACCACACCCACACCCACACCCACTATTGCCATTGCCACCTGCCCCATTTGCTGATGGTGCAGACGATGGCGTTGGAGCGTGATGAGTGCTGTTGTGGTTTGTTGCCACTTCTATTTAAACTTTTATTGCTGTTCACTTTGCCAAAAAGGTCAGCTACAGCTCCACAGCTCCAGCTCTACAGCTCCAGCACCACTCCACCGTTGGGATTGGCGGGTGATTGGGGACTCAGACTGGGCCCCAGTTGGACTTTTTGGGGTTGAGAGGTGGCCAGGTCATGACCCCACCACCAGACCCTCTAACCCTCTGACCCTCACTCGAGAGGGCGTGTGAATATTAATGCCTTAATACTTTATTTTGCACAGCTTCATGGTTTTTAGTTTTTACTCGTACATGATGACCGTGGACGCGATTTGCTATGCTTTCAGACCATTTAGGCAAATGTTTATGATTTTGATTATTCAGTTTTTACCCCGCTTTCCTGCTTTGTGGAGTGTAAAAAAAGGTTTTTCGTTGATTAAAGTTTGGATGGGGGAGCTTTTTTGTGAAAGGGATGGAAGTTCGGATAGGGGTGGGACGTTAAACCAGAAATATAGAATGTAAATGCGATTTTTGTAGTCCAATATTTCACGGTTAAGCGTACTGCACGTTCAAAGTGGTGACCCCGCTCATACAAATACTTATCTTTACTCGAAATTTTAGTAACATTGCGTACAAAATGTACCTTAAAAATGATACTAGCAATAATCGAATTAGCTTCCACAAAATGAGTTATCGTTACACACAATCCACGAAACTGGTGACCCCGATCTATCCATATACATATAAGTAAGGCAGGAATCACAAAGAAAATAAGAAGTATTCATTTCGACTTAAATTTATTATTATACATATACAGTTTTAATTGATAATCCATATAATCCTCAAGTTATAAATTAAATCTTTTAGTCCCCCCATCGAACGAGGGACACCGATTCCATTTATTATCATTCCGCATTTTGAATTAAATTTATACATAATTTCTCTTGCATCTCAGAAAAACAATTTTTGCGATGAGTTTCAATAATTCGCATGGCGAACAACCTGCACTTTCTTTATTATTTGCCAAGTCAATTAAAATTGAAAATACAGGTGTAAACAAAAGTCAGGCGTTTTATTGAAGTCCCCTCCCGCAACACCACCTTTGCTTACATACATATGTTGTTGTTTAATTTGTACACAAACAAAAAGGATATTTTTAATTAAATATTTATTTGCCAGCATTGAAATTTAATCGCATTCCATTTGGCTGGATTAATACGAAACCCAGACACGCCGGACACCGGAAAGGGGAATGATGGCTACGGGAGGACAGCGACGGACAATCTCCTTCAATTAAATGGCATTATTTCGTGTGCGTTGTGTGAAATTTTATGACTCAATTTAAAGTTTGTAATTTGACGAGTTTACTGCTCTTTTTTTTGGTCGGCCGAAGAGGAGGCAGACAAATGGGCGGGTGACTGTTGGAAATGATTGCCTCGAGATGATAATTGAACTTTTTTAATGACAGCCAAACAATTTCGGGCAAACTGTCATTTTGATTTTACAAATTTATTGTCCCACTGGGGATTAATGTATTTAAATTAAAACTTCTCCTGCTGCTCCGCCCCCCTTTTCCAAGCACGAAGGTGCGGGTATTGTCATTTTAATTGATTTTAATAGGTGGCCGAAACGAATCGTTTCGCTTTCGATTGCCACGACACGAGTGCATCATTAATCGGCTTAAAATTGACATGAATATATTGCTTTATTGGATATTCGATCGGTATTGGTTGAGGAAAAGGGGTGTATGAAATTTAAGGGGAGCCACTTATTTGACAAGCAGAGAGGATAGTGTTATAGAAGCTATTCAGTCGGATTCGATATTCCCATTTCCAGCCATCGAAGAAACACCTGTGGATTACACAACTAAAAAGATACAGAGCTCTTTTTTTTTTGGTTTGCTGAATAATTCTATAGGGAGAGAGGGTTTTTTAGCACACCAGGATATCCTATAGTCGTACTGCATTCACTATATCTTTTTATTGTTTTTTTTTCAATTGAAATGTATGCCAATAACACACACACACACACACACACACATACACATACTTTCTCTCTCTCTTGCACTATGTCTCTGCCTCTTTTTGTGTGTGTTTTGCATTGTTTCGTATTAATTGGAATATGCGGGATTGTTCAGTCACTGCCTGCCACCTGCTAAATAAATAAACTCGTTGCATTTTATACAGTTTTGTACAAATAACCATATAGTGCAAGATATACATACATACATACATATGTATGTGTGCATGATATGTGATACAACATTTGCTCAGACAACAGCGCGGTACAGCGGAAGCATTTTGCTTAATTAAAATGAAATTCATACAGATTTCACATCCCAAAATGGGTTATGTAATCCCCAATCCCAATATACCGAAAAAGTAATGATCATTTTGGTATCTTTCTGTGTTTTTGCTTTCGTTGCACAAAATCTCATTCTGTTGAATGGGGAAAACTGCTGCCCTCCCCCCACCTCCACCCACCTCCCCCCACTCGGTGTGTTTCCATGCTCATTATAGAGTTAATTGAATTAATTTTCAATCGAGGGCGAATGGCGAACACTGAGCAGGGAATACATTTGGCTAATTGGCTCTTAAAGATTTCTGCTGATTTTCCCATTTTATACGCACACGCAATAGCCCCAATCTCTTTAGGATCTGTTTCATTTAATAATGTGTTCCCCAAAAACAAAAAGAAGAAACGCTTAATGGTCTGGGTTTTTGGCTCAAAACGGGCGCTACAATGCTGTAATGTTAGAGGCGGGAAAAGTGCGAAGCATTAAATGGTTAACACATTATAAGTTTAAATATGCATTAATTATTTATAATGTCACATGGTGGGTGGTGGGGAGGCCATTCCCCAAACCCAAAATGTGCCTCTGGTCTTACCAAAAACTTGTATAAACACTTAAGTGGGTGGCTTAATGAGTTTTCCCTCCTCTTCGAAGGGAGTCTGAGCATTGGTATCTGCAGGGCTGCAGGACTAGGGAAGGGGATGGGGATGGGGATGGGGATGGGTATGGGGATTATAGCATGTATAGCATTATGTATGTAAGCAGCTCTCGAACGCATTTGCTATTTGCATTGACCTGCATGTTTGCTGCTGCTAATTTGATTAACACTCAACGAAACGCTACCAAATCCCAGGCCTGTGTCAACATCTGTTCTCCAACTTGAGAGATTTCAGTTCAAATATTATTTGATATCCTGCGGTGGAAGTGGCAGAAGGAGTGGCTGTGGCACATGGCAGTGCCAGTGCCAGTGCCACTGCCAGTGCCACTGCCAGTGGCAACATTCATCCATTCATTGTTTGCCCTGCTTTCGGATTCAACTTTTGATTTCTGAAGAGGACTGCAGCAGGCACTAGAAATCCCCAGAGTTGCTGGCACGGACTTTGACTGTGTATGTGTGTGTGCGTCTGTGTGTGTGTCTTGTCACTGGAGGCATTGTTGTAAGATATCCTTCGACTCCTCCTTCTACTCTATAAATATATGTATATAGTATATATTCCTACAAGTGTTGGCTTGTTTTGAATGTTAATATTTGCACATTCAATTCAAGCAACTGGCAAGTGACAATTTATTCGCTTTTGTTGCTTGTTGGTTTCCATTTCGTTGAAATTTACTGACACTTACTCCCTCTCCCTCTCTCTTTCTTCGCTTTCTCTCCCTCTCTCTTTCTCTCTTACGCTCTTACGCTCTGTCGTAAGTGGGCCGACTAAATGCCATTTGCTCTTTTTTAACCCCGAGTTATTTTTAGTGAAACTTTCGGATTTCGAAGGACAATAGAAGCTGCTCAAAGTTTGGCAGAGAATTTGTTTGAACTGGGTTTTGGGCAGGACTTGCCGTCGGTCACTTTCGTTTATTAAATTACTGTAAATTTTTAATGTAAATAAAAGAAAAATCTCTATACTGTTCTGAAAAATTTAAAATGTAAGAAAAGTACGAGATGTGATAGGGAACTTTTTAGGAGTATAAATACGTTCAAAATTGGATGACTAAAAGTGGGAATAATCTAAAACCTATAAACATGAGCCATATTCCGTATACAATATTTCAATCAGAGGGAGAGAAAATGATACACTAAGAAAAACATAAGAGCATTCGTGTTTCCTTTGCTGCATTTTCTGTTCCTGAATCCCACACATGGAAAGCCGATACATTCATGGTAGCCATGCGTTCATCACAATACGGCCAAACCCTTTGTTTCTCTGCCTCCTGCAGTCGGTGAGAATGGAGCAGAAACACATGGAACCCGTCGCTTACAATACCTCCCATTCAGAGCCCAAAATACCTCATAAGCTTATTACACGCTTGGGCATCCCCACAAAGGCATCAATCAATAAGCATGCCGCCGAAACACATAGGTCCTGTCGCTAACAAAAGGATAACTGCAGGAGCTGCCACTCGAATCGTCGAAGTTGTCAGTTTCAGATTTGCCTCTGGGGTTTCCGGACGGGCCACAGTCTCCCAACACCAAAAGCCACGAAGCAACGAAATAAATTAAGTAAACATTCATCGGGTATTAATAAATGAAAGTCCGCAATGTTCCGATACAAAATATCTGGAATTTAAAGTGATTTATTTCAGGAAAAATAACATTCATTAGATAGGCATCTTTTAATTGGCAAATCAATCTCAGACACTAGTAACATTCCACGTAATTGGTGCTCTTTTTTCCATGACAGAAATTTTCTCGATTGGTCAAGGCATTGAAGGACAATTTGTGCCTTCAATTGCGCACAAAGAATCCCTTAACACACAATCAAGCACTTTGGTCACACACAAATCCTTGTTCAGAAACACTCACACCCTTTGCAGCACTCATACACTTATTCAGTCATTCAGTGAGTCAGTCGGTGAGTGAGTGAGTGAGTGAGTGAGTGAGTGAGTGAGTGAGAGAGTCATTCTGCCAGTTGGTAATTCATTCAGACTGTCATTCAAGCCTTAATTGCGGACAAAAGTTGGCTTGTGCTTCAGCTCTCAAGCTCAAGCTCTCTCCCGTTGACATTTGTTCGTTAATTAAACCTTTTTGTGGGTCTCTCTCTGGCGCTGCCACTGCCACTGCCCTGCCCACCGACTGGCAACTGTGCAACAAGCAAATTGATTTATCTTCTCGACACCTTCTCGGAGCCAAAGTCTGTCAAGTTTTGCTGCTGGCACCGGCACTGGCACCGGCACCTACGTTGTTCTGCCTTTTAATGGTAAAACTTTTTCACTTAACGTTTACTCATAAATTGATTTTTACTTTTTAACGACCTTCTCTTCGTTGGAAGGGGGTCCAGGGAGTGGGGGTCTTGGGGTGGCACCCAAGAGAGAAAGGGGCAAAGGCACAGGTCACGCCCACACATCTACATCAACATCCACATCCACATTCACATTCAACTTCCTGCGGCAGGAGACGAAGACTCCGCTTCTAATGTGTGTCTGGAAGTCAGGAACTTAGTTGCTTGTCACATTATCAGCTTACACTTGGAATTTTCAATTAGTCGAAGTGAAAAGTCGGTCTGGGACACTGCACCAGCGTCTTGGGGTCAAGTTTTCCTTGGTTTTTGGGTAAGGGGCGGACAAGACGTGTTTGGTAAACAAATTATGTGTTAATTTTGCTTGTGGAAAGTATTTCTATCCTCCTGCTTGTACGATGGCTTGGGATGGCCTTTGATGTTGTTGTTTAATTATGACTTCCGGCTGGTAATCAATGTGCAAATTTTCCGAGCATGTCCAGGCATTCAAGAACAGCTTTTCCTCGTTTTGTTCTCATCATCATCATCATCATCATCGTTGTCTTTGTACCCCCCACAAAGTTTGATGCGGCAACTGCAGAATTTATGCAACCTCCAGGACCTGCTTCCACTTTGTCCTCTCCCATATCTTTTGGCCCTCTTTTGTGGTGGGGGAGGGGGAGTGGGGGTAAACTTGTGCGCAATTACATGAACATTTTGTGGCTGCACATATGAAATATGCATGCAATTTTGAATTTGCCATTCATTTAAATGTTTTCTTGATTACATTTTACGCCAGCGAGAGTCAGGTCCAGAGCCAAAGCCAGAGCCAGCGCCAGGACCAACACACAACAAAAACATGGGCACCACCACACACACACACACACACACACACACAAAAGGCTCTTTCACAAATAATATTATGAAACATTTTCATTGTCTTTTGCATTCAGCTTGTGTGTTTTGTGTGGGTTAAGGCTGTGGTTAAGTTCTAAGGATGCATTTAAATGAGCAGCAATGCCTTGAGGTTGAACAGTAAGGAAACCCAAAGAGATGCTAAGGAATTAAGCTCTTGCGAGAGAGAAGAGCAGTTGCAACTGAAAATGGTACTCTAGAAAGGATCTGGTACTCGAGAGGATCAATGAAACGGCGCTAATTAGCGAAAGGAAAGACATACCTAGAAATCTTTGAAAAATATCAATGCCTGGCTCTACAGTAAATAAATCTACAGGAAATATCAATCCCCAATGAATTTCTAATAGAAAACTTATACTTTGAAAATTACCAAGAAGATCGATGGATCGATCCCATCATACCCTTAGAATATTAGGGTACTCCACATTAGTTCTCTCTTTGTCTCTTTGGCTGCATAAATACTTGATGAAATATTCAACTGCAGCCAAAACAGTAATTACATTTTGTTGCAACATATTTGCACTTTCAATGCCACTTTCTTCGGTTACCCGCCCCCCGCTAGAAAACTTGTCAGTCAATCAATCAATTGTGCCTCACTTACTTCTTCTTTTGGACTTTTCCGCCAGCTTTTCCCCAGCTTTATTCTTTGTGTTCGCTCTCTCTGTCTCTGTCTCTGTCTCTGCCTCTGCCTCTCTCTCCCTCTCTCTTTCTCTTTTTCGCGTTGTTTGATGGCAAGTTTTTCCGTGTCTGGCGAAAAGTTAGCCGTCAGCAAAGCAGCAGCACCGAGAGGCAGAGACAACCCTAAAGGAGACTCTGGGAAAATTGAAAGTTTTGATTTATAATCTGGAAAGTTTTTCACTTGCTTTCACCCGTCGTGAAGTTGGAGACTCAACCACGCCCTCTGCCCCGCAGCCAGCCATCTATCTATCTAACGCCATTCAAGTGCATAAATATTTTTTATTCAATAGTAATCTTTTCCGTGGGGCAAGGCTGGGCTGGGCAGAGCGCGGCACGGCGCGGCACGGCACACGAACGTTGCAATCAGATTAAAAGCATTTTTCGGTGGCCTAGAGGCCAAGGCCTGTGGCAAAGGGATTCCATTGCCCCATCAGACCACATTATTGGGCAATCAATAAATTTATAATAATTGCCGCTGGCAACGAAGAAACTATCCCCGAAGTTCTGTCTCTCTCTCTCTCTCTCTCTCTCTATCTCTGTCTCTCTCTGTCTCTATATCTGTCTTGACTTTCACATGGAAGGATTCATATTTATGACTTGAAAGTTTCGCTCTTTCGGTGGCTCCATAAATAGTGTGCAGGAAGATAAAAGGATGATGTTGCAGCAGGCCCCCACTGAGGAGTGGAGTGAAGTCTATTGTGTGCAATCGAGAGGCACTAGCACTGGCACTGGCACTGGCACTGGCTCTCAGATGCTGCTTCTGAGATGCCACCCCCACGACTACTGACGTTGGCAGTTTTTGTGCCTGGGAGATACGATACGATACGATACGATATGTCTGTGGCTTGTGTCAGAAAATCAATAGTTTTGACATCGAATGAAGGCTCATTATTTTGCATATATAATCAAAATCATGGCAAAGTAGATGAAATTGCAGAGCCCTCGCCCAAAACCGAAATGATTCCCCCTGACAAACCATTGATTGATGGAAGAGAAAATCGTAAGAAACCTTATTTAACCAATTGTTTTGGGGGCGCTGTTGGGGTGCTCCCCATGAGGAAGCAGTTTTCCGAGCAGTTCTGATTGTTTCAGCTGTTTTATGCCAGTGGGTCAGCGATAAATCTTCTCCGCTCGCATTTCACATATGCGATTCCGGTTTCCCCGAAATTTAGATTTATTTCATTTGGCAGCAAAGTCAAAAGAAAAGAAAACATTTGCAAAACTTTTGACATATTTCACAGGGAGAGGCCAGGCCGCAAGACAAATGCGTTTTTAATGTCAATAAATTGTTGCCTGCAAAAATTCAACAAAATAAAGATACTTCCCATACGAGAGTAATGCAGTACACAAAGGTAGCCCAATGTTTAGATCAAACAAAGTTCCCAAATTGCACAATATACTCAGAGAAAAATATTGCAATTAATTAGTATACACTTTGATTTAGACATAAAAGTCTTTTCTGAATATAAAACGCTGTTAAATAAACATATTATATTTCAAATATATTTTATCTAATATATTTTATCTAAAAATATTAAATGAAACTGTGAAATATATTTCAAATATTTAATTTAAATCTATGAAACATCTCACTGTGAAATACAAAAGTTTTCGCTCGTCGAGCAATATTTTATTCACATTGGCGCGAGCGAGCGTCGCTAGTGAGCCGGGGGTTGGTACAAGAACGAAGCGAGTGCTTCGGGTGCTTGCTCCTAGTATATAGATATTAATAATATTGACTTAAAATCAAGTATTTTTCTGTGAATGGAAAATTGTAATTGAAAACCCCTTCTTTCTTTCTTTCTTCTATTTTTTGTCTTTTGGAATATATTTAAAAATAATCTAAGTGTAAATATTAAAATGTCAGTGCTTTTTTCTCTGGGCATTTACACTAGAATTTTTCCACAGTTATCTCTAAATTGTGCAACAATCTCTAAGGGGGTGGCATGCAGCATTCCGCATGCTGGAGGGAATGGTCTCCATGTAAATGTCACTTTAGTTGTTTGTTATCGAAGTTTTTGGCTGTCAGAGAAACAACAGCAGGGGAAAATGTTGAAATTGTTTTGTAGTCGGTTTGCACAGATAATAAATCATTTTAGTCCAGGGAGAGGGGACTGGAACTTCCCCTCGCAACTCTTTAAACAGAAATCTCTTAAAATTAACCCCAAAACTCCAGCATAAAGTGCAAGTTTCAATGGTTTTCCTTGTGGGCTATGGAAATACTTTTCTAAAGCACTTTATGTGTGGGAATAGCTGCAGCCTGCACTCTGCCACATTTGTCCGGCATTTTCATGTGGCTCATCAGAGAAAAGGATACAGAGGACGCACAGTCTCTCGCATGCCCCTTGCTCCATCATAAATCTCATTCTTTAGCTCCAGTCTGATTCCAGACAAACAATGAAATTAAAAACATATTTCCTGCTCATTCTTGTCGGGCACCACGCTCAGGATTTAGATTCAATTAAAGTGTCAACGGGATTGGGATCCGGACCGGGACTCGGACTTGGATTGGGACTGGGACTACGGCAAGGACTGGCGAGCCACAGACATGCCCATGCCCCACTCCTCCGCACTTGTCCTTGTCCTGTCGCCACTCACCTGCCAGTCTGCCAGTCTGCCCGTCTGCCAGCCTGCCACAAGAGAGACAGACAGGACCAGGACACTTGCAATGTTTGTCATGTCGAGCAGCGGGCATTAAATTCGAATTAGCAGGTGGAACAGAGAGCAATCTTTCGGATGGTTCCCTGCGCCCTGTTCCCCGGGCAGACCGCAGCCACGAATATGCTAAACACTTGATGAAAAATTCGATTTTAACACCGCACAAGATTTATTGATGCCCAAAGGAGGAGCAGAGGCAGGGGCATCTCTGCGGGCGAACTGTCAGCCAAAAACCGCAAAGGCCATCGACTTTGGGCCATCGAAGGACAACAAAGTGAAAATTAGGCCGCGAGGAAGTGGCAGATGGCGACCGCAATGTCTGTCAAGGGGAAGGACAGCCGCGGACAGCACTGGGACATGGAACAAGGACACCTGTGGCTTTTCGCCTGGCAATAAATCAATTTACCCTGACGTCTTGACACCGTGTCTAATGGCAGGGGAGGAGCAGGACTCCCAGGGACTGTCTAACCGAACAACTACTCCTCGTCCGTGATGTTTGTCGAGGGACTCGGCTCTTGTTTGACTCTTCTGTGTGTTTGCTCGACATTTGCATTGTTCCGAGTGCCATTTCCCCTGGAATAACATTGAGCCACAAGCAGAGAAGGGAAATTGTGGGAAAACTGGTTTCATTTCACTATCAGATTTGGCAATCTTCAAGTGAACAAATCCTTAAAGTTTCCCCCAGCCAAAGGGGTTTCTCCCACTTATCCTCTGCCCCTGCCCCAGCCCCTGCCACATCCCTTTAAGGTCAGCGGATAGTGACCCACAACAGAGCCACTGAAATGGAGTCCTCTCCCTGTAAAAACCTGTCAATTTCAATGAACTTTCGCCCTCTCACAATCCTCTCTTCCTCTCTGTCGTTCTGTCTGTCTGTCTGGCTGTGGCTGTATCGGATTCTGGCTGCTGTGGCCCCAAATCTTCAACTTGAATCAGGGCCAATAGAGCGAATCGTTTGCTCCGCTCAAAGTCAGACAATGTGCGAAAAAGATTCGTGGGGAGAGACTGGAATGAGACACCTTTCTCCCTCTTTCTCTCCCTCGCTTTGTCCACTTGGCCCCTGTCTGACCCTTTCCTCCGATTAATAAAGGAGTTTAAAGCCATCCCCCCACTCTCCCCACTCTCCCCACTCTCCCACTCTGAACGATTTGCAATTTGAATTTGAATTTGGAATTCAGACGCCTCCTCTCCCGCGGGACAGATCCAGGATCCACTGCCAATGAATGCCAGCAGCAGGCGGAATGAAGCACTCGCCACGGCATTAGCCAGCCTCGATTTATGGCCCCCACTTGACCATTCTAAACATCCTGCATGCCCATTCCCCATTCCCCACTCCCCACTCCCCATTACCCATTCCACGCCCCAGTAATCCCTCGAATTGTCAGCATTTCCAGCACATCCTTTGTCCGGGAATCCCACGCTGAATCATCCTCCGTGCGAACTCCTGGCGGGGTGGAGTGCATTTTGGGGCAAGTAATGAGCCGCTGAGGGTCTTGAACTTTGCATAGCCTCCGCACCGCCTCCCAAATTCTCATCGCAGTCCGTCCTGGCGCGCGTCCGTCCGTTCGTCCGCTTGTCCAATCCTCTTCCACAGTCAATGCAGATTCATGGCGAGGCTCTGCTCTTCTGCAATTGACATTTATCGCCGTTGTCTGAGCAGCAGACAATGCTCTGAAGGGTTGGATAATGCCGCATGCCCCATGCCCCATGTCCCATGCCACAGGGGTGGTGGTGGGTGGTGGAGTGCACGTGGGGCAGGGGTGGACTCTTTCGGGGAACTTAACAACTCATTAACACGCTCCCCGACAACAATTGCTGTCACGGCCATCGGCCATTGGATCGGCCCTTGAAATGCGGTAATTCACGTGTATCGCACAATTATTCGCCCATTTATCGAATAACAAACAACGAATAACGAATAAAGCCACGACCCATGTCAAATCTAATTGAATCGGAAGATGGTACATCCATTAGAATGGGGAGGCATGCAATTCCATGGTAAGAGGTTCCAGATTCCCCATGTTGCTCATCGAAGGAGAACGGCTCCAGGGATAATCCCTCCCATTGTCTTCGGCATTCAATTGATTGTGGGAATGCGGAATTACACAGAGACAGATTTGTGTACGAGTAAAGTTCATTAGAGAGCCACAATCCACACTTAATCTCCTGCTGCTGCTCCTTGGAACTCTTTAAATGCTCCCATTATGGTCGCAAATTATGCAAAATGAAAACAGAATCTCCCCTTGAAGGTGTACCTCTCCATCAGTCATCATGGCTGACCCCCTGGGGGGACCCTCTGGGTCCGCACATGTGGCCTGCCGCCTGGCCTGAGACAACCCAATCCGTTCTGACACGATTCCAGTGGTGCTCCATCTCTGAATCATTCCCTGACTTCTCCTCTATCCATGTCCCTGTCCCTGTCCCTCTTCCTGTCCCTGACTCGACCTCGACAATTTTTGAATAACTAATGAAGGTGCCTGTTAAACGGGAAAACAACACTAACAGCAACATCAGCAGCATCCTCTGAGAGGCAGCAGCAGCAACAATAAAACAATAACTGGGGAAACATGAGGAATGGAATGGAATGGAATGCTTCTGTCCCTGCGTCTGTCCCTCCATCCGACCCGTTCGTTGAGGCTCGAGTGTTGCTGGCTGGACGGGATTGCCTGCCTGAGTGCCTCCGAGGGAGTCCTGGCCTGAATATGAAATTCGGATTCAACGCAACATCCAACTGTCGACATTCATCTTGCCAACTGTCTGTCTGGCATTAGAAGGAGTCTGCTCCGTCCCTCCGTCCCGCAGTCCCGCACTCCGTCTGTCGCCCTGCCTGGAGTCCACTCCGTCCGGGACTTATGCATCATTGTCAAAATATTAACAGCTGGCACATTCCAAGTCCGATCCCCCAGCCTCCCCTCTCTGCTACCCTCCTCATGTGAGCACTTAAGCCCTATCCGAAGCGGAGGTCGAGGCCGAGGCCGAGTCCAAGGCTGATGCTGATTCGGATTCTGATGAAAAATAGAAATGGAGATTTAAGTATTTTAAGATACATTTTGTTTGGCCAACAAATGGATTTGCGACTGGCCAGAAGATGGACAAATGGGTCAAATCCTTTCTGATTCGGACTCGCTTTCGTCTGAGCACTGAGAAGTGTCAAGAAGTTGGCCAACCCCCTCTGACCACTGACCCGATCTTGGCACAGCATCTGGAGTACATAAATCCATCCATAAGCAGGATGGACCATGACTGGAGAGGATGTTTACGCATTTGCAGGAGGATGGCATAAATAATGCCAGAAACACGAAAGGGAATGGGAGGAGGGATTGGTGGAGGGACCTCCTCCAGGGAGGAAACTCATTAGAACGGAAAAGCGGGAGACTGGGAAAAGACAATGCAATGATGCCCCTTCTGGAGAGTGCAGTGTCATGGAATATCGATTTCCATCGATGCTGCAACAGACACAAGTCGGAGGGGGATATCGAGAGGAGGGGAGGAGAGTGAAGGGCGCTGTGACTGGCTTTGTGTGGTGTTTTCTTTTTTTTTTTGGAAGGAGCATTGATACTACAGAAGGGGAATATCTAAATAAATTTGCTTTTTTGAGTAAATTAAAATCAAATATTAATACTCTCCGAAGCGATTCAATCGGATCAGGGGGATATATGTACACTGTGCATATATACACCATAAAGAGATGGGAATGAGACTTTGTTGACTTTTCCGAGAGCAAACAGGGAAATGTAGACAGAGAGAATCATTCAGTTTGTTCTCCGTCTCCGTATGCGAGAGAGAGAGAGAGAGAGAGGGAATCACAGCGAAAAAAGTGTCACTTAGTCGCTCGCAAATGAAGACACATTCCCCACACCCCACACCCCGTTCCAGTACCCACTCCAGTGGACAGCATGCCCCAAATAGCTGCATACCTCCAAATAGACTCGTCTCCATCTCCATCTCCATTTCCATTCCATCCTCCAACCTCTCTTCTCCCCTGCCCTGCCCTGCCATGGTATTTCCCCCGCCATTCCTCGTTAGTCTGCGTCGAGGCGGGAAATAAAAAACCTTTTTTGGTATTCAAATGTTATTTTTGGCGCAACATTTGTGGAATGTCGTCCCGACCCCTTATACCCCTCCCAGGATGGAAAACAAGAAAAACGTGTGAAAAGCGGAAGTGTTTTCCTCGTTGTCACTGAATTTGGGAATGGAAAACGCTTTGAGCAGCGACCGCAGCCATGAAAATGCCTTCAAACTTTTGTTTCCTTTTGCAGGAAGGGGATTCCTTTGCGGAAAACACTTGGGTTGATTTTCCCCCAGGATATATGTCCATGTGTACGTGTGTATCCTTGTAGGCCAGTTGAGTGCCTCTCTGATTGATGGAAATCCTTCGGAGGAAGAGGAAGTGGAAGGGGAATGGAAGCTGTTCCCTCGGTTGCAGCTCCTAATTTCATTGTTCATTGATGACCCAACGTACACCAGCGGATCCCCACGCTGCATCCTTCCTGTCCGCACACACACCACACCACACCACACACATCCTGGAGGATATATGCAAGTATGTCGTCGCATTCCTGGCACTGGCCCCAGTCCCAACAATAATTTCGATTACGGAATTTGAGAGCCGAAATTCGAGGCGGCCGCAGATGCAATTAAATGTTAATCGATTGTGTTTGTGTAATCGGGGAGGCTTGTGGGCTGCCACGCCCACACACCTGCATACGAGAGTGAGATAATCAACAGCAGGGGGGACGCAGTGGGGCGCAGTGCGGCTGATGACCTCCTCTGCATCTCAAAGGAGAGCCCACAGCCCACAGTAGGAGGAGGAGGCGGAGGGGTGGGTGTTGTTTTCGTGTCACTTGCGTAATTAATTGAAAATAATTGTGCAAATGTCACTCGCCATTTATTTATTTGCCAAAGTCATCTCCGATGACCCCGAACCGGCCCTTCAGCGATGACGAAGGAGTTCCACTCCCACTCCCAGTCCAATCCTTAAGTTTCCAACTCATTTGCATGCGGAACAGGCTCGGGAATGGTCAATAATGGAGATACTATCTTGGGGATATCTGACCCGACCCTCTTCTTCGCTGGGGTTACCCTTGCGGAGAAAGGAGAACTATTAGGATGCCTTCCGCTTCCGTTGCAGCATTCCGCATACGCCGCGTGGTCCGTCTCCGTCTCTGCCCCATCTATAATTGCTGTTCGACAGCGCGATGGAAGCTGTGTGTCTCAGCGTGTTTTTCCCGATATTTGCATGTCAAACGCGTGCTAATTTCAAATTACTGCGACACTCCAGCACTGTCGCGCACCTTCCCTCCCATGGATCCCCTCTGTTCGCTTCCCGAACGCATTATTTATGACTTGTACGCTTTCTGCGTCATTTTATAAACATTTTCGAAACATGTTGGCCAGAAGGAAAGTTCCCTCTCGCAGGAGTAGAAGGAGAAGCAGAAGGCGGAGTAGGAGACGGAGACAGAGAGGGAGGCTGCTGCATAAAGTGTATAAAAATAAAGAAGGGACTTTATGTTTTATTTATGAGAGCCACGCACACAAAAAGTTTACATGGGAGTCCACAATGCGTGTCGCCTTTTAATGTGACCAGAGCAAAGGAGGATGGAATGGAAAGGGGAGGGGAAGCAATCTTTAGAGAGAAAGAGTGCGGCTGCTGCTGTGTAGCAAGATGATGATTACCTTCAGAGGAGGGCACTATTAGGGCTGATCGAATCGATACTCTGATATGCAGATGCCTCATTATATTCGCAGGCGGCTGCCATATGTCCGTGAAAGGGTCAAAGGTCGAGTGCAGCCTTAGCCTTCGGGCGCCCCAAGTCAAGTTCCCCGAGCAGCTTAAGCAAACCACAAGCCGCAAATCGCCGTTTAAATATTAATACATCAATCCACTTAATATGCGAGTTTCAACCATCGAATGATGTAATAAATATAAAAAGGAAAGCGGCCACAGGGCCAGACACTGGGATGCTGGTACACTGGGAGAGCAGGGAAAAGGATATAAAGATGATGCCCATATGCTGATGTTATAAATCCTTCCTTGACTCCTGAGCTGCTCCATCGCTGCAGCTGCCAATACTCGTATGTATGTATCTGTGTGTGTAGCTGTATCGGTGTCCTGTGGGGGCCAGAGTCAGTCCTCTATCATCCACTCTTCAGTTTATGATGAGCTCTTCTTTTCTTTGGTAGTCAGTGTGATGGATGCACGGCGGGCTTGTGTCCACCACCATAAAGGGACCGCAAAGTAACAGCCAAACTTCAATGGAAATTCATAATTTTTTGGTGGCTTATCATTCGCGTGCAAGCATTTCCCCCATGAAACCAGTAAATATTATAAACCTGAGATGTGCTGACTGACTTTCTCCAGTCCGACCGTAATTATTGACCTTTCCCTTTCATGTTTTCTCCATATTTCTCTCTCTTTTCAACTGCTTGTTGCTTTCTAATTTGTGACATTTGCTTAGCCAATGAAATGGTAGTCTTTTTTTGCTTTACTTCCTGCCCTCTTCTTTGTTATGGTTCTTTTTTTGCCGCTCACAAATGTGTTTTCGGCCTAAATCATCAACAGAATTATTGTTTTGGTTCTTTAAGAGTTCAGAAGTCTACAAAACTGAGAGAATACTCCCACGCAGGCGCGGTGGCAAAGGCTCTCTCTTCAACGATGCCAAAGCAAGAACCTAACGAACCCGAAAGCCGAACGACGAATCTCTACCGAACGGAGTTGCTTTCAGTTGGTTTCGGACCACGAAAGGTATTTGTGGGGCAACCAGAAACAATTTTTTATTTTCAAATATGCGAACATTAATATTTCGTAATTAGTAAAAGGAAAACCGTTTGAGGAATTTTCATTTCATGTTGCAATCTGCTTCAATATTTCCCTACATGAGACTCAGACTTGCCCCAGAGTCTGTTCAATCCATGTACTACTCCTCAGCCCCTACTAACCTTCTGCCGATGGCTCCTCTTTCCTGGCTCCTGTTTCTGGTTGCTTTTGGGGCTCCTTTTGAGTCTGTAGCTGAAAGCTGCTGACCATTATTTATGTTAGATTTATGCAACATTTTCCCTGCTGACATTGCATTTTCCCCAAGCGCAGAGACCTGTGAACAGCCGGGCACTTGAGTGTGTGAAAAAGGTGTGAAGGAATGAACAGGAATGAACAGTAGTTGAATTACATTTACATTTTATAAATGCTTATTCAAGAATAAGCAACTTGGACTCGGTTTTAAGGCCAAGAAATACTTACAACTTAAGGGAAACTCAACGAGCTTCAATTTAAATTGCAACAGACTGGAGCCTGGCTGTCAGACAGGTCCTCCTGCTGCAGATGCTCCTCCATTTTGGTTAGTTGGCGGCATAGCTCGTTGCCATAATTTACTCAACTGTTGTCTCAGTTGCATGAAAACTGAATTTAATGCATTTTCCTGGGCACTTTTCAAGTCTGCCAACGCCAACGCCATCGCCATTGCCTTCTTTACCATATTTTCCCACTCTACACTCTACTACTCCCCCCCCGCCGTCTACTCTGGCGCTTTCCCACTCTAGACTACCGCTTTTCCCACTCTCTTACCCGTTTTTTCCACTCTTCCCCACTGCAATGCAATGCAAAGCAAAGCAATGCAATGCGTTTTGGTGTGGGGCTTGGACGGGGCATTTCCATTCTCTCTCTCTCTCACTGAGGGAAATGACATCCATCGCGACGGGCATATTCTTCTTTCAGCTACCTTTTGAATAATTTACATTTTCTGTTTCTCTGGCATTGTCTGGAGATTTCTCCAGTGGCTGCTCCGCTGCCATGGCATCACCGTCTATATATACATAAGTACATCCATCCATCCATCCATCCATCCATCCAGTGCTTTTTGCGGTTGAAGTGTGGGCTGAACTGGTGCGGTGGTGGGGTGGTGGAAGGTTAACTGTAGTGCAAATAATAGTTAATTATAATTCAAGTACTTTCCGCTATGAAAATCCTCTTACATTCTACAAATTGATCTACAGGAATCCAAAGGAGGAGATTGTTCATAAATATTCCAACTAATTTTCGGTGATTATTGTGGATTTTATGGAACGCTGACATTCAAGCAATTTACAGGATGATTAGGAATATAAATACCCGATAAATGTGCATAAATTATCTGCACAAAATTGAATGAAATTTTCCATTAAAGAATTTCCAAAAAATTAAAGTTTAAATTCTCTTTTTTTTTAATCTCCATCCATCAATTTGAAATACGGGAAAATTGCGGGGAAAAACCCTCCACGGTTTGATGGGAACTCAATCAATGCTGTTCAATCAGCCACACACACCCACCACACACACACACACACACAGCAGTAAAAATGCATCAGCAGCAGAAAAAGAGTGCACTCCTTTTCCATCAATCTCTTGGCCAAAGGACAACAATTCCATCAATAAAAAAATATACACAAAAAAATTGTCGAATGAATTATTTTCGTTAATGAAACTTCAACACAAACCCGATGCTCATATTTCAATGAATTAATTCGAAAATAATGCCAAAAATCTGATTCAAGTCCGAAATAAAGACAAAAATATGAATCACCCATTCGTTGTATTTAAATTGAATGAAAGAAATCCATCACAGCACCACAACTCAAAGAAAAATGCGAAAACAATTGATTGAACAATAAAATAAGTATTTAAAGGACTCTGGCATACAGTGAAACTTCAAAAATTATACCATTTTATTAAAATGATTTCAAAACGAGAATATTTAAGTTATTTAACAGCAATTTTGTTGGGTGTCCAATCGTTTTCGTTGTAAAAGATTTTCAAAGACTCGAAAGGAAATCCTTTAATGTTTGCCACATACCCTACTTAAAGACTTCCTGTCTTCCCCAAGCTGTCTTATAGCCATGTCTCTCACTGTACCTTTAAATAGCGACAAAAGTCTGTGGAAAAAAGGCTCGCTTTAAATTGTTTCTTTGTCACATTTCATAAATAGAAAAATTTCATATGAATTATGCGAGAAATTTGCATATTATTTTGTTCACTATATGTACATACATATATACCACTCTCTTTCTATCTCTCTCACTCTCTTTCTCGCTCTTTCCTTTATCTATATTTCTTTCGCACTGTCTATTTTGATGGGTCCTTGCTGCCGCTCTATGACGATGTGTACGTACGACTTGTCCTTATTGCCAATCTATATGCATGCCCCTTTTTGCCATCATCATCTTCATCATCGTGATGATGGTCTCATGGTCTCATCGTCTCGTTGGTCTTGGACCCTGTCCCTTTTGATTCTGTTACTCAGTCGCTTTCTTTTTGTTCGCTTTCATTCTTTTTACCAACAGTTTGCCATGCGTTTTGACTTTTAGTGCTTTTTATATTTTTTGATAAAGTGTTGCCAATTTAACCGGCAGCCATTTGCAGTCGCCAACACACACATAGACGAGACGCTGAGACACAGAAACTGAGGCACCCAGCAGCAAGCAGCCTTTCAGTTTGATTGCCTCGTACCCCATTCAGTTGGGAGGGAAGGAGATGAAGAGAGAGAGAGAGAGAGAGAGAGGTTTCCCTCAGCCATTTATGGTTTTTATTTTGGTTGAATGCCTGCGAAGGGCATCCAGAAAAAACGTAGCCTAGAATACATATATTGAACGTCTAGAGCATGGCTTCTGGGGCCATGTTTATTGTATTCCCATTGGCAGACCTTTTTGCGGCTTTAAAGGGGTCGCATAATCAGCAATTGATAATGTGGCCATAGCCCATAATTGACTGCCGCTGCCGCTGCCGCTGCCGATACCGTTGCCGCCCGAACAAGTTCAAAGGAAGAAAACGGGAGTCTTTCTTTCTGCCACTTAAAGATAGACTACGAAATGCGCTTAACTCATCCAATACGAATACCAATACCAATACTAATACCGCTCTCTGTCTCTGTATCTCCAGTGTAACCTCATGGTGTGAGGTAATCTTAATTTGTGTTTTATCATTCGTGAAATTGAAAGCGGCCGAAACAAAGTGGAAACAACTTGGACAGGTGTAATTATGGCCCCATCGCAAGAGCCCAGGCAGAGCACAGAGCACAGAGCACGGGCACACTACACAGGACGCAGTTCGGTCGGGCTCTCCGTCAATATCTTCAATTAAACTTTCGCTTCAGCATAATTAATTTGGAATAGCAAGAGCAGGCCAAGGAGGAGGCCTCAGACTCAAACTCAAACTCAGGCTCAGGCTCAGAGTCGAAGGCTTGACAGGTAAATCGCTTTAAGTTCTGTGGGGAGGGGGGGTGCTGAAGGAAGCTTTAAATTTGTGGTGCTGACCTTTCACCTAATGACCTCTCCACAGATTCCTGAACCCCTGGCTCTGACTAAATCAATTTGTATGCTTTTAATTAAATTCAAATCAGCTTTGAGGTGAGTCGAAGGGGATTTAGGGCGATGGGAATGCAAGATATTTGAATATCTAGTGGGGGCAGGCGGCACAGGCATTGATGGCGTGGCACTGAGGCATGCAGACAATGCGAATGACGAGAGCTGTCAACGAAGGTGCTAGATATATAGATGGTTTTCATAGTAAAAGCAATATACATATACGTAAATATGTTAGTGCAACTTGAGCGACACTCTTAGTCTAATTATCTTATAGGTCATCTTTTGGTGGTTCTTTTGTGTACTTTATCATAACTTTCCAGATTGGCATATTCTGGATTTAATTTGCAAGCGAAAATTGAAATTTCGGAGCTAATGTCAGCCATTAAACTGATTTCGCATCGATAAATAATAAATAAAATCTCTCTTCAAATATTATTGATGCGTTTAAATCTCTTTTGCAACAGTTTTTGGCAAACAAAAACCATATTTGGTGTTGGCTCAAATGCATAATTCACATTCATACACAAAATGCCAAATTTAAGCATTAGGCATAGGCAAAGAGGCCCAAAGGCAAACGAGTATCCAACAATTTATTTACAATAAACAACTATTTGACGACTATTTTCGAGGCAAATCACTTCACTGGCTCTACAAATAGATCGTTATTGCCAATACGTACGATTAGATACGGGGCTCACTGTGAACAGAATAAACATACACACACACACACACACACACACACACACATGGCGTACATATGGTGAAAGAGAAAAGTCCTTGGACAAACATCAAACGAAACGATGATGCAAATGCTGCAACCCAATCGAAAAGTGAGAGAAAGGCCGCAGGGCTAGTGGGCAGTGGGCAGTGGCAGTGGGTGGTGGGTGGGTGGTGGGCAGTGGCAGTGGGATAGATGGTGTTAGAGGTTCTCGTATTGGGTGTTGGGTATCCCGATCCATGACGGAAATTGGAAATTTCACACTTGATGATGGTCCACAAATTGGTCAACAGCCGTCGCCAATACAAACAGAGAACAACAGGCGGCTGTCAGCCATTGGCATTAGTTGATGCTGCCACCGCCTGCTGCCTGCCACTGCCTACTGCCTGCCACTAACTGCAACAAAAAGAAAATAAAATTGATTGGTTCGTACTGGACGTGGAGATAGATGAACAATTGGCCCAGAAAAAGGTAGCCTGACATTTTGTGGTCACTGATTGTGAGACTTTAGCCATCGGCCATATACGGAATCAAATAACAGTTACGACCAGGACAGGACAGACCATGTTCATGTCCATTGTTGCTGGATTTGATTTCCCCCCTCCCCTTACCCCATTCTAAAACCACACACAAAAGTTTTTCCCCCCTCACTTTCTTTCCCTACAATTCATCTCTTTTCTCTGTTCTTTTTTGTTCCATGCGGTTGGAGTTGTCATTTTGATAGCTGCTGCGGTTTTTGGGAATCGCTTAATAGAATAATTGGTAACGGTTTGGATATCGGCAAATGGCAGGGGAAGTCACAGAGGGGGGGGGCAACAAAAACATGGAACTTTGATTGAACTATTGGAAGCACTGGTTACAATGAATGTGGTGTAGGTCGTTTTGCAGTCAATTTATACACTTACATGCACATCAATCTATACAGCCACAACATCTAAGTGGCACTTGGTATTTGGACACACACACATACACACACACACACAAATAGTGCAATTTTGAATCAATTGAAAGGCCGTTCAATATACATTATTGTGAAATTTCATTCGTTTAATTGAATTCTATTTTTTTGACATATTAGTAATAATTTTTTTGTCTTACACTTTTTCTACTTCATTTCCAGAAAATACTAATTGAATAAATGCTATGTAGTTCCTCCCATTCGTACATACATATGTATGCTTTGAGCACATATGTAATTGCCTAAAGTTATATGCCTCTTATATGCCCATAGCTTTCTTTCCCGTACCTGTACTGAAACCCTTTGCATACCGTGTCTATAGCGTTGTCTTAACGTGGCCAAAATACAATAACCACTTGACCATGCGTCTCTGTTATCTGTCTGGTTTGCTAATGTTTTCCCTTTGTAAATAAATATTTATAGGCCCTTTAAATTGCGATTTGTGGGGGTCTTTGGTCTCTGCCTACGAGTATGTGGTATGTGGGCGCAGACGTTTTCCTAATTTACTTAAAATAGAAGTGAAACACACACACACAGAACGTACGAGTACACATGCTGGGCATGCAAATTCTTTTTCAATTTTATTTCAATTCCAGTTTTAAATTCAATTTAGGCGCCCAACATAGCTCCCAGCGAAGTGGGTGAGGGTCGAGGGTCGGGGGTCGGGGGGGGAGGCTGCATGCATATGGCTGGCAACGGCTTTAACTTAATCTGATTGTAATACGATACACTTTACAGTTTCCACTGATACAAATCAGCACCCACATCATCTCCACTCCTCCCCACTCCACGCCACGCCACGCCACACTCTGCTCCATCGTTCCATCGAGACAAGACAGACAGAGCCGTAGCCGTAGCCGTAGCTGTAGCCGTAGACCCCTCCCCCCGCCCTTTCAATCCCAACCTTCTCCATCAACGCAGCTGTTGCTTCCATTGTTGTTGGTCTTTGGGTTCTCTGTGTGCGCCAAGGCACAAGGGGTAATGGGGGGGGGGACTTTCGAGGCGGAGGATTCGCGCGTACAAATCAAATAAATTATCTGAGGATTTACAGTAATAAAGTAGTAGATAAACCAAACCGAGCAGCACAGTGCACAGCGCGAAAGGGGGGATGGACTGGTGGTGGTGGTGGTGGTGGTGGTGGGGGAATGTCTTGGGGGTCTCTGGGCAAATGGAAATTCAGTTCAGGGTTCACTAAGTCCGAAATGAGTTGTTAATGGTGGAAGGAGAAGAAGGTCCTGACTGTTCTTGGGGTTTTTGTGGTGGAAGAGTGTGGGGGGATGGGAGGGTCCTCGGATGGAGCCTAACGATATTTAGTCGATACTTCCTTTATTTTCATTGATGATTCTGGGAGTATTTTCACACATAATTTCGTATATTCTTTGCTTAAATAATTATAATTACTTTCGCGATTTTCTGGAAAACATTTACTAGACAGGATTATATTTAATTCTTACAGAATGCCAATATAAAATTTTAATTATTGCTTCTATTATTCTATTTATGGTGTACAGATGATAACACAATCGTTTCGTAAGATTCCTTTTCTGAAATGATTTTGTTTTTGGACATCTTACCATTCCTTATACCGAAAACTAATAGCTTTGATCTCGATTTCGTAAAGTACATCAGATTAGTCCAGTCAGGGATAGTTTTATAGCAGTAAGTTTCATAGCAGCTAGCTTCTGTTTTCATAGCAGCAATGTTAAAGGCAGAGACCGGCAGCCACAGAGCAGCGCAGTCGGCACACAAATATGTAGTATAAAAACTTCGTGTAGCGTCGGCCCTAAGCAAACGCGGCTTCGTTTTTATCTGCTGTCTCAGCAGCAGAGAAAATGAATCGTGTGGCTTCGGCCCTTAGCTCAAAAGGCTTTATTATTCTGCTCGGCAGCGCCGCGGCAGAGAAAATGAATCGTGTTGCTTCGTGTCTCTTGTCTGCGTACCCAAACGCACTAAAAACATGTGACTGCCTGCGTGTCGATCCCTGGTTTAAGGCTTGTAAATCAGGCCATCCATTGACAAACAAGTGACGTCACGACAATTTAGCAGGGCAGCCGTTTACAAAGGTAAGTTTATTTAGCAGCAAGCTTACAGCGAAAGAACTGATTCGCTTGTGGCGTTACAGAGGCATGTTAGATTAGCATCGTAGTTCCTCTCCTTAGTTCCTGTGATCTTTGAATTCGTAAGTTAACCATTTCAAGATCTTATAGAACAGAGTTCACAAATAAGTTGATTTCCACATCGTCTCCAATATATGTATGTATGTTTTGTATACTTACTTTCCTTGGAAGTTTCTTCTCCCTTCTCTATAATGGAACTCTCATGTTCTCCTTCTGCTATTCGAATACTTACGTAGATAGCAATCACTCGAAATACCTTCCTTTTCCTATATGCTTACCATTTTGCTGTCTAAACATTCCCGAAAAACCTTATCAAGCCTTGACCATGCCCTTCCAAATCAACTCAAATGACAGCAAAAAAAAAAAGAGAAGAAGAAATCTCAGAAAGAGAACAGAATCTCATTTTCATTCCGTGCAACTTAATGACAATGACCGACAATTGTTGTTGTGCGACAATCTTGGAGTGGCAGGACTACGCCCAGGACAACCCCTCAGGACAACCCCCTTGGTTATACACTGACTGTCTGGCATCAAATGTCTTTATCTTTTGCGTGGCCGTTAACGCCGCTTAAAGTCAAATACAGCCACTCAGAGCACACAGCCGCCGAGCCACAGAAGTCGAAAGGAGAGAAAGATGGAGAGGGGGAGGGAGAGAAGAGTCAACAGACGTGTTTAGCAAACACCAACAACCAAATATATATATATACATATATATATATATGTATAGAAGAGAAGGCAGGACATGAGGTAGAGGAGAGTGTGCTGCCACACACCCACACACATACACACAGATACAGATACTGATACAAATGTAAATGCCGTAATGGAGATTGTGTTTGGGAAATAACCGCGCTGCGTCAACAGTATTTATTTTATTGACATTCGTATGCCAAGCATCCCACACCTCCGCCCTTCCTTTGCAGTCTTTCTCTGTCCCAAACAGACAATGAAAAGCTATTTTCTGTTTTTTCGGCGACACCAAAACCAACCTGACAAAGTCCTCTACACAGACAGACAGACAGACAGAGACAGCCAGAGAAACAGAGAGAAGGAGAGAGCGAGAGAGAGAGAGAGAGGTAACCAGCGAAAGAGAGTTTCGGTGGCAATCAGAAGACGGCGGCGGGGAGTCCTTTCCCTGGGAAAATGAGCGCGTAAAAGTTTATGAGCCGGCATCAGCAGCAGCAGCAGCATCATCATCATCATCCTGTGTGGCAGAGGAGCTAGCTGGCTGCCTGGATGCCTGGCAAAGAGCATCAAGTGATTTGCTATTGTTTGGCTATCAAAAAGTTTTCAACTTGCATTAGAGCACAACTTGAAAAACAGAGTCCCAGCTCCCATCGTCCGGCGTCCGGCGTCCAGCGTCCAGGATTGAGACCAGCTCCCTGGTGACCCTGACGGAAAGAGCCAAGTAAAAGATTAAAACAAAACGGAATGCTGGGCGTCCAAAACGGCGGCCAACTTGTCAAAGTCAATGCCAGCTCTTGAGTGGGGAAGATGGTCTAAATAATACAATAAGTAATGAACTCTTCCCAGGACAATTGCGTGGGTTGCAGCATGGCATAGGAAATGAATGGCATTTGTTTCCCGCACACAAAAAACAACCTCCTGGGAGATGTAGTAGGCCCTGGTTGGAGGAAAGTCCATCTTCCTGCAAGAGGAGGGAGTGCTGTCTCCAATAGCAGGGATTTCTAGATCCAAAAGGAGCGAATAGGAAATCCTGCTAAAAAGGAGCAACATTTTCTCGGCTAATCAATGCCACAACAGACAACAGACTTCACTCCTTTCCAAACAGGATTAAAATAAATGCCTTAGAAGCGGTTCAAAATGTATATATTTGCTTACTGCGGGGAATAGAGCAAAAGAAAACACAAACTTAAATGAAAAGAAATGTCTGAAATACTTGGGGAGACCCTTAATCAAAACTTGATTACTCCCAAATACCCTAAACGCTTTATTTCCATTCTCATTCCCACTCCCATTCCCAAAATATCCCACAGAGAGTCCGAATACATACATAACTTGTCCAACTAATTCAGAGAAATGCACAAAAATTTCATAAAAGAAAGGCAAAGAGGAAAGAGAGGGGAAATCTGTGAGAGAAGAAATCACAGATTATGAGACTAAGGAAATGCTGTCAAAATAATTTGTGAAGAACATCAAACTAAAAGTTATTTACGAACAACACAGGATTTTGTCGCCTGCAGGACCATATCCCATCTTCCATCTCCCATCTTCCCATCTTCCATCTCCCATCTTCCCATCAGCCATCTCCTATACCATGCTCTGTTTGTGCATCTTGTCCTCATGTATATTTCATGCAATATCCTGTTGAATATTTAAATTTGTGTACACAATTTCCGTAGCCAATGGCTTTGACAATGGAATCATTAAGCTCAAGATACTGCTCTGGAAATTCCAGGATAGACGGACAGAAGGACAGACAGCCCCGGAGCCTGCTGTCCGGAGAAGTATAGATAAGCATGCCTGACTGAACTGACTGCAGGACCTTCTTCCTGTCGGTTTTAAGACGGAATTTAAAGACATGCTCGGACATATTCCAGAGAATACTGATTGCAGTGCAGTGCATTTAATTTCATTTCATTTTTCGTCATCCTTAATTGCGGCTTCAGTAGTTCGACTGGACATAATTTATCAGGCAGTAGCAGTCAGACATGCCACACGCCGCACGCCGCTCGCCGCATGCCGCAACAAATTGACAATTAAATAGAGAGAGAAAAATGTGTGTGAGGATGGAGTCGAAAAACTTGATTAAAATTTACCAAGGAAACGGGGTACCGGAGCCTGGGATGGGTCACAGGCCATGTCACGTGCGCCAAAGGCAGCTGTTGCACACTGTGGTCATCCCAGCTACTGCTCCCGCCCCTCTGCTGCTCCTGCTCCTGCTGCTGCTCCTGCTCCCGCCCCTGCTTCCTGCCTCTGTCCGACTCCATCCAGGAGTGAGAGACAGCCAATATATGGCAGTCCAGACACACAGTAGAGCGTTGCCGCGTACGTGACCAACTGCAAAGCTGTCAAAAGTTGTGAAAATTAAAAAATAAACTCAAACAAATATGCGCCAAGGAGAGGCACGAAGAAGCAAGGCTCTCCCGCTGTGCAACAGCAGCCACAGCCAAAAGGAATGTCTCTGTTACGGAGCTTAAAGTCGGAAAATATTGAATCTATTAACCAGAAAATAGTGAAGGAAATGTCTACAGAAGTTCCACATGAAAATGCCCTCTATTCATTTCAAGATGAATAGCAAATTATACACATGGGAGGAGGAAGGGAACGTACAATTGCTGTCACTACTGCATCCTACAGGACGAAGGATGGAGAACCGTCATCCGCTTTGCTCCTTAAATTGTATGGTGCTGACATTTCAGATGACCGCAATGTTCTCATAAAAACTGCAATGATGTCAATGCTCTCGTCCCGTACACAACGGCAGCCCAAAAAACATCCAACAGCAAAGTTTCAGCGCAGCAGCCACATCAATGAGTGTCGTGTTCCCCACACAATGCCACACATTTTTAGAAATGCCAAAAACAGAGCCCCCGCACCTCACCGCACCGCACTGCACCGCACCGCACCGCACAGTGCCACTCACATCAAACACTCAAAGTCACTCGTCGAGCGTACCGAACCGAACCCAAACGAACCGTCAGTGTCATACGGCCATCAAAGTCCGTTCGCGAAACAATGTACGTTGTAATTTTTATGCAACAAACACAAATTTCTCTGGGGTGCACTATGGAAAACTGACAGATGACGGAGTCCCCCTACCACCACCAACCCCCTCCCCACATTGCACACATAAGCCAGAAAAAAAACGGGGGAAAATATATAGAAAACAAGAGGCGAACGATGGTATGTAAATCTCTTTCCATACAAGAGTCTGTATTAAATAGAACGATTTTAAGCAGCAATTTGCGGAAGAAAAACTGTTTATTGGGGGGGTACACAAAAAACAAACAAAAAACAAAAAATATATATGTACATATGTATGTATACATATATATATAGTATAGAAAGAGAATGCACCCAAAGACTAACTTTGAAAAGTTAAACTCAAACTCGAACTGGGGAGCTGGCACTGTCACTGGCACTGGAGGGCACAAAAGTTTCGATTTTGTAATGATTTTCGTAGTTGATAAACTTTCACAACTTTGTATAGATCCTGCAACTGAATAAAGGACACAAATTTACAGCCAAAATGATGGATAAGTTGATGGGGCAGAAATCGCTTAAATTGTGATGAATCGATGGGGTAGAAAAATATAACACAAGCTAAGAGAGTTCTAAGGAGAGATTTTTTGAGAGAAACGGATAGATTTTCTTCTATAAACCGAGATTTAATTAAAACACTTTTGCCAAAAAGAAACGTTCTTCCAACCTGTCGCATCGTTATCAGTCTACGATGTTCTTGTATCCCTGTATCCCTGGATATTGCCTCAGAACGGACACCTGCACCGAACGTATACCCAAAAGAAACTTCAACGCAGCAAAAGAATCCCATCCACGCAGCCGAATATCCTGCCAACTTTAATCTGCTGCCCCATGCCACATCCTCCTCAGACGCCATTGAAGGCTAACCAAAGTGTTGCACTTACTACATTTAAATGAAATTAAACATATTTCCTGCAGCGACAAAGCCAGAGACAGAACCCCCAGACGAACAGACCGCCGCAAAGACAGACAGGCGGACAGGCAGGGCAGACAGAGGGACGGACAAAAGCGGGCACAGAATTAATTTGTTGAATGCGTTCTCAAACGGCACCCCAGCCAAGGGGAAAGGAAGGGAAAGGATTTTGCTCGTCGCGTATTTGTAAGATGAAAGTTTTGCGCTTGAAGCTTATCTTAAGTGTGCGCCACGCTTTGCCACTCAACTATTTATACCCTGTAATAGGAGTTCAAGTGCCAGGGTATACCAATGTAGGATGCATTTTTCACCTAATCCAAAACGTTTTATCTGTATGAACGATGTTTCATGAGGGCAGTTAGAGGTTTAAAAACTCCTGATTCTAGAAATGTAGATAGCGTTCCATCAACTAAATTTGTTTTTACTTATTCTAAGATAGGGCATCCTTTTAAAGGGCATCCTTATAGTCGTAATCTTGACTCTGCGGCTCCCCTGCTGTGGCCTAGGCCAAAAGGATGAGAGATGAAATGAGAGACTGAAGCTGTAGGCAAAACTTTACCGACAAATGTGGTTTCCTGTTCTATTTGTCTCCCTTTCGCTCTCCCTATCTCTATTTGCCTCTCTCTCTCTCTTTTCGTCGTTTGCCCTCTCTTTCGCACACTGTATGTGGCTGTAAGTGGCGTCTGAATCTTCGTCTCGCCGTGGCATAATTTTCGCGCTTTTGTGCGCATAATTTAAATGACTTTTGAAAAGTTTCCTCAAGTGGGCGCAAAGCAGGCATTTCAGATAAGAGTGCAAGGTGTCTGGTTGCCCCCACCCCTCACCTCCCACCTCACCCATCTCCTCTGTAAGCCATAATTATGATAATGTTAGTGCGCCCAAGTGGTTTTCCCCTTCAGATGTGAGAAGAGAAACTTTTGGCTTGAACAAAATAAAATATTACGTATACGCATGCCGTACGAGAGTGAAACGTTTTGTCATTCTGGTTGTTGCTGGTGGCAAGAGGCAGGAGGCAGCAGGCAGGAGGAGTTACGAGAGGGGCAGATGCTATGTGTGCGTGTCGAGGTTAATTGCTGAACGTCAACGTTCAGCCTCTGCTGAAATCTATGCAAATAACATTAAATTATTAAACATTTTTCTTGCCACGGGCAGACGGGCAGCCAGCCAGCCAGCCCCCAGCGAAAGTGTTTAGCATATTTTGTGTTAAATTTGTTTGCGTGACTCAAACAATTAGCAGACGCACATCGAGGTTTTCGGCGGCGGTCTGCTGCCACTTCACTGAGAGAAATGTCTGGGTGAAATGTCGTTTTTTTAAGAGGGAGATTAAAAGGGGAAAAGTCTGCATACCAAATTAAAAAGCATAAAGTCATGAAAATGTGTCCTTTTCAGTGAACAAAGATCCTACCTTTTGCTTCCACAAATACTTAAAAAGGATCTGCAATGAAGAACCCACCATAAGAGTACCATTAAGCCGCAAAAATATTGAGAACTAAATTTCTTTGAGAGCAAAACCATACCACATCTTTGCCATTGGAATAATCGATTTCCAAATATATATTCGTATCCTTTGATTTCGTCCAGTGTACATGTGTGGCTAACGCTTCGGTGTATTTGTTTTTGCTATTGCTGTAAATAAACGCGCTCATTAACGTGCTTTATATTTCGGCTTTTGGCCAAAATGGCGAGGATTGCTATTGCCCTCGTCCTCGACGAGCGACCGAGCGACCGAGCGACCAACCGCCGAATGTCAAACCCCGAAAAACAGGAAAATTTGCATAAATGCAAAGCCAAATGCCAAATGCCGCAACCGAATGCCAAAAACCAAAAGCCCAAACCCGGGCATTTTTCCGTCTAATTGAGAGGCCAGGATTAAATGCAAATGATTAAATGAAACAACTGTAATTTATGTTCATTTACTCCCTCCCTTACCCATACCCTGCCCCTCTCCCTTTTGTTGTGCTTTGTTTTTGTTGTCGCTGTGGTATCAATCAACCCAAAGTTTTATTGTTTAATTATTATCGCATAATCATATATGTAACTGCTTATAAACAAACATTAGTTTATCAATCTTATATGTAATTTGGTTTAATTTTAGGGTATTTTCATTCGAGTTGCCTTTTATTTTACAATAGTTTAGCGTTCGTTTACTTTAGGGGGAACTGAAAACTCAAGGAATACTCGTATATAACATTTTGTTGTTGTTTTCTTTTTGAGGAACTGGTCCGCTTTCTTTTGTGGGAGAAATGTCCTCAAAATGAACTAGAAGTTTAAATTAAAGTCAAATAACATTTTTCGGAATTAAATCTTAAAATTGTAAATTTTTGAAATTTTGCAAATCCATTTCCCCCCAAATAGATGGTTTGTTTTTTCCACTTTCATACTTACATATTTTACACTATGCTTCATAGGAAAACACATCCGTACTTATTTCTTTCTCTCTTTTTCTTTGCAATCAAAAAAAAAAGCTTAAACATACATTATTCGAATACTATTTCGGGTTCGAATTCGGCTTTGATCTACTCTTTCGAATACAGGCAACAAACAATTAAATTACTCTGTATAGGCGTACATATACATACATATATACTATAATCTTTATAGGTATGTTTTTTTGTATTCATAATTATTGTTTTATTTTCAATGTATGTATAAATTAATTAAATTAAGTATTTACGATTAATTTTCTATTTTTAGAACTTGTTTTTCTCTTCTTCATTTTTTTTTTTGGTTTTTTTCTTGCTAATTTCTGTTGAATTATTCACTGCCTGATATATTATTCAAGGGCTTTTTATTATATTTACACACAACTGAAAAAAATGGGTCAAAAATGTATATACATCTATTATTCGGACATGTATCCTATAAATATCAAAATTAGGTGTTATTTACAAATAAAACAATCGAAAAAAGTGAAATATTAATTAGCAAAAATAGCCACAGAAAAAGGCGAAAATTGTGGTTGAATAAAACATTGGAATGAGCTTTGAATGAGATTGGAATTGGGGAATGAGGTGGAAAATAATGGCAATTCTCTGCAAATATTGAAATATTTATAACAGTTGCAAAGTCTACGAGTCCCCGGTGGAGCCGTGCTGCTGCTGCTGCTGCTGACGGCTGAGAGATTGTGCCGTGTATCCTTGGCCTGCAATCTTTTGTAGCCTGCATTTATAATACTTAATTAGCTGCATTGTTCGAGTTAACTGCACAAGTGACCTTATTTTTCATTTGCCCTGCTCTGCACTTTACCCTTTTCTCGATAAAAGGCCAAAGGGGGGGAAAATTAAATAAAATACATTAATTTCGTTATTGTTGTGAACCGTCAACAACACATACACACACACACAATGTTGATTATCAATATTTTCAACACTGAATGCGCTTTTCCTCCTTTTCGGCATTAACTTTGTTAATAAAACGAAGGGAAAGAGTTTTTCGTGTCCTGCTGTATGTGGAGAAAGCCAATTTTCCATGCGGTTTTCCCCATCGTTCATTATGTTTATGTCAATGCAAACTTGATGCAACACGCGTTGAATTATTAAAATCGTGCAACGGCAAGGCACGGCACGGCAAGGCAAGGCAAGGCAAGGCAAGAGGCAGCAGCAACAGCATTGCATAAATACAGTAAATTGGCAGGCCTATAACCTGGCCCACACCCCTGACCGTTGCTCCCCACAGAACCATCTGACCCGCCCCTCCATCCGTTTTCCGTGCATGAACCTATATGCAAATGTGCCATATATCTTCTGGCCTTAATGTCATTTTTCTTTGCCGTCGATAGCGCTTCTGTCTGTCTGTCTGTCTGTCTGTCTGTCTGTCTGTCTGCCTGACTTCCTCTCTCTCACTCTTTCACTCACTTGGCCATGGCTCACTCACTCACTCACTCACTCCTTGGGCACTCCGTGGCATGAGTTATGGCCAATAAATTGGACATGTTAACTGTGTGTCACTGTGCGGGGCCAGGAGACCGCAGGCCATGCAATTTTATGCTGAAATTAATTGCAAGTATTTCGCACAGATGAAGCGCAGAGGGAGAGAGCGGGAGAGAGAGAGAGAAACAAGAAGTGAGTAGCGGGGAAATGGAGAAAGAAAACAAGGGGGAAAAGGACTGTCGGGAGACAGACAGGAGACACATGGCAGCGGGTCGTATGAGTAATAATATAATTAGCATGCACATTTATTAAAAAATGATGAAAGTGCACAAAAGCAGGCGACGAACGTTGACGTGCGATGGCCGATGGGGCGATGACGCTGACGAGGCCGAAACCAGGAAACCCAGAAGCCAGGAAAGGCAGGAAACGAAATCACGATGCAATGCAAATTATTATTGCAAATTTTAACCATAGAACAGGAGATCCGAGGTGCAGGCCAGACAGCCAGGCAGCCAGACAACAAGGATGCATGCAAGCGAATCACAGAAGGGAGATCGTAAAAATTAATGACATTTTCAAGGCGTTTTAATGCCCACCGACCGACCGAACACAACATTTTAACATCGGTAACAACATTTTAATCCCTTCCTCTTGCACCATGACCACCATTGGACCGTTTCATGGGGACAGGACATACATACACACATACATAAACACATATTGTGTTTGCCTCCGATGGGCGGTGGCCTCCTGAACTGGAGGCGTGTCCGGTGCGCGACTCTTTTTCTTTCATTAAATAAATTGGATTTTTTTCAGCGCTTTATTCGAGAAGGGGTTGAAAAGTTGCGACACGAATTTCCAGCAGAGTTTTTTTCGGAAAAGCAAGAAAAGCAGGAAAAGCCATTTGGATTAGATGCTGGAATGTTTCGGGGGATACGGAGGAATTGGCAGCACAAAAATGCGATTACATTTTGGAGATTCATGGTAGAGTTTTGGTTTTGACCTTTTCAAGTGAAGTAAAAGCAGAGAAAACTTTGAAAATATAGCAGAAAATTGCTGGAGAAAAATTGATACCTTAATTGGGATTTAAAAGTGATTTGAGAAATTAAAAGCAGAACCACATAAATAAAGAAATGTGATAAAAATTAGAGCAAAAATCTATCAAAATGCATTTAACAGAGAAATATTTGCCAAAAAAATATATAGCACACAAATTTGATAAACAAGAGCACTTTATAAAACTATTCATGTGAGAGTTGTAGAAATTTCAGATATGTTTTATTAAAACAAAAAAAACGAAAACTACAACGAAAACCAGACTCTTATTCGTCTGGCTGATATGAAAAGTTGTACAGAGTTTGGTTTGCGTGTTTTTGTGTTTGTTCTGTCTCTGATATGTGTGTATAGGTGTGTGTGTGTGTGTGTTGCCAAAAGGAAACAAACAATATAGAAACTCTCAATTAAAAGCAACAAATTCCTTTTGGAAATTGGCCAAATGAAACCAGATGTGTTTTGGTTTTGGCCAAAAATGCATTTTTAATAAACATAATTCTACTCTGAGAGCAGAGCTGTTTTTGCTTTTGATACCAGACTTAAGCCCTGAAATCCAGACAGAAAAAATACAGAGACTTTTGCTCAACACTTTGATACTAAATGTTTATGATGTCTATGTTTAATTCTGCTTTTTCTGATTTTTAGTTGCCATTGTTCAGTTTTCCGTTTATATATTTGTATTATACAAGTAGATTTTCATCTCAGTTTTTTTTTTGCTTTTTTTTTGGGATATCTAAAGCTTTAGAATCATCCCCTGCCATTCTTAAGTATTGTACATACAATGAGCATTTTATTGTTTTTGCAAAAAAATTTCATACGATTTTCTTTACTTTTGGTTTTTGTTTTCTTCGTTTTTTGTTTTGTTTTTTTTTTTTGCTTTTTGATTATTTTACAAATTCTCATAGCTTTGAAGTGAGCCAAGTTTTTTGAAGCATTATTCCTTATTGGTATTTTCCATTTTGATATACTTTCCAGCTATGAAATATGTTTATAGACCTAGGCTAAACCCCTTCCTTCTCCCCCACAGATAGATCGATAGACCATAGACCCCAAACCCCTTTGGCTGCATTTTGTAAATGCTTATTGAGTAACTGAAAGGATTTATTGATTTCAGAGCTGAATTGCCATGACTGTGATGACTGTGCCCAACGTTGTTAGCCAGCAGCTTTGAGGAGGCATCAGTCCAGCTGGTGGTGGTTGGGAAGGTGGGGGGGGAGGGTTAATAACATCATCATTTTGAAGGAGGATGAAAGAGCAAAGAGCCACTGGGCAAAGAGCTACTTACCCACTGATGATGAATACTCATTCGGTGGTCGCTCCGTGTAGAACATGCTCTTGCCTATCGCCAGGGAGCCCTTGGAGCTGCCCCCCAATGCGGAGAGACTGTTGCCCGATGCACCGCCGCCTGGCAGGGCCGAGGTCTGCATGGAGGTCGATGATGATGACGAGGCCGCCGAGGCACTGCCACCCGACCCCGATGAGGAGGAGGCAGAGCCAGGATATAAATCGTTCTTCATGGCGTATCCAACATCCGTTTGTAGGGATTTCGTTGTATCGTTGCGTGATGAGGGTATGATATTGTCTGTATATAATGAAGAGAATTATACACTAAATGTATGTGTATTGTATATACATATAAACCTTGTACCCCGCATTGAGTGTGTGCTACTATTTGTGGGTCACTATCGTCGAATATCTTTTGCGGTCTCTTGAACAAAACTTAACCCTAACCTGACATGGTTTTCAAGTTAAATTGCGTGGAAATCTTTTGGCTGCGATACAAATAAAAAAACAAAAAAAAACCACAAAAAAAACCAAAAAAGAGCACACACACACACACGAGGCCACAAACAATGGCATCCTTTGTTGTCCTGACTCCGGGATTAGGTTCCGTTGCATTGCTCTCGCGCTTTGCTCTGCTCTGCGCGGCTCTCTGCCCGCCAGTCACTTTAAATAAAATATGTTTGGTCTTTTGCTCTGCCCCCGGCTTCGGCTTCGGCTTCAGCATCCAACATCCAGCTCTGGTTCCAGCTTCAGCTCTAGCGTCTGCGGCAGTGTTTCAAATGTGTTTCCAACCTAATGCCCCCGAAAATCCTTTCGCCCGCCCCCCTCCCCCAGCTTAATCCCCAGCATATTGCTTTGCCAGAGAATGGAGTCGGAGTCTTAGCTGTGCCATGGACTCACAGAGGCGGGAGCAGCAGTAGCAGCAGCAGCGACACGGACTCCGGAATCCGGAGGACAGGAGACTTGAAAGTGTGTGTACTTTTCTGCTCGACTTGAATTTCAACAAGAGTGGGGATGGGGACGGGGGCAGGGACTGGGACTGGGCGAGTGAGGCCCCCACCGTCGCTGAAATAGTCAAAAGTGCTTTACTTTATCTCTTTTGTGGGCGTGTCCCGACCCCCCGCCCAGTCCCCAGTTCACAGTCGCAGTCCCCAGCTCCTGCTTGTGGATCTGTCTGGCTTAGCTGCTACTTTCGCAGTTTTGTTTGTGGCTCGCCGTATCCTGTATCCTGTATCCTTCCCTTTACGTTTCTATCTGTGTATCTCTATGTGTTTGTGTGTGTATGTGTGTGGTCTGGTGTGACTTTCACGCTCAACACTGAATGTGTTAAGCACAAATACGAAGAAGCACATTCCCCACAACATAGGGGATGGGAACGGATCCCTCTGGTTTCCCCCTGCCCGATCTCGACAGATACTATACTTACTCTCCCTGGACTCGACGGTGGTGTGGGTCACCTGCTTGGATGGTGTGGATGGCAAAGGTATTTCTGCAAATGGAATTGAATAACATTGCATAATTAATAATTAGAGTCGTGCCTTTTCTACACAAAAATGCAGCAGCAAAAAATGCTTAGAGCAAATGGTTTTTCATTACACGTTGGGGGAAAACTATATGTGTGTGTGTGTGTGTGTGTGTGTGTCGGTGGTTGCTTGTGGCTGGTTTTCTGTGTCAAGAGCCGGAGGTAGAGCAGTGGTGGGGGGGGTGTTTTCTAGTGGTAAGGTCAACCACACTAAGGCTCGGCTCGCTGAGAGTTTCAACTGAACTCGATGTTGGCTCAAAGTTTTTATAAATGCAATGGAAACTGCTGCCTACTTTTGAGGGTCAGCCATATCGGGAGAGTTGACTAAAGCATACTTATGTGGGATTGCTCTGCGTGCTCCGGTTTTCGAAAATCGTTGGAATCTTACGATTTAAGGCCAGTTGCTAATGACCTTCCGATTGTGCTAAAATATTTCAGTTTCCGCAAGAATATCAGCTTTTAATCAAAAGAAATATCGTAAAAGAATTTGAAAATCAAACAAAATCGATAACAAAATGTTGCGAAAACCAGAGCATGGCTTTATCACTTAATATATACCTAAAGTTTGCGATATGAAGGTATTTCTTTTCTTTGGATGAATGAATTTTAAGGTAAACTAAAAAGAAAAACATAGAGGTCTGCTTTTGAGGGTTTCTTATGAAAGGAATTCGGAAAATGTATACCAGACTTGAAAAAAAATTACCTGAGTTGAATATTTACTCATAATTTAACAAATTTTAAGTCATAGAAATTTTAAATATATTTACACATATTTACTTCACAAATCAAAATAAATATATATTTTTCATTAAAAAAATACACCTATTTCATGTTCAACAATAAAATGTATTTCTTATTCAAAAAAATATATAATATATACTATAATGAAATATAATAAGAATTCAAAGTAAAATGTATTCTTTTACAATTTGACAATAATAAAAAAATATTTAATTTAAATACATTTTTTAGTATTTAAAATATTTATATTTCATATTTAAAAACAATTTTATTTCATATTCAAATTAAATATTTTCGCTTGTGGATTTATGTTATATTTAGATAAAATATGGAATGCATTAAACAGAAGTTTTAATACATTTATATTTAAAACAAATTGAATTCTATTTCATTTGTATTTAATTTAATTATGGGTGTGTTTTTTCTTTCAGCAATGCCATTTTTTCTCTGAGTGTATTGTGAGTGCATCTTTCGGTGTAGCACAAAAAATGAATTAGCCTCAATACAGTGAGTGCTCTCTTTGAGTGAAAGTGTTGCTTAATTTTAAGGGAAAGCCATTCGGTCAGCAAAAGTACAACTTTAAGCTTTCAAATTTCAAAGATAACATTAAAATGGAGGATAAAATTGAATAAAATTAAACCTAAACTATATACAAAGATACCCCATGATATAATAACATCAAAGCCAAGTTCAGCTTGTGCTTCGATAACCTTTTCCCCCCACATCTTTGAAGCATTTACCAAAGCACAAACTTGTAAACAGTAAAAGCAGAAGGAAAAACCCCCGAAAACATGAAACTGCATAAAAAATAAATATAGTATAAATGCAGCTATCCACCGCTCCTTCCCGCCCACATGAGTACGGCAGCAGCAGCGGCAGCAGCAGAGGCAGCAGCAGCAGCAGCTCCTTGGGCGATACAAAGTCAAACAATTCCGAAATTCACCTTTATTTTCCGTTTACGTTTATGGTGAATGTGTCTCCGTGTTGTTGTGGGCCATGTTACCGAGCAATAAGCTTCATGGGGAGGGAGGGCGGACGAGAGAATGATGATAGGTGCAAGAAAGGCAGGAGGGAGTAGGTGGAGTATGGGGAAGTGGTGGAGTCAAGGACAGAGGGGCATATAGGGCCAGACACCAGCCACCGCTCGTTTAGTTTTACGCTCCAGAGGACAGCATAGAGAGAGAGAGTGAGAGAGGTAGAGAGAGAGAGAGAGAGAGATAGAGAGAGAGGGGGTGAAAGGCAGAGGGATATATGTGGGATATTCCGGGTCTATAGGTAAAAGCTTTTGGCAAAATTGTGCCACAAAGGGCGCACGATATTGCATTGCTCTGTGGGTGAGTGTTGCTCTCTCTCTAGCTATCTCTACCTGTGAGTGTATCTGTATCTGTGCCTGTGCCTGTGGGTGTGTGTTTGCTGTAACTAGTGCACTTAAGCTACCAATACAGATGCACTTACCGTAAACACGTATGGAGCCTTCCGTTTCCCCCAGTGAGTTCTTCGAGATGCATCGATAGTTGCCAAAGTCACCATATTGTAGGTTCCTTATCGTCAGTTTCATGTGGGCGCTGCAAAAAGGTCCAAAAACACACACATAGAACATAGAATAGAACCGAACCGAACCGAACAGAACAAAACAGAACAGAGTGAAACGGATACGTTGGCCATAAGGTTAGGGACCCCTTCCCCCACATTGCCCCTCTTTGACTTTTGCCAGATCTTTTGAGTGGTGCAGCAAGCGGTGTGTGGCTGCACCTGCTGACCGACCCCCAAAGAGGGCAAGTGCAAATGCCTGATAAATATTTAACCACACAATCTAAGATGTTTTATTTATATTAGAGGTACACAGTGCTGTTTTCACTTACCGATAAGAGTTCTCCGTGTAGTCGGTTTTATACTTCTTGCTGGGCAATACCATAACCGAATTGTATACCCAATAGATGATGGCCCTGTTGGCGATATAGAACAATTTGGTTCGGTTCATTTAGGTTCGATTAAAAGGCAAAAATTCACTTTACATATGGTAGAGAAACGGAAGAGAAAGGAAAAGAAAAGAAAAAACTAATCAAATTCTCAAATGAAAGTAAATATTTTAACAAAATCAAAAGAGAAATCGAATGAGCAAAACTCAATAGAGACACAGACACCCACAACGAACACACACACACACACACGAATACACAACAAACTGCAATCAGGTGCAATGTAAAATCAATTGGGAACGGAAAGAAGGAAAAGGTTTCATAGATCGAAGAATTAACTACTCTAAAATAAATTTCAAATTAAGTTTTTATATTTTTATTTGAGTTTTCGGTGAAATATTTGTAAAATCATAAAAGATACAAAGAAACAGATTACATTTGGATGGAATTTACATAAACGGGAGGAAGAAGGGGCTTTCAATAAATAAATAAATATTAATAGGCTTTAAATAAATAGAAAATAAATACGAGATAGCATATATGTATAGCGTCTTTGATTATTAAGATCAAGATTACAAATTTCCCCTTGTGGCAATCAAGTTTCTGCAACAAACAAATATACTTCAAAAAGGAGAGTATACCAAAACGAAAACACACAAAATAAACCTGGAAAATCTAGAGAATGAGAGAGAGAGATGCAGTTACACATTTCCAAACTACATTTAACAGGAAAAAATACAGGAAGAAATAAAAGAAACAAAAAATCGTCAAAGAAAATCGAAATGCAAAAGTAATACGAAAACCAAAGCGAGAGAGAGAGAGAGAGATGGAAAAAACTCACTTGGGATGCGCCTCCGTGTGGCAATCGATGGTTACATCTGTGCCGGATGGGGCGCCAACAAGTTGATTCGGCACCCAAATCATAGGCGAAACTGCAGATACAGATACAGATACAAATAGAAATAGAGAGTCTGTGTGAGAGAGCGGAGCTGATATGGAAAAGTTGGGGGCGAAATGTAAATGGCAGCAGGTGAGTGAGGAGAGGGAAGGGGAGGGTGGGTTAGATGATTGGGTGTGCCACAGGATACAGGTGTCGTTGCTAAAGCACATGCCACACGCATAAGCAGCAGCATTACGCCTGTTCCAATGTTTGTCTCCATCGTTCTTTTCAGTCAGTCCGTCCCTCTGTCTCTCTGCAGGTCGTCTGTCTGCGTGTCTGTCGGTCCATCTGTCTGCCAGATTAAAATGAAAGTGCAATGACAAAGCTGAAAAACTGAGTCGAGAAGGAGGAAACGCAACGTGGTTAAACACACAGAAGCACAGTCGCATTCGCACTCGCACTCGTTCTCCGCTCAAGTAGAGCAATATACAATATGGCTAAGACAACACGTCAGCAGAATTGAGCGATGGAGAGAGCGAGGAGTGGGGGTAAAAAAAGGAACAAGAAAAAAAATGAAGTTTCCCAGGAAGTACGTGCTGTGGACGGGTTTGTCACTGAAAATTTGTATTGGATGAATGGATGCAAGGGGATAGAGGGAATAGAGGGAGGTTTCCTGAGTGGTAAATGGATTTTTGTCTTATTCGGAGAATGCTCTTTCCTTAAACTTCATACATACATATGTATCTACAGATCTTTAGATACATCTTTAATGGAGATTCGTTTCGAGAAATTAATGCAAATCTATGACTGATATTTTCACATGTATCAAAGGTTCTTTAATGACTTCAAATACTTCCAGAAAGGTCAAAAATATCCTTGCGACTTTAAAGCCACTTTAATCGGATTTTTTTCACCTTCCAACAAAGGGGCTTAGACAAAGATTTTCTCATTCAATCGGCCTCGTGTCAAAACCATTCCCTCTGAGCTCTGGTAACCCTCTGTATTGTTCCCCTTCTGTTCGGTTATCTCCATCCGTTAGCTATCATCTCAATATATCAGGCATCGGGCATTTCATCTTACTTAATACTTTTTACTTTTCGACCTTTTTTCTTTTCTCAACCACCAACATCCGCCCGCTGGAAACAACCTCAATGAAACTATATATTAGGTTGCTCATTTTCAAAGAACCGAAGTCTCCAATTGCTGCGACTGAAACCGAAGACCAGAATTCCCCGTTTAACCACTGAGAGGTACTGTAGTCCACCCGCCACCCCCCGCCTGCCTGGGCTGAAACTGTTCTGTGCTCTTTCCAAACGAGATTGTTGGAAATTTTAAACGCTCCTAACAATACGCCTACCTGCAATACGACGACGACAGCGACTCTCCGTCTGCCAACCGAAAGCGGAGGGGGTGGGGGGTGTGTGCTCACGCACAAAACCGTTCATAATAAAATAGAGAGAAAAAAGCACACTCTCCCACACACACACACACACACACACACATAGAGAGACAGAAAAACGCCGTGAAAGTCATACGTGCAACGCCGGCAAGTGACTTTATTGCAGGTACGTGACGTGAATTATTGTCAGTGCAGAAGCAGGCGTAGTAGGAGTAGCAGCAGGAGCAGGAGCAGGAGCACACCGGCTGAAACTCGTTAGGATTAACAAGCGTTTACTGGCGCACGGCGTGCAATGGCAGCAGCAGCAGCAGCAGTAGCAGCAGCGTAACTTTTACGCCCATCACAGGTCTGCCAGATACATATATCTGCTGTATATACATATGTATATATAGAGAATATAGGTATATATCAGCTGCATTAGATGGCGGCAGCTTAGCTGCTGCGTTTGTCACTCATTGCGCGGAGCAACGGAGCAACGAGCGTGCAGTTAAATTGATGAGCACCCAGGTACAACAGCAGACGATGCCTTGCCTGCTGGCTGCCTGCCTGGATGGATGGATGAGATGGGATGGGATGTGGATCCAGGATGGATGGATGGATGCGATGGGATGGGATGGGATGATGGTATAGCTAGAAGGATAGGTAGGAATGGGATGCCTGGCCTGAATGAATGGCCGCGTACACTCCGGTAAGTGCGCGCGCGTGTTTCCACTAAACTGACAAAAGGCAGCGGCAAACTGCGGACTAATATAATATACGACGAGTCAGTCGTACCCCCACACCCCTCCCATTCGAGTGCGGATAGTTTTGTCTTTGAGAATACTTACACTCCACATCCAGGATAATGCGCTTGGACACCGATGGCGGTACACCATTTGTGGCAATGCAGAGATAGGCCCCCATCTCATTGCGACTCACTTTGGTCAGCGGCAGGATGTCGCCATCATATACGAGCACTATAGACAGACAGAATAGACGATTTCAAATAAGAGAATATGTTTCATATACCGACAGATGGTAGAGGGAAAATCAGTTATTTCAGAGTAAGATTTAGAAAAGTATACTTTAAGAATTCAAGATTAAAGCTTGCCTTCTAGAAATCGTCCATAATTTTACCATAAACACACCTCAATCTTTTATGAAACCTCACCTTTACCTTTTTTCTTCTTTTCGACGGCTATTTCCTCCCCATCCTCGCGACGCCATATGATTTTGGGCGTTGGAAAACCATCGGCACGACATGTCATGTTGATATTTTGATTCTCACGCACTGCCACCGAAGAGGGTGTGCTCTCAATGTCCAGTATATTAGGTGGCACTGCAAAAAACAAAGACACAAATACACAGAGTGCAAATTTAAATGGGAGCCTTAGAATGGAAAGCGGGGGGAGGGCAGTCACTACTTACCCACCACCTGTAGATAGCCCACTTGGCTTATCATTGGATTCGTGTTGACTTGGCACATGTAGTAGCCGCGATCATCTTGATGGGCCTGATTCACGTGCAACAGCCACGTGTTGTCCGTGTAGGTGATGCTGTAGCGTGGTATACGCGATATTACATGCCGATGGATTGTCAATATCATTTGCCTGTCGATGTGTATCCAAGCCACCTACAAGAACGAATCAAATCCATAATCGATTTTGGTCAATTTCCCCCCCAACTAATGTCATGAGCACACACACACACTGGCTCTGCTCCTTCTTCAACAAAGATCTTAGGAGTGAGTGTCCGAGGCCGAGGACGAGGCCGAGGCTGTCATTATAAATGAACGTCATGTCGTGTGACGCTGGGACCGAGCCAGGGATAAAGCCAACTTGACAGCTGTTTCCGCATTTTTAATACACTTTTCTTTCAGCTTTTTCTTGGTCTTGCTCGCCACTTTCCTTGGGCTTTCTTTCACACACACACACACACACACACACACACACACACACACACACACACACACACTCCAAAGAGTGAGAGAGAAAGGGATTCCTTGAGCTGCAAGGATTTTTCCCCAGCTGCAAACTTTTCAAATTTACTCTCTCTTTCTTCGTCTCCAGCCATCAGTGACAGGAATGAGTTTCTCATTTCTCTCGCTCTCTGTGCCCTCGCATGTCCTGGCCAATGTTGACAAAAGTCCAATAAGAGCCAAGCTGCAGAAAGGACCCCGGGTCCTGGGGACAGTGTTTTATATGAAGTTGATATGGCGAGTAAATATTTGTGATTTGTTATGAGCTCTCGCTGTGCCAGCAGCAGAAGCAGCATCAGCAGCAGCAGCAGCAGCAGCAGCTGAGGGAGATAAATGATAAGTGATTTTCTAGTCATTTTCCTCGTGGTTCGAGAGGCCAGAAGAAAGTAGAATGAAGATGAATTCAAAGTCAAAGGCCTGACTGAAGTGTATCTTTAGCTTATATGGATCACATTCCAATCTCACAGATTGTTGCCTTGGGGCAAACAAATAACAGTCAGACTTGCATCGAAAGTAGATGTGAAATTGCGTTTGAAATGTATGTTCCAATGCAAGCAACTATAGTTATTAATTAACCTTAAAATGGCATCTGTGATTTACCATCCAGTCTGACTGTAATTTGCTATTGTATCTGGCTGTAAGCTCCCATCAAATATGTGTCTAAACTCTCATCATAAATGAGTGTTAACTTCCATCAAATGTAAGCGAGTGTAAAATGTCCTTTGAATTTAAGATATGACTAATATTTTCCCCAAGAGAGGCCCCCCTTTGGGCCTGTGACGCCTGTCATCTCCAGTTGTCCTGCTCAGAGACTGCCCCACTGTCTGCTCTGGCATTCGCCACCGTTTCGGTCTCTGTGCCATTTATGAAATTGATTTCTGACAGTGTCCATCGTTGGCTCAAAGACTTCTTCAACCATTTTACGCACGATTTAAGGCAACTTCTCCACGGTCCATATCCACCGTCTGTACACTCACCTTATAGCCACCCAAATGCTCGACGACACAGGGCAGATTGGCATCACGGCCCACGGCCACGGTGACGTTTGGTATCGGCTGTGCGAAACGTGGCTCATCCATCATGACTGCGAATGAAGAGAGTAGAAGAGAAGCCACAGGCCGGAAAAGTCTGTTAGTTAATCAGTGTAAAAGATAGAGAGAGAGAGAGAGAGAGAGACAGAGAACTGGCAAAAACATGATCCCAGTCCCATTAAAAGGCTGCATTCATGGGCTAGGACGAAGCTTAGATGAGCTATGAGATTGTTTTAAAAGTTCTTGTGGATAAAGATTATAATTAGCCAGATTTATTGGGCAGTAAATTAAATAAACTTTTAGGAAATTAATCGGTTTTCTGTTAATCGGTTTAAATCTTCAGATAAATATCTCAGACTTCAAGTAGCTCCAAAAACTCTATTTCCTACAGCTTGCTTCCCTCATCCATAATGGAAATGTCTAAAAATAATTCCCTAATATTACCAAAATATAAATGAAAAATTTGTATATGACGCTGGTCTAGTGTCTAGTGATGCCCCACCCAGCGGTTTCTGTAGACCATAACAAAGTCATTAAAGCCCAGCGGAGTGTGTGCAGGGTAATAAAAATAAAGAAGTGCAAATGTTGATGGAGGAGCAATAGCAGCTGTTGCCGGAAATCCCTGACCCACAGGGCAAATATAATCAACAGCAGGAGCGCCATGAGCAGCAGAAGGAGCACCAGGAGTAGCAGAAGGAGGAGGAGGAGGAGGAGGAGCCACAGAGGCAACCGCAGCGTCATTATGAAATAATTAAACAAAGCAATTTTTTATCTGGCCAAAGAGCGGGGCACTGACGGTGGCACGGGCAACGACTATGGCAGCACGTAGCACGCCTGTTGAGGCGTCCTTGGTGCGAATGCGGATGGTGGTGGCACTTCTCCTGCCGCGTCCTGCTGTTGGAATATGCAACTTTTGTTTCACTCTGTTTTTCTTTTTCCTCCTTTTTTTCTATGCATTCATTTCGTGTTCGTGCTTCTGCCTTTACCGCGGAAGTGGCGCACAAAAGGAAAAAACACGGTCTACCTCCTGGCTGCTGCTGTTGCCTGTTATCTGCATCATGCAGCCGGAGCACCGTTTGTCCCCATGCCCCCCCTCCCACAACCCCTTGCATCTCGCTACCGCTCCAGTAGGCACCAGCATTGCACCTGTCTCACGGTTCACGGCTTTGGCCAGGCCAGCAGAGAAGAGAACAGTCCTGGCCAGGCCAGACCAGGCCGTGTGTTTGGTGCGTTGCCATCGTTTTGAGGTCTCATTTTCTTAATTAAATTATGACCAGATCTGACAGTTTTAACACTGCCAAACAACACGTATTCGGTGGCGTGAATACGGAGGAAAGCATATGGAAATTTTCGTGGGAATTTCGAGAGGAAATTATGACACGAATATACGTGGCAGATGAATGGTATCAGGATTTATTCCTGTTCATTTATACGACTGACTATTTGGGGACATAAAGGCAAACGAATTGATTGGTAACTACGATTGTTAAGGCCATTGTCCTCCAATAAATTTTGTAAAAATTAGAATATAAATCATTTTCTTAACCAATACTGCGATGAATTAACCAACACTTAGATAGGTAAAATAGCTGTAGCAGTGATCTAAAAGAAAGGTAAATGGTAAATAATGTGTAAGCATTCTGAAGCATTCCCTAACCAACACTAAGTTTAGGTATAACAACCTTTCTCAATACTGATTACTTTTCCAAACGCTGAAATAAGTAGAAACCGTTCTAACCTCTTGACTTTAGACTTTGTTAACTTTGGACTTTGTTAGCTGCAAAAGCAGAGACAGCCTAAAGACGTATAGGACGTGCATCCAGTTGGCTTTTCAGCTAAGCTGAGAGCAGCGCTGCGGCAGAAACGATCGACTGTCGATACTTTTCAGATCAAATTTGATTGCACCTAGCTAGCCTAGTCAGCTGTTTTTCACTCTCTCTGTTTTCTCTCTCTTTGCAGCAAAGTTGGTAAAGTGTTAAATCTAATGATTACCTTTACCAACACTGAAAGGAGTAAAAACTATTGGAAAATGCTTAATCTAAAAACAACAAATCAATTGTAAAACAAATATTATCCATTGCGACTTACCGTGCGTCACCAGATTTGTCATGTAGATGACAAACATAATCCGTCGATTGGTGAATCGACTGGGGAATATATTTAGGGCTATGAGCAGCAATTTAATTACTGTTAGAATAAACATTTCGCCTCTTTAATTTTGTTCGTTTTTTATTGTGTTTTTTTCTCTATTCTTTTGGATTATTGTTTCAATGATGTAAATGGTATTGGTGGTATTTTTACACAATTTGTATATGGTATTTTTTGGTTAAAATTTTCATTAAATGTTTTTTTTTTTGTCGCTGGTTGCCGTTTCGGTTTATTTCATTTTATATTTTTGTTTTTTTGCTCTTTGGCTTTTCGTGTATTTCCTTTTTGGATTTAAAACATTTATTTGATTTGCGTAATTTAATTTGCACACACAAGTGAACACCAACACCGACACTGATGCCAACACCAACACCAAAACGAATATGCGGACACTCTGGCAATTCAAATTTCATTTAGCGTAAAGCTTTAAAAATCGCTTAATTCACTTGACGCGTCGGATTGCATTTGTTGCTGTTGTTTTTCTTTTTTTTTCTTGTTGTTGTTGTTGTTGTTTTTGCTGCAGACGAAACAATGAAATTGAATATAAAAATGCAGCCAACACATGTGGGGCGGTAAAGGGCGGGTGAAAAGCCGGTGGGGGAGCAGAGGAACGCCGATTTCCAGGGATTATGGCATTTATTATTATTATGGCACTCGGGCTGGAATTTCGCGTTGCGATTGTTGTTGCCAGGGCTTTGCAGTGTTGTATGTTGACTGCAACTTGCAACAACAGAAACAACACAAATGAAGGCCTTCAATTTCTTTGTGTAACCAAAGTTGTATACCCTGTATACCTCTGTATTTACATATGTATACAGAACTCCAAAATATCTCAGAACTATGTTGAAAAGAAGAAAGTTGTTTAGCTTATAAAAACATCATTTTTCTATCAGTATTTTCGATGGAAAAATATACTAAAAATTTCTAAAAAACAAAAACAAGAAGCATTGTTCCCTCCTAGACTTATTTCTTATCGATATTCGACCTATCCAAGTTTTATGATGCAGAACCAGATATCATGAAAACTGAAGGGACTTGTCTACATAGACATGGACATGGCATTATGTTCTCTGATTTTGACATATGTATGTATATGTATCTTCTTTACCTTTCTGCCTAACAAACTTGTACTAGAAATCATCATACCCACACCGAGAGTGTACAAACAATGGGAATACGCATTGCAGAAGTGTCTATAGAGGAGCCTAAAGGGGTCCATGACTGGGGTCCATGACTGGACATTTGGGTTCCTGTTGGCTGTTGGCTGTCTGGCTGTACCGTTTGTGCCGTTCTTGTGTGTGTGTGTGTGTGTTTTTCTGTGTGTATTTGGCTGTTGGTTGTTTTCGGTTCTCGGTTCTCGGTTTGCCAAGTTCATTTGGCTGGGCTCCCTGCAACATTTATTATTAATAGCACTTTATTCCGGTCAGTTGTCGTCGTCTATATGTAGTTATGGATATATAGCCATTGCCACTGCCACTGCCACACTGCCACTGCCACTGCCCCCACATAGTATGTATGAATGCGTTTCATTGATGTTACTATTTTATGGCCCCTGGAAATGCGTTGTAGTAGCTGTGGGATGGATGATGGGATGGCCGCCAGTAAAGGCTGTGTCATTGTAACTGTTACTATTATGGTTACTGTCACCGTAGCCGTCACCGTTACCGTAACCATTACTTTTATTATTACCCTTTTTACCGGTAGCAGTACCTGTACTATACGCTACATACCAACATACATATATGACGTCATTCCATTGCAATTTAATTTTTTGACGCATTTTCAATTGGATTAATTTAACCTGACCCAAGGAATACCCTTAGAAAACCATAGAGAATATTGGTGATATTTATCTATTATATTCTATTATATTTTCTGATATTTCTAATGATATTTTTTCATATGTATTTTAAGAAAAGGTTTGGATGCTTTTTCATAATATTTTTCAACGAAAATTCACCAAGTATCTCACATATTTATCATTGATTTTTACAGATTTCCAAGGATACTTTGATAGGATTTATTCCACACAAATATTCAGGTACCAAATCTCTCGGAATACCCCTCATAATTCCAGGGTATGCCATGTGGCCAGTCTCTCTCTGTTGAATTTTCCCTGCCATTCATTGAAATGCATTGGTTAGACTCTGACATTCCTGCCAGCGCACTCTTTGCACTTGGCTGCTTGGTTGCTTGGTTGCTTGGTTGCGGGGGCAATGGCAATTTTGTGAAATGATTTATGAATGAACATTCCATATCAGCTTCCTGCGTTCGCCAGGACTCTCTTTACAACTCTCTGCTCTGCCACCGTGCCACCGCGTGTGCCGCTGATCCAGGACTCAGTCAGTCACTCACTCAAAACTCGCAGCTCGGTTGACGCTTCGATATATTAATATTTGATTCGTATAGGAAAACTCTACCGCTTTTTATTGCGCTGCCAAAAAGGACGCCCCGCAATCTGACTGAATGCTCAAACATTAATGTGTATGCATTTATTCAGATGGTTTTTATATACCTATACATATATCTTCTTGTTTTATCCCTTTTGGAAGTAGTTAAAACTGACGGATGTCGTTACATTTCTCAGGCAACCAAATGTTGGCCAAAAAAAACCCAATCATTGCTGTGCTGCATCCATTCATAAAAGAGATTTCTATACTCTCTTTGAAGGAGGTATTAAACACACACACACGTGTATGTATGTGTGCAATGAATGTTAATTTTCTTTTCCAATTTCCTTTTATTTCTCATGGATTTTGGGTAAACTATTTGCTATATGCATCTTCCGAGGTGAAAGAGTATTTTATGTTCGACTTTTCTTTGGCTTTTCGGAGCTCCCTTTTACTTTTTATTAATTTAGTTATATTTATTTTCCTGGAGTGCCAGAAGGCTGTATGTATTTAGTATATATTATGGCCATTTGTGTGTGGTACCCCAAAAAATGGAATGTTTAAATGAAATCTGAAATCTGAATGGTAAAATATAGCATATTGATTACCAAAATGTCGCAAAAGTATCAAAGATATGCCTGAAATCCTTCATTATATAAATACGTGTATCACACATCACCAATTAAGGAAATTCATTAAAAATCCATTCATTTTCAAATTTTCCCTGTTTTTTCCACATTTTAATTGCAATATGAGTTTCCATGTCATTATACATTAATTTCTGTTTAAAAATAACACCAGACAGGGATAACAAAATCAATGAAAATGACCTCGAAATGGATGTCAGATCATTAACATGTGTGTCGCCCCCCAATCAGAAAAAGGATATACAAATCCCCGACACACATGTGTGGCAGTGGAGGCGTGTCGCTTGTCCTACGTACAGATGCATGTGTTTGTGTGCCACACACAAAAATGGGCGTGCTGTTGCCTTGCTTTTGACATTTTATTGCCGACAACAGTGTTTTCCGAAAGGGGGCCCGACGACGGGTCGTCCTGCCTCTCCGATCAGTTCGGGGCTGAGCTGGGCAGGACCAGACCGGTCCTTGGCTCGAAGTAATTAGGTTGAAATTACAAATTATGGGGTTCATGTACCAGATTATTACGACAGAAATCAGAGAGAGAAATGTGTCCTGGCTATGGACGCATGGACATGGCTGGGCTACAATTCGGGGGAAAATTACGGTCGAAAATTAGGAAACAAATTTTCTATTTTGGACAAGAACGTAACAAACGGCAGCAGGACCAGAATCAGAACCAGAATCAGAGCCAGAATCAGAGCCAGAACCAGGACCAGAAGAGAGAAAGAGCTCGTTAAAAAGCACTTAGGGGCACACAAAAATCAAGGGGGGTCAAAACAGAGAAAAGGTCGGTGGCAGTTGTTGTTTTCGGGTGGGGTTGGGGGTAATTATGATGCAATCAGTCCACTCGAGAGTCCAGAGAAATCACAACTTAACCAGCCTGACATGTATAAATTGAAGTTAAGTCCCGTTTCCGCTTGAAATACTCTCACAAAGAGGTGGCTGACTCTCTTCAAGCTTCGCCCGTTGTGACAAGTGAAATTTTGTGGCAATGGCAGCGCGAATTGCAATGGAATCGCCGGAAAAGCTGAGGACTGAAGACTGAAGACTGAAGAGCCAAGCAACCAAGAAGACGAAAACCATAAAAGACAGCCTCAAACTGCATACTCAAGCGGTAAGCTCGTGGAACTGGTGATGGGCGGTGGGCGGTGGGCGATGGAGATGAGAACGGGAATGGGAACTGGAAGTGGAGATGCAAATGGAATACAATGTAAATTATGCTGGGAGATAGCAGCAAAAGAAATGGCATTCATGATGGTGGAGCGGCTGCGTCTGCGGCTGGATCTGGGGCTGCTGCTGTCATCTCCTCTTGTCTCCATCTCCATCTCTCTCTGTGTGTGTGTGTGTGTGTGTCTGTGGCACAAGGAGGAGCCAAGAGCGAGCCCAGTGTCTGCCAGTCAGCTGAGCAATGCCATGAGATCTGACAGCTAGCGAAAATGGAATTGTTTTCAGATGTCTACGCGGGGGCAGGGTATGGCTGGTGGAAGACGGGACGGAATGGGACGGAAGGAAGAAGTGTGGCAGGAGACATTCAGCGTCATGACATGAAATGCGGCAAGAAAATGCATTAAATTTTCGCTTTCAGTTTTCCATTCCCAGAATCGTTTGCCACACACTAACACACACACACACACAAAGCAAACGAATCTTTTTCCCCTCACACTTTGCATTAATAAACCACAAAAATAATAGGGAGAAAAGGATTTGATAATTTTACATTCATTGTGGAGCAGCCACAGCAGCAGTAGCAGCAGCAGCATCCTTGAAGAGCTAATTAGTAAATGTTTTTGTTTCCTCTCTACTTATTATCCTTTGTTTCACCGACAAAAAAAAAGAAAGAAACAAACAAAAAATATACATATAGAAGAGAAGGTGCCCCCAAGCAGTTGGTTGCTCAGAATGGAACCAATTCTATGGGGAAATAGCACTTAATGAGCTTGAGGGCTAAGAGCACTCCCGCCACCACCACTAAGAAGTATTCTCTTGTGGTCCATTTTTTGGTAACCAAGTGCTTTTCTTGTTAGTTTCTATGCATTTTGTAGATGGTTTTTCTTGCGAAAGTTGGCATATGCTGGAATATAACGAAGGCTCTCTTCTCGTTGAAGATACATATTGTTAAATAGAAGATTAAGTTATTTAGTGGTGCAGAAGGATGGTTAGAAATATAAGAATATAATAATAAATGCAACAAATATTTTGGCACCTGATCTACATACGAATCATTTCGATCATCAAGGTAATTTTATATTTTTTCGATCTCTTCATTTGTTTAATTCTTCAATTCTTTTGGTACATGATCTACACTTTAAGTCCTTTCGATGCTTGGTAATTTTATGTTTGAGATCCACTACAAAAATCGTAGCATCTATAAAATTCATTACAAAATTTCCAGAAATTAAAACAAATAAATTCCCTTAACTAAACATACATACAATTTCTACATATATGAAGCCTATTACTCCAATTACAGATATCTGTTTTCCATTCTTCATTCACTTGTTGTTTAATAAATCTTTCAGCACATCCATTTACTTGACTATCTATCTTTCAATTTATCCACATCTTCTGAAACCTGTCTCCCTTCTTTCTCTGTCTCTCTCTCTCTCTCTGTTCTTCTATCCTTTCCATCTATAAATCTCCCTGCAACCTTGCCATCAATTTGCCTAGCCATCTTTCCAATTTTGTATCCATCAATCGAAACCATCTCTCCGCAAGCCTTTAACTGATATCCATCTACCTTCTTTTTTTTTTTTTTGTGTTCAGACCCAATTAGAGTTCATTTTCCAACCCCTAAGCAAATTGGATCGCCTGGCAGCGATTACATTTCAGATTTATGCGCCATCACAAAACTGTCAATCCCTGTAGCAGAACAGGATCTTAGCGCTGCAAGAACAACAATTGATTTATTAATGCACTCGATAGGAATAACACTCATCCTGGCCTCCCATCTATCTGGAGCTACAGCTACAGCTATGAGCCAAGAGCAATGAACCATAAAGATGATGATGTTTGTCCTGGCATAACGAGGCAAATGATGAAAGGACGAAAGCGTACGGATTGAGATGGAGATGGAGATGAAGATGGAGCAAAATGCCGCGAGTCTTGGGTTTGCTGTTAGTGCCATGGCTTGAGGAGTAATTCCTTTACAAGCTGAAGGATATTAAAAACAAGAGAGAGAAGCCACCGAAGCTGCTGCTGCTTCAGCAGGAAGCAGGAGAGAATGTTGCATAAACTTAACATAAATAATGGAAGCAATATTTCAGTTGCAGGAGGAGTCTCTAGCAGCAGCAGCAGCAGTAGCACACTCTGGCGGAGTGCACCATCAGCATCAGGGGTAACCAGCATCAACAGCAGCAAGAGCGGCAGCGGCAGCAGCAGCAGCAGCAGCAGCCCAAGTAGCAACAAATGAAGTTTGGATGACTTGCAGCACTGCTGGCTGATTGCCGTGAAATTTATGTGGCACAGGGATGAGTGAGCAACCGGTTCGGCTCGGCTCTGTTCTGGTTCTGGTTCTGCGCTGCTCTGCTCTGCTCTGCTCTGGTCGGTCCGCCGTCTCAGCTTCTCAGTTTCAACTGTATTTTTAATGAATTTTCCTTCCTCCCCACCTTTTGGTGGAATGCAAATTGCATATATAAAAAGAGGGAAACACTTCTTCGCTTCTCTGCTTCTCTGCTCCTTTTCCATACTCATTTCTTTTTTCCTGCGGTGGCTCGCTGCAGGTGAGCGAATTATTTAACGATCCCGACCGCAGAATTTATTGTCGCCTGCTGTTTGCGGTTTAAATAATTATTATGACCACCACACAGCACGGAACACAAAAAAAAACAAAAAAATTCAAATAAAATATTGTTAATTATTGCACACTTTTGTCGGTAATTGAAATACCATTTTACATTTTCTTTCTTTCTTCTTTCTTTTGATTTATTCGATTCGAGTGACAGCTGAGGCCGTGACAAACACCAAACCAACGTTTGTTAGGGAGTAGCTAAAGAGCTCTTTGGTTACTTGATTTATTTGAGGATAGCTAGGTCTTCCTTTTCAGTGGAAAGTCTCGCGGTACTGACAACCACTTCCGGTGCAGGTTCGAGTGAAACTGAGTTCCGAGCCATCGTAGCTTCATTGGCAAAAAGACTGAAGCTTCGTGGCTCTCGGCGTCAGTTCGTGTATCCGAACTTCGGATTCGTTCGCTTTGCTTCGGCTATCGGCGGTTCGGCTTCTGGCTCGGCTTTCTCCAACTTTCGAACTCGCGGTGGCGGTGGGTGTCTCCACTTTTCGAACGAAACACGTGCGCCCGGCCGCTTCGAAATGGAATTTGTCGGCAAAAACGGAATTCAAATCAAAACAACATTTTGTTTTGTGCCTTTTCTCTCTCTCTCTCTCTCTCTCTCGTTTTCTTTTTTCGAACATTCTCACATTTCTCCGACTCTTCTCAAATTCGCTCGCGACAAAAATCCGCCAACAAAAGTGAGAGAGAGAGAGAAGAAAAAAGAGGAACCACAACAGCAACAACAACAACTTATACGCAACGCATAAATCTCATTGGCCAAGAATGAGTGTAAGCCAAAATTAATTCCATCTGACGACCGGCAAATGCTGTTCCAGTTTGGCTCCGGCTCTGGCACGGGGCTCTGGCACTGGGGCTGCGGTTTCCCTTTTCGGGGCCTACAATATTAAGGGTTGACTTGAACTTGAACGCGGAAGGGGGGGATTTATGAGTCTGGTAGATGGATTGCACGAGCTGGGTTGAATTTCAAGGATATTTTTGAAGGGAACTTAAAGTATCTGCCTTCTGAAGGGCTTAGAATCTACTATACTTTCAAATCAAATAAGGTATCCTTTGGATAATTTGGAAATTTATGGGGCTACGCATTTCTATGTTAGCCATTACGCCACATATTATAGCCAGTGGCAAATGGCAAGAACAAGCCAGGACGAATTATTGAAAGCACGAAGCAGATCGACGGGAGAGTTCCAGTCCATCCTCCCACGAAAAGGATTGTGTTGTGAAGTCAGTAAAGTTTCTAGTATTACTGAACTTCTCCTTCTTTCGCTATCACTCTTGGAATCGGTCGTACTTTAGTCGAAAACTCGCTTCTATTAGGGCCTTGAGTATTGCACATCGTCATGGAGTAGTTCTTTAACTCGACAACATCTGGAATCGATCCCGACTCAATGTGAATCCATCTTGAATCGAGATAACATTTAAATTGACTCGTCGTCACCTTGGATGAAGCCAAACACTATATCCTCGATACATCGCATAAAATACACCACAAACTGAATAATCATCGTACACTATGCCCCTGAAAAGATTCAGTAAGTGGCTCAACGAATATGCTCAGTATTTATATACCTCGTATGCGATTTAATGATTGTTTTTATCCTTTTTTTAAATTCGTTTATTCATTTTGACTATCAGAAGATTCAATCACTTTATCATATACATGCATAGCTACCATTTAAATGATTTCCTTAAAATGTTTTCTTAGTTAGTTAGTTTTAGTTTCGTTGTAGTTCTATGGATCAGAAGACAGACTATTCCTTTGAAAAATGCTTACAATATTTTGTGGAATTTATTTTTTCAGCTTTTGCCTTGATTTTTGTATCCCAATTTGGCTTACGTAAAAATGTCATTTGCAGAAGTTGTGGGCGCTGGCACGCCCTCTGACTGCCTGCCACATTCGAGTGCATTCGGATCTACGCAAGTTTGTTGTATTTTTGGTTATGCTTGTGCAATCATAACGCACAAGCGCACTCTCACATACAGACAGACACTTGGGGAAAATCGTTACACAATCTTTGGCCCAGGAAAATATTCTATTTCCCCTCCTCAGCGCTCCTCAACCCCCAAAAACACCAATCCAAAACAACAGAACCAGCGTCCGATGATTTCTTAAGTTTTAATGCAAAATTCTACTTTGATAGCAAGTCCTGTTCTGTTGAGTGGGGATCCTATCCTGTTGCTGTTGCTGTTGCTGTTCCTTGTGGGAGACCCATTCCGGAGAGAGCATGCCCATTGCCTTCTTGTCGGAAATCCAAGTTGATGTTTTCTTTATAAGTTGCTCAAGTAAACAAGGAGCGCACTTCCTTTGTGCCCGGGCCCTCCGTCCCCTCCACTGCGATTCCAGGAAGTGCGCGTTTATGCCAAGAATTTGTTTTGTCTTTGGAGTATTACAATCTTGTTTGCCTTTCTGGCATATTGCGGTTGACTTTTGCCAGCCAGACAGAGGCCAACAGGGAAGGTGGAGAGGGAGGAGGAGGAGGAGAAGGAGGTAGGCGCAGACCTCCCTCCCACGCAACACAAAACCAAAAAAATATGAATATCCATTGAAGTTCGGCTGTAACTTTAATGGAGCCTGCTCTTTGTGGTCCCTTTATGGTGTGTTTGTGTGTGTGTGCGTGTGTGCATCCATCAACAGAAAACTCATCATAAACTGAAGAGTGGATGAGAGAGGACTGGCCCTGCCATCCGTTGCCCCCACAGGACACCGATACAGCTACACACACTGATACATACATACGAGTATTGGCAGCTGCAGCGATGGAGCAGCTCAGGAGTCAAGGAAGGATTTATAACATCAGCATATGGGCATCATCTTTATATCCTTTTCCCTGCTCTCCCAGTGTACCAGCATCCCAGTGTCTGGCCCTGTGGCCGCTTTCCTTTTTATATTTATTACATCATTCGATGGTTGAAACTCGCATATTAAGTGGATTGATGTATTAATATTTAAACGGCGATTTGCGGCTTGTGGTTTGCTTAAGCTGCTCGGGGAACTTGACTTGGGGCGCCCGAAGGCTAAGGCTGCACTCGACCTTTGACCCTTTCACGGACATATGGCAGAAGCCTGCGAATATAATGAGGCATCTGCATATCAGAGTATCGATTCGATCAGCCCTAATAGTGCCCTCCTCTGAAGGTAATCATCATCTTGCCACACAGCAGCAGCCGCACTCTTTCTTTCTAAAGATTGCTTCCCCTTTCCTCCCCTTTCCATTCCTTCCTCCTTCGCTCTGGTCACATTAAAAGGCGACACGCATTGTGGACTCCCATGTAAACTTTTTGTGTGCGTGGCTCTCATAAATAAAACATAAAGTCCCTTCTTTATTTTTATACACTTTATGCAGCAGCCTCCCTCTCTGTCTCCGTCTCCGTCTCCGCCTTCTGCTTCTCCTTCTACTCCTGCGAGAGGGAACTTTCCTTCTGGCCAACATGTTTCGAAAATGTTTATAAAATGACGCAGAAAGCGTACAAGTCATAAATAATGCGTTCGGGGGGCGAACAGAGGGGATCCATGGGAGGGAAGGTGCGCGACAGTGCTGGAGTGTCGCAGTAATTTGAAATTAGCACGCGTTTGACATGCAAATATCGGGCAAAACACGCTGAGACACACAGCTTCCATCGGGCTGTCGAACAGCAATTATAGATGGGGCAGAGACGGAGACGGACCACGCGGCGTATGCGGAATGCTGCAACGGAAGCGGAAGGCATCCCAATAGTTCTTCTTTCTACGCAAGGGTAACCCCAGCGAAGAAGAGGGTCGGGTCAGATATCCCCAAGATAGTATCTCCATTATTGACCATTCCCGAGCCTGTTCCGCATGCAAATGAGTTGGAAACTTAAGGATTGGACTGGGAGTGGGAGTGGATCTCCTTCGTCATCGCTGAAGGGCCGGTTCGGGGTCATCGGAGATGACTTTGGCAAATAAATAAATGGCGAGTGACATTTGCACAATTATTTTCAATTAATTACGCAAGTGACACGAAAACAACACCCACCCCTCCGCCTCCTCCTCCTACTGTGGGCTGTGGGCTCTCCTTTGAGATGCAGAGGAGGTCATCAGCCGCACTGCGCCCCACTGCGTCCCCACTGCGTCCCCCCTGCTGTTGATTATCTCACTCTCGTATGCAGGTGTGTGGGCGTGGCGGCCCACAAGCCTCCCCGATTACACAAACACAATCGATTAACATTTAATTGCATCTGCGGCCGCCTCGAATTTCGGCTTTCAAATTCCGTAATCGAAATTATTGTTGGGACTGGGGCCAGTGCCAGGAATGCGACGACATACTTGCATATATCCTCCAGGATGTGTGTGGTGTGGTGTGGTGTGTGTGCGGACAGGAAGGATGCAGCGTGGGGATCCGCTGGTGTACGTTGGGTCATCAATGAACAATGAAATTAGGAGCTGCAACCGAGGGAACAGCTTCCATTCCCCTTCCACTTCCTCTTCCTCCGAAGGATTTCCATCAATCAGAGAGGCACTCAACTGGCCTACAAGGATACACTCGTACACATGGACATATATCCTGGGGGAAAATCAACCCAAGTGTTTTCCGCAAAGGAATCCCCTTCCTGCAAAAGGAAACAAAAGTTTGAAGGCATTTTCATGGCTGCGGTCGCTGCTCAAAGCGTTTTCCATTCCCAAATTCAGTGACAACGAGGAAAACACTTCCGCTTTTCACACGTTTTTCTTGTTTTCCATCCTGGGAGGGGTATAAGGGTTCGGGACGACATTCCACAAATGTTGCGCCAAAAATAACATTTGAATACCAAAAAAGGTTTTTTATTTCCCGCCTCGACGCAGACTAACGAGGAATGGCGGGGGAAATACCATGGCAGGGCAGGGGAGAAGAGAGGTCGGAGGATGGAATGGAGATGGAGACGAGTCTATTTGGAGGTATGCAGCTATTTGGGGCATGCTGTCCACTGGAGTGGGTACTGGAACGGGGTGCGGAGTGTGGGGAATGTGTCTTCATTTGCGAGCGACTAAGTGACACTTTTTTCGCTGTGATTCCCTCTCTCTTCCTCTCTCTCTCTCGCAGACTGAGACGGAGAACAAACTGAATGATTCTCCCTGTCTACATTTCCCTGTTTGCTCTCGGAAAAGTCAACAAAGTCTCATTCCCATCTCTTTATGGTGTATATATGCACAGTGTACATATATCCCCCTGATCCGATTGAATCGCTTCGGAGAGTATTAATATTTGATTTTAATTTACTCAAAAAAGCAAATTTATTTAGATATTCCCCTTCTGTAGTATCAATGCTCCTTCCAAAAAAAAAAAGAAAACACCACACAAAGCCAGTCACAGCTCCCTTCACTCTCCTCCCCTCCTCTCGATATCCCCCTCCGACTTGTGTCTGTTGCAGCATCGATGGAAATCGATATTCCATGACACTGCACTCTCCAGAAGGGGCATCATTGCATTGTCTTTTCCCAGTCTCCCGCTTTTCCGTTCTAATGAGTTTCCTCCCTGGAGGAGGTCCCTCCACCAATCCCTCCTCCCATTCCCATTCGTGTTTCTGGCATTATTAATGCCATCCTCCTGCAAATGCGTAAACATCCTCTCCAGTCATGGTCCATCCTGCTTATGGATGGATTTATGTACTCCAGATGCTGTGCCAAGATCGGGTCAGATTTCAAAAGGGGGTTGGCCAACTTCTTGACACTTTTCAGTGCTCAGACGAAAGCGAGTCCGAATCAGAAAGGATTTGACCCATTTGTCCATCTTCTGGCCAGTCGCAAATCCATTTGTTGGCCAAACAAAATGTATCTTAAAATACTTAAATCTCCATTTCTATTTTTCATCAGAATCCGAATCAGCATCAGCCTTGGACTCGGCCTCGGCCTCGACCTCCGCTTCGGATAGGGCTTAAGTGCTCACATGAGGAGGGTAGCAGAGAGGGGAGGCTGGGGGATCGGACTTGGAATGTGCCAGCTGTTAATATTTTGACAATGATGCATAAGTCCCGGACGGAGTGGACTCCAGGCAGGGCGACAGACGGAGTGCGGGACTGCGGGACAGAGGGACGGAGCAGACTCCTTCTAATGCCAGACAGACAGTTGGCAAGATGAATGTCGACAGTTGGATGTTGCGTTGAATCCGAATTTCATATTCAGGCCAGGACTCCCTCGGAGGCACTCAGGCAGGCAATCCCGTCCAGCCAGCAGCACTCGAGCCTCAACGAACGGGTCGGATGGAGGGACAGACGGAGGGACAGAAGCATTCCATTCCATTCCATTCCTCATGTTTCCCCAGTTATTGTTTTATTGTTGCTGCTGCTGCTGCTGCCTCTCAGAGGATGCTGCTGATGTTGCTGTTAGTGTTGTTTTCCCGTTTAACAGGCACCTTCATTAGTTATTCAAAAATTGTCGAGGTCGAGTCAGGGACAGGAAGAGGGACAGGGACAGGGACAGGGACAGGGACAGGGACATGGATAGAGGAGAAGTCAGGGAATGATTCAGAGATGGAGCACCACTGGAATCGTGTCAGAACGGATTGGGTTGTCTCAGGCCAGGCGGCAGGCCACATGTGCGGACCCAGAGGGTCCCCCCAGAGGGTCAGGCATGATGACTGATGGAGAGGTACACCTTCAAGAGGAGATTCTGTTTTCATTTTGCATAATTTGCGACCATAATGGGAGCATTTAAAGAGTTCCAAGGAGCAGCAGGAGATTAAGTGTGGATTGTGGCTCTCTAATGAACTTTACTCGTACACAAATCAGTCTCTGTGTAATTCCGCATTCCCACAATCAATTGAATGCCGAAGACAATGGGAGGGATTATCCCCGGTGCCGTTCTCCTTCGATGAGCAACATGGGAATGTGGAACCTCTTACCATGGAATTGCATGCCTCCCCATTCTAATGGATGTACCATCTTCCGATTCAATTAGATTTGACATGGGTCGTGGCTTTATTCGTTATTCGCTATTCGTTGTTTGTTATTCGATAAATGGGCGAATAATCGTGCGATACACGTGAATTACCGCATTTTAAGGGCCGATCCAATCCAATGGCCGATGGCCGTGACAGCAATTGTTGTCGGGGAGCGTGTTAATGAGTTGTTAAGTTCCCCGAAAGAGTCCGTCCCTGCCCCCCGTGCACTACACCACCCACCACCACCCCTGTGGCATGTGGCATGTGGCATGGGGCATGCGGCATTATCCAACCCTTCAGAGCATTGTCTGCTGCTCAGACAACGGCGATAAATGTCAATTGCAGAAGAGCAGAGCCTCGCCATGAATCTGCATTGACTGTGGAAGAGGATTGGACAAGCGGACGAACGGACGGACGGACGGACGGACGCGCGCCAGGACGGACTGCGATGAGAATTTGGGAGGCGGTGCGGAGGCTATGCAAAGTTCAAGACCCTCAGCGGCTCATTACTTGCCCCAAAATGCACTCCACCCCGCCAGGAGTTCGCACGGAGGATGATTCAGCGTGGGATTCCCGGACAAAGGATGTGCTGGAAATGCTGACAATTCGAGGGATTACTGGGGCGTGGAATGGGTAATGGGTAATGGGGAGTGGGGAATGGGGCATGGGCATGCAGGATGTTTAGAATGGTCAAGTGGGGGCCATAAATCGAGGCTGGCTAATGCCGTGGCGAGTGCTTCATTCCGCCTGCTGCTGGCATTCATTGGCAGTGGATCCTGGATCTGTCCCGCGGGAGAGGAGGCGTCTGAATTCCAAATTCAAATTCAAATTGCAAATCGTTCAGAGTGGGAGAGTGGGGAGAGTGGGGAGAGTGGGGGGATGGCTTTAAACTCCTTTATTAATCGGAGGAAAGGGTCAGACAGGGGCCAAGTGGACAGAGCGAGGGAGAGAAAGAGGGAGAAAGGTGTCTCATTCCAGTCTCTCCCCACGAATCTTTTTCGCACATTGTCTGACTTTGAGCGGAGCAAACGATTCGCTCTGTTGGCCCTGATTCAAGTTGAAGATTTGGGGCCACAGCAGCCAGAATCCGATACAGCCACAGCCAGACAGACAGACAGAACGACAGAGAGAGAGAAGGAGGATTGTGAGAGGGCGAAAGTTCATTGAAATTGACAGGTTTTTACAGGGAGAGGACTCCATTTCAGTGGCTCTGTTGTGGGTCACTATCCGCTGACCTTAAAGGGATGTGGGGCAGGGGCAGAGGATAAGTGGAAGAACCCCTTTGGCTGGGGGAAACTTTAAGGATTTGTTCACTTGAAGATTGCCAAATCTGATAGTGAAATGAAACCAGTTTTCCCACAATTTCCCTTCTCTGCTTGTGGCTCAATGTTATTCCAGGGGAAATGGCACTCGGAACAATGCAAATGTCGAGCAAACACACAGAAGAGTCAAACAAGAGCCAAGTCCCTCGACAAACATCACGGACGAGGAGTAGTTGTTCGGTTAGACAGTCCCTGGGAGTTCTGCTCCTCCCCTGCCATTAGACACGGTGTCAAGACGTCAGGGTAAATTGATTTATTGCCAGGCGAAAAGCCACAGGTGTCCTTGTTCCATGTCCCAGTGCTGTCCGCGGCTGTCCTTCCCCTTGACAGACATTGCGGTCGCCATCTGCCACTTCCTCGCGGCCTAATTTTCACTTTGTTGTCCTTCGATGGCCCAAAGTCGATGGCCTTTGCGGTTTTCGGCTGACAGTTCGCCCGCAGAGATGCCCCTGCCTCTGCTCCTCCTTTGGGCATCAATAAATCTTGTGCGGTGTTAAAATCGAATTTTTCATCAAGTGTTTAGCATATTCGTGGCTGCGGTCTGCCCGGGGAACAGGGCGCAGGGAACCATCCGAAAGATTGCTCTCTGTTCCACCTGCTAATTCGAATTTAATGCCCGCTGCTCGACATGACAAACATTGCAAGTGTCCTGGTCCTGTCTGTCTCTCTTGTGGCAGGCTGGCAGACGGGCAGACTGGCAGACTGGCAGGTGAGTGGCGACAGGACAAGGACAAGTGCGGAGGAGTGGGGCATGGGCATGTCTGTGGCTCGCCAGTCCTTGCCGTAGTCCCAGTCCCAATCCAAGTCCGAGTCCCGGTCCGGATCCCAATCCCGTTGACACTTTAATTGAATCTAAATCCTGAGCGTGGTGCCCGACAAGAATGAGCAGGAAATATGTTTTTAATTTCATTGTTTGTCTGGAATCAGACTGGAGCTAAAGAATGAGATTTATGATGGAGCAAGGGGCATGCGAGAGACTGTGCGTCCTCTGTATCCTTTTCTCTGATGAGCCACATGAAAATGCCGGACAAATGTGGCAGAGTGCAGGCTGCAGCTATTCCCACACATAAAGTGCTTTAGAAAAGTATTTCCATAGCCCACAAGGAAAACCATTGAAACTTGCACTTTATGCTGGAGTTTTGGGGTTAATTTTTAGAGCTCTTCCACCCTCAGGTCGGTGCAGAAGGGAGTGCTGCGGTGGTGGGCGAATGGGGCCCATCGATAACAACGAATGCATAATTTATAGACATTAAAAAAGCATTTGTCTTGCGGCGGAGAGTGAAATATGTCAAAAGTTTTCCGGCAATGGCGGCGGGCGTTATTCACGGTTCGCATGTATTTGCATTCACATTCACATTCGCATTCGCATTTCAAATAAATCTAAATTTGCCCAAAAGGTTCGCACATGTGAAATCAGCGCGCGGAAGATTTATCGCACGTCCGGCCATATAGAACAGATGTCCACTCCACAACAAAATAAAAAAACAAAGAGAACGAACAGCTTAAGCTATTCGCAGTATTCGCAGTATGTGTGTGTGTGTGTGTGTGTCATGAGGCCATAGCCGTGGGTCATACACTGCGTATGAGCAATATTAATTATGGTTTCCACTGGCGGTTCATCCCCTTTCTCTCAAGTTTTGTATGCTCTCAAAGGGTACGATGATTTTCAGCAACTCTTTGGACTGGATCTGGGTATCCCTGGGGATATCCCTGGATATCCTGGCAAAGAGAAATCTGCAAGGGTATCCAATGCTTCGGCTGTTATTGGATGCTTTTTGGTATCCTGTATTATTATTATTATGGCATGCATTTTACAATGAAATATTGTTTTCGCCTTAACCATTCTTCTTACTTTGAACCCCTGAACTTTCCCATACTCTCGCCTCCATTTCCATTCACTGCGCCACGTTTTTCTTGGGCTTCTTCTTCTTGGGCTGGAGTTGAGGCAATTCATTAACAAAATGAATGATTGCCGAAGTACCGGGCTGCCATCCTCCCTCCTCCGCCTCCTTTACTGTACTGTACTGTACTGACATGCACATGTAAATTGATGTTCTTGCTGTTATTGTTTATTGATGTATGCAAAGGAGGAAGGAGTAGCAGGAACAACAACAGGAAAAAGAACAGAATACAGCACACGATTACACTTCCTTATTTTCTTCTACAGTACCGTACCGTACCGTACCGTACCTCACCGTACCGTACCGTACCTTTACTCACCTGCCTCTGCCTTCTGATGTCGGGAAGTTTTCATTTTTCAATCTCTTTCGATTTGAGATGAAGGCAGACGGCTTACGCCGGGAGCCCCGGGAAAAGTTCTGCATTAGGCAAAGAGCTTGTAATTAATTGCCCGATGGGTACATAGATATCGATTACTGTGATGGTAACTTGATATTCACACAGCTTTTCATGGAATTTTTATCATCATTTACGAGCTGAAAAGGCTTGAATTTAATTGATCTTATTTACAGGTACACTTTAAGGCTGTTTTTCATTCGCAAATGTGCACTTAAAATGATGTTAATCAATACAAAACGATACAAATATCGACACATAGTGGAAAAATCCAAGTTTATTAATGACAGCACTAAGGGGGACCAGTGTGGCCCTTAGTTATCCGGATGTGAATGGACCGTTACGGGGGTGTTGCTGAGGTTTGGAAATCCTCGAGAATCGACGTCCTTGACGTCCTCTTGGAGGCGTCTCCCAGTGATACCGACTCCGGTGCGCCTAGGTATCTTCTCCTTGCCCGTGAGAGAGGCTGGCATTGGATGATTAGATGTTACAGGGTTTCAATCTATATATATCCATATAGTTCTATATAAAAGTATATATATACATATATATTTAAAATAAACGTTACTTTTTGCACACCCTTAAATCTTGTCTTAAGGCTTGTCTGCTCTTCATTTCCTGAAGTATCTTTCGCTTGATTTCCTGGGGCTCTTCCCACACATTTTGCAGCTGAAGATTGTCTGGTTTAATCCGCTTCGAAGCGGCGCCTTGGTTGCAGAAAGAATAATAGAGCAGCAGCGGCTGAACCTTTCCTGGTTGGCTAGAAACGGAATTATTTCGGGAATTATCTTGCCAAATATTTACACTGAGATTTTCGATCTACGCAGTCCACTTTAACAGGCATGTGTTGTTTTTTATTTATGTAATTTAATGGCTGTTAAATATTAATCATAAAAAACAGCAAATACATACAGACATATGTACCTCTCTCCATCTCGTATTGATTGTGGCCTCTTTTTGTCATTTATTTACAATCATTTAAATTACAAATGTGTGTATCTGTGTCTCACACTCTCCCCCATCCCCCACCCAAAGTCTGCACCAACTTTATAGTTTACTTAATTTCCCTTTTACGAGCAAACTTTGGTTAACTTTAATGCGACAAACATATTACATTATTTGTCAGGAGAGAGCAGCAGCAGCAGCAGAAGCAGAGTCTCGATTCTCCTCGAAGGGTGGAAGGGGGGAGGGGGACAGATAAACTTATGAGAAGTTTATGACACCCAGAGCTTAGCCTGTCAGGAGTGTAGGGATACATATACATACGTTTATCCTTACACACACACACACACACACACATGTTAGACACTCATGTAAAGTGATTACTCAAGAAGCGGTAAAGTTTACCCGCCCTACCACAAAACGCACCCGCACCCCCACCCCATGTTATGTTGCAAGTGAAAAGTCGTTAAAAGCAGAAAAGAAATCAATTCATGAGTGAAGGTTAAGTGAAAAAGTTTTACCATTAAAACCGACAAGGTGACGGAGTGCTCGCAATCAAGGAGCCACTGCCAAAGGGCAATCAACTTTCGAAAGGGTTTCAGCAAATATCCCGAAGCAGATCTGACATAATAAATCAATTTTGGAAATTTAAATCCTTCAGGCAAATATTAAATTAAATTTTTGGTCTCGGCTCGGCAGCAGAATGTATGTAACTGACATTCAAATGTGAAACGAGAAACCGAAAAACTGTCTTCGCATATTCTTGGACAAACTTTGGTTACCACAGGACATGTGAGATGTGCTGGAAGGGGGCTGGAAAGGGGGTGGGTTGGGTTGGTCATGGGCACTGCAGCTCATAAATCACTGTTGGAGAAGCTTTGGAACACACACACACACACACACACCCAAAGGCACATATGATATGCATGTACATGTATGTGAAAGTTAATTAAATGAAAATCTCTTTTAGTGGGTCAAGTCAACACTGTTCTCTCGTGTGGTGTCCCTTGTGTGTGCTTTTTTTGGGTCTGAATAAATTGTTCGCTAGCAGATAATGTCACTGATTCGAAGGAGCACACACACACACACTGGCAGATCAGCTGCGCCTTATTTAACCCATTAATGGTTAAATAAAACAAGAAAAAAAGGGTTTTTTTAAAAGTTTAATTCCAATAGCGGTATAAATATTTCCTGTTTGTTTTTTTGCCCCCCCACTTTTTCCATCTTTATGGACATTTTGTAACGAGCTGCGGTTGCATTTCCCTTCTGTCACCACAAAATACATATTTTAATTTAATATTATTGATGCCAGGGGCTTTTTCCCTTTTGTTGATATGATTTACAGAGCACTCGAAGCTAATTCTCAAATCGATTGATTATATCGATTGATATGCAATTACATACATGAAAATTATGTTCCTTTTCAGACGTTTTTAAATTTTTAAAGGGATTTTTTCATTAAAAATATAACGATTATTTTTAATAGTATCTAATCGGTTTCAAAGGAATTAATGCGAAATTATAAGCTAACAATAATTGGATATTTCCGGAAAGCTCTTCGGTATTTCAATGATCTGTAAACTCCACAGAGTATTTATAAGTAGTTGTGATCCCAAAATCGATAGCATTTCCCGATTCCTGGCTATATACACACTATAAGTGTGTAGCTCGAAACGGTAAAGCAAACTAAATGCAATTTGTTTTTGCTTAAAGCACAGGAAAGGCATCCAGTTCGTGCTGGTAGCTCGTATCTCTCTCACTTGCTCTAAAGCGGAAAATCCCTGCACTTGACTGCCAGCGGAAATCCCCAACAGCAACAGCAACAGCAACAAGAACAGCAGCAAGAGGGTCAGAGACCATCAATAACCAGCTGCAGAGCGAGCGAGTGAGAGTAAGACGGCAAGCGAGCAGGCAGGCCACGTATTTATCAGATTAAGATACAAACACATGATCGAGCAAGTGGAAGGGGAAATGGATGGCAGGCAGGAGAGCCGGAGAGCAGACGAACAGACGAGCAGGAGAGTAGCTTCTAATGCTGCGGTTGCAACTCGAACCGGGGTCTGACCGCGACGTTCCTGCTCCTGCCTCTGTCCCTCTCCCTGCTTATGGCTGGTGCTGGCTTCTGTTCCAACTCCTTGTGATGTTTACGTGGATTGGTTCGAACTAAATGCTTGTGCGGTTTGAAGCACTCTCCGATGCCTGCCTGCGGCTGCCTAATGAACGGCGACATTAAATAAAATGTCGGTCAATTGTCGTCAGACAAGATGTTTGCCTGCCCCCCAGACAGACAGACAGACAGACAGACAGACAGACAGGCAGAGAGGAAGTTGAGGGGCAGAATATATGTATATGTATATGTATGCTATTTGTGCGGTAATTGATTTTCCAAATAGCGGCAGTTAGGGTCTTTTTATGCGGCCAAGAGAAAACTTTCGGGTCGGTTGGGCGAAAACTTTATCGGCTTGATGCACTTGTTAATGCTTGAGGAGCACTGGCTGCAACTGCAACAAGAGAAAGGGGGCGTGTAGTAGTAAAAGCAAGAACGGACACAGGCACAGGGAAGTTTGAGCAACAGCTGCAACACAAGGAGGGGGCAAGCAGTCAGAACAGCAACAAAAGGGGGAGCCGTGTACGCAACAAGCCTTAAGTAAAGGCCAACAGATTGGAGTTGTTTGCTACAACCAGTTTGATGTGGGAATACCCTAGCTAAGAGAACGGCTTGTGGACACAACCAAGCCAAGAAGGTAGGGTAACACAGCAGTCGCATAGTGTCTGTGTGCCGTAGACCACAACCCACAGATAGCAGCCCAGGCACAGAGCAGAGCCTGGGGCCACCAGCATGTCTGATCGAACAGACTAGAGCTTAATGTTCTGTGTTCGCTCAAGCATTATGTTCGATGCGGATAAGTTGGCTGTAGTTAAAGATCGAAAATAAGTTGATGTTGCATCCGACTGAAAGCTAAAGCATGCATGTTCCTGCATTTACAGAAAATTGAGAACTGAATGCGCAACAATTGGAGCTAACTAGAAGCTCTGAACATTTGTGTTGGCTTATGCTTCATAATGCTTTGATTGAGATCGAACAATTGAGGGTAAAACCTTCTCCAGGCAGCTAAATAAGCTACAGAAAGTCCCGTTTAAAGTGTTACCAAAACACCATAAAGTTTGCCACCTCTAGCCGACCTTGGCCAACGCTGCAAACAATGGCATTGTACGGCAAAAAGGCCTTGTTAGCCAAATGCCTTAGCCTTCGCCTTAGCCAAGGACTGGTGTAGTGCCGAGGGGCAGATCAATATTTGACAGGCACTTAACACGGGCGGCTTTAAAAAGAAAATCGAAGTCGACAAAAATAAGCCAAAGAGCAAAAGGGAAGGCCGCCAGAGAGGAAAAGAGACAGAGAGGGTGAGGGGGAGATGAAAGTAGAGACAGACAGACAGACGGAAGAAATAATTCAAAGCGACGCGCGCATTAAATATTAACAATTTAATCTACTCGATGGGTATGTGTGTGTGTGTGTATACTCGCTCTCTGTGTTTCTGTGTCTTCTGTTTTGTGTGTGTGTGTGTGTGTGTGTGTGTGTGTGTGTGTGTGTGTGTGTGTGTGTTTGGGGTTAGGTCATAAAGATAGCAAACTTATATAATATCCTCCTCCGAGCGAAACACTCACGGACTTTTGTGCTCTGCATGCTAAACAGTTTTTGAGAACGGCAAAAACTTGCCAATTGAAAAATAAAACAAACCAGAAAGGACATAAAACCGCCCAAAAAACCAGGAAGTGGGGCGGGCTACAGACAACAGAAAGACTAGGAGATGCACAGGAGTCATAGGCAAGGGAAGAGAAAGAGAGAGCTATATGTTTGTGTCTATGGATGGGATGGGGAGGGAACTGTTGATAGGGCGAGAGCTATGCCGGGCCAACACGCGAGTCGCGTGGGACATAAATTGCCAAAGAAACATTCGAGAACACGCCCATTTGCAAAATAATTATACGCCTACGACCAAAGACCAAATACCGGACGGCGGACGGCGGACGGCGAAACGGAACACCAAAGAGCAGCAGTAGCAGCCATAGCCAGCCGCAACAGCAGCGGCCACAAATTAAATCAACAAGCAGAACGCCCTCCCCTCCACCACCCACCACCCACCACCCACCAGCCATTACCGCACAAAAACAACAACAACAACAACAAAAACAACGTTGAAGCGCTAGAAATATGAAGCATTAATATTCACGCCCATGTTAAAAGCACATAAATAGGCGTGGCATGCCAGGCACTTCCGCACTGAAAGTTATGTCCTGGCCGCAGCAAAATGTTGCACATAATTTTCAAGCGAAACCCATTAAATCAACCAATAGACAGACAATTGTTGTGGGGCAAGGCGGGCAGAGCCGGAAGGAAGAACAGTAGAATATCCTTAGGCAGGACAGATCCATAGAAGATTGATCTGAAGAACAACGCTTAAAGCTACGAAATAAAATTCTATGCCCCAAAGCCACAAAACACAAGAAACCGAAACGAATCGTCTGGCAGCTAATTGAAAACATTAAATTCTCACTTTTTGTCTTACGCCGCAAAATGTTGTTTTGTTTGTTTTCGGCTGTTATTTTTCAACTCAACCCCAACCCGAAGCCATTGGGTTTTGATTTTTATTGTTATTTTTACCTGGCCCGACCTGGCCTCGCCTGCCTGTCCTGTCCCGTCCTGTCCCGTCCCGTCCTGCCCCGCCGGTGAACTTTTCACCCCGAAGGTGTTTTGTCTTCCTGCTAAAAAGTTGGAGCACTGAGCAAGGTATTTGTATATGGCTGTCGTTGTTGTTGTTGCTGTTGTTTGTCGGTTATCTGGCTTATAGGAATGAGAGGGGGGAGGGGGATCCCTAACTTTCAGGGTTTATCTTCGCTGCACTGACCCACAAACACATAAATTCGGGCCAAAACTGGAAGAGAAGAAAACTTTTTCACCACAAAATTGTATTTAAATTATTTTTGTTTAAATAAACGTTTCTTAAATCAAAAAAAAAAGCAAAAAAGATGGTGTTTTTTTTTTAAGATTTTTATAAATTTCTGTAAATCTTTTAAAGACCTCCCAAGCAGGGTTTAAAGAAATTTCCTATTATTTTTTCTATACCCATCAATTATGTTCTCATTTTTAGATGTTTTTTGTTTGCCTTTGGGGAAAACATATGTATTGGAACATTAAGGTAATTGATGTGGTACTATATCCACATATATTCCATGATTTTTAATATGCACCCCCACCACACCCCGCTCCACCCCTATGCAGAAACTTTTGTGTTGCTTTCGAATTGATTAATTGTAAATCATTTATCAGCGCAGGAGGAGGAGGAGGGTTGGGGAATTTTAATTGCTGGCGATAACCAAAACCAAAGCAATCAACTTGATGTTACCCCAAAAATGAAAATGATGGCTTGATGATGGCTTTCTCCGCCCCGAAATGTTGACAAGATTTTGTGGAGTGCCTCGAGAGGCAAGTGTGGGTGTGGGTCTAATGCGAATTTGGGTTTCGGGATGGATCCCTCGACAAATCTGCGGCAAAGTAAAGCAATTTGCCTTGAGTTTGTCTCTGTCTCTCTCTTCAAACACACACAAACACTTGGTGCCGTGTCAGCTAAACGGATTTTCGTTGGCATCATATTACAGCCGCCCCTCTTTCGCCCCCTTAGATGCCAGCCAGCCTGCCAGCCTGCCAGCCGCTTCCTTTCATTGAGAGCAGGCCAACAACACATGGGGAATGCGAGGAGCAAGGGAGGCGAGTGAGGGAGAAAGTGTGAAAAGAAATGCGAAACGGATGTGAGTTATGTGTGTGAGGAAGCAAATCATTTCCATTTCCCTTCCAGCAATTGACTCAAATTGTTTGCCAATAATGTTAAATTTACGCTGGGGAAACTCGAATTGAGTGCTGGAGTGCCCCGAGCTCCACGAGTGCCCCCCCTCAATCCCTGCAGCTTTAATTACGCAACAAGTTGCCCTGAGATAAGAACCTGCTGACAAGGACCCTTTCGCACGATTTGCCACAACAAAAGCCAAAGGCGAACACAAATAAGGGCGTTAATTTTTATGGCTAGCTTAAGTCGTTGGGGCCCAAAGCCGACTACTTAGCCCTGAACTGAATCAATTAGCTGCTTTGGGGCTTTTTTCGTTTCCTCACGAATATCCTGCCAGCATAAGGCTTAGATTTAGCTGGCTTTCAATGACTTTCAATGGCTTTCAATGACTTTCAATGGTGTCTCCGCATAAGTTCTTCCTCGCACTTCAAATCTCCAAGACTTTCTCGCACTCTCTGGACACTCTCTATCTCCGGGCGGAAACTTTCTAATTTCATCAAATTCACAGCCAAAATTGCGTGCATAATTTTATTATTTTGAAAGCACTTCAACGAACTTTATCTAAACATGCAGGAACACCCCGTTCAGCTGTTCAGCAGGAACGCCCCCTTCTACAATTTTGAGGCTTTTGGCCAAAAAGTTGTTTCGAAACAGCAATTAAAATAAATTACATTTTGCGATTTTAATTGCGTCTAATTGCAGGTAAAAGCCAGCAAATAAGTTCAAGCACAAGACTTAAGGGTGGAGTCGGTTAGCTCGCAGTGGGGGCTGTGCACTGCGAGTGGGAGAGGGTGTGGGGGTGAGAGTGTGGGGCGTGGCAAAATTAATTTCCACAGTTGTCAGTTGTTATGAGAGCTGCCACGGCAACAAAAACTTTCCTCGATGGCACTCCCAAATGGACAATGCAACAATATTTGGAGAGAGACAGCGACAGAGAGAGAGAGAGGGAGAGAGACAGCGAGAGATAAAATGGGAAACCAAAATGAATAACAATCAGCGTCCACGCAGCGTATACGTAATTGTCAGCATCAAACTTTTATGAGTGACAATTTTGACAATGGTTTTTGGTCCGACAAAACGGGAATGGCGGGGGGCGGGGGGCGGGGAGGTTGAGTGGCGGACCATATGAGAGTTCAAAGTTTATAACAATGCGCATAAATGATAATGAGTAGTGCAGAATGGAATGAAATTGGGTATTGGGTTTGTGCTAGGAATGGACTCGAAATTTAACAAAATCCAACAAAAAACAACAATATTTAAAATACATTTACCGACTCTGTAGACAATCCTCTGCCCCCAGGATATGTCACAATGTTACCTTAACTTTTTATTGAATAACTCTTGAAGAAGTCAAGCAGTCATGGCATACCATCCACACTCGCACATGCTGTTTATTTGCGTAACCAAATTGAGTTTTCACAGTCTGCTCCTGCAGGAAAACCTGTGCCTAAGGGATGAACAAATATCTATGGGGCTTAAGCTGAAAACACATAAAGCACACAAAATACCCAGCCACACACATTTGACAAATGATATTTACGGCATTTAAAGATGTGTTTGATGTTGGGAAATGTTATGGATGGGGTTATTATGTCAACCGATCTCTTAGGCATAACTCAACTGAAAGTGTGACATTTATGCATACCACGGGTGTATGTTGTGTATGCTGTGTATCCTGTGCATGCTGTATGTGCCCTGGATGTCATCATTAGTTTACTTTTGCCTCCGACACTCGTGTGTCATCGGAGCTGACAAAATGCTCTTCAGTTTGCTGCCTCTTTCAGGTGCAAAGTGGCAGAAAGATTGAAGCAGGCAGGCAGGCAGGCAGACAACCAGCCAGCCAGCCAGCCAGCCAGCCAGCCAGCCAGCCAGCATCCTGTAAGTGGAATGCATTTTTCAAGCATTTTTCCTGCAACTTAAAGCAGAATCCGAGAATCATCCCAAAAGAACAATGAAAAAGGACCGTAAAGAAAGGACCGATCAAGGCAAGCGGACAAACCACAAATGAAATAAGGAAGAACGAGAAAAGAGAACGAATCTTCTTCAAAATGAAATGAAATTTCAATTTTCTCTGGAAATGGACGCTGGGTGGCCTATAAATGAGCTGCATTTCGGGCCACGCCAACCTCTTCCTCATACAAATTGCAGTTCAATTTCTATATTCGATATTTTTGAGAAATTTCCAAACATTTATATACTTGATGGCATTTGGTCGGATTGCTTGGATGAATTGTAAGTTCTGCTCCATTCCATTGCATTTTGGGTCACGTTCAGGTCGTTTTTGGGGATGAACTCAATGGGTTCTCGCCTGCACCCTTTACGGCATAGCTTAGGGCCATTTAAAATTCTCTATTTTACACAGAAATATGTGATAGACATTTTTTAAAAAGAAAACAATTACCCAGAGAGCGGACGGGCCAAAGTTATGGCTTATTTGTTCAAGTCTTTGCCTTAGCCGTAACCCGACTCGACCCATCATTACCCTCGAGGGGTGATGGCTGCTGTGCTCATCATGTTTTCCAGTGCCATGAACAAACAGCTAGCTGGCGGAGGAAAAAATACTAGCGGATGGGATAGCAAAATGCAGAAAAATGCAGTGAGGAAAACGAAAAAACACTTAAATTTACATAATTTCCAGTCCACATCACTGGCGGATAAAGGAGTCTTGGGTGGGATATCTCCCACCTAGCTTTTGGCCCTTTCGGTTGGGGGGAGATTCAGTCAAGTGAAAGTGGCTGCAGTTGTTTGCTATCTACGTAAATATATATCAAGCTGTATATATATGTATATTTATATAGAGCAGAACAGCTGTTGGCTATTGAAAACAATCAGCAAACTGAAACGATAATTGCTTAGAAATTGAGAGATGCTCTGCTAGGGGCACACTGCTGCCGCGTATACGCAATGCCAGAAGGCGGCAGCAGCAGCAGCCGGTAAAAAAGTTAAATTGTGTCAAGTGCAGTAATAGCAGCAACAGCAGCAGCAACAGCAACTGGCATGGGCGAAGTGGTCCAGAACCAGACCACGCCTTTGTGAGCAGTCAAGAGTTAAAAGGGACAACAACATTTGCATGCAAATGGGTGGCAGCCAGTCGGCTGAAACCAGGGTGCCCCGGCATGGAGGGGGCGAGCAAGAGGGTGCGGGAGTCAACGGAGTACGTGCCCATGGCTTGGCAAATGAACTTGTTTGGTGGCTAATGAGATAAGCATGCAAATGCTAAGGCTAAAATAACAACAAAAGATAGAGCCAAACAAAAAAATCCACAGAAAGCAGACGCGGAACACGAAACACGAAAAGAAAGTGCGACTCGGAGGTCGAAACTTTTGATACCCTTTCAGAATATTTGGTACATTGAAAATATTTGAGAAAGAAGGGGCTTTCGTCTACAGGTAGACGTCTCTTAACGCTCCCTTTATTGGACTTTGGGAAGATGGTCTCGAAATCATTATACCCAGCGGCAACTAGGGTACAATAAACTCTGTCTAGCCCTGTCAGTAACATTAAACAGGACGACTCAATTAACTGGCATTTCCGCGACAACTGCTTCAGAGAGAAGCACAGAGAAAGAGAGAGAGAGAGAGTAAGACAATGCGGCAGAAAAAGGAGTAGAAAATGACACGCAGATAATCGCAATTGCAGTTGAATGGAGTCCCATCTTTGGGAAAACTCTCAAATAAACCAAAACATTTATGCATAACAAATGTTCTGTGTGACAAAGTTTTTCCTTTGGATGGAAAGTTTTTTTAGTTCGTTCGGTTCTAAAATATTTATCGGGCTTTTAGTTTGTGGCCTATCTATGGAATGCAAAGAAAAACTATGCCAAAAGCAAAGTTCAAGTGGCATTAAAGAAGTTGGCATGCTTCGAGCACATTATGGATGTATGTAATTATTTAAAAGATTATTAGATGTTGTGGGGCGGCGCCCCTTTAAAAAACCCCAATGTCAACAAGTTTTATGTGGCGCTCAGCCCTAATTGTGTGGCAGCACGCCACTTAAACAAAAAAAGGGAAATCTTTAAGTATCTTTAACACTGAAATCGCAAATGATTTATGCAGGGAGAATCCAGGCACACACTTTTTCCCATGGCACATATTGTGGCACAAAGTGGCCGGGCCACATTGCGTATGCGTAATCTTGCACTTGCTGGGGATCCGTGCTGCTCCCTCTCCGTCCCATAAAGATGTAAAAACATTTTGTTATATTTTTGTGTTGTTGCTGCCGCCTGCTTTCACCCCAGCTTTCATTCTTTCATTCTTGCTGTCGTTGATGCTCGTTTTTATGACAAGCAAATACATGCAAATCTAGAATTTTACAAACGATAAACGCCTTGAGGCAAGCTGCTGCTGCTGCCACTGCTTCTCCTGCGTCTCCTTCCAGGTCTCACTCATTCTGGCCCATGCCACATACAATTGATGCCATTTTATGGTTCATATGTGTGGGTGCTTTTTGTGTGTGTGTGGAAGGGAAAATCCTACTAATGCCGCCATGCGTATGCGTACGCATTCGATTCTCATTTTTCTTTCGCTTTCCCAGGCACAAATCAAACAGTGGGAAAGGAAACCCATACCCATAGTGTGTTATGCAAAAATAAAGAGAAATCCTTGGAAAGGAAAGGGAAATGGAAACCCTCTAACCTTGTGCTGTCCTAAAATCTGTTCGAGAAATAGATTTAAAAGTGGTTGAAAGTGGTAGGAATAAGCCCTTCCAATGAGCCTACAAATAAGCGATTTTCGTGTCCGTGTTCATGTCAATTCGAATTACAGGCCAAAGCACAAGCTGACACAATTACAAGCGCAGCGGGTGAGAGGGAGAGAGAAGAAGTGCTAACCGCACGACATGTTTTAGCCAGCTCCCGTTTTAGCCCTCTTATAAGCATACCTCGAAGATGAATCTATGCACAAAAGGAGGAAAAATCCAATTGGCAACGATATGCGGCTATACGGATATCCTTTAATCGAGAGGATTATAGTTGGAGACGAAAAGGTGAAGAAAATACTCGAAATGCAAGCATAAAAGTCTAACACATACTCTTCTAATAAGTCTAAGACTAAGTGAAAACCAAGTACATTCTGCATCAAAATATTCCTATTTGAATATCCTGTGTTTATACTGTCTATAAGCAAAAAAAAAACTATGGACCCTTAGACACTCCGCAAGTGAGTGATCCGAAAAGATACAGTAAACATCTGTTGTCCTTCAAGGAGCGAACTATTGCCCTGAGCAGCATAAGGAATATGCTTGGGCTTGGGCTTGAGCGTGGGCTTGGTCCTGGGACTTGGCGTGTCCCTTGGGGAGAGACTGAGATGGTAACCAAGCAACAGCTGCATTTGAAATGAAAAGCATTTGTTTCTGACACAACTCGTCTTCGCCTGTGGCTCTCTCTCTCTCTCTCAATCGCTATCTCTGTCTGGCTGTGGCGCTTGCTCTGGCTGTGGCTCCATCTTTATGTTAGCTGATTCCCTACAAAGGCTGTAGTAGGATTGTGGGTGGGGGGGTTCCATTGGGAGAGAGCTCGGGACAGAATGCGCTCACTCATTATGTTGATTATCCCAAGCGGCGGGGGATCTCTCAAGGAATATGAATTGAAATAAATGCGCTTACGGGCTTGCTTGCCTGCTTTCGTCTTTCGTCCAAAAGATTTCCATTAGAAATGTGATAAATATTCTCCAGCAAGAGAAAAACTAACAGACATACCAAAATAAAGAAAAAGAAATGGAAAATGGAAAATGGGAGAACCGCACCATTAACCCCTTCTTTGTGGTGGCTTAAAAAAAAAAAGGGACACACACAAACACACACACGTACAGACACATACAATGGACATGAAATGTTGTACAATTTTTTTTCCGCTTGACCTTACCAACCAGTGGGATTTATGGCCTTTCCCCTTTTGGGTCATCTAATGCCACTTTCATATATGGCTAACATTTGCCACTCCCTCCGTCGACCGTCTGTCTTTCCCATCTATGTTTCTGCCAGAGCTTCTGGCCAATTGATGAGCCACAAAGCCAACAAGCATGAAATGAAGTCCAACTCCAGTTTGGCTCTATCATTCCCGCCCCCCCCCCCCCCCCCCCCCCCCCATCCTCCCTTCGCTCAATTCATTCTGTGGTTAATGTGATAAATCAATTTTATGCGAAAATCACAGAGCATAAATTTATTTAACTAGCCCATAAGTCATGGCCTGTTCCGGGCACTGGCCCACACGCCCACACGCCCACACGCCCACACTTTGGGCCATGTTTTATCAATTAATTTTCGGGGGGATATACTCGTATCTGATGGAGATTTGGGTCTGGCTTTGCTATGCGTATTGAGTAATCAAATTAAGCCTAGATTTAAGGGGTAACCGAGCACGGGAAAACTTCTCAATGAAAACTTTGCCAAGAGATTAAATACTAAGCGGGTTTACATAGTTTATTTGATTTTATAGTTAAATCTTAAATAATAGATACATATTTTCTGTTACTTTTTGCTTGATTATTTCCCTAAATTTTGAATACATGTGCTTAATGAGATGAAGTGCCTAATGTTTCATTTTGTATATATTTTATGATCTTATTTTATATTTATATTTAATTATAGATTTATATACATATTATTTATTTCCCTTTCATTTTGCTTCATTCTTTGACCAAACTTTTGAGTGAAATTTCCTTTGCGAATATGATTTTATTTCATTGTTTTTGGAGCATCAAAAACAACTTCAAAAATATAGAAAAACAAAGGGACAGGTGGGGGGGGGGAAGAGGTTGGGACTAAAAATTGTACACCGGGTCGTATGCTTAATGAGCTTTTAAAATTCATTTAGACTTTTCACCTTTTATCTCTGTGTGCACAATGAATAAAATTAAATTTAATCCACGGCCAGTCGTCGTCGTCCTCCCCGTCGTCCCCGTCGAGGGCGTCGACAACTGGTCTTGATAAAATATTTTTTACCAACTCTCTTTCTAGCTCTCTCTCTCTCTCTCTCTCTTCGTTTCTCTCGCTGGCCCGCTGGTTCTGTACGTTCCTGTACCTCTTTTCATCTTAATTTGAATAACTGAATTGTTAAGTGGACTGTCGGAATGATGGACCTGTATAGATAAGGAGCAGCGTAGCGCCAACCTTTTAATTAAATTTAATTGCCAAATGCCAGGGCCCAAAGAAGTAGAAAAAAACTGTGAGACTTTTTTGATGAAGTCAACTCGAAGGCGGCTCCCCACCCCCACGGCCCACACCTCCCCCAATTGATATGTTGGAAGCAGTTTAAGTGGAAGTTCTAAGAGCAGGAGAAGGGTGGATGTACAATGTGCGATTACCACAGTTGAGTAGAGTCCTCAGCAGCAGCACTTTCAGCTAATGCATTAATTTATCACACTCATCCCTCCGCCCAGCCCGCACACGCACACGCACTCGCATTCAAACATTGCTCGGGTGGAAAATCCAGGTGCCAGACACAGAGCGGCCACGTAACCAAGGAAAGCAGAAAGAAGCTTTTGCATTTCAATGAAAGCATTTGTAAAATATTACTGCATACTTTGAGGCGCCCCTTCACATAAGAAAGAACAAGACAGGGATACGCCAGATAGGACTACAGACAGATAGAACACACACACACACAGTAAGACACACAGACAGACACACATTTGTGTCGCACTCAAGTCACGTTTGCCAACTGGCAAAAGCTTCAACAAATGTTAAGCTCAAGATTTATTGAGCTACTTAAGTTGCTGTTGATGATGTTGCATGCCTCTCCTATCTCTACCCCAACCCACGTCCAATGAGAAAAAAAAGGTTAACAGTCGGCAGTCGTCTGTAAAAAAACATAAAGAGTACGAGTACAAGTACAAGTACGATATATGTATGTATATATAGATGCCACACACATCGAACAAGACATAAAATATTCATATTTCCATTGAAAAGTATTTCTGAAAAAGAAAGCATTCCCATAAACATCTCGTCTAAGACTCGTTTAATGAGAACACCACAGCAATATTTAGATCATTGTGGGTGGCGAGGCTGCTTTAACCTGGCTTCAATACATTCATTTGCCATGGATGCGTGTGCCACCTTGCCACCAATACAGGCGAAACGTTTTGGCCATAAATAATGACTTCGAGTGGCTTCGGGCATATATAAAAATTGTATAAAATGAACATCAAGTGGCTGGCTGGCTGCTGCGTGCCAAACATTTCGAAATGAGCTTCAGGTAATTCCGGGGTCCTGGCAGGGACGGGGCAATGCAGGTGGCAGTCCCGGACCAGGCTAATGGCCTGGCTCTCTGGCTCCGCTGTCTAATGCGTTTCATATGCAAATCCACAATAAAAAATATAAAAACACAAAAATAATGCTTATCTGTGGCACATGGAAAAATGGAGAAATATGGCAGCCATGGCGTATGAGAGCAATGTGCCACATATGTTCACAATTTGTTGTCCATCTTCCAAACTGCTCGCACGCTCCCTCTCTCATTCTCTTTCTCGTTCTCGTTCTCTTTCTCGTTTTTTGTTTATTTCGATTTTTGTTTATTTTGTGAAACATTTTTACAATTCAATTGAATTGTGGCAAACTGTCCAGAAACATGTTTCGGGGTACCTATTTTTTCCTCCTGTTCTAGGAGGCGCCTGCCTCGGGCAAATTTGAATTGTCCAAAATTGTAACGAGCTTTTCTGTAGAACCATTTCCAGTGACCGATTCACTCACGGGCTGCAGTTGCGAACCCCTTCCAGTGGCTGGCCATTTCGCTGACATAAACTGCATTGAAATGTCATAAAAATTGAAACACGTTCCTCGTTCCGTTTGCTGCCCGTTTCCTCCTCCATCCTGCCGCAGCGGATCCTGCTCCTGCTGCATCTCCTGTTACTCCTGCTCTTGGCCTGACATTGAATGGCAGTTCTGGCCCATCCCTGCTACATTGTTGTTGTCGGTTTTTGGTTTTGGCCTGCTGCTTTGCATACAAATAACGGTAATCTTTAGCTAGCCATGCCATTGGCTCCACCCAACACCCAGGCCACCCCGGCCACCCAGGCCACCCAAAGCCAGGCCCATATCCATGCTCATCCTTACTTTTATATCTCTCTTTCCCTGCCACTGGGCTCCTGGCGCTTGGCGCTTGGCACTGGGCTCTGGTTCTGGTTCTGTCTCTGGCTCTGACGAGGTCCCGACTTTGTCCATTTCGCTGATGCTGCAGTTTTGCACTTTACACGTGGCCCGAATGCCTGGCAGGAGGTCGCGCTGCGGGCCAGCACGTGTGGGCAATGCAGAGCAGGGTTAGAGCCACTCTCTATTCTCCACTCCACTCCACTCCTCTCCACTCTGGATCCTCCTCTTGGAGGGATATTATGAAAATTTATTGTTTTACGTGCGAGTAATTTTGTGCAATTTTTGAAAGACTGCACCGAAAAGGTTGTCCTGCTGCAAATCAATGCGAGAACTGGCAGGAGAAGGCGAAGGAGCCTGGAAGCCCCTGCAGTTAATTATGGTAACAGGACCTCTGCTCGGAAAATCCTACTTCTGTTTTCCCCCCCAAAAAAAAAAAAAACTAGAACCCAAATGCGTTTAATCTGGTATCGAAATTACATTTGCTCTGGCGCCTGGTTTCGTTTGGTTTATTGTTGACTTAACATGGACCATTTGCGTGTCCTCCTGTCCTCTGACAATGAGCATACTCGCTCCCTCTCTATCTCTGAGTGGCTCTCTGGATAGAGTATTATGCAGAATGGTCCTATGACTTTGTGCAGATGTTTGCAGTTCAAAGAACGATATTTTTTCTGTCTGCAATCTGCCAGGGTATCAAATGCTTCGGACCACGCTAATGTCCTTTATTGCCTGTTGTATTTATTAGTTAAACCCACAGGCAAAGTACAAAACGCTTTTGTTCAACAAATGACAATGCAAATAACAAAAGAATGGCAGTGGCAGAAGCGGCAGGAGGCAGGATTCAAAGTGAAATCCAGAGAGAGAGAAAGAGAGGAGGAGAGAGAGAGTCTTGTTTATTATGCAGCAATTACCATGGGGGCGAGTACGAGTATGGTACGTGTTAAGCGTAGGCACAAGATAAATATTTTCCCTTCAACAATATTTGCTCTGCCTGCCACTCATCTCCCGCCCAAACAATCTCCAATGGCCGACGCACAGCAGCAGGGCCAACAACAACACAAAAAACTTTGCCATAAGCAGTGGCAGTGGCAGCGGCAGTGGCAGTACCAGTAGCTGTGGCAGTGCCAGAGCACAAAAACATAATCGTGGAATTATCATTACAGATTTGCAGCTTTTGTTCCTTCATTTCGTATTCCCATTGGTGGTCATCCAAGAATCCGAGCTGAGTTGTGAGTGCCATGGCAAGCTGTGCCGTGCCGCTCCTGTGCCGCTCCTGACTGCCCCATCTGTATCTTTGTATCTCTGTATCTCTGTATCTTTGCATCTGTATCTTTTTAATGCCCACGAGTCGCATTTGAGCTGTTTGGCTGGGGAAAAGTTTGTGCCCTGCTTTCGCTTCATTTGAATATTGTATAACTTAATAATGCAAACATAAACCTTTTTATTTTCGTCCACTTACCAAGAAAACTCTGCCTCTCAGTGGACACAAGTTGGTCAGCAGGATGTGCCATTTAAAGTGTATCAAAAAGAGTAGTTTCAAAGCTTAGAAAGGAAACATGTTGATCCTCTTTTACACTTTTGGATGACCTTGGATTTTCACTTTTAGAAATAACAAAAAGAAACATAAAATAAACCTATAAACCAACCAATTTTTGTCATATTTCCAAAGTTATCCCTAGCCATTCGCTAGTTGTAACCAGTCGATTCCCAGGAATCAGGAAATGCCCGATAATTGCACTCAGTGCGTTTTTGCACCAATTTGTGCGGCACTTTTTTTCCAGTAGCGATTGAATTTCAAAGTGGATTACAATAATTCGCTTGTCGATGATGGGCTGGAGGATGGAGAGGGGGAGGGGGAGTCGCTGGCGAAGTGCTGCCAGCAGTGCGGAGTGTGGATAGAGTGGCGCACTGAATTAGTGCGCTTTGTGTCATTAAGTCTCGTTTCAAGTTGGAAACCATTTAGACGTGGTTGGGGGCAACGAGGGGGATGGAAAATGGGGAAATGGGTGGCCGGCAATCAAGTGAACGCACTCATCAGCAGCCAAAGGACGCAAACTATCCACTCCATTGGCCCCCGCTCCACCCTCCCTCCCTCCCTCCAGTATGCCTTTCCCCAAAGCCCTTTTCAATTTCGAACATTTAACGGGAGGTGGAGTTTCCCTATTTCTATTTCTCTTTTTTCCCCCACTGGATTCTTTTTTTTTTTTTTGCCACCCACAGTTAGAACGCTCGTAAACCCCTTTCTGCCTTTGTGCGGCTTATCAAAAGTGCTCGGTCGTCACAGTCGTCACTCGCAGAGGCAGCAACAGCAGCAGCCACAGTAGCAGCAACATCAGCAGCTTCTTTTGCTGTTATTTTATGCGCAAAAGGCCAAAAACACAATTTTTCTTTTGCTTTTTGTGCGCCTGCAAAGAGAACGTTTAAGCCCTAAAACGTTTTCCCGGCGGCGGCTCAGAGAAAACGACCACGGAACTGATCCGCTTGAGAAGAAGTTTCATTCCTTTCTTTTTTTTCTGTGAGACGGGCGAAGGGGATTAATATTTTAAAAGTAGTTTTCCATTAAATTTGACTATTGCCTTGACCTCCTTTTTCAGGGGCTTCCCACAGCGGAAAAAATATTTATGGCATATAATTCAATGGCAGTCGACCGGAGGGATAAATTCCAGAGAAACAGCTCTTCTTTTTGCCATACAATTTATTTAAATTTCCCCCAGCAATGGATGCGGGCGGGGATGTGAAGAGGAAGTCAACTTCCCTTTTAGAAGATTGATGACTTCCAGGACAGGGAACGCAAGAGGGAGGACGGAGTACGAGCCACAGGTGTGAGTGTGAGTGTGAGTGCGAGTGCGAGTGTGTGTGCTGCTCTCCTTATTCCATATTCTGTATTCTGTATTTATGATGAATTACCTGAGTCAGCTGGTCTATCCCGTCTCCATTAGATTACTTTCCATCATGTCACGCTCACTTTCCTGCCTGTCAATAAGCAAATGGCAGCGATAAATCCTCCTGCCTTCCTCCTGCCTTGCCAAAACAGATACGAAATATATTCATGGATTACATTATAAGAGGTAGTTCTTCCCCAGCTCCCTAAGCCCCCTAAACGTTGACATTTTAATTGAAATTTATTGAGCTTAAAACAGCTTATTGTTGGGCATTCATTCACAGTGGAATGTCCATTCAACACCTGCGTATCGAAGGACAGGAGAGCGGATATTAAATATTCCATAAAGGAAAATCGAATTCCATTCTTGAGCGCCTGACAAATCCCCCTTTCCGAGTCGATAGACAACTTAAGAAAATGCAACACAGAACTGAACTGAATCGACATGGACATCGACATCGACTGGAGGAGCTATAAACTTGTACGATTATAAATCAAAACTTTCCATTTTCTTTTAGTTTTTCTTTTGCTGCTGCTGCTGCTGCTGCTGCTGCTCCTTGGGAAACTTCCGGTGCCATCGGCTAGACAGAGGGAAAAATAAAAAGAAAATTCGACTTGGCGTGTGCAAGGGGCAGGGGCAGGCGGATAAACTTTGCACAGATGAAAAGAGCGCAACTTGAAAGCGAATAAACGACAATTGATCGATTCACAACTTCTGAGAAATGCAAATAATGCGTATTAATGATGTTCCCTGCTGTCGCTGTCGCTATCTCTGTCTCTGTCGCTATCTCTGTCTCTGTCTCTATTCTCTGGGAGCTCTGACTTTTGTCTGAAAGTTGACCATTGACTAAAACACACCTCTCTTAAATTTTAATCAAATTTAAAGGCCATTTGCAGATGCAAACTCCACAGCATTTATTATCATTTAAAATGTGCGCAGTGTTTTTCTTTTTGCATCCTAATGCATTTGTACATTAGTTAACAATTCCATAACTAACTTTTTTCCACCTGCCATTGCAGGTGTATTTGATACAAAAAAACAAATACAAAAATGGGGGAAAAAACTCTATGTAGATATTAAAAAATAGTTGGGCAACTGGCCAAACCGCCAGCACAGCACAGAACAGAACAGAACAGAACAGCAAACGAAAAAATGCTAGAAAATAATCATAAATTATAGTTGTCAACTATTATGAGGGCACAATAAATACACATAACAACGAAAGCAAAATGCCATTAAAGTTTACAACTTGTTCGGGGAATTGGTTGCCACATACACACACACACACACACACACACACACACACACACACGCATACAAAGAAAAAAACCAACAGTTGCAGAAACATTAAATAACAAGCGAACTATGAATAGACCTCAATTATGGGAGCTATTGACTTGCCTGAATAATTCATCCATTGGACATCTATATTAATTAAGCTACCACGTAATTGCTGTTGGCCGAACTACATACGTACCGGTGTGGTATCCCATGATTTTGGGGGAATTCCGAGGAAAACACTTACAGTTACGGGTATCTGTAGCGGTATCTGTGTATCTGTGTGTGCGTGTCTATAGATGATACTTAAGCATCACTGAGAATGTTGCATAGTCCATTCGGAGTGGTCTAGAAAACTCATATTCTCAAAAATTAAACCCATTTCTCTTTCCACTCCACTTCACCTCTCCCTCTCTCTGTCTCACACGCTGAAGAACCGAATCCACTTGTTGAAGGGAATAGCAACAAGCAATTCAATTCAATTCCATTTTGGTAGAGCTACCCCCGCAGGCTAAACACTACCCAACTCATAAATGAACCAAAAAAACCGAATCTGTTTGGTGACACTCGAAATTAGCCACGTGGCAGGCTGCTTTCCCCACCACAGGAAATGTCACACACACACACACACACACACACACACACACACACACTTGCTCTTGTGTGTGCGCTGGTGTATGCCTGGAATGATAATGAGAATCCAGAAAATCACAAAATTCCCCGAATTCAGGCCAACTACTCGCACTCGTCTGTGTGTTTAGTTCATTTTGGCACAAGCAAAAAGGTTAATTAGCCGAGGTAAATGTTTCATTAAATGTTTATGGAGTAAGGAATCCAAAAACAAATGGCAGGTACTCCATCACTTTCCTGGAGGAGGTGCCAGGAGGTGCAGCGACACAGAAATGCAGCGCTTGGAGTGCTCCTTAAGGACCCATGGATACATCTTGTATACACCCTTCACAAACGGCACAGCAGACCCCACGATTTGGCATCCATTAGTGTCCCTTTGCCTTTTATTGAAACGTTAAGCCAAGTTTTATCCCTGTAGATACATACTGTAGTATGAAAACTACTTTGGTTGGATTTTGCTTTTAATTGGATGCCAAAGCCCCAAGTTGTGATCCTAATTAGCGGAACGAAAAAACATGCAATTAATGTACACAAAGTACCCACAATAAAATGTGTACCTTTACTGCGCGCAGCATGTACATATATTATTATTAATATTATGAAAAAGAGGAGAGGAGAAAACCATAGAAGGTGGAAAATAAACTTCATAATCAGGCACTCAATTATCCCCTAAGTTTTCACTAATTGGTTGGCTTAAAGTCAAGTCGAGGGCAGGTCCTGCCTCCTCTCGCCATTCCCAGCAGTCTCCTTTTGCAACCAATCTGCTAGCCATTGCAGCTGTCACTTTTGAAAAGTTGCTCTCTGTCGGTGGATCTCTCTCTGTCTCACTCTCTATCCCCCTCTTTGTCCCTGTCTCTCCCTCCCTCTCTCGCTCTCTCTGCTGGATGCTGTGGCAATATTTTGGCGCATAATTCCCGCCCTGTGCTACTGTACATAAAATTTAATTAAGACGCATAAAGTTTTTCACACTTTGACACAAGCCCCAAAGCATATGCTCTGAGCCCTCTCCTCTCTCGTCTCTCGCCTCTCGCCTCTCGTCGCTCGTCGCTCGTCTTTCGTCTCGTCTTGTTTCGTCTCGCTGCTGCCCAATCTCGCGGCCCGATCTTGGCTCTGCCATCCACCGTCTTTGGGGGGGAAAACTACTTTAGTTTGGCTTTGCGTGGAAAGTTTTTGGTTCTGGCTCTGGCCAGGCAGCAGGCAGCAGCAGAAGGCAGCAGCAGGGCCACGGCCACGGCCAGGCGAGGGAGTGGGACCAGAAAAGAGCATAATTTCACTACTGCCAACACACTGGCAAAGCGGGCAAAATTACGCGCCCTGCTGAGCGCTTTTGTTAATTATGCCAGACTCCTGCAGGTCCCTGGCAGGCGATGCTCCTTGTTGCCACTGCCACAGCAACAGCCACTGCTACTGCCACTGCCACTCTTTTGTTGCTTATTTTTCTTGGCAACCGCCAAAGTTTTGTTGCACAATTTGCTGCTTAAACAAAGCCAAAACAATTTAATTGTCACAGTCGCAAAATTGCATCTTATGGCGCATCACCCACGCCACGCCACTGCCCCCGTCCCCCCGTTCACACAGTTAGACACAGATAAATAACCAAAGTGTGTATCGTATATATTGTTGGATTAAAACCGACCCAAATCCAGGCCATATGTCTTGAAAACTTTTTCAATCAGCCATGTTCCTTGGGAAATCCTGGAAAAACTCACTTAATTTTATTTTGGTGTACCTTACAGGATCCTACAGGATCCTGCAGGCTAGGCGGGGGTCTCTAATGAGAGCACAGGACATTCACAAGACATTCAATGAGAATGTTGACAACTTTTGGCAGCTTGTTCGTTCGAGCAGCGGTTCGAGCAGATTTTCCACGACTTGTAATTGATTTCCCCCCTCGACTTCCCTGGCTTCCCGACTCGATGATTGTTGCGGCTTTGGCTTTGGCTTTTGCTAGGCGCGGACACTTTGTTGAAGGTAGGCGAGGGGGCAAAAACAAGTCCTTTCAAATTTAACAAACAGAAGGAAAGGAAAGAAAAGAAATGCCTAAGAGCGTCACTTTGGCAAAGAGCCAAAATAACACACAGAAGAACCCAGGGACAAGAACAAGAACAAGAACTTTTGTGTGCGCTGACAAGAAGCCTGTTCGGCTCTGTTCTGTTCTGTTCTGTTCTGTTCTGTTAGGTTCGGCTCTGTGGCTCCTTCTTCCTAAAAGGCACAAATAGTTGCAACAAAAAATAAATGGAGGAAATATGAAAAAGAAAGTAGCAGCGCACAGCAGAGCAGCAACAAGGGATGGAAAACTATGTTACTGAAACTACTGGAAAAACTTGTTATCTTAATGGATATTTTGTAGTTCGTTTGTGGTTAAAATTGACTCACTCCGAGGCAGGCAGGCAGGCAAGCAAGGCACTTTCCTGCCACCAAACCACCAAAAAAAAGAAGAGAACAAAAAAAGAAGCAACAATTTCCAACCATATTGTTGCATTATCTGTCGCCAGGATTGTCGTCGTCGTCTTTGAGGAAAGGCCCTGGCAACCGTAATAAATTCTAATTCAATTAATTCCACAATCACATCAAATCCCAATCTTGGTCCTGTCTGTCTTTCTAAGTGGATTACACACAGGACTCGTGTGCGACCCGGCAATTCTCAACCCAAAAACTAAAAAAAGTTTAAATTTAATTATGCAATCGATGCTGTCGAGCATTTCCTTTGCTCTTCCCGTCCGTGCCAAAATCGAACTTAATTGAATTAAACTTTTACCTTTTGACATTGCCATTCTTCCACCCGCCAACCCGCCAACCCGCCGGCCCGCCATCCTGCACGTTTTCGAGTTCCCCCCCCCCCCTTTTGTGGGGGGCGGCAGCTAATGAAACGGAAATCGCGGCGCATCCAAAATGAACTGAAAACTTCCTCGGGGCTAAAATGAATTCTACTCGCACTCAGAGGTTAGAGGTTACAGTTTGCAGGTTAACCTTAAATTTTATTCAACGAAACCCCAAGTGTCATTCAACTGAACTTTATGATGATGCGCCTATGCCACTTGGAGTACAGGATCTCTGTGCCCAGAATCATGAGGGTTATGCCGTAGCTGAAGAGCAGGATCAACAGGGCAGAGCTTACCGTATCCATGTCGACCTGTTATCAGGGGAATACATGATAAATGATAGAGCTCAGAGGTGCCTGAAGTGGATCTTAGCTCACGTGCAAATCAGAGGTTTCTATTTTCTTCACACAGGGCGGCTTCCTCGAGTGCCACACATTGAAGTGATAGGTGAGGATGCCCGTCTCTGTGACACGTCGCAGGCTGGAAAAGGAATGCCCAGATAGAGGTATTCCTTGCTCTGGCTCTTGCACTTACCCATAAGAGATGACCTTTTTCATGGGGGAGTTCTTTTGCATAATGCAGACCGTCTTCTGCGGGGGAAACATACTGACTTCCGTCAGATCGCATATATCCTGCTCGCTGAAGGTCTCCGCAATGATCTTGTAGGCAGCCGCCACATCCACATGAAAGGCAAAGCCTAAAAGGGGACCAGAGGATCGTTAAAAGATTGACCGAAGTTTGACCCAAACTTACGTTCATTTTTGACCCTACGCAAACCCGTTTCCGGATCCATCCAATTGCTGGCCGAATTATCCTTGGCATGGGCACCCGTCTCATGGCTATGGACTATATCTCGATAGGTTTTGGCTGCATCTGCTGGTGTGGCAGCAGCTGCTGCTGGTGTGGGATCTGCTGGCTCATCTTCATCGGCCTCGTTCTCTTTGGTGGTGGGGACACTGGTGATCTTCTTTGCATACAGTTCCATGGACACAGGATCTTTGGTGTTCAAAAAGTAGTCCCTATTGTACAGGATATCCTCCATGCCCACTCGCAGAGAACTGTGCACCAAATCGCTCAAAGTTTTGATCGTTTTCGGCTTCTCCATGAGCAGTGTGCCCACAATACTGGCCGAGTAGAACTGATAGATGCAGAAGGAGAACAGCAGGCTGGTGATGACGATGCACCGACCCGACACAAAGCTGGTGGAGAAGCCCAGTCCCTGCTGGCAGATGATCCCCACAAAGAACAGCACCGACTCCAGGAACAGGCCCACCCGTTCGGGTGCCTTTCGCTTGGCCTTCCGATCCTTCAGATAGTTATTGAGCTTCTGGTAGCAGCGCTGCCAGAGGGTAGCCGGATCAATGGTGGTGCTAGCGTTTTCCTCTTTGCTTGGTATTTCCGTAACATCTGTCAACTCTTGCACGGACAAAGCCGTGACTGGACGCATACTGGCCCCCAGTTCCAGCTGCTGCTCCTGCTCCTGTTGCACATGATGATGGCGTGGTGGTGCCCCGCCCTTTGGTTTGATCAATGCTGCACCATCCTGTGGCACCAGTTTCCACTCAATGGTGGTCAGAAGCCACAGAATACAGACTGTCACCACGCCACAGACCATAATCAGGACCCATACATCGTTGGTGAAGGGCTGCAGGAACACAATGCGATCCTTTTGCGTATTCTGGGGATGGCGAAAGATGAAGCACGGCCGACTCGACCAACTGCGGCCGGCCACATCGATCCACTTGTGCCGCTCCAGCCAATAGAATATCGGCGCCCCGCCGATGTCCGTTTCGTTGCGTATCAGTGCCCCAATCATGCCATCGAACCGCCCGTTCTTCACATAGCCCCACGAGGTGGTCCGCGACAGGACAAAAGTCCAGTTGAACATGTCGCGGACGGCCATCAGGAGATTGAAGTTGAACCGGTTCATCGTATCGATGTGTCCCGACACCGGGTGCGTTAGGTAGTACATCAGCGTGCCCGTCATGTTCTTGTTGGTCACCTGACCGATGGATGGATAGATAGATAGATAGATAGATAGTCGGATATCAGCCGCCAAAAATGAGCACCCGTCGCATCGTTCTACGCACCACAACCATGCAACGGAGTCGGGCATGCTGCATATTCATGCGACGCCGCACCGTCGATGTCCGGCCATACCAGGGCTGCAGTCGAACACCCTCCGACGGCGTGAAGCTGCCAATTTCCGTTCGATTGACATGTCCTCCATAGTTCAGGCCGGGGTTCCTAAAGCGAAAGTCGAAATACGGCCACTGGGAGTCAACACTCCCAGGGGTTATGGGAATTAGTCTGTGGAGGGACAGAGTCATGGGGGGTAGGGAAGGCGGCGATGATTGCTTAATTTGAAAGCCAGACAGACCAGATGTGTGACCTCTGATGGTGCACCATGTGGATGCCAGGAACTCTTGAGAGGACAGACTTTGAGGCTGCCCGAAGGAAGGTCTTTTGGGGTAACAGCGCCGATCTAATGAAGGTTTCCGGCTGATCTATGTGAACCGAGGCTAATGGACTTCTGCTACCATTTAAGAGCAAAGTTTATGGATGATTTTGAAGATTATGGAGCCTATCCTTAGGCAGTCAACCACTCACCACACATCATAGAGCGTATAGTTTGCTGCCTCTGACAGTCGCTTGGCCAGTGTCAGTTCTGTGTTCATGTACAGGTTCAGGCCCTCCATAAAGTCCTCGATAGTTGGCAGGCGGAGGTCTTCTTCGTTCTTCGTCCTTTGCAGTTGCTTGGCTTGTTGTTGCAGTTGCAGCTGCTCATTCCCTTCACCTTCCAGCCTGTTGAGCAGGGCAAAATCCTCTATCAATAGCCAGTGAAACTTGTCGCTGTAGAGCCTCTTGGCGGAAGCCTTTGAAATAATTTCACTTGAGCACTTAATAAGGCTGACGGCAGGCAGCAGGCAGCTGGCAGGGCGCCGCCTCCTGTCGCCTGTTCAAAGTCGCTTACCAACTCGAGGAAGCGACGACTCTGAGCGCCGCATGCCAGATCCACAGCCACAATTTGCCTAAGGGCATCCACCGACAGTACACTGTCCAACCAGTCGGCATTGCTCTGGGCCTGGCTCTGCGACTGAGCGAAACCGAAACCGAAACCGGGCCCAGCTCCTGGCCGCCCTTGCGCCCTGCCACCACGCCTGGGGCCATTGCTGCCGCTGCTGCTACTGCTGCCTCTGCTGGCAGAGCCGCCTGCCGTTTGTTGGAGCACATCGAGCCGCACAATCCGCACAAAGAGCTGGCTCCGGTAGAGGCTCTTAATCAGCTGCGCATTCTTGGCAGCGAATGCCGCACGCAACTCCTCTCCATTCCCAGAGTTGGTCTCCGGATTGCGGCACGTGAAGTAGGTTAACCGTGGTATATGCCGGTACCGCAGACAGAACTGCAGGAGGAGGCTGCTCTGCAGCAGGGACGTTCGCAAGGGCTCCTCCACCTCCTCCTGCTCCTCCTCCTCTAGCGCCAGCTGCAGTTCTTGCTCCCGGCTAATGGATATGGAGCTGGAGGGCTCCATAGCCCTGATGGAGACGGAGAGCGGCAGGAGAAGCAGCAGCAAAATTAGCCAATGCATCGCGTATTGTGGTCGACTGACATTGGAATTCCTTTTGGCCAGCGCTTTATATAACGTGGGAGTTTCAGGCGATATTACATTATTCATTCGGAGCTTGGCTTTGACATTTGGCGGCTGTCAGAAATTCAATTGGCCCATAAATCGCTCATTGGAATTTGGAATTTGGCATTTCACTTTTCTTGTCAACTGACACCGGTCGTCATTATTCAATTTCATTCAATTACGTTTCATAATTCATGAGCCTCGCCCACGCCCCCCGCTACACCCCGCCATATAGAGGGAGGAGGCTAAGGCTATGGCTCCTGATTCTGAATCTGATTCCAATGCCGACTCTGGCCCTTGCCCATGAATATGCATAAAGGATGCGAATTGAACGGACTCCGGAATCCGAATGAGGGTCGCTTGCGTGCCTCAATCTACTCAAACCCCAAACCATTGTCCTTTGTGTCCTTGGGGTATACCCGCCGCTTTGTTATGTGTGTGTGTGTGTGTGTGTGTCCCCATGTCATAAAATCGGACAGTTTGTCACTTTAATTGGATTTCCATGCCACAAAACGAAACAAAAGCAAGATTTATCCTAACACAAAAAATAAAAATCGGCTCAAAATTGAATTACAGGGCAGAACAGGACAGGACAGGGCCAACAACAGCAGCAATCACTGTGAAAAATAGAGAACTTTCCCAAGGAAAGTCCTATGTGGCAACAGGTCTAGTTTTGCAGATTAAAATACTATAATATTTATAGCTTCCGCAAGGGGGTTCTCCAGGGTAAAGTTTGCCCTCCTTTCTTCCTTTCTTTATTTCTAATTTCATTATCTGTGAGGCAAAGACTCCCTGCCCTCCCCATTCTCTTTATATCACTTCTGATTAAGACACATTTAATTATATTTATTCCAGCAAGACCTACAATTTTTGTTGAAAATTTAAACACAATTTGCAGACATTTCAAGTTTTTGGAGTTCTCCCATTTTCGTTTTATTTCCATTTCCATTTTCCCTTAGCTCTGCCGCTTAGCTTGTGACTAATGCCAACTGCTGTTTGTTGTTGCCCTTTCAGATTTTCAGGTTTTCTTGTGCAGGTTTTTCCGTTTTTCATTTCACATTTTTGCGGTCAAGCGTCGTGGCCTCCGCAGAACAAAGTCATATTTCCTTATTATCTGTGCCACCCTCCTCGCAAGACCCACCCTCCGCCGTACTGGACTGCAAAAAAAAAATGGAATTATTAATGGCATTGTCCATTTGCTGCTAAGTGGCGCAAATTACATTTTTGTTTATTTTTCCTCCTGGACGGACGGAAGGACTTCTCCTTTTTGGCCTTGGGGCCGCATAGCCTTCAAGAAGGAGCGGGCGCTACTTCATTCTTCCTTTTTCGGTTTCTATGCTTGTTTTTTGTTTATTGTTTCCTCGACCACAATATATTTTGGTGTATGGCTTTTGCTGCTCGTTGAAATCCTTAATTGTACTTGGCTCTGAACGCGTTGGAGCGCATGGCTTTAATGGGCTTCAACTTGAGCTCTGTTTTTGTGGCAGCGAGTGGGGGGAGAGTGGATGCTTCACTTACCTTTTGCCATTATTTAGTTGGTCTTTAACAGGGGCAGGAAAAGAGCAGCAGCAGGAGCAGCAGCAGGAGCAGTCGCAGAGGATCCCTCAGCAGCATTGGGGAGGTATTTCGGGCATTCTTTGAAGCTCACTGCACATCAGTACGTATGCGTAATATTTTCCAAGTGCTTTTCGGTAAGCGGATTGTAGAATTTTTGAAGATCTTATAGAGAAGTTCTTGCAGGTTCCTGCTCAAGTACGAGGCAAAGCCTGCCTTGGTTCTAATTCAATTAAATATGCTTGCACCTACCATAAGAGCTTGGGGCTTACAAAAGGTGGTCGAGTCGGGTCTTCAGTGCTTCGAGATTGTGGAATGGAGGCACTTGAGCGGTGGCCCTTTTGGTGGCTGGTGGCTGGTGGCAAGTGCAACTAAACAGTAAAACTGTAAAACTGTCCATAATGAGTGGATAAAGAGTGGCCACGTTTGCCTTGGCCTAACCAGAGTGGCCAATAAAAAGCGACAACGACACAAACGACAGGCGGCAGGCGAGGACAATTTTCAAACAAGAAGTTTTTCCCTCAACCAAAGAAACTTTTCATAAAAGCCAACACCCCGCTCCGCCCACCGCCCACCGCCCACATCGCCTCAGGCCCACTCCTTTTTGCGTGCACTGAATATTGGCCAAAGTGTCAACGGCAGTGCCAACTGTGGGCCCACACTCTAACCCTCTCTTGCTCTCTCTCTCTCTCTCTCTTTCGCTCTATGCCGCTTGGTTTATGAGACCAGTCAGCCCTAAAGCCGCCTTTGTCCGTGGGAACATTGGGGGGGGGAAGGAAGCCAAAAGCCAAGTCCAGGACAAAACCGCAACAAAGGCGTGCAAAAGAGCAAAATGAACAGGCGGCAAACAGTCCATGCGACCAGGGGGAGGGTTGCATGATAGAAGGTAAAGGGAGAGTGTATAGTGTGTAGTGTGGTGTGGGGTGGTGTGGTGTGGTGTGGTATGGTGGCTCTAGGGAAGTGGCCTACCAACGACATTTGCATGCAAATGATGCAGCACTTGCAGCACAGCAGCTTCCAAGGCAGCAGCCGGAGCCAGCGGGCAGCAGGAGGCTGTGGCAGAAGGACCTGTACCTGCAGCCAGAGAGATGGAACCGAGAGAACTGAAGTCCGCAGCCTGAAGTCTGAAGTCCGAAGTCCGAAGTCAGCAAATGAACTTGTTTTGTGCTAATGAGATCAGCATGCAAATGCGCCAACTAAGGAGCGGAAATTGCAATGCAAGAAGTGTAGGGATAATGGGTCGTCGTGCCCACTTACAGCTCCACCATTGCTTTCGCTCTTGGATTCCAGGCACACACACACGCACGCATGGGGGGAGGGGAATATTATGACAAGTCACATTAATCAAGGACCTCCAAGCAAAGCACTCTCTCACTTTCTCTCTCTCTCTCTCTCTCTCTCTGCCTGATGATGATTTCCATTCAACTCAATGAACACTCGGAGGAGCAGAGGAGGCAGCAGGGAGAGCAGCCATCACAGCAGCAGGTTAATGGGAATATTTCTTACAGTTGAGCAACTCCCATACATACAGACATACATATGTATGTACATACATATGTTGCATGCAATTCAAATAATTTCCTTTTTTTTCTACTACACTTACAGAGAGGAGGGTATAACGATTGTCAACAGATGTTTGAGCAGAGAACAAATAGCAAAGAAGACTCTGATTATCTGAAGAGCATTATGTGGGGTGTATTTCATCCAAATCCAAGCCTTACGTTTTCACTTTCGTTCACACTTCGAGGACATTCGCACTTTCCCTTTGCTATCGTGAGACATTTTCGCAGCCTTGTGATGATGAAGTTGACAAATTTCCGTGGCATTCCCCGACACCGTGCAGCATCGTGCCGCGCCGTGCTGGCAACAAATATTAATAAGTATAAGGGAAAGCTTTTATCCTTGAAACGTAGCTCTGAAGCGGCAGCAACAAAAACCAAACCAAAAAACAACAAAAATATCCCAGCTGCATTTGTGCCCTGGAGATACGAATACGAATACAAATACGAGTAATTCTTTGTTTTTTGGTTGTTGTTTCTGTTGTTGTTGTTGTTTTTGGTGTGCAACTGACTTGACAGACAGTTGTGACATTTTGTTGTTGCGCAAAAAGCCGAAAGATGAATGCTGGGGCTCTTTACTTTCTGTCAGGCGACTGCACAAATGCCATTTAAAGTGAAAGTCCAATTGAAAACGCGCCAAAGAATAGTGGAAAAATCGAACCTATCCTTGGGAGGGTGGAATATTTTGCACACGCTGAGGGGTCTAAGACAGATTAGAGCCTTAATAATATACGATATTATAGCGATTCTGGTGGCAACCCCCCCACCAAAGGGCGCATCACCTTTCATTGAATGTCTTTATCTTTTCTTGTCCTCCGTTGCTTTCTTTGTGGCACTTTTCCAGCAACAATCTTTCGTTGATCTTACCATTTTCTTTCTCTACTTACTGTCCCCAGTCCCTGCCCCTGCCCCTGGCCCTGGCCCTGCATCCATTCACAGTCATAACTATAATAGCATTAAATAAATCAGACTCCAATCTTGGAGCTGCTGTTTTTTTGTTCCTGATTCCCTTCTGGTTTTACACTTTAGCCTTTTCCCCCCACTTCTGCCCCGCCCCTGCTGAGTGGGCGGGGGGTGGCTTCAACTCAACTGAAAGTCGCGCTGAGTGCATTCCGTTGATTTATAATAAAAATAATGTTTAAAACATATTACATCATAATGAAACAGGGCGACGAATCGGAGTACGGGATACGGGGAGAGTGTGTGAGAGGGAGAGCGTGAGAGAGAGAGAGAGAGGAAGATCTTAAGGGGCGATGCGAGGATACGAGGAAAACGCGTTGGGGAAAACGCTTCGTAAACAAGTTTCGAGTGAAATAATAAAATGCGCTTTTTATGCATTTCCCTCCCCTGAGCCTCTCGGCTCTACGGCTCTCAGCCTGCTCTCCACCTCGAACCCCTCTCCCTCGCTCTCTCTCTCTCTCTCTGCATTCTCAGGCACCTTTTGTATAATGCGTGTTATGTAATAGTTTACTCTGCCTCTCCGCTGCCCCCGCTCTCCACCTTTGCTGCAAGCTGTCGTCGTCGTCGTCGTACTCGTCGTCCCCTGCCCGCCTCTCGACAAACTTGGAAGCGTTAAAAAATTCCCACCATATTTTCTTTTTCCTCTCTCCTGTTTTCCTTTTTTTCATACCCATTATATGCAAAAGAAAAGGATATATTTTTCGTGGGAAAGCGGATGCAACAGGCCACGGAAAAGCAACCAATGATATTCGAGACTTTGCATTTCTTCTGTCCCATTTACAGGGTAGCACAAGGTCGTAGTTCAGTCTGCAGTGGCATTCTCATGGGTTTGCTTTTGTTGCAACATAAAACTTTTCATCCAAAGCGACATCCTCGTCGGCTGCACCACTTAACCAGGGAAATGCTGGTTGGGGGCTCCGTGGAAAGCCGGGAAATGCAGGTGGCTGCGGAGTAAAGAAATGTCCGCAGAGGAGTTAGTAGGGGGGAGGGGGGTGGCATATCTCAAGCCTGTGCATGAAATGCTCAACAAAAATAAGCGTGGCCCTAAAAGCAGCCACAAACTTTCACCAAAACAATTTTGACACCTGAACCTGAACCATTTTACCGTGTTGACAACGGACGCCTGGAACCCGTACCCCGCAACCCGCAACCAGCAACCCGCAACCAGCACCTTGCACCCCGTACACCGGACGCGTACCCCTAACTAGATCTGGGCATGTTAATTCCACGCAGACTATGCGAGAACGTCTTGTGACAAAAGGCAAACAAAAGTTTACCATCTCCAGAACTCTCCCCTGGAAAACTGGAAAAAAAAGAAGGAAAACGTTGAAAAACTTTTAAGAACTCGAAGCGGAAAAAACAGTGTCTTGGGTTAAATGTGGCACATGAATGAAAGGAGGAGTGAGTGGCAGAGTGGCAGAGTGCGAGAGAGAGGGGGAGAGGGACATGCATAAATCTGATTTAAATGGTTTTTGATTTGTAAGAGCTGTGGGAGCTGTGCTTCAAGGTAAACAGAAAAGAAAGGAGATCTTTAATTGAGGACCAAGACAAAAGAAAGTTATGTATTAGCGCATTTTGACGAATCGAAGACAACTCCTAAAGAAAGTCCTTCAAGATTCATAGGAAGGAGTTTCTTGACGTTCATTATGCCAAAGAAACAAAAGCTTTTTATTCCCGCTTTAAGTATTCTACTTTTGGATAAATTATACCAACCCAGAACGTTAATATAATATTTATTGAATTGTAGAAAAAAACCGCTCTTTGATGGAAATAAATTCTCATTTTTCCAGCAAAAGACAAAGACTTCAATCCAAAGAAAGAACCCCAAGTCTCACACGAAGTCCACTAACATGGAAGAGAGCGATAGAGAGACACACAGAGACAAGCAGAAGGAGAAACCGAGAGACAGGTAAGCGAAAGCAGAACGACCTAGAAGCAGACACGCAACATATTTGCAAGAGGCGCCCATCCATTCCCTTGGCTTTGCTTTAAGAAACCCACAAGTGCACACACTCGTGCTCCTTGGGCCAAAACCAAAGCAAACTTCAGGCAAGGCACAGGCGCTCCGTGACCCAGTTTAAGACACATTACCCCCAAGGAGGGGGGAGAGGTGGTGGGGTGGGAAAAGCGCTTCAATCAACAGCTCAGACACATATGTTACGCTGAATTGTTATGGAAATCCATAAATAAAAGCGCACAGACACATGTTTACACGCTCATCAATTTTTGCGCTAAGGAAAAACCCCAGAAATAGGCGTCCTCCAGGAGAGAGCGAGACAGAGAGAGAGGGAGGGAGCAGTGAGAGACTAGGAGCCCCAGTCAAGTGTCAGGCGTGAACGTTTGTTAATCTCAAACATGGCCGAGTGTTGACAATAATTCAAGACACGTACCTGCAATAAACCTTACCGAAAGCAGTCCGTATACTCGATACACAGACAGACAGACAGGCATACATATATTTTCTGGCTGCGTTTTATTACCCCCCAACCCCCCTGCCTAAAGTCCTAAAGTCCGACTTCAAAATGAACTGCAAGAATTTTGGCAGCGGCCTCATTTGCTTCTCAGAGCACAAACAAATTAAATGAACTTTGTCTAAACAGTTTCTATTAATAGAGAGGCAGCTCTACCCTGCCCCTGCCCCTGCCCCTGCCCCTCCCCTTGCCTTTGCCTACTTACAGGCTGACAAAATAATAATGTGCGTGACTAGGACTCATTGAAATTTCACAGGCGCGATTCGTGTTGACATTTCGTGGGTGGGGGGCTGGTTGGTTGGCTGGGAGTGTAGATTAAGTTATAAACAAATACGAATGCGGCGGCTGCTAATGAAGTGTTGTCCGGCTTTTTTTTGCCTCTGCCTCTCTGGCAACGAGTAATGTCAACAAGTTTATTGTGTGAAGCTGTTTATGGGGATGCCAGGGGGCGTGGGGAGCTCTGTCCAACACGCAAACCAAATTAAGTCATACTCGTAAAATGGAAGAAAGGAAAGGAAAAATGACAGGTCGAAGCATTTTATACCCTTACCTCTCTACACCCCGACCTTCTCCGTCGAAACCCCCCCTGAAAGCATATACAAATGGTGGTAATTCTTGAGAGAAATGAGTAAGCCATTGAATTGCCCAAAAACCCATCCATAGAACTAACCAGGAAACGCGAAAGACATCTGCAAACAAATGTTTCCACTTCTTCCTCCCTCACCATTTTTGTCTCGATAGCCTATGCATATATATGTATCCCCCACTCTCTCTCTCTCTCCTTTTGTGGTCCATATGATTTGCATAATTTGTCAAAACAAACATAACACAATGTAATACAATGTGGCACACACACACATTGCGTATGCGTAATCTGGCACTTGTAGTGCCAAAACACACACACACACACAGAACGTTAAGAGAGGGCCAGGAAACGGAATTTTTTTACTGTTCGCACTTCGACATGCAAATCGAGAAAGGGAAAAGAAAACGATAAACGCCTCGAGAGGAGCCCAACAACAACACAAGAAAACACACACAAAAAAAGGGAATCCCAACAAGCAAAAGGGAACAGCAGCAATCCTTGGGTCACACAGGCAGCGGACCAAATCCTGCTAATACCCCCACTCCATCCCCCCGCCAGATCAAACCGAATCTCCACCCAAAAACCGAAGCAAATGCATAACGTTTGTTGCCAAATCCGTCCTTTATGCCAAAATCAAACAACAATAAAAAAAACAGCAAGGAATGGCAAAGAAAGTAAAGCAAAAGAATGGGGAAGGCAAAGCAAAAGCAAAGCCAAAGCCCCGAAAGGGAATCAAGAGATGAGAGGAGGAAGCACCATTTTATGGTTATCGCCCCAAAACGTTGGGTTATGTTTTATGGTTGGCCCCAAAAAACCCAACCGGGGGCCGCAGACACCCCAACACTTGGGGGAATGCATTGGGAAATTAAAGTCGGTGGAACAGAACTATAGCCAAAGCGGGAGAAGGAGATGTGCCAAATATAGATGGAGGTTTGGGGTTTGAGTGGGCCTTAAGATGTATTAGATACGAATGAAATATATGTGTATTAATTAGCAGTTAAAGACTCGGTTTCTCTTGCTTCAGTCCGGCCCAAGGAAAGGCCCATCCGCCAGGACTCAGGCTTTGCGTTTGCTTACCTTCTCATGTAAATCATTATCAACGCTCGCTTTAACCTAAATGACAATTATCATCAACTGGAAGATACTTGACATACACCCACCACACACACCCACCACAACCACACACACAACCATCCAACCACCCACCCACACACAGATACAACAAGTGTCGCTTTGAACGACAAACAGAATCTCTACACAGAGAAGCACAGTGGCATCCATCCTCTCATCATCCATATCCTCCTCATCAACGAAACACCAAAGTCAACGACCCCCGCCCCCCGTCCCCCTGTCCCCCTGCCCACTGCCACCTACCCCTACATACACACTCATTTTGTACGAGAGCTGCGTTGTCGACAGTATTTATTTTTATTGACAACCATCCCCCCCATCCTCTCCCCTGGCTGCCCCAAACAGAACCGCGACCCCTCAACAGAACCCGAAAATGCAGAGGAGAAAAAAAAAAGAAGGAAAGCAGAAAGCGAGACCGCGACTGAAGAGGAAAAGCCCCTGTGAAAAGTAAGGAGCGCGATTTACGTGACGAGACCGCGGCGGCCATTTAATGCTGCCCCTGACCCGTCACCGTCACCATCACCGCCACCGTCACCGCCACTGCCCCCTCACCGCCACAGCCCCTTGCCCCTTGGCTCGTAGTGGGCTAAAGGAAAAACACGGCAAGCACAAAGAAAATGCCATTTTCCATGTTGGTCATAATGAATGCGTAAAAGTTTATTGCGCCAGTGGGGTATGAGATTGAAATGGAAATGGAAGGGAAAATGGGGGTGGATGGGGGTGGATGGGGAATGCAGATGGCAGGTGAGGCTATGAGGGTTGTGGCGGGAATGGCAAAAGCGATGCCAAAAGAGACCCATCTCGACAGGTGTAAGTGCCCCCCCTCCACGCTCCCTCCTCCCTCCACCCACACAAACAGCCAAATGATTTATTTTTATTCAAAGAACATCTCAGAGAGAGAGAGAGAGAGAAAGAGAGACCATTGTCGCGCTCAATCAGCTCAAGATGGATGAAAGGGATTCCCGTAGGGCGTAAAGGAAGTGATATAATTCTCAAGTTGATGAAAACTGAATGATCGGGTAATCCTCCTGTAACGCAATCCTCCTCCTTATCGTCCTTTCTCCGTCTCATGTTTGCTTTCAATCTTGAAGACTTTAATGGAAACTTATTGAAACTGAAACTGATGAAATTTGAAAGATCTCAGCTTCGATTTCAGTTATTATTAACCAAATCTGATGGAGGTTCTCCTAGGAGATGGAAGAAATCAGGCATTAGATGATGCCCCAGCTTAAAGCCAAGAGTATCCACTTCCTCCCCTCCCTGCCGTCTTCTTCCATAGTCCCATCTTAGGTACCAATCATTAAAATGCAATTATCCTCATCATTGTGCGGTCTTGAAGTATTTTTCGATTAGAATTCCCCCACAACCACAATTAGGTAAAGCACCGAAAATTCCCTCCCACTCCTGGAATGTAATTATATGCCTGATAATATCTAAGGAAATAGCCAGGGCTCCCTCTAATTTCAGCTTTCAACATTCAATTATTCAAATGAGGATTCATCCACACACACACACACATACACACAACACACACACACACACAGGCCACAATTTATGCGACATTCATTTTGCCTCGTCCTGCACTCCGCCAGCCCCCAAAACCAATTTGCATTATTTAGTCCAGCCAAAAAATAGCCAGGAAATAGATGGGCGGATGGGCGGGTGGTTAGAGGGAGGGCTGGGTGGTGGGTTTTAGGAAGGTCAAAAGTTGTCCACTATCCGAAACCGAGAGACAATTGAGCCCCCAGGACCACATCAGAGGGAAACAATTAAAAGCCAGGACATCGAATGCTCCAGAGGTCAACAACAAATAAAAATTGTGCAGCAACAGCAGAATCGACAAGGACCGGGGAAAGCACAGGGAAAGCGCAGGGAAAGTAAAGCAAATGGAAGCAAAAAACCAAAAAAACAAATACAAATAGTATGTGCCACTAAAATGGTAGTTGCTGCAACCTACAAGATGGAGGAGACGTCTCCACCTGATCGAAGATACGGAGCATCTGACAAATGGCAAATGATAAAAATACCGTCGCTAAATGTAAATAGAAACACAGAACTCTCTGGGCACTGAGCAAACCTCTGGCTGGTGTCCCCAGAAGGAGCTGTGCTGTGGTCCTCACAATAGTTGCCTTGGCCAGAGAACTGGGACTGGGGGGTGGGTGGGGGGTGGTTTCTGAGGACTGTTGCTGCGGGCCGTTTTGCTGGCCAATTGAACATTTCGGAAATTGGAAATTTCTCACTTGATGATGGTCCGCAAATTGGCCCACAATGAAGACACATTCGTGCGTGAGGACATCGAGGGGGGGATAGATACCAAAAGGGCGGAAGCGGGGACTAGAACTAAGGGATGTGGTTTCGCCTCTAGCTCTAGGTCTTCTTCAATCTATCTATCCTTCCTCCCTTTGGTGTTTGTGTGTGTGTGTGTGCGTCATTATACTCGTCAGCTTGTAGGGTACTGCAAGGGTATATTTGTTTCCAAGGAGAGAACAGTGCAAAGTGTTGGAAATTGCAAATAAATTTCCTATAAATGATGTCAAACTTTTCTTTTCCTTTTGGGATTAATGGATATCTTCAAGTCGAAATGTAGACCTTTTGGTTTTTGGTTCTTTGCCCGCAGCTTCTCCACACACACACACACATACGCACCACAAACAGTTCTCTCTCTGTCGATTCTCTCGGTTCTCGGTTCTCAGTTTGATTTCATTGTCACTTCTGCCGTTTGGTCAGATGAGGGATTTGGCCCCAATGTTCGTTTGATTTCCCCAGTGTGAGCAATGGACTTGAAACGGGTTTCCCAACCCCAACCCCAACCCCAGCACCAACCCCCACCACAACCGCAACCTTACACCATTTTACCCACCTGCCATCCTCTCATAAAGTGTTTATGAGTGTTTGTCTGTGGTTCCTTTGAGCCTCTCTTAGCTATGTGTATGTGCCCGTGTCCCTGTGTGTGTGTGGCAGACACTTTTTATATCCTGCCACACAGTTGGAGAGCCCTTTGTCCTGCCTGGCTCATAATTTACAAGGTGTTAAGGCGACAATTTGTGTGCTGGCACTTGAGAGGCGAGTCGAAATGAGTTTTCCTTGGCCAATTCTTTCTTGGCCAGCTACGATTAGGCCAAGCTTCTAATGAAACACACACACAGACAGACACAGAAACGATTGCTTGCTCTTGAGCCTCCCATTAATAAATGGCCATGGCTTTAGTTTTTCCATATAATTTCTATATTTTATGCTCGTTTTTTGCCAAAGGTCAAACGACATGGAGATGGAGATGGAGAGGGAGAGGGAGAAGGAAACATTTGCTGACATCCGCCTCCGTTGGCTTCCTCCTGAAGGAAAAAGCATTTCCTTGTCAATAAAAAGCCTCTTTCCGGTGAAATCATCGCCATCATCATCATCAACATTTATGGCCACTGATGTAAATTGAAAGCGAATTGTCAGGCGAGGCAACGTATCAGATTTTATTTGTGAAAGCCACAAAACTTTTAAATAGCAGAAGATAAACTTGTGCATTAATGCCACAATGAGTGCTCTCTCTCTCTCTCTCGCTTGCCCCACTGGGAATTGTGTGTAAAGTTTTTCTTACCCTCTTAAAAGATATTTGTCAACCTTTATTTGTTGCTCCGCATAGTTTATTATAAGAGACCCGTCTCAAAGATATTTTCAATCAAAACAACAACATCAACAGCATGAACATCATCATCAGCAGCAGCAGCAGCAAAAGATACTTTTACTCCAAGGCGTTAGATGCTTTGCATAGCTTATAGGGAAGACATTCCACAAACAGAACAAGGACCCACCCAGCAAAGCGGGGCAAAGGGGAAGCGGAGCCATCACGGAAGGATGCAGGTTACAATGCCGCCAGCGATGGGTAAATTTCCACAGCATTGTTAGCGGCTTTTGAGGCATTGAGGCACCTGAGAAGTGAGGGAGAAAATCTAGAAGGAAAAAGACTGTGGCTACATTCAGAGGAAGACGTAGACGTTGATGCTTCTGCTGCTACTGCTGCTGCTGCTGCTGCTGTGGCAACTGTCGACAAAATGACGCACGGAAATCGTCACCTCGTCACACTATCACCGCAATCGCAATGATGTCTAAGAAGCGTGAATTGCGTGTGTCTGTCTCTTGTTACACACCTCTTTACTGCTCCTGCTGTACCCCTATACTAACCTGCACTTTTACCCACATTTGTATCCCCATTGTGTGCGTGTGTGTGTGGCAAAACATCTGGCAGAAGGGGGGCGTGTTTTGCATTTGCCAAGTGGGGGGGTCCCTCCTGCAGCCATGTGGCCTGAATTAAACATTTTTCCGTATGAAAATTTATGCAAAAACTTGCCTGGGCTCTGCTGTCTACTATTTGCCATAAATCGCATGAACAAACTATGGGAACTTTTTATTTGTCTCGTCCTCTGCATGGAAATTCAATTAAAGTGACAAACTGTCCAAAAATTTTGACATGGGAGCAGAAGAGCAGAAGAGCAGGCTCCAGCAACAGTAACACACACACACACACATACAGTCACACACACAGTCAAACAGAAATCCCATGAATGCCCAATGGACAATCAAGAGACAAAAAAAACGGTAGGAAAAAAGTAGGAATGGAAAAGGCAAATCTGAAAAATCAGAGAGAATGAGACTTACATGCATATTCATTTGTTAGGGAAATCTGGGGACAATGACACACACAGTGGAGGGAGGAGGTGGGAGGTAGGAGGTAGGAGGTGGGGAGAGAGCAGACAGGTTCAAGGTTTCAGTCCCAGGCTCATGAATTATGAGTCCGTAATTGAATGAAATTGATTTGAGTGAAATGAATGGCATGAAAAGTGAAATTTGCCAAAGATTACCACAGTCTGGCACCCACCCCTCCGCCCCTCGCAAAGGCAAGCAAGGACTCTGCCACAGAGCATAAAACAATGCAAAGGACATTCGTGACATGAAAAAGGTCTACAAATCAAGGATCGACATCAATTATATTCTACTTTACGGGGGGTGGGAGGTGGGCCTTCTCATCAGCATTAAGCATATGTACTGTGTTGGCCGCCCGCCCGACCGTTGGACAATTTCAAGTTTTATTTATGAGCTAATTCCCTCAGATGCCATCCGATTGCCATCTGTTTGCTGGGAAATAAAGATATATCCAAGTATTTTGCACTGGCCATTTGCCAGTTGGCCAAACAACCAAACAACCAACCAATAGAGAAATGTGATTTGGCAGCAGAGACAGAGAGATCTCTTTCTCTCTGTCTCTGCCTCTGCCTCAAAGTTCAATTTGCAAACAAATGCGGAGCCATCGAAATGCTGATTTAGTGAGCAATCAGTGACAGCTGCAGTGTGGAATGGCTTTTAAATATCGAGGCCAACAAACCGAACCGACATAATGTCCATCTTTGGAACAATCTTTGCATGCAAATGACAATGCCAGCCATCGAGCCATTGTACTGGTCAACATCATTAGAGGGCCACAACAACAACAACAACAGCGTTTTGCACTCATTTGCACTCTTCCCCAAGTGGAAAAGGCAGTGGGACTCAATCAGCTGAGTGCGCCTCCCCCAAAACAGCTCACAGTTCATTTGTGAATCGTGCAGCAAGGAGTCCAGCCCTTGGCATTTTTTTAGATACGACTGCCGCCACGCAGAGAAATTCCTACCAGGTGTTCGGTTGTGGGGCAGAGGGGTGCTTCAAACTTCGTTTGATCTGGAACAGATTGAACAATCAATTACGTGCCGCCAGACACGCCCACACCACACTCCTCACTCCATACTCCACATAGAGTTGCAAGCAAAGGGCAGATTGGGGGACTAGGGGGGTGGGATTGATTCTGTGAGTGGCATGAAGAAAAACGCGCATACGTGCCGTTGTCCAGGTCCTTCTGGTTCTTCTGCTACTGCTGCTGCTGCTGCGGCTGCTGCAGGTCGTCCAGGTTCGTCGCTGTTGCATGAAATTGACCCGCGATGCCAGGATTTATAAATGCAAGGTGTATATACGATATGTATATGCATCTGTGTGTGTGTGTGTGTGAGTGTGAACAAAGTGGAAAGTGGATAGCGGAGAGAGAGGGAGGAAAGCGTAGTCGCAGTCGCAGTCACAGTCTCGTAGTCGATCCCACAGCTATGAGAAATGCAAGAAATCAACCAAAAACGAACGTGCGATGCATACAAAAGCTGACTTCGGACTCCAAACGGATTGTTTTCTTTATGTGTGTGTGTGTGTGACAAAACCCTACCTCCCTCCCTCCCTCACAATTTTCCTTTACTTCTTTACCACACCTCTCTTCCTCGATCTCTCCCAATCGTTCTCTCTCCTTTGCCAAGTGAAAAATGCAATCAACTTGAAGCGAAAATTTTCCAGATGTAAACGGCTATGAATGTGCCGCCTGCCTGCCCGCCTGCATCCATCCATCCATCCACCCAATGCTATTGCCCAAGGAAGCAGAACAACAATCCTGCTGCTGCAATAGAGTTTGAGGCAGAACGAACGAACGAAAGAAAGGTGTTTGCTCTTTTAATAATATTAAAATAGGGAGAAAAAGAGAAGAGAAAAGAAAAACCCTTTTACAAAGAGAGAAAAGAGCTTTGCGGGTTCTTCAAGGAGAATGTATGTACATACGCATTTCCCGACATTTCCCTAACTTTTCACATAAATTTCCACCTGTGTGACATTATTCATTAGTTTGAACTTATTCCCAGATCAAAGTACTAATAAAAATTGTAACAACTGTCGAAATAAATGGTTTTAGTTACTGTTTGCTCTTTTGGGGGTGCGGGGGTCGTAGAGTGCCCCTGGAGAGCGTTAAGAAAACAATAATGTAATACCATTGTTATTACATATATTTATACACGATTATAACAAAAACATTGAATACATGTGTCATGTGTGTGGATTTGTATGCATTAGAAGGAGGCACAGCAGTGGGAAGAGCAGTGGCAGGAGCAGCAGGAGGTGAAGCAGGTTGAGGCGTGTGTAAATATTTCATATTATTTATCCCCAGAGAGAATTGTCTGTTTTTGTGTGGCATTAAATATGCAAAGGCAGCGCTTTATTCGAACGAACCAACGAACGAATGACTGCCAGCCACTGAATGGACTGACAGGCCCTGACCAAACTCTTGACCAGAGTCACAGCCCCTCCCCCCCCAGCCCCGCAAAGCGAATGAATGGCAAAATGTTCAAATGCTTGGACAGCTGCCTGTAAATGCGTAGCCAGCAAAAATCATCATAGAAATTCATTCACACTCACACTCACACTTACATTCACATTCACATTCACTACTACTACTACGATGCTCGGGAATTATCAAAGATTTTTCTGTGGTAGGTGTCGGTACTCGAATTGCAAGTAGCCGTTTTCCAAATTAAATGAAATTTTATTAGCCACAAAAGTCACATTTACCAGGACCTACACACAGATACACACACAGACACACACAAACACATAGACCTTGAGAGGTAAACAAAATTTAATGTTTTCAATTAGCTGTCAGAAATCGTTGCACACTCCTCCACTGCCTCCACGTGCCCCTGACCACCGCCATCAGAACCGCACAATCAGCAACCCTTAAACATCGACAAAGAGCCCCCGCCACGAGCATGGGGTTTGTGGGGGTTGTGTGTGGGGCGTTCGTTGGCATTTCAGGGGTTTGACTGGTAAACAATTTGGTTCCAAAAGGAATGGGAATCGAGCGTTGATTGTACGGGCCTCGGAGCCTCAGAGCCTCGCCTCAGCCTCGTCCACGTCCATGTCCATGTCCATGGTGTCTGTGAATAATTTCGGCATTATTGCCTGTGCTTAATTCAAATGAAATTAATTTCGCCAGGTAAACTTCATGCAGGAGGCCAGCAGCCAGCAACCAGAACCGGCAGCAACACCAACACCGACACCGACACCCGGACAAGGATTCAGGGACTAAGGCTCAGGCTCAGGCTCAGGTTCAGGACTCTGGCTCATTGTTTTTGGGTGATTTAATGCCCATAGATGTGTGCCGTTTGCTGGCTGGCTGACTGGCTGGGGTGTGTGTGTGTGTGTGTGTGTGTGCGGGTAAATGAATTCATCCCTTGGGCAACATTTTATGGCATAATTTGAGGCGTCAGGAAGTACGTCGTCCTGGTCCGTCCGTCTGGCTCGAAAAGGTCAGTGCCCAGTGCCCACCAGTGTATCCTCACGTGGGTCGCGCGGGATGGCATGGGATTTGGGTTGGGGGTTGGGGGCTGGGGGTGTGAATGTTAATGTCTCATATTTTATTTTCCATCGAGGTTTAGCTTTTAATATGATTGTGGGGGCGTTGCTGGTGGGGTTGGGGGGTGCGGGCGGAGGTGTGGCTTGATGATTTTTCGGGTCTCGGAGCGTATAATTATTGCCAACTTGTGGGCTGCTTTGATGCTTTAATTCCCGCGTTGCCAGACATGTTTCGCCTGCCCAATTCCGGTGTGGATTCTTCTCCAGTAAACTGTTCCGCGGACGCCAGGGAATACGCTTCTTAGACCGTAAGGAATGTACTCCTCCTCGAAGAATTTTGGCTACACACAGGCAGGGGCACGGTGCTCTCAGCAGCACTCCTCTCCACAGGAGTACCCATCCTGGATGAGCTCTGAGAGCTCACTTTCTGCCCCTTGTTTCTGCAAGTGAGCTATAAAATATATGTTTCGTAGCTCTAAACACGTTCTTAGCATTCAAGAGAGTCGGAGTCTCGACTCCGCCAAGCACTCCCCTGTTTGTCTGCCAGCTCTATCTGTCGGATTGTCTGATTTTCCAGATATTTTGCTATTTTTTATTGCCCCAGGAATCCACTCGCCCACCCCCCTCCGTTCGTTCCCCTAGAGGACGCCGAAAGAGGCCCGTCTTACCCAGAGAGACAGAGACAGAGACAGAGAGAGAGAGAGAGAGAGAGAGAGAGAGAGAGAGAGAGAGTCTGTTGAGGCAACGCCTTCCCACCTCCCGCCATTCAGTAGATTAAAGTGTTAATATTTAATGAAACCGATTTGTTCGGCTTGAGTTATTATTATGGTCCCGTTAAGGCGCGGGGATGAAGCACCTTAATCCTAACCCTTTTTCTTGTTTTTCCTGGTTTTCGTTTTTGTGTTTGGCTTTAAGTTTCGACTTTAAAGTCTCGACCAACAAAAGATCATGGCTTATTGGGCAGTCGAAAGTTTTGTGCCAAAACTATGCCATAACAATAACTTTATTATTATTGAACTATAAGTTTAGCCAAGAGAAAGTTGTTGTTCAATAGAGAGGGGTTTTTGCCAGCACTTGAAGTACATACCATATGTACATATGTATCTGGTGGCTCTTTTTTTCTTTGGCTTTCCACAAGTTTTGCCTTTTTTCATTGGCAGTTTTTAGCAATTATTGATATGTAAAATGTGCTCTCAATTGAGTTGTGAATGAGCGAAAATAATTGCGAAGCAATGCAGAAAATGATGTGCAAAAAGCGCCATTCAAATTAAATGGAAGGAATATTAAATGAAACAAAACAAATCCGTAGCCGTTTTTTGTTTGCTTTTGTGTTTTTTTGTGAATGAATTCAATTCAATTCAATTCAATTAAAATGTGCGATGTAACTCTTTAATGTGATCAACCTATTAAGCAGTAATTAAAAATAATACACCAACAAAAACAACGGGACAGGAGCAACAGAAGGAAGGACGAAGGACGAAGATGATGAGGGCTTGGTGCTGCCTATTGCAATTAAGTTGGAACGTGTATTTAACGACATCGAAATGAACTACCAAAAACAGACACAGATCTGAACGGGGCATGGAAAAGATAACGAGTGTCTCATTATCATTCTGTGCACACTCCTAGGGAGAGGAGGGGAGGGGGAGGGGTTTCTCCCTGCTCCAAACACACACACACGTGACACTGGTGGTGGTGGTGGGGACAAAAGATTGACATAATGACAATGAAACGCCCAAATGATTGGCTTTGCCTAAAAACACACACACTCACACACACACACACGCTAAGAGGAGAAAGGGAGAGATGGAGAGATGGAGAGATGGAGAGAGAGAGAAAACATAGTACACGAAGCTGGCAATTATGGCAGCCAGAAAGATAATTCGAAACAGAAGGGCAACGTTAGAGCTTCATGAAGTGGCTTTAAAGAGTGAACCCTGGCAAAAGCATTCATGCCAGAGCCAACCAGGACACACACACACACACACATAACCATAGCCGTAGCCATAGCCACACACATGCAGAATTTCATTAAAGTTAATAATAATCATAATAATCCCCTGCTGTGCGTGTGTGTCCTGGTCCTGGTTCCTGGTTCCTGGTTGCCAGCTCCCGGTTCCTGTCCCTGTCCCTGCCACACACATGCTGTCCTCCGAACTTGGGCTCAAGTTCTCAAACACTTAATGAGGCATTCAAAACAATTATGTGTTGGTCTACTCCATCTCCCTCTAACTCTCTCTCTCTCTCTCTCTCTGGCTTTGTCCCTGTCTCTGTTTCTATAGCTACTCTGCTACCTATCTCTTTCTATTGCTTGGCTTCTCCAACTAATCTGTTGTTACACGATGGGGGATTCTGGCAGAGAGCATTTTGGCAACAGGAACACGTGCCATTCTCGTGTGAACGACGAGACCAGTTTTAAGTATATTTTGATTTGTTTTTTATTGTATTTCCAAGGTAAAGGGCAAAATAAACCGACACCAACTCAAAACAAACAACAAAAAAAAGCGTCGGTAGAATATTCGTCGTGTAACAACAACATTATTAGTAGTCTCTCTCATTCGCTCTCTCCCTGTCTCTGTCTCTATTTCTGTACTGCTCTCTCGCTATTTGTGTGCCTTGCATTTGACATTATTAATATTTAAGACTTTGTGTCTGGACCCCTGGACCCATGGATCCCCCCCTGGACCCCTTTCGCCTTGTGGTTGTTGTGTGCGAGAAAATCAGTTTAATAAATTTATGCATAGCCCGAGGCGGTCCATGGCTGACACACACACACACACACACACACACAGAAACAAGAAATACTACGAAAAGGTAAATGGAATTTTCTTATATAATTTAATTAAAGTTTTGCCCTGTCCAGGAAAGAGCAGAACTAAGTAAAACACCCACACACATGGCTCTGTACGTACATATGTATGTGAGGAGGAGTCCTTGTCAGCAGCTGTTCTTCTGGTCCTGCATCACTCATGGTTTTGTGCCACCGAAGATTGAGTGCTGGCAAGGACACAACAGCGAAAGGAGGAGCGACAGGCGGCAGGCGGTAGGCGGCAGGCGGCAGACAATGCCACAAGTGTGCCTGGCACGGTGTCTTGAATGTTAATATTTGCACTTTCAATTTGCACTCACAGAGACAGAGAAAGATACTCGGCACACATACAGCTACACAAAGGACAGCAACGAGTGCGAGTCCTTGAGAGGCGCTTTCTTTGTTACAAATGCCCATTGAAGCTGCAATTATTTGAGCATTTTCCTGCACTTCCTGCCATTTAATATGAATTACATTTAAAATTCTCATGCATTTCATTTGCTGCTAGCTGTTTTTTTTTTTTGTTTTTTTTGCTTTCCTTTCGGTTTTTCCTCTCGGTTTCTCTGGTTTGTGTTCGGCGACATTTCTGCTGAACAACAAAAGAGCTACGAAAATTGCTTGCCCCATTGTGTGTTGCCACACACCCACACACACACATATCCTCTTGCTTTTTATTTGGATTTTGAGAGTATGGCCAACAATGGGACTAAAACTGGAATTAAATTGCTGTGGCCACTAAAATAGTCCTTTGTGTGTGTGTGTGTGTGTGTGTGGGAGGTGTTGGGCGGAGGGATCTTTAAACGATAGTTCAAACGATAGGTTCAACCTGCAATCATTTTCTAATTGCAATAAATATCACACTCACATTTATTTAGAGAATATTCCATTACCTCAGAAGTATCTCTGCTAGTTGTATCTTGTATCTGGTATCTTGAATCCATCTTCGTGGCCAAAAACTTATTAAACTTCAAATATTTATTAAGCATTAACAAAACTGATTTTGCTTCTCAGAAATTCTTCAACAATCTCAAGTTTCTCATCAGAGATTTTTCGGTTTAAATTAAATATGCAAAAGCTCTCGAGCAAAGTGTCCTTAAAGTTTACACACGGATTTAGTTGGGGGATTTTGTGGGTTTACAGAAAAACCAACATAGAAAAACCCTTTTCCGGCCCTCCGCCCTCGGCTCTCGGCCCTGTGAGCCTGTGAGTCCTGGACTCTGGCCACCGGCGGGGCTCCATCTGTTTGTGTTGATGTTCTTTGCTAGGGGATTTATACACCCATTTGAGGCTTTGGCAGTCATTTAAAGTCCCTGCCTCCCCCCATCCCCATCCCCTCCACTTTCTCCTGAGCATTTGTGTATAGGTTTTAGAGGGTTTTTCTTGTCAATGTTGCTGTTGCTATTGCTGTTGGTGTTGTTGTTTTTTTGGTCATGTCGGCTAACCGAGCAAATCGTTTGAGTTGGTCAGGGCCAAGTGTCAAAGTTTTAACGCATCCCAAAATCCTGGTAGCTTGTGGACAGGGCGGGGCAGGACGGAGCAGGGCAGTGGAGTGGAGTGGAGTGGAGGGATGAACCGAACCCATACAAACATATTAATAATGAAAAATCATTTCGGTATTGTTCGTTTCGGGGGCGGGGCTGGGGGCTTCGTTCTGGGTTCTGCAAATGACTCTTATTTGCATTGAACAATTTTACTTGTGACAACAGCAATTCATTTTGCCTGGCATAGATCTTAATTGGAGTGGAATTGAAAGCCGTAAGGCAGGCAGGCAGACAGGCAGGGGCAGGGAGAGGGTAGGGGGCAGGGGGCCCCGCAGTCCAATCCTTTGGAAAGACAATACAGAATGAGGATTACACACTCCAGCCAGCAGCACACAGATTTCCGACTGTAACTCTGACACTGACATCTGTAGGTTGTAAGTAGTCGTAGACGTAGTCATAGCCATGCCCATAGTCGTTGTCCAAGTGGAACTCACGAATGGTGGTTGTTCAGAGATGGGGGAAATATGGTACAACAAGTTGGAAAGGTATGTGTGGATGTCTGTGTGAAGTAAAGACCTCAAGGTTGCCCCGATTATACCGACTATACAATCGAACAGTTGACTCCTGTCGATGTACTTATACCCTCCCTGGGGGACATTCTAAAGGGTACCAAAACCAGAAGGAGCCCGCCCGAGTCCATTGTCTTGTCTGCAGCGAGTCTATCTATCTATCTAACTATCTATCTATCTGTCTGTCTGACTGTCTGACTGTCTATCTGTGTGGCTAACTATCTATCGATGCTGCAGCTTCAACTGCAATTGCAGTCATCCCTTCGGCAGGTTTCCCCCCCTGTTTCCCTGCTCCATGCAATGCAGCATCCTCCCCCTTTGCTGATTTAATTTATGACCCAACTGCGTTCTGGTCGCCTCGCCATTTCAGATAAATGCGTCTGTACTTTCGACAATATGGACCATTGGACCGACCATTGGACCATTATTGCACAAGATCCACAGCGTAGTCCCCTCTCTAACCCTTTTCTGGGGCGAGGGGTAGCCACTCTCCCCCTACCCCTAAAAGGGGTCTCATATGTTGCACTCGAACAAAAGTCTGCGGTTAAATTTACACATGCTGACCGCACATGCTGACCACAAGGTAAGACCCGATCCGCTTCGTCCGCAGTCGCCCGATGACGAAGTAGATAAGAATAATTTATGGTGATGCCCCTTCAGATACATTGTCTATGTGTCTGTGTGTCTGTGTGTTTGTGTGTGCAACATGCGAAAATTAGACATGCAGACAAATTTATTGGTCTCAACAAATCTTCATTCATTTTATTCCCAGTTGTGTTCGGGTGTTTTTTTTCGTCTTTCGCCTGGAATTTGTCTGTTGAGCTCTATTAAATTATTGTTTACAAAGTCCTCCTTTGCAGCAGCTTTGCAGCAGGATACTCCAGTTGACACTAAGAATGAAATGTGAATAAATTCGGAATGAATGATGGAGTTGAATAATTTATATCTGTATGTAGTTACTGCGGGTTATAGGGGCTAAAGGGTTTCCCTGTGAACTCAAGTTGGGGCTCGAGATTTAACTAGTACTTCTACGCTTGGATTTAATTATGAATTCTTCCCAGAAATTGTTCGAATGGCATCTGAAATGTAATTTGAAACAGAGAGAACATTTCTATTGGGTTTATTCACGTCTCTACTTCCATTCTTGTATGTGCATTCCCTGGGAAGGCCACGCTTTATACCCTCCATTCTCCAGATAGCACACATTTCACCAACTCCTGCTCTCCTGCTCTCCTGCTCTCTTGCTCTCTCGCCGCCTTTGCTTTCTTTTGAGTGCTTTCAGCTGATGTTAGCTGTTTTGGCATTTTAATTTAAATGCCAGGCGAAATTATTATTATTATTTCCATTGCATAAATGTAGAATGTTGTAGCCAGCCTGCTGCTCTCACCATCCATCCAAGCTCCCAACCTCCCGAGCTACCGAGCTCCCGAGCTCCCTCTCTGCCTTAAGACTGATGATAGTTGGAGATGACTCTCCTTCCCCCTGTCTGACATTCTTTCTCTGCATAAATCTGGTACTCTCTCTCTCTTTCCCCCGTTTCCCTGTGTGTGCCTGTGTATGCCTGTGTGTGTGTGTGTGTGTGTAGCAGTAGCAGCTATGAAAATAATTTTAATAGCATTTAATTTACGCAAATGCCATTAAAAGCTTTTCACTTTTCACTTTACCCCAAATCAGATTATTTTGTGCGTTGTTTCGCAGTTCTCTCTCTCTCGTTCTGCTCTCTATCTCTCCCTCTCTCTCTCTCTCAATCTCTTGCCCCCAGTACAGTGTTTATTCAGCTGACAAGAGTATTCTCCTCGCGAGATACTCGTCAAAGCAAAAGGCAGATACTTATGTGCACATAAGCCATAAGCCATAAGCCCGTGCAGATAAATGCCAACTAATTGCAATATCAAAAAAGAGTGCAATTATTAATGGGGAAAATGCTAAAAGAAAAGCTAAGTCGGACCAGACCTGAGTAATGAGGTTCGCCGGGGTCCGAGGTTCATAAACGGCTGGTCGAAAGCCAACCGCAGACAAGTTGAGTTGAAAGGGCGTGGGCGTGGGCGGGGGCGGTGGCAAAGGCAAATCCCTCCGAGAAAAGGCCAACAAATGTGCGGTAGAGCGATTGTGTTTGCCCAGGACCTGCCACAATGACTCCGTTGGTGGACTCTGGGCGAAAGTTCAACATTCTGTGGCAACTTTAACCGGCAAATATTGACACACTCTGAAGAGTGATAGAGTGAAAGAGTGGCAGAGTGAAACAGTGGCAGAGTGAAAGCGTGGCAAGAGGAGGACCGACCCCCATATGTCTCCAAAGTGAAATGTAAATTAGAATATCCTCATTATTTTATTCATATTGTTGCATTACCCCTACCCCTAACCCAACTGCAGCTTAAGCCCTCTCCCTCTCTGGACAGACAGTTGGCGGGGAGGGGGGGGATGGGAATAGACACGACACGATACGATACGATATTTCTCTCTGTATTTTCAAATATATTTGAACAGCGCGCAAATTAAATGCAAACAAAATCCAAACACACACACACATACATTGCAATGCATTCTAAAGCCAAACAAAATCTGTGCAGATTTTGCCCTGTTTTTCCAGTTGTTGTTGCTTTTTATGGAGTTTGTTTTTGGATCAAAGAGCGTAATTGAAAAGTGTTTGCCAGGGCCAAAGCCTTTGATGCAGCCGGACATGGGCAGGCAGCAGGGGCCATCCAGAAATGAGTTGGGAAAACCTAAAGAAAAATAGAGAGAAATAAGGAGATACACAAAATCAATTTAGTAGGGGCTTAAGTAAAGCTAATGGAACATATTGAATAAATCTATGAATGGATTAGATGCTGTTTTGATTTGTAGTTTGTTTGTCAACAGATTTCCCTTCATTAGACACTTTACTGTTCACTGATTGCCAAAAGATCACAAATTTCCACAAAAAATTCCCAATTATTGTAATCGACTTTAAATTCAATCAAAACTTTAACTTTCTCCCCGCTTGTAGGTCCTCCTTCCCCTCTCAAGGCTCTCTCTCTCTCTCTCTCTCTCTCTCTATCTCTTGCTATTTTAATGGCTGAACTGCATCAGAAAAGTCATGGAAATCGTAGCAATTATCCGGCAGCCAGCACCCCGTCCCAGCGTCCCAGCACAGAAATGTTACAAAAAAGAAATACCAGAAAGTACAAAAAAATGAGCGAGACAGCGTCAAAGACATAGAGGAAGAGCAGTGAAAAAAAAACAAAAAAAACGAGGAAATAATATTTACTTTTGCCATGACAATGTCGTTTCAGTGTCTCCAACGTGGCAAACTTTTTGATGGTGTGCCCAGTGCCACAGTCCATTCCAGATTATCTGAGGCCCAGTGGCCAGACATAGAGGAAGAGCAGAAGCAGAGGCAGAGGCAAAGGCAGGAGCTGGAGCAGGAGCTGGAGCTGGAGCATAGTCGGAGCTAGAAGCAGGAACAGGGATTGGGATAGGAGATCGGGAATCGGGAATCGGGAATCGGAGTTTGGGTGGCATGTCTCTGGCAACGGCCTGGTATTATTGGCTTCTGATTGGGGATTATGTTTTTAATTGACAAACTTGAATAGCTAACGACGTTGTCAGCAACATGGAAGAAGAACAATCCCCATGAAAAAAGTGCCGACAAACGAATGCATAACAAGCAGGGCAACCCATAGAGAGAGAGAGAGAGCACGATGAATAGAAAGAGATAGTCATAGGGATAGGAGATAGGAGATAGAGATGGAGATGGAGATTGGATATGTAAGCGTTGCCGGGATGACATTACATGGCTTTGGGGATGGGAGTGCGGTATGGGAGTGCGGCACGGGCGTGCGGTACGGGTGGTGGTGGTGGTGATGGTTGTGGTGGCGCACAGGGCACAGACAGGAGCTGCTCTGCCTCGAGTGGATTGCCTTTGAGGCACTCTCAATGCATCTGATTGCAGTTGGAAAATGCAAATTATGATCTGGCTTGATGACAAAGAAGTAGGAAGTCAAGTTATGCTAAGACCATGGGATGGCAATCAGCACCAAAGCAGGGGGGGGGGGGGGGAGGGTGTACACACATGCACATATGTATGTACATATATGAAGAATATATATGCAGATAATTCATATGCAATTCCATGAACTAAAAATCAATCCAAATCCAAATCAAATGAAAATCGCATTATCCATCCTCCTCGCTCTCCCTCTAGCTTTCTCTCTCTGTCTGTCATTAAAAACGAATCACTTTCATAGAGTAATGTTGGGAAAAAGGATCATCGATATGATATGCGTGTGCCACTGAAGTGGTTGCTGCACAAATGTGAAATCTGCTGAAAACTGTTGACAATATTTACCTCAAACAATTACGTAATTAACAAAAGGTGTTGGCCAAGTTCTGCACAGCAGTTAACACACTCTAATCGGATTATGGCCATAAAATAAACACACACACACACACACTAACACCAACACCAACACAGAATGAGTACCAGGCCACACCAATGAATCCCGGGACAAGTCTCATGCACACATGCATGGGGATGGCCAACAGCAGCAACAACAACTAAACCAACAAAACAAATTGGATAAACATTACGACAATTTGAACAATAATTCTGATTACAGAATTCGCTCCCCGAATCCTACCCGGGTCCCCTTCGTCCTTCGTCGTTCGTCCTTCGTCGCTCGTCGTTCTATGTGGGATCCACTCTGGAAATTTGTGCAGCCGCAGATGCAATTAAATGCAAATCGATTTTGTTTGTTATTTGGGGGCGGGCGGTCGTTTAGTATTCGAGTCACAACCCACCCACCCACCCACCCCACAATAGGCTTGTGGATGGATGTGCAATAAAATGCAGGCGTAGAGCTTTCCCTTGGCTGAAGGCTGCAGGCTGCAGTTGAGTGACCCACACAAAACAACCCAACCCAACCCAACTCGGTCCGAGGACTTGCATTTATGATTTCTGTGTTTGTTTGTCTGTGTCCATGTCGGCGTCTGTCAAACGGACTCCGACTGAGAGAATGCTCGAAACTAATTCAACTAATTAATTGAAAATAATTGCGGCAAACACACTCGTATTAGCAGTAATTTATCAAATTTATGCTGCACCAAAGAGATAGATGTTTCCCAGCCAAACCAACTCCAACCAGTCCCAGTCCCAGTCCCAGACCATCACATTGATTTAGACCTTTGGCGCAGTCTTTCAAAAATTGCACAAAATTACTCGCACGTAAAACAATAAATTTTCATAATATCCCTTTGGGAGTAACCCCGGACCCACACGTGTTGGCCGCGACCCTGACAGACACGCAGGCGGCCAGCATTCGGGCCACGTGTAAAGTGCAAAACTGCAGCATCAGCGAAATGGAGCTCCAAGTTGAGACCTCGTCAGAGGCAGAGCCCAGAGCCCAGAGAGCCCAGAGAGCCCAGTGGCAGGGAAAAAGAGATATTGGAGTAAGGATGAGCATGGATATGGTGCAGGTCCGGGTGCTGGTCCTCGCTGTAGGGCGGAGCCAGTGGCATGGCTAGCTAAAGATTACCGTTATTTGTATGCAAAGCAGCAGGCCAAAACCGACAACCGACAACAACAATGTAGCAGGGATGGGCCAGAACTGCCATTCAATGTCAGGCCAAGAGCAGGAGTAACAGGAGATGCAGCGGGAGTAACAGGAGGAGGCTGGACGAGGAAACGTGTTTCAATTTTTATGACATTTCAATGCAGTTTATGTCAGCGAAACGGGTTCAAAATGGCCAATGGAACGGGTTGCGAGGAACACCGAAAAACTCGTTACAATTTTGACAATTCAAATTTGCCCGAGGCCCGAGGCGCCCCTTAGACCAGGAAAAAAGTACATCAACCCCGAAACATGTTTCTGGACAGTTTGCCACAATTCAATTGAATTGTGGAAATGTTTTACAGAATATGCGATAGAAAACAAGAAGCGGAGAAGAAAACGAAAACGAAAACGAACACAAAAACGAAAAGGGAAAAACGATTGCGGTGAAAAGAATTCGTAGATATATTGCGCATACGCCATGTGGCGTCTGAAGCTGTAAAGTTCTGAGGTCCAGTTCGGGCTAAGGAATTCCGTTTTTATTTGCATATCAAAGGAGCAGGGAACAGGGTTTCACCTGGATTCCACTTATTATTTATGAATTGAACATCCTCTTGGCGTGCGGTGGTGGAGAGTGAGAGTTTTTATGATGGTTTATTTATGAGCAGTCAGCAGCCTGTCCAGCCTGTCCGGCCCGTCCTCCCCTTTACGTATACCCTTCCATGGCATACCCTTTTGTGTGCCATGTCGCAAACATTCATTGGTTCATTTTCAACAGAATTTCGAGTGATTAGAGACAGACAAATGGCTTTTGTTGCTTGCGGCCTACAATTAACCAAAAGCTGCACTCAATTACATTCGTTTAGGCCAACAAAGAATCTGTTACGACTGAAGTTGAAGGCCACGCACAATGGATAGTCGACCACCAATAACTACAGTGCCTGGTTAATGGCATAATTTAATGAGTCTTCCCACACCATTCGCCAGCCAGCCAGCCAGCCAGCCAGCCAGCAGCAGCGGCAGCTATTTCTGATCCATAAACTTTCCGCTCGCACGCTCATTAAAAGAACATTAACAAATGTCGTTGCTGGCCCCATCCAGTTGCCATATCACTCATCGGGTTAATCATACGAGTATCTGTATACTCGTACGGGTATAACCCATTATCATTCATTTCTAGATTATATATTGCACCTGTCGAGAGGCCAAAACAAAACTCAAATGGTGCCTCATCAAGGCCCAGGACTTAAGTGTACCCATAAATCCTTTCGAAGCCTCTCAACAGTAGCCGAGCCGAGTCTTCGAGTCGTCGAGCCGTCGAGTCTCTCTTCAAGAACGTGACTTTCTCTTATGTGGAGGACAACAACGCCACTGCCAGTGCCACTGCCGCTGCCGCTGCTGAGTGGAGTGATAAATTAACGCATTAAAGCGAAGGCTCAGAGCCCCAATGGCCTGGCCTGGCATGGCATGGCATAGCTTGGCATGGCTCGATGTCCTACTGCTTTTAATAACACAAATTGCAATCGAATCCAAAATAAAGAGGAACGAAAACGGAATGCGAAATGAGACACCGAAAACGTTAACTCAATTTGCTGAGAGAGTGGCCGTATAGAGGGGGGCGGTCGGAGGCAAACTTAAAGCCGTGCATATATAAGCGAAATGCTACATTAAATATTAACACCTCTTAAGGACACTCGACTCCATAGAGAGAGAAATGGTCTATAGAACACTACGAGGTACCTATATATGTGCATATACGTATATAGAGAGATAGAGCAAGGGTTAGACATCTGCAAATAGTCGCTGGGATATCAGAAATTGCTGGCAAAATTCCACACTGCCAGAGATACTGCTACGAACTACAGATACAGGATACAGATACAAATAGTTGCCATCATCAAATAGCATTTACCGGACCGATACGGTTGCCAGGCACTGTCTCACTTGCCAGATTTTTTGCTGCCCAAATATCGTGCTCACCTGTGTGCAATGAAATCGAAATCAAAGAACACATCCCATCCATCCAGATCCAGCAAAATGGACAAACAATGAAATAGTTGGTTGGGCAAAATGTACGAGTAAATAAACCGACGCTACGGATACGAAATATATCAATACACCTCCGAACTAAGCAAAGTTTAACTACCTCTTGCTGCAGCCTGCTGCTGGTCGCCAGCTGCAGAGGGAATGTGTGGCAAAAAATATATAGCGAGAACGGAGCGAAGAAGAGCAAAGATAAATGTAGTGAGAAAATATAAGAGATGAAGGTTTGCCCGCAGCAGCAGCAGCAGCTGCATGGAGGGGGGGGGCAACAACAGCTGCAACTTCTGTTGCCTGCCTGCCGGCTCCCTCTCTGTTGCTGCCTCAATGGCTGCCTGGTTTAGTGGCAAACTGATTGACGCCATGTCTTTTGATTTCCCTCGTGTGGGCCTCATCAACGCACTTGAGGCGTAGACCCCACCATCATGTGGCAGAGGATGAACAGAAATCCTTTTTCCACTGGGCGTGCCCCATATGTGACACTCAATGTGGCGTCATTTGATGACCCAAAACTGGGTCAATGCTCAATGGAAAGCGATTGGTAATCGGCAGGAAGACGAAAGCAAAAAGCGATTGAGATAGTTTGCCAGCGAAAGTTTAGAGGGTTTCTAGTTGAAAGATCTACGTGTTCTGTACTAGATATGCATTATCGATACAAAAGGATTAAAATGAATTATCCTATAAACCCGTAGTGTATTTATTTCACAATTAAACACACACAAAATCAAGCCTTTAATTCTCTAAAACCCGAAAATTTAATTCTGATAAATATTCTATAGATATTTTATGATTATTTAACACACAATTTCGGCAAATAAATTCAGCCCCCAATCAACAGAAAAACGATTTCAATTTAAATACAGCAATTTTTCATTCAACGAATTTTCCAGGGAAACTAAATCATTTCCCTTTCTGGAACCCCCACAGCCGCCCCCTTTTTTCATGTGTGTATGAGTGTGTGTGTTTGTGTGATAATCTGATTGTAATGCAAAACTGATAAACTGATGAAATTTGCCAGATACAGAGATACAAAGATTCAAATCAACGTGCAACTTGTTGCATCGAAAGGTTTTTCCGTCTCGCTCCCTTTTAAAACTCGAATGAAATTGCATTGGATCCCGATGCAAATTCAATAAATTAGGCCTTCATTTACATAGAAACGGGCCAGAAATGTAGGCCAGAAGTGACTTTCCATGCCATCTGTTCGCCGAAATGCAAATATTTGCCTTCGCCTTAAACCAAAATGATTCCAATTTGTAAAATGACAATGCCCAGAGGGATTTTCGCTTTTCGGGCAGGCGAGGTGGGGCGTGGCGGGGCGGGGCGGAAGTGCAGAAGGGCGGAAGAGCGGAAAAGCAAATCCGATGCAAACTAAACCAAAGTCGTCTCCAGGATATTAACACTCTCTCCCTGTCTCTGTCTCTGTCTCTTCTGTCCCGCCTCGCATTTAATGTGTAATTGCATTTGCATATTCTGATAATATTCCGAAAGGGAAATGAAAGTGGCAAATGCATTCTCCGTTCTCCGTTCTCCATTCTCCCCATCCGAGATATTCCATTTTCCCTCACACCCGTTGGGTCGGCGCTGGTGGGTGTGCTATGGAGATGGGAGGTGTTAACGCAATTCTCCTAAGCTGCCAACGGAAATTTAATTGCATTCGACTGAGAGAAGAAATTCCATTTAATTATTGCGATTAACCATAATTATTTATTAGTTTTTGCGTAATTTGTAGCATGTGCAGACAATTAGTGGCCGAATCGAATCGGATGATTGGCCTACCAAGGAAGCCATAACTTGGCTAATCATTTTCGTATTGGGATTGATTCGGGTCCAAATCAATTTGCAAAATAATTGGAATATTTTCTCGTCAGCAAATGGACGTAATAAATGCCATCTCAAAGGATGTTCCTCTATAATAATAATGTTTAATAATTTCAATACAATTCTATACTTTTTGTGGTTGTTTATTTTATCATTATAACCGCTACTCGAAGAATATAAGGGTACATTCGAAATTTGGAACAGTGGTTGTGTGGAACACTCAGAAGGAAGCGTTTCCGACCAATAGCCAAGTCGTTAAAGCCATGACTGTATGTCCGTCCCTCTCTCCTTCGGTCGGTCTTATTTGACGCCTCATTCGGAGAGACTATAAGAGCTATAGCAACAAAATGTTGTATTCAAACTCCTGTGATATCACACTGCTTAAAGTGCATTAAAAAAATTACCATATCTACCAGATTGCCGAATCAAATATAATTAGTTTTATAGCCAAAATTAACAAATTAATTTTTAGTGTCTCAACAAAAGTTTAAAGAAATATGAAAACCGATCAAACCATATACATATATAGTTTTTTTTTTGTAAATGGTCAATTTGTGTTTTTAATTTTGCGATTAGCGATACCATACAAAATATATTATATAAATTACACTAATCACATATATACTAACGGAGTACCGGCTACAGTCGAACTTCTCTTTTACGAACATTCGTACAAAGAAGTTTTCTATAAAAAGAATTTATTCCAGAACATTGATGTCTTGTTCAATTCTTTTTACGAATACAATATTACGAATTTTCTGTATACCGTATTCTTTTTTGGTCCTTTTTTGGGATTCGCTATATGGAAGTTCGACTGTGTAAAGTAGAGCCGCGGCCTTTGACACGGCCCTTTCCCTCGCTTTAATGTAACAACTGTGCCTCACACTAACTACATCGTCTTATACTTTGACCCCTGGCTCCACCTTCAGGCGGCCATAATCGAGACTTACATATCATCTTCTGCGAGGTGACAAGCCGAATATTTTGCATGTGTCAGCTTCTGCGAGGTGACAAACCGTGGGCGTGGGCGCCCACACGTTATGTAAATCAGGTAGGGTGGATTTTACCTTGCAGGCCTTGCATTTTCTGGGTCGTTTTGCCTGTTGTCCATACCCGATTTTTTCCGCAGATCCTCAGCTATTTCCCAGGGAAAAATTTGTAAACTTCCCAGGACGACGAGGATTTTGTACAGCGGGCGGATTTGAAATGAGCAAATTGCTGAAATCAAAGTAAACTGTTTCATGGGAGATAAGTTATTCGATTATGATATCTTTCAACTATAATTTATGGGTTTCCTTCCAAGGAGTTTGTAGTGTTATTGCTGATACTAAAAATATAAATCGGGATGGAGATGTATATACAGAAAACAAATCAAATCCATTAATGGGTCAAAATATTTCAATCTGTGTAAAACACATAATTAATTTTATTTTTAGCTGGGAAAAGAAGTAAAATTCTTTGAATCAAATGAAAAAGGGTATAAATATGTCCATACCACCGGTTAAGTTTCCAAATGACGTGACATTCCATGCTCACTTACGTTTTATGCCTTGGCTTAAACGTCATTTTAGAAACAATCTAAGAAAAAAGAGTCACTAAACTTAACCAATCTTGTAGACAATTGATTCATCAATCGTATAAAACTATGTGCTCAAGCCTGAGGGTCCTAGTTAGCTACGAATATTAAACGGAATATCAAAATGGAAAAAATTTTAAATTTACTGGTGTCTGGCAAAAAAGACGATGTTTGAGAAAAATATCGATATTTTGTTGCCTTACTTGTTGGGACTTTTTCTGGGACTTTTTGAGGGATTTTGTGGAGGCAACATCATCCCAACAATTTCCTTTTTCATCCCAACAATTTCCCTTACATTCCATGCTCACGTTGCTTGCGTGACATTCCGTGCTCACTTACGTTTTTTACCGTTGGCAGCATTTTTGTATGGGCTAGCAACATGTGTCGCGAATCGAGCGACATTGTCCCACAACATTTGCACGGAATTGCAACATTTTCATACCCCTTAGGACCTGGATATTATGGAATTTAAAGTTCGTTTTACTAGGCACCAATTTTTGCAGAAACTAGTAAGTCTCTATCTCCGAAAATTTTACGGCTTTTGGTCTTTATATAAAAATTGATAATGGGTATCGGGATCGCTTTGTTAATAATAATAAATTCATCAAATGCATTATTGGGTCAAAAAATGTAGATATGTGCAAAATGCACTATTAATTACGTTTAAAAGCAGCTAGGAAAAAATAATTTTAACATTAATGAAATGAAAAAGGGTATTTATACGTCCATACCACCAGTTGTTTCCAAATGACGTGACATCCCATGCTCACTTACGTTTTCTTGCGTCGCCTTTCATGCTCACTTACGTTTTCTTACGTCGCATTTCATGCAACTGTTTGTAAAATTCTTTAAATTATTTGTTAAATTCACTATAAAGCAATAGAAAATGGCCGCTAAAGTTGCAAGTACCGCGAACAAGGTGTTCCAGAACGTAAGTGGCCGTGAATCATCCGCTGGAGCTGCCGAAAGAGCTGGCGGCGACAAGTAACCTCACTTTGCGGTGACTCCTACACATCTTTCCCATCGTTCCCAACCCACAGCATGATGATGTACACATTTCCTTCGAGGATCAGCAGCGCATCAATCGCTTTGCCAAGCACAATGCTCGCATGGATGACCTGAAGGTGGAGCTGGACGTGAAGAAGAACGAGCTGAAGTGCGTGGAGGAGGCACTGGACGAGATTGAGCTGTTCGACGAAGACGAGGACATTCCCTTCCTGGTGGGAGAGGTTTTTCTGTCACACAAGCTGGGCAAGACGCAGGAGCTGCTAGCAGAGACTAAGGATATGGTCATTAAAGAGATTGCCAGCATTGAGGCCAAGGCCAAGGCAATCAAAGTGGAAATGGACGAACTGAAGGCGCATCTCTACCAGCGCTTCGGCAGCAACATCTCGCTAGAGAACGACGACTAGACGCAACTCCACACCCAGTTTTCGGCTAATAACAATTCTCTGGCATTTACCATTTACAAAATAGAGTACATTTAATTTAAACTCAACGAATGCGAATGCTCTTCCCTCTTCCTTTTACTACAGCACTAAGAAGTATATAATCAGTCCGATGATCAGCAACGTGACCAGCATTCCCCCCAGAAATATCTTGCGATCTTCCACCAGCCGGCGCTCTATCAGCTTCATTGTATGATTGGACAGGCCCAGAGTGCTGCCAATGGCCTGGATGCGCTTGTGTGCTCCGCCCAGTGTCATGCGCTGCGATATGAGGCTCTCGAGTATGCCACTGCCCGAGGAGATCATGTCGTCCACTCCTCTGTGGGCACTGCCCAGCTGCGTGTGGTGCTGCAGCTCATAGTCCAGCTGCAGGCACGTCTCCTCCGGTTGCGTGTTGTTGGCGCTGAACCGATGGTTTAGTAGCTGCTCCCGCTCCGAGATCTCCTGCTCCCGGCGGTGGCGCCGGTCCTTGGCATGCTGCAGCGATGTCTGCAGGTGTCTCAGGTCGTACTTGAGCTGATCCACACGTAGCTTAGAGCTCTGACGCTGCGAGGGCGGCACCTTGAAGAGCAGCACATCCAGCCGGTCGCAATTTCTGGTGGGTGTGGCGAAATTATAGCGGTGGGGTCTATGAAATAGGACTCAAATGACTCACGAATTGGCTTGCGTTATTTTCAACTGAATTTCGTTTTCCACGTCAAGCGCCTCCTGGATGCTGATCTGGCCGAGCCGCTGAAAGGCATGCTCGATTTCCTTGACCGTGTGATTCGTTTGATGGTAGAGGGATTCCATGGTGAGTATTCTAGTGCACTTGCATCAATAGAGTGCCCCCTGGTTGCCAATTATTGAATAATTTATATGGAAATGTACTTGTTCATTTAAAAAGCTGACGCGTTGCAATTTGCGGCAGAGCAGCTGTCACGCGTTCTGGTATTTTCGCGCATGTCTGTTTTGGTATTTAACGCGTTGCTATTGCCTGCTGTCATATTTGTTTATTGTACACGAATTAATTAAATTATTGCTTCCAATTCCTCAAGTAAAAGTCCATCCTTAATTTTTCTGACAAACTTCCTTCCTTACTAGCTTTTTAAATGTAGTAAGCGTACTATTGAAATTGGTTCTAGTACATGTTTTGCATGTGTTTGGTATATTTTTGCCAACATTAGCCCTTTGTAGACCCGTCAGTATTAAAATACACTCACTGGATAATGATGAAACTTAAACATTTTACGCGCAGTTCGTGTATTCATATCGTGGTCTTTTTTTGTGAGTAAATAGAAGTAATCTACAAGGTTTGAATAATGTTGTTCACCTGTTTAATTAGAGGGGGGCAAAGTGGGCTAAGCACCGTTTACTGCGTACTTTTTAGTATGTTTTGACGTCGAAATTGAGCTGAAGGATTTACAGTATCTGAGGGTCAGCCGGTATTTTGAATTGACAAATCCGCGGTCACACTGTTAACATCCACAATGGCGAATACATCAAGTACCGGCGTTGGTAAGAAAATAATTGTTAAATTAACTATTTGCAAAGGAATAAACCCATCAAACACGTGCGTAAATATATTGGCAATATGTGAGCTACATTTCTGGCGCGTTAAAATCGGTTTTTCTGGCGAAAAAAGGGGAAAAACGCCACCCTGTCGCCGTCTTTGCTGCTTGGACCGTGTGAAAATGGAAAAGAAAGCAGAGGCAGAAACAGGCAATACGAAAGCCGATAAAAGCCAGACCGCGAGTGCGGTGTGATTATAATTTCGTATTGGATTGATCGGGGCCAGCCACGCCGCTCCGTCTGGTGCTCCAAAATTCCAGTTTAAATGCAGGAATTGCAGTAATTTCGCTTCGTGACTTGACAGTTTCGGTCGACGACACCCCCCTCTTGCCCGTCGTCAGCGCTTGCCCTTCGCAGTGTTCCTTTTTTTCTTACTTGTTTTTTTCTTCCTCTTCCGCACCGCACTCTGGCGTTCGGTGCGTTTTTCACTCTGTCGCTGCTGCTGCTGCTTCTGCTGCTGGCCAATCTGCTTCTTTTCTAATTAAATTAGCTGCAAATTTCATTTGCTTGAAATTGTTTTTGCAAATGCAAAAATTATGTCTGCAATTGGGATGGGGTGGGGTGGGGTTTTAGCCGGACCTGACTAGGTTCTCCCCTCACCGCACAGCACCGCACCACACCACACCCTTCCTCAATTGGGATATGATTTTATTTTTTGTTTAGTCTCTTTATTATAATAATTTTTTCTTTGCTCTGGACTCTTTAAACATGCGAGTATGCGTGCAAAGAGAGTCACACGGGCGAAAAGAAAAACAACGCAAAGAGCAAACAACAACAACAGCAGCAGCAGTAGCAGCAGTTGTTCGTCCCCATATGACCCCAACTGTGGGTGGCGGGGTGAGAGGTGGGGCAGAAGCGAGGGAAGCAGAAAACACGCTGGAACGGCGTCGAATGATGACGGACGGCGGTGTTGTGTTGTGGGCCATCATTTTGAGTTATTTGCAAATAGTTTTCAATGGAAATTTATTATGTCATCGATTTGATTCAAGCTCTTGTTCTTTCTTGCAGTGGTGCCACGAAATTTCCGCTTACTGGAGGAGCTGGATCAGGGCCAGAAGGGTGTAGGCGATGGCACCATCTCGTGGGGACTGGAGAACGATGATGATATGACACTCACCTACTGGATCGGCATGATCATTGGTCCGCCTAGAGTAAGTCCTTCCTCCTGCACACGACCGCAGAAGATTGGTTCCGATTGGAACCGTTTTCCTGTTGGATACGTCACTTGATAAGACCAGGCCCACGCAGGGGCAATTCTTATCAGTGCTTTCGGTTGGATTATTGACATTTTATCATTTCGATTGCGTAAATTGTGAGAGTGTGGCACTTTTTGTAATGAAAGCAGTCTAATTTCATATCTTCCTACTGATTAATGAGTAGAGAATCTGTAAATATTACCATCTAGCCATGACAAGAGTATTTTTATATCAGAGGCGAAGAGGAGAGCGACAGATGTAGACAATTTGATTGTATCAGTAAAGATAAAGTATGCCAGGGATATTTTGTATCTCCCCAGAAATATGCCGCTTGCAAATAATATAAAATTCGCTCTCACATAGGAACAGTATAGGAGATCTACATAGAAGTATTACAAGTCGTTAGTTTAGATCATTAAATCGCTGTTTGGGATCTCGTACACTTTGCATCTCAAAGCCGATCCTTCCGCGTAGTTTCAACTCATAAATATGCAATAAATATTTGTATAGCCGTAGAATGTTGCGCGCGCCGTCGCATGATTCATGGGAGACCTCTCCAAAGCAGGGCAGTCTGGCTGCACCAAGGCTATAGGGGGGCAGGTCTGGTCTGGTGGCTGATGGTCGATGGTCGATGGCCGATGGCTGACTCATCGACACTTGCCATGACCGTAATTGCAAACCGTTTTAAGAGTTGAATGCATCTGTTTATAGTGGAGAAAAGCTCATTAAGTTTTGAAATTGGATAATATTTTGCTTGCAGACACCATTTGAGAATCGAATGTATTCACTAAAGATTGAGTGCAACGAACGCTATCCGGATGAGCCACCCACGCTACGATTTTTAACTAAAGTTAATATTAATTGCATTAACCAGAACAATGGCGTGGTAAGTAAAAACACAAAACACAAAACAACGCAATTGCCACTGCAATTGCATGTTAATTCGTTAATTAATAATACTATAATGAATAATAACTGAATGGGATTCCCACAGGTTGATCATAGATCAGTGCCCATGTTGGCCCGATGGAGTCGTGATTACACTATAAAAACGATGCTGCAGGAAATTCGTAGGATTATGACCATGAAAGAGAACCTGAAGCTGGCACAGCCGCCAGAAGGAAGCTGTTTTTAGTCGACAACAACCAACAAACAACACCAACAGCAATCCCAGCAGCTGCAGGAACAACCAGAGCCAGAGCCCCCATAAAACCAACTCACAGCACAGCAGCAACACCAGCAAAAGCAAACAATATCAGCCGGAATCAGCCATGAATCTATGCAGAAACAAGCTGTGTGTGGCATGTGGCATGCGCCTCTGAGCTGCGGCAGCCGCGGAGATGATTGAGAAGATGATGAATGAGAAGCGAGTGGTTATGTTGCACGTTGATGCTTGCAGCAACGGCAGACAAAAACCAAATGCAAGTTATACTATAAGTAAAGAGAACAGCAAACAAACACGTCACTATAATGGTCGTCGTCGTCGTCCCTTCCGTCATAAACTACTGTCATCATGTTTGGTTACTTTACTTCTACTCCCCCTCCCCCCTGCCACCTGCCCAGCCAGCCCGCGAGTCCCCCGACAACAACAACAACAAAAACGATCCTCCCTTCTTTAGCTAAGAGACGCAAACCACAACAGAACCACAAAACCAGCAACAAGTAGAACACACAAGAAAAGCCAACGAAAAACGAACCGAAATTCAGTTTATTATTTAATTTTTTTAACTCACGCGCATACACAGTGTTTTGCAACAAAAGAAATTTAAGAAGAAGTGAAGAAAATAAATCCGTAATAATTAAGCGTAAAAGTAACTAATCGAAAAGAAAAGAACAGAAAAAATAAAAAGAAAAAGGCCGGCGCATGTATTTCAAGAGCGAGAGGGATAGAGAGAGACGGAGAGAGAGAGAGCGAGAGAGAGATGGATGAGCAGCAGCAGCCCGTGTTCTTTGAGAAAAGATGCGTAATTATTGTTTTTTGCCTAAACTAAAAATTTATTAATTATATACATAAAACAAAATATATATATTAATTTAAATAAAACAAGAAACAACAACCAATTGACGAGAATTTTGTGTAGAGCAATCCGAATGAGGATCTCGAAAATGAACAAGAAAGAACGAAACGAAGGAAGGAAGGAAGGAAGGAAGCCGGCGCCAGTGCGAATGTTTTTACTTGATGAAATCGTGCGTACCGTATACCATACATACCGTATCGTACCGTACCGTAAAAATCATTTGGAGTTGAAGTGATTTTTGTTTTGAATTTGATATATAGTATCTTCTGCCACCCACTCGAGTGGGTGGGGATCGAGAGAAAACACCATTGTAATATCTTTTATATATATGTATGTATGCATACTGCATACACATATACGAGTATATAGAAAGACACAACAACCACAAACACACACACACATACACACACTATAAACTGATCGAGAAAATCGAGTGGAACGATGAATTAATATAATACTTTAATTTAAGCTTCTAAATAAAACAATTAATAATCCAATAAAAGAACGCTCCAAAACCCCTGAATATTGGTACAGATCTGTTGAGACAGACGCCTCTTTGCCTGGTCTCTGATTTAGCCAATTATCTTAATCACTGAATCACTTAACTAAAGTTGTATTTCTGCATTTTACAGAACCAGAAAAACTATAAGATGCGGTCTTCGTTTGTAATCCTATTATATAAAATTGGCAAGGGCTGACTCAAAATTGGGAAACTCAAAATATTAATGAATAAATGGTAAGCTGGATCACCTTCTACTTATGATACATCCTTCGATCAGCAATCAAATCCCTAAGAACTCTCAATTTCCCTTTGTATTTCGGTTAAATGCAAATTTAATCAGATTTATGAGTAAATCAAAAGAAAGAACCCTCTAAAGACTAACCCAGACTGATTCCGGTTTCTCCTCCTCTGCAATGATCCCAAATTCCTGCTCTATATATTTATCTCCGTTTATTTGTCAATTTTATATTTTGTTTAAATACATAATTTGAATTATAGCTTCTATACACAATCAATGTAATATTATCATCCATGGATACATTTTGCTAGGTTTCCTGCTGCTGGTTTACTTTAACTTTACTCCCCATTCAATCTTGTCCGTGTCCGTCCACCGAATCTTGGCGATCCCAAGTTGATTTTAGTAGCTGTATGTTTTTGTTCTGGATTCAGATCGAATAGTTCTTGTGGGTTCGGTTCGGGCGATAGAGAGAACACTGATTTGGTAGTTGACGATGTAGTTGATGTTGGTTTTCTTTGTGTGTGTTGTTTTGCTTAAAATTGATTTATCTTTATTAGTCGGGTAAAGCCGAGATAACACTGCAATTCTTCAGACCACAAATCAAATTCAAACATTTCTACTTCTCCTTGGGCACGAACACGATCTTTCGCGACTTGAGCGAGGACCACTTGTGTCGCTTAATGTAATACGAGATGGCAGTCAAGAAGCCGAGAATGGCAATTACTTTGATCAGCATCTGCTTGCGATCGTCGTGCTCCGGCTCCGAAGTCCACTTGAGGAACGTGGCCACATCCTTGGCCAATTGACTCTGTGTTGGCGGTGTGCCATCCTCGTACTCAATGACCTAACAAACAAAATACATATCAATACGTATCAATTGATTTCAATTTGGATCCCAATCCACTGCACTGCTGCTGCTGCACTCACCTCGTTGTACAAGACCTGTGCCATGGAAATGGCGCCGCCTGGGAAGTACGGATTGAAGTACTGGCCCTCGCGCAGCACTACACCGGCTGGCGCATCATGGTAGCCGGTCAGCAGCGAGAAGATATAGTCCTCGCCTCCCTTACGGGCCGACACGATGTAGCTCAGATCCGGTGGGTAGGCACCGTTGTTAGCAGCGCGCGCCGCCTCTTCGTTGGGGTACGGCGCCGGGAAGTAGTCCGACAGTTTGCCGGGACGGTTGTAGTAGTTGCCGGTATCATCGGGACCATCCCTGACCTGCACAGGAATATACAGGATGTAAATTTATCTCTTCCTCTCATTCTTGGGATTTCTTACCGTGATCTGCTCGGCCTCGGCCTTTGCCTCAGCTTCGGTGTGGCTGACGCCAACCAGATTGCGGTAGGCAATATATTGCATCGAATGGCAGGCGGAGCACACCTGCTTGTAAACCTCATAGCCGCGACGCACACTGGAAATGAGGGAGGGCGGGAGTGTAGTAAAGTAAAACCCCGAAAGGAATGGGTGAATCTCTGGCGAAGTTGTTACCTCTGGTGGTCCAGCGAGGAGAACAGGCCCTTGTGGTTCCATGGCTGGGCAGGGGAATGCACCGTGCCGTCGCTGGCATCCACGGACTGCTCCAGAGCGAACAGGAGAGCACCAACGCCGCCGGTAATGGCACCGACAGCGCCAATCAGCTGTTCGCGACACGCACACAGAAGTAAGGGGCAGAAAGAGTAAACGCGTTTTGAGGTTAGGTCCGTTCGGCTATTATGAAATGCTCTGCGGGTCGGATTGGTGACTCGGAACTTACCTTCTTGTTGCTGTTGGCCCAGCTGCTGGCCGAGGAGAGGTTCTTGGCCTGCAAGGAGAGAAAAATCGATTAGGCATTCGGCCAGGTAAAAGACGGAGCCATACGATTTTTCGCACAGAGTTACATAATTGGGTGGTCTGTGGGTAAACCTCTCACTGCACTTGGACCAAAGGCAATTTCTTATCACTGACGGGAAACACCTTTCCGTTCGATTCACGCACCCACAATTGCCTTTCAACCGTTTGTTTAAAAAAAAGGGGGATATCTTGCCATTTGACATCACTTTTTGGGGCCTGTGTCTGTGTCGTCCCCACTGGCTCGGGGCCGTGAAAATTTGGTGGCACGGCAGTGCGCCTGGCGTTTTACCTGCTGCAGATTCAGCGCTGGCGTGGACTTTAGCAGTCGCAGGCCATGGAATCTTCGCAATGTCGCTGCCATGGTGGCCGGAGTACAATTTTCTGCGTCGTCTGGTCGTGTAAGGAAACTCTAAGGGCAGCGCCAATCTATCTATTCCGCTGGCACTGGCTTCTATCGTCGCTCTCTCGCAGATGTTTACTCGCTATTGGTTCACCTCGGCTCTCGTTCGCTCGCACGGATGCGTTGGCGTGGGAATCATCGTATCCCACGGTCCGTTTTGGTATTTTTTTGGATGATTATTTAAATTTTTAATTTTATAAACTGTTACCCTCTCTACGTTGTTTTTAATTTGAATTTTATAAATTTTTTTGCAACCTGTTGCATTGCATATTTTTTATAATAATATATCCAACCACTTGATGATTACTTGATATCATGAGACAGCTGTCTGGGACCATTTTGTATTTATTTCTTACGTTACCTTTCCCCTTTTCTGTAGGATTTATTTCTACGTTCCTACGTTATCTTTCCCCTCTTCTGTAGGACATATTTTTTATATTCTTACGGTTTCTTTCCCCTTCACTCACTCTTATATAGGGGAAGCTCTGGATACAAATTGCCAACGCAAGTTTGATACTGAGATATAGAGTGATAATTAATTTCTTTGATTTTTATCTAGTCAATGGGTTTTATTTTAATTATTTGGAGGTTTTTTTTCTATAATTAAAACGACTGTTTAAAAACAAAACCAAATATCGTCAATTTCCCCACATATTTGGTATTTTTTAGATTTAGTATTTCGTTGGAATGTAACGATGTAACGAACATTGCCATTACAATCGATAACAGCAATAATTATGTAAAAAAATATAAGCGTAGCAACCGGGGTGACTATTAATCTTGAATCGTCCTTTCTGCAGCACACCAAAACATTTCTAATTTATTCGACTGGATTGCGTTCATATCCTCGTCACTACTTTCGAACAATTGCACTTAGGCGCGCAGCTCTAAATCGTTCGAAATGTGTAGTTACCATGTACAAATCTATGTAAAAAGGCGAGAAATGATGTCCGATTAACCCATTGTCCACCGTGGGTATTAAAAATAATCCACGAAAGTGATGAAACTTGTAGAATTTTAGCACAGTTCAGGACAAAGATATCTTAGTCCTTTGTTTTGTGAGTAAAGAGGAAGAATAGGATCGATCTTACAAACAGTATTATATCTCGCGATTTAACTCAAACTGTTCTCCGTCTATCTAAAGGGGGGTTAAGTAGGTTAAGATAAATCTGCGGTCAATAGCAACGGTGTCCATAAACAAATGCGCAGAAAATCTATTCAAATCGATTCCCAGTAATTGCGGTTAGCAGAAAAAGTTGCTCACTACCGACAGATATTGGGGAATAATCCAGAGACAGTCATACACCATGCCACAGGAGGAAACGGCAGCAGCAACGGCAGCGCCGCAGCAGCAGCTCGATGACGAAATCGAAAATGTCCGTGTGGTGGTGCGGACGAGGCCCATGGATAAGAGTGAGCTGACTGCTGGAGCCCTGAGTGCCATATCCGTGGATAAAATCAACCGGGCTATTACCGTGATGAAGCCCAATGCGACGGCTAATGAGCCGCCCAAGACGTACTACTTCGACAACGTCTTCGATGGCAGCTCCAACCAGCTGGACCTCTATGTGGACACGGCGCGGCCTATTGTAGACAAGGTGCTGGAGGGATACAATGGCACGATCCTGGCCTATGGCCAGACGGGCACCGGCAAGACTTACACAATGTCGGGAAATCCAGACTCGCCCCAGACAAAGGGAATTATACCCAATGCCTTTGCCCACATCTTCGGACACATAGCCAAGGCCCGAGAGAATCAAAAGTTCCTGGTGCGCGTCAGCTACATGGAGATATACAACGAGGAGGTTCGGGATCTCCTGGGCAAGGATGTGAGCAAAAGTCTCGAGGTGAAGGAGCGGCCCGACATCGGGGTCTTTGTCAAGGATCTCAGCGGCTATGTGGTGCACAATGCGGACGATCTGGAGAATATCATGCGACTGGGCAATAAGAATCGCGCCGTGGGAGCCACCAAAATGAACCAAGAGTCCTCTCGGTCCCATGCCATCTTCTCCATCACAGTGGAGCGGAGCGAGCTGGGCGAAGGCGGTGTCCAGCATGTGCGGATGGGCAAACTCCAGCTGGTGGACTTGGCCGGATCGGAGAGGCAGTCCAAGACCCAGGCCAGTGGACAGCGCCTGAAGGAGGCCACCAAGATCAATCTTTCGCTCTCGGTGCTGGGCAACGTCATCAGCGCTTTAGTGGATGGCAAGAGCACGCACATTCCCTACAGGAACTCCAAGCTGACGCGACTGCTGCAGGACTCCCTGGGAGGCAACTCCAAGACCGTGATGTGTGCCACCATTAGTCCAGCGGACAGCAACTATATGGAGACTATTTCCACGCTGCGCTATGCGAGCCGCGCCAAGAACATTCAGAATCGTATGCATATTAATGAGGAGCCAAAGGATGCCCTGCTGCGCCACTTTCAGGAGGAGATTGCCCGCCTGCGCAAGCAGCTGGAGGAGGGCACCCTCGAGGAGGAGCCCCCGAGCTCTGAGGAGGAGGAGGACACCGCCGACGATGAGCTAGAGGCTCCGCTGGAAATCGAAATGGAGTCCTCTACTGTACAGGTGGCCGAGAAGAAGCCGAAAAAGAAACGCGAGAAGACCGACGAGGAGAAGGAGGAGCTGGCCCAGCGGAAAGATGAGCATCTGCGCGAGATCGAGCATGCCAAGACCGAGCAGGAGCAGCTGCGCAACAAACTGGTGTCTCTCGAGGGAAAGATCCTGGTGGGAGGCGAGAATCTCCTAGAGAAGGCTCAGACGCAGGAGAAGCTGCTGGAGCAATCTATTGCCGAGCTGGACGAGCGCGAAAAGACCGAGGAACAGTTGCGCGAAACGCTGCAGAAAAAGGCCACCGAACGCATCGACATCGAGGAACGCTACTCCACGCTCCAGGATGCCAGCACAGGGATCACCAAGAAAATCCACCGCGTGATGCAGATGCTGATGGGCGTCAAGTCGGAGCTGGCCGACCAGCAGCAGGAGCACCAGCGCGAGAAGGAGGGCATCTACGAGAACATCCGCAGCCTGTCCCGGGAACTGGCGCTCTGCGAGCTGGTCCTCAACTCGTACGTGCCCAAGGAGTACCAGTCTATGATCAACCAGTACACGCACTGGAACGAGGACATTGGCGAGTGGCAGCTCAAGTGCGTTGCCTACACGGGCAACAACATGCGCAAGCACATCTCGGCCCACAAGTCCAGCGGCAAGGAGCCGGAATTTGTCGATCTCTCGCACGTGTATCTCAGCTACAACACCGACGGCGTCTCCAATCCCATGCGCCAATCCAAGTCGGCCAGGCCGCGCACCTCGGGTGTGCCCCGTCCCACGACAGCACGACGATACTGAAGCCACAACAGTTCCGGTTCCGGTTCCAGTCTCACTCTCACGCCCACGCCCACTCCCAATGGCCCATTGCTAGTCCAAGTCCAGGTTTTAACCGGGCTGCGTGCCCAGTTTTGGTTTCTTTTGTTGCTCCTCTTACTTTTCTACGGCTTGAAGTTCATTTGCTCAGAGAATTTCCGTTTTAGACTTTAGTTTTTGTTGATTTATTGTTTAGGCCATACTTTTAGGTTGAAAAAACGGTGCAATATGTCTACAATTAACATTAATTTATAATTTATTCTATGATACGACTAAGCAGGAACAGGATTTTACACCTAGGCACAAATCATGCATAAGAAAGATATTATTGATGTGCTTTTGGCTTTTAAATAAATAGCAATATTATACTCGAAATATTTGAAGCAAATGTACACTCTTCTAGCGGACAGAAGTAAAGTCCTGAGCAGCGTGCAGTACACAAGGATCTTCAGTGTGTTAATGGATTGCACGGAGCAAATTCCAATTGAGGAATCGCTTCTTTACCTGGTCCTAACGTTGTTTAACAGGTCGTGCGGCCAGCACTAACGGCACGACGAGCGGGCGAAGAAGCTATTGAAGACTTCTGGTCTGTTGTGTTCATTCCATTCCTAGGTGTAAAGAGCACGATCCTCTGTACAACAGCAATGCCCTTATTACCCGCATAGCCTGTGGCGCGTCCTGCTGCAGAAGAAATAACAAACGGAACTTCCAGCAAAAGAAAATTTTGTCTTCATGCAGCTGACGGAAGGACAGGGACCAACCACAGCCAATGAATTCATATCCCCAATTCCAGCTACTGTAGAAGCAGATCCTCACAATCGCGAAAGGAAAGGAGTTCCTCCGAGCCCTTCTTGAGAGGCGGATTGACTGTTTTGGAGAGTAGTTGTTTATTTAATATGCAGAGAATGGGTGTGTATGAACCAGAACCAACTTCTTGCCCACAAAATAAGCTGGCGACGCACAGTGGGCACTCAGCGCAAAAGAGGTGGCGAACGTCAATGAATTTTATGAGCCCTTTGGATAAAACGAATACACAAGGATTTTCCAGAGCTTTAACAAAAATCAAATTTTCAAGATATTCGATCTTTTTTTAAACTGTTATGGCATTCGATTTTCCTGAATTTTCTGCGGAGATAGAAATAGCATGAAATAGCCCAAAATCAGTGTTCGTAGCCATCTCTAAGTCGATCATTTCTGTCGAAGCGCTGCTCCCAACTTAAAGCCAATCGGATGCATATATGTACATATATGTATGCATATATGTATGTACATATACATATGTCGCTCTCACTTCATGTTTTTCCTCTAAGTCTTTCCCGGTTTTGGCAGCTCTTTCAGCTTTAAAGTCTAATGTCATACAGCTTTTAGGATATACATATGTACATATAAGAACTCAAAGTGGAAAATTGTTTCATTATGCAAACATGTTTTCAATTTTTATTCAAATACTGCTTCTTTCAGATTGATTAAAATGTACATAGTTTACATTTATTAATTTATAATTCTCTTTTTGTTATTCTTTATTAGGTAAATTAATTGTTAACAATACTTAATAAAGCCTGGTCCGTTGCACAGACAGTTCTGAAGTTCTTATTTTTCAAACTGATCTGATTTTTGGGCTGTTTTTGACTTTAAACAAATAAATACCTAACTTTTTGTAGGATGTTTTTTGTGTGTATCCTTTGAATATTCCTTTACCAAAGTTCAAAAGATAGTTGTGGGCTTCTGAGTCGTTTGGCTTACAGATCGATTTAATGGACGTCATCTCGCACGAAAAACAGGCAGAAACGGACTGCCGGTTCCACTGTGCGACGCTGCAGGCGAATGGAAATGGGAAAATTTACATTCTACATGGATAATACATACTTACTACATCTCAAATGTAAAATCCTTAGCAACATTTTCTGCTAAACAAAACTGCAATTTCGCCAATAGTACACAGCTGGTTCCATAGTGTAGCGGTTATCACGTCTGCTTTACACGCAGAAGGTCTCCGGTTCGATCCCGGATGGAACCAGGAGGTTTAATTTTTTTCTATTTCCTCTGAACTAAGTTTTGGTATTTTTTTTAGTTTCGTTTCACATGACATTTCAGACGTTTTTAACCAGAGAAAGAATATTTTTAAGTCTCTGTAATATAATTTATTCCGGTAAGCTAGTTGGCCTAAGTTGCTCTAGCTTTTTAAGAAATCTTTTCTATTTACAATTAATTTTTATATCGAAATTATGTAAATACAATAAATATAACTTAATGGAACATTTTTACCAGCTTTAAAAATACCAAAAAAAAAAAAATTGGGAAATGGGATGGAAAAAGTTACTTTCCTCCTGGTTCCATCCGGGATCGAACCGGAGACCTTCTGCGTGTAAAGCAGACGTGATAACCGCTACACTATGGAACCAGCTGACGTCTGCGTTTCACAGTTCTTACATAAGCGAAGGCCCCAAGAATTCGCAACTAATTAGCGAAAATTATTGGTATTTGAACGATTTTGGAAACTGTGTTCGTTTTGTCGATCATTAAAAAATGAAAAATAACCAAGGAATTTTTACATTAGCATATTTCACTTGGGGGAATTCCTTTTTACCAATATAGCTCAAAGGATAAATAATAATTTAATAAAATAAAAAGCCTTTCTTTGGGTTGTGCAGTTACTGTCATGTCGGGCATTTGTTTGGTTTGCAATTTCTTCCGCTCAGGTGGTAGTACATCGGTACAGCTCCATTGAACCGAAGTAAGTAACTTACTATGGTAAGAGAGTTGCTTCCTGGTAATTAGTGCCTTACCTTTGTAAAAATACACCTTGTGTGCAGGTACCGGGACTCAACAAACATGCAGAGATAAGACTGGGCATTACTGTACTGTACGTTTCCGTTACGGTGTATTTGTTTGTGACTTTGAGTGGGATTTTCGCGTTTTAGACCACCTAATAACTTGACAAATTCTCCCATCAGCCGCCGCTCCCGCCACACCACACCATGTTATCTGTTATCTCTTATCGCGGCACGTTTTGTTTGCTCTTTCCGATTGTGATTCGTCTGATGGGAGGTTTAGGGGGCGGGACCACATGTTCGGAGTTTCAGTTTCAAGCCGTTGCTAGCGGAATTTTCTGTCTCTGTCTGACGTCACGAATAACTGTTTAATTTACATATGCATGAAGAAATCGATTCGCTATGATCAAAAGAGAGAGAGAGAGCGAAGAGAAGAGCGTACAGAAGCGAGCATAGTGATATTAAATTGGAGAGATTTGTTTAACCAATGAGTGAAATGTGAGAGAGTTATACACTGTGCTGCAAGATCGGAGTTAGTTGAGATTTGTATGAAATGTATTCAAAGTTCTCTGATAATTGCGAAGCATAAAAAAGGAGCAAGCCTTCTTGTGGCTTCGGCAATGCGAAGTATTACACCGATTTCTTCCGGAGGCATGTTCGGGTTTTTGCTACACACAATGCATGCCGAGCACTGCTTTAGACCAATCAGTCGTCTTTATTATTAAAACCCAAGAGACGTTAATGAGACTACAACTGAGACAACGATAAAGCTACGGATGTTGCCTAACGGAAAGCAAAGTCCACCGAAGAGACACTCCATGAAGAAATCTCAGAGACCCTAACTGGCTGCCAATCGATCAATTGCTCATTTTGCGGTATAGTGACATCATCGATGTCTGTGCTCATCCTTAATGAATGACATTTCAGAAGTGTCCACTATATATGGCAGAAAGAAGACAAACTTAATAAGAGCATCTGGATAGGATAACCCTTGACATCGTGTATCACAAGGGATAGTTGTACCACAACCACAACGGACAGAAACCGGCCTTAGCGTGACGGGTACCTACCCTACCTAGTCTATCCTCCAATCATGTTGAGCAGTGTAGTCTCGCACATTCTGCTAGCATACCCACTCAGACTCTCACGCGAGGCAAGCAAGCAAGCAAGCAATCAAGTTGCTCTCTTTTCACTTCTCTTTGAGTCGGAAACAATTCACGATCATCGTTCGGGGCCGATTGTTCGGCGTGCGTTTATTTCTCTTTTACTCATCGCCGCAGTCGGAAGGAGAAATACATAGGTGCTTTTATTTCATATATTTTTGTAATTTGTGTTTTATCGTGTTCAGCGTGTACGAGTATTTATTGTTACTGTACCATTGTACAATTGCCGACGGCTAAAAATACGTACAAAAAAAGGAAAGAAAAGAGTAGCAGCCAGCTTTCGGAGTGTAACTAAAAAAGCGCCACGTTCTCGCGTTCTACAAAACTCTCCGAGCCACATACATATACACACAATATATAATTAATTTGAATTTTAAAACAAAACCGCATGGCAACAACAAACCAAACAAATTCAATGAAATAAAACTATAATTTCAAGCGAAATCAACGTTCATTTGTTATAAACCAAACGAGTGCGGATCGTCCGACGGGAGAAAAGCGAGAGAAATCGGGAAAAAGTCATATCTCCCACCAGTGCTTTTCCAATGTAGCCCTTCACGCCTGATTAACACGAGAGCGTTGTGTGACTATATAGCAGTTTTTCGTGTTAAATACCCAGATATCGTACAAAGTGGCCGACTATAGCAAAATATCCAAAGAATTCTCCTCCTCCTCCATACCACACATTTCACAGCAGAAGCCAAAGCGAATTTCACTTAAGTGTAAGCGCAACATTTGCCTGAGTCACGAGCCATTTCAATTTTCCGGTAAGTTGTCCTCGATCTCGATATCGAATATATATACATCGTATCTACCATATATGTATACTATATTGTATGTTCCTATAACGTATGGAATACTGTTTCCATCGAGTGTTAAGTGTTAGTGTTAACAGTGCCATTTGTAAGGCTCTCGATTATTGATTATTGACCTCGTAATATTAACATTCAGACAATCAGGAATGGCGACGCGCAGTATCTGTTTACTGGCAAAAAAAAACAAAAAAGCAAAAAAAAAACCCGAAATAGGGTCAACATCTGATGAGAGAGGAGAGAATGGACAGATGAGACGACGCAGTGTACTCTGTATGTAAGGGGTGGCTCTTTCTTTCTCTCGCTCTCTGCAACCACTCTTCAGAGGATGGATTCTTGGTACTCTTATCTGGGGTTCACGGAGTAAGTCCCGAATGGCCATTTGTCTATTTTTAGTACATGTTGCCATTCCACATTCTTCACTCCATTGATTATAAAATTCCCCTCGACATGTCCGATATCAGCTAGACCTTGTACCTGCCCTCTGATGTCTGATGTGACTCATATCGTTGAATAACATTTTCCAAGATACGAGCACGACGTACATATGACATGCGGAACAGGACAAGATCACATGGGTGTTGGGCAGATCGTTGACATGGGTGAAGACCCCGGACAAACAGCCTAGTTGAAGTTTGCCAAATAAACATGCCATATTAATGGCCAAGACGCAGGGCATCCCATCCAAAAATACTCTGTACTTGATGTATTTACGTAGATTGTCTGTCTGTCCTTCTGTCTATCTGTCTGTCTGTCTGTCTGTCTGTCTGTCTGTCTGTCTGTCTGTCGGGGTTTTAGTGTCTTTTCCGCTGAAAGATCCCTTATCTGGGGCTAGATAACAAATGATATTGCACATGATACTTCCACTCAAGTCCAGTCAAACAAAATCAAAATTTGTGACAGTTTAGTTCAGGTCTTACCTCGCAGCGGTTCGCACAGATTGTGCACTAAGCAAAGATTCAAAAATATTCACTATATATTCTAAAAGAGTTCCGTTCCCAACAAAATGAAAACCCTGCGTATGCCGACGACCATTGAGTGCTCTTTTTTCGGCCAATAAAAGTAAGAGTTCAACCCCAAAAGCCAATGGCCTAGAATACAGAAACTCCGCAGCCAAAAGCAAAAAAAAACAACCCAAACGAAACCAAGACAAAGAACTTCTCAAATTACCACCAAAATCGGTTCAAGGGGGGGCTAAAGCGATGTCTCTCTGCCTAGCAACACGATGTTTAAGTTGAAGTCGAAAAGCCGGGGGACTGTAGACTGGGGGCTGCGCATGCGCGCCGGCGTCTCTTCCCAGGCTTCTCCTCTTTCCCCTTCTCCGTTCGGTGTCTGGCGACCAAGCAAATAAAAGGCAATAAAAACTATTAAAGCAACAAAACAGAGAGAGAGAGAGAGACACATCTAGAGTGGTAGAGAGGCAGAGTGGCAGAGAGGCAGAGTGGCAGAGAGGCAGAGTGGCAGAGAGGCAGGTCTTTCCAAGAAGTGTTCCGACAGGCAGACAGGCAGTCAGCCCCATTGTACGACAGACAAATGAGGTCAAAATCCTTGAGGTTCTTGTCCTTCCTGGCTTAGGGCTGGTCTCTGGTCGCTGGTCGTAGGGACTGTGCAACAGGAATGTTTCGTGCAGCAGAACAGGAAAGAGAAAAAGTATTAATAGAAGGAGAACCAAGATCGCTGTAGATCGCTGTAAATCGCTTTGCCCCGACATATCTCTTCCTCTGTGTGGATTTGCTCTCTCTGTGTTTGTGCTTTGATATTGACCGACAATTGTCAATCAATTGCTGCTTAGGTAAGGCTAGATAGAGCGAGATGTATAGAACTGTATACATACATATAAAATATACAGATTAATCAAGGTTTTTTTCCCTACCCATTACCATTACCATTCCCATTCCCATTGTGCCTGGGACTTATGTAAATGTCTGGTACAGAGAACTTGTCGCCATTTCATTTTCAATTCATTTCAATTGAGAGCAGACCAAGAATTTGATTGACCCCACAACACAGACGGACAGACAGACAGACACACAGACTCTTATCAATTTATGAGAGGCAAAGAAAGTGAAATGCAAGGCAGGCAAACAGGCAGGCATTCAGATTGGCAGGCACACATTTTCATGGGAAAACTCATGTTGCACTTCTCGACAATTGCGCACTGATGAAAATGATGCATGGCGCTGCTCAATTAAATGTCAATTCTAATTGTAAAATTGTAAAACTGTAGCCAAGCGGAAACGAGCCCCAGAAGTCGGTCAACAGCAAGTGCAAAGTGCATCCCCATTTATGACCCCCAAAAGGGGCTCCCGATACAGTTATCACTGCATTTGAGCACCTGAGAACCATCTGCATATACATATGTACATACGTATGTACGTGTATATCTCTCCCTTTGTTGTCCCCTCTCTCGCTCTCTGGTGTGGTGTGGTTTGGTGTGGTTTGGTTTGGTGGTTGGTGGCGGCCAAGTTCAATAGAACTTTTGATCGCTGAAACAACGCAGAAAATTGCACGAAGTCTGGCACGATTTTCCCCGTATTCCCATTCGCAATCGCATTTGGCATTCGGCAAGTGCTTCGTGGCTAGAAAAACCCGAAACCCGAAAGAGCCCGAAGAAAAGCCCGAAAAAGCGACCCCATCCAACATTTTCGGTGGGAACGTCAAGGCATACGGAACATCGGTACCGAGATCCATATACAGAGAGTAAAAGAAAAAAGATCACCTTTGACGCAAAAGGAGGATTCCATTTAGACGTATATTCGGTGCAGATTTTTCCGGTTTAACGGCACTCGAACGAATTTCCCCCATCGCCTAAAGTCGCGCGCGCACTTGACGAATTTCCAGATAATTGCAGTTAATTGGAAAGCCAAATAGATTTCAGTTTCTGCTTTTTGTTATCTTCGGTGAGTGCCGGATTAAAACTGAAGAGGTTTCTGGTGCCGGAACGGAACCCCCCAAATTTTGAACAAAGAGGTAAACGAACTGTCATTCTGTGAGGAAGTTCGGTCATTCCATAACTGGTTTCGGTTTCGGTTTCTCCAAAGCCGATTAGTGTTCTGTGCTCAAGAATTATAATATAATTCTCTGAAAAACGAATAAGAGAAAGTTACAAAACAGAACAGAAACAATGTAACATCCCAGAGTGGAAAAGCAAAAAAAGAACAAAGAAACTAAACAAATTCCTAATAAATAACTATAAAAATTGCCTTAAAAGAAAAAGGAATGCAATGTTTACAAACAAATTGAAAAGAACTTATATAAAAATCAAAAATATCCCCTAAAAGTCTTCCACAATGGATTATATCACTTTGATTGCAAAACTTTTCCCACAGGGGGGAAACGATCTATTCTTTACTGATTCTCTGACAATTTGCATATATTCTATTAATTAAGAGTTTCCCGCTAATTCCAACCCCATAGATAATCATCACCAATACATATTCATAATGCATACATACATACATACATATGTATGCACAGACATTCTGATTAAAGTGCTGTCTGATCATTCATTGAATCGTTAGCATTCGATTAGGAAATGTGCTCCGAATGGAATATTATTATTACGCTTCAGGTTTCATTCCTTCTAGAGCGTCTGTTAAACAGTCAATCACGTTTAGTCGTCTGGAATTTGATTGAATCGGAGACCAGTGTTCCCAGTTTCCCCAGTGTCCCCAGTAATCCCAAGTGTCCCCAGTAATCCCAAGTGTCCCCAGTGTCCACGTGTTTGATATCATATGAATTCAGTACGAATCTGAGTCGAGGGTAGGGGAGTCTGGGTTGCAGACTTCGCGAAGCATACTCTAAACACTTGTCGCCCAGTCTGTGCTTGCGGACTCTTCTGTTAACTCTGGATGAATTTGTGCCATATCCACAAAAGATATTGTATCGCCCCAAGTGCTGCTGGTGCTGCAGTACCATCTGATATTACAGAACCACAGCCATACAGAGAGGGGCTGACTCTGGACTTTGGCTCTTGCTGCTTGGTTGGGGCTTCAGTTTATTCAGAAATGGGGGGAGCTTATCATATCTGTGGCGACGCGTGGCAGCTGCCAAGTAAGCACTTTTTTCTGTTAACCCAATTGATTGAGCCATTCAAAAGCCTTCAAACCTGGTTACTGTTCATTGGCCATCCGTTTATGCACAGTCGACGGTTTTTTGTTATTTGCATTGGTTGTTCATTGACATATTCCCACATTCAGAGAGCCTCTGTAGAGGATTTCCTTTGCCACTCACGTGGCACGTGAATATTTGTATGTACACACGTACCGTATTACCGCGTGCCACATGTGGCGCTCCACTGGAAGTTCTAGGAAAGATTATGAATGGTTTTTCACTGCAGACTTAATAAAAAACAGAAAATTAAAAGTACCCACCCACTATATACATACATATGTACATATATTTCTGTTGTTTATTTAGTTTATAAATTTTGAAAAACTGATGTGGGTTTTAATTTATGGCCCCAACAATCAGAAGATCTATTATGATTGAAGGAGAGACTATCATCATTCGAATTTATTATACATTGTATACTTTTATACAGTGTAGGTATCTAAAATCCACTTGCAATTTGTGGAAATACTGATTAATGAATTATCTTATCTGTGGCTCTCTGGCTTCCTGGCTCCCTGGCTCCCTGGTGCTCTCTCCTCAGACTACCGATTGATTGAACTTGCGTTCTTAATATGCCAAAAGCTAGACATGCAGATATCTAAATATTTCCACTCATAAATATGTTCCTTGTGGAATGTTCTATACCCGGGGCGTAATCTTATCAATACATTTTACCCCCTTAGTGACAGTTTCTGTGACAGTCGGTAAACGATAGACGATAGACGGGGGCGCAAACTATTTGCTCTAGACTATGGTTTGATTGAACACTATCTAGTTCAGTAGTTCAGGCTGGAATACAGAATTGAAGTGTGTGCATACTCCATACACTCTAGTGTGTGCTCTGGAGTCTAGGCTAAAACAAAAAACAACTGTGTTTAAACAGCGATAATGATGTTAATCGGGGGTTAAGTGAGCTAAGTGAGCCGCAAAAGACGTCAGTGGGATCTTCTCCCGGTCGTATTTTTATGCTACCATTGCTATTTTAGACAGTTTTGTGTGTTTTCCAGAGGCTTTCTATAGCGCTATAGCGATATAGCGCTAATTCCTGACGTCAGTCCCAGGGCGGAGTGTACTTTGCACTCTACGTGCGGATGGGGATCTCTGGGATACCTTCTGGTATCTGCATCTGCCTGGTATCCATCCGTAATGACAGCCCCTGGCCCCTGGCCTTCTTGGCCTTCTTGGAGGGCAACACAATTAAGTCTGCTATGGATTATACCTTTAATATTATTGTGTTTTTCTTTGCAACAAATATAAACTTGTTCCATTGATATTCGTACGATTGATGTCTGTCTGTCTGCCATTTTCACTTCAAACTTGATTGCTGTTTATTTTCACAGACTGAAAACTGAAATGGAAATGGAAATGAAAATGGGAATCGCTTTTCCCTCTCTCCTTCTGCTTTCGATTGCCCTGAAATTGTTTACATTCCTCTCTCTTTCGCTAAGCCTTGAAAATTCTTCCAGGAAAATGACTTACTGGGAGACTCTATATGGGTATTACTTAATATACAGTCAGGCGATAGGAACAGGTGTTGGAATGGAAAGCAGTTGGAATAGTTAGTAACCAGCCAAAGGGCTTAGCTGTTGGCTGTTGCCAAGTTATTAAACTACAACGTATTCTAGTCTAGAGTACAGAAAAATGATTGATGGATGAAACTCCCACTGGAACTTGCCCCCACCCGTCGTTCATTTGGGCTTTACGACTCAATAGTCATAATTCCTTCATTGGCTGCGACCCACGAGGGACCACCAATCAATTAGCATGGTCATATATCGTATCAAATGACTGCCACGATCAACATTTTATGACACAAACAAAGCTCAAAGCACAACGCGTGCTCGTGTCCAGCTCTGGTCCCCAAAAGCAAACAGAGATCCAGCAATTTTCCATAAACACACACTCACTGACTCTGAGAGTCTCCTTTGTGGATCTTGTCGGCGAACTTGAGACAAATCACGAGACGACGCGCGACCAAGTCGATAAATAAACAAAAGAACCCAAATATTTATGAACTGCTGCTCAAAATTATAGCGCCCAATCCCAATCCCAATCCAGTCCACTCTTTGACTAAACATAATCCGTTTCCGTTTTGCGTTTCATTTCAGTTCTTCAAATGGGTTGACTTGTGATATTGCAGCTTCCTGGACCCGGGAAACAAAAGGTAAGACAAACAGACAGACAGACAGATGGACAGACACCTCAAGATCACTTGATCTTGATTGCTCGCTGTTTACATGGCGATTATATGATTTACATTTGGTTTAAACAATTACATCGAGTATGTGCGTGTGTGTGTGTGTGTATGTTAATATCCATTTATTTTGGGGTAAATCTGCTATTCCGTTCGATCCATTCGTAAATATTTGCGCTTTCAGTCATTTCCGTTGTGTGCAAAAACCAGAAAGCAGAAAGCAAAATCGTATTATGGGATATATGTGGTACTCGTAATAGCCATCAATATAAATGTTTAATTGTATTTATCCGTTGACTGACTGATGCTACTGATGCTATAATACTATTCGATTTTCCTTAGGAACATTTTTGCACAAGGAATGTGCCCTCCTCCTGCCACACGTGCCAGACGAATGATATTGTTTTGATTTTCGGTTTTCGGTTTTCGGTATTTGTTTTGATATTGCTTTTAGTTTCGAATCAATTCGGAATTGTGGAATTTCATCCCCCCCACCACCACCCAAAATGCGATTCTTTGTGGATTGTGAAAGAGCTTCTTGGGGTTTGGCTTGCAAGCCCAAAAGAAATTAGAGTCCATTATTTATACATAGATGGCAAAAGCAATCTGGTTTTGTAATTAGAATGTTGTTTATGGACAAAGACAAAGACAGAGACACAACCCTCTACCACCAGATAAGCTAAATAAACTTGCTTAAAACACTTTTCCCTCTGTTTGGGTGTTTGTCTGTGTGTGTGGCACGATCTTGTGGATACTTTTATGATATATGTTTGTGGGTGTGTAGAGGTGTGTGCAGGGGAAGCGCAGATGTTCTGCTTATCTTCGAGCAACACTCTCTTAACCAATTTAGCAGCAGTCCAGCGGTGGCTGCTGTTTTTTTACCATAAAGCAAGTACCATTTCGGCCATAAAATTAATTTATTAGTTTTACAAATGCTTAAAATTTGTTTACCCATGGCAATGGAATTTCCAAAATTGCCAAAGGCAGCCGCAAAGAGGAAACCAGTGGAAACTCGCAGGGAAAGTGTGAAATAAACATATGTACATAAATATGTACGTTGATGGGGGGATCATCAGATCATCATCTTTGAGTCGAAGAAAGTGGATAAATATGCCTTTAAACTGGTTCAAGGGTAAAGTAAAGGGAATCTCTCATACGAGTACGATCGGGAGCGGGTAATAATTCTGGATGAGCAGATCATCCAAAATTTTCCAAAATTGTTTATTATGGAATTCGGGGGGGGAGAGAGATTGGGCGCTGAATAAATATTTAGACTAAATGGACATCTGAATGGGCGGATTTTTCCGAATTTAAATAAATATGATTTTTGCGTCTTCTAATCGAAAAATGATCGTTTTTTTTTGTTTGCGTTTCTTTTACAGGGATACAACTTGAACCTCAAAAGACATAGCCCAAGAGAACATCAAAAAACATCCATATCCAAATCCATCCACACAAAAACCCATTGGATATCCAACGATAGACCCAATTGAACTGTTCGGAATCTCTCTGCAACACCAATGAACCACTCGGCCGCATCGCTTTACAGCGTGGCCACCATCAACATCACCAACTCCGGCTCCTGCTCCTGCTCCAGCTCCAGCTCCATCCCCCATCACACTGGCCAACTGATCCGTCAACGCTTTGGCCACTCGTACGCTGCACGGGCCGATCTCAATTATCCATAGCCAGGAACACTGATCCGAACCGAACCAAACCGATCGCCCACTGAAGCGATTCGTCGCGTGACCCATATAGTCTTTTCTTTGGATTGAAATCAGCCTCACGACGGCCGGAACAATGCTTAAAGTAGTAGGTGCATCATGGCAGAAAACACGGATAGGGACTTACATACTCATCGGAGCTGGATTATTGGTGATCGGTGCCTTCTTCATCGGCTACATGGATCGACCGGAGTATGACGGAACCTACTGTGCGACGGCATTCTGGACCAAGCAGGTGGGCTTCCAAATCGAGAACTGGAAGCAGCAGAACGATCTGGTAAACATACCCAAGGGTGTGGCTAGGATATGCTACAAGGACTCCGTTTACGAGAATGGGTAGGCTCTACGACTAGAATACTGATTCAACTGATAAATACTCACAGATATCCTCCTCCTCCTCCTCCTTTAGTTGGGCACAAATTGAGGTGGAGACACAGCGATCGTATCCGGATTGGGTGCAGGCCTATGCGGCGGGCATTCTGGAGGGTTCCCTCACCTGGAAGAACATCTACAACCAGTGGGCCAAGTAAGACCATTCAATACGATCAAGTGGGATCGATAGATTGTAATAGATTCGTCCCGTTCTCTAGTACGATTTCCTCATCCTGTGACCGAGATGAAGGCACCCAGAAGTTCTGCGAGTGGCTAAGGGATCTGCTCACGACCAACTTCGAGCATCTGAAGAAGCAGGCGGCCATCAGGGCCGATCACGATCACTACTGGCATCAGTTGCATCTGTTCTTCAATCAGCTGGAGGGCCTGGAGACGGGCTACATTCGGGGCGCCACGCGTGCCCGATCGGATCTGGAGGAGGAGATACCCCTGTCCGATTTCCTGCTGATGAATGCCGCCGCCGACATACAGGACCTGAAGATCTACTACGAGAACTATGTGCTGCCCAACAGCACGGTGCAGCAGGAGGAGGCCAGTGATCAGCCCAAGAACTTCTTCCTGCCCAGCGCGTCGATGCTGACGCGGATCATCCAGCAGGAGCAGTCCCCGCAGACGCTGCAGCTGCTCTTTGGCCACAGCACTGCGGGCAGCTACTCCTCGATGCTGAGGATACAGAAGCGCTACAAGTTCCACTACCATTTCTCGCCCAATCAGAGGAGCAACACTGTGCCCGGAGCGGACATCACCTTCACCGGCTATCCGGGCATTCTGGGCTCCACCGATGACTTCTATGTGATCAAGGGCCGACAGGTGCAGGCCATAGTCGGGGGTGTGGGAATCAAGAACGAGAATCTGCAGCTGTGGAAGTCGGTGGACACCAAGGATGTGGTGCCGCTGGTGGCGCGCGTGATGGCCGCCAATCGCATTGCCCAGAACAGGCGCACCTGGGCCAGGGCCATGGCCAGGCATCCCGCAACCGGAGCCAAGCAATGGATCACCGTGGACCTGAACAAACTGGGAGCCCAGGATAATCTCTATCATGCCTTGGACACCGATGACAAGCACGATGATGCCCCCGTGCCGCTCAATGACAAGGACAGGGCGGCGATTCAGGCACGTCACGATCAGCTGAAGGACATGGTGTGGATTGCCGAGCAGTTGCCGGGTCGCATGCCCAGCCGAGATGTCACCCAGAGTTTCCTTGTGGCAGGCAACACCTCGTGGCTGGCCAACGGGGTGCCCTACCTCAAGGAGACCCTGGAGGCCAGCGGCGTCAACTACAGCGACGACCAGCAGCTGTCTGCCGCCGATGAGGCGGAGCTGACGAACCTCGAGTCGGTGGACAAGTACTTGCGCACTCACGGCTTTCGTGGCGATCTCCTTGGCGGCGAGGAGTCCATTGCCTATGGCAATATCGACCTCAAACTCTTCTCCTACAATGCGCGTCTGGGCATGAGCGACTACCATGCCTTTGCGGGCCCCATCTTCCTGCGACTGCAGCATGTCCAGCCGAGGGCCCTGGAGGAGGACAGCCAGGAAAACCAGCAGCAACAGCAGCAGGATCAAGGCGGTCAGGGTGTGCCCTCCTCCATTGGCGACGAGCGTCTGACTGTGACCATCGACGATGCGGCCAGCCTGGCCGAAATGGAGCTCATCACGGAACGGCGTCCTGTGCGGAATGATATGCGAGCCATTGCCATGCGCCGGATCGGCAGTGGACCCTTCAAGTGGTCCGACATGAATCCCGTCGAGGACGGTGGCCACGAGGGCCATCCCGATGAGTGGAACTTTGACAAGGTGTCCCCCAAATGGGCGTGGTAAACGCCTTCCGAATACAATTTGCGGAAAAGGAGCAACTCCTAGCCCCAACCTCAACCCCAACTCCACTGTAGAACTTTATCGAATTTCCCAAAGTCTCAAAGGCCCATTTCCCCTCCATCCTCCCATTCAATCCAGTCCCCCTAGATTCAGAAATATGTGTCTCCCCATCGTGTCGTCCTGCGTGTTCCTAGCTGGTAATCCAAGTTTATCCAAGTATCTTACGTCCATAGTCATTTAGTAAGTGTCTACTGTACTTATCTGTGCATGCACTTTGGGTCCAAGCCATCAACTGTTGTCTTCCACATTTCATGTACATACATACGCGTATACATCTATTTTTTTTTTGTAGACATTTTTTTAATTTTAAAACAAAATTGTAACATTGTTTTTTTTAGCAGAAAATTTTTGTACTTTAGAAACTTTATAAAAAAAGAAAACACTGATAAAAAAGAAAACACACATGCAATATAGTTTTGATTCAGTCCAATTCTCAGAAAATACACTGGAAAATACAATATTAAAAATTTAAAATATAATCGACATTGGCGTATTCTGGACAGCAACCCATAGGAACGTGCCTCACAATGTGAAATCGTTTAGTCGTTAGTAGGGAAAGGAACCATTCGAAATCGTCTAGCCAAGTCCGCAACCCGTCGAAAGAAGAAGTAGTAAAAGCTATTTGGTTAGGAAATTGGCTTCGATGTAAGTTCGAATTTGGCTTTCCAAATTTAATGCTTAGTTGGAAAATGGTATTAAAATTGAGAAGTTAATAAAAAGGCTATACGCATTTTGGTCGTCGAAACGACCTTCAACATTCGAAATCGTTTAACCTTTAGCAAGGAACGCAACCATTCGAAACATGACGATACATTTGAAATCGTCTAGTCAAGACTGCCACCCCGGGAACAAGGAAGTAGTAGAAGTTTTTTGGTTGAGAAACTGGATTGGATGTAAGTTCGAATTTAGCTTTTGTTATTAATTAATTGGCAATTATTAACAAAATTATATCTAGGTATGCTTTTGGATCCAATTATATATGTACATACTCCCATCACTTTCAAATTGATACACGACTCGAAACATAGTACAAGGCGATTTTTACAAAAGAGAAAGAACCGAGGAATTAAAAAACAGCATTCAATTGTATTAAAAAGCCTGCCCGCCGCTGATATATTGTACAAAATTGTATGTCCTACTTCAAGGACCCTATGCATTGCTCTGAAGCTTACCTGTGTACATATATGTACATATGTATGTAAATCTGTACTGTAAATCTGAACAATTCATTGAGATTGAAATGTTACAGCTCTGTTCAAAATATGCTGTTCACTTCACTTATGACTAATGGAAAAGTATAATCTATCAATTAATATTTATAACTTAGGCTAGCTGCCTTTCATATTCGTAGCTGTATATATTTTTTAGCAAGATGAAAACCGCTTTCTGCAACTTTTTCATCTATTATCGCAGTTTTTTTGGCACTCAGAAAGTTGTATCTTTATCTTTCGGCATCGAACATCGTTGACCACTCTATTTTTGTGTTTATACCAGTGAAAAAAAGATGGTATTAGGTGTGAGGACATAACTACAAGTCAGCGGACCCCTTGATTCGATATTTTGGGTGGTTAGAAAAGATATTCGGAGGGGAGTGCATATCATTTTTCTGTTCATGTTGAAAGAATCTCTCGAGATTCGTTCTGCAGCCAAAAACGTGCCCTATCGAATTCGTTTTACCAGTCTTTCGCAGTGGAAATGCAGTGCTTCAACTCCAAATATTATTGTCTGGAAAGTCCACTACGAAAAACGTTGAAAATCATGACCCAAATATATGTTTTTCAGCCTACACTCCTACCTTGTACTTAGCACTTTCCAAGGCTTCAATATCCATTTTGAAAATATGTATCAATCAGACTTGAAGCTCATAAACGAACGAACGAATTTCAAAAATGCAGAATACACAAAATGCTACAGCAGAAGAACTCAAAGACAGTTGTGGACAAAAGTTATAGCAATAGGAAGTATCAGTATCAAAAATTGAATGGGTTGATGCTGGTTTTCATACCCCCACCCCTGCCGTCATAGATATCTCCCACTCAGTGTTCACTCATCTGAAACTTGTCCACTATCTCTCTGTGGTTCCGCTCCTCTTTCCGCTCTCATTTCGTGCGCCTGTGCCTGGGTGCAATTACACGCACCATTCAAGGGGGGGGCAAGACGTGGGCGAGGAGACCGAGACCGCAATAAAATACGAGAGGGAAACTTGTCAAAAACAATTCGTAGGAGCCCCGCACCAATTACCAAACTCAAATAGATCTATTTCGAAATTCAATTTGCTCTTGTTCTCGAATCTAGCATCTCTCGCATCGTTCTCCCGGGCAGCCAACAAACGAGGCCAATTACTTTAAAATATTTCGTCGAGCAAACTTGGTCGACAAGTTTCAAAAACACAGAAAAAAAAATAACCGAAAAGAGGTTCGCTTTTGTCTCAGTCTCAGTCGAGGGAAGAGAGAGTAAAGAGTGGAGTGAAGTGGAGAAAAGAACAAGCCAAATGGAGCCTGGCAACAAGCTAAGCAGAAGTGGAAAGTGGAAAGTGGGAAGCGGTAAGCGGGAAGCTGAGCAGGAAGCAGGAAGCTGGGGAGTGCAGGAGAGAGTGTGGGCCAAAGAATAAAACAGAAATCCCTTTTATGCTTTGATTATGGTAATTTTGCGATTTGTTTTCATTGCATTGAAACATGCAATTTTCCTATATATACATACATATATAGAGAATAGAGGAGTACAGTATATTATGCTATATATATACGTATGTACGTAACGCTCTCTTATACTATATATAGAGGAAAGTGGGGAAACTTTTGAGCTCTATTTCTGGTATGCAACTGCTTTTGCTTGACAAAGACCAAGCCAAGGCAAAGAGTCGCCAATTTGCATAAGTTGTGCCCCAGCACAAGCAGGCGAGCGAAAGGAATTACGGCGATGTATTTTGCATACATTGCCAAGGGGGTGGTGCACAGCATAAAGATGGGGAGTGGGTAGTGGGTAGTGGGCAGTGGGAGGATGCATTCTATATACATATATATCTGTGGGCTTATATGATTTACCTGAATTATGGCCGCCATTGAGTTCGTTTTTGGCCTCGGTCTAATTTATAAACGTAAATTTACTTTGATGCTAATGACGCTGCCCCAAGGCAAACCATTGTCCAATTGTCCATCCCCAAACATAATCGTATACACAACGCCCCCATTCGCCGACGCCACCATGCCCTCATGCCACCACGAATATTGCATTGATTTGTAGTATTATGTTGATATATCAATATCCATGGCAAAGGTGTATGGAAATTAGTGCATTTGCTCAAGGCATGCCCCCTGTCTGTGACCCCTCCCCTGCCGAAACCTCAATTCGGTTGGCAGGTGTTGGCGTTGTTCAGACACTGTGATTTATGGTTTAGCCACGCAATTGCGTACCGCAGCAGTAGCAGCAGAAGCAGCAGCAGCATCAGCAGCGGCAAGGACAGCCGCCAGTGACCAGCATTTTTAAATTTCCCCCATACACGTGGGCCATGTGCCACGCGGCGTATGCGTAACATATGCGCGTGTGGCCAGGCGCTTGTATCTCTGTGGGTGTGCGGGTGTGGGTGTGTGAATGGTGGCGGCTGCGATGTAGGTGCTTCATTTAATTTTGCCTGTGTTGGGGGGTGGTGCGGTGTGGTGTGGTGTGCTGTGGGGGAAGTTTTTAATTTTCGAGGATACATCACTTATGTTTGTTGAGTGGGGTCGTTAGAGATGAGAGCAGAGAGCAGAGAGCGTGGCGATGGCTGTAGAACAGGGGCCAAGGAAGGTAATAGAAATGTCATAAAGTAAGCGAATAGAAACGAGAAATGTAATTAAAGATGAGAGTAACTGGGAATGTGGGAAAAGAGAATGCAGAAGGTCAGAAATATACGAGAAATGATAGAGCAATATACATATAGTTTCTACAATTTCTCAGGGACGCAGTAGTTAAGGTAGAAATGCGAGTGAGATAGGGATGGGACTAGAGATGGGTCAAGCATGTAACTGGAGATGAGACAAAAGCAATAGCTTTCGAATACTTAATGGTAAGTAACAGAGAATATATGTAGATACTTTACGGATGAATATAAATATGAATATACCTTATCTTGGGCCAATTATTCAAGAGCTAGTTACGTATTTCATTTAAATTGAAGCCTGATTTGCTTGCAACAGAAATTCAATTTACTGAAAGAACGGCAACTATTTGATGAAATTAGTTTTTGGCGACAATAGTGTTGTATCTGTGTATCTGTATCTGTATGTGTGTGTGTGTGTGGCTGTGTACAGATGAAAGCTCATTCAATTGCTTATTTGAGAGGAGTATTCCTTGCCCTGCGGCAACATCGAGCAACCAACAACACGACACAAATCCTGAGTACCTGAGGCAGTCGGGAATCTCTTCCTCTCAAAAGACCCAACTAGCAGTTCGTCCTGCCATGGCCCCGCAGGGGTTTCGCTCCCCTGCTGTCCGCTATACTCGTATCATGTGGCCACTCACACAAAAGATTCGCTTGTGCAACTTGTTATTTATTTGCTCATTTATTTGTGGCGATTTTTTGTGCCCTTCCCTTGGCTTTATTTTTTGTGTGTGAAACCACATATCAGAAGCGCTTTTTTGTGGGGTTCAACATCTTAATAACAAATTTGTAAAGCTTAGCAGCAACCACCGAGGGCGAGGGAAGCCACTGGAAGGGATGCTGCATGTACATATCCCCTGAAGGGGTTCTGCTTCCTTGCCCCTGCCACCAGTCAGCCTCCGGCTATCCCGACCAAGGCCTTGGCTGTCGACTTTAAAGCATTTAACCCTTCGCCATCAAGTGGCAAACAATGACCAGACCACAGCACAGCACAGCAGAGCCACGCCCCTGGAACCGCCTTCGCTGCCGCCCCGGCCAGAAGGCGAGGTCATTGGGTCATCAAATTGAAATGTGGAGCGGTGGTTTTTGCGTGCTGCGGCATTTCGGATGCGGATATTAATCCAGAAAGGGCTACCAGAGGTCATCAAAGTGACATTTGCCGCAGCCTCTAATTGCTCTCAATTAATGGTGGAAGGATGAGGGTGGGTTTTTCCGCTTATTTGAATAACTGGGAAAAAGCTGAAAAACACTCGCTAGTCGATGGATGGATGGATGGATGAATGATGAATGATTCGGCCATGGGCCACCCTTAAACGAATACAGTACAGATTCCTGCTAACTTCTTCGATTCCTATATACTGCACTGAAGCTGAACGGACGCCCAAACTCTCTTCTTATGTGTGTGTGTGTGTGTGTGTGTGTGTATGTGGAAGGGGTCGGAGGAGGGGGGGCAATAACTTTAATGGCTTCCCTGCAGTACCTTAAGTCAAACAGCACCCAAAGCAAAGCCATAACTCAAACAGACTTCAATGCCAATAAGCAGCTGGAAACCATCTTAACCAGGCAGGCATCCAGCCAGAAGGAACAGAATGAACAGAAGGAGCTGGTCTCCACTCCAAGGATTATGAGTTGGAAAACAATAAATATTGCCTCGAGAGAAGAAGGAGTAGAAGGAGGTGGAGAAGGAGGTGGAGATGGTGGTAGCATAGCATTAGAAATCTGTTACACAACACAAGAAATGCTGAAAGAACAAGAAAGCCAGAGAGAGAAAGCAGTAGCAAGAGCAGCAGCAGGGGAGCAGGAGAGAGCAGGGGAGGGAAACATGAACTGGAACACGTTCTGCATGACAGTCATGACGTTGACAAAAACAAAGTCATCAACGAAGTTGAAGTTGGAGAACTGCAATCAAAATTGAACAGAGTATCATATACATATAGATACATATACATATGTACATATACATATGTAGATATGTATATACTCGTAGAAGGCAGAACAAAGCAACGTCTGGGCCTCGACTGTGTTGTTTTGCATTTTTCAAGTGTTTGTCAGTGTCGTAGTGTCCTGGTTTATGATTAAAGTGAAAGCATGGAATGGAATACACTCCATACACGTATCGAATGCTGCTGCTGCTGCTGCTGCTCGACAGGCATGACAGGGCCATCATCCACTCAACCTACTGCCATCTACTGCCATCTACTGCCATCCAGCATCTACCATCTACCACTTTTTGGCAACTTCATCATTGTGATAAATGAGCTTTTGCCCCCGTACGTAGTCGCTACCGTATCCACACATTTTTCACAACAAACTCAAAATTTTGTTCTATTTTTTTGATTTTGCCCAAAAAACTTTCTCTTACCCGAATTGTTATTAACAACTTTTTTCCCCGAGAGCGCACACACACACATACCCACACAGACATTGAAAAGTTCAAAGCTCAAGGATTTATACCACATCGAAACTAACAAACAAACTTTAAACATTCCCATACATTTGGGGTGGAATGGGGGCAGGGGGTAGGGCGAGCATCACCATCAGGATCGTCATCTGCTGCTGCTGCTGCTGCTGGGATGCAAATGTTTGACATGCAGCCAGCCAGCCAGCCAGCCAGTCAGCCAGCCATCGGGTCGAGTCGAGTTGAGTCGGTACGTAATAGTAGTAGATTCTTTTAGCGCTAACTGTGTGGCACTTGAAGGTCCTAGCTACTCCTGGAGGAGCTTCATCTTTAGCCAACAACGACTTTGGCACTTTTGGCACGTGCCCTTCCTCTCTAGCCTGACACACACACAGACACACAGACACAGACACACACTGGCAGCCTGTGACTCTTCTACACCCACTTGGAACTTAGTTAGTTTGATTTTGAATGGTTTATTTGGTTGGTTTGGCTCGGTGGTTGGCTGCCGCTGCCGCTACCGCTGCTGCTGCTGCTGCTGCAACCCATTGTTATCAACCAATTTGCCAGGCAATGGTGCGTTCTCCTCCTACGCCAAATGGTGGCATGGTGGCATGGCTCACTCATCGTTCTTCCTCTGCAAATGGTGCCATAGTGCGTTCCAAATGGCTTCTGATAGGGGGGTGGCCAGGGCGTGGGCAGGGCGTGGGGGGGGTAAAGTCCACAGGAAGTTGCCAAGTAGAAGCGCGTTGGTGGTTCGCCTTTTCTTGGTTACATTTTGCAAACATCATTTTGAGCGATTGCCAAGTGGGGGCGCGGGGGCGGGCGGGGGTGGATGGAGCAGAGCAAAGAGCTCTCAAAGGGTTAGGAGGCGTCAAGGGCTTAAATGACTTATTCTCTTTTGGAATATTTGCTGTCAAAGAGCGGACGGAATGGAAACTTTATGCAGATGATTATCATTAGCAGTAATACAAGAAAGAGAGAGAGAGAGACAGAGGGGAAGAGCGAGAGAGATATAGCTTGGGGGAGTGGCAGTAGTTATGGCCATCAATTTAATGCACATTATCCAGCACACAAAATATTCAAGATTTATTCGCTTTCCTTGTTTTTTGTTCGCACCTGAAATATTTGCAGCCACAAGGAAAATGTAAATTTTCCCAGTGGGGCCAAGGTGTCCAGGTGTTAATACGTGCCTCTGTGTGTGTGTGTGTGTGTGTGTGTGTGTGTGTGTGTGTGTGTGGGGAAAATGCAATGAAAATAGGCCAGAAATTCCCACCCCTTCCACCACCACACACACACACACCCACCTTCTTTCTCTCTCTCTCTTTCTATCTCTCGTTTCTGTCCAAAAGTTATGCGAGCAAACCGCAAGGTAATTAAATTCCTTAACCTTAAGCAGCATTATGGGTGGGTGGGATCCCATGGCCTGGGCCATGTCCTTGATGTCAGAACGGAAGCGCACACACACACAAACACACTGTTACACACACAATGAATGAGCTTGTGGTGACATCAATGCGTCTGTGTGCTGTGTGTAAGTGTGCCTGTGTGTGTGTGTGTGGTTAGCTCTTGAGCATTTAATTGAATTTTTTTTGGAGAGAAGATAAGGATGCCTCAACATCTTGGCCATGTCCTGGTCGCGCAGCACTCTTCTGCCTCCTCTGTGTGGATGGAGATAGGACCCTTACATAGTTTTCCCCGCGGCGCGAAATGTCATAAATTATCAAATAAAGTTTTTATTTAACAAGGAAAAGAGGAGCAGGGAGAAGGAGCAGGGAGCAGGGCGAAGGAAGCAGAGCGCTGGAAAATGAGTAGAAATTTTCACTCTGCTCTGCTGCTGCTGCTGCTCTGCTTCTGCTCTGCTCTGCTCTCGGTTTTAATTACATTTTTTGATAAGAATGAGAATGAAGGAAATATGCCGGAGCAAAAAGCAAACAAAAGCAGCCACTCCAATGTTTTGTCATTCCTGTTCAATTATTATTAAGTATTTTCACCCCTCCCCTGCCCCACCACCTGGTCTACTCAAGCATAAATTTTGCCTCCTTGGCAGTTTTCGAGAGCACATTTTCACCCCTCCCCGCCACCCACCACAACACTTTGCCAACCAACCACTCAACAGGCATTCATTCAGGATATTTGCAAACTAAATAAATGATGTGATAAGGTTCGAGGCGCCGGGCAAGGCGAATGAATGTTAAATAATTTATTGAATTGTAAATTTAAATAGGAAACAGAAATAAATTCAATTAGTCCAAATGAAACGGGAAAACTCCAACAAGTTTTCCCACACAAAGGAAATTCGTGCAGCTTTTATAGGGTTTCCCCTCTCTCCCCTATTTATGCAATATTTTTTGATAGAGAGATTTGTCCATCTTTTGTTCTATTTCTTAAAATATACATAAATATTTCGTTGCTACTTTTATTGTTATTTATTTCTTTTACTTTCTATTTTTTTTGTGTTTTTTTTTGCTTGAATTTGAATCCAATTTCCATTAATTTCTATTGAAATGTTTGTTCACGATGGAAACCATTCATGGAACAATTTCCTGATTAGTATTATTCTCTCCTGCTTTCTGCTTAAGCCCCTGACATGCCACATGCCACCTGCCACATGCTCCGAAACGAAACGAAACGAAACGATAGTATACGAAACCCTGCCGAAATAATGTCAAAACCCTCCGCCGAGGCGCATGCAAAGTTACTCCCAATTTCGCACTCGTAACGAGAAGAAAATCCAGTGGAAAAACATTTTTCCTTTTGCTTACAAAATGAAATAATGAAATTGTACAAAAGGCAAGCCAGAGAATAAAAAGAAAAGCGAAACGAAACGAAACGAAAATGTAAGAAAACGTCGTCGTCGTCGTCGTCGTCGGCAAAAAGGAAAATATAAAGAAAAATGGAAAGCAGTGCCATGTAATCCAATTGCATGAAATGTACACAAGGACGTGGGGCGGCATTTAATTTAGGGGCGTGGCAGGCGCGTACACACACACATACACATGTATGGATAGTCAGTCACTCATACACAGACACACACAGACATTTAGTCCATGGAAAATATGTTAAATAAATATGAGTGGAAAAGAAATGGTAAAGGAGAAAAGTTAAAAAAAAATTTACATGGATGGCTTTTGGCTTTACTTTTAAGTGGTTTCCCTTGTTGCTTATGTGTATGTGCATGTGTGTGTGTGTTTGAGTGTGTGAGTGAGTGTAACTAAGTGTGTGTTGTGTGTGACTTGGCCACACTTTTTTTTGGGGCCCCAACTCGTTGGCTCTTTTGTTGCTGTTGGCGCTTTGAAGTAAGTGCATTTAACTCTGCCTGCCCCTGCTCCCTGCCCCCTGCCCCAAGGCATTCAAACACTTCTCTCTCTCTCTCTTTCGCTCTCTCTTTCGCTCTCTGTTTTCTCTTAGAGAAAAGTGCTAAGTGCGCTTGAGATTTAACCCCTCTGTGCGGCCCCCTTTCAGTGCATTTTCGAGCCTTGTTTATGCTGTTGACTGTTTTGTGTGCAAGTGTTTTCTTTAATGTTCTTTAGCCGTATTGTTTCACGGTGCCGTGGCCTGCCATGGCGTGGCTGTGGGCCATAATTCAGTTTCACACACACACACACACACAAATCTATTATGCAAAATGCAAGCCACAAAACATTAACCCATTGAGACAGCCTGTCGCCGAAAATCAAATATCATTTTCGGTTTTAATTATACAATTGAACTTGTCCCCAGGACCCAGGACCCAGAACCAGGACCTAGCTAGCAGCAGCTCCAGCTCCAGCTCCAGCTCCAGCATCATTTCGATCAATTTACATTTATTTTGGCAATACAATTTTCATGTTTCAGAGCCAGGAAATCTCTCTCTCCCTCTCTGGCTATCTATCTCTGTATATCTCTTTCTCTGTCAGTGTCAGAGTTGTGTCTCCCTTTCTGCTTAACAAACCGGAACACGTCGAACGAAAAGTCCCTGACATGTCCAGCAGTTCGGTCCAGAAGGTCGCTAGCATTTCCAAAATGTTCATTTTCGTTCCCATTGTTCCAGATGTTGGTTTTCGGATGGATATTTGGCGATGCGCTGTTGATTCTCTCTCTCTGTCTCTCTCTCCGTCTCTGTCTCTGGGCCTGCATTAAATTCAATGCATGTAAAATAAAATTATGCAAATTTATAGAAAATTGTATGTGGCTCGGTTTCAGATAGCAGCCTCATTCATTTCCATTCATTTGGCGTGCACGAAAATCCAATTTTGGTTTAACGTAAAATGAGCATTTGATGTGCGACCGTTGGTCGTTCGGTCAGTGTCCTGTCCTGTACTGTCCTGGATGAGAGTCCTGCTGCAAGCGGATCGGATTGTGGTTAATTAGTAGTGTTTTCAATGGGATTTCATCTGAATTAACAATCATTTGTAGAAGTTTTCCCAGACAGCCCCATACTCTACTCTACTCTACTCTACTCTACTCTACTCTACTCTAATCTGCACTGCACTGCGAATTCTCTTTACTTTTTGTGCATTTTTCGATTGCTTTACATCATTTATTAAAGCCAATTTCCGGCCGCCATGGCGTATGGATATATGCCTATGAGTATGCGTATGCGTATACGCACTGTGAATTAGCCATTTCCTCTGCCTGCTGCCATTGTCAATTGGAAACCTTTGGCTAATTACAACTATTCCGCTAGCTCATATGGCATCCATAATTGTTGCATATTTGCTGTTCATTCCATAACCAATTTGCCATGCCACTCTGCAGCTGCCGCTGCCGATGCCGATGCCCATGCCCCTGCCGCCCCCTGCCACTCCTCCTGTAGTATTCCTGCTAATTCATCAGATGCATTACAATTTGAACCGACTGCAGGAGCAGCAGCAGCAGCAGCAGTAGCGTTGATGCATTGGCTGGGCTTCATGGCGATTGTTGCTGCTCCGTGTGGCAGGCAGGCAGGCAGTTGTTGCTACTGTGTGGAGTGGAGCGGAGTGCCGTGCTGATGTAGCTTCCATTGCTGTTAAATGTCGGCAAATTAGCGATGGCGGTTCTGGGGGACGAGAGAGGCTTGGCTGTCAGCTCTGGTCATTGCCATGTGGTTGTCACTTGTCGTCGGTCGGCGGATCGGTCGTTGGGTCGGTGGGTTGGTGGGTTGGCATGGTTTCCATATCCCATTCCCCCGTTATGTCAGCTTTTTGATTAGTTGCCCTGCAGCCAGAGTGGCTCTGCAGGCAGGGTTAGGAGTCGCTTTGTTCTATACATGTATTCCATATAAGTTGCTAATTGAAGCTGCAAATGCAATGGCATTGCATACTCGTATTTCTTTCAACGCTCTTTCAGCAAGGAAAACCAATGACAAAATAGCTTTAAGTCGGTCGACTATAGCATATATCTCACAAGGAACTGGATCACTGGATCTACAGATTCGTTCGCTAAAAGCTGACCCCCTTCGCATCCACTTTATTCCTGGTATTCCCACTTTGCGCACAGCACCGCTCCGCTTCGCCTTGGCTGAGGGCAAAAGTTTTCCTTTTGCTTTGCTTTTGTGCGTAAGTCAGCTCATCCTCGTTCTCAGTCTCATTCTCCTGCTCAGTCCTTGCTCTGCTCCTGATGGCTTCGTTCCTACAGTTTCGTGTGTCTCTTCTCCGCACTCCCCACTCCCCGCACTCTGCTACGCTCAATGCAATTGTAATCCTTTAAGCATCTTGTCGAGAGGTCTCTGGGATAAATGCAATGCGCTTCATTTAAAATTTACTTTTCTCTGTTTCTTTTTAAGAGCCTCTCTCTTGCTCTCTCTCTCTCTGTCGCTCTCTCTGTCGCTCTTGTGCCACTCGCGCTGTTGGTTACTTTTTTATGGTCCACTTGGCTGTTAGCTCTTGTAGCTCTTGTTGCTCTGCAGCTGATTGTTGTTATCACAATTGACTGAGATTCCGTTTATAGTTACGGGGGACATGCAGTACAATAAAAAGGTCACTTAACAGGCGCATGCCCATTCACAGTTGTTCGAGGCATTGTTCGAGTTTTAGTTAAAACTTTTCAGCTACCCAGCTACAGAGCTACAGAGCTACAGAGCTACCGAGTGCACATAAGTAGTCATCTGCTTGTGTCTGCACTTAATGTTGCTAATAAATGTTTTTCTTCTTGTTCTTTACCCATTTTATGGCTCTATAAAGAGGAGGAGAGCCAGAGAAAGGGGAGAGGATGGAGGGTAGACGGGGGGGTTCAATTTACTTAAGTTGAGTGACGGCAATTTTCGTTCATTTAATTGAAAATTATTCCAACTCACACACACGCACACGCAATGGTATTTTGCTTTTTCTACTTTTTTGAAAATTTTCCATATATGCGCATAGAAAATTTCCCCCTCCCCACTCTCTCTCTCTCTCTGTGTGTGTGCGTGTGTGTGTGTGGCTGCAACAAGTTGGCTGGGATAAACTTTTCGCTCTTTGCATATTTAAACATTCGCCATGTGTCCAGTCGTTTTGGCTTAATTCAGTTGCAGCAAAATGTAAATCGCTTGCAATTATCAATTATGAAAAGGGGAAATGAAATACTGTTTATGCAAAATGTACACACACACTCGGACATACACACGAATAGTGCAGAACTCGTTGATGTCCTGAAAATCAACGCTGTAAAATGATAAATTCAGTTTGCAAATTGCATAGCTCTGTGCGGCTGAAATCTGAGCTCAAAGGGAATGGAAGTGCATATGTGATTCAAGGATTCAAGGATTGCAGCATTCTGTGCACATATTTGTATAGAAATTATGGCAGCAAAATGGAAAATGGAAAATGGAAAAGGTTATTCAATATCAAGGAAAAGGACTTCAGAAACTGAGTGTCAAATGAATGCCTTTTTTTTGGCTCCTAGATTACTGCCATCCAACTTCAATTTAGCGCAATACCATTAACTTTCTCCAGCAGCTCTGCCTTTTAGCCAAACTCTACGATAAATCAGCAATCTAAAAACTCTATACACACCCCCCCCAACCCATCCCCGTCACCGTCCTTAGTAAGCAGCCACACACTATGATGATGGCTTGACACATAACCATTTGATTTATGGCGTCAATGCAATTTTTTTCAATTTCATTTTCACAAGTACCACCTCCTCTCCTCTCCCCTCCCCTCTGCCTTTTAGCTCAACAAAAAAAGAAAAGGATTGGGTAGGGCACTTCATAGATTTGCGATATTTTATCGTTTCGGGCCAACGCTGACCATGTGGCCTCCTCCTCATCCTCCTCCTCCTGCTCCTCAAAAAAAAGAGTAAAAATAAGGAAAATGAAACTGCTCTCCTGAGTGTGCTCCCGTAGTAGTGTGTGGGAGTCGTCTCCTCCAGTTGGCCATTGGCGTGACCACGGCCAATTGGCCAGTGGCAGTGGCACAGGCAGTGCCAAGCAGATGCCTTCCTGACTGCCAGTGCCAGCCATCGAGCCAGCAACCTGCCTGCAGCTTACCTTGAATGTCTTTTGGCTTACAGCAATTGCAGGCTGCAATATTTGATAGCATTCCTGTGTAGGAGATGTTCTGGCAAAGTGTACTGAGCGATAGCTACCGAACACTGTTTATTGACAGAGTTTCCAGAGCAGAAAGTGTCTTTTAATTGCTTGAAAATCTTGATCACAGTTTGTAGGGATATTCTATAGAATATTGCTACAATTCCATCACTGAGTACCTTTTTGTTTGCCTCTTTGTGGTTGAATTTGATGGGGTTTCCCTCTTGAGAACACCCACCATTCGCTTACCATTTTCGGTTATGTTTTTTGGCTCTCTTATTGCAACTGGTTTGCTTCATTATGCCACATTTGCTATGCCCCTACCGCCCTACCGCCCTCCCGCCCCACATGAAAAAACTAAACCCAAAAGCTAAACTGACTGCTTGGCTGATTTTCCTGGTTAGCTTCGCTTCAGTTTGGGTTTGGGTTTGGGTTGGGTTTGGGCTTCGGTTACCGCTGCTTCGATCTCTGGCTTTAAGCCAAGAGTCATAATGCCGCGATGTCGACGTTGTCATCAACGGTTTGCGGAGGTTTGCAGAGGTTTTTGTCGGAGGAAGGTCGGGGGATTGGGGTCCTGGGAGGGGTGGCTTGGCTCGACTCTCGAATCTCTGGTTGATTTGGTATTGTTTGGTGGTGCCTGGTGCCTGGTGCGCTGGTGCTCTGGCGATGGTCAGAGGCCGGGCGATGGCCAAACTTAATTGCCATTGAGTGAATTTTTATGGCCCCCCAATTGTGATTGTGAATGTGTGTGTGTGTGTGTGTGTGTGTGTCAGTGTCAGTGTATGTGTGCGCGAGTGTTTCTGGCATATTTCAAACGAGAGCTGGCCGCCAGGCCGATGCCTCAATCGATGACGAGAGCGACTGCAATTGAATTGAATGCACATAAATTTTGTGCTGTTCCGTGCTTTCATTTTTTATTTATTTCTGTTTTCTCTGTTCTGTTGGTTCTTTGCGCTCCATTTGGTAGTGTCCATTCAAGGGAGAGGATGGGAGATGGGAGACGGTGGGGAGAAAGTCCTTCATAGCTAATTAACTGCATTTTTCGCATGTCACTGGATGCTCTGAATGAAGGACTGACGGACGGGGTCTGATGATGACCCTGATGCCCAACCGATTCCGCTCGCCGGTCTCTGGTCTGTGGTCGCTGGTCGCTGGTCGCTGGTCGCCGCATGTCGCATGCATTTTGGAGTGTAATTAAGGTCAGCAGAAGTCAACTTGCTACTTGATGCTGCCACACGCCACTGCTACTGCCACTGCCACTGGCTCGCGCTCTCTTTTTCTGTGTCTCTGAGTGTGGCTTTTGGCAGGCGACGTCAGCCACCCACTTCTGCCTGCCACTGTCTCTCCACGCCATCCACGCTCTGTGTGTGTGTCTGCGCCATCTCCGTCCCTGCCTTGCCACAATTTCCCTCTTCTAGATGCTCAAGATTTCCACTCTGCTTTAACTGATTGTTTATCTCTTAATTGCGGCGCATAATTTTTCCGGAAAATGCTGCCAGCCAAAAAGGGAGTTGAATGAACCATAATTAGGGATAAGATCACGAATACTATGTGTGTACATATTGTATGTACAATGTACATATGTAATACTTTGACACAAAATGAAAAAGAATTTAATTGGCATTACTATGAATTCAATCATTAAATACACAAATTAAATATATAAATTAAATAGGTCCCAATTAAATACCCACAAAATAATATATGTAAGTACCTACTTAATTGTTACACTACACTCAGAGAAAAAAGAGCATGGTAAAATGATACCACCATATTTCGAATATCTATGAATCGTTTAAATATAAATGTAAAATAATTCAAAATAAATATATCTAGTAAATTGAATTTGTTTCATGTTTATTTAAAATAAATGTTCAATGTAAAAATATTAATCTTTCCGCCGAAAGCTCCTTCCTGCCAAAAAACATTAAATTTCAATAGAAACTGATTTCCATATAGTTTTTTTTTTAATATTATGTCTGAAATCTATTAAAAATTAACTAATTTACCCAATTGACTTATAATATCATTAACTTGGATCTGAGAACCCATTAAAAAGAGTAAAAGTTCACTTTATCGGTTGTTATGTTTTTCTTTACTATTATCTCCCATAGGAAAGAGAGTCTAAGTTTTTTCTCAATGTCTTTCTAAGATATTGCAGCACCATCTAAAAAAAACTCAGAGAATTGTTCCAGTCTTGGCTAACGGTATATTTTGAAACATTTATTATGTGTGTTCAATGTAACGTAGCCTCAGGTCATTTTTTGGCTTATATCCTTAAAGCCGTTCATTCGATTTTGTTTGAAAATAAAAGGCTACCAAATTACCATTGAAGCACAATAATTTGTTGCCAAAATGTAACTTTTTCATTATTTTTTTGAACATTTTTTGGTACGAATGTAACGTAACGCCAGAATGGAACTGCTCATATAATACCGTGCTGGAAATCCCCCAGGAATTCGGCAACGCGGCCTCTGACTTTCCTTATTGTTCCACTTTTTGTTAGAATATATAGTGAATATATTTTAGTTTCAACTCAGGAAGACGATGCAATAGAATACAATTAAAAAAAAAACACACCGAGATGGTTTTTCTGCATTCCGATTTTATTTGAATTTTCATTGCGAGAAAACGGGATATCGATAACCATCGATCTATGCACATGCATACAGGTTTTTGAATCGTATTACGATATCGATGTTTACGTTTATGATAATGTTTTAGCGATTTTCAACATAAGCCTAAGCATATGTATGTATGAGTCGCAACGAAGCGACGTGGTCTGATTAGTTACCTCTGCCTATGCTGTCACAAATAAATAGTCCACTGAAAACCCTTGAAATATCCGACTAATAGATAGTAGAGAGAGTAGACGTTGCTTTGAAAGTCGTTACGTTTGATCTGTACTGTAAGGAAATTTCCCAGTTATTCTTTAACGCTCGTCGGGTGAAGGTTAGTAAAATTTGTGAAATATTTTATTCAACTTTTCGTTCTGTTTAGCCATCGGTTGTGAGTAGGCGTTACGTTTTACCGGTTGGTTAGGGAAATTTCGTTAGATATTTGTTAAATATTTTTCCACTTTTCGTTCTGTTTAGGGTTGTGAGAAGGCGTTGCTTGGAAAGTAGCAGCTGTTTTTTAACGCAAATGGCCGATAATTTCGATACCGAATCGCAGGCGATGATGACTGACGTCAGATGTAGAGTGCTGGTCAACCGTCGGCGCGCCGCCCCTGGTGGCCAGGCGTCGTCAACCAGCAAGCGTAACCCAGAAGGAGCGAACCCGGTCCCTGCAACCGCCAATGCATCGCCCACCATTGCGTCCACAAATAACCGCACCCAAGCCGCTCGCCGTCGTCGCCCTGTGGAACTGGTGGTCGACAGCCCACCCGTTGCTGCTCCTACACGGACGCGTTACAACCTCAGGTCCTCCATAAGCCGAGAGGAGCCTCAAGTCGTCGAAGTGGCTGCTCTGCCCAGGCGCACCAGGAAGAGGCAGGCAAACTCGGACGGCAACGATAACGGGCAGTTGGAAAACCACGGATCGACTATGACGCTGACCGAGAGTATACAGGAGTATACCGGCAAGGCGTCTGGCTCAAATGCTTTGATGGCCTACAGAAACCCAGTTGTGGATACGCCACGCAGACAGACATTCAAGTCATCAGCTCTTCCGTCCAGCACAGCTTTTTCCACTGGGCGCTACTACACCTACGTGCGCTCGCCAGCCCAGAGCTATTTCGCTGCAGAGACCCCGGCCTTGGCCTCCACCTCAGACTACCGTCTTTTTTCCCTACGCCAACCAAATGTCCACTGGCTGTCTGACGACAACGACGACTACGACGAGGAGGCTCCCCATGGACAACAGTGCGCGAGTAGCTATGCTCGCCAATTGACCCGTCTGCGTTCTGAAGGGATGGGGGGGCGCAACAGTCGCAACACTCGCGACAGCACCCGTACCATGGGCTATGGTCAATTGGTGATCCCAATAGTGCTTACGATTCTCAATTTGGTACTGTTATTTGTCATCTTTCGATCATTTTTCTAGGCTAGAAAGCGATTTTTCAAAATTTTAGTTTACATTTTTGAATTTAAATTTTGTGTTTTTCAATAAATAAAGCCCACTTGGCAGGTGTTTGCGGACAGCGGACATCAGCGCCAACCATGAACCGATCGACTATTGATGGATAAGCATTTGGCCTGGTTGGCAAGATCCCTGCCCGTCCGTTCCACTCCTCTTCCTTTCCATCTGCAGCTGTTAAATACTACCAACTTTAAGGAATATTTTACCTTCTTCGAATAGTACTATTTCCATATTCTTCTCATCTCATCTTCTCCTTGTGCCCTCCTCCCTGTGCGACTCCCTCTTTTTGTCAGCTGTCCATTAAAATGTTATCTTCATTGTCATAAAATCTGTTCCCCCACCCCTTTCTGCCTTTTCAGCAACAATATAATTTTTTAATTTTTCTTTTTGGTATATTCATTGCACGGTCCATGGTCTACCCCTATTTTTTAGGACTTTTCGGGTTACGGAAATTATTAGTTTTAACCATAAAGCTGGATCTACCAACCGTTTTATGGCCCCGAGTGGGAAAGGAGAGTCTACTGTGGGGCTGGGACAGCCAGTTTTTATGTGGAATCTGCACAATTTGAATGCTTAAACCTTACGGAGTGACGGTAAAAACAGGAGATGGGAATGGGGACAGGGACAGGGACAGAGGATGGGGACAGGAGACAAGCTGAAATCTGTGCTCTGTGCAGCTATAAATTCGCTTAATAAAGTTTTCATATTTGCAATTAATTTCATTTCATTTTTCATGAATAAGTTGTATGGCTGCTGCTGCTGCTGCTGCTGCAACAGCAATGGCAACGGCAACGGCAATGGCTTTGCCGACTTCAGCCTGCTCGCAATTTACGCTCCATTCAATATAATCAGAGGATCCAGCCCCAGAGAAGGAGCATGGATGGCTGGATGGATGGATGGATGGATGGATGGATGGCTGGACAAATGGATAAATGATGGCTGGAAAGATGATAAAGGAGCGAGGAGAGTCGTCGCAAATGAAAACTGAGTGCAGGCTGAGGGCAGAGGCCAGCCTGGAACGAAGTTCATTACAACATGACGTATACGTAATACGCAGAGATGACTTGGCTTGAACAACCTTTTCCTGCATGAACACGATGCCAGTGCATGTGCAGGGCAAATGGGAAATTTAAGATTTTCCTGTCCAATTATCTGGAAATGAAAATCGTTTAATTAAATAAGGCATAAGACCCGAGGCAAAACAAAAGCCCTCCCCCCCCAAAAGCCACCGCCAGCATTTTATCGGTTTTAGATGATTCATATGATCCGTCGTCTGTCTTCCATTTGACTTGTCATCCAGCTGAAGCTTCGCTCCTCTCTATCTCTATCTCTATCTTTATCTTTATCTCTCTCTCTGTCTATCTCTCTATCTGCAATCTCCATCTCTTTGGCTATACTCTGCCTATGTGGTTGTTGTAATTATGGGCCATAAATGGGCTCTGGGACGCTCTGGGAAAATAGCTATTTAAACATTTTAAGTGCTTTTGGTGTTAATAACACATCACCGCATGTTTCATTTGCCTGAGTCAACAGTTTAATTAGAGTTTGTGCATAAATCATTCGCATCCATCCATTCATCCATCTATCCATCTGTCTGTCTGTCTGTCTGTCTGTCCGTCTATCTGTCTCTGTCGCCATCTGTACGAGAATCTCTGCCTCCTTGGCCAGGGATGCAGAATATCTCTGTCTGTGGCACTGGCTGTGGCTGTGGCTGGCTTCTTCTGCCCATTTGGAGTTTGGCATATTTGATGCCGTTTTGCATCTCTTTATGAATCGAGGGATTGGGATTGGGATTGGAATTGGGGATTGGAGCGGCTGATTTTGATTTGATTTTGTTTGCTTAGAGATGTGTCAAATGCAAGAAAGATACCTAGCTTTTAGTTGGTGGTTAAATGAAGACAGAAATGCGGGGAGACCTTCGCAAAGATATCGTCAACTTCTCAAAGATATCTCTTTAACATTTTCCAGCAAAAGATATGCCTGAACTAAATCAAAATTTCATTAAATTCAAACTTTAATTGCCTCTTATTGATTATCCAGCCTCCTTCTCCGCTTCCGCTCCAGACATTTGCCATAGTTCATCTTGAATTGCTTTTGAGGTCCCGCCATTAATACAAGAGCAGCCGTGTGGCGAGTGACAGTGCTAAAATTAATAGAGCACCACGACTTTCCACTCATCTCTCACTTCCTACACTTAACCCAATCGAATCCACCGAGCCACCTCCTTACCCTCTTTCCATTCCCAATCGAATCGAATCGAATCGAATGCTGTGTGGGGCCACGCGGCGTATGCGTGATTTATGCCAGGGCAAAGCGCATTTAATTGAAAGCAAGAAACCCCTGCCCTGCCCTGTCCTGTCCTGCCCTGTCCCGCATTGCCTGGCTCCGACTAATGGCGTGCCGCCTTTACATCTGCAGGAAATACTATATCCATGGCGAAATCTGGACTTTTGGATTTGCCGATTTCTGGCCCCATGAATAGACAAATATTGTGGCTGGCTTATTAATGGGATGCTTAAATTACGATAATTGCCGCCCTGCAAGCGGTCGGTCAATAATGATGATGATGATGACTATGGCTATAAAGATGATGATCCTGAGAATACGATGCCATGCCTGACTAATTAAAGACAGAAATACTTGACGTCACTGCTGGCCAGAGCCGGACATGTGCTCAGAGACACAGAGAGAGAGAGAGAGAGAGACAGACAGAGAAAGAGACAGAGAGCGATAGAGAGAGAGAGAGAGATTGTGGAGCGTAAATCGAGCAGAGGAGCGGGTAAAAGCAAAGGCTTGTGGAGCGGAATGGATTACCGAGCAGAGCAGATCTGAGCGCCGATACCCGAGCGCCGAGCAGCAGCAGCAGCAGCAGCGGCAGCAACAGCTGTGCCAAAATGCACTACCGCCCACACGGTAGTAGCTCCTACTTCTGTCAGTCCCTCCCCCGCCCCTCTGTATGTGTGTGTCCCTTCCCTCCCCCCTGCAGGATCCATGAGTGTTGGGTGTGTATACGCATTTCAGTTGTTGAGCCTTTTTGGCGTACTAGCCACAGCCGTCGTCGGGAAGCAGTCCCCCGGCTTTTGCCAAGGCGCAGACGCTGTGGAGGAACCTGCCCCAGTCTCTTGGCTCTCTTGGTCTCCTGCTCTCGGCGCATGCGTCCTGCATTCAGGTTCCACTTCTGGCCCACACACGCTAAATCTGCAAATCCAGAGAGAGACAGGCAGACAGAGAGGAAGAGAGAGCCATTCTGTTTGCCGGCTTTTGGCCTCTCAAAACAGCATTAAATATTTAAAAACACACACACATACACACATAGACACACAACCAAACAGAAGGAGACTTTTTTGTTGCGTTTGCATAAAAAGTTCTTTTTTGGACAGTGCCTCGTTGTCCCGTTGTCCTGTTGCTTTACCGAGAGAGGTACGGTACTGGCATCTGCCATCTGCCGCCTGGCGACTGCCGACTGCCGCCTGCTGCCTGCTGCTTTCGGGCTCTCGTCTCCGGCCATCAAAAGTTAATTAAAACGCATACTTAATGCGTTACGTTACCACAGCCAGACGTCCTCTCAGACCCCATTACCATACTCCGAACATCCTGCAACACCCGTCAATGTAGGCCCAACAGGACAGCAGGACAGCAGGCCAGCAGGCCAGCAGGCGCCATGTAAGCTTGCCTCGGCCCCTGCTATTCCCCATATGATATGCGTGTTTGCATACGAATTGCAGGCACTGTGCGATGTTATGGGTTTTGATTAATTGCAAGTGTTGTTTAACTTTGTTTCAGCGGGGAGCGCAGGTTCTGCGTTGAAGGAGGGAGTTTTGTCGAGTATTTCGATTTTTCGGAAGCAGAGCTCTATCTTTAGGGCTAGATGAATTCTAGAAGAATATTTCCCGATTACATTCAGTACATATACATCAATACCTTGAGGATTCAGCAATATAAGCTATTTCATATGCTGTCCCAGGGGCATTATCTTTCGATTACCCTTAAATACCCTCCATAGCTCATAGATTATTCAAAATATCCTCTTAATTTCACGAAAAATATTATGTTCCCCCAAATTATCATAAAATATCAATACCAAGCGTGAAACAAAACGAACTTTCAAACCCATGGAGACCGAGTTCTACCTTTCACGGCTACATTCACGGCTAATCATAGATTACACTCACTCGGCCACTCAGCCACTCAGCCATGGGTCACGGACCACGGACCACGGACCACCGCAATCCCCCAAAGAAACTGGCCAAAAGCGGAGCGGGGCAGAGGGCAGACGGTTGAGAGTGGAAGTAGAATGAAATGAAACGAAAATGTAAAACGATTTTGCATACAAACGAAGCAGAAAGCGGGAGTCCAGGGCTTCAGGGCTCCAGAGCTCCAGAGGTCCAGAGAGAGAGGTCCCTGGGTTCGCAGTGTTGCCAGTTATCGCAGCGTTTCTTTGCTCATAACGCGGCGCATACATTTTTAAGGCCGCTCAAGGGACTATTAAAACTATTATCTCGAAGAGAGAGGGAGAGAGAGAGAGGGTAAGAGAGAGAGAGTGCTTACCAAACAATCTCCAAGCCAGTACCTTCTCCAGACAGTCGAGGCCATACGTTTTCGCTGGGGTTTCTCTTTTTCCATACACTTTCAGAGGGTACATTGATTGAAAACAGATAAGGAATATTCCTTGAGCATCCAAAAACAAGTCTCTTTTTTTTAAACAAAATTCAATCATAATTCAAACAGAGAATTCAACCAGAAGCAAACGCTTTTAGATAATAGATCTATCAGAGTGTCTAAACATTCGACTCTATGGCTATATCCTTTCCTTCTGGCTTATCCATTCCGTTTTTGAGTATTTTTTAACTTTCTTTTTTTTCTGGGTTTTTTGTCGGTTTAGCAAAAGAAATTAGCCAAGTGCGCAAAATTTAAATTAATTTCATGCTTCTGCAAGCCGGAGTCAAAACTAAAAACTGGCCAACACAAACATGGCCAAGAGAGCAGACATCGCGACACACTCACACATGGATGAACGCACACAGACACCCCCATAAACACACACACACAAAGCCATACACATGCATGGTAGTAGCAAAATTTTTACCGCAAACATTAGCAATTCTAATTTTTCGTGCAATGGTTTGGACGTCCCCCCCGTCCCCGTCCCCGTCCCCATCTCCGTTCCTGTCCCCATCCCCATCTCTGTCCCTCTCCTCCGGCCACATTTTCCTTTCTCCCGCTCTTTTTTCCCGTTTTCCCCAGCGGTTTTTGGTCGGGTCAGTCATAAAAAGGTTAAAGGAAGCCGCACCAACACATGTGCAATATTCATTGTTTAAAATGCAGCCACAACACACATACCAACACACACACAGTTACACTCATACACTTTGTGCACACATCCGGTTTCAAGGGAAACATTTAGTTGTCTGTTGCTCCCGAAAGTCTCTTATGAGGATCTTGGGATGTGATGGGATGCGATGGGATGCGATGGGATGGGATGGGCATCGCATCCCATAACTTTGTCATTTAAAATTGAAATGCGCAACCAGAGGGAGGATAAGGGATAAAGGACGTGTGGTGTGTGCTGTGTGGAATGGACTGGGTAAGGGACTCTCTTTTAGAAGAGTGAAATGTTAATAGCAGATAACTCACACGATGTTGTTGGATAGTGATAGATAAGTCTGAAAGATTTCGCTAAAGATGGGTGTCCTAAGCTAATTTTCAAATTAAATTAAATAAACTGTCTGATATTTGATAACTTGATCTAAAGCCTTTTCATCCGAGAGTGAAAATAGTAAAATTAAAGTGTTTGCAATTACATTTTGAAACTTATATGAAAATATTTGATCTTAATAGATTTAAAGTTTAAATTTATTTGCAGAAGAAGTTATAATATAATGTCGACCATCTTCTAGTGAGAAAATAATGTGTCATGGCGTCATGCGGCAGTGCTCCTCGGTTGTTAGGACGGGAGGTTAGCCTCAGATCCACCCCCAACAGGTTTCCGTTTGGTATCGCACGGTCCAAACTATTCGTGCTTGGATAGACATATGTATAGCTATAACTATCTAATAATAGATAGTGTTCCCATCCGAAGACCTTCTTAAAACCCAAGTACATCTATGCCATCTCTCGGATATGCATCTCTCATAATGCAGCTGTCAATGGAGCGCACTGGTACGGGCCAAAGTTTACAGACTAATTAGGCATATCCATATTCCGACCCTCCTCCCACACCCTCCTACATCAACAATTGCCATTCAGAGATGACGCTCTACACACACAGCAAAATGATTTAAAATATTACTGGAGAATAAATCCAAGTAATTTTTGTGTATTTATCGCATAACTCATCCGCCTTGTGTGCCCACTCACATGGGCCCCGCCGACAGTAATTTGGCCTGGTTTTTTGTCTTCTTTGCGAAGACAGGGCGACAGGGAGAAGGGGGAAACAAACTTTGCGACAAACTTTTGACCATCAACGTGGGTTTGGCTCTGGCTCTGGCTCTGTCTCTGTCTCTGTCCTCGTCTCTGCCAATGGCAATGGCTATGGCTATGGGATCGCACTGCGACAGGGCCAGGCCAGAGAGAGAGAGAGACGCGACGCGATGCGATGGGATGCGACGCGACGTCTGCTTAATTGCCATTGACTTTTGTTAAGAAAGGCAGGGCCGCAGCCAGGGCCGGCCAAAAGATGGCACCAGAAAGTGCGCAGTCAAAGGCAAACAATGGCCAACGACATCCTTTTGAGACTTTTCACTGCCCCTTTGGACATACTGAGGAAAAGGAGACAGGGACGTCGGAAGGGGCTGCTGAGGGATGGGGTAGGGCAAATGGTCTCGCCATTTTTAGTGAGACAAATAGTTGAGTCTGGGTTGCATTTCCATTTGAGGGCGCAATTTATTTGACTGCGCCACAGAAGCCAACGAAGAAGTTTGAAGCATCCAGCAGCCAGCAGCCAGCAGGGCCACGACGGGCCAGAAACGGAAGCTCTGCAACGGAAGTGCAGCCCGTTTTTTCTTACCATCTCTCTCGCTCTCTCCCTCTCTCGCTCTATTCTTCTCTCTACCTCACCCTCACCCTCTGCCCCTCTTTTCTATTTGATTTCTTTTAGCCTGAATTTATTTTGGCCCCATTTTCGTTGGCTGCTTTTATTTGTTGTCTCATTCGCCGCCTCCCTTTTCCTTTTTCTACTTTTCGTTTTCGTTTTTTTCGTTTTTGTCGTTTTGTTTGTTGAAGAAATGTGACTTTTACTGCGACAATTTGTGTATCCGCAAATTGTGATTAATTACATAAAAGCCAGCGGGCACAGCACGAAGGCCAAAGAGTCACCCAGAGATAACTCCAAACTGGTCAAAACTGTTCCTTCTTTTACTCTGTTTTTCGTGGGTGGCTTTCAACCCTTTTTGAGTTGTTCTAAACATAAATTATGTCAAGTGCAGGGGAGTTTCAACATTCTTTATAACATTCATTGGGTATTTATTTATTTAATTTTATGGCAAAAGAAGTGCATGCCAAAGTCTCGATTTCTGGACAGAATTTATGCAATTTCCCCTAAAGGTGGCGACTGGAGTGGAGTGGCTCTGTGTCTCTGCCTTTCATCAGTTACAAAGTTTATTCAATCTGCTGAAACTTCTCTCCTGTCTTCTGTCTGTAGTAATGCAATTGTCCCCGAAAAATATAATATAAATCCCAGAAAATGTATGTGGGAAAGACATGGTCTCTCAGGTGCGACACAGCGTCAGCGACACAGACACAGACACAGCTATAGCACACAGCCCAGCACAGTAGAATATAAAGCATTAAAAGCTTAAAGACTTAAAACATTAACCCACACCCACATCCGCAACGAAAACCCACACACACATACACACACATGTCAGGCAAAAACTATTTTAGCCAAGGAGTGAAAGACAGGCAGCCAGGCACCCGAAGATGGAGCTGGGTAATGCCTTCAGATAGGAGTGGTTGTGGCAGACAGACAGCAAGACAGACGAAAAAACAGACGTAAAGACAGACGAAAAGACAGAAGTAAAGACAGACATATAGACAGACCGTCAGTCAACGTTAGTTGAGCTCATGATAAAATTTAAATCCGTCAGGTGTTTTTACACACACTCATACACACGCCATACATAAATGCTGTTGGTTTTTGCAAAACACACACACATGCACATGCACATGCACATACACACACGCACAGCCACAGACACAGACACAGAGACAGAGACAGAGAGGCATGGTTATAATTTATTATGCGCCAAATCATGGCAAATGCATTACAATTTTCGTCTACACCGGCACACTGTGTGGCCAAAAATGTCTGAGTTGGAACGATATGGTCGATGTGGGTGACTGTACGGTTAAGGATTGTCAGCCAGGATGGGCAGGGCAGAGCAAGGCGGAGCAAGGGCGGGGGCTGGGGCGGGGGCGGTCAGGGTGTGGATTGGTTTTGCGGTGTTTCTGTTTGTCAAATTCCTTTGCGTGAGGCGAAAATTGTTCAGAAAGTAACTTGCAGTCGAATGAAGGTGGCAAAGAGGGGAATGCAGGTGGCAAAGAGGGGAATGCAGGTGGCACAGAGACGAATGCAGCACGATTTCGATGGGAATTTAAGTTTTGATTGAATCAAAAGGAACCTTTTATGGCACAATCCTTAGACTTCTACTGAAAGCAGATGCAATTCTTCTACTGATAGAAAGTAAATCAGTAAAAGAAACTTGAATGTCGCTGAGAAACAACTGAAGATCATAGCAAAATAATATGTATGACTATCCGCAAGTTTCCGGCTTATGGGAGGCCCCAGAAGGGCCGTCCGGGAGAACCTAACTTAAAGCTAACCTTCCGTTAGTATAGTTAAAGCTTTAAACTATTCAGTTATCTATGTATAATCATCCCATGCTACTAGAAATTAAATTGAATTGAATTTATAACGAAAATACACTGGATTCACTTTGCTTTAACAATAATTAAACATATCAGAGATACCAGGTCAAATACTTAATGGGAATATAGTTTCTCTATATACCTTAAACCATAATCACGAACCCCTGGAATCCATTTCCACGAGTATTAGGGCATACTACATACATACATACATACATATATGAACCCAGCTCATAGTCAGACTCAAAACGTGTGTATGTGTATGCCGCCCATTCTGACTCTCCCATGGCTCTCCCTGGACTCCCTTTGTGTGTCTGTGTGTGTGTGTGTGTGTGTGTGTGTGTGTGTGTGTGTGTGTGTGTGCAGAGTTCGGTTTCGGTTGCATATTGTGGGTGTCACACAGAGGGGCAGAGATGTAGATGTAGGTGGCACAGTGTCTGTGGCAGGGCTGACAGCTTTGTGTTTGTGTGTGGGCAGAAATGTCAACAACAAGATTATGACCAAAAGCGTAGTTTCTGTTGCTGTTGTTGCTGGTTAGCCAAGCAGCTCAAAACAAGGCAAAAACCTGCATCAATGGCCACCATAAAGGAACTATCGTCTGGCAGGCAGGGCAAACAACGAAATTAGATTGCCCAGCCACAGTCGCCTGTACATATAGACCACATACCTCACCATACCACACACCATATGCATAATCCATCAATTAATACAGCTGACAAGCGTCTAATTAAATATGTCATGACAGCACTCTCTCCCCTTCTCTGCGGTTAAGACCAAACTGCCCAAAGACCAAGAACTTTTTCAAGTCACTTTTCGGCAAAGGTTTCGGCTGGCGCGGGGAGTGGGACGAATTGTTATTCCGATTCTGTTGTTTCGGGCACGAGGCACGAGGCCGCGCATTCATTAAAGTTTTAGTCAAATCCATAAATAGATGACTTTGTCCGTTTTGCCAAAAGTTTATGAAAGTACAAGAGAAGAGAACAGAGAGTCATTTATCTTGGTAAAAGAGTATGGGATACTTTCAATACTTTTCATACTACAAACATAATTCCCAAAGAATTCATTTCATTCTCTAGGTTTTCATCGCCATTTTCTGATGAACTGGTTGCCTTGTTTCCACCCCTCCTGTTCCCTTTTCAAACCATTTTACCTTTAAAATAGTTTTTTTTTGGTTTTGGTTTTCCGTTCCAGCATCAGACCTATGAAAATCTGTGAATTCCTGCACTTTTCTTCCAGCTGTCATGGGTGGAGCTTGCTCTGACGTTCCTTTTAGCTTCAGCTTTTTCCCTAACTAATACCATTTGATAGATCATCTTTTTCCGGAGCGAGAAATATGATTTTTGACTGCTGTTTCGCCTGCTGCTCCTGCTCCTGCTGCTGCTCCTGTTCCTGCTGCTTCAGCTTGTTCTTTTGGAGCTTTTACCTTCTGTCTGTCGAGTAACGCATCATTTCGTTGCTCTTAATCCTTTTTGCACACTTCCTCCCCCGCCCCCTCTCTCTCTTACTGTCTCACTCTCTTTGCCTCGCATGCAGTCAAACAAAAAACCTTGATAATGGCAGCACACACACACACACACACAGCATGCAGGCAGGGAGGACGTTGCCATGCCCCCGCCTCGTCTCGCCTCGCTTCGCCTCGCCTCGACTATATATCCGTTTGCGCATATATGCCAAGGATTAGTGAACATGAATGTTGATAGGCGGCGTTTCCAGTGTTTGACAGATGAGTTTTATGGGTTTTTGCGCTTGTCATGTGGAGATGTCTCCGTCTCCCCATCCATATGAGTGTGTGTGTGTGTTAGTATGCGTGTGTGTGTGTGTGTCTACCCTGTCTACGTTGGGCGCCATAATAGCGCCCCGAAATTGAAAGCATAAAACTCAATTAAAGCAACTTTATGTGCAGTCATTTCTCCGGTTTATGTTTGCAGTAAGCCTCGCGACATGTCTCCTTTCTCCTCTGTCTCCTGTGTGTTTCTGTGCGTGCGTGTGTGTATGTGCACCTGCCACTCCCTTGTGCACCCCTGGTAGCATTGCCACTGGGACAAGTAGAGGAGCAGCAGAGCACTTGCCGCCTGACATTTCCTAATTGCACGTCAACTTCAACGACAACGGATATTGAAAGAGCTCTCTGCACTCCCCCGAAACGGGGGGAGGTAGGGGTTCTTGGTTCTTGCCAAATTGAAACTGCAAACAACTTCATTTTGCCATGCACACACACACGCACACACAGACACAGACACAGTTTGCTAAACTATTCAAAAACCCGCCAAATATTTAACCACTCCACTCCTTTCACTCCTTTCACTCCTTCCAGTCCGCCACTAAAATCTCTGGCCAAATCTGCAGCTGCTCAAAGTGCAATTAGTGGTGGGATGGCAATGCCTGTCGTCCTGTCACGCTGCCATCTCTAGCTGCAATCTTTGAGAGAGCATACCTTTCCCCACCCCAGGACCCCCCGCCTTTCGGCATTCCGAGGTAATTTGTTGTAACTGCATCATTTAACATTTGAAAGACTACTGGAGAAATGCTAAGGGGAGCCGCACACAATTTCTTCTAGAGAGCTTGCCCTTTCGTGTGAATACTTGAGTGCTTGCTTCGACTTGCAGGCAGAGAAAGAGACAGAGACAGAGAGAGAGAGGGAGAGAGAGCATCCTCTGGCAGACCTCCTCCTTCTCCTTCTACCCCGTGAATGGCTGCTACTTTAGTTGCCATTTGCTGGAAACGTTCAAGGGGACAGGATGCAGGACGTAGGACGTAGGACGAAGTGTGTGAGTCTATCGGTTGCTAGTTAGGGATAATGGGAACAGACAGCAGTTAATGTTCCGAAAAAATGCACTACAAAAGTGTTACAAAAAACGAAGTAAACGAAAGCAAAGGAGCTGCTGCAGGAGCAGAAGCAGGAGCAGGAGCAGGAAAAACTATTCCGACACAGACGGGAAAGGACAGGACAGGACAGGAGAGGACAGGAGAGGAGTGGAGTGGAATTTCTTCTGTTTGCTTCTGTTATTTTATAAGCTTTGACTTGGCTGCTGAGATTCCTTTCCTCTCCCCCGTTAAGTGGTGCTTTGTCTCTTTGTTTCTGTGGGGGGGGAGAGCGAGAATGGGAACAGTGAATGAAAGTAAGAAATTAATTAGCTCCTGGCTAAAACTAAAGCAAAAGCCAAAGGCAAAGCGATTGCCTTTGATCAGCACAAAGTTAACCCATTTTGATCAAGTCAATTAAAACTAGATTTAATACTCCCCAAAAGACAAACAGATATGCAAACCAAATACACTTACATGCATGCACTACCAAAGTCAGTAACCAAAAACTTGACTCTCTGTCAAACTTATTAAGCCTCCCCTCCCCCCTTTCCCCCCCCCAAAAGTTGGTCATACAAATCATTTGGCTCCACAAGAAAGTCGACAACAAATAAGTTTAAGTACATTTAACTTTTTGGGGCCACACACACATAGAGAGAGAGAAGGATACTCAAGAGATACTCATCCGAGAGGGAAATGAAGGAGCTGTTTTGCCTCGAGTATTCATTAAAAATCAAACAAAACTATGATCAAGATCTTTGACTGGCAATTGCATTACACACAGATCTATTTCGCTTCATTCCGGGGGCAACTTTCCGCATGCATATTAATTAAGCAGCCAAGTAATCAGCAACTAAATTAGCATATATATCAGTCAGTCAGTCAGTCAGTCTGTCAGTCATCAAACAGTCGCAGAGTCAACGAGTCCCTCCTCCGACAGACAGACAGACAGACGGACAGACAGTCTGACAGAAAGCCCTCAAATTAATGCGAGAGCCAGAAGCGCAGGTGAGCGCCGTCCTCAACTTTGCAACTTTGCGGAGTGCAAAAAAAAGAGCGAAAAAAACAAAATACAAATGAAACTTATTAATTTTGTTTGTCAAAGTTTGAGGGCGACGACAACAGGCAACGAGCGAACGAACGGCATGTGTCACTCCATCAAGGCGTTCCAGCAGACAGCGCGACAGGACCAGAACAAGGACCAGGCACAAAAGTAGGCGGCGCACGAGGGTTGGAGCTCTCGTTAATTAGGGTGTGAAAATAATTTGCCACGTTCTGTTTGCCTGTTGAGGCAGAAAAATGCGAACCCCAAAATGGTTGGCTAAGGGTGGGGTGGCGGAAAATGAGGAGTACGTGAGCTGGTGGAACAATTAAGAGGATTCTTACACCCCTACAGAAAGTTTATATGTTATAAATGCAATAAATACAGAATATATATGATGAGACACAGAGAGAGAGGGAGAAATGTATGGCATATATAATTGAAAAATTGTTTCATTCACCCACTCTTGGAGAGGAACATCCCCCCCTGCTAATGCCTACCTTTATGCCGAAGGGATATTTATCCCTCTGACTTTCATCCCATAGAATCGATAAATGTTTCCCTTTAGCAAAACACCGTCTAACTATTCTGATTACGCTTTCTTTGATTACACTGCACGGTTTTTTTCTGTTAATTTTTTATTTTTTGGTTTTTTTCCCATTTAAAATCAGATCAAACAAAGTTCTCATTATCAGTTCTTCAATTTTCCACTTTTCGCTGCCTCTTCTCTCTCGCCTCTCTCCCCGCTCAACTTATAATGAAGCAATGTGGCGTATCATCAGCTGGCATCTTCCCGTACCCGTAACCGTAATCGTACCCCTACCATTCCATTCCTTACCCATTTCTGCACTCTTCCACTTCCACACAGGCACTCTGCAATCAAGAGGCAAATATTTCCATAGTTTTTCTTTTGGCTCTGGTTTGCCTTGTTCTTCTTTGCTTCTTTTCGGAAAACAATCTTGGCCATACTTTACTGCCACTACAAACACGGCAACTACCGCTCATTAAGCCAAAAGGGAAGGGAAGGGAAGAAAAGGGAAGGAATGAATGAAAAACAACCATAAAAATATCAATTTTATGTTTGAACAATGCGCCATAAAGTGAGTGCCCCCCAGGAGCCACAGGAGAGAGAGAAAGGGACAGGGGCAGGTAGAGGGGTATGACGGGGTATAAGATATGAGATGCGATATTGATGATTTTGCCCAAAAACCAACAAAATTTTGCTGCCCCGCCTCGCTGACTCTTGTGATGCCTTTCAATAATCATAATAACGTTGATGATGGCGCCGCCACATGGATATATCCCAAGAGATGACTCTCTGGTATGCTGTGGCGGTGGGGGGAAGGGCGGGCTGCAGCGGGGGAACAAACATCATCATCGTCATCATCAGGAATTGCTCAATCAGTGCGGCGGCGAGGCTCCGGCTCCAGCTGCGGCTCCCGCTCCCGCTCCCGCTCATGCTCCTTCCATCAAAGGAAATATGCAAAAGTGCCCCGCCACAAAGTGGGCCTTCCATCCTCAGTCTCCCTCTTTGGTACGAGTATTGTAACTACAGCTATAAGATATGAAAATGACGGCACACACACCTACAACATCAACGGCAGCGGGGGCAACAACAGCTTGATGGTTAGGTCCAGCCATAAACTACATGGCAACGCCTTGCAGCAAAAGTTTCAAGTAGCTGCATAGTCTTTAAATTTACGATGCAGGGCGGCCCCACGCCCCATGCCCCCAGAACTCTTCGTGCCACCATCTTTGTACCCCCAAAAAATAAGCGAAACAGAAGCAAAGCCCAGGCCGAAGAAGCACCAGGCAAAGGCCAGCCCAAGCGTAACCAAGAGCACAGGCAGGAAGTACTATAGCATGGTAGAAGGCAGCCATTACGCTTGGCGATGGGAGCGTGACCCGATCTCGGGGTCACCACAAAGATGACAGGGAAATGCCATCATTGGTGGATGGGTAGGAAAATGTTTTGGGGATCTCTGTACGAGATTTGGGTATCTAATTGGGCAGAGCAGGAGCTGCTGCTGCAAAGGCTTCGTGATACGCTTTCCTCACGATTTTCTCTCGCTGATTTTCCCCTGAAGATTTTCCTCTTTTGTTGCCATCTCTAATTGCGAAAGTTGGCTGGGACTTGGAACGTTTGCTAACTGCCAGCGGCGGCCGGAAACATAGCTCTGCATGGGGCAGAAGTAGCAGCAGCAGCAGCAGCAGCAGCAGCGGCAGCAGCACTACCAGAAGCAGAAGAACAAGAAATAGTACAACCAGAAGAAGCACAAGAAGAAGAAGACATAGTATACCAGAGAGGAAGAGGCCGAGGCAGAGTCAGAGGCAGATTGAGAGGGAGAAAGATGATAAAGAAGAGGCACCGACCAGCAAGCAACCGCCGACGTTGCCGCGCCGTTGCCGCCGTTGGTGCAGTTGCCTTTAATTTAGCGCCCATTGCTGTGCTTGCGCTTGACACGCCCCCTTTTACCGCCCACAAACATGCACACACCCATACACACACACATTCACACCCCACTTGCCCGTCGGGGTAATTTTAATAGACTGCAACAGTCTCAAGTTGCAAAGTTGATTTGCCAGTGGTCTTCCTCCCCATGTCCTGTCCTGTCCTGTCCTATCCTGCTGGGGTCCTTCTTCGGCCCTTGCTCTGACGGCCACGTCCCCCCATGCTGGGCACAAAAACTTTATGGTCCCCACGCCTTCCTAGTGCCCAGGTCTTGGAATTCGTTTTCTATTTAGTACCTTGGATCCGCCTGCTTTTTTGGGGGTATATATGCTAGAAATATCGCCAATAATATTGCCCATTTGTAGATATTAGTATATAAAAGCATTAGCTTTCTGGTTTATGCTTCATAAGGAATTGATTCCTATGTTCTGATATTCTTTTCAGATGAGAAATCTTTTCTCTTGCCCCAAAAGATATGCAACAGAAATTAATCGGAAAATATTTTCTATTGCCTCTGCAAAGTATGCTATGGAAAATAATGAGACAAAGTAATGAGATATTTATATACCTACAATTTCTGGGATAATATTTGCGTGAACTTATGTACAGGGTATTGCTGATTCGTTACGGTTCTTCACTAATTTGTTTCATTTTATAGTTTGCCGCTTTGGGGCTTGGGGGAAATGGCGTTTTCTTACTGCCACTGAGCGACTGAGACTGCGACTGGGCAGTTTTCTCAGGACACAGGGCTCAGAGCTCAGGGTATTCCCATTGCCTCGCACCATCATACCCCCATCCTTCCATGGAACTCCCCCCAGGGGGGCTGGTAACACTAAACTGCATGCCAAAAAGCAAACTAAAGGGTAAGGCGAGAGCAGGAGAAGGGCACGAGAAGTGCAGGAGAAGGAGAAGTGGTGATGGTGGTGGTGGTGGTGTGTGTGTGGGTGTGTGTGGGCAGTTCTCTGCACTTTGGTTTTGTTTCGTTCATTGGAATTTATGTTCAAATTTCATGAAAAGAACTTGTTTTCCAGCCCCGGCTCCATCTCCTGTAACAAAAATGTTTCTGCATCAGTGTGTGTGTGTGTGTGTGTGTGTGTGTCTTGGCTTATTAAACATCAACAGTAAACGCCTCCAGGGTCCCTGGCCCTGGCTCTGGCTCTGGCCCCAGCTCTGGCTCTGGCTTGCGGTTTGCTCCTTCCTTCCTTCCTCTTCGGCTCTTCCGCTCTTCCGCTTGCTATCTTTTTTCTCCCAGTTTTTAGAAAATTATAAAATTACCATAATTAGTGTGTGTTGATATACGATGAAAGTTTTGTAAGCTGATTTATACGATACGCTCTGCTGTGGGTAGTGGAAGTTCGGTAAAATTCCATTTCAGCTAAGAGGATTTCTTCTAATTTTTGCATTTTGAGTGCTGGCCATTTGATATGAGATGCCAGAAGACCCACAGATAATTTTAGTTTGTCCGGTGAATGCTAATGAACTCCAACTCCATCTCCAACTTCAACGCCAACTCGAACACTCTCTGACAATTAAAAGGTGTAAAATGATACGTTGCCAAAAAGTTTCGCACAACTTTTTCGGGAGTCTCTACAGGGGCAAGCGTTTTCCCGGAAAGAGTTTAAATTAATCATGTTTGAATACTCATTTCCCCCTGCACCCCACACCCTTCATTTCTCTCATCTGTTCTCTCCTGTTCTGCTCTGTTCTGCTCTGTTCTGCTCTGTTCATTTCGCACTTCATTCTAATCTGTTAACTTTTCGGTATTTTGGCACTGGCAGAGCTGCCATTTTTTGTGCATTGTTTTCGCCGCTTGCCAAAAAAAAAAGCGACTACAAATTTGGATTACCTATTGACTTTGGGGCCAGGTTGTGCCTACACCCAAGCCACACACAAAGGCTACTGCCACTGCCCCGAATACTCGTACATTCGCAAACGTTTGTGCGTTCACAGCCACACACACACACACACACACACACACACAGAGTCTCTGCCTCCATGCGGTGTTCTCTGGGAGCCACTCACATACGCTGGCCGTGGCCGTTATAACCTTCTCGATGACCTTTTATTGACCTTCTGGGCGGAGGAAGCTCTCCGTAGCTATTACTGGAGCAGCATCGAGTGGAGAGTGAAGAGTGGAGAGTGAAGAGTGGAGTGGAGAAGAGCAATGCTGGGAACATAAACGCCAACACATAACAGTAAACATATTTCATGCACTTTTTATTCGATTGGCCGTGTAGCATCGCACCGGATACGTGAATGCTGGATACCCCACTGGCTCGGTATCGGACTCTTGCTCTGGATCCTGTGTGTCCTGTGTGTCCTGGGTGCTGGCTGCTGGCTGCTGGTTGCTGGATGTCCTGCTTCTGGCTGGCCTCTTCGCATTCTACGAATTTCAGTTACATTTTTGCATATGCAATTCTGATCTCCGTTTTGCGGTTACAATGTTCTTTCATGATGCCTGCGGTTGTTGTTAGTGTTGCTGCTGTTGCTGCTGCTGCTGCTCTTCCTGCCGCTGCTACTGCTGCACTTGTAAATGACAGAAGCAGAAGAAGAACAGGCAGTGGCAGTGGCAATGGCAGTGGCAGTGGAAGTGGCAATGGCATGGACACTGGCAGGCAACAGTAACCAGTACTAGCTGCCGCAGCAGAGGAGTCGACTGCGGCAGCCAATTGGCAGCACTGGCCCAATATCCTTTTGAATAAAACGCATTGCTGCGGAGTGCTGCGCGAACTGGTGGCAGGCAGGAAGGCCTGCCCTTTTGGTTTGAAGTTGAAGCCCAATGAGTCGCTGGCAATTGTTATAAATACTCTACCTAGGGGTATGGCTATGGTAGGGGAATATTGGATAGACCATAAAATATTTGAGGGGAAGTTTCAGCTATAAATAAACACAAACATGAAGCTGTTCGGCCTTGTAGTAGAAAGAAATTGATAGATTGTAAAGATAGAATACTCCTTAAGAAGCTTGAGCGGAGATTTGCTTGTATTTCAAAGGATAAATCCATTCTTGAGCATCATACTTGTATGCCTTGACTTCAGATTGATAGATTTTCCTTTGGAGGCATAAATTCCTTGACCTGAAACCTCTGTTTCATGAAATTTGTGTACCCATTCTGTGACCCTTAGAGGACACTCGTATGTATTTTCCCCCATGATTGATGAGGCTATTGTTCATCTTAGATTGAGCTCAATATGGTCTTACATTATTTTTGGGTATAATTTCAGTCTTTGTTGTTGTACGGTTCTTTCATTAAAGAGTATTACAATCTTATAGCAAGAATGCACTACAATTCCCCCATTCTTGTTGCTGCTGTTGCCATTCTGGTGCTGCTATTGCTGCCGATGGCAGTAGCCCCTTTTACAGTTGCAAAAACTGCAATGTAATGTAATGTATGTCCCACACATACACACACACACATACACTTGCCCCAACAATCTGTACACCCCCACACACACACGCACACACACACGTACACACACAAACAAACACACACATATCGCAGACCGCCCATATCCTGTTTGTTTTTGTTCACCATCGCCTGGTGACTGGTGCCTGGTGCATGGTGAATGGTGCATGGTGCATGGTGCATGGTGCCTGTGGATGGTAGTACCCCTGGCAGGGCTGCCGCTTGTTAGACCCGGCGTCTAACACGTCGAGCATTTGTAGTTGTTATCAAGTGCAGTATTTAACTGCAGCAATTTTTACAGTTGAATTTGTAGCCCAGCCCCAGTCCCAGCCCCAGTCCCGGCTCCATTCCTCCTGTAAGCGTGGGGATGCAAGTAGGGGCTGAGGGATGGGCGGAAGGGTTGGTTTGCAATGCAATTTAGATTTCAATCGAAGCGTATGCGCTGTGTCCCGATGCGAAGCAATGCAATTGTTTGTTAACATTGAAATTTATGTACTTTACAGACAGCAAACCCCTTGACAAACACACTCTACTATAACTCAACTCCCACTCTCTCTCTTTCTCTCTCCGAAATATGCCATTAAACTATTGCTATCTGGGGCGTTTTTTTTGGGGAGGGGGTGCCACGTCTGGGGCGTCTCAAGCTCGTCAATCATGTTAATTATAACAAATCTGTCACGTACTGAACATTTTCCAGCAAAAAAACAACAGGGAAAATCCAAATCGAAAATAAGAATAAAAGTAACCAAAACGCAGGAAAAGACACGAAGCGAATGTCGGGTCGGAGTCTCCTCGAGCACCTCCTACTTCGTGTCCTGCTCCTGCTCCTGCTCCTCCTCCATGTAGATGATGATGATGATGATGCTAAAGATGATGATGATGATGACGATGGGAAAGGGATGGTGCTTGATTTTATGGCAGTGGCGTGCCCGTAAGCGATTTTTAAATTGCTCTGCTCTGCATAGACACAGGATCCAAAGGATCCAGGACACGGAAAGCACATTGTTAGTGGAGGATGGAGAATGGAGAAAAATTCCAGCAGTGGCAGCAGCAGCAGCAGCAGCAACATCACGTGAAACGTGTTGCACTGGTCAGGAATGAGTGCAGCAGGAGATGGAGCAGCGACATGGCCAAAAGACAAAGACCCGATAAACTCTTATCTCTGAACCATTATTATCCTTGACGGTCCTGTTCCTTTGCCCAGCTGGCAAATGCCTTGCAAATTGAGTTTGTTAATGGGGCACTTGCAGAAAGAAATCAAATAGAAAATCCTTCATTATAAGTATGCAACGATGGAAGGAGTACAAGGACCAGGAAGTGCGCTACTAAACCAAGAAGAGTATTACAAGCAGTGCGGTACTGTACCAAAATCCATACATCATGGTATGAGGCAATAGTCGGGACTGTACCAAGTGTGTTGGAAAGAGTAAAAGCAGTGGCCAGGGCGCGAATCTCCATCGAATACGCAGGGCAACTTAGTTGCCAAAAGCCGAAACATGTTTCTACCCCCCCCAATCTCCAATCCCCAATCGCTGTGTGTATCTATGTGTGTGTGTGTGTAGTCATGTGCGTGTCTGCTGTGTAAAAAGCAATAGCCATGTTCGTCTATAGAAATAAAACAGAAATGCATTCAGACGGAAATGCAAATAAATCTTAGTCACTGCAAAAAGGCAATTGGCTTTGGGTCAGCCTCGCCTCAGACTCGAACTCAAACTCAAACTCAAACTTGGCCGGCCCCCAGTCTCCTTCGTTGGCCAAAGTGGATGGATGTGGGCGGAACATTTCGTGCGTATACATATGTATATACAGATAGTACATGAACTTCCTACTGTATCTAATGCGAGCATGGAGAGATTGTTCCATTCAATTCCTTTTGCGACTTGTGTGACCTTTTTGGGGGCTGATATTTGCATTTGCATTTCATGTGGGTGGGGTTGGGGTTGGGGGGTGGGCAAATCGTAAAGGTGGAACACAATGTGGAATAACAATGATTGTCGACCACTTATCGAATGTCTTTGGCTATTTATCGAGTATTTATGGGATACGTTTACAAGGGGAATCCGATCTGTCTGTTTCAAAGTGGAAAATGTAATCGAAAGAGACTCACTTTGCATTCATCTGGTAATCGAATGCCATAATAGTTTATGGCCAGCATTTATCGAATATTTATTTGAGTATTTATTGAGTTAAGTTGCAATTGAATAAAGAATTGCATTCACCACACACACACACACACACAAACACAAATATCTTTCTGTCTTAATTCAATTCCAACTAAAAAGGAAATACCTTTTAGTCAAACACACACACACACGAACACACACACAGTACATCCTCCACTCACAGACACATATGCATATAAAAATCGGTAAAAGACTTTCGCCAATCAAATGAATTTCAATGCTGCTGTGGAGAGCTGTAAAACAATTTCGAAGATTTGTTACGGATTTGCACCCAACTCAATGCAAATGCAGAGCCCCAGAGTCCAGAGTCCAGAGACCAGAGCCCAGGACTCGCCCGAAGGATAACAGAGGAGTATGGAGGGCATTGAAAACAGAAGCAAAATACATATAAAATAGAATAAAATCAAATCAAATAAACGGCAAAATGGAATGAATGCCAAAACCGAAAACCGAAAACCGAAATAACGAAAACGGAATACAGAAAACAGACAACAGACAACAGAAAACAGAAAATAAAAATAAACTTTAACCTAATGCTAATAATGTGCAAATTTTTGAGCAGTCCTTGTTGCTGCTGCCCCAAACGGGTGGGTGGGATGCCTCGGGGCGCTAGTTAGTATTTATGTTTGTGCTAGGCTTAGGGAGACAATCGCCAGGCATTAGCAGGAAATTCTTCCCCCAGGACATGGACATGGCCGTCGTCTCTGAGCTGTTTGTCTTAACCGACAGCAGGACAGCCCGACAGCAGGACAGCACGACAGCAGGACAGCAAGACAGCCCGACAACCTTTTCCCTGATCTGCATATTTAAAATATCTACTGTCTACGCATGACCTGCCATATGCTGCTGCTACCTTCCTGTCACCTCCCTTCCTGCAGGTCAGCAGGATCTACCATAAATGTCCTTGCATTCAGTGGCTGTCCATATGGATATGCCTGGGCTTGTGCTTCTGCTTCTGCCTGTACTTGTGTCCATCCTCGAGGGCTTTTGTCTTAACAAATACCAAACAAAATTGCCCTTTTATTTCCATCTTGTGTGCATATTTTGGGCTTATAAATATTTTGCCATTTTTCAACAATAAATATTTTTAAATATTTAAATGCTGAAAACCGCAAGAGCCAATGTTTGCTGCTGTCCTTCCTGTAACCTTTCCCCCTATCTCTCCATCTTCATCTCTGGTCCTATCTCTATCTTTCTTTCTATTTTGTGTGTGGTGCGCCTTTGTTTTATTATCTGTATCGCCATTTTGTTGTGATTTTCAACAATGGAGTTTAATTTTATCAACAACTAATACACAGACATGCACACACGATGCGTACGGCACAACAAGGCCAGGATGTTTTGGATGTTTGGGTTTTTTGGCTTTGCTCTGGGATACCCTTTGACTGCTGAGAGATATGTTGACTTCTGGAGAATATTTTCACCACAAAAGGTACAAATACAAGGTGTCTAAATAAACGCCATGGCATGTTAGGATATGCCAGCATTCGTTGTGGACCAACAACTTTTTCATTCTAATCCACCCTTCAATCAGCCTCGGCCTCCTCCCTTTGTCTGCCACACCCTGTTTGCCCCTGGTTTTTGACCCTTTTTTTGCTGCTGCAGTTTTAGTTTGGTTTTCAGCCTGTCACTTTGGCATTTTGGCCGTAATTGCCTTTACAATGTTTGTGCACAGCTTGCAATATGCAACATTCGTCTCTGCATCTTCTATGCCCCATTGTTGTTGCATTTGTTACTGTTGTTGTACTTTTGTTGTTGTACTGTTGTTGTTGTTGTTGGTGGTAACACTGTACTGTTTGACCATCATTGGAGCTGCTTTCAATTAGGCAAATTTCGACTCCTGCGGCGCTTGCATTGTTGCGTCAACTATTATGCTAACTAATTTGTAAATTTCCACTCAATTGTATTACAATATTCTCTTCCCCCGCCCCCAGCTACCCAAAACCACACACAATCACCCAGCAGCACAGACACACACACAAATACAAGGCAAACAAACTGTAAAAATAGAAGGAAAATACTTTTTGGCATATCCGGGTATGGGTATGGGTATGGGTATTGGGGGTCCTGCGACAATTTGCAGGCCATTCATATGTTCTTCCTTATAATATTTTTTGGGTCGTTATTTTGTGAGGTTTTTCATATATTTTTTATGTTTTTTTGGATACCCTTGAAGAGGGTATATATGCCTTACAAATCGGAAAGAGAAAGACATATTGAATACGTGAAATACACAAATATATACATATGTATAGTCGCAGTCTTGATCAGCATTAGAAGTTCATCTTCTATGGTATATCATGTTCAATGTAAACCAACCCATCTTTGAGGTTTCTGCCAGAAACTGTCCACAGATGCCGCCTGATACTTATATCGGTTATAGTCTTTATCCTTTTACTAGAACAATCTTCAATCTGCAAGGGTATTTGGTACTTCGACTTTCGAAGCTATTCCGAATTTTTTGCAGATTTTTTGTATATTTTGCGTAATTTTTACATTTACGAGCCATTAAAAATATTTTATTGCATTTATATTTCGGTGGCTGCTTTATGGTCTGCCTCTGCTGGAGATTTTCCCGCTTCCTTGTCTCTGACTCTGACTGTGTGTGTGTGTGCTTGTGTGCTTGTGTGTGTGTGTTACTCTCACTCCTCTGGGCATGTGTGCGCATCGTCTGCTACTTTGTTGTTGGATTGCGCCGCGTGTGGGGACTCCTGATGCTGATGATGATGATGACGACGTTGATTTATTCGACTCCTGTTTATGGTATGCACTCACCTCTATCTCCACCAGCCTCCGCAACCTTCATCATCCGCGCATCCGCCATCCGCCATCCACCATCCGCCATCCACCATCCCGCATTCTCTCTGTACTTCAACAATGTTGCCCCGCCGCATTTACAGCCCAAATTTGCAAAGCGATTTCCATCGGGGGCTAAATATTTCGGTAAAGTTTCGCCTTTTTGGTTGGGGCTTTGGCTTTCGTTAACTATTTGCAATATTTTCTGTTCAATTTCCATTGCCGGAGCCATTTTTCAGGTGAAATTGAAACTTTTTTTCTCGCTTCGATTGTAGAATTTAGATGAAAAGGAAAAGATTGAAAGCTCTTTGGGGAATTTAATTTGTTTGGTTATTCGATAGATTTTCATATGAAATAGAGTTAAAGTTTTGGCTTTCATTTAAAGTTGGATCTGAATTATAATTGGAAAAGGTAAAATATACCCACTGGGATTTGGTAATATGTATATTTTTGATCACCAAGCAACGATTTCCGAATCCTAAATCGTTGAATGATTTGGGTATAGAAATCATGGAAAATTTAAACCTTTAATGAGAACCATCATACATCTCAATAAGGATTCTAATATCATAATATTTCAGTGAAAAGAAACCCCTTTAAGTGTGACAAATTCATTGGGCTATCCGTAGTCACAGCTCCCCAGTCTCAGCTCCAGCTCCCGTCACAATCTCAATACCAATCCCAATCCCAATCCCAATCCAAGTTCCAGCTTAAGCAACAGCCACAGAGAGGGACAGGGAGAGAGAGCGAGCGAGAGAGAGCTGTTGATGTGCGTGTGACGGTTGTATCGTATCGTATCGTGTACTATGTATGTATGTATGTGTGTATGTATGGGGATGTGTGGTGTGGCTTACATGTTTATGGGTATTTGGGTTAGAAGCTCAAGTGTTTTGTTATTGAGTAAACATGTAATAAATGCCGTTATACAAAATACGTGTTCGTTCGTGTTTCATGCGGTGCCGTTGCCGTTGCCGTTGCCGGTGTCGATGCCGCTGCCGCTGCTACCGTGCGCGTTTTCCTCGTCTAATCCTGCTACTGGGACTACGACTGGGACTGGGACTGGGACTCGTCTGTGTTTGCATAGCAGCTCGGGGGAGGCGAAAAAAATTCTATGCTTATGCGTGTGTGCATGTGTGTGTGTGTGTGTGTGTGTGTGTTGTGTTGTGTTGTGTATGGGAAATCCTTTTACTAAATACAAACTACATGCGTCTCATATTTCAGCATCATAAAGAGCGCAGCTCCCCTCCTTTAGGGGTTGGCGGCAGGGGGGTGTGTTTGCTGTATTTAAAAATGCCCGAAAGGCAAAGAAATGTTTGAATTGCCAAGAATTCTGCTGCGGGTACGAGGCGGTAACGAGGCTAACAGATAAATGAAGGTGAAAAGGGTTTAAGTTGAAAGCAAAATTTAAATCCCAGCAAATGTTGAGGAACTTTAAAGATTATGACAGACCCCAGAGGGGTTCCATATGTGAATTAACCTCCTAAAATTGTGGAAAACTCATCAATTTGCATCTAGTTTGAAAGCAAATACATTTTAGTGTGGAAAATCTTTTAAATGACTTTGAATTTATTGTTCTTTGTGCGATTTTTAATTAAAAATTCCATTTGCCATAGCTTTCTAATATCCGTTAACATATTTCCACATAAATTAAGCAATTTAAATTATTTATTTATCAACGCTCATCATTTATTGCCACCCCTTCTATTTTTTTTAGTTTTTTTTTTGTGGTTGCAACGCCAAAAACGTTTTGTCATGTGTCCACTCTTGCCCCACGAGAATAATTTAAATAATTCTGTTTAATTACTGTTGGTAAATTACTATCCTAGATACATACATACGTACACATATCCTTTATACGTACATACTTTTCTACGACAGAAATGTCAATAGGCGATGTCCTTTTGTTTGCTGCCCCCCAAAAGCGTCGCACACACAAATACACGCATACATATGTGCATAAATTAATTATGCAACAACATTTATTAATTGTCAGAAACAATTGAAGGCAGTTAGAGGCGACACACACACACACACACACACAATACACGAACACGAACACGAAAATGGGTCTGATAGGGGATGGGGAAATCAAATGAAATCAATTATGAGAAAAGTCAATGACAAATTGAATTTAATTGCCGCGAAACGTGGTGGAAATTTTAAGGGCGCAAAAGGTCCTTTGGCTGCTTGCAGACTGCTTTTTGCTGCTGCTGCTGCTTCTGCTTTGTTTGTTTGTCGTTTTTGCTGATTTTTGTTGGCCTTAAATTGGTGTTTGCCCGACACTTGACACACTTGACAATGACTCCGCATTCGCTTGACTTCTCTCCCCCTCTCTCGCTCACTCTCTTTCGTTCTCTCTCTCTCTTTTGGCTACAAGCCCCACTTTTTCGCAGCACTCAGCAGTGGAAATGTTTGCCGTTTAGGCCAGCACTTACGGCAGCAGTGAGCAGGGCAGGGCAGGACAGGGTGGGGCAGGGAGCCGGCAGAGTGCAGATTTGAAGGATGGAAAGGGCAATGGTTCAGGGGAAGAAATGGCTATGGCTATGGGTGTGGGCATGGATATGGGCGGTCGCCTGCCTGCATATCTGTATCTTGTTCGAAACGAACGTGGCGAACGTCCATTCCGATGCTGGTTCTCTGGCCTGGACTTGGGTCTGCTCTGCTCTGGTCTGGTCTGGTCTGGCAAACTCATCAGCATTCAACGTTATTGTCACTGAAAAATACACACAATTATCGTTACAAATTGCTGTTAACTCTCACTTACACACACACACACACACACTGGCACCAGTTCAGGGCAAAACACTCACACTAGCGCACACAGGAGTCTGTACTGTACAGTACAGTACAGTAGAGCAAAGTACAGTGTCTCAGGGTCTGCTGCGGGCTCGGTGGGAGTAGAGAGAAAATGTGAACATTTTGTGCTACTCTTTGCTTTGGTTTCATTTCGTTTCGGTCTCACACTTTTTCCTTCGTGTTTTTTATTTTTCTTTTTTGGTGTCAATGGAAAGTGCTATTGAAAGTGCACGAGTATGTGTGGGCGACCCATTCACATAGATACAAAACACCCAGCTACACACACACACACACACACACACACACACATACACAGATAGAGAGCGGCGAAGAAATAACTGTGTCGGAAGTTGCCTTCAAGGCATGCGGATTGCACATTGTTGATGATGATGCTGATGCTGATGATGCCTCTCTTTCTCCCCTGGCTCTCGGATGCTCTCGAATGCTGCTACATGCTTGCTGCTGGCTTTGACAATTGAAAAATGCTGCACCGAGATATGCACATACATGCCACCCCAGATATGGCGGCCAGCACATTACGAGCACACTGTCCATCAGCGGAGCATTAGCCAGGGCCCCCGCACCCACCACCACCACCGCTCCGCTCCGCACCGCCCTCGCACCGCCCACCCGCCCTCGCACCATCAAAAGGAGTACTCAACCTCGCCAGACTCGAAACTGAAAACTGGAAACTCGAAACTGGAAACTCAATTATACAAAGTGATTCAGCACACGCTCACCTCTAATGAGTTCATTTGCAGTTTATGAGCAGTCGACGCTAAGTACATTTCCCGACTATGGCCCCGGCTCGAGCCGAGCTTCATCTCCATCTCCATCTCCAGCTTCAGCTCCGGCTACTAATTTGCATTTCATTTGACGTTGCCGCTGCCGCTGCTGCTGCTGCTGCTCAAAGAGCTATGTGGGTGGCGGGGGCGAGGAAAAAAAAAGGTGAACATGCACATGAAACGAAATGCTGAAATCATTAAAGAAGAAAAGGCACACAACTCTAATGGCACACTGATTACCGAAGCTTTGTCTGAAGAATATTTAGCATATACTCGTATGTACATACATATGTGTGTATCTACATCAGGGAAAAGGAAAAGACCACGGGGCAGCGCAGTCGGCACACGCACTGTGTAACACCGTACAGTGTAGCGTCGGCCCTAGGAACACGTTATTCTTCGGTATTCGTGTGGCTTCGACCCTATGCTCAAAAGGCTTCGTTATTCTGATCGGCTGGCGCAGCGGCAGCGAAAACGAATCGTGTGGCTTCGTGTCGGTTGTCTGCGCACAGAAACGCAGTAAGAACATGTGAGTATCTGCGTGCCGACCTCTGATCTACATATACAATCAGTGAAAGAAGCTCTTAGGATCGAATAGGTACTGCCTCTGCAGCGACAGAGGACATATTAAAATGAAAAAGTTTTCCCTTACAATTGTTCTTCATTATATATTAAGTAGTTATGCGAATAGGTCGTAAAGTGTTCTTCACCTCCCCTACCATCAGCCTTTACTTTTTAATCCAGATTTTAGTACTTTAGTAAACATAATCATGTATTCTTTAATATATTTAAACAATTACATCGAGTATTTCCAACTGCTTTGTTTCTTCATCGACTTGCCTTCGAGTACGAGTAAAATTTGGAATACTCCGCTCATCCGAAAGTGCTGATTGGTGCTCTAAACAGAGAATGTGACCATTGTCAAGCGCTCAGTCAGATGGTGTGAAATCGAGACATGGATTGATCCAGACTGAGATCCAGACCTGTTACTGAAGTCCATTCGCACATTTAAATTATTCTTCCAAATGACTTCGTTCAGAGCAACACAAATAGTTCTTAATGCAGCGACAAGTCTTCAAGTTCAGTTAACATTATTTATATGTATGTATATATGAGTATATGTATGTATATTTCCAACAAATTTAATCTACTTCTTACATATACTTTAAGGTGTTTTTTTATTTTCATTTAAATACATTTATTTTTATACCTAAATCAAAGTGATTACCGAATTTATTAAATTAAGTTTTCTTCTTACTATTTTTCTTGCCGTTTTTCTCTCTGTGTATATCACTTAAAATAAACAGAAATAAAACTGAAAATTCATTCGTTAAAAGATATATTCTTTTTTTTGTGTGGACTTTTCCTCCTCTCTCTCTTGCTCGCTCTCTTGTCTCTCTCTCTGTCTATGTCGTATTTAATTTCCATTTTGCTTTCATGTATTTTTAATCAATTTCAATCGTTTTCAAATACATTTTTTTTGGATTTGATTAAATATTTTTGTTTGGCAAACACAACACTTTTTGTGGCTGTTTATTTTGTGTGTGTTGTGGGTTAAAATTCATTTACATTTGTGTCGCACTGCACCTGTGGCACTCTCACATATCATGAGCAAATATTATATCGTGTCAGGGCCGTCAGTGGAGTGTTAAAAATCACAAAAAAGGAAAATGAGAGAAAGACACAGAGAAGGAAAAAAGAAAAATGCAGTCATAATATTAGCATAGAGAGTTTTTGCACCCCTCCCCTGCCGTAGAAACGAGGCAAACAAATGCCATGCCATGCCACACACAAACACACAGACACAGACACACACAAAGTGCACTGCGGGCTATCTTTGGCGCAAATTTAATAAGCCCCGACAACCCTTATTATAAATTTATTTATATTTATATGTATGAACAGGTACGGTACGATACGAGGTGGCAGCCCCATCTTGCTGTTTGCTGCTGCTGCTGCTGCTGCTGTGACAGCCGCCAGCTGCGACAAAGACACATGAACATTGGAGTAGTACTTTTGGGGCTGTATGTCCTGGTTCCGTGTCCTCACACAGAGTCACACACACACACACACATATATAGAGAGGGAATGCAAACTCTGGGCTGTGGGTTGTGGGCTGTGGGCTTTCGCTCTCTCCGGCTTTTGTCAAAATATATGATGCTCATATGTTAGCCGGCACTCAACGTGTGCCGCATTATTCACTCATCAGCAGCCCTCAGCATGCCCATCATCATTATCATTGTTCTTCCTTGTTGCTCCTCTTTTTCCAGTGTGCTTGCTACTGTTGCTGGTGCTGCTGCTGCTCTTGTGGTTGCTGCCACCACCACTTACGCCCCCTCTTGGTCTTGATAGTGGCACTGGCTATAACCCTGCTGTGCCTCCTCTGCTACTGCTGCTGCTGCTGCTGCTGCTGCTGTCTCTTTGTCAGTTTCATGCACTGCAAAAGTGTTTTAAAGTAGACTTTACTTTGTTGCGGTTGGCTTCCTTTATATTTATTTCGTACGAGAACGAGTACGAGTACTTATATATTCTTTTTTGGGTTCTGTTCTCTCCCTTTTCTTTTTTTTTTTTGGTCGAGAGCCCTGTGTGACAAAGAGGTTGCTGCCTGCCACACCAGAAAAGAAAGGAGGCAGAAATAAGCCGCATATTTAAATAAATGAATTTAAAGATGTGGGATGGAGCATACCACACATCTGTATATAGTTAATACCGAGATGTGGGCACGAATTTAAGGAAAATCTCTAAAGAGTAGATAATTAAGATGAGTTTTCATTGAAAATTAGACAACATTTAATATACATACATATATATATTTTAAACATTTTCAATCTCTTTCTTTTGCTCCTTCTGCAAATGTCAGTTAATTATTTTCTATATATTTGCAGTATCATTTTCATCTGCGCAAATGGAATCTTTGGCTGTCCATCTTTTAATTAGAGCCTTGTCCAGCTGTAAGTACCATTCTTTTGAGTATTTTTGCCGCCATTTGGTTTCATAATTTTACACTGAATGGCCAACCGGCCGGCCAGTCCTGCACTTTTATGTTGTTATGTCCTTTTCTTTTGCGTTTGCGTTTGAGTTCTCGTTTTATTTCTCATTTCTTAGAAAGCAAAACTAATTTCTGTTGCTGACAACCATTTAAATTCAATTTCTGTTCCGCTGTTGTGTCGCTGTTTAGGGGCGCGGAAGGGCACGAAGCCAGGGGCAGGGGCAGGGACAAGGGACAGGGGACAGGGGACAGGGACAGAGGGAATACTCGTAAGAAAAGAAAAACTCGACGATTATCTTGGGTCTTGGGCAGGTCCTTGCTCCCTTTGCCTCCCCATGTGGGTTGGCTACACCCCTACCTACCTACCTACCTCCCTCCCTTCCTCTTTGGTGGTTGCACGTTCTATCTGGGAACACATATATGATTATCCAAGCTTTATTTATGCTGGCTATGGCGGTTTTTTATTCTACTTACTTTTTTACCTTTTTTTCCTGTCTTGTGCTGTCCTGTGTTGTCCTGTCCTGTCCTGTCCTGCTATTTTCCACCATCCTTTCGGTGGCAACAGATGTTTTCGGTTTGGTTTTGGTTTTCTTTTCGCTTCTGCTTCTGCTTTGGCTTTGGCTATGGCTGAAATGTATAATTTGTTGATCCTGCCCACATCTCTCGATGGGTTGTTAGCCCTTTTTGGCCTCTGCTGCTATTCCGCGTGTGTTTCCGCATTATTAAAAACTACTTAAAAAACGCCTTACCGTTCACGAAGGAGATTTGGCAGCAGCTACAACAGCAGCATCGGCAGCAGCCGGCAAGGAAAGGAGAGGAGAGGAGAGGCAAGCGAAAGAGACTGGAAAATGAAAAACAAACACATTTGTTTCGCTCGACAGTTTTTGAAAGGCAGCAGCTGGCGTCAATGTTTGAATGACTGCATGAATGATTGAACGAATGACTGGGATGGGCTAGTCGAGTCGAGTCGCGTCGAGGACTCTGCCAAAATGTATAGAGATCTTTCATGTGTCCGTTCGTTCGTTCGCTCGTTTGTTCGTTTGTTCGTTTGTTCGTTCGGTCGAGAGTCTCTGTTATTTATGCTCTCGAAATGAGAGCCAAAAGCTGCGGGTCGGTGCGGTGCAGGGTCGGTGAGGAGGGGTTGGGGCGGTGCGGCCATATTTGCTTAAACCAGCAACAGAAACAAAACCCAAACATAAGCCGCCGCTTCTCGAGAATGTCCTCACTTTGTACAGTTATATAAAACTATATATATATATACATATATATATTTTGGCATGTGTGTATGTGTGTGTATGCGTTATTTCTGTTGCCATGCGGCTTTCCTTTGGTTCTTTTCCACTTTTCCTTTGGTGCGTCTTTCACTCTACTTGCCACTAAAATACACATGGAAAATATTTACAAAATGTCCGCTGCTGTATTTCTTCTCCTTCTTAGAGGTTTATCCTGTCTCTCTTTCTGTCTTTTTTTGTTTGGCAAACAATTCGGCGCCATTAGAAAGTAGTGGCAGGGGGAGGGGGGCGTTACAGCATGTGAAATGGAGCAGGGATAGTGAATACTTGGCGACTTTCGAAAGTTTAACACGTTTTGGTAATTTCATCAAGGACATGTGAAGAATACATGTTTCCCCCTCTGGCAAATGCAAAGCAAACATATGACGAGGGTTGAAGAACACTAAAGCTGATCTCACAGATAGAAGAGAAACTTTTTAAAGTCCATTTGATCAGCAGAGGAGAGTTCTTAAAGAAAAAACTACTTGGATATTTGGTGTTTAAGTTCAATGAGAAGAAACAAAATGAGAGACAAGTAGAGAGGCATCGTTTGTGCGCCTACCCCAGGCTCACTAGCTTGCAATGATTAGTCGTTAATCGATTCAGAGGACCTTTGAATAGATTCAGTAGTTCTAAGTAGTTCCCCTGTGCTCCTTAGATGCTATTTTCAACTGAAAATTCTCCTCTTCTCTGTGGCTGGCTTCCATCTGCCCTTCCTTCCGCCCACCCACCTAATGGTTCTTCAATAATCTATCCTGCCACTGCCACTGTCAATGTTACAACTGCCACTAAGCCCCAATATAGACTCCCTCACAGGCTGTGGCAACACAAACAGCGCACCGCACCGCACACCCCTTTACCTTCTTCTCCTCCTTCGTGGCCATTTTCACCAAATCGCATTAGGCTTAGGACTCTCTCCCTCTCTTCATCTCTCCATCTCACTCTCTCTCTGTGCTCCTCGACCATCGCACAGCGAAATACAATTTCCTCGACCAATAACGGAAACGTTCATCAATGACCATTTTGGCACTTTCGGTTTCAGGCCAAAGGCCATGGACCATTTCGCCCGGTTTCGAGTTCGTTTCGGGCCAAATCATGTGAGCAGGCATCAGCACTTGCTAGCAAAAGCAGCAACAGCAGCAGCAGCAGAAGGGGCAGCGGACAAAAGTCAGCCGAATCAACTGTGCCCCAACCACAAGCTATAAAAAAAAAGAGTATCAAGAAGAGCAGGAAGTAAGGGCTGGAGCAGCAGGAGGCGTAGAGTCCAGGACCCACAAATGCAGCTCGGAAGCAAAACTGGAAAATTTAATTATCACATACACACACGCACAGACAGACACAGAGAGAGAGAGAGAGAGAGCGAGAAGGGAGAAGGGAGGAGGAGGGTGAACAAACAGACAGAGAGACAGACAGACCGATGCCATGTTCTTGTGAATTGTCAATGTCAGAGTCGGTTGTGTGGATACCCATGGGTACTTGTCGTGTAGAAAGGGTATATGGGGTTCCACTGGGGGAAGTTCCTTGACGAAATAGAAGAAGCACAAAAGGCTGACCTCTATTTGGGCTGTTCCATTGCCTAGACATTTCTTAAACGTTTCTACTGATCCACTGAACTATCATTATCAAGATCATTAAGCAAGATCATTTGTAATTCCTTACCATTTCCAGCATTCGAATCTGTTGAAATATTAACCCCATTTCCGGGTATCATTTCGGTCGAAAACCCATCTATAGGCCTGCGACTTGTTCTTCTGCCCTGTTTTTGCTGTTGCCAGTTTTGTTAGCGTTGCAGAACCACCAGAAACTGAAGCCTTGAGTGTGTCCCCTCTCTGCTTCGCTCCCTCGCTCTCACTGTCTATCTATCTATCTGTCTGTCTGTCTGTCTGTCTGTCTGTCTGTCCTTCTGTCTTTGTCTCACTCTGGATTTTCGGTTAGCCTTCAGTCGCGTGCGGTTTGTGTATCAGCCGTATCTCAGGCCCCTCCATCGCCATTGCCATCGCCATCTCTATCATGGCCATTTCTTGTCTTTGCGGTTCTCGTTGCTCGCAGAGTATGATGTCAACTTGTGACAGCTGCTGCTGTTGCTGCCTCTGCCTCTGCCACAGATTCTGCTACTCCTCCCCCTCCTTCTCCTGTTGCTTGGCTGGGGCATGCCTCGAGGCATACTCGTACTCGTACTCGTACTCGTCGTATTATAAAAAAGAACGATGAGCAATTAAAGCCATGCGTGTCCAGTTTTCCCAGTTTTCTGACCAACTTTAAATACAATTTTTAATTAAAATATAAACTTTTATAGGCCCCTAACTCCAGATGATGCCACACACAGATCTTTCTGGTGTCTTCCTTGGCCCACTAACTATTGCGACCACATGGCGTATGAATAATCTTTGCCAGAGCAGAGCGAAAGCATCTGCTAGATGGGAACTTGGCTCCAGAAGAAACTTTTTTTCTCCCCAATTTAAAATGGAATTCATGTTGAAAAAGCGAAAGGGAAACATCGCCAATAAGTTGTACAATTTTAAGAACTAATCTAATCGGAATTTATATGGGAATGGATGGCCAAGGAACTTCCTTAATGCCTAAGAACAATGGCTAATCCTTTCACTCCCTTAACCTTATCACAAAGAGACGCCAAGCCGCTTCTTCGAATCGAATTTCTCTACCAAAAAGTGAGAACTACGCGTTGTTCTAATCCGAACATAAACCCACCCTCCACCATCCCTTGGAATCTCTCTCGCTTTCTTTCTATTATTTTAATTTCAGCCTGCCATTCATAATTATTTTTAGCTCCAGCTCCTGCCGCTGCTCCTGCCTAACACATTTAACAGGCCAACGCAAAACTTTAGCCATAATTAAAACTAAAAAGCGAAAATTTTCTTTTTATTCAAATGCTGGGGCGTGGGTGTGGGTGTGGGCGTGGACGTGGGAGTCGGTCTGGTCTGGTCTGGTCTCTAAGTGCAGCTGACAACAATTGCATTGGAGGCTGAAAACTCAGGGATCTGGGAGGTCTGAGGTCTGAGCCAGGCATAAAACACACAAAAGGCGACCAAAAATTATTCAACAAGCGGTGCTGACGCGCCTGCTGTTGCTGCCAAAGAGAGGGTTAGAAAGAGAGAGAGAGAGAGAGAGGGGGGACTCCGACATGGCCAGGACATGCCGCCTGGCTTTCTATCCTGGGCTATCCTTTTGTTGTGCTCTTTTGTGTTTTAATAAGTTTTGAATTTTCGGTACAAGGCCCGAGCGCGTAACTTCAAATCTCAATGCCCCTCCAGAGCACGAGTCCTTTTCTCTGTGGCTTTTCCCAGTCCTTTCTTCTTTCTTCCTTCTCTGCTTCTTGCGATTATTCCCATTCTTCATTTCGCTTTTGCTCTTTCTGCGGGTTTTAGTTCTTTTTTTGTCAAAGTTTTTTTAATTCTCTGTTCTTTTTTTTGCGCCACACAAAAACGAAGCGAAAAGAAAAGAAACGAAACGAAACGAAGCTGAAACCAATAATTAATACCCGAAACTCGTTTTTCGTTTATTATCCTTTTGCCTGGCAGCAGGGGTTTTCTTTGGCTGCCTGGACTGGACTTTTCTCTCCCTCTCTCTCTCTCGTTTTCGGCCAAACATTTCTGTCATTCGTTGCTACCAAAAGCTTCGTTAGTTGAATACCACACACACACACACACACACACACACACACACACACACAGACAGACAGCATACAAAAAAAATCCACACACTCGAACATTTGAATTGCAGCCGTTTTAGCCGTTTGCCATGTATCTTCAGTTTTAGTTTTCAGTTGTATACCCTGCCATTGGGGAGGAGGGTGTTTCTGCTGTCTGGAGAGGTCTAAGGATTGGAGAGGAAGGAAGGACTTTAGAGCGCTGGATCATGGATCACTGTATCATAAGATTGCTAGAGAATCTCACCTATCTTTGAGAAGAAAGAGAGAGCATCTAACAGGGAAAAAGATCACTCTGAATGGGTAGTGCGAGAGACAGAGAGAGTGCAAAATATAAGTACAAAAAACGATAGAAAATGAAGTATTTTTAAGCGCGATCTTTGCGATTGAATAGCCTAGAATCGGACCTATGAAAACCTTAAAATACTCATCAAATATCATGAATATTTCTCCCGTTTAGGTGCTGCCTCTGAGAATCGCATAGAACGGCGCTAAAATGATACGTCACCAAACGAAGAGTGAGAGAAAGAGTGGAGTGCTTCACCGTCTAAGATCAGGAATCTCAGAGTCTATATATTCGATATTCAGATGGATCGGATCGATGCTAGCACCTAGTCTTTCCTGCATGTCCGCGATCGGTAACGGTAACGGGTCGCGCATTATGCGGCAGCGCCCCTCGGTCGGTGAGCTGCGTTCTTGCCTGGGATCCGCGCGTAACAGCCATTGCCTGGTGTCGCTTGGGCCACTTAATGGTACAGTCATTGCATATCAACATCCTAAAGAGAGAAAAAAAAAGTGTATCTATAGCTTCGTTCTGTATGATCTATATTCAGTTTTTCTAGTTTTTTGTTCTCCCTATTTTGTAGTATTCTGTTTTACTTGTTGTTTCTTGGTTCTGGTTTCTGGCTATATTTTTTTTTTGTGTTTGGTTCGCCCCAGACATTTTCTCGTTCTGGTTTTTCTGTAGTGCTCTGCCGTTGGCTGCTGCTGCTGCTGCTGTTGATAACTTTGTTTTATAGACATTTGTTCTCGCCGTTGTTACCTAGCGACCCAAATACCCCGTTCAATAGCTTTGTCCTGGACAGCCATCGGTTCCCCTGCCGCCTGCCGCCTGCCGCCTGCACCCTCTCTCTCTCTCTCTCTCGCTCTCTGTGCACTTTTTTATGGCTTTCCTTTGCTTTCCTTCTTTTTTTTCTATTTTTTTGTTGCCTCTTTCGGTTTGGGTTTCTATTTTTCACGTTGATTTTAGCCTGGTGCAAATCTTCTGTTAGTTTTACAGAGAAATGGGACTGAGGGATGGTGAGGGGGCGGTGTAGAGATTGTCCAAACAGAGGGTAAGGATTGTATAACATGAGATTGGTCTATCGGGGGGCAACGGTGGATCGGGACTGGCAGGAAGAGAGGAAGAAAGGTTTGTGCAATTTTTCGGCGGGATTTTGAATACACAAGTTGCTTGCACGACAGCGAAATCGCTAACCCAATGGGCGTGCGGTATTTTGATTGGAAAATTCAAATGATTTTGAATAGAATATGGCAGGTACGCGTATCTCTTCTTTACCTGAAATTTTCTGCATTTTTGCCCTGGAACCCTGGCCGAATATAGAGCCAAAAACCATCACAAATCGATACAAAAAGTTATCGCAAATTAATCGGAATTAAAGGCATTGGAATTGATGGATCTCACTGGGTGGCACAAGGAAGTTCTCCTTTTTTTTGCCTGACGGTTGCCCTTGGCAACTTAAAACCTTAAAAGGATTTGCTCCAATGATGAAATTATGTGCCAACCAATGGGGTGGGGGATTGTGTGTCAAGGTGGTTGTGGGGGAGGATGTTGAGGGATTGCATAAGAACTTTCCTGCTTAACAGGGGAAAGGGATGCTAAGCCCTTGATGGAGTTTACTTTTCCAGTGATTTACAATTGTGCAGTGAACGCTTTTTTTTGTCCCGGTTGCTCCCTTTTTTTTCCTGCAAGCTCTTTCATATGTCAGACAGAGAGAGAAAGAGAGAGAGAGAGCAGAAAGCTGGACAACAAAGCTGCTCTATGGCTCTATGGCTCTATGGGTATATGGGTATATGGCTCTGGGTCCTTGTCGTTGCCAATGCTTCAGCTTCAGCTTCAGCTCTGGTTTCTGACTCTGTTGGCCTTTAATTCTTATCAAATAGCCGTAGAGCTAAAGGCGCTTATCAGCTTCACCAGGTCCACACAGACACATACACATACACATACACACACGCATACACTCAATGGTCAATAGCTGGATGAGTGAGAGAGAGGGAGAGAGAGGTATGTGGGGGTGGAGGAGTTAGTTGATTGGTTTTGGTGGGCACTTGAATGCCCAATGATTTGCCAGAACAGTGGAGCACCAAATAGCACTTGTGGCATCATGGCATCAATCGTGGCTTCAATAAATCAAGCCACACTCATCGCTTCTGGCTTTGGCTCAGACTCCGGCTCCAGCTCCAGCTCTGGATCTGCTTCTGGCTCTGTGTGCATCGTCACATCCATTCCCTTCCATTCCAGCTAGCAGCCATGTTTGTTTGCATTACACTTCCGTTTCCGGCTCAAGTCAAATGCCATGGCACGCAAATTGAGATGGAGACCGTCGTGTGGCAATGGGCATGAGGCACAATCTGTGACAAGGCAACGATACGATGCGGCCCTGTGTGACGTTACTGTTTTCCTTTCATTGTTGATTGAGGAAAATACAATTTTACTTTAACCTCACCCCACCAAACAACCCGCCCCATACCCCGCCCCCTGTACAACCACCCATTGAAGCCTCCCCGGAGGCATAGTTTTGTGTTATTGCGGTGCCCGAAGAAAAACTTTTGCTTTGATAGCAATTGTGATTGAAACTGAAACACGATATTGCACTTAAGATATGAAAAATCTACAGCCATCCTTGGATTTCAATTTGAATTACTTAGGTTTTTTTTTTTGAGGCAGCATTCAAGGCCCAATTCCGCCTTAAATGTGGCAATGGAATGCGAAACTTGAGTGTTGAAAGTTCAATCAATTTTTAAACTCATTGTAGCTTGTAGCTTGTAGCTGGCCACAAATCAAACAGGACACTTTATTTGTTTGCAGCTGCTTCTTCCCATAACTAGAAGTAGATTGTTTGCAGTTCCCTCCATCACCCACACACTCCCACTCTCCCTCTCTTGCTCCTCAATCTCTCAACTCTATTTGCTTAGAGTTTCTACCTTAATTTCATGCATGTTTTATTTGCCAAAGACTTATTTTCCATCGCAGCCATAACACTTTACAAGTTCCTTGGGAAGCCATTAATAATTATATAATATAGACGTTTACCTGCAAAGACACCTCTAGAGCTACTCTATATATTTGTTGAGCACTCCCTTGAAATGCAAGAAAAAAGGTGGAAAGAGGAAACCAGGGAGGGGAGGGTGGTGTGGGGGTAGAGGAAATTCATAAATACAAAACTTGAACTGTCAATTCCGGCTTGGCAGGCCAAAATGCTCTCAAATATTTGGCCAAGGAAAAGTCTGTTTCTAATTTGGAAAATACGAAATGCTCCGCCAGCTCCATGCCGCTCCACCTTCAGGCAATACCTGCCTCTCGCCTCCCGCCTCCTGCCCCCTTGGCCTCCTGCCTGTCTGCCTGCCTGCCTGCACTCTGCCTGTGTGCTATTTGCTTACTAAATATTTAACTTTTGAATTTCAAAGCAACCGTCGAATGTTTGGGGAAACTCCACTCCGTCTTGCCGCCATGCTGCCCCCCGCCGCTTTTCCACCTATTGCCCAAACGCTTTTCCACCTTTCACCCCACCCCCCCAACACCCCCCCCCCCACACTCAAATCAGAGCTGACGGCTCCCATATCGGGTTACATACGTATTAATTTAATATTTTACAGAGCACGGAATCGGGGTTTTGGTACGAGTGCGAGCATTTCCTTTTCTACTCCTCTGTTTTCTTTATTTTCCTTTTTTTATTTTCCTTTGGTGTTCTCTGTGTGTGTGTGTTTGTGTGTGTGCCAGAATTTGTCATCGTTTCCGTCATGAAAAACGAGGAAAAGGAAGTAAGCTTTTGGCCTGGTCGGTTTGCGGGGGATGGTATGCTGACGGGGTAAGAGGTTAGGGGTGAGGGGGGTTATGGGGCGGGGGAGAGGTCTCTCATGTGTTGGTAACCGCAATTTGTTTACTTTGTCGGTTTTTGTGCACGCAGCCGAGTGTTCAAAATTGAATTTTAACTTGGTTAACAGGAGCTCTGGCCAGGGCCCATTCATTGGGGATCAGCCACCGCCCCCACAGCCCCCTCTCCGCCTCCCTTCCTGGCTGGCTGGCTGGCATTTTACCGCTTTTCCGCTCATCTCTCTCAGTCTTTCTCTCTCTCTCTCGCTAAGCGTTCGTTTCGCGTTCGTCGGCGTTGATAACGTTATCCATTAGGGCGTATGACAACAGCGAGTGGGTGGGCCCTGGCGGAGGCGTGGTTCCTGGCCACTTTAGGCCCGGTTTGCTGTAAAAAGTTAGTTAGTTTTCTGGATTGGAATGGAGCAGGGGCTGGGGGAGAGAGGGGGAAGGGAGGTGGTTTTGGTGTTTCTGGGAGGCCAGCACTTTGCTTTTGGCTTGCCTTTCGTTTCGTTTCGTCTCGTTTCGTTCCGTTCTGTCTCGTGTTTGGTTTTGGTTTCGTTTTCTTTTTTCTTTTTTTTTTAGTTTTTTAAATGCAATCTTTTAAGTGCTTTTTGGTTGAGGGAGCAGGGGGAGGCAACAGCAACAGCAGCAACAGCAGCAGCAGCGACTTTTAATGGCACTCGGCTGTGGCCTCAATTAAAATGACGAGCTGTAAGCTAACCTCTCTGCTCCGCTCTGCTCTGCTCTGCTGTGCTATGCTCTGCCAGACCTACAGACCTCTATTCCTCTTTGGGCCCCATTCCTGACAGACGTCTATTCCGCTTCAGGTCCATTCCCACAGACCTCCATTCTTCTTTGGGTCGTGCTTTCCTTTTCGGAAACCTTGCCTCCAGAGGCAGATCTTCAGCTGCCATACCTCTTGAGGCGCTTCCCTCAGATCCTCTGGAGGATTCCCCTCCAAATCTTCTCATGCATTCCACCGAGGCCCTTTCCTTTGCAGGCCCCTTGGGAAGCCGCTGGCAGACATTCAATCCAGCAAATTAAACGCCAATTCTGCTTCAAAACTTTTCAATTACCAATTACCAATCACAATTGATGTTCAAAATTGGGTTCTACGTGTGGCACTGCTGTAGTTCCTAGCCTTTTGTTTTATTTACTGCGTTTAATTGAAAAATATTTCAGTAACTATCGGAGTGCACACACCCACAACCCCACCCACAGCCACCCCTTTCTTTCCTTCTCCCTCTCTGAAGGAAAACCACTGCAAAAGCTGCCTTGTTCTTTCTTTCGGTTTCTTTTGAATTTTTCATGTGGCAAAGTTCAAGAAATGTAATAAATACAATTTTATTGCCACATTTTTTGGGGGGCTGCTGATTGTTGTTCTTGTTCTTGTACTTGTTTCTGTGGCTCAGCTGCATTTACAACAAAAATCAGTTGGGGGAAGGGGGAACATTTGCTGCATTGGCGCAGCATTGAATGAATTTTCGAGGCATAATAAATTTCCCGGGGGTCGGGTCTGTTCGCAGCTTTCAGCAATTTTCCTTCGAAGTAAAATTTATTTTGCGCCGCTATTTTTTTTTTTTTTTGGTTTTTTTTTTGGGGACAGAAACGATGTTTGTTAAATATAATAAATTTCCGGTTTTGTATTTGTTCTTCTTTGTTTTTGTGATTTTATTTTTATATTTTTTGGTAATTTAATGAAATTTATGAATGCCTCGCCATTCATTTTGCGGCTGATTGTCGCGTACGCCAGGGCGTATGAGTGATGCAGTGGCTGGACATATTTTGGTATATCTTCTGAAAGCCTTAAATAAAGGATATTTTAAGCCCCTTTAAGCCGCCATAAAAAGCCAACTTTAAGTGCATTTTGCTCACAGCTTAAATTTTTCTATTTTTTTTGTTAATATTATTTTAATTGAAAATTCTAAAATTCATTTGAAAGTTTTCATTTCATTATTATTAGTGCTTCCCTTAGTTTACGACTACACTTAATGAATAGCCCTTCAGCCCGTCGCTTTATTTGAGGACCTGCCCTCCCCCCCTCCCCTTTTGCAGAACTTCTTTTCTGGCCAATTAGACAATGCTCTTGGCTCTTAGTTGTTAGACTGGGTGTGAGTGAGGGTGTGGATGAGGGTGAGGGTGCGGGTGTGTGGGGGGTTTTTCAAATCAATAGTTAAGGAAACTTTATTACCGCCAAATTAGACTGGTAAGTAAAAGTACTTCCAACTTGGTTAAGTCCCAGGTCCCATCACCATCTCTAACCCGACATCCCGACAATTTTATGGGCCTGGGCTTGGGCCTGGGCTTGGTCCTGAGCTCTTCAGTCTTCAGACTTGACTTCATCACAAATTGAGCACATTAATAGAATTTTCTGGCCTTTGTTTATGGGCAAAAGTTTTTGGTTTTCTTTTTTCTCCCATCCTATCCTATTCCATTCTATGCCATCCTATACTGTCTGTTCGGTTAAACCTTCTTTATTATAATTAGGTGTATAATTACCTAAGAAGAAAGGGTTCACCGAGCGAGAGAGAGAGAGGAAAAGACTGCGAGAGAGAGAGAGCGAAAGTTCGAGATGGCACAAAAGTTTTTCTGTCTAAGATTTCATCATAATTTTTTCGCATAATTTTTGTTCTAGTTTGTTCTGTTCAGAGCAGCGTTTGACTGCCAATAATAATGAGCAAAGATTTCTGACGCCAAGCGAAAGATGGCAGAAAAAAAAAGAAATATCAAAAATTATTCAGAGAAAAGAAGTGGGAATGGGAATGGAAATGCGAATGGGTTTGGGTTTGGGTTCATTGGAGGGTGGTGGGTGGTTGGGAAACACTTGAGATATCTCTGACATGAACATTGGTTTTTGGCCCTCAGAATTTGAACTCTTAGGCCATGTGGGTTGTGTGCGTGTGCGTGGGGAGGTGTATGTGTGTGTATGCTGGTGTATTGGGGTTCATTGTTACAATTTCATTTCAAGCATATTGGGTTTCAGTCAACGACAATGATGATGACGACAACCGACGACAGTCTGCTAAAAGAATTTAGCCCAAAGGTCACGTACGAGAATAGACACACACACACACACATACACAAACACCCAGCCAAAAAGGAAGTAACCGAAAGAAGAAGGAGTAGATGGATGGACAAGGAAATAGCCGAAAGAAAAAGAAGCAGCAGTAGATGGTTAAGGAAGTAGCAAAAGAAGTGCGATAGATAGATAGATAGACGGCTGGGTGTGTGGCGTAATAAGGGCAGTATCGTAAGGGTAGGGATACATACTAGACAGCATCCCGTCCATCATCGAATCCTTGGTGGCATTTAAAAGATTTGCCTTCCAGATGAAGCGGCCTTCGGCCTAAACCTTCATTTAAAGTTTGTGTTGTGTTCGCCAGTTAATCGCTTTCGGAAATGCGGTCAGCATTGTTTTATAGAGCCCAGAGTCCTGCCAAGGCTCTATTCTCTATTCCCATGCCCATTCATTGTCGAGCGTTGGGCGGCGTCGTCGTCGTCGTCGCTGTCGTCCTTCAGCCATCACCGCCATCATCATCATCGGTTGTAGTCTCGTTGCCAATATGCCACGTTTAGTCGCCACTAATCCATCGCGTAAACAATATAAATGTTCCCGACCAGAGAGCGAGCCGCAGCCGACAGGATATGCTGATTTCAGTGTGTAGTCCTTGGCAGCCAGATTCCCCCCTGGCTCACAAACATCCTTCCATAACCATGCCCATGCCCATGCCCATGCCATTGTGCGATGCGGACGGACTCCTTTTGTTTAACTAAAGGATTTAAAGTTTTTGTTTTGCTTTTTGCATTCATTTCAGCGACGTTCGTCATTCATTGTGCAGCCCTATGTGTGTGTGTGTGTATGTGTGTCTCTGCCTGTATGTGTGTGTATGTGTGTGTGTGTGGGAGACGCCATATTGAAATCAATGTTGGAGGCGGCTTCCGTTCCGTTCTGTTCCATTCTGGTCGCACCCGCCCCCCCCTCCCCTTTCACCACTCGGTCCGCTGAGCGCTACGCTTTAGCATTGTTCGCATATTTTTATTAATAGTCGCGCGTTGTCTGCAATTTTCCTTTACCCTCCCTCCCTCTCTCTCCCTCTCTCTCTCTTTCACTCTCTCTCTCTCTTCAATTCATTGCAGTGGTCCCTGGGAAAAACTTCGTCATGGATTGGGAATCCCATTCGACGCAGTATACCTCCATCGCTGGGGTTTATGAATTGCAAATGGTTTTTCTGCTTTTTGCCTTTTGCGCTTAGCAATCATTTAATATGCCGACGTGCCGAGAAAATGAGTTGTTTATAAAGCTCGGCGATTGCAGTGCTTTGAATCGTTCGTTGGTATGTGTGGGTGTGCATGGGGGTGGGGCTGGGGATTGAATGGGTGGCTCTATGGGTGTGGTTTGCCGGTGGATGTGGATGTGGATGCAAGAGGTGCGCTTATAGGAGCAGGTCAATGTGCAAGCTGTTGCTGAGGAATGATTTGGAATTGACAATTTCATTTTGTGTATGCACTTTTAAGTAGTATAACAGTTTGTATAACAGTTTAATGAAAGTGTATAACAGTTAATAAGAAGTAGTTTCTGAGCGGATATCAGATTTGTATGCATTTATAACAGATTATGCAAATATAACAGATTTCTACTTGTATAACAGCTTACCACGTACTTAGTATAACAGTTTTATTACAGTAATAAGACGCTGTGTGACAGTTCCTCAAGCCAAAGTAAATTTTAATGCAGTTTATTTGTATATAACAGAATTGTATTTGTATAACAGTACAGATTTTACGAAGGAAAGGCTCGATTTTATCACCAGCACGTATTTGATGTTCTTTACTGATTTTCTCCACTGATTTTCTCAGTAGCTGAACTCTTTTTGGCATCAATTGAAAGCTTTCCTAACGCATGAACACTGTATAACAGTTTCATAAACTAATTTGGGTAAACTAATTACGCTTACACTTCACCAGTCTAGACAATTTCGGATGAATATATTTTGGGCCGCTTAAGAATTCCATTTTTGGAAATGCTCTCTCGCTCTCTCTGTGGAAGTGCTGCTGCCCCGTAATTAACTCTGCCCCCAAGATGTAGAACTTTCACTCGACTTGGCTTTAATTAAAGCCATCTCAATAAGCACTCGGAGAGCACATAAACATCGTCTCTCCCCCCTCGCCCCCCTCTCTCTTTCTCTCGTTCTCTGATGGAAACTTTTGGTCAAACTTATGCGAAAGCTTCAACTGGTATTCTACAGCCTCCAACCCCATTGGGTGGGATGCCCCCCTCCCCAATGCCTTTCCCCTTCAGATTTCACACGTTAATTTGCAATTGCTCCCGGAAGGCAAAAATGTTAATAGCGAAAAACCCAACGCACTCTGGAGAAGAGAAGAGAATTTTGTGCGTTGGCAGCAGACCCCAACAGCCGCACCCACATCCCACCCTATCTATCTATCTATCTATCTATCTCTCACTCTTCCCCTTTCATGCTCCCCCTCTCTGTTGCTCTCTCTCTCTCTGTCACTCTCGTGCAATCGTTTCTTCTCTATCTTTTCGAGTGACGCACGAAAGTATGCAATGAAAATTTTACAATTTACGCGTGCAAAACTTTATGAGCGTATCCTCGAGGCGGCATTAGGTTGTGCCTCTTGCCTCCGCCTCTGATGCTGGGTGGGGGTGGTGGGTGGTGGGTAGGGGATGTTGACAATGACAAGCAATTAATGTTGCGGAAAATTGTGGCGCGAAAATGGCCAAGAAACAAAAGAAGGTGGCAGAGAGAGACAGAGAGAGGGAGAGAGAGAGGAATGCACAGGCAGAAAGAGTGTGAAAGAAAGCCTGAGAAGGAAAATCCACTAAACAGTTTTAAAGTTTTGCATAGCTTCAGGCGCATAAGCAGATTTTCCACACACAAACGTACAAGTCTGTGTGTGTGTATGTGTGTGAGTGTTTTTACAGGTGTTTTTGCATCCCAAAAAAAAAACCAGCACCCGCTCTCGGCAACACCACAATTTATTATGCCATGTCAAAATCTTTGGTAGAATGCATCACAGACAGGAAGAAAGACAACCGAAAGAGTGGGGTGGTGGCGGGGGGTGAACGAAAACGAAAGACAGGGGCAAGGTTGGATGAGTGTGTGTGTGAAAAACTTGGGAAAATGTTTTGCCGGGATTTAGGTAAGGAAAGAAAAAAAAAACAGAATGCAATAAAAAGGCAAAAGCAAGTGAGCAAAAATATTTGTAGCCAAAAGTAGCTCGGGGAAAATGCACGGAAAATGTCACCCAAGGGTACAGGGTGGGAGTGGGCTGCGGTGGTGTAGAGTGGGCTTTTGTTGGGCTGAAGAAGTAGTACAGCTGTCCGCCCCCTTGTCGTCTGGGGTCTGGGGGTCTGGGGGTCTGTGTGTGCTGTGTGATGAGAAATAGTTGCAGCTGCTGTGACATACGCGCTTGCTGCATTAAAGGATTACCCACAAAACTTGGGCAGAGGGATGAAAACAGTGACGACCAGAAAGGGTGCAAGGTGGGTGGTGGGTGTAGGGGGTAGCGGTAGCGGAAAACTTCTTTGAAAGTTAAGTTTTTAATCATTTTTCAGTCAACACATAGGACCATAGAATAAGGCGAACAAAAAACACACCCACACACACACACACACACACACATACACATACATATCGTTTTTCGTTTTTATTCGCCTTGGCATGCTTTACATTTGCCATCCCATACCATACCATCCATCCGTATATCCATCTATCTCTTTCTAAACCAGCTCTCTCTATCACTCTCACTGGCCACCTCTTGCAACGTTCTCTGTCGCACTGTGTCCCCTGTCTCTTTCCAACTGTGTATATCCCTTTCAGTTTCCTCATCTCCTCTCTCTCTCTCTGTCTCTGTTGGGACATATATATATATATATATTCTTTTTTTTTGGAAGATTAATCATGCGCAGCGCATCAAATAAGTTGGAATACTCTTAGAAAATGGCTTCGAATCTATGGAAAAATGTGGGCGTTGCATGTGACTTGTGTGGGTGTGGCATGCTTTGCACGAATGTGAAAAGTTCTCCCTAGTTTTTTGCCAAGATAAATGATACAATTACTTAACTAGCAACATTTCGTGGGACAGATTTAGATGCACTTTAAACAGCGTCCTGGGAATGGGATCAACATTTTTGCGGTTCGGTTTGCATTTCTGGTTATGCAGAAATATTTCCATATATCCTTGTTTTCTCATCAATGCAAAAATCATCAAATTGCATTCATTCCAAGCCACTGAACTCGACAAACTAATTCCAAATTGATTTAATTGCATTTATTTATTACGAATTGATGCCAGTGCGAAATGTGACTACTTAATCAGAGGAGGAAGCCCAGGGAAGCCCAAGGAAGCCCAAGGAAGCTCAAGGAATCCCCAGGAAGCCCAGGGAAGCCCAAGGAATCCCCAGGATGTTCACTCAACTCAATTATGAAATGACCAAAACCAAATGAATCATAATTAAAAGTTGACCGAAATCATTAAACAGTATCAGGTTGCATGCACTCGTATATGGTACATATGTACACATAGTACATACATACATATGTACATATGTATCTGGAGTAGTTTCTTGGTTGACTTTTCAGGAGGGGGAGGGTAGGAGTGGCACGGCACGGCACTTATCAACACATTAACAAACGCACACACAAAATGTTCGGCAATTAGCAAATGCGAGATAGAGAGCGAGAGAGACAGGAGAGGAGAGGAGAGGAGAGAACATTAATGATGAAATATTTAACCAGAGCAAAGCAAAAGAGAAATGTGAATAAATAATGCAGCAGAGGGAGACGGCGGGGGAGTAGGAGTGAGAGTGGGCAGCGGCCTTACAAAATGCTCTTTCAATGTTCGTTGTAATTCCCAGCCCAAAAACTACTGCAACAATTTGTTGTTGCTGCTGCTGCATGCCTCTGCTCTCTCTCTCTCTGCTCGTTGTTCGATAACAATTTGTAGTTGCAACAACAAAAGCAGCTTGTAATGCTGCAGAGGGGAGGGGGCTGGGCGATGTAGAGGTCTGCAGGGACCCAACACAGGCGATACAATACCAGAGAGAGAGAGAGAAAGAAAGGATTGGTATGGAGAGCCGACCTACAAGATACCTTTCGAAAGGTGCAAGCACTATTTTCTTAGATATTTCTGAAGAAGATACTAAGCAAGGACTTCCTTAAGGACTGGCTGCTGCCAGCTGTTGTTGCCTTGAAAGAATATTAGCCACAAATATCATAGATTGCTGAAATCCGCATACCCTTTGTGGCAGAGTGTATAAAATTGTTGCCGTCAATTTCATTTCATTTTCATTCGCGTTGTTGCTGCTGCTGCTCCTCTTGCTGCTCCTGGCGATGTTGCTGCTGCATTTTCCGCCATTTGGCTGCTGCCGATAACAACTGCAGAACAGCAAGAGCAAGAGCGGCATCAGTAACGTGCGCTGGGGCAAGGGGCAACATCAACTGCCAAACAGTATTTAGGCGGTTAAATATATATGAACTACAATTGCAGCAGCAGCAGCGGCAGCAGCAGCAACGGCATCCGCAGCAGCAGCATCCATGAGCAATTTCCATGGTGCAGCAAACAAATTGAAAACTTTTGCTACTTAAGAGAATGTTGCACATTCGTAACGTGACCCCCACCCCCCGAAAGAGCAGCCCACCCAAAAAAGCCCAAAAATGTGTGTATATATTAAATGAATTGCAACAACATTTTGTGCAACGTTGCACGGTTCTGCTGCTGCTGCTGCTGCTGCTTCTGTGTGGGTGATTTGAAGAAAAGCCAGAAGCACTGGATATGGCAGTGGGCCTGCCCCAAAGTCTGTGTGTGTGTGTGTGTGGAACGTGCGACATTTGAAACAGAAACCGGAAATTGGAATTGCAATTTATGCTCATCGCGTGTTGCACATTTTCCGCCCTTCCGCTCTTCCGCTCAACTCGATTCTCGTTTTCGATTCGTTTCGATTTCGCTTCAATTAGGTTTCGTTGCTATCTGAAGAAGGATTCATTCCAGAGGATTCACAATTCTCCCTCGACTTTGTTATATTTTTCCTCTTTTTCTTTTTTGTGTGTTTTGGCTGGATTATCACTATAATCTATTTTCGGGTCATAAGCATAAGGTCAACACATGCCATTTATTACCATTACACACTTGCCACCCCCCACCTCCCCTTACGTTGCCCAAAATGTTTGTAATTAGATGGAGGCGTGGCAGTTTATACCGATTGTGTGTGTGTGTGTGTGTGGATGCCACACGAACGAATGGAAGGGGGCAGCCTTTAAATGGGTCAGGCGGCAATTTTTGGTATTTTATCTGTTCTGTAAATGTTCAGAATTTATGTGTGTGACATAGAGGGAGGATATTAATTTTCGCAACATTTTCTGATGTATTTATGGGGGAGAAAGAGGGGAAATTGAAATACGAATACGAAATACGAATGCCATTAGTTTAACAGAATTTAAGGAGCCATTTTCCAGGGTGGATTCTGGTCTGAAAATCGAACCAATTAGAGGTTTAATTGTCACCTAAGTATAAAGCATCTTGTCTGCTCTTGCTGGCACTCCTTTTGCCCTGCCCGTCTGCCATTTGGCAGCTCCTTGCTGGCTACCCTTTAATTTCCTTAACTAAAGGACAACGAACAGGGCTTTGTCATAGGAGACCCAGAGACTAGCAGACGCACAGGACCAACAAAAGTCGACAGCTAAAATTGGCTAGGGAATAACCGTAGACCAACCCCGCCCCCCACCGCCTCCCCTGCCCTGCCCCTGTGGGCAGCCTTGAATTACACGAATGTCCTGTCAAAAATACTTAACACTAAGGCAGAAGTACGTACGTAAGGGAGCGAAACGAGTACAGCCGGAGGATTGTACAGGAATACCAGAAGGGAATTGCCAGTGACAGGTCCAAATGAGACCCACCCAGGCTTACGCGGGGGGGTGTTGGGGGTTGTGGGGGGAAACCCACTTTAAACTACCGTTATTTATTGAGTACATTGAGGCCTAAAGTTCTCCATTTCGCCCGCCGCCTCCGCCCCCACGGCCTTCTTGGCCTTCTTTCTGGCTTTCTTCTGTTTCTGTTGCTTTTTTTTTTTTTGGTTTTCATTATTCGAAGCGTTTTCGAGGACGGGGCATGGAACATTTGCTGCCCAGCCAAGCGAGACACTCCAAAATGGAGGCGACAGGATGCGGCGGGAGGCGGCGGGGGTGTGGGCTAAGGATATAGAAAGAAAGCCGGAGTTTGCTTGCTGCTCCTTCTGCCAGGTGGAATTTTCTGTGGGCAATGTCCTGTGGCGCATGATAAACGCAGCTCTTTTGGCCCTTTTTAAATATGCCCTCAAGTGGCCAAAAGATATACGGATATGCGGATACTCCACACCCCCCCATCCCCCAATCCTCCACCCACCATTTGCCATCTATATATATATATAGAGATATTTTTTTTCGTACTGATAAATTTAATAAATCAAGCGATTGTTTTCGCAGTGAAGAGAGAGCAGGAGAGAGTGGGAGAGAGTGAGAGAGATGGAGGGCAAATGCAATCGTTTGTATATAATAGATGGCATTTTATTTATGGCCTTGCCTTCTGGCTAATGAATGCTTATTAATAATGCGATTAGGGATATACGCCAGGGCGGACGAGGGGGAGGGGATAGATTGTGGATTTCACTGGGTTTTAGCTGCTACTCTTCGTACATACATATGTATATATGTATATATATATATATGAAGTATGTGAGGGAAATTTCTACTCAACCGAATGCTCAATCAAATTAGCTTAAATCAAATCAGAACCAAGCCACTCGCAGGACTCGCTTGCTCTCTCTGCCTCCCCCTGCCTCTGCCTCTCTCTCTCTCTCTTTCTCTGTGTTCTAGGATAATTCAATTTGAAAGCCATGCCAGAAAGAAGTAAACCTCTTAAACAGAGGACAAATATATTTGCCAGGCTATTATTTGTCCTTTTTTGTTGTTTTTTTTGTGGAGAAAAGGGTTTGCCCATGGAGAGAGAGAGAGCGAGAGAGAGAGCTCTCTCTTTTTGAAAAGGGCAAACAATAAAAGGAATTTCACGTTACCGATTCCGAAAGCTGTTTTCTGTTCGCACAGATGTTTACGCGGTTTAAAGCTCGTTAGCGCTAGAAGAGCAGGCCATGGGATGCGGTAGGGGAGGGTGGGAGAGGAAGGGGATCGGGTCGGGTCGGGTCGGATCGGAGGGGTGTTGCGGTCCTCTGGTTGAAACATTTGCGGGACTGTGTCTCTCCGGCTGACTGTGCGGCAATTTGAAGTCATTGCGGCCTCGGACTTGAAAGATAATAGAACCAACCACCACCCACTCGCCCCCCCCATCGCCCCGACCGCAAATATGGGAGGAAGGAGTTGTGGCATAAGGCTGAAGCTGAGGCAGCATTGTGGCCAAAAGGATTAATACCAAAGTAGATTAGATTGTCAAAATGCGACAGCTTGCCGCTGCCGCTGCTGCTGCGTGCCAAATTTTGCTCCATTTTGCTCCATTTTCTTTGGCATTTTTTTATTTTGGGCGGGCAGGGAGAGAGAGGGAGAGTGTGAGGAGGGATAACCAGAAACTGTAACAGAGTTATCAACATTTTGACAGCTTCAACAGCAACAGCAATAGAATTATGCCGGAAAAACAATAAGCGGATTTCCCTCGAGCGAGTTGTCGCATTAAGTACTTAAAAATATTTTCAACCGATTCGAAACTTTTAACACATAATATTTGTGATTTAAAGTGGCAAGCAAATGGGATAAAAAATCATTCCAAAATAGTTCTAAATATGCAAACTATATTTAAAGGATTTGTTGGGTTAGGGATGTTTTTATCCCTTATATTTCTTTCTTTATCCTGAAGTGAATTCTACTCTGAATCGTCTACGGATTTCAAGTCAAATAATTGAATTTAATAAAGTTTTAATTATGCAAAGTTGACACTTTGAAAGGAGAATCCCATGACGTTCCAATCTCTCGAGAAACTCCCCTCCTCCAGACCAAAATCAATCACTCAAAATAGCTTTGATTTTGACCAAGTTTGGACAGGACTGACCTGACTGGCAGGCAGGCTTCAGCCACTAATAAAGTTGGTCGTGGAAAACAGCACAAAGACGTGGGCCGAAGTTCTTTTATCCGAAGTTCCGATACCCTTTGGAGTTACGAAGACCTGGCTGCTGCCTTCAGACAGTTTTAAGGGTATAAAAAGCCGCCATTTCCATTTCCATCGTTCAACATTCAGCCCCTTGGAGCTATCAATCAAAGCAAGTAAAGTTTTTGAGCAACAGTTTTCTTGTGTCTTATCCGATCTTTAAGCAATTTTCAACTGAAGTTTTTCGTGTGCGATTTCGGGGCATTTGGGGGCATATATAAATTTATTAGAATTTGCTATCCACCACCCCCCAACCCGCCACAAATTCATAATCATAATCAACATTTGCAGCTTTAATAACAGAATTATTATCATTGCCGGGACAGACGCACACACCCACACACACACAAACACACACATACGCAGACTGCCAAAAAATCATCTTCCGCCTAATGGATTTTTCCGGGGGTAAAGATTGGTTGGTGGCAGCAGGCCTGGCGTGGTATGGCCTGTCCTGGGGTATTCCCTTGATATAGAGTTAAGACAAGCTACCACCACACCACAACACAACACACACATGCTTGGGCTGGTGTCTGTATGTGTGTGTGTGTGTGTGTGTGTATGTCTGTGTGTTGCCACTTTGAGTTAATTCCCTTTACTTGGTCGTAAACTTTACGCATTCACTGTAATCAAATTTTATGAAAATGCTCAGCGAGAGAGTCTGAATTTTCTTTGCCTCTCCTTTGGAAGATGCTTTGGATGGATGCTGCTGCTGCTGCTGGGTGGCGTTGTGTGTGGGGGCGGTGTGGGGGTTGGTGGTGCACTTTAATGTCTTTTCTGCGGTTGAGCTTGGTTTTTCGGTGGGTGGGTCGGTCGGTCGGGCTTTGCTTGCGGCCTGTGAATGAAAATTTTGCGGCATAGATAATTAAATAATAAATTGTTGTAATGTCTACATTTGGCCACCCACCCCACCCCCCCGCTCGTACCCTGTTGATGCTGCTGCTGGTGCTGCACTGTGTCTGAAAGACCATAAATGATTTATATGCACATTGAATGCGTCGACAATAGATTTAATTTAACGATGTCTTGGCGACGATGACGATGGGGATGATGATGATGATGGCGACGCCGCCATTTTGGCTTCACTCCATTCTGTCTTCCTCGTTTCGTTGCGGCTCTCCTCCCTCCCTCTAATAGAGGTAATTACGCGTAAATGTGGGTGGGTTTTTTTGGGGTCAGCCAGAGGCAAGGGCATAGACATGTTGGGTAAGTCATCTAAGAGGCGGCAAGGCAGCACAATATCAATATTCTTGCTTCATTCCGCATATTAAATCTATGTCATTTTATATAAATTAATTTTCGCCAATGACATTCGATGTCATTACATACTCGTAGGTACATACATATGAACTTACGTGTGGGGGGGCGTGTGCTGCTCTTTTTGGGGGGGAATTTTATTAACGGGCATCACATGAAAAGACATTGATACGAGGGATATGAATGGGTATACAAAGAAGTGTTTGTATCCTATATAAAATGATGATATTTGATATTCCGCAGATTTATTAATGATTAAAACCATTCCTTATTGAAAACACTTGATATAAAGATCAAATATGAACGGTAATTGTTATCTTTGATCAAGCAACTGCGTTTCACTACCAAAAGTCTTTGGTTAGCCATTAATATTTCATGTCTTCCCCCTATTTAAGATGATTCCAACTTTAAATCTTGATTTTGGCTTCATTCATTTTCAACATTTGAGTATTTCTTGGGTTATGGTGAGGGGGGTGGGCGGGGGACAGCCCTTGAATTGGAATTCCTCGTTCCCCAAGGCTGAGCAATTACCGACTGCAATTTGATTGAATTTAAATTCTCGAGCTTGCCTCGTCGGCCCTTATCTCAAAGTCATCCCTGACAACCTTTCTGCTTTTCAGGCATTCCTCTCCTCTCGCCTAGCGCCACTCTCCCGTGCCCCGGCCGTCCTTGGGCGGGTCATAAATTATCCTTAGATCACGCGCCAACAAAAGCGCCTCCAAACACTCTGCTGCTGCTGCTGCTGCCACCTCTTCTGCTCGCTCTGCTGCTGCTGCTGCTGATGCTTTTGTTTTTTTTTTTTTTTCTGTTGGTTAGGTCCGACTTACGCAGTGACCTATACAATGCATTCCGTTAGAAAGATGGTAGTTGTAGGGCTTGCCTGCCTCCCTCCCGGTCTTCTTCATCTTTTAACTAGCTTGAATTCCTGGCAGTCACATGCCGCCGCCCACCGACCCCCACCCAGCGTAAAGATGATGGAAACGAAACGGCTGACATTACATTTCACTTTCTTGATGCGATTACGCAGCGAGGAACGCCTCAGCGGCAGCGGCAACGCCAAACGCCAACGTCAGCCGACGCCGTCGCCGCCGCCGCAGCCTCCTCTCAACCACTCTAACTGCAAATTGCTTACGGTCACGTACCAGCGGGCTTCTCTCTCACTCTCGCCTCTCTCTCTCTCTGTCGCACCACATTCGCTCCTTTTTGCTGCTGTTGCGCGACAAGAATTTTTTCTGTATACACCCTGGAAGAGGGTATGATAGATCAGATCAAAACGGCTGATACGCATTGAAGTAGGCATAGAAATATATATACATATGTATGTATGTATGTATGTATGTACGATGGGATGGAGTTATAGCAAGATAGATGTATGTCTATATATGTATACATATGTATAAAAGATGCCAAATCGAACGAAATGATTGATCTGCTGGAATAAAGGGTATCTAGCGATTCGACTCTCAATATCAACTACCTTTTTTTTGTTTCAGCTTCTAGCGAACAAGTGTGTGAGGTGGTGGTGTAGAGAGAGAGAGAGAGAGAGAGAGAGAGAGATAGCATGAAGATGAGTGGAGTGGAGTGGAGAGGGAACAAAAAGAAAATGGTGCCAAACTTAATGAAAATACCAACGCGTGTCGTCATTTTGGCCGCAGAGAGGCTGTAACGGTTCTCACTCTCGCCGAAAGTTCTCCTCCTCCCCCGTCCATCCTTCAGTACCGTACCCTTCCTACCCACACACTCATTCCGTAATATGTTATTTTTTTGCATGCGTTTTCATACCACTGTGCCGACCGTCCCTGTGCGTGTCGGTGCGTGTCCGTGGCTGTCTATGTATTGGCATTTTTTTGATTTCTTGCTCCATTTTTCTTGTATTTTGTTGCTTCCTCGTCTTCTCGCTCCTGTGTGTGTTTTTGGATCATTTGCATATCTCGATAGTGTCATTAAATTTGCATATTTAAGATAAATTTAAATTCCTTGCATGTTTTGCTGAATTCTCTTTCGTTTTTGGTCCTTTTTGTTGTTGTTGTTTTCTTTTGCAACGTTCCAATTTCATTTCGTTGTCGTTTTGTCCTTGATTCCTCTTCATCTCATCCAGTTTTGCTCATTCTTCAAATTTTGTTGTTCTTATTGCAAATTTATTGTTTTGTAGGCAAAAAACAAAAAATACAAAATGGAATATGGAGTGTGGGTATTGGGTATGGTATGGGTTCATGCGGAACATTGTTTACAGACTGTCTTCATAGGGGGAGAGGCTTTCCATGGGCGTTTTGTTGGTTTTGATGTGGTAGGAGGGGAGCTTTACAATGTGTGTGGGAGTCTCTCCTTCTCCCTCTCTCTCTTCCTGTATGTCTCTGCCCCCCTTTTTGTTGTCGTCATCATGCATCATTTGTTTAGTCCCATAGTCCTTTGTGATGTGCCAAAAGCTGTGGGATACAGATGGTTGGGCGGGGTGTCGGATGATATGATGCGTGGGGTGGTGGTTGTGTGGGAGTGTCACACTTTTATGTCTCGCACTTGTTGAGAATATTAATTTTATTTAAATATTTCAAAACGAACACAAAGTTGCTTGGGTTCGACTTTTTTCTTTTGCTGTATACATATGGGATATTTACTTAATGAACTGAACCAAATGGGATCAAACCCAACCCCAGTTACAGCTGGAAGATGGATGAAGTGGATAAGAATCCTACAATTGTAGCCAAAATGTACATACATATGTATGTATGTACAGTATATATGCATGTGTGTACATGTTGGAGGATGTCTACAGAAAATACTATATTCTTTTCTGCCTCATTCCACAAAATGTTGCATTCCCGTTAATTTCCTGCAAAAGAACATTCAAATCAATCAGCTTCAAACAGATGATTAACCTGCCTGCAGTCGGAAAGGCGGAAAAAAGCTGCCACCTGCACAAAAAGCCCGTTGCTACGGCACTCGCGCTCTGCTCTCTCTCTCTCTGGTCGCCACCGATAAGAGTTCGTTTTTGCACAGATTGCGCCTCTCCCAGTTACGTTGCTATTTTTTGCCATTTCCATTTAGTTAATTATTTAAATTTATATTCGCGCCGTGCTGCCATTGCCACTGCAAAAACAACAGCAAAAACGGGAAAGGCACACATAAGCTACGAGAGAGCGCAGAGAGGAGAGAATTTCGGTGCTTTGTTTGCCGGCAACAAAAACGAAACGAGCCAGAGAGTGGAGAGCATGTGGGAGAGAGAGATAACCATTGGCAAAGCAAAGTAAATTTCATTTGCTTTGCTCAAGGTATAGCAAATAAAAGGTGAAGCATAACCGCGTTAATTAGTTGTATATTTTATATTAATATTTATTTGTCCCGTTCCGTTTTCATACCCCAATAAATATTTATGAATACTGTAATCATCGTAAGAGCTGTACCTGTCACAGCCTCACCTTCTGCTAAATATACCACCGTTTGCTTTTGTCTCTCTCCGTGCCATTCCTCTCATTCCTCTTCTTCGCATATGATTCCCGTCGCCGTCGGTTGTGAGTGTGTGGTTGCGCTTTCTTTCGTTTTTTGGGCTGCGCAAACTTATTTTCGCATTGTAATAATTTTGCATAAATATAGCAATTTCGATTGCCATTAAAAACACTAACAAAAAGCCTAGGGCTCAGCGATTTATTAAGATCGAATCGAAGCATCAAGAAGTTGGAAGCAGCTACATAACTGTAAAGTGCAAAGTGCGGGTCTCTCTGTCTTCGTCGTCGCTGTCTCTCTGTTTGTGTGTGCGCGCGCGTGAGTTCGTCGTATGTGTGTGTGTTTGTGTGTTTGAATGGTCAAATAAACGTTGAAAGCAGAACGTGCAACAAGAACTAGCAGCAACAAGAAGCAACAGAGCCGCAGAACACCAGCTGACGAGAATTGAAAATTCCAATAAAAGTAAGCAGCAAAAAAGCAACAACCTTTGGAAGCCCCACCGCAGCGCCTGCTGTCGTAACACAAAAAAAAACAAAAACAACAACAAACTTCTATCACAACTAAACAGATTCTCATATTCCAGCTAATTTTCAATGTTTTAGTTGTTGCTGGTGTCTCGTGTCATTGCACTCAATATATTCGATAAAGAAGCAGCATCAGCAGCAAACACACCAATTTGTTTCGTTCGCGGCTCTGTAGGTGTGAAAATTTAGAAAATTGCATAAAAATACATAAGGCAGAACAGAAGCAAAGTGCAAAAGAGATGCAGCAGCAGCAGCACCAGAAAAAGCGGGGATAGGAAAGTGAGAAAGAATGAGCAGTGGCAGTAGCAACAACAGAAAATTTATCAGTCGCGGCGCGGCAACAGCAGCAGCAGCAGAAGCAGAGGTAGTGTAAATGCAATGTAAAGGAAAAGCAGCGCCAAAAACACAAAGAGGAACACAAATAAAAACAAGAAAAAGTTCGATTTGGATGTCGAATATTTGATACCCTTGATACCAGTGATAATAAATGGAACTTCGTTTTGGCTTGATTTATGAATATATCGCTAGAATCTAGATATTATTGCTTATTATTGCTAATTGTTTTGAAAATGCCAAACATAATTCTTTAAAAATGATATCCCTTGCTAGGAAAGGGTATTCCAATAAGAAAAAAGAAAACGGTGTTATGCTCTCCATTGGGAGTGGATGAAATAGGATGAACAGCAGCTTCAAGTGGATTATTATTTTAATCAGAGTTTAAAAAAAAAAAACACTGTGAAATGAGGGAAAATGTAATTATGAAAATCTTATCAAATTTGCACAAATAACATTTCGTTTTGCTCACTTGTTGTCGTTGTGTTTGCCGGGTGCATGCTCTCTCTCTCTCTCACACTCTCTGCTCTCTGGCGCTCTCAGCAGTCAGCTGCAGCAGCTGTCAAGTGTACGCGCGCTCTTTCTGGCTTGCTCCCTCTCCCATTGGCTTTTGGTGCTGTCATTGTCCTTTTGGCGTACTACTGCAGTTTTGTATTCAAAAAAAAAAAAAAAAGCAATACAAATAATCATTTTTTACCAATAACAAAACAACAAAATCTTTAAAATGTTTACGGCCACGGTTTAAGCCTTAAAAGTGCAAATCAAACGAAAAAGAGAACAATAATTGTCCCAATAACAAAAAACAATTTGCAATAGAATAAATTTGTGCCAGAGTTTGCTTCAATATAAATTGTTTGCCCGTCTCACCCACTTTCTCCTTCCTCTCGGTCACCCGTTCAATTTGTGCGTGTGGATGTGTGTGTGTGTGTGATTGCATATGAGTGGTGCTTGTGTGTGAGTGGTGTCTGGCCCCGTAAAAATAAAAACTACGGCTGGCTGTGTGCTATTTTTAAGTTGTATGCAAATGTTGCAACTGCCCCGCGGGATGCACTAATGCCAGTGAAGCGGTGGTGGGGGGTGGGCGGGCCGGGGGGGGTTGAAGGTGCCACAGAGTGCTAAAATAACTCGATGCCGCATAAAGCGGCACTGAGAAATCAACAAAGTTGCCGTTTCATAGACGGGCACACGGCACCCAAGTGTAATATTAATTACAAATTAGACGATCTGGAAGTTCCACTAAGAGCAGAGACTAATGAACGAGACAGGGAGAGAGAGAGAGAGAGAGGAAAAAAAGAGAGAGAGAGGGGAGCAAACAACATGAGTGTGAGAGAGAGAGCAAATGAATTGATGGTGCAAAAGTGCAGTGGTGTGCGTAGTGGGTAACAGTGTTGCCGAGTTGCACTCAGAAGGCAGCAGATTGGCTTGAAGTGCAGTGAAAAGTGCAGGACATTCAAATGTGAGGTCGAAGACGATAAACTATCCTTTCTCTCGGCTTAGCCTTCGCTTTCTGAGCATAGAAATGAAAGCCAACAATGGTCTTTAGTATAGCCAAAACCCAATTAGGGATGACTGTCAGATGCTGCAAAGAACTGTTATCTTTTAAGCTATTGTATAATCCATGAACATTGCACAAAAGTACAGTTTTGCCTTTATGAAACCCTCTATTTAATCCCTCGTTTTCTGCTTTCTGTTTTGTTCTCTCTCTGCAGTCGCAGATGCGATAATCGAAATCGTATTTAACGAATATATAGAAACTGAAGTGAACAATCAAAGAACTTCCAATGCATCCCCGCTATAGCCCAGGACCGCCGCACCAGCAGCAGCAACAACAAATGGGTGGAGGAGGAGGAGGCGGACCCCACCAACAGGGTGGAGGAGGCGGTGGGGGTCACATGAGAGGTGGAGGATCCACGAATTCCCAGCAATTGCCCCCACAGATGCCACGATCACAGAATTATTCGAATGTAAGTTGCAAATTTATATGAAAATTGATAATTTTAGTTGAATATTTATGGGTGGAAAATACTGTGGGGAAAGCTTTTTCTAGCTTTCAAACTTTTGAAATCCATTCCAACGTAAGCATTCAACCAATCAGTCGCCATCAATCAATGGGCGCCATGCATCAATCAAGCAATCAAACAACTCACTCACACACAGACACACCAAACATTCAGTTCGCTCGTTCAGTCAATCGTTCATTCAAATCACACTCAGACACGGGGCCTTCACTCTTCTCCTTCATTCCTGGTCGATGATTCCTGATGTCCTCCACTTCCGTCGCTGCCGCTGCCTCAGCCTCAGCCGCAGCCTGAGCCTTTGCCTCCCCTCCGCCCACCGCATAGAAGGCGTGCACTGCCAATAGGAGGTGCCACTCTGCACTGCAATCGACATGTGTCATACGCAGACATCCAATCCATCGGAGAGAAGGAGAGACAGAGACAGAAAGAGAGAGAGCGAGAGAGAGATGAAGGCATTTGAGTGGAAAATTGCTCCCGCTGATGCGGCTATGGCCTGGCAATGATATGGATTCCTTTCCAACCATTCCCGCCATCAATTTGCTGACAGTTGCAGTTGCCCCTAATCCCCAACCAGAAAGTGCGAGCGAGCGAGCGAGAGAGAGAGACCAGCCCACCCATTATACCTGGATAAATCATTCTTCACACACGGGACAGGACGGGACGGTACGGGCGGGTTGTTGTGGGGCGGGGGGAAACCCCAAAAGAAAGACCATTTTCCTTTGCTAATTTCAATAGAATTACATCCTGTTTTTGTGTGCTGTGCTGTGTGGGTGGACTGCATTGTGATATTTCCATCATAATTTATGCATTTGCTGTCTAAAAACCCAACCAGAAGATGAAAAAAACAGAGGAAACCTAAAATGGAAATCACACAAAGGCAACATTTTCATAAGTAGTCGCTCTGCCACTCGTCCCTACACATCTGCAGCCCTACGAATTCTGTTTTATCTGCGTATTTACAAGAGGCATATCTGATGCGGCAGGATATATTGTTTTACTGAGGATTTATGTGACAATTAGACAGAAGGATCTAAAGAAAACCCAAGATCCCAAAGATTTCGAACATTGTTGAACAGAAATAGGCAGGAGAACAATTGGGAGCAGTTCAACAACAAAAACGAACAGAATCAGCATAATTTTAGCGCATCATGCACACGTTATGTATGTGGTTTTTAGCCGTTCTCTGGCGTTCAAGAAACATTGAAGTAGCAGAAGATTGCATCAGCTTTTTTGGACCTTCTGGATCTTTTGGAGGTATCCTTTAGTCCAAATATCGTATATAGACGCCCGTTTTTCTCTTTCTATATGTATTTCATATAATAAACTATTCAAAGCTGTTGCTGCACAATGCAGGGGGAAAGGGATGAGCACCAGGTGCAGACGATGGATGTGAAATGGGGAGGGGTGGTTGGGGGTTGGGGTTTTGGGGGGGTTCGCTTTTGTAGGCCGAGAGCATCTATTTTGGCCAGCATCCTTCTAATGGCCAACAGGCGCTGCATGGACCGTGGAGGTTCTTTCATTTAAACAGCTTTCAGCTCTCACACAACCAACGAACATCTCCCCAGCAGCAGCCAACAGCCAACATTCAGACCACATCAAAAAAAAAAAAAAGAGAAAATTTTGAGAGAAAAAATAGAATAAAAGAAGGAAAAAACGCCAGCTAGAAAATTGTAAACAGTCGCCGCGCTTAGTCAGCGCCGCACAGTTATTGTGCCTGGAATGAAAATTATATTTCCCATTTTCCATTCTACAGCGCCAGAAAAAATAAATAAAAGAGGAAACGCGCTGAAGTTTGCTAAAGTTTATGGAGTTTAAGGGAAGATATATTTAAAATTACTTTAGTCCACATTTTGTGTGCCGTTCTCTTTTTTTTCTTTTTTTTTTTATGTTTTTGTATGGTAATGGACGAAAGATTTTGCATTGTATGGTGGTGGGGTTCCAGCGAAGGGAGCAGTTTTTAGTGGGGAGGAAGCAAAAGAGCAAAGGGAGCGAAGACTTGCAATGGGGAGGGGGGAGAATGGATATTGTTGAGTTTTGGGAAGAGTTTTTGCTGGAGAAGCAGTTAAGTTTTTGAGGCGTTTAGTACGAGAGAAAGTTGTAGGGTTTTTTTGGGAGGGTTTTCCAAATAGAATCTACAATCTTTTAAGTATTTATTCTTATTCTTTATGCACTATTTCCAAAGGAGTTTTCATAACAAATTGATGCCATTGGCCATCTTCCCTTTCATATATTCCATTAATATGGATCCATTAATATGAATAAATATTATAGCTATAGATATATGTTTATTTATATATTTTATTTATATTTATTTTATAGCCATTCTATTTATATATATCTACATAAACTCTCCATTAGTTGCTGTAGTTTATATGATTATATTGTAGTTCTTTATACAACTTATTGTTACGGTATTCTCCCCTCTTCCATTCTATTCTTCCTACCATTTATAATATTTTTTTATATTTTTATGATTATATTTAATTTTTGTGAGCCTTTTTTTAGGATGAGTTAAGGCTCTTGGGGCGGATTGGTTCTTGGATTGGATTGGGCATTTTTTGACGAATAGAAGCTTACTCTGTGCATCTTCTAGTTCTACGATAATTTTCGCTATAAATAGATTATAATATTCTTATTCCTCTAGTGGTACTTTCTCTCATATATACCACACCATTCTCTTCTTCTATATTTCATATATCTGACATCATAATCTATATTTCTATCATAATCCTTCTTTAATTTACTTTCTATATTTCTGTCATTCTTTCATATGGAAAACTATATATTCATCATCCAATATCATACAATTTTTTCTCCTTCCTTTTTTCAGGTATTTTCAATAGTTAAAATAATTTTGATATAAAAAATAAATATTATTTCTAGGTTTTTTTTAATTTCCTTTCCCCAGACTTTTCCCGCTCTCTTTTTTCTTTGCATTTACCTGGATAATTTCTTGTCTCGCTTTTTCCCTTTTTCGAGTGTTTTTCTTGTCAAATTTCCATTTGAGTTTCATGCCCAAAAAATGTTATCAAAACTTGAAAAACTTTTGGTAGTATTTGCGCTAAAAAGTTGTAGTATTTTAAGGGGACGAAAAGAAACAGATATAACTAGGGGAGGGGAGGGGGAGGCTCTGGTCACGTAGTAATTTGTGATTAAATTCAATGTTGACAATTACGGATGGAAACGGATGGGCCAGAAGGCCAGGACGCCAGGACGATGGGACGCCAGGACGGCAGAAAGTTGTTAAGGTAATTGCGACCGCATACACTTGTCGTAGGCTGAGATGCATTTCAATTGGGAATCATCGGGGGGACTCGGGGGGAATCGTTGGCAATCGCAGTAGGGAGTCGTGTATCGCGAATTGTGAATCGTGAATCGTGATTCGGGAGTCCGGTACTCGTATGCCTTTCGGATTCCGATTCGATTCGGATTACTTGTGGGGTGGTAGGGAGGGCACCACGCCGCTCCACGCTCTCCAATGCAGCCGCTGAATGCCGCCCTTTTGGTTGTGCGCCTGCGTTGGCTTGTGGATTCTGCACACACAAAAGGCATTTTGCCGGCCTCTGTTTTTGTGTGTGTGTGTGTGGCATGCAACGGACACGAACGAAGCAGAAAGCGCCAGCCGAACGCAAAACCGAATGCCTGCCACATCCTGCTCTGCTAGAGGGTCCAACCTTACTCAATGAGAAATTCAGAATCCATTCGACGATTGTCAAGTTAAGTTGTAAACACCGCCTTTTCCTCATTTTGTGCACCAAACCAAAAAGCGACGGAAAGCACCACGACACCAGAGAGCCAGAGCCATAGCCAGAGCCATAGCCGCCGCCGACCGCAGAGAAGAGCCCAAGCAGGAAGAGTCTTCAAGCGAAAGCAAAAGCCAAAAGCCAAATCGGAATCGGAATCGACATACCGGAACCCCAGAATCGAATCCCAGAGAATAAGCCTAAAACCCAAACCCAAAAACCAAAAGCAAAACCCAAAAAAATCATCGGAAAATCCACAGTCTAGACAGAGGAGTCGCCAGCCAGACAGCCACAGAGTGAGCCGTCGCCATTTTTTTTTTGTGTGTGAAAGAAGAAAGATATAAAGTTATTATATATATTATAATATATAGAGATTTCCCCCGATTTATTGTGCGTATACGTAATCTGCGAATCAGTTCACATTCTGTCCATGATATAAGAAAAAATAATAATCCTATACACATATATTTACTCGCAAGAAGAATTGCCAGTGAAGTTTCAGTATTATTTACAAAATATACTAACAAAAAAAAAAACACTAAAGATTGCAAAAAAAGAAATGCTCAAAGAAACCCTCAAGTAAATTAAAAAAACCAAAAGAAATACTACTCAAAGTAGGTATCCAAATGCAACAATTGTCACAAGAACGAAATTCCTAAACTAAAAAGAAAAAGAAAATTAGGAGTTAAAAACTCTACCAAAAAAATACTAGAAAAAAAGAACTTTAAAGTGAAAGAAGAACAGTATTATTTTTAAAAGAAATCTTAAAAGAAAAAAAACTAAGCGCTAAATAAAGACAATAAAAATTCATGAGAAAGAAAACCAAATTAAATTTGAGACATTAGCTTAAAAATACTTGAAAAATACCGAACATACCATAAAATACTAAAACAATACTAGCTTAATTTTGAGTGAAATACAAAGAAGAAATATAAAGATAAACTAGATACCAAAAAAATACCAAAATTAGTGAAAAATAAAAACAAAACAAAACAAAATAAGGAACAAAAATATAAAAAAAAGCTTAGCTTAAATATTGTGTCATTTTTTTGTGTGTGCTAAAACAGTAACTGCTACAAAGTAATTAATATTCCAACATTCAGTGTTAGTAAGTGTGTTAGTGTTGGTAAATCCCATACGACAAAAAAAAAACAACCTAGTAAATGTTTTAAAAAATAAACAATAAATAAAACCCATAGAGGAAGCAAAGCAAAACAAAGCAAAGGAAAACATAGGCAAGGAAAAGGCAGAGACAGTCGTCGTCATTGGAAAATAAAGGGAAAGCTGGAAGGAAAGATTGAAAAATTCAACGCCTCGCCCCTCAATAGCCATTAAAATTGCGTCAATCAAGAGAAAAACCTCACCATTGCCGACACCAGCCACATTGCAGCTAACGAATTTTGGTCCTGAAGAGCAACGGCCACAGCAACAGCAACAGCAGGAGCAACAAGGAGCGGCAGAGGCAGCAACTGCAAGCCAGCAGCAATTGGTGGCAACAGTTGGCCAAATACAAGAGGCAACCACAGCAACAATAGCAACAGCAGCAGCGGGAACAGCAGCAAGTGCAACAGTAGCAGCAGCAGCAATAGCAACAGTAGGAGGCGCCACAACAACAGCAGCAGCAGCAGCGTCGGCAACAGCAGCAGCAGCAGCAGCAGTAACAGCAGCAACAGCAGCCACAGCAGCAACAGCAACAAACAGGAACACATCCCCCATTAATTCTCAGGCTAAAGCCTCGGTCAGCAGCGACAACACAGAAGTTACGACAGGACAACAACACTTTTTGAATCAACCGCCACCACCACCGCCGCCACCGTCGTCGTCGTCGTCGTCACTGTCGCCACCACCGCCGCCACCGCCGCCGACAGCAAAAGTCCAAGAAGAAGCCACAGTCACAGCAAAAGGAAAGTCAGCAGCAACAGCGGGAGCAGGAGCAGGAGCAGGATCCAAGACTCCAGCGATAAGTAATCAAAGCACCGGCACCACCACGACGCTGTACACGTGCTCGAGCGCCTCCTCGTCGCTGATTGCCCAACCGCCGCCAACGAAGATATTTAAAACGGATCATCATCAGCTGTGCCTGAACGGTGCCTACGGTCTGCCGACTGCTGCTGTTGGTGGCCATCCCTGTGTCTACTGTGTGATACCTGTGCCCCTGGTGAGTCCTGTTCCACCTAATCCTCCACCCCCCTCCTTTACATACACCAGAGGAGCTACATTTGCATAGCTATTCCTCTGGTGTCTCCTGTTTGTGCTATTTCTTTTGATTTTCCTCATTAAATATTAAAATAATTACGAGGGCAGAGGAAGAGTCCTACGCCTCCTCAGCCTCCTCCTCCTGCTGCTGCTGATGCTGCACATTAAATATGGGGGTCCTTTACAGCTGGTTCTCCCTCAATTTTCGTCGCTTTCTGGATGATTATCCTGTAGGTCCCGGTTTTTCGGCTTCCTTTGGGCGGTTTCTCATTATCATTTATTATTCGTACTGTTCACGCTTTTAGATTCACAAAAATATAAACCTATATATGTGTATGTATCTTTCTTTATGGTCTTTGAGGAGGCGTTTTGAGAGGAGGTTTACTAGCAAATGGATTTCGGGAGGAGTTTCTCCTTCCTTATTTCTTTGGGAGGAGGAGGAGTTCGTTTGAGAGGGGATTTTAGTCGTGGATGGGTGTTTGGCTGGGTAGAATTTTGGGTTACTTTTTCTTAAAAGTAATTTTTGGAAATTGAATGAATGCGACTTTGGGAGGTATATTTTTTGTGTGTGTTTTGGCTATGATTTCCCATTGAAACATACTTTTTTTTTGGGTATTTCTGCAGTGAATCTTATTTATTGAGTGAGTAACACTTAAGTCATTTTCCACTAAAAGATATTCTCCGAATAAAGTTTTACTCATTTGAGAAGTAATTTTAGATTATAGAATGCTTTTGGGAGCAGATTTTGCCATAGATTCTTTAATTTTTTTACTTTTTCAGACTATTTTAGACTATTTTTGTATGTACTATTTACGAATTTCAGACAAATTAAACAGTTTGGGGTATATTTTTATAGAAATTGATTTAATTTGTAGGTAAATACAATGTTTTCTGACACATTTTTCAGTTGTTTTCTTTGATTCTTAGAAAAAATAGCTGGAATATCATATGATTGGAGCTCAAACAACATGTTGTTGGGGTTCCCAGTTAAATTCTGAGAAAGATTGTTAGAGGGATTGTCTATGAAAATAGTTTCCGCTATAGAATTTCCTAACTTTTCCATCTATTTCCATCCAAGGAATCTATGGAATTTTCTTGTTGCGCTTAAACTTTCTTAAAATACCTAGAGAATGGAACTGTCTTTTGTGCAAAGATATCTTCGAGTTTGAACAGATTTGTTGCCTGACTTGAAACGCTTTAATTTGTTGAGAATGGTCTCAAGCTGAAGGTCTTTTTATGGCTAATATATCTGAAGAGAGATATTATGGTAAATAGGTATTAAAAAGGAGTTTATTTTATGAGATTTTTAATGAAAATTTCTATTGATATTATTCCCATAAACGTAACCTTTCTTCGTGCTTTCACTTTAGCCATTTCCATTTCCGCCCCACCCCCTATATAATGCCTAACCATAATGACAACTTCTTTATGCCACCATCTCCCCCTTGTCTGCCACCCCCGCCCCCACCCCCCATTCATGAGTGAGTGCCTACCGAGAATAAAGCCAATTTACATACAATTTCTCAGCTTGTAGAACAAATTACAGAGGAGCGCCCGCCCCCAAACAGCAGAAGTGGCTCTAAGAAAAACATAACAGGCGGAAAATGGAAGAGAGGGAGGGATGGAGGGTGGGTGGGTTGTGGGTGCGTCAGCTGTTTGTCCACTTAAAGAGCACCCATGATAATCGACGGCAACAAATGTGCCTAATGTTGGAATGACAATAAAGACAAATTATACAAATATTTGACTAAATGAGTGACTGCCAAAGGGAGGGATTGACAGAAACAGAAACAGAAAGAAGAAAGGGGATGAGGGGGGAAAGACTGACTGCCAGATGGACAGATGGACGGACTGAATGGAATGATAATGACACTCATTGTGTGGCCAAAGCACAGGGGAAATTTCATTACACACACACACACACACACAAAAACAAATGGGGTGAGCTTTCGAGGGGCGGGGGGTGCTTGGAAAACCGCCTAAACCAGCACATTTTTCCCCTCCAATAATTACAACAAAAATCAAGCTGGAGAATGACCGCAAATAAATCACAAATAATAATCATTATTAGCTCTCGCCCAACAAAAGCCGCCGCTAAAGGAGGTGGGTGGGTGGTTGGGTGGCTGGAAAACGAGGGTTACTCCAAAAGAAAAGCCATTTTCCGACCACCACAAAAAAATGTTTTCAATTACATTGAAAAGCAACGAAAATCGCGGAAATACAGAGCAAGAGAGAGCGCAAGAGAGAGAGAGAGAGAAAGAGAGCACCAATGGGAAAAAATGCAACTGAAAAATCTTTTCATATTATTCATTCATTTTCATTGTTATTTAGGGGGCTGGGGGTGTGGGGTGTTAGTAGCTGTGGAGAGGGGTGGCATGTTGGTTCCCTCATTGTCCATTTGCCAAGAGTGAAAAATGTTTTTTTTTTTTCGGTTTTTTTCTATGCCTCTTGTATTATTTTTGTTTATTTTTTCTGGTGCTTTCTTGTACTGCTTTTCCTTTGGGGTTTTCCTTTTTGTGGGGCTCAGGCGTCCGAAGATTTATGTAAGGCACTGTCTGAGCAACGTTCGGCCCCCCCTTTGCTCATTTTGTTGATTTCTAATTAATTTTACTCGAAGTGAAAATGAATTGGCAAACTGCCCTGCAGACAGACAGACAGCATACAAGAAAATGGAAGGAAAGAACGAAAAAGAACGGAAGGATCCTGGGGCTTCAAGTGATGGGAATTCCTTGGTTTTCGGTTTCCTTGGTTCCAAAAATAATTGCCATGGCAAATGTGTTATAGGATGATCTGAAAGGAAGAAGTTCTTCGGCAAGATTGTTATGGATGGGAAAGCATTGCATGATGGGGCCAACAAATCTACCAGAAAAAATTGTAAAAAACGTATAGAAAAAGGCATGGAGAATCTATCTTTCATCTTCTGTAGAAAAACTCCAAGGAATCTTTTAAATATTAGCAAATATAGAACTTACGAGTAATGCTAGTTGTATCCAAATATCTAAAGGCAAAAGAACCCCCTAAAACAGTCACAAGGTAGATAGTATAATAATACATCTCTGGGTTGGGGTTGTTGGGGAGTGTTTAGACCTTAAAAGAAAAGATGGGCACAATTTTGTATTCTATTCTTATCGCTAGACTCGCGGAACGGGTGCATCAGTACTGCGAGTGGCCAACTGATTGTTCCACAGTGGAACGTTGATTACTTTTCTGCCAAATACTGGCTTTCTAGCGGGTCATGCAGCAGCGCTTCTCGGTTATCTTCCTTTGCCAGCATAGGTGAAAATTCGTTTTGTTTTATGCAAATTGTGAACAATTTCGCTCCCTTAATGTATTCCATATCTAAAAGGATCACTTGGTGGCGATATGTATCTGGCCAATGCGATCACACACTTACCTACACACACACACACTCGCACGATATAGAGAATGTATGCCACGCCCACTTACGTGCTGGTTGCTTGTTGCAGCGACTGTTGCACTGCTTTCAAGGACCTTTGAGTGGGTCGGTTACACCACGTTGCATGTGGCATATGCGTGACATGCGGTGGTGGCGCGGTGCGGTGCGGTGCAGTGCGGCTTGGCGCCTATGCATATGCATTATTATTTTCTATATATGCGCGCGGCAGCACTGGCGACAGTGGCAGAAGCAGAGGGAGAGGCAGAGGCAGTGAAGTGGCAGCTAATTAGCAACTGACATACATTCCCCCCGCCCCGTTACCTCTTACCCCTGCAAAATGGTGGCAAGAGGTCAAGTAGGGTCCAAAAAGTGGGAGGCACTTCTTCTATTTGGAGAAGTAAAAGATCAAGTCCATCATTGGATGCTTTGGTCAAAGATTCATTCAGGCCCCAATCTAAGAATTCCCTAAGGAAATGTATGCCTATGCCTGCCTCCTTTAAGATACTTAAGATACATTAAACATGCCCACAGAGATGATTAAAAGCATTTCCATCTTTTGTGCACCCTCAAAGGACATTGGCAAAGCGAAATTGTATCAATTAAGGAAAATGCCATGTGTCCATCCAGCAGAGATTCTCACAAATTCCGAATCGTTAGTGAATTATCATTGGAAATGATTGAATGGCTGAGTGGCTTCCTCTAAGGTTACCTCTAAGGGAAGTGCAATGCAAATGAGGGAAGGCCATTGATCAGAAATGCAATGCGTAAGAAAATTAAATGCATTTTACTAATTTTCACAAGTGAATTTTCTCCTTGCTCTCGAAATGTATTTTTCCCCCATTAATTTAGTGCACAACACACACACACACACACACACACACGCAAAACTGTGAGTTTTCCACAGCCAAAAGCATATTCAACTTTGACATTTGTGACTCGCTTTTCACCCCCCAACCCCCCACACACACAGGGGAAAAGCGAGCCATAGAGAGGGAGGGAGAGTAAGAGAGTGAGAGCTTTGGTTCATTGCTTGACTCACGACTTGATTAGTTGTCGGGACAGTTGTAACGTCCTCGTCCTCGTCCTCATCCCCGTCCTCGTCCTCGTCCTTATCCCCGTCCTCGTTGTCGTCGTCGTTGTGTGGCATGTTGTACTGTAGCTTGTACATGTATGGGGCGTGTGTGGCACGTTGAGAGTCCCAAAAAACATTTTGTACAAAATAATTACAGAGCCATGAAATTGAATTGAATGAAATGCCATTTTCATGGAATTACTCGTACAACTTTTTTTCTCCCTCTCCTCTCAGTGCCCCCAGTGCCCTCTGCCCTCTGTTCTCTGTTCTCTGCCCCCCTCTCTGGCTCTCGTAAAGTTTTTCCTCTATTTTCCCACACGAGACTGTTTTCCACCTTGTTTTTTTTTTGTGCAGAAAAAAAACATTAATTAAATGTTCAGTCAATGGCATTAAACTGTGCGAAACAGACATTCGGAAAACAGTTAGTATCATCCCATAGATGCACAGATACAGTAGATACATCCATTCAGTGGATATATAGATACATTCGCATAAAGTTTTGATTGTCGGAGGGGGCGGGGGTTCGGGGTTTGGGCGCTAAAAATCATTTATTTAAAACAGTTTGAAAACAAAACGAAGGGCGTGCAAAAAAAAACAAAAAAAATATACAAACCAAACCAAAAAAATGTTTCATGTTAAATTTGCTGGAAAACTCAACCAAAACGAAGAGCAGGAGGAGGAGGCAAAAAGGGGACAAGGTAGGGGTGGAAGAGGGTCAAAAGCAAATTGCAAATGATGAAAACTTTGCCCATCATAAACGCCATTTTATGTTATCCAATATGGCGTCGCTACACCCCCTTCCCCCCCAAGCCCAGCCCAGACCAGCCCTCCATAACGCTTTTCACTTTTTAGTTTTTTGGGGTGTAAAAAGTTTTCCCTTTTTTCCTGGAGGGTTTTTTGGGGGAAACCCCCTGCCCCCTCCTGCTAATCGCACATATTTCCACATCAATAACAATTACCCAAAAAAAAAAACGACGAGAAAAAAAGAGAATCAGAGCAGCATCTCATTTGGTATGCAAAAAACACAAAAAAAAGTCAGATTTTCCACACAATTTGATTTGGGAAAACTTTAAGAAGGGTTGCCAGAGAGAGAGCAGCGGCCATGTGGCCAGTGGTGTTGCCAGATGACAGAAGGGTTGCCACTTTGGGCATTGTTTGAGAGGTTTCCGATCTCCATGGGAGCAGCCAGAAGCCAGAAGTCTCCTTAGGAAAATCTTTTAGCAACTTCTTGGGTGAAAGTGTTTTCCTTGGCTTCATTTCGGAATGGTTGTTTCTTTTTCTTGGTAGAAAAATTGAAGTCTTAAATAGATTTCCCAGGGTACGCATTCGCATTCGCATTCGTGTGAATTCTTCTTGGGGTCTTGCCACGTTTTCATTTCATCTTGTCTTGCTTTATTTTTGGCATCAAGCAGAAGCAGCAGCGGCAAGCAGCAAGCAGCAGCAGCAGCCTTTTGAAATTCGTTACGCTACAACGCCTCATAGATGGTGATGCCTGCCAGCCTCCAGCCTGCCAGCCTCCTTCGTGCTCCTTGGTCCTCTCTCTCTCTCTCTCTCTCGCTGAATGTGTGTGTGTGCTATGACACATGCCTCAGAGCCTGCCACACGACTTGGCCTGGCTGCCAGCAGCCACTTGGCCAAAGTATTTTAACCTAAAATTTGTAAAAATAGCACATGAAGAGGCACAGTACAGCAGAGCACAGCACAGCACAGCAGAGCCTGAGAGACATTGAAGTGGCTGCTCTGCTCTCTAGAGAAATGTATAGCCATGTGGGGGAAAGAGAGAGACAGACAGAGAAAGAGAGGGAGAGAGAGAGGGCGGGCAGTGATGGTGGGCATGAGATTTATCTACTGGGTACCGGGTACCACAGTGCGTATGCTTGATGCTTTATTTATTTATTTAATTTGCCTCGAAAATGAAACGGAGTGTCCAGCTCCTGTCACTGTCCCTGGCCCTGTCCATCCCCCTCTCTCTCGTCCTTTCCTTTATTAGTGGTGTGGGGCATGTGGCATAAAATATGTTGAGCAATTTGTCAACAGCAACCCCTCCGCAGTGAGGGGAGGGTATATGTGTGGTGCTGTAATGAAATGTCATTAACATTAAAACAACTTTCAACACTTGGGCCATCGCTCGGGCGACAAACAACATTTGGCTGACATTTTCTTTCTTTTTTTTTTCTTCCTTTGGTCCTACAACACATCCATCTTGCTCTCTCGTGTCCCCTCTCTCTCTCTCTCTCTCTCTCTATTTCTCCTCCTTTTGTCACTCCTCTCCTGGCAATGTGTGTTTGTGCTGGGAAATCGTCAAATAATCATAAAAAAAAAAGGAAAATACAAATCAAATAAAAATACAAATAAATCCATACACCGACTATAAGATATCCATCCTTTATTGGAACAATCAAGGAAGAAATTATCTAACAATGAGTGGAAAAGAGATGGATGTACTGGCAAAGGTAGAGAAATTGCTAGGGTCACTAAATACTAACCAAAATCGGTCGCTAGACTAATGAATAATACTCATATTTTGATGGATGTCAATCCACCTTCTACCCCTATCTTCTGCCTCCTCAATATACCCTTCGCACTTCGCAATATACACAAAGAAAAGGGTATCAAAAAAGTCCAAAGAGATGGATGGATGGATGTGTGTGTGTGTGTGTGTGTGTGTGTGTGTGTGTGTGTGTGGGGCATTATTATCATCGACTTTTGTCGCCTCTGACTTTTTCTCTTCCAGATTTTGTTTTGTTAATGAAAAAAGTTTCGTACTCTCTTTCTCTCTTTTTGACCCTCTCTCTCTATCTCTCTCTCTCTGTCTCTCTATTCCCCTCCTCTTTCTCCTTGTTTGATGAGAAAGAAAATATTTTCCGTTCTTTTTTTTTTTTTGTTCCTCCTGACGACGCTTTTGACATGGTGAGGGAGGGGAGGCGGGACTGGCCTTTGGCTTCATCAACTTTTCATTAATTTATTACACGCTCCGCTCTGCTCTGCTCTCTGTCCAGGTCTGCCACGCCCTTGCCCCTTGCCCCGCTCTACTTGCTTTTTGCCCTTCCGATTTCATAATCATTGTAATTTCGCTTCTGTTCAGTTTTTTTTTGTGATGTTTTGTTTTTGTTTTCCTGTCAAAAAGATTCCTCATTTTGTTTCTTGTGTTCGCTTTTCCTTTTTCCCCCTGTGTGTCCCCCGTTCCCCGCCCACCGTTTGATGCCTTGTTTTCAATCAATGTTTTTATTAAAAAGTTTCCGTCCTGTTCATTTCTTTGTGAGCCATGAACTTTGACATTTGGGGACAAATATGTGTTGGCGCCTCACTTTTGTTTTAATGATTTTTCTAGGATTTTCTTATGATTTTTCGTATGATTTTTCACTGGTTTGTTCTTCTTTCTTTTTTTTGTGTGATTTTGTGATGTTCTGAATGAATGTCTTGTACATGATTTTTACAATAATTCCTTAGGCTTTGCCTTCTCCTCATGTCTCAGAATTTTCCTCATTCCTTTGACCTTTGCCTCCCCCTATTTCTGCTTGTTTCCATCTTCCTCTTTCTTGTTAGATTTCCATCTGCTTTCCTGCTGCTGTGTCATGTCCGATTGGCAGATGATCTCTAATGTCCATAGATGCTAGAGATACATTAAGGTGGGTGTAATGATGTGTAATCCCATTATAATGACTTAAGAAAGTCTGGGAAATACTGTAGTTAAAGTTATGGAAGATGGTAATACCCTATACAGATGGTATATGATATGATGCCCCCTACTACTAATTATAGTTTCTGCTCCTGCTCGTATTTCCAACATTTCCTATTCCGTATTTTCTCTAGCTCTTCATAAAGATTCTTTGTTCTTATATTCCCTAGAGAATTTCCCTTGAAACAAGGAGTAAAACTTGTTCCTTTTTTATCGTATCTCTTTGAAGGGTATTTAAGGCTTCCGAAACTTTAGCTAAGCTCCAGTGAGGCGCCCACTCTTATTACTGGGATACCTACCTATCCCTTACGCTTGCTTCCTTCCTGTGGCCCAAGTGTCCTCTCGCGGCTACCCTCCTGAGTCGTCCTGCCAGTCGCCTGCCTTCCTACCATCCATACAAATTGCTAGCCCGCTCGCATCATTAGCTTTGTCCGAAAATTGTCACGTTCGGCACACGTGTGTGCGCAAAAGCTGCATAATCCAGAGGCTCCTTGTCCAGGAGCTCCACTCCACACTGCTCCTCTCTGTGGCTGCTCTCCCCGCAGCCCCCAATGGGGTTGCCCCTCAATCCGCCAACTGGTGGGCAGTGGGAATGGGAAGGCGAATGGATAAGTCGTCGTGCAACCGTAACCACTGTTAGTGGTTGCTATACTTCCTCTCCATCACACACACATTCACTCTCCCCTACCCTCTCCCCTTGATGCTATCTGCCATCTCGCATCTCCCATCTCTAGTTTGGGGCTTCTGTTAAACCCCAATCTGCACCGCCAATGCGTAAACCGCTAAGTGCTTCCCTTTGTTGCGTTTCATCCTTGTTCGCGTTCGCAAACGAATTCTCCTTTCGGTTGTTGCGTTTGCTGTTTTTGCTATTGGGGTAAACGGAAGTTTGCTATTATTGCCGCTGGCATTGAACAACACTGTCTGTGTGTAGTGTTGGGCAGCAGCAGACCCGAACAGAGCACAGCTGTACCTCTTTCTTTCTTGTTTTTTCTGTTTTCTTGAGAGACTGTAACACCGCGTGCTGACGACTCGCACATGAAACGTGCTCCGCATAAATCGTTTGCTGCTTGAAAAAAAGGGGAAAAGGGAATTTGAAGATTAGAAGGGGGATTGTGTGCAAGAGAGGGGAGGTCTCTCTGACCCTCTCTTTAGGAGAGCATTGCTCATGGACTCCTCATTAATGGTCCCCCTTTTTTGTTGCTCTTATTGCTGCATTGCATTACCAAAAAGATTGTTCTTTGTATGAGATACTTATATGATATAGTATTTCTCATACCATACCACTCCTTTCCACATCATATTCCCTGCCTGACTTGCTGTGTGTGGGAGGGGGGGAGAGTGAGAAATGTGGAACAATCTGTGGGTTCTTAATCCTGATTTAGTTGGTGGAGGCGATTGTCCAGCTTTGAGTTTATCTTTTAATGGAATGTGTAGTTTATGTTCTTTATGTCGGGGACTTCCATTTGTATTTCGAGTACATTTTTATGTGGTTTCTGTTGCATGTTTATTTTTCTTTTGTAGGAATATCTGTAAATTATAGAAATATCTATGGATGGTAGAAATATCTATGGGTTATATTTGTGTGGTAACTTGTTCAACACTATCTCTATTTTTCTGTAGCTTTAAATTATTCTTATACCATAAGTAGATCCATAATCTCAGTGGTATCTTGTATCTTTCGACTGTCACACAACTCATTTCTGAGATACTTACATTTCCAGAGCCATTTCGCATAGTATTTTCTCCCTCCCTTAAAAACGGGGATGATTCCATCTAACGATACGAAGCCAATGTCAAGCTCTAGGACAGAATTCTATCGTGCATGTGCATGTGTGTGTGTGTGTCTGTCGTGTCGTGTCGTCTGTGTCATAATCAGGATGCAGTCACATCCCAATCGCAATGGCAGTGGCAGTCACATTCCCTGACAGACGCTGGCGTTTCCCCTCCCCCCGCCACCCCATTTTATTTGACATGCACTTAGCGATTGGGAAAGTGGCAGTAAAGGCAGTAGTGGAGTTTGTAGTGGATTTCCATTCCTATTTCTACTGCTACTCCGCATTCCACACTCCATTTTGCCAGCAGCAACAGCAGCAGAATCTTCCTTGGGGGGGGTGGCATCGGGGATGGCCATGCCACATGCGAAATGTATTATTAACTCTCGGCAATGCCTTTCTCTGACACATCCATTGATATGCGCACACATTTTGTGACTGTGTCGCATGTTGCCAGTGCCCATTGACTACCAATGTGAATGCTGCCACACAGTCACACACACAATCACACACACACACACAAGCACACAGACACCGAGATGCTGGATATATGTACAGTTGTTGTAAAATGCATAAAAAGAGTGCTTAGCATATTAAAAACATCGCCCCGAAAAAGCATCTCCAGCTGCAGCTGCAACTGCAGCTGTGTCCCCTTTGGGGACCGGCAAAAGGGGACAGGGGGGGAGGGAGGGCATTCGAAGGGAGAGATATGTAGTACATACGTGCTCCATCGTGAAAAGTGGGAAAATGGAAAAACTCTTTGACTGGTTATCTGTGATGTCCGGGAAAAGCGAAAGAAATGTTAAAAAAAAAAAAAAAAAAATAAAGAAAAAATTAGGAAATAAAATAAGTAAAGAAAAAAAAAATACAATAAAGGAAAAAAAGAAATAAAAATCAAGGAAAAAAAATGAAAAGTAGCAAGAAAGAGGAGCCACCACCAGCACCGCACAATGCACGTTGCAACATTTGAGGCAACATTTTGATTTATACGCAAGAGCCGCACACAGCGCACAGCACACAGAGGCACACACACACATATAGAGATATGCAGATACACACACTCTCTCAACTCCTCACACAGATACAGATACTCGTGTGGTTTGTGCGCCTAATGCATATGCAGCGTATTTTGCATACGTTTCTAATAATTCATCTTCGTGTTTTTCCTGCCTCGTCTTTTGGCTGCTTTCGTTCCTCTCGATGCATCCATCCTTTGGGCTCCTTTGCGCCCCCCCTTGCCACCACCCCCTTATCGCCTTTGCCCTCCTTTTTTTTCTTTCTGTTTTTTCTTTTTTGGCGTAACTTTTGCTTGCCTCAGCTTTCGCGTCTCTGTGCTGCCATTACCAATTTTTGCATATCTCTGTTTGTGCAGCAGCATCCCCGCCCTCCCCGCCCCTTCCTACATTTCTACATGTGTGTGTGTGTGTGTGTGTGTGTGTGTGTGCGGGAGGGGGTGGTTACATTTTGGAAAATTGGAAAATAGTTTTTCCCGTTTGCTTCTTTTTTTCTCTCTCTTTCTGTTTTTCGTTTCTTTTTTTTTTATCGACTTATTGTGTTTGATGGGGAAATGTGCTTTGTCTGTCTGTCTCTGTGCCCGTGCCCGTGCCACGCCCCATGCCAACATCCCACATTTATCAGTGGCTGATAGAAGCGAGGGAAGGGCATAAGAAAGGGTAGGTGTAGGGATAGAGGGAGAGGGTGAAGTTGCAAAGGAGTCCATTGGCATTTTGGAGATATGTTGCAAGCGAATCCGAGAATCCTTTAAGTGCGTGGAAAGGGTGGAAATAGGGTTCAAAGTTTGTCACATGAAAGTTTTCTTGAAATATTTGCAAAAAGTAGTTGGATAATACATATAATGATTTATAGAGAATTTATGTATGTATGTGTGTATCTGTAGAGGGAGAATGAGAGAATGGAAGGGAGAAAGAGATTTTGAGATTACGAATGTACACGAAATGGTGAGTGTTTTGTATGGGAAGTTCTACGGAAAAAGTCTCATAATATAGAAATATGTCATCAGCCTTTCCAACCAACTATCGATCCATATATTAATCGATCTAACCACTTAGCTGTTTATCTATCTATCGATCAATGTGCGCCTCTAGTCTCTAGCTTGCTATTGATCAATTTAGTTAAGCGCCGATAAATATGCATGCATCATACATCATCTTACAGCATACATCATCATCATACGGCATTATAGCATACATCATACATACATACATACATCAGCTAATGTATCGATACAATACTTTAGTAATATAAACTTATTTATCGATTAAACAAAGTGATCTCTGTAACAATCTTTCTATGTATTTATGTATTATAGATATTATTTATATTATAATGTAATCGGTAAACAAATAAATCAATCGATAGTTTGATTTCTCCTATCTATTTATCGATCAATCTATCTATCGATTTGGAGTTGCTTTAATGCCTCTCCTTCCATGTATTTTATAGTATACTTGTATTTTAGAACCATCTCCCTTTTTTAGAACTTTCTCCATACCCTTTTCTTAGCTCTTTCAATTGCTTTATTTGCATTTCTGTTCGAGATATGAGATATGTCTGGGATATACTCTTTCATATTTCTCTCGAATCGCAGAAGCTGTGCCTCCTGCTGCTGCTACTGCTGCTATTGCTGCTGCATGTTGCAGCTGCTACCCGTTTTGTGGAATGGCTAACTCGTTTCGACTGGGCCGCACACATTTCATATTCAAGATTCCCCAGCGTTGTCTGTCCATCTGTCTCGTTCTCAGGACTCGTTTCCTGTCTCGCCGTCGTCGGCGGCATCGCACAGCCAGAGCCCCAGAGCTCCACAGCTCTAGAGCCTTCTCCGTCGTAAGTAGTTTTTTCCAACCATTTCCCAATGGCATTTCCCGCACTCGAACTTTTGGGCATTCGATCCTTCTGCCGTCTGCTGCCGTCTAAGGACTATTGATAGCTGCGACTGCCAGGCTACTTTGGCAGCTGGCTTACGAGTGCTGCTCTGCTACACCCTCTGCCTGTCGCTTTTCTTCCCTCTCCCTGCGGAAACCTTTGCCCTTTACTCCGTTATCCTGGAGCTCTCAGACGGGAAAAGTATTTACGTTAAATTGAACTTTTGTGTTTGAATTTTCGTGCGGCAAAAACTTCACTTCACTTCACATTGCGGCTTGTCCTTGTCGTCTGACTGCAGGACGCGTCTCTCCCCCCATTCCATGATCCCCCGTTTCGGGATATCCATTCCCTCCTTCCGCCCCCCATTCCTTGATCCAGAGAGTGTCGACATTTTCTCGACGTTAGTTATTTTTATTAGAATTCTCCAAACCTCAGAGAGAGAGAAAAAAGAGTCATTCTGTCTGTCTTTTGGTTGCTTTCCCTAGGAATTTCATTGGAATAATTAAAAATTATAAATATTTGCGCTCTCCCTCTGGCTCTCTCTCTCTTTGCTCTCCCTTTGGCTCTTCCTCTGCCTTGCCTCTGTGGATTGACCGCATTCCAAGCCAAATTAAAAGCCAAAAATTGCAGCACAAAATCCAAGGCGCAGGCACTCTGCTGTCTGCTGTGTGATGCATGCTCCTGCCTCGTGCCTCGTGCCTCCTGCCTCGTGCCTCCTTCCTCCTGTGTTGCTTTTAATTTCGGGGAAAAATGCTTAGAAAATGGAACATGAATTAAATCAACATAAATGTTGTTTCCCCCTCGCCTCCCAATGCCCCCTAAAAGCACTCTGCCTGTGGCTCAGGCACTTGGCTTTCGGTTGGCTGTCTCTGTGGCGACTCTTCCTCAGAGAAGCTGCTGGTTCTTGCCGCAGAAAAGTAGTTAATGTTGCACAAAGAACAACCATTAAGTACTAGAAATGTTTGGAAACAAAGACTTTAAGAAGGCACGAGAAAAGTGCAAGATTTTCTGAGGAGGGGACCAATTTCCACATCAAAAACTCTTGAATATTCAACTAACAGAAAAAAAAGAAAAGAAAACATTTTTGAATCAAAGATCTTTAAGCTCTGCAGAGCTCTTAAAACTACTATCAAAAAGCTCTCCGAAATGCTCCATAATTCTCATACTTTCTTTGGCCTCTCTCTCCTGGAATGTTCATTCCTTACCAATCTTTTATCCATAAACCACTGGCCGCTGCCCCCCGCCACTGACAATCAGTGAAATGGCGACTTGCAGCAGCAGAAGCAGCAGGCAGCAGGCAGCCAGCGGTATCTCTCAAGTGCTGTTGGGTCAGACAGAGAGACAGACAGACCGACAGACAGATAGAGAGACAGGGCGTATGCTTAATATGAGGCAACGAAAAGTGGGAGGAGAGGAAGCAGTGGCAGCATTAGGAAGAGGAGGAGGAGGAGCAGTTGCAGGCGGAGATAAAATATAAAGCATAAGTAGATAGATGAGTGGCTGTTGCACTGCTGCTGCTGCCGCTGCTGCTGTTGCAAGCTAATGCTGAAGCTTGCATCTGCTGAAGCTCTGTGTTTAGGAAGAGTCTCTACTGCCGCTGCTGCCGCTGCTGCTGTCTGGAGAGTGGAAAAATCCGAAAGCCGGAAATGAAAAGTGGCATGTATGTGAGTGCAGCAGCAGCAGCAGCAGCAGCAGCGGCAGTGGTAGGGTGGAGGCAGGAGGCAGTATGGGGGTGTGGCCATTTTGCAAAAGCGCAGCTGTAGCTGTGGCAGCAACACTTTATACATCTACATATGTGTGCATGTATCTGTGTGTGTTGTATCCTGTATCTGTATCTCTCTCTGTGCTCGTTCCCCTGTATCTTTGTATCTGTTATCTGTGTGCATTCCTCTTTCTGTATCCATGTGTGTGCGTGTCTGCATGTGTGTGTGTCTGTGTTTGTCTATGTAATGAGGGCAATTTAAGGGCCACTTGAAGCAATTCAATTCTCACACACACTCAATTCTAACGGTTGTTCCACTATGCCACTATCTGTCTATGTATGTGTATGTGTGTCCGTGTCCTTCTGTCTAACGTGTGCGGATGGTTGGGGTAGGTGCCACAGACGGTGGCAAGTTTTTAGTGTTATTAATATGCCATGCCATGCATATGCCCCTCACTCTCTCTTTCTCTCTCTCTCTCTGTGTCTCTCCCTCTTTCTCTTATTATGCCATGCCTGTGTGTGCGCCGCCATTTTGCTTGAAGCCTGCCGTTGCCGCCGCCATTGCATTTGCAGCAGCCGCCTCTTTTTGGGGTAGCAGCAGCAGCAGCAGCAGCTGCATCCATCGAGTGGTGCCTCCTGCTCTTCTAGTAATATTAAGTGCCACCGCCTGTCCCTGTGTCCATGCCACATGATGGGGGCAAGGGGTTATTAACCCATAAATGGAATACATGTGCTTAATTTTCTTTTTTTTTACTCACAAATGAATAGCAAGAGAAAGAGCGAGAGGGGAAGGGGGAGTTAGAGAGAGGAAAAGCACTGAAATTACCCAAGAATTAGATGCATTAACGGATTATTTCTTGCTTCCAGCTGCCTTTACTGGGCACTTTCCTGGGTAAACTTTAGAACGTAATAAGTTTTTAAACCATTCATAAGTTGGGGATTTTAAACCGTTGCAAAAAGTTCCATAAATCAAAGACAAATTTGTGATATTTGTTTAAAATATTTAGGATACGATAGATATAAAATTATGTTGATGGATGCATTTTAGGGCGACTTGCTAAGAAGTAAAGGATTTGCCAGAGAAGACATCGTCTTCCATTTTCCCCATCGAAGATGAGAGTACGATCTTTGTTCTATCATGCAGTAAGCAATTGAGACCATAATTTTGTCAAAAAATACTAATACTTGCATGCAATCAGTTGGCCACTTGCAGTACCGATGCACCCGTGGGTCTAGCGATAATAATAGAATTCAAAATTGTCCCCCGACGTTTCTGAAATAAAGTTAGCTTGTATTCAACAATCTGCTTACAAGTGTCTAGACTTTTCTTTTAAGGTCTAAACAATCTTTGATTCTTTTCCTTCAGTGCTGTTTCTATAACTGCATGCGAGACACTCCTGTCAAGGGATGACAGCTAATGGTAGTCTGTCATTCATGGGCCCACCATCTATCGGATGGCACAGAGTAGCCAGAGGACCTACAGCCTAAGGAGTGGGACTTGGGCTGAGTCAGACCCAAAAGAATGTGGGATTTCTGAGACTGAGAATGAAACTGAGAATGTGGCTGGAGGCTGTGGCTGGTGGCTGTGGTCTCTGCCCCAGGGAGTAACATATTTTCGGGGTAATATTGGTAAGGGAGGAAGGAGGAATATGCTCGCAGCGTAAATTCATATCATTTATAGCACGCCAAGCAAATACAATTAAAAAAAAAAAGAAGAAAATTATGCTACTGCCAGACGATGAAACCCACCAACATACGTACACATGTATGTGTGTGTGTGTGTGTGTGTGTTTACTCTGCAGAAGTACATTTGTGTGCGTGTGTGTGCCTCTTGTCTAAAACTGGAATTGTAAGGGACGTGGTGTGTGGGTTCAGGGTGTGGGGGAGGGGTGTAGGGGGGTCTCTACTCAAAGTAATTTACACTAAATTACATGCGAACAAGCGAAAATGAGAAAAGCCTACAAAGAAGAAGAACCTGCCTGCCCCTGCCCATGCCCCTGCCCCTGTCACTCTCTCTATCTTTGTCTCTCTGTGTGTTTGTGTGTGCATGTGTGTGCGTGTCACAGCAGAGCAGCCGGAAATGAAAATAATGAAGCGCGCTTTTGTGCGCACATGAGAAAAGAAATGAACAGAGGAGACCCCAGGACCAAACCGAAGAGTAGTGGGTTAGGCGAGTGAGGGGGGGGGGGAAGCACCCGCGAAATTGTGCGTTTTTGTTTTTTCTTTCTAACCCTTTATATTCTCTCTCTCCCTCTCATGCTCTTTCTCTTTTCCTTTCTTTATTATTTGTTGTGTGTGTGTGTGTGTGTGTGTTTGCTCTACCCGTCTCTTGTGCGCACGTTTTGTAAATTTACTTTTCATTCAAAATAACGCGCGCGCCAAAGAAAAGAGAGAAAGAAAACCTGCTTACGAAGGCAATCCACTCCTTGCGCCGTTTTAAGCAAATTTTCCAAATTTTCACTTTAGTTGTTAATGAAATGTATACAAAAAAAGGTAAATTAATGCAACGGCACAAAGGAAAACCCCTCAACCAAAGAAAAAACATAAAGCAAATGTTCCTTTGCCCAGCAAAAAAAAAAAAGAGAGAGTCAGTCCAGTCCAGTCCACCAAGGGAAAACCTTGTGCAAATCAATTCTGATTCAATTGATGAACCTTTTTCGCTCGAGGGATTACTCTTTTTGGGGGATTGCTCTTTTCTCGAGAATCATTAACCGTTGACCTTTGACCAAAAAACCAAAAAGCTAATAGCATTACCGGGGAATGAGACCCTCACACACACAAACCAAAACTGAACTCTCTCTCTCTCTCTCTTCCACCTGCCGCAGACACAAAAGCTGCTTACCTTGAAGGACCGCAGTTTTTGTTGGGGTTTTCCACGGTTTCATTTATTTCCTTTTTTCGTGTGCTTCGTCATCTCTCTCGCTGACAATTGTTTTTGTTAAGCCGATTTCGGTCGGTGTCCTTTTTAAATAAACATTAATTTTTAATGCCCAAATGACAGAACATCCGGTCATGTTTATCAGCCAGCTAAGGATATTTATATAGCTGGATCAGGATATATATATATATGTACATCTGTATGTATGTATGTATGTATGTCATCTTTATTTGCATTTTATATATATTTTACGATGGGGTTTTTCCTCATCAATTGCAGCAGCTGCTGCCTGCCTCCTGCCGCCTGCCCTCTGCCTACCCTCTGCCTGCCGTCTGCTGTTTGCTATGAACAGAGCAGAGCAGAGCTGAATTTTTGTGAATTATTAAATCGGCATCAAATTTTCGTTGACTTTTTATTGCTTTGTTGTTCATTCGAGAACCACAGTTGTGTTCTCCTCTCTCCCTCTCCCTCTCTCTTTCTATCCCTATCTTCCTGTCTCTCTGTCGTGTGCTGTAAATAATTTCTATCTTTTTCGTAGCAAAATTTTCACTTGACTTTTTCACATTTCACATTTGGTGCTGCCGCTGCTGCTGCAATCTGCTGATGATGGATTCTTATGCATAATGCATGCTTGACTCTGACTGATTGAAAATTCCAAAGAAAATTTATGTTTTTGTTATGAGTGAGTTCTGTGTAAGAGGAGACGAGCAATTGGAATGACAGACGACAGCCTGGCTGCCTGGCTGCCTGACTGGGAAAAAAGAATGGGAATCGCAAGCTGCTGCTGCCTCTGCCGCTCCTGCAGATGTGTTCTAAAACGTTGTAAGAGTTCTCTGGAAAAGAGTTGAAACTCAACAGTTGTGCCACAAGGTTTTTAGAAGGGGAATGCACGAAACAGAACTTGACAGAGTCTCTTCAATGTAGATTACTTGGATTTTCTGTATTTTTTATAATATATAAACTCAATTGTACTCAATTTTATACCATCATCTAGGAATCTGATCTAGGGCTGTTGGATATGCCTTAGAGCTAATATGTTTGAAATTTCAGTTCTTTGAGAACCTTATCTTACATCTAGAACATGTTTTTAATCACTTTGGTAGCTAGGAGAAGGCTCTAGGGCGAATGCTTGTCAGCCTAGATCCTAGATCCTCTCTACGCAATAGATAATGGCCTTAACTGTTTGGAAAATTCTCAAAATTATATAAGGATATGATTCAGAGCTTAAATGTTTGCTTTTGAGTTTATTTTATGCTTTTAGCAAGGGATCTACGATTTAGAACATGTTTAAAATTACTTGGAGAGCTTATGAATGCGTTGGTGTCAACATATTCTGCATTTAGATCATAGTTTACAATTTAGAGCGTGTTCTAAAATGTAGTAAATGTTCTAAAATGTAATAAATGTTCTAAACTATATAATTTCCCTAAATCACGATAGTTTTTCAGCTAGCGATAGTTTTCCCTCGAAGTTCATTATTTTTTTCTTGTTCTAAACCAAACTTGAATTTTTTCGAACTTTTCCCTGCATTTATAGTGATTTTTCCAACTCCCACCTCCACTCCACCCCCCCAATCGATTACCTATCTAAAGTTGGCAATTGCAGACCCCCCCTACCCCCCCTACCTGCTAACTGCTACCCTTTGCGTGGCCCTGTGGCCCCTGGCCACAACTTTTTCTTGTTGTTGATCCCACAAATTGTGTGTGAAATTCAAGAATTTTGTTTATTTTCCACCTGAGCAAATCTGACCTAACACGACCCCAACCCCCACCCTCAGTCTTTGCCCTTACCCTTACTTGCCCTGACTTTTACCCCTCTGAAATTCCCCCTGCCACAACTTAACTGGCAGCTCCTCCTATTACCAAACACAAAAAACCAAACCAAAAAAACACACACAAAACTTTATGCAAACAGACAGCTAAAAAGGGCAGCTTGGGGGCATGTCAATGATAATTGCATTGCGGTGCACACGCCCCTGCATCGCACCCACCTCCCCCCCTCCCAATGGTGCCACCTGCCCATTAGCCAGATTTGTCAGACACAAAAACCTGACCAAGTCATGCATTATCCTTTGGGTTTTTGCTATTCAAATATTGTTAGCTTAACCGAGTTGTCAATTCCGAGCCAATGGCTGCCCGTACCCCGTACCCCGTTCCCCGTTCCCCGACCCCCTTCCCCAGCCCTGGACTTTACGGAAAGACAAACAGTAGCCGTTACTCCTACAATGCATAGTTTTTCCCCTGCTTCTGCCTGCCTGCCTCTTGCCTCTGTCTGCCTGCCTCTGCCTGGTTACTGTTTATACAGAGGTTGGGTTTCTATTCTGTTGGATTCGTTTTTTTCTTTCTTTTTTGTTACCTGCAGCTCTGCTCTCTTCTGTTTGTTGTAACCTGGTCGCACACAAAGAGAGTAGAAGCAGAAGCAGAACCACCAGCAGCAGCAGCAGCAGCAGAACAAACATTCATTCAATTGAATAATTTTCCAAACACACTGCAAAAAGAGTTTACGAGACAAAACTCAGAGAAAAGAGTGTACTAAATCGAGCAAAAAATCCAGAAAAAAAAAGAGTCTGCCAAAAGCCAGCATCATCATCATGAAAAGTGCAAAAAGTGCATAAAACTTTTGCGATAAGCTTTGGCTAGCTCCATCCACCATCATCCAGCATCATCCACCATCATCCAGCATCATCCACCATCGTCATCATCATCATCGCTATCGTCATCATCATCATCGCTATCGTGTCTGTCAATAATATTAAAACTTGATGAGTTTGTCGCTCAAAATCGGATTATAAATGGAGCTACCTCCTTTGCAATGGCACTGGCACTGGCTATGGCACTGCTCTAAAGCCTGGTCACGCCTTTTTGTGTGTGTCCTGTGTTGGCCCATCCTGTGGCCATTCCATATACCCTGCCACACCATTGTTGTGTGGAGAGTAGAGGAAACTGCCACATTGTCTGTGCCTTTGTGACACGTTTTATCAACACTTCCCGTCATTTTGGTTGGGACACCACACCATCATCATCATCATCATCCTCACCATCACCATCACCATCTCATCTGAACTGTGAACTCTACAGTTTGGGGATGGATTGTTGATTTTTCACCATGTGTTTTAAAAACGGAAGTAGGAGGTTAGATTTTCACTCCTTTGAATGTCAATATTAAAAGATGGCTAATGGAATTGAAATTGAAATTGTACGACGATGTAGTCGTAGTATTTGGTATTTATCAAAGGTTCAAAGAGATATCACCACAAATATTTATATGAAAATATCCATCCATCGATTCCCGGACACTGCTTGACTGATTTGCAATGTGAAAATGTGGAAAATGGAATATCAATGGTATGCAAATGCGGTTTTACCACCATTTGCCACCCACCATTGAAATGCACAGGGAAAAACTTTGCTGCTGATGACCCAAACATCCACCACTCAAAGGAAATCAAATAATTGCTGGGGCACTGCTGCTGCTGCCTCATCAATGCAATAAAGGAAAAACTTATTGGTTTTCCACTCACGTTCTTGGGTATATATTTCCCTTAGAAATTGCCCCTTTTTGGGGGTAGCATCAATTAAAACACATTTTCCACCTCTAATTTGCAGGCAAAGTTTGCCCAGACATTTGCTTGCCGTCTTTTAAATTCTAAAGAAAAGTTGTTCGCCTAACAAGCTGCTGCTCCTCCTCCTCCTCCTCCCCCCCTCCTCGGCAGCCTGTCAACCCGCTCCCAGTGGTCGTAAAATCCTCAAATGCTGAAGACACTGGGCGCCAGTCAAGTCATAAAAACAGGCGTCATCGTCAACTGTAGGTCTCTGTATCTGTATCTGCAACTGTATCTGTAGCTGTATCTGTATCTGTAGCCTCTGTATCTGTAGCCTCTGTATCTGTATCTCTTTATGCTATACTGTGTATCTTTCTGCGGCTGTCACTGCTGTTTCTGTTGCTGCTGTCTCTTGGCGTATGTGTGTGTGTGTGTGGAAAAACCATTCTGTTGTTGAGTTATATGCCAATTGGCAGTTCGCTTTCCATTTGGCCACATAAATTCTTTGCCGCTTTCCATACTGCCAGGACCCTACCCTCCCCTCTCTTGCTCCCACACGCACACATGGTATCCTTAGCCAAAAAAAATGTGCGTTACTTGTACCAGAAAAAAAAACAAAATATAAGTAACCAGATGGTCGTCCCACTGTTTCTGGCTTCTGGTTTCTGTTTCTGGCCATGAAAGTTTAATGATTCCACGAGTTTTCCTCCCTCCCTCGCTTCGTTTTCCCTGCTTTTCTTGCCTGTCACCGACAGTATGCTTTTCCTTTTTGTGCACGATTCGCTTTTAATGTTGTCGCTTATGATGCAAAATTGTTGCTGATTCGTTTGATTTTTATTCCCTTTTTATGCGTAAATATCTTTCAACTGCGGTCCCCGCCACTTGAAGATACTTTTCGCGGCTGCGGGATACAGGTTGATTTTTCCAAGGAAACTTAAGTTCTTGAAGTGCGAAATTTTCTCGGCGGGTTTTCTGCGGAACTCTTTATGTATTTCCGCTGGGGAAATATATTTATTCTATGCTTTTGTGCGCATATTTCAATTATTGAAATTTGTAATTTATTTCGAGCAGAATTTTGAAAAATTCTAAGAATTAACTCAATTTAGGGATTTTTTTTCAATAGTTTTTTGTATCTCCTCTACTAGATCTTGTGTTTTTCAATATTTGTGTTTAATTTTCTAGTATGTGCATAAATATTAATTTGATTCCTATTCCTACTTTATGATAGGCATTATTCAGCATAATTTCTGGTGTTATTTTAACACCAATGGTGTAGTGTTTCCAAAATGTTTAGTATTATTTCCAAAAATGTATAATATTATTTTCATTTAAGTATTTGTTTCATTACTTTTCTATATTTTCCCATTAATTAAATATTTTTCCCATTCGTGTTTTTCCATGTAATCTAATTTTTTTATTTACTTCTAGTATTTTTCCGTTATTTGTAGTATATTTCCTCTACTTCTTGTATTCCATTTTTAAAAAGTATTTTTCCATTACTTTGATCATTTTCCATTATTTTTAGTATTTTTCATTACTTGTAGTATTTTTAGTATTTTTCAATGTTTTCAATGTTAGTTTTATAAATTCTTGTGTGATTCCTATAATTCCTTTCCGATGTCTTACTTTTTGGCCAGAAAAATAAATTTCTTGGAGAAAATTCAGGAACCTGTAGTAATTTTTTAGTATTTACTCCACAATTTCCATTCCATTTCGCACTTTTAACTAATGAAACTCTATTTTCTTGTCTCATTTTAGGTAAGTACCAAATAAATACCGATGTAAAGCCCACAACAATGAGGAAAACACATATGTGCATACATACATTCCTAAGATAAAGCATGTACATGTAATGTAAAGAAATATGTTTGTATCTTATGCTCCTTGAACTTTTATTTTGCAGTATAAAGTTCAATCTATCTCGTGGAGAATCCCTAAAAGCCAATGATATTTTCCTTTAGCTTTAACCTTTAAGCTAGCCTTGATATATTTCCTACGCATAAATCTGTGTGCATAAAACCATACGGAATAATATTTTCCACCTGTCTGTTGCATATTTAAGGCTTAAAATGTACGCTCCACCTATGAGTGTGTCTGTATGTGTTTTTGTGGTATGTCTTTCTGTTTGGGGTGTCCAGTGCCAGGGCCAGGACCAGAACCAGAACCAGGACCAGGGTACATTATCCATTAAACCAAAACTGCCAACCGCACATTTGTCAAAGCTAATTGCCAGAGCGAAGGCCCCATTGGAGCTGACACACGCACCTTTCTCGCCCTTCCTTTGCCACCTTCCTGCCAGTACCTGTAACAGGAGGACGAGTGCCTGTGGATTCAATGGCCCTGCTGCCTCAGCAGGATACCAACACCACATCCACACACACACACACACACACATACTCACGCAAGCACGCACAGAAGATACAGCTACAGATACAGATACGCATTCGTTCTGAATGGCATGTTTCGGTTCTTTAATGGCCAAAACGCCTGCACCCCCGGGGGCAGAGATATTTTGTCGGTTGAGATTTTTGCCTGTAGCAGAATTTTTGCTCATCATTTTTACCCCACAAACACTGTGGGTGGATGGGTGGGTGTTTGGGTGTTCGTTCTATCGATTTCCCTTGCAAAACTTGTTGAGATGGAGATGGAGATAGTTGGGGAAGGTCCTTTTCTGTCCTTTTTTGGGCTGCATGTAATTTCATGTATTTTTAATGCAGGCCGTGCAAATACATATATACATACATCTGTGTATATGTATGTATATCTCAGGTCGAAAGGCATTTTGACAACATTAATCATGTTTAAAGGTGGCTCTCGGCTTTGGGCTCTCGGCTTTGGACTTTTGGCTGCCTTTTTTTGAGGAGGCCCAGGACACAAATCCACAACCGAAAGCCATTTGTTAGGAGGCAACTAGTTAGTGGCTCTCTCCATCTATCCACACAAGTGGCACACCTGCCCCTCCCCCCAGCCACCTGCCACCTGCCTACTGCCTCTTGTATGCGTGGGGGCAGGCGACTAATAGTTTTTCCTTTTTGGGCAGATTTTGTGTCCAGTGCTAAATCCTTGGGGCTGCTGGCAAGTGCGATTTTGCAGCCTTTGCTTGTGGATATTTTTCATTGGCCACTCACTCAGCTCCGCCTCCCTCTCCCTCACCTTTCCCCCTAGCTCTGAAAATCCTTTGCCCCTCTTGATGATGATGATGCTGCTGGTACGAGCTGGTCCTGCTGGTCCTTTCTCTCATGATTTAGCTGTGTGCCATCATTGTGTCCTCGTGGCTTGCCTCTGCCTTAAGCAACAATGTCACCATTTTTCGGGGTAATCCACATCTCCCTGCCACCCCTGCCACCAGCCACCTGCCCCTCGCCCGCTTGCCTGGAAACATGAAAATTAGAGAAAGGTGAAATTGCACGAAATGAGCTTATACCATCATGTGGTGCGTGGGTGTGGGGTGTGGTGGGGTGTGGTGGTGTTCTCTATGCTATGCGTAGCCCTTAAACATATTTACATGTCCTTCCAGGTGTATCCTCCGAGTGTGGTGTGTGTGTGTGGTGTGTGTGTGTGTCCTGTCCACAGGATTCTTTACATGCGTAATGATCGAAACGGTACTGCAGTAGCTGCCAGTGGCTTAGTCTTCGAAAGGGGATTTTTGGTACGAGAATGATCTTGGGTTTTGCTTTTGCATGTTTTCACTTGAGTATCTTATGGTTGAGAGGACACGAACTGCTACTTCATTGTAGCTATTCTAGGATATGTTTTGATCATATCGAACTTTATTTTTATATGGTTGGCTCTGAAGAAATTGTGTGTTTCTCTCATTCGAAGTCTTTGTTCTTTAATTTACGGGTCTCTTTTTCTACTAATCCCTTCTGCAAAGCCATCTACTTGTTCTTTAACTTTCTATCATTAATCCTAGAATTTCTATGAGGCTTTCAATAGATTCCAATGATTAATTTATGCAACTCTATTGATCTTTCATAAAATTCTATAGACTTTTTATAGGTTTCACTCAATTTTTAATAAAGTTCTATGGAATTTTTAGCATATCTAAGGCTTGTATCGATGTTTAATGGGACTCTATCGATCATTTAATTATTCAATAGATTTTTAGGTATTTCTATCGATTTTTTTCATACATTTCGATAAATGGTTTAGACTATCCCTTTTTTTTAAATCAGTTTTTTTACTATTTATTTTTATTTTATTTGTATACTCAATAAAATGTAATGGATTAATTTATCGACAATTCCATCGATAATTTAGCCGCTTCTGTTGTTTCTTCTTACATCGATTTTTCTATGGATCTATAAAGTATCGATCCAACGATTCTCAAAAAATGCTCTCTTAACTTGAGTCGTTTTCCAAGAAAATAACCTTCAATAAATGGAAAAATATATATCCATATGTAATTCTCTTTGTATCCCATGCCATATACATACATATGTACATACATATAGGCTTGTGCATATATTATTTTATTATGTATGTATTTATTCTCTTTTTCCTCTTTTTTGCCGCCTAATCTCTTTTCGAATAATTTGAGGAATAAATCAAGTTCTCTTCCTCTCTCTCAAATATTTGCTTCTTTCTCCCAACAATTTTCAAGTTTAGTTGTCGAAAACTTTTCAAAAACTTTTTTTACAATTTATGTTTTACATAAATACCCCCCTCCCCTCTACCCCGTCGCAGTTTGGTTCTCACTTTTTAACGGCGAGACCCCCTGCCGACTAAGCCAGTGGCCAAAACAGTTAAGAGCCACTGGCGGGGGAGGGGGAAAAAAAGAAATAACGAAACGAAACCACCTCCGGACGTAATAACAAAGCCTCTTGGCAGAATGTTGGCAGAATGTCTGTGTGTGTGTGTGTTGTAGTGGTGTTGCAACCCACATATGTGCGTGCGTGCCACCCCCTCCTTCTGTTTCTCTGTGTGTAACCTTGATGATGGTACCACCACACCACACTAGAAGGAGGCGCCACTCGTGTATGTCGGGGTGGGTGGGGGGTGTTGTGTGGGGGGCAGGAGGAGGCTTATAAAACGCGTCGTTTCGTCGTCAATGGGGCTACTTGTCAAGCGGTTGGGGGCAGATGAGGCAGGTCTTGTGGCTATGCTTTCGGGGGCACAAACCTCCTCCCCCCTCCTGGATATGTGTGTGTGCTTGCGTGTGTGTGAAATGAGGGCTCTCTTTTGCCTGAAACCAAAAACCTCAGAGACAGACATAGGAAGCTTGAAGCTTACTGATTTACACGGCTAAAGGCTGAAGGAGTGAAAGGATACAGGCAGCATTCCAAAGAGGATATGCAGGAGAAGAGTGAAGATCTACCCACCCCTCCCTGCCTCCCTGCCTCCCAGAAACGTTTCACAAAAGAGGATTTTGCGACCCAACCAAATGACCATAAACATTGCAGGCGCTTAAGCCTAACGAAAAAAACAAAAAAAAAAGCAACAAAAAAAAAAAGAAAAAAATAGAAAAAGTATCTGCAAACTGCAAAAAAAAAAAGTATCTTTTGGTTCTGTTCTGTTTTCTTCTGCTTCTTCTTGTTCTTCTTTTTGCTGTCTTCTATTCTGCAATTCATAGCGCATAAAAAACTCTCGACGAAAAATCCAGATTTCTCAAAGAGAGCGAGAGAGAGAGGCGGAGAGGCTTTGGCTATGCTTGGCTAAGTCTTCCTATGGTACCACCTGCTCTCCCATCGCCTACCCCTCCCCCCCCAACCGCCCTATGTGACTTGTCAAGCAACATTCCGTTTTAGTTTTGCTTCAGTTTTTTTTTTTTGCTGTTTGTTGTTGTTGCCGTTTTGCAGTCAGGTTTTCAAGCTAGAAAAAAAATAAAAAAAAACAAAACTAAAGTAGGAAAAAAAAGAAGTAAAAAAGAAACAAACCAGCAACAAAAATGCCCATCTTTGGTCACTGGAGGATGCTTGAAACTATTTGCACACTACTCCTCGTGCCTCGTCCCTTGCCGCGTCTCCCCGTGGCCCCTATTCCCATACACCTCTTTGACGCTGTTTCCTTATCTCCTATTCGGCCTGTCTCTCTCTCTTTCGCTCGCTCGCTAGTTCACTCGCTCTCTTTGAATGTCTGTCTGTCTGGCTAGAGGGATTTGTGTGTGTGCGCTCACTCTTTACGGTACTTTTGTCAGTCGAACGGCCTTCGCTGGCATTTGGCAGGCTACAAAAACAAAAAGAAAAAGAAAAGAAAAAAATCCCCACAGAAAACAGAAAACAAAAGCAACAGCAGCAAAAAGTTGTTTGCCTTTGGCCCCACTCCCACGTTCGGTCGATGGATGTCGGTCTCGGGCTCTCCAGCTCCTCTCTCGCTCTCCCCGCTCTCCCGCTCTCTCTCGCTACTGATCTCCCTGCTGTGTGTGACGTTGTTGTGTAATACTCGCTGGTACTCTCTCAAAAAGGAGCCCAAAGGGGGGTATATTGTTTTTGTGCGGGAGCATAAACGATCCTTCTCTTTGGTCTCTTAAGATCTTGAGATCTATAAGAACTACAGGCAATATACGAACTTATAGAAGTCAAGGGTATACTATATGGATATCTGTTTCGAGTTAGAGCAGATGTTTTCACAATTGTACGTCTATAAAGATGAAATTTGGGCATGTTTTTCGGGTTTTCTTAACGAAAATCATTCAAATCTGTTCCACAAAGCAATTTCCGATGGCCAGATACACCGAATAGGTTTACAGGGTATCCCCCAGTTGTAACTCTGGTGACCATTAGCGATTTGAGCTCTCTTGGTGGCTGTTATTATTTCTATTGCTATTGCTATTTGCTATTGCTGTTTCTTTGTATTTTATCTATTCGTTTGGTTTCAGTTTCCTTTCGTTTGTTTTTGGGACTTTCTTTCAGTCCTTTGTCCTTTGGATTAGTTTTTGCCTTTTGGAAACTTTCTTTTTGGCTTTTTCTTATCCCAGACCCCCCCTCCCCGCCCCCCGTCTGTGTCGCTTACACGCACATTAATTTTTGCCGAGACTTTGAAAAAGTTTTCCTAGTTTTTCTGTGACCGAGAGCGAGAGAGAACGAGAGAGATTTCCCTTTTGCCGCCTGATGTTGACATGTGCAAAAACCTTTTTCGAAAAGAAGAGACAGAGAGAGGGAGAGGGAGAGAGAGAGAGAAAGAGAGTAGAGATTTCCTTTTCATAGCCATTTTCATGGCTAATTAATAATGCAGCAGCAGAAGCCTCAACGCTGCCTGCCACACAGATTACTTGTGTGCCGCCGTGCCACAACTGCAACTGCCGTCAGAAATTCCAAAGCAACGCCCTTTCGACGCCGCCGCCCAACAAAAAAGCTGCAAAGTTTTCCGGAATGGAGTTACAATTAAACCGCTGAAAACTCCTCCAGAAAATTCAGACAAATTCCCTGTTTTTGTTTTCGGAACCTCGAAACTTTTACCGATACAAGTCGATGTCCGCCCCGCCCCCCTGCCTTGATTTTCCTTTTATTCGCATACTCCCTTTGCGGTTCCCACTGCAAGAGGGGGTGGCTGATGGGGTGCGATTTTCTTTTGGCAAGTTGTTAATAATTGGCGATCTGGCAGGAAAAAAAGTTTACTGTTCTATTCCCTGAGTTGTAAATGAAAGTTTTGACCTCTTTTGGGGGTGGAGGGGATCACCTTTTGGGGGTGGACCGATGGCAAAGACCTGTAGAGGAGGGAAAGGGTGTTTATTTATTGTAGTGCGTGGATTAGTATGTGGTTTCCGATTTATGAGATTTATGTTCATATGAAATGTTCTCTCAAGCAGAACTCTGTTTCTTATATGTAGAACTATTGGATAAACCACAAGAAATCATAAATCAGGACAGGAAATCCATAATTCTTTGAAGCATAATGGGATCCCTACCATACCATACCATTTGTAATCTTCTCTCTAGCATAAAACCAACAAATGAACATGATTTTCATTGTGGCCACCAGAAACAGCAAGCTCTCTCTCTCTCTCTCTCTCTCTGATCTTTGGACTACCATTCCACACATCAGAGAATACTAACCAACATATCCGCTGTAAAAGCATGGGTTTGTTGGTGGGTGGAGGGGGTATTAACCGCAAAACAGATGTAGGCGCTCTCTCTCTCTCTCTGTCTAGCTCTCTAATAGAGTAATTCTTTATGTAGAGAGCCCCGAGGCTAACCCGTACGATTCTTTCTTCGGTCTGGCAAACACAACAGAAGAGACAGAGACAAGGACAAAGCCAGAGAAAGGAGAGAGAGCAAGGAATAGACAAGACAAGACAAGACAAGACAAGACAAGACATGACTGAACAGAGCACAGCACAGAGACAGAAAACACAGGAGTGGGGGGGGAAAAACAGAAAACGAGACTAAAGCCTGGCTTCGCAGCTGCAGAGTCTAGCGCTGACGTTGACGTCAGCAGTGGCAGAGCGAGGCAGCAAGCAACCGGCAAAATATTTGCAACGAACCGGCAATAGACAGAGACAGCGACAGAGACAGCGGCAGCGACAGAGCCAAGCGAGCAGAGAGGTACTCTGGGGGGAGGGAGAGAGGTAGAGGGACCTGCCTGGCAACTCTACGACATCTGCTTTTGTCTAGCCAAAAGCACAAACCTGTCCCTGTCCCACACTCTGCATTCTACCGGCCGCCCCCTGCCTGCCGCCTGTCCGCCTTAACTCCAGTGGAGTTGCAATGCAAGAGAGCGGCAAACGATAACAGTAAAAAGTTTGCCAAAGTCATCGTCTGCATTGAGAGAGCAGCAGCAGCACCAGCAGCAGTAGCAGAGTCGCAGTCTACGCTGACTGCAGCAGCAACAGAGGGAGCGACACCAAGTGCAGCAGCAGCGACAGTAACAGCAGCGGCAGCGATGCCAGACAACGGACTCGACTCGACTCGACTCTCCTCGACTTCAGCTCCAAAGGCGTGCACGTTCGGCAATTAGTTGAACTTCGTTGCTCGGGCCGACGAGACGAGAAAGCCGACCCCCCCAAACACACAAAAAAAAACAACAAAAACAACAACAACAACACGAGACAAATAGAGAGAAATATCATAAAATCCAACGGGCGCGCAAAAAAAAAAACAAAATAATATATATATAAATATATATTGATAGATATATAAAGTAACTTCCCTTTAAAAGAAAGAGTGAGAGAGTAAGAGCGAGATAGAGTCATAAATCACAACAATTTGTTATAAAATATTTGCAACAAAAGCGCGAAACAGGGAGAGCGAAAGAGAGAGAGAGAGAGCAGGTGTAAAAGGTCTGCCGGCACGCAGCTAGCTCCCCCGCCCACCCCGCTCCACCCCCCCTTAAAAAAGTGAATTGAACTTTTAAGCAACTTTGAACTTTGATTGCAACAAAAACGAAAACGAAAACAACAATAGCAATAACAAATGACAAATGGCAACCGGCATTTGTCTGTCTGTCTACCCGTCTATACCCCCCCTCTATCGGCACTTTCCACATTGCATTGACGACGCCCCTGGCCTGCTGTTTTTGCCGGCTGCGAACGTTGACGCCGGCGTCAACGTTGTCGACAAATTTATTGATTTTTTCAGCCGCCTCTGTCGCTGTCGCTGCTGCTGCTGCCGCTGCTGCTGCTGCTGCTGCCGCTCTGCCATTTGTTTTATTGTTTTTGTTTTTTTTTTTTATGTTTTTTGGCCAATTTAATGCTTTTCTCTCTCTTTTTTGGACTCCCTCTAACGCACTTAATGTGTTTTTTTTTATATATTTATAGTTTTATTAAACCAAGAGAAAACGCAAATTGTTGTTAAAGAAAAAGGAGCAGCGCTTCCTGTTGAACTTTTTTTTGTCTGTGTGTGTTTCTGTTCTGTGCGAGTGCGAGTGTGTGTCTGTGTGTGCTTGTCTGCCAGGCTTGCCACCTTTTTAAAAGATACCAGAAAAAACCCACAAAAATCAAGCAAAAACACATTTTTTTTTGTTTTTTGGGTGGCCACTCCCAAAAAATTAAAAAAAATAAATACAAATAAATAAAGGAAAGAAAAATATCTCCAGCAGCAGCAACAACAATCAACGGAGTTCCAAGGCTCTCCAAAATCCAGTAAAAGTTTATATAAAAGGTAAATAAATTATGGGCCACGGAAAATGTGAAGATGTACAGGGAAAACTTTGGGGAAAAGCTTAAGAAAATAATGCAGATCAGTGCTCATCGAGGATCACTTGTTAATATTATTATTATTCATAATTTTCACCAAATTTTATGCTGATTTTTTTAAATAATAGCCAGAGTATGCGGCATGGTTTTTGGGGAAAACATTTCCTAAAAAATTAAAAATTAGCCAAAAAAATCTTAAATTTGGACCGAAAAAGAGTGCTTGAACATTGTTTAATTTCTATATATTTCTAAACTTTACATTTTTTTTTTTTTTTTTACATTAAATATTGTTTAGCAATCGATTACATCATGGAAAAGGATGTATCGATAAATTGATCAAGAAAACTCGTAAATAAAGGTTATAGTAGTTGATCTTTCTATAGATATTCTATAGATACTCTCTAACCATAGATTATCACTCGATTGATGAGCCTCTAACTGAGAGGATGACAGATGGTGTCTTTTCAATAGAAGTTGTAGAAGCAATAGTTCGATAATGATCGATCACATCATGGAAAAGGGTGTATCGAAATAAAGTTTAGAGTAGTTGATGTTTCTATAGATATTCTCGTATAACCATAGGTTATCACTCGATTGATGAGCCTATAGCTGAGAGGATGATAGATGGTGTCTTTTCACTGGAAATTCTAGAAGCAATAGTTCGATAATGTTCGATAGTTTTCGTTTCTAGACATAAAAGCTCTTTAGCTCTTCGGAGGGAACTCTTCTGCACAGTTTGGAGCACAGCAAGCGTTGGCCCCCCTCCCCCTATCATCGTCTGTATACCCCATATCGGTGTACTCCTCTCCCCCGATCTATTCCCACGTCTTTGCATAGCCATCGTGGGGGTGTCATCGCTGTCGCTGTGGCAGTCGTGGGCGGGCGCCAATCTTTTTTGGGGCTTGCCAGGAAGTTGCGCTAATTTTGTGCGGAAGTTTATTGCCAGAGCTTCATAATTTGTCTGTCGCTGGTGGTGGCGGTGGTGGTGGTCCCCCACTTCTGGCGGCTCCCCTTCTCTCGCTCTCTCTTCTATTTCTGCTGCTGCTGGATGGCGGATGCTTCCTATTTTTATGGCAATTACTGTACGCCTCCTCTCGTTTTGGAGGGTCGCAAAATTAAATTCGTTTTTGGGCCGCGCCTTGTAATCCCATTTAATATTTCGTGAATTGCACGCTAATCAAGTTGTTAATTTAATGTTTTGTTACATTTTTAATTGAATTATTAATAAATGAATGCAATTTCAGACACCAGCCCATTCCATTCCATTCCGTTCCGTACCTCTGCCACCAAAAACCGAAACCACTCTCTCGCTTGCGTGTAGACGGGAGCGGGGTTATGGGGGTTACGGGGGTTACGGGGGTGTCTGCTAACTAACCAAACTTTTTGAATATTTTTGACTAACGAACACTCCCTCTGTGGGGGAGATTTTTCATGGTTTCCATGGTGGGAAAATGGTGGAAATGATGAGAGACGTCAGAGCCATAGGCAGCCATGCAAAAATGTATCTGAAAGATGGTACACAGATCCATACAGATACAATTGGATAAGCCTCCCCCCATCTATGGATTTCCCCGTGTCTTTAATCTTTAATCTACGGCTTTAATACAAACTTTTCTTCTACAAATTTATTTCATTCTTTTCCCCGTAAAAGTTTTCCCCGTCTACGGCTTTAATCTGCGGATTTTCGCACATTTCTGGAGAGCCTTCGTTTCGGTTTCCGTATCCGTATCCTAATCAAGTTTTCAACTTGAAAATCTTTGAAGTCTCCTCTACGAGTACCCCTCCCCTCCCCCTCCGTCTCTTGGCTCGTTTTTTGACCTACCAACCTCATTTTCTCTCACACACAAACTCCTTTTTTTTTCTGTGATTTTTTTTGCTGTTTTTCTGAAGAAGAAGAACTTGAAGATTCGCTTACGCATCAAATCAAATGTAATTGGCATGCCGCACCCAGAAGTGGCACCCGCCCCCCTCTGTCAAAAGCACCCACTCCCCCGCAGACACTCCATGCGACGTACTCCCGCCTCCCGCCCGCTCTCCGTCCCTGGCCGCGTGTCGCAGCGATGACGAGGCAGACAGCCATCACAGCACAGATGGCAGCAGGTAGGTGGGGGGCAGCGGCAGGGACAGGGGAGGGAGGATGTGGCAGCCATAATATCAGCCAACAAAGTGTTGAAGTTGCAAGCTATGGCTAATGTGGCAATTGTTGGGGAATCTTGTTTTCCACAGAGAGAAAAACGAGTCACCAGAGAACTCTAGCAAAAGTGAAGAAGAGAGAGCGCCAAAGAGACAGAGAGAGAGGGAGAGAGAGCAGCACACACACATTCCACGGAAAAAAAAACTTGGTTTTCTAACGGTTCAACAACATTGCAACACCGCCGTTTCTTTCCCCCCATTCCCATTTTGCCCCCTCAGGCCATTTTGGCTTTTGCGGAACGGAACGTTTTTTTTTTCTTCTTTCTGTTCCTTCTTTTGCTTCTTACACTTCTCCATCGGTTGCTTTTCCGTCTCATTCTTCTTTGCTGCAACTAGTTTCCTCCCTCCTCCTCCCCCCACAGATTTTCACTTTTCTGCATGCTTTCCCCCCATACCACCCGCTGCTTCAGCTGCTGCTGCTGCTGCTGTGTCCAACAGCGTCTAATGCATCCGCTTAGCCCCAAAGGGGACCCTCGCATCGCATCGCATCGCTCTGTGAATGGAAATGGCTAAGCCAAAGCCAAAGCCAGTTAACGCCGTTGGGCGGCATGCCCCCCGCCAGAAGTGAGGGGGGGCCCATAAGAATGCGTTTAGAGCTTGACAGTCAAAGCACCTGCTCACGGACATCCTCCTCTAGCGGCTGCAAGCTCCTCCCCCCTGCCGCTGGGGGGTTTTCTTTGTCTGGCCTCGCTCAGGCACATCTCTCTTGCTCTCTATCTCTCTCGGGGACTCTCTCTGTCTCTTATTGTCTGGTATTTAATCTCTCTCTCGCGCTCTATTCGATCTATCCGCTGGTTTTTTTCTTTGCTATATTTTTTTATTGTGGCGGATTTCCATTTAATTGATTTCACATTCCATCCGCGTGATTCATCCAAACGTTGCAATGAAAAAAAAAACAAAAATGAAATACCAAATGTTTGTTTTGGAGTCTTTTTGGTTGTCTTAAGGGGGGGAGGTGGGAGGAGGGAACCATAATCGAAGCTAAAAAATGAATGGCAATTCTTTGATGAGAGTCTGAGAAATGTGGAATGTAGTGTAGCCATTTATCGATTGAAACGATTGTGATTCCTATCAATAGGATGCTATTAATTCGATCGATGATTAACTGAGCAATAAACATGTTGTTCGGGTAATATTTATTTCGGTTATAACGGATCGGTATAGCGATAACAACTGATATATCGATTCAGTTGGTATTCCATGATTTGTTTGTTTTATTTTTTTAAATTGTTTTATCTATTCTATTTTTGTTTTTGTTCTATTTATTGTTCCAAAATTGTTTGGGTTATCGAAAGTTATCGATTAGAATTATTTTTCTTATTAAAAACTAGCCTTTTTTGGTCAGACATATCGATAAATGTGTTTCTTCTGAAAAAATCGAACAAATATCTACAATATTTAAATCAAAAATATACATTTTCTTATTTTATTTTTTAATTTTATTATTATTTTTAAATGAATTTATTTTTATGACTTAAAATTATATCACAAAATAATAATACAAAAATATTTTTATATTTAATATTTATTAATAATTAATTAGTTTATTAATTCATTAATATTAATAGTTAAATAAAATAAAAAAATTTTAACAACATGTGTATGTATATTTTATCTATTATCTATCTGATTATAATCAATGGTATGTTTAAACGATTTTTTTTATTTTTTTAATACTTACACATATTTCTCCAAATTTAATTGTTCGATTCTTTTAAGGCAAAAACAAATGTGAACCCTTTTTGGCGTCGATGGCTTTAAAACACTGGCCACCACCCAAACACCCTTTCCTCCGTAACCGGAAAACTTGCATAAATCAGTGGCCGACACACGAACACTTGGCCATCCAGCCATGCAACCACAAAGGGAGCCCCCACTCCGTGCCCCACACAGAGTGCCCCACACATACGCAGAGCCATATATAATTTGAGGCATTTACCACTTTTGGTGGCTCGTTCTATCGACCACCCACCCGCTCGAATGCTCCGCTTCGCCTACCTTCCCCGCTGCCTGTCATAATTATAAACCATAATAGCCCTCATCAATTTCCGTTATAATCGCGGTATACGCAGTCGCCCCCCGCCATGCCCCTCTCGGTACACCATTCATGCAACCAACATACATATCAAGCCACTTATTCCATTGTCACCTTCTAAAAGGTTGTGCCCCCAAAAAGAGAGACAAAGAGCGATAGAGGGGTGAGAGTTAACGAACCATAAATCACAAGGGAGAGTGGCGGTTTGGGTGGGGCGGGGGAGGGGGAGGGGTGGGAGACCCCTCCACGATCAATGTCCATATGGCATGTCTTCTGAATGCGCACATTCCATGGATACAAAATGACATCAATTACAGGCCACATAACATTTTGCATGTGCAATTTGTGTGTGGATCTGTGTGTGCCCCAAAGACGGGGCATGCCACTGCCCTGCCCCCCACTTAGCGCCCAAAAACAAAACAAAATCAGAAAAAAAACAAAAACAAAAAAAATAACTTGTACCGTACGAACACGATAGCAAAATACAGTTATTTAAGGCCTAAAACCATTGCATGCCTCGCTGACTGCATCTCTGTCCCCCCCCCCCACCCCGCCCCCACTTTGCAGACTGTTTAAATAGACAACTGTCTGGCGGGGTCTCCCCTACACTTCACTCCACTCCTTCGGCCCCTCTCGAAAGTCCATCATCCAACAACAAAATGCACTTGAAAATGCTTTTTCGCCAGGCGTATTTTCATTTATTTTATTGCAAAGAGAGGGTGATAGGCGGAGAGGGGGAGGGAAGGGTTGCAGAGGGTGGTGGGGTGAGGGTGAGCATACTCTGCAACGATATGCAATTTGTTTTATACGCTCATTGCCTCGGCACCGCACCCCAGACCCCAGACCCCAAAACCCCTACTGCTGTCTACCGTCGTCTACTACTGTCTTCTCGTGGCTACCCCTGGCTCTCTCTCTCTCTCTCAGCCTGTCTCCGTCTCTCAGTCTCTCTCCTTCTCTTTCTTTCGCTCGTTGCACCCAGTTTTTGGTTTTGGTTTCTGTCTTTCTCTCTGTCTATCCTTTGGTCTGTTGTCCCTTTGTCTGCACTGCCTATCGAGACGGTGGTCTATCTCTATCTTTGCTGTCGTTGGATGGTTGCTCACCCTAGAAAATGCGGGGTATATCTGTTAACGAAGGGAAAAAGCAGCAAAGAATTTCCAAGTAATTTCCAACAAAATCGCATGTTTTTTTAAGGAATTCTGAAAAATTCCTACATCATATTCAGTAAATTTCAACCGATTGTTGATAGATTTGATAGATATGAAGAACCCTTTACCCACTATAAAAAGATCTACCGATCATGTTTATGATAGATTGTATCTATGATCATTCAGTTACCATACTATATCTACCTACCAATTGATTCATTTTCATTCTGCTTCATGCAAAATAAATCCTAGATGTTTAATATATACCCAAAATGTGTCCCCATACAAAAATAAGATGTATCTGAATACAAAAAGTACACAAATAATAATAATAATTGAACATCATAAATTCCAGAGTATACCTTCAGTTGCGGGGAGGGGCCCTTTCGTTTAGCGCCGCACCATTCAACGTTCTAAATTAAGGCCTGAAGAGGTGCACAAACGTCCGACGATGAAACTTGAACGTTCAACATTCAACTAACTCTTCTTCTCTTCAATCCACAACACTCGAGTCGAGTCGAGTTGAGTTGAGTCGGTGGGGCAGACGTAGACGTAGACCCAGACGCAGACAGCAAAAGCTCGTCTGCGGAATGGAGAGGCTTAACAAGTGGAAAAGTCTAAAACCGCCATCAAGTGGCAAACAAACCAATATACGCATACAGATACACAGATACAGATACCAGGACAGAGATACAAGATACTTTCATGCACATCATATCGATACATGGATATTTTTAGAAATTTGCCAATCAAAGAGAGGCAATACCTTGATGGATTTAGGGCCCCAGGCACCCCACACCACACCCCGTTTGTTGCACTTGCAACTGCACACCTCCCCGCCTCGGCCTGTCTTGCCCCGCCTCCTCTGCCTTCTCTGCTTCAAAGTTGGTCAAGTTTTTGGTCAACTTGTCGCTTGGCTTGGCCACCGATGACTTGTTGGCCCATTTGGCATTGTTTTGGCTTCGCATTGACTGACATTCCTGGGGGTACCTCGAATGAAATTTCACACACACACACACCACCAAAAGGGAAAAGCTTCATAGAAGATAGTTTCGGTTCGTTTCTGTTCGTTTCTGTTCTGGTGACATTTTCTCCATTAAATATTTATACATTTTATGCAGATAAATTGCCATTTGGCTTTTCTGCGGTTAACCGTCCAAAAGCCACAACACAAAAAAAAAACACTAAAATGTTTTTTATTGAAAATTTGCATATTTTTCATTTCATTTCCGGGAAAGTGCTATAATGATATTATATTTTATATCATTTAATTCGAATAGTTTTTTTGTGTGTGCACGAATAAATTATAGACGAGGAAAATGTAAGATTTAATATTGATATGGAATGCAATTCCCCCAGCCCCCCATCGTATTTCTGCAGTTCCGTTTTGGCTTAGACATATTTGATATATGAATGAAGATAGTTGTAATTTATGGCTGAGATAATTCCTATACGTTGTATGTATTGCACATTGGAACACTGTAGAATAATATCATACTTTGGGTGGCACTAACATCAGGTTATGGCTGGTTATGAGGCGTAAGTCTGGCAGTCTTGTAATTGTATTCTCAAAGGGTCCAAGGGTTCCAGTATATCTAGAATCATAAAGTCCTCCTTCCGCCTCCTAAATCTCAAGTAATCCTAGAGTGTAGATATCCAAGTCCACTGGAGTTCGTGCGTGCGAGACAGCGCTTATTTTGTCTCTTTGTAAACATCGTCGTTCCTTACAAAACAGAATTGTATGAGCGTTACACATCTTAGTGTTTATATTGTCTTTGGTATCTTGGTGTCGCGGCACGTGTGCCGTTCAATTTGTGTTTCATTTTCATAGCAATTCCCGGGAAACTCCGATTCCATTTACTCTGGTTTTCCCTCACTTCGTAGTTGTATATTTTTAATTCATTTATCTTTTGCAATTTTCTTCAATTTGTTGCTTTGTTTATTTTGTTTTTTATTTGCTTAAATACAATTTGTAAATTAATTTAAATTTGTTTTGTGTGTGTGTAGAGAGAAACGAAATGAAAAACCCTCTGCTCTCTGTCTTCCCCCTGCACCCCCCCACTCGATGTTCGGACATTACTCATACGCCGTGTGTGAGACGACGAAGAGCCATGGAAAATGTTAATTAACTGTACTGTACTTTCTGTGTACGTGTGTGTCTGTGTGTGTGCTGTTTTTTCTTTTTCTTTTTTTTTGTATTAAATAATCTTAAATAGAATTACGTGACTTTGGCGAAGCTTGCCAGCCATGCACTTAATTACAGAGTACAGAGTATCTCTCTGTAGAGGAAAAGGTTGACACACACGTGTAGATACAAATACACGAATAGTAGAGTGAGTGCAGATACAGACACACACACACACACACGCACCCACAGAAGGGGTACCTGCTACAGATACAGATACAAAGAGCAGACCGACTGGTTGGTCTCTGGGCGCTCCGTGGGTTTGGGTTTTGGAAAAGCGCTTAGCTTGGTTTTCCCCTTTATTATTTGCTTACATTTTCCTTTATTTCATTTAGCTTTAGCTTTGTACATATCTCTCTCTCCTCTCACTCGCCCCCCCACCCCTCCTGCCACCAGCAACCTGCCACTTGTGTTGATTTTTATTTCATTTACAGCCTTTCTTTCTTTCTTTCTTTCTTTCTATCCTTATTTTCTCGCTGGAGGTTAAGTATCTGTTTACATTTCTTTCTACACCTCATTCATTAAGTGTGTGCATATCTCTGCGTATAGGAGTGTGTGTGTGTGTGTCTGTGTATGGGAGTGTGCGTGTGTGGGCTTCATTTGTACTTGTGTTTGGGGGCAAGAAGTGCCGCCACAACTGCCTGCCACTCACAGAAAAAGAGAGCGAGAGAGCTTCCATTCCCACTCCCACAGAAGAGACTCTTCATACATTTTTGGGATACTCTTATGGGATTTTCGAGTACTTTCGAGTACAATTTTCTTGGAAAAAAGTGGAGGGAAACGAGATAAATCAAAGTGGAAAACGTTGAAAAATTATACAATTCGAAATATATTTGAAATTCTTTGAATTCAAATAATTTTTGATTTATTTTTAATTTTTTTACTGGAATACTTTTAAAGTAGTACATTTTTTTTATATTAAATCAGTATTTGAATTATTTTTCTTAATCAAAAAAATTGTATATACTATTTTTTATTTTTTAATTATTAATTTTCTTTTAATTATTTGTATAAATTCAACAACATTTTGTATATGCTATACATTTTTTATTTTAATTTATATATAATTATATAATTTATATTTTAATTGATTTCAAAATTTATTTTTATTAATATTTTATTTTTATTTTGATTATTTATGTTTTATTTATTTATTTTTTTATATTTATTTTTGTTATATACATTGTTTTATATTTTAATTATTTTTAAAATATAATTTTTATTTATAAATATATATTTATATACATATGTACATATTTTAATATATTTTTAAAATAATTTTTTGTTTTTTTATTTTATTTTTGCATTTTAAATACAATTTTTTTGTTTATTAATATTTAATATTTTTATTTACTACTATCAGACCTCGCACTTCGCTGCTTAATAAATGAATTTAAAGTTTAGAACTTCAGATTCAGAATGACCAAAAAAAAAAATGAAATAAAAAGCCGTTCCAAACACACATTTTTGGCCTATATTTGAGATTTATTTTGCCACATATTCTGGCTGTCATTTGGAAAAATAAACCCCATGCAATTTGGTGCACGCGTTGCGGATAAAGCCACACCCATTTTGTTTTTACGAATTTATAGTATAGAATTTATTTATACGTATTTATTTTTGTTTGCTTTCTTCTTTATTTTGATTTTTCATCTCCAATCTCCTATTCGTTGGTTTCCCTCACTTCTGCAGAGCATTGCCCATTCGGGTTTTCCATTATTCTTTGCCCGTAGTATAGAATATTTTTCATGTTCTTTGTTTCTGCCTGCCTGCCTCCTGCCTCCTTCCTCCTGCCGCCTTCCTGCCATTCGTTGCGGCTTTTATTATTCGCTTGCAACAATTTGGTTGAATAAAATTTTTCTCTTTTCGTTTGATTTTTGCTGGGAATTGAATTCGATTCACTGCCCCAAGACCTTCTGTCTGCCCCTTCTGTTTCTCTTTCTCTCTCTCGCTCTGTCTCTTTCTATCGCTGAGGCAGCATTAAATTGCTGGCCAAGAAAATGGAAGGAAAATTGTTTAGCTTAGATTAGCTTTCTGCTGCTGCTGGTGGTGCTGCTGCTGGTGCGCTTCGTTTTTGGCCCCGTTTTCCTTTTGGCCTCATAAAAAGTTCATTCGCCAAAATGGCCAAATGTTGTTGACGGTGCTTCAATCCTGCCTCGTGCCTCGTGCCACACCCCAGCCTTTTGCTTTTGTGGCTGCCACATGCTCTGCTTGCGCGTGTGTGGGTGTGTGTTTCTGCTTTTTGCGGTTACCAATTGTTGTTTATATTTTTGGCTTATTTTTATTGCCTGTTTTCCTCTCTCTGGCATTGTTTCGGACCCACTGCTGCTTTTCCCAACCAACCAACCATCCATTTTCCTACTCTTTCTCTCTATTTCGAGTTGATTGCCTTGCTCCTGAAATTGATTTGCATTTGTGTTGTGTTTTTCGTGGGTGGCGACAGAGACAGAGACAAAGACAGGGAGAGAGAGAGAGATCTCTCGATTCGATAATTGAAAATTGTATTTCCCCCTCCACAGACACGCAAACACACAGACACATACACAAATGAGAGGGTCAAAGGTTAATAGAAACTGTATATAGGATATAGGAATTTGTGTGTTTTGATTTGATTAATCTTCAAAATGCCATCCATATTGAATCCATCTTGAGGGTAGCCAAAAACGATCCAAACTTATCAAATATATCTATAATTTAGGGACCAGTAGCCATAGAATCTATAGTTCTATTGATTCTCTCTGTGGAACTCTTTCTAGTTCCAGTCCCTGTCCTTCTACCTCTCATTCATTTGGCATCATTTTGTGGCAATTACAAACTAAATGAACAAACTTCTCGAACCACTGCTGATGTGGCAGGACCTGCCACCTGCCACACGGCAAATGATTGACCAAACAAAAAAAGAACTGGGGCGAGGAGAGAGAGAGGAGCACAGGAACAACAGCAGCAGGAGCAACAGTAAGGGTGGTGAGAGAACAGGAGACGAGGGAAGCGACAATGCCCCATTCTGTGGCGCATAGAGTACTAGTTGTACTCGTCGTGCTGCCGCCCCCCCTCCCTCCCCGCTCCTCCTGCTCTGCAAATAGAAGGAAAAGCAGCTGCAGTTTGCATTTGTCGAGTGGAAAATTTAATTACATGCAAATACCGTTAACTGTAAAAGGGAAGTGGCATGGGGATGACAACGGGGGAGGGGAGGGACAGGAGGGTGGATTGACATGCCACAAAAGGGAAAAAGGGGTGTGGGGGTGCAGTGGGGAGGGGGAGACTCTCGGCGGATGCCATGGCCAAAGGACAATCGCCTGACGATGTTGCTTCTTGTTATGGTTATGCCACAAAGTGTGGAGGGAGAGAGCAGGTAGGGAGAGTGGAGAAGAGCAGTTCTAAAAAGAGAGTTTTTTTTAGCTTCCACACACACACTTACACACCTACACATATGGATACATATATGGATGCATACATATATGAATGCATGCAAATCCTTGCCGTTATTATTCCTTGTTTTTCCCCAGATTTTTTCCTCTCTGTTCTCTATTGCATTTTTCTCTTCTGCATCCCTCTCTCCCTCTCGCTTGCTCTCTTTCTCCTTTCCATTCTGTCCGCAGGTTAAAGCAAATATTTGCATATTAGCTTGGATTCCACAGCCCACCCCACCCCACCCCACTCTCGCTTCATCCTCTCTTCATTCCCCCCACAAAAAAGCTTCAATAAAAACAGCTGCATTGTTGATCAAACTTTAAATTAAAACAAACAAGTATTTCATGCATAAAAAATTTAATTACTTTGAAATTCATTTTCTTGGTATATTCTCTATGCCAGACGCCTCCTTACACAAAGACGTCAGCAGCGCCAGCGCCAGCGTCATCGTCGGGTGGTGTTATATGATAGTTGATAAGCTGCTTTCCAAGATGCCAGTTTGTTTGCATTGAGACGGCAATTCCAGGGAATCGATTATGTTTTTGCATTTCTTGGAATAGGGTGGCATATGCACAGACAAATGTACACCCCAGTGGAACTACCTCACAGAACATAACACCCTCTTTCGCTTCTCCGAACTTGAGCTTAAGGTTCTCGCTCCCCCCCACCCCCATTTGATTTGAAGATCTGGCAGAGCGACAGAGGGAAAGCAATCCCTGAATTTTTGTTGCTGCTTTGCTTTCTGCACTGCCCGACGATGACGATTGCTAGCCACACATGCACACACATACATGCATACTGTGACTCTCAGTAAAACCGAGCGCCAAGCATCGTGCCCCTTCGCGAGAGAGCGACTTGATCACTTAGTTCTTGAGCCTGCATGTCCGTGCTCGCACGGGAAGATTAAGCAAGGCATCCACTGTCGAATTGGTTCGCGCGAACATGTTCGGTTCGACGAAATGTTCGACGCTCGACGTTTTGTGCGACAAATATAGAAACGATTCGATCTAGGCTGTGTTTCCTCGAACAAGTTCGACTGTGGATGGCCTTCTATCGGTGAAGCAGTGAAGATCGCCTGGCACTCACTTTTTGGATGACTTTCGTGGGAATGCGAGCGTGCGGCCGAGGGAGTCCTGGACAACATGGAAATACCAGCATGATTTGTTCTGTAATTTCAATAGTACTAGAAATGTTTTCATAGTTTTCTGTGAAATATTCGTATAAATCTCTTAAATGCTTTATATTTCAATCGTTTTCCCCCTTTACCTACCATAGAAGGGCATGTCCATGTGCATGTGAATTTGGTTAAATAATAAATTCCCTTCAGGGTGGAAAATGTGGCCAAAAAGGGTGTTCAAGTTTTTGGCCTAAAACTTTTTGGTTTGCACTTTGAATTTGTTCCGTACGGGAGGGGGGAAGGGGAACTGGATAAAGCCCAAAGTTTTGTTGTAGTTTCCATTTCGGTTGCACATTTTCCATTTTCCGTTGCTGTTGCTGTTTTTGGTTCTGTTTCAGTTTCTGCTTCTGTTGGTTGCTGTCAAAGTTGCATTTGTTGCGCTGTTGCACAGTTCTGTGTGTGTGTGTGGGAGGGAGGGGGAGGGAGCATTTGCATGTAACAACTGTTTACACATTGTTACTGTCCTTGTCCCCTGGCCATGTCCCTGTCGCTGTCACTGTCAGTTAGTGTTAATTTTTTGGTTTTTCAGATTTTCGGGCTGTGGTTTTCGGGCTTTCGTTTGTTTTATGTGCCAAAACTCTCTCTAATGTATTTTTTCTTTCTAGTGTAGAAAGCAATTACGTTTCGATGGGCTACAAATATTTACTGGCTTAAGTCTAGACTTTAAGCTGCAAAATTGTATTAAATTTCCAAGACTTTATGAAACTAATTGTTTTCCTTCCCACTACACTGCGTATACGTAATATTTTCTTGGTATTTTCGCCCCCACCCCCAACACTACTTAATCGTCGTTTTCCTGGTATCCCCAGGAAGTACTTCTCATATTTCACATGAAGCACAATTAAACGTTAAGCAATTAGGGTATATACATATGTATGTACATACATATTTCCACCTCTGGGTCCACCCACTCCACCCAACACTCCAGTGCTGGGTGGGCAGAAAAGTTGCCCAATCAATTAGTCAAAAAGTTCATATATGGAATGTCTAACGAGCGTCGTCGGCTTTGACTTTTGGAAAAGTCAGAAGTCCCAACCACCCTCTGTCCCTCCCTCCCTCCCTCCCTCTCTCCTACCTGGGGAAAAAGTCGAAGAGGGTCAGAGGTTGCATGCGGTGAAAATTTCACACTCCTCAAAACACTTTCCGGGTGAGGAGCGCAAGGGGGAGAGGAGGAGTCTTTGAGAGACTGAGAGGGGTGGGGGTAGGAGCAGGACAAATTACCTCGTGTCCTCGTGTCTCGTGGGGTCGATAGGTTTGACGGTTGTTCCAGTTACAGCTGTTTCTGTTTTGCCACTCTCTCTCTCTCTCTTTAGGCTCCCTCCCTCGCCCTCTCTCTTTCGCTCTCCCCAGCCCCCAACCCTTTGTCGCATTCTGACAATTAATCACTTTGTCATAGTAGACACGGGCACCACTACACTCCCCTCCCCTCCTCTCCCCTCTCGTCAGTCGCCCCCATGTGAGAGCCTTCAATCATTAATTTATCATGTGCACTTAGGGGGAAAATTGCGACAAGCTTTTCCACCCCTCCTGCTGCCTCTCTCTCCCTTTGCCCTTCTTTCCAGTATACCCATTGCCTTTTCTATATATAAATACATACATACATACATATATGTATGTGTATGTGTTTGTATGGATGTGTGCATCTGTGTTTGTGTTTGAGTTTGTGGCAGGTGCAGTGGCTCGGTCCTGTGTCCATTACGGTGTAGCCTTTGTAGAGATGATGTATCCGTGGTAATGCATGTAACAGAACGAGAAGAAAGTATACAACACCGGGACATTGGAGACTTATATTATATAAAAAGAAAAGTATATAAAATAATTCTGAAATTCGCATGAATTCCGCTCTCAAGATCCATCCTTGCAATGCCTGAAATTCAAACAATATTGGTATACCAACATCAATTCATTTTATTTTTGCAAACAAGAAATAAAATAAATAACTAAAGAAAATATTTGCCATAAATTAAAAAAAATAATTAATATTTTGAATTATAGTTTTCGGTTCTTTTGGGTTCCTTATTTCAGAAAGTCAGAGAGCTTTTACAGCTAGAACTGAGAGCTGGAGAGCTTTTCGGGAACATTCTAAGGGGTATTTCCCTAGTCGTAGCCCCGAGTATGGCAATCTTTATATTTTTATTTCTTTTTTCTTTTCCTAGACTTTTCTTTTGTGTTGTTTTTGTTTTTTGTTTGTTTGCTGAATGCTCGGCTGTTGCTGACATGAGGCCGCCCCCGTGTGTGGCCTGGGCGTGGCTGGTTGCAGTTTAATTACCACAGTGCCCGGATGGGCCGGGGTCTGGTTGGGGGTTGGTGGTTGGGGGTGTGGCATAAACTACAAATTAATTGCGCCAACAATTTGCCGGCAATGACGGCAACGTGCGATATTTACACGCAGAATTAAAAATTAATGCCATTTTCAAATAAAAAATATTAAAAAAATATATATACATAAAGAATATATTTAATATTCCCCACGTCCCCACGCCCTCGGCCCCCGCCCCTCGCTCGCCTTTGATTGTTCAGTTGATGAAATTTTAATTGTATTTGAGTGAATGCATTTTATTATAATAAAAAATCAAATATTTATGAATAAAAAAGAATATGTATATATTTCACTGATTTCTCATGCCACTCTTTTCTCTCTCTCTCTCTTTCTCTCTTTTCAGGTAAGTTTTTCATGTGGCAAGCGGCGAAAAATCAATTAATTTAATTACAAATTGAAAAAAAGGAAAAAGGGGCTTACAAATGCCGGGCATTAAAGGGGAATTTTCATTGTGAAAAATCAGGAAATGCCATCGGAGAGCACAAAAAAAATGAGAATAAATTTGGAAGCACTCAAAAACGGAGAAAAGTGGAAAATCCTTAGCCTGTTTGTCCCTCCATTATGCCATTGAATGACACAGAGAGAGAGGGAGAGAGAGAGAGGGAGAAACAAAAAGGAGAACCGACCGCATTGTCAGACACTGCCATTTCCCTGGCTCCTTCCGTCCCCCCTGTTCCCCCCGTTTCCACCTGTTCTCTCATGTGTCAAAAAATGCAATTTCTTAAATTTCCATTAATTTCGCGCTGTCGACTTTTGTGAAATGTCACTTTGGCGGCGGGCGACACATTCAAAAAACGTTCAGGCGACAAGAAAATAAAGCGACTTGTCTCTGGGATATGTATGCATGTCCTTCCTTCGCCTCCTCCATCTGCTGCCGCCGCCTCCAACAGCAATAACAATGTTGTCAGCCAAGCAAATAATCACAGGTGTGTGGAGGGGTGGGCTTTGGGCTGTTGCAGAACGTGTAAGTGCAGGTGGAGCGAGCGAGCCAGGTGGTGGGAAGCCCCACTCCACACTGTCTAAGTGACTGATGTCTCTCCTGTGGTACGCTGCTCCTGTGGACCAACTGCAGACAGACATGGCAGGGCCTTCAGCATCCACTAACAAGCGCATGGGTACGGGTTTTCAGTGCCCTTCGAAAGGGTATGCCTGCCGCATACATACGTCTGTATATGAAGAAAGGGAAACATGCTCGATCGAAGTCGAACCCAAAGCCGAGGACAGAAAACGAACTGCAAACGAACGATTGTGTCCAGCATGTTCGATCAGAGCCCAATCGTATGGGATCAAACATGTATGGCATCCGTTCGCTTCGAACCGGATCGCATCTATGTGATCGCTCGGGGAAAACAGTAAGGCTTTCTGTTATAAAGATAAGTATACCCTAGAAACTACCGCTATAGAACTATGTATCTTTACAGGCAACCCCATGAACAATGTATCTTAGAAAAGAACCATTTATCTACCCGTGGAAGTGTATCTAATGGTTCTACTTTTCGAATTTGGTCGCTGCTTTTTTCTCTTGTATTCTATTTTCGTTGTTTTTGTTGCTGTTGTTGTTGTTCCGGGTGCTACTTTTAATGACATACGTGGACCACGCCCTACGCTTGTCGTGCGAGGTGGCAATACCGTGGAGTGGCACCCCATCCCGGTCCGCCATGGATCCTTGGATGCGATGCTACTACTATTTTAGTCGCCTTCAGTCAGTTGTCGTTGTCGTTCTCGTTGTTGCCTCTCATTGTTTGTTGCACGGTGGAACAAGCGACTTTGCGCCCAGCAAAACGTGACATTTAATTCAAAATGTTTTTGCCCCCTGGAAGAGGGGGGCACTTTTACCCCCTCCTTTGCCACGGGTTTTTCTGCTACGCTACCACTCTATCGCTCTCTCTCTCCCTCTCTCTCTCTCTGTTTTCCCTCTCACTTACAAACATGACTATTTTTTAGTGTTTCGCTTGTTAACAAAAATTGTGAAAAACAAAGGAGGGAGGAAAATGTCGATATAGGAAAAGCTGACGATTTCGGATAGTTTTCCCCTATATCTTAACGATTTTTAATGATTTTATTATCGATAAAAAATGTCTCTATCGACAGCAATGTATTCCAACGATTAATCCCGTTTTTCTAAACGATAACCATGTACTAGAACAATTTGTGCAGTTTTTCGTTATCCACGAACATGTATTCCATTGATTTTCGATCGATAACAATGCATCAAAACGATTAATATAGTGTTTTTTGTATCGATAACAAAATATGCTTAAGATTTGTAAAAGACTTAGTACCATATACCCGAATCATCCATCACGTGGAATATCTTCAGGGTAGACCAGATATAGGCGGCCGTGCGTAGATCATTGCAGACACCAAATTTAATGGCCGTCCTCTTGATGCCCTTGGCGGACATTTCCATGACGGTTTGCATGGCAGCATCGACAATGTCCTCCTCGCGGGCATCACGAAAGCGTTTCAGCTCCTCGCTGGGTTCAATAAGTGGCTAAGGAGGGGAGGGCGGATTGAAGGATACAATACTCCGTGAGTGATCAAGGTACGAATACAATACTCACACATTCCATGTCGCATTTAGTAATCGACTCGTTCATCGAATCGAAAAGCGCATTGATGGTCTGAGAGATGCGTTTGGAACTCATCTGGCCATAGGGCACATGATTGATGTTCGTCAGGTATTCGAAGTAGGAGACGGTCACACCGCCCGCATTGCAGAACATATCGGGAAGGATGAGAATCCCGCGATCGATGAGGATCTTCTCTGCGGCCGGGGTGGTGGGTCCATTGGCCCCCTCCAGTATAAACTTTGCCTGGATGTCCTCGGCATTCTCGCTGGTGATGACCTTCTGTGTGGCGCACGGCATCAGAATGTCGCAATCGGCGAGCAGAAGATCCTCTTCCGATTCTTCGGCATTGGGGTAACCCTTGATGCTATCGTTTTCATTTTTATAATCCAAGAGATCCTACGAAAAGGAAAGTGAAAGGTTCCATGGGGAAAGTCAATCTTTGGCGAAAACTCACTTCAATGTCGATGCCCTCGGGATTCGTGAGTGACACATCAAACTCCTTGATGCCCACAATTTTCCCGCCCGCCTCAGAGACAAATTTTGAGGCATAAGAGCCCACGTTGCCGAATCCCTGGACGACAACCTGTTTGTCCTCCCAGCCTGTCTCCCAGCCCAATCGATCCATCCAATCCTTGTCCTGCAGGAAGATATCCGCAGACTTCCAGACGCCCCGTCCCGTGGCAGACTCCCGTCCGCGGACGCCGCCCGTGTGGAGGGGTTTTCCCGTCACAATGGCCTTGGCGCTGATGTCCTTGAAGCCAAAAGTCTTGCTATACTGATCCTCCAACCAAGACATCTCTCGGCCGCTGGTGTTCACATCGGGCGCCGGGACATCGACGCCAGGACCAATCATGTTGCGCTTGAGCAGCTCCATCGTGTAGCGGCGTGTGATGGTCTGCAGCTCATCGGAGGAATATTTCTGGGGATCGATGCAGATGCCGCCCTTGGAGCCCCCAAAGGGGATGTTCACGCAGGCGCACTTGAAGGACATGATGGCGGCCAGGGCCTTCACCTCGCTGCCCGTCACATCGGTGGCATAGCGAATACCTCCCTTGAGGGGCAATCGATGCAGCGAATGATGCGCCCGATACCCAGTAATCAACTCGTACCCCTCATCCCGTTGGATGCTGATGGTCACCTCCAGGGCGGTGCTCACCGACCCGATCTTCTGCAGGATCCCCTCCACTCTCTGCGACCTCTGTTCGGGTGTCATGTACGAGTACGACACATCCATCTGGCGGTTCAGTTCCTTCTCCAGCAGCTGCGCGGCCTTGTGGTAGTAGTACATGACCATCGACGAGAATTCGGGATCCGCCTCGGTCTCCACGGCTTTCAAATGTTCGGGCATTTGGTGCAGCTGTCGATGCCACGGCTGAAAGGCGATCCTTCTGACCTTTTGATAATTTTTATTAAGCTTTCGCATCATTTTTATGGCATTTTTTGTTTGTTTGATTGTTGGTTTTTTTGTTATCGAACGAAGAATCAAAGCCGCAGTGTTTCCGTCACAAAATGTCTATAAAATAATTCTATGGGATGTCGAAACGGTCATATGATGTGTGTGTTATCGGTTTTGTGATCGATACAAACGATATTCCAACGATTGATTCCGTTTTTACTATCGATAAGAATAAATTTTAACAATTGCAGTTTTTAGTTATTGATAACACGATTTTACTTTGATTTATTTCGATTTTATTATCGATAAACTAAAAAACTATCGATACACATTTATTTAGATTAGATAATCGATAAAATTTTATTACAGAGATTTTTAATAATCGATAGAAATGTATTCCAGAGATTGGTTCCGTTTTTAGTTATCGATAACACGATTTTACTTTGATTCATTTCCTCCGATAAATATCTGAACATTTTCACTGAAATATTTTACTGAATGATTTGTAATCCTAGTCTTAGTCCTAGTCTTAGTCTTAGTCTTAGTCCTCGTCATCCTCATCGCCCTCATCACCGCCAGCTGCCTCGCCTTCGCCGCCCTCCTCCTCCTCGACCATCTCCTCCGAAGAGCTGACCTCGACAATGGGCTCAATCTCGGAGGCCAGATCCTCCTCGTAGTCACTGATCTCGGCCAGCTCATCCATGCACTTGTCGTAGTTCTCATCGAAGCGAATGTTCTCGTTGAGCGAAGCCACATCAATGTCCTGCTCGGGTGGCAGAAGAGCAGGAGCCGTGCCCGGCGGACACTCGGTGATGTTGCGGATCTTCAGGCCGTGGATGTGAAAGATGGCCGAACGATTCGACTCCAAGAGTATCTGATGGAAAACACTCAGCAGGCGATCGATGTTGCCAAACATCCGGACCGAGGCGCTCTTGGGGTCCTCGCCCTCGTCCAGGATGCGTCCGACAATGTGATGCCGATAGGGATCCATCAAATAGATGAAGTCCCGCTTCCTCCACAGCGAATACATCTGATTGTTGATCTGGAAGATGATGTAGTCGTTCTGCTCCAGGGCCTTCTCCAGCATCAGATGAAAGTCGTTGAATTTGTACATCGGGACGCACTTCCACCAGCCCTCGAATATGTTGGGCGACAGCAGGATCTCGGCCACGAACTGGCCCATGCGGATCTGTCGCGGGAACGTGTCGAGGTCCATCGGTACCCTTAGATTGGTGCACGGCTCCCAGCAGTTCTTGCACATGTTGGCGCCATAGCACATAACCTTGTCGTACGTCTTCTGATCCCAAGTGGCCGGGTGATCGATTTTCGAGGCGAGGGCAGTGGCCACGGCCACCGGCAGGGCACTGCGATTCCTCAGAGCATCCCTTGGATTGAGTGTCAGATGCAGATTCGACTTGACGTACGCATAGTCGGAGGCAATCACATCGAATTCGCTCATCCGGACGCCGTGCTCTCGATCGAAGGAGCGTGGCTCGATGCCGGGTTTACCGGGTGTAACCAGACGCACCACAATGATCTCCCGCATGGTGAATTTTTCAGTTTTTCCGAGACGACTCTCCTTTTTGATCAGCCAGATGACATTGTCGAGCGACTTGAAGGCCAGAAGCACGGGATAGCCGGCTTCCGTGTTCAGTGTCAGGGTTTCCGTGTCGCGTCCATTGAGATCGAGGACCATCCAAACGCCCTTCTCCTTCCAGATCAACAAATACCAATTGGGGGTCCAGAAGATGCCATATTTCGCCCGCCTGAAGAACTCTCGTATGACCCGGCGCAGATTGTGCATGATGTTCGGATAGCCGGGCATCTGGATGGAGGGCTGCAGCTCCATGGCGAACTCGAAATCGTTGATCTTGAAGTGACGCGTCACCCGCTGCTCGTTCTCGTCGTAGACCTCGGGACTGACCAAGTCATTGGGCGACTCCATGCCATCGGAGTCGTTGAACAGCACCTGGCCCTCATTGACAACCTGGTCGATCATCGACGGCATCCATTCGTCGCGTCGCGTGTAATAGCTGTGGGCGAAACCCTTGAGGTTTCCCGCGAAGCGTACGCTCTGCTGGTTGGGTATGCCCGACTTGACCGGATTGGAGCTGGCCACCACACCGATGGGATAGCCCAGGGATCTGTCATAGCTGTGGCGACGCATCTGTAAACATTTCTTAAGATCCATGGGCTGATAGAATGGCTCATCGTGACCGCCAAAGTACTTGCACATTTGCACAGAGCACGGACTGTGATCCGCAAAATTAAGGAAACCTCTATTGCGGCAGGGGATATAGATAAAGTTAGGCACAGAGGGGATTAGGCAGAGAGAGGTGTACCCCCCCGCTGTACATACCGTTGTGGGAAACAGGGTGGGCAACAGGGTGGCCGTGGCCTACAGCATGGCTTACAGCATGTACCACCCTTCGCACGTTTGCTAGTGCCAGCAGTGGCAGCAGTGCCAGTGGTGCTAGGATTCGATGCCATTTTGCGTGTGTTGCAGGACAACAACAAAAAGTCTATAATATGTTTTACTACAAATAATTTATGGAATATTTGAATGCCAATCGGTTTTGTTTGGTTTGTTTGCTCGGTGAGACCACAAAGTGAAATGAAATGAAATAATTTGAAAACGGATTGAAGGCTTAGACATTTCGTTAGAAGGTTACTTGTTGGTGGAGAAATTTCCAAACACTTTTCTCTGATTGGGATTTGTTATTTTACGGAAGAAAAAACCCAATAATTTGATTCGCAAAAAGCTTACAAAACACAAGGCGGTCGAACGGTACTCGAAGAATAAAGGGATATATTAGATTTGCGAACATATAATAAATTGCATAATCGAAAGCTCATATACATATGTACATATGTATGTATGTACTGACTGAGTACCGCGTATAAAGTAGAGCCGCGGACTTCGCCACGGCTCACAACGTTCCCCCTCGTTTTGCATTGGAAAAATTGAAATTTTAAGCTGATTTTTATCGCAACTCTTGAGTATTTTCTATGGTGCTCGCATCCCTTGGGTTTTCCGCCTTCAAACTTTCCAAAACTTAACTATTTTCGGAATTCATTTGGCTTTTATTTAATGTACCTTTCATTTCATTTACTTATCTTTTACACCGCCAAGCTGAAGCTGTTTTTCATTAGCTTTTCCTTGGCAGGACTCTCACCTGATGACAGAAGTCGTTGCCTTCTCGTTTATACCTGATTTTCATTACACAAATTGCCGCACACATGGACTCTCTGATGTTCGGGGGGGAAAAACTTATGATAATTTTTATGGTGCCACACACACGGGACTCGGAATCAGATGCGAGACTAGAGAAACCAGAAACTGCGACCAGAGAGCTAAAAGGGGCTGAAGGTTTGGTATTTTGATACCCTAGAAGAAGATAAAGAGACTCAACGAATGAAGAATCCTGTACTCCAGAGGGCAGTCCTTGAGGAATTGCTAATGGGTTTGGGTTTCCGAGTAGATGAAATCGAAGCTAAGGCCAGGACCAGATATTCCCTTTTTCGCTTCTAAGGAATGCTCTTTCTGCCAGGGTATTCACAGCTTCGACTCCTTCCTAGCCAGAGCTAGCCTCTAGCTGTAGAGCCTTCTTCCTTTTTGCCTCCTGCTGTATATTTGGCTTTTACGATGGCGGCAGTTAATTCCTTATCCGGCCACAGAGAGAGAGAGAGAGGGGGAGAAGGAGAAAACAGTTAACAGGGCAACAGCTAAATGTAATTGGAAAGCTCATCAAGTGCTGTGGCTGTAGCTGCCACTGAAGCCATTGCCTGCCACTGAAGCCTGGAAGCCACTGGATGCCACTGTCGTTGCTGTTGTCGTTTTGTGGCTTGCCACTTGAGTGAGTCCCAGAAAAGTATGCAAAGAATTCTGTACGCTCTTGTACGCGGCTTTTTGTTACCTTATTTGTGTGTGTGTGTGTGTGTGTGCTGTGTATTGAAAAGGAAACGCACGTGGCAACCATGGCATAGAAAAGAGAGTGCTGCTCCTTCTCTCTATCCCAGTGTTGCTTAGCTCTAAGCTGGACCTCTCTCTCTCTCTGTCTCTCTCTGCTTTCTGTGTTGGCATTTACGAGCAAGCCCTTTATTGTCCTTTTGTTTTTTTCGACAGAAACTTGAAATGGAGTCTAAGTGAGGGAGAGGGAGGAGGGGGCTGGCCTGTGGCTGTGGCTTGAAGGTATCCATGTAATTGGCTTAGTCCAGAAGGGGCGGTGGTGGGCAGGAGAGGTGGGCGGTGGGTTAGTGCATGTGGCATTAACAATTTTCTTCTGTTTTGTGTGTGCAACGTTTTTATTCCATGTCATCCAATCAGCAGAGGCATGCCCCATGCCCTCTTCCTCCTCCCCTCCTTCGTGTGAGGAGATTGATTCCCCAAGCAGCCCTGAAAACAGGATTTTTCCTACTTTCTCTTTTGCTGTGACTTCCTTGATGTCCTTTCTTGGGGGGTGGGTCCTTTCGTTTTTGGGGAGTGCAATAAATTTCCACGTGAATCCTCGTACATTTTGGAAACACTTCATTAAACAGGCGAGAACGGGAAAATCGCTTAACGATTATCGCCATGCCATAGCGAGTACCAGCACCAGCACCACCCCCCAAGCCACCCCCAACCCAACCAAAAGCCTCTTCATCCTCCTCCCCCTCCGGCTGCTGCCTGGACTCTGATTTTTGGACATTTTCTTTTAGTCATTTTCCATTTCCCCCAAATGTATTTCCATTTTTACTGCAACGGGAGTCCCCCTGGGGACTGACTGACTGCCTGCCTGCCTGACTCTCGACTCTCGACTGTCGACTGGTGTTTGTGCAACAAAAGTACACAGAAGAGTGCCATCCCCAATCCCCCAAAATGATGACCGCTGGAACCAGTAGTAGCTCCTCCTTGCCTGCCGGCTGTCGTTTCGCTCTCCCCCTCTCTCTCCCGCTCACCCTCTCTGGTTCAGTGCTCAATAATGATTTCCATGGCGAATTATTTGCATTTCCCCAAACTCATTATTGTATGCATTGTGCAGCAGAGCTGCTGTCCCTCTGCCCTGCCACCCTGCCGCCCCCTCCCTGCCACCCCTTAAAATATAACCACCTGAATCTGTGTTTGAATCTCGGACTCGGATTCTCCCCGGATTCGGGGAGTCCTTTGCTGTAGGGAGTCCTTTGTTAGCCTTCGTGGTTTTTGGAGGAGAATTCTTGACATTTTTCGAATGGAATTTCAGCAGCTAATGGAAATGGAATTTCAAGCATCAAATAAAATCAGAGAAAAATGCTTTAAAATTGAGAAATATATTCAATAGGCTTCCCTTAAAGCTACCCCTAGAATTTCCCTTGAAATTTCCGATTTTGTATATGGCCTATAACCATCCTGGTACTTAACTCTATAATATGTCCAAGTTTTAGCTCAATCGGTGTAGAACTCTCTGAGTTTTGCGATAACAAACAAGCCAACAAAATCATTTTTCCACACTCTAAAATAAAAAGAGAAAGAGAAAGGGAGAGAGAATAAAGTAGGGTGAAGCATGCAGAAAGAGCGAGCGAAAGATGTCTCAAAAGTAGGAACTGAGGAAAATTGTTTGAGAAATCATATTTCCGTTCCGAAAATAGGCCCCCGACCCCCAAGCGGTGTCCTCTGTCAGCCTCTCCATCTCCAACTCTGTCCTCGTCTTTGCTCTGCTCTGTTCTGCTTGGTTCCGTTCCATTCTTAATTCATTTCAATCCATTCCATTTCATTCCATTTCGTTTCGTTTCGATTCGTTTATTACATGTCAGACTTCAATGAATGTCAGTTTGACAGTTCATAAGACAAATACGACAAGAGGAAAACGGAAATGTGTGATAGTTTTGTGGGTGGCAAAAGGAAGAAGTGGAGGAGGAGGACGGGTGTGTGTGTGTGTGTGTTGAAGGGAGGGATGGAATGGGATGGGATGGAAGGGAAGAACCATTGCAGGTGGACAGATGCACGGAGGACCGTGGATCGTGGACCCAATGCGGGTCGGACTATTGCCATCTTTGTCTTTCTCGTGTACATATTTGTGTCTGTGTGTCTGTGTGTGTGTGTGTGTGTAATTCTGGGAGTTACATTTTGCGGACATTAATGTGTCAGCGTTCAACGTCTTGTGGCATATGAGAGACGTGCCTGGGCACAGCCTCAAGAGGTGGCAGGAGACAGGAATCTTCGAGCAGTGCAGCTCTTCCAGCAATCCAATCCTCTCTCTCTCTCTCTCTCTCTCTCTCAACTTGTTTAAGAGCCGTGTAAGTGTAAGTAGCCTAAAGGAGACATGCAGGAGGAGGCAGGGAAGGCAGGAGAGGAGGGAGGGGTATGTGTATGTGTTGCAGCTGTCGTCGGGACATGACAACTTATTGGCATTTGGCTGCCTGACTGCCTGCCACCAGCCTTGAGTCCTTCTGGTAAGTCCTCGCTCTCTCTCGCTGCTGCTGCTGCTGCGAAGCTTTAAACAATTTCTAGTCGCAAATTGAAAATCAGATAACTGACACGAAAAGTGGGAGGCAGTGAGGGAGGGAGGGAGGGAGGGAGGTAGCAGCTATCACTTTAATCACCTCCTCCTCCCTGCAGCTATTGACAGCTCACTTTCTATCCTCTTTCTACCATCTCTCTGTCTTCTCTCTTCTATCCTCCCCCCTGCTCTTCCTTCTAGCTTCTCCTATTTCCCTGCTACTTTCTGGACAGATAGAGAACTTTTCAATGCATTGTCATAAATCATTTTGCGGCAGGAAACAAGTTTTGGCCTCTGGCCACGCCCTCACATACCCACGCACACAAACCTAGGAACCTGTGCCTGCTGTCACATGCCATTGGGACATGCCACATGCCACACACACACACACACACCGAGCAAGGGAAGAGAATGTCAAAGTTGAGGCAGGAATTGTTATGCCGCCCCCCCTTTACCGCTTTTTTTGCTGGCTTGAATTCCACTTGTCATTCTTCTTCGTCCTTCGTCCACTTCTATTTCTGGCTACTGCGTTTCATACCTGAGAAAAACCTTCAGTGTTCTTTCGCCTTTCCCTGTTTTTGCTTGCCCCTCAAGAAGGGTGCATTATTATCAGCCGAGAACTGGTCCTCAGAGTGGAGCCTTGAAGGAGTGGAATGTCCCAGCACCTCCGCACATCACGTATACGCCGCATTGTCCAGCAAAGAACACACACGCCTCTCCTCCTGCAGCTGCACCATCTGTTGCCCTTAACATATCTTAATATATCTGCTTATTTGCCAGATATTTTCCCTCAGAATTTCCCTCAACATTTTCCATAGTTTCTGCCCCGTTGTTAAGGTTAAGGGTGTAAAATTTCCAGCACAGCACTCAATGTGTTAACAGCTGCTGTTTGCTGTTTTCATTCGATGAGATGATAAAAGAGTGTGTGCCATGAGTGGCATGCGGCATAAGGCATCTTGCAAATGGGTTTCCTCGTTGTTTGGGGCAACATGAGATTTTGATGTTGCAGCAGTGAACCCATGTCCCCCACCGCCCCCTAACATCGACAGCTGCTGCTGCTGTTCTGCTTTTCAATTTGTAACTTGAGCAAAAAACAAGACATTTTTCTCTAAAAAAAATGGGGGTTTTCTTGGGAGGAAAAACCAGGATAGAAAATGGATACATTTTTAGGGAATTTACTGTTTTATTTCATAGAATTTTAGAGCTTCCAAATCTCCCAGATTTTAGCCTTAACATTTCTAATTTTCTCTTTTTTGTTGGTTCTGCGATGGAAACGGAATTTTCCACTAAAATTTCTCTAGAACAAGTTGATTTTTGTTTTATGATTTTCTGCCTCCTGGTTTATGGAATCTTTTTTGGGAGAGCATATTTCTTTTGCCCCAAAAACTGGGAGATTTCTAGCTGAAGCCAAAGATTTCTGTAAAAAAGTTTGAGGTAGAAAAAAAAAAGTGTCTCACAGCAAAAAGATTTGAGACTTGTTCCCGCCCGGGTTCGAACCGGGGACCTTGTGCGTGTGAAGCACACGTGATAACCTCTTCACTACGGAAACAACTGAGAGTCCGTCTATACAATGCTGTTCATAGGTCCCTGGATGCCAAGACCCTGACCCAGAGGCAGGAGCAGACCATTCCCACTGGAATTCCACCAGTCTAAAGGGAGATCTTTCAAATGATTACCCATTACCCGAGCATAATCGCAGGACTTTGTCCTACTCTCTGTAGATTCTCTGGGAATTCTCAATAGGTCGTCGGGTTTCCAAGGAAGGATAAATGGAGTGCAGTATGGAATAAATTACCAAAAGGTTTCAACTGATTTTTTAGACAATTTTAAATGAAAACTTGAAGGAATTTCCTTGCCAATATTCATGACATTTTGATGAATGAACCTGTAACTTTTTTCTAATATTTCCTGCCTGTCCATTTCCTGCCTATTTCGAGATTAATCCCATCCGTATTCCATCATTTGGAACCACTTTAATCAGCCAACTAATTGCCAGCTCCTGCAGGATATGGAGAAATCCCTCCTTTTGCTGTAGCTATTCGTTTTGATTATTTCAAGCTGATATTCCTGAGTGCCATGCCCAAGCGCCCCAACCCCCCCCAGACCCCTTTGCCAGACACTCATTAAGCAGCCATTTCTCAGTTTCTCAGTCTACCTTTGCCACCTCTCGCTCGCTCTCTCTCTCTCTCTCTCTCTGTGCCTCTCTTTTCTGCTCTGAACAGAACATATAAATGTCTGGCACTTCCTTTTAGCTGCTGCTGCCGCTGCCGCTGCTACTGCTGCTCGATGTCCTGATTACTGGCCAACTGCTTCCGTTTTTAATATTTATAATCCACTGTAATTAAGACGAGAAACGAACTGCAGAGAGAGAGAGAGAGAGCACACAAGAGAAAACGAGATCGAAAAACGAGAAGCAAAAATGTGGCATTAATTACCAGGAAAGCTTTTTACGGGTCCTTTGCCAGGAAGGGAAAATGAAAAAACAAAAAACACAGAAAAGAAAAAAGAAAAGAAAAGGGAAAACTGCATGAATATAAATGCGTATCACTTGAAAAATGTATAATTAGCGGAGCAGTTAATAACTTTTCTTCTCTTTGTTTTTTGTTGTTTTTTTGTTTTGGCGAATTCTCACGCACTGCTGGAACGAGAGCGAAGGAGAGAATCTCCACCACCACCGCACGCAGTAATTAAATATAAAGTGGAGAAAGCAGCAGCAGCAGCAAAGGAACAGGGGGAGGCAGCAGCAGCAAAGGAGAAGGGAAAGGCAGCAGCAGGAGTGTGGCTTTGCGGCAGAGTGCGGAAGATGGGGGTTGTGGGGTGGTTAAGGGTCGCAGTTCAGCGCAACCGTTCCATAAATTATAAAAGTCAAAAATTATTTTTAGTTGACCGCAAAAGGCAAAAGGGAAAGGGAAAATGCGGAAAATTCAACTCTAATGACAAAGACCAGAACCAGACGTTGAAAAATGTGTCACGGATTGAGATATGCCCCACAGCCCTTGCCCCTACCCCCAGTCCCTGCCCCCTGTACTTTCCAGCAACTTTTCTCAGTACTTTTCTTCGGCATTATTTTGTGGACTAATTTGTGGTTTTTCCTTTTGCTGTCCGTCTGTGTTTCTGTGTCTGTCTGTGTGTGCTCGGAATTAGCTTCATTATTGTAATTAACTTTGTTTGCTCTACTAATCTCCCACTCTTTCTCTCTCTCTCTATGGCACTCTCCATTTGTACCTCTGTCCGTCCCTCTCTCTCTCTCTCTCTCTCTCTCTCTCTGTAGGATCTCCGGGTTTTTGTTAAATTTAACAAATTAGTTCTAAAAAAGAACCTTTCTCTTTTTATTATTGGATTCATTGAAGGCCAAAATAAATGGAAATTAATGCGAGATTTTTGCTTCATTTGAAACATTCACATAAATGAATGAATGACTGACTGATTGAAGTCAAAAAAATTCAATAATTTTCCTTCTCTCTCTCACTCTCTTTTTGTCTGGTATCTCGTGTCTCGCGTCTCTCTGTTTCCGTTTCCGTTTGTGTGGCTGTCACGTGGTTGACATGTTAAAAGCCTAAATAATTGCCAACCATTTTATTTAAACGTTTTTTTATTCATCTGAAAACAAGAATAACAATACAAAATGAATAAAAATAGAAAATAAGGGTAGGGTTTTGCACTTTTATTGAAATATGGAATATCCTGCGGAAAAAGGTTTTCTGCTTTTTGTTTTATTGTTAAAAATATGTTCTTGAGATGGAAAAACAGATGTCCAATAGATGTCTTTGGGGTTTTGACTGCTTTTTGTTAAAGCACTCTGAAAACCCTGGCCAAGAAGGGGTGAAAGATAAAACATACATTCTTCAAAATGAAGTAAAAATATTATTACAAGATATCTAGATCTATAGATCAATCTATGGTAAAGAACAATCCTGATATCAAGCACTTCTTACAGGCTTCACCTTAGTCTACTTTTTAGTTTATTTTCAGATAAAAAAAAAATGTCCTCAACATCAGATAAAAGTAACAACAGAGATACCCGCTTCTGTAACCCCCTTCTGTTACCTCCTTCTGCTACCCCCTTCTGCTAACATCTTCTGTTACCCCGTTCTAGTACCCCCTTTCTGCTATCCCCTTCTACTGCTCTGATTATCGATTTTTGTGCAGTATTTTATCGAAAGACCAACTAAAGTCGTTTCAATCATGTTTAATGGTCGATCACTATCAAAATTGGTTATTGATTTTTATCGAATTTGGTGTGGTGTTGAAAAATAGTTATCGATGATCGATAATTCTCAATTTTGATTAAGTTTTAGTAATTTACGGATTCCCCTCACGATTTATATTAACGATATATCATCTAAAAGACACTCTGCTGTTCTCCGATTTCTTGCAGTGTATCCCAAAGGTTAAAGCCTCCTCCAAAAAGTCCTTAAATATTCGCTCTCCCTCTGTGCCCCTCTCCCCCCCTCTCTTTTCTCGTGACAATTCCACGCTTGATTTACTTTTCCTTCTTTTGTTTGTGTGTGTTTGCATGGGATTTGCTTTCGAAAATACTATACACACACACATACACACAATACACAATACGCATATCGTATGTAAATCCAAATTAGGTTTTGGGGCACAACAAAAGCAAAAGAAAGAGATGGAGAGATGGAGAGAGGGAGAGAGGTAGAGATGGAGAGAGCCCTTGAATTATGGTCGGTTAAGTGGCTCCCGTGGCTCGCTTTTCGGTGGTCATTAAAATGAATCATTTACTGTGAAGGGCACAAAAAACGAATAAAGAGCGAAAACCGAAAACTTTGTTGAGATTAATGAAGGGGAAAGGGAAGGGGCGCTCCCCTTCCCTGTAATCAAAGTTTTGGCTCTTGAATTTCCACCTGAAAAATGAAATTACGCTTCCTTGTTTTGATTTGAATTTCGTTGGAATTCCTTGGTTGTAGGGGGGTTCTGTTTTCTCTCCAGATTTCTTTGAATTCGGAACCCTTTTTGCTCAGCTCTCGAATCGCATTGAAATGATGCAATGATCGCACTGTATTTTTCCATTCCGATTTGTTTATAAATGTTTAATGGAAAAAACCGCAGTGTCTGAAGTTTTGGATTTCATTCAGTCGGGAAGAGCCTCTTCCCTCTCTCTCTCTCGCTCTATCTCTTGCCTTTTCTGGAAGAGACGTCCGTTGTGTTCTGTCAGTGACTCCCCGGAGTTTGGTGCGTGAACATCGTGTGTGCTTTTGTGTGTGTGTTAGTGTGTGGCTTTTTGGCCAGTTATTGAAACAGAAATTGTAATCCCTATTCATAACGATGAATCTGTTTTCATCTGCGGACAATAACAACGGAGGAAGCAGCAGCAGTTCCAGCAGCAGCAGCAGCACCAGAGGCATTACGAGCGACATGCAACGTTTTTCATGGCAACGTTGGGATTTCAATTTGCATAGCATAGAAACTGCTGGGGCTGCTGCCGTCGATTTTGGAGGTGCAACGACATTTCGCAGTGCCTCTGATGATTCAACAGCAGGTGCAGCAGGAACAGCAGCAGCAGCAGCAGGTGATTTGGCAGCTGGTGAAGTGGCAGCCAGCAATCAGCAGGAGCAGCAGCAGGAGCAGGAGCTGCAGCAGGAGCAGGAGCAGGAGCTGCAGCAGGAGCAGCAGCAGGAGCAGCAACAGGAGCTGCAGCAGCAGCTACCATTTCCATTGCCATTACCACTGCCATCCTCCACTCTGTGGCAGCATCAGCAGCTGCAGCGGCAGCGTCGCTACTATTGCCTGCAGAACCTTCTGCACGCGCCTCCTGCACCTCCTGCTGCAACGTTGGGCGGCGGACATTATGTGAGTTATTTGCTAATTGCCAACAAAACTGAAAAACAGGAGGAGAAAACAGTGAAAAGTTTTCACTCTGGTGCCTGCCGCGCTGCCGCTGCCACTGCCAGTGACGTGACTGAGGCGTGGCATGGCATTGCATAGCATAGCGGCAACAACATGTCACACCGTGCAACATGACAGCCAACAACAGAGGCAGACAAAACCGCACACACACACACGCAAACGAGGAAATGGGGGGGGTGTAAAGGAGAAGGTTCTGTAGGGAAGTAGAAAGAGAAGAGGCTTTTGGACTGCAGGCAAAGGGTTGGAGAGACAGAGAGAGTGAGAGAGAGCGAGAGAGAGAGAGTGTGTTAAACACTCTATTTAGTTGGAATTGAGATTCCCTCACGTGATTCGTTTCGGCCATTCATTCCATTTCCATTAGAAATGAATGAGAAATGAGGGAGATTTTGCAGATACCAATTGTAAGAGAATACCAAAGAGAAGTTCTTTGAAATTAGGATATGCTGAGAAATTCTAAGGAATCAAATGGACCATGGCATTTCCATGAAACGGAATTTCAAGGGCACATTTGTATTCATAGGTCAAAGATCAGCAAATGCAGCCCTCGAGGGCTCCATCGATCTCCAACACCCGAAAGACCAGACCCCCTCTCTACCGCACTTGATATCTTTATTCCCTCAAATCCGAAGTCCCTCGCTCCACTCCACATTTGATTTGAAGATCTGGCAGAGAGAACAAGAGAGTAATCGCTGCCTTGCTGCTGTTGCTTTGCTTTCTGCCCTGCCGGCAGATCAGCCAGCTTTTGCTCGTTTCCTCCGACGAAGGCGATTGCTAGCCACACATCCACGTACACACATACATACTGAGACTCTCAGTAAAACCGAGCGCCAAGCATCGTGTGCCTTCGCGAGAGAGCGACTTCGTGCATTGGGCCTCATGGGCAGAACGAGATAGCGAGAGGCTATGCGCTCGTGTTGTGTTGATCTCTTGGTTCTTGAGCCTGCATGTCCGTGCTTGTACGGGAAGATTAAGCAGGCCATCGAACTGTCGAATTCGGAATTCGGTTCGACGAAATGTTCGACGTTTTGTTCGATAAAGATAGAAACGATTCGATCTTGGCTGTGTTCGCGCGAACAAGTTCGACTGTGGATGGCCTTCTATCGGTGAAGCAGTGAAGATCGCCCGGCACTCACTTTTTTGAGGGTGTGGCTGAGGTGATGCTGGAACAACAGAGGGAAATACTACTATTGGCTGCATTTTTTTCATTCTTAAATCTCCCACTAAGCTGCAGCCAACAAATTTGACTCGAACGTGACATTTTCCTATACCATATTGTACATATTTACATATCTGACGCACATATGTATGTACATACTTTTGTAGGCTACGGTTCCACCTGTATTCCTGAGCTCCCCCCTCCAATTGGTTTCCATTGTAATTTCGAGCAAAAAAAAATTGTTCATTGTTATTGACAAACAAGCGACATTGTGGGGCTTTGATTGTCATCCTGTGTGTGAAGGAGAGGAGGGGGAGGGGCTCCTGGCAGCACACGAGACCGAAAACTGCAAGCCCGACCACACCTCAACTCTCGGCTGTCGTCTCTCGTCTGTCGTCTGTTCTGCTCGCTCTGCTGTTCGGTTACGGATCTGTTTTTCACCGCATCTCAGGCACTGCCCAGGGGCACTTCACTCCTGTTCTCCCTCCAAGCAGCACCGCACCGCACCGCCCCGCCACACCCTCTTTTTGGCTGGCTGTCTGTCTGTCTCTGTGGCTTTTTCCGTCTTCGTGCGCTTTGGACGTGTTGGGACACCACTTAATTTCCGGCAATGCGAGTCACGTACGCTCCATCCTGCCTTTATGTGCAATGACATTTTCATTTTGTACACACAGCCATGCAGAGAGGACAAACATACATACTGGTATATAGAGCGAAAGAGAGAGAGAGGCACACAGACAGAGACAGAGAAAGGGTGCAGACATGTTACAACAAATGGCAAACACTCTTTTTGGCCTTGCAACATTTCGTGTTGTTGTCAACTCATTTTGTTGCAATTTGCAAAAGAAGGGGAAAAAAGAAAGAAGAAAATTCCAGTGGGGAAAACTCCGTAGAAGGAAACTGTCGAGGGGTGGGGGTAGGGGAAACTCCACAGAATAAGAAAATGGAAGTCGTGAAACTCGATTATTTTTAATTAAAACAACATTTCGAGAGAGGCGACACAGGGAGACAGATAGACAGAGAGACAGAGAGAGAGAGAGGCCTCTCTAGGCAAAACTAAAGGAGAAAAACTAACTGTTCAAAGAAAAGTCTCAACCCCAAAAAGTAACGAAAGAAAGACGGAAAATTCTGTGGCCTTTCAATTGCAGACTTGTGCGGTCAAGGAGCGGAGCTTAGAAGAGGTTTTCCCTTTGGCAGTTGCCTTAATTAAGCCAAAGGAGAAAATCTAGAGCAGCAGAAGCAGCTGGAGCCGCTGAAGCTGGGTTTTCCAGAGACAACCAGACCATACTGCATGATCCTTTGAGTCCTTTGAGGCCACAACGCCTCAACGTATCATAATCGAAAAAAATATCAAATTTATCAAATCCTTTGATAAGAAAAAGGGCAGGGGTTGCGGGGGCTCCGATTCTCCCCCAATTGTTTGCTTTTTCCTTCTTCGATTTGTTTGCTTTAAGCGGAAACCAGTTGTTTGGACCTGGTTACGGGAAATGAAACACAAGCCAACAACAAAAGTGAGCGCGGAATTCTAAGGGAAAAGAAAAACCCCTGGAAAATATCCGCTTTCACTTTAGGGGGGGTTAAAGGAAATATTTATATTTATTTTTATTTTTAGATTTGCATTGAATTATCGGCAAGAATGCAGATAATTACACATTTGCAATATGAGATAATTTCAAGGGAATTTCCATGCAATTTTCCACATTTTTCCACACGAAGAAAAAACAAGAAAAAATATAATTAAATTTTTGTGTGTTGGTGGCGAGGGGAGCGGCATGTTACGGGTCTAATCTGGCTCTGGCTCTGGCTCATCCCCCTGAACACCCCTGGGCTCCCTCTTCATCCTTCATGTCCTTGTGGTTTGAATGTTGAGCTTTCTCCTTGTCTTTCTCTGGCTCTCCCCTTTGCACGACAGAGACAGAGTGCTAGACAAAAGCAGGGAAGGGGAGAAGGAAAATCTGCAGCTGGTGTCCATTTTCTTCCATGGGAAAAGCGAAGATTTATTGGAGGATTACCACCCCTCGAAACAGGAGACAGAAGACAGAGGACAGAAGACAGAAGCTGGCTGTGCTCCTCCCTCCCTCCCTCCCTCCTCCTGCTTAAGCCGCTTAAAGATTTTCCAATTCCCAAAGACAAAATGAAATAAGAAATAATTAATTTTTATATAACCCCGCCCCCTGCCTCCCTCCCTTTGCTATTTGTTGTCCATTTCAATTGTTAATTCGCTGGCAAAATGGTGTAAACTTTAATTTACTTTTATAATTTGTTTTTTGTGTGTGTTTTAATTGTTTTTGCGCTGTGAAATTTCATTGCCGACTTTTTGGCTGCCCGAAATGGCATTAAAAATTCAATAAAAATACTCACTAAATATAAATGCAACAGCAAATGTGGCAGCAACAGCAGCGGCAACAGCAGCGGCAGCCGTCGAGAGCGTTAAAAATTTTCATTAAAACTAAAATTGCAATTTCGGTAAAGCGTGATAGAGAGAGAGAGAGAGACAGAGACAGAGAGAGAGAGAGAGGGGGTGGGGGTGTTGGTGAGGGGTGCACGAATTTATGATGCTTACGTGACCGCTGAAAAACGGCTGGAACTGGTACTGGAACTGGAACTGGAGCAGAGGTGGGTTGGGGCACGGACTCTTAAATGATGGCTTAAATGAGTCGTGCCTGGTGGCCCCGTTGGCCAGTGGCATAAGTTTGGGCCCAGAAAACTATACGCCCCTCCCCCACCCCGCACCCTGCCACGCGCTCTCTCTCTCTCTCTCTCTCCCCCAGTTGCATTTGAATTTATTAACAAAAGTTGGCCCACGTCCACGAGGCACGAGGCATGCAGCAGGCATTCAGCAACAAATGAAATGTAATTTTATATTCGAGCCTAAAATAAATAACAGTGGCAGAGTGGCAAAAAAAAGGCGCCAAAAGCAGCAGGGGAATTTTATAAAATTAAATGCAAAAAAAAAAGATGGAAATAGTTGGAACTGAAAGATACTTTGGGCAGGAATGCCCTCAATGCTCAGGACTTCTGCTCGGATTAGCAAACCGTCTTTTGTAACGTCCTTTGGTTTCAAGTATCTCTAGTAAATCCTGCGCCTCATCCTTCATCCCGTGGATCCCCTTAGTGGTAACACCAGCCAGCCACAAAGTCAAGAGCCTTTAGGATCCATCTTCAATCAATTCCCAAGCTTCAAGATGCTTCAACAACAGATGCTTCCGTCTGCAGTTCTCTAGGTCTTCTTGGACGAAGATATGGAGGTTCTGATCCGCTCAGCAGCTCCTGGCAGAAGCCATAATGCAGGCAGCTCCTTCTACAGTTCCACTCGGGAATCTCTACAGAAACAAGGAAACCTCCTGCCGATTAGGGATAGTTGCAGATCTCCTCATGAAGCAGATCTTCGAGAGCATCGATTCTACCCTTCCGCGTTTCACTGCTGAAGATTCAAGCGTCGCGTTTCAAGATATTCCCAACACAAAAAAACTAAAACTAGTCAAGCGATACACGGATACACAGGGAAAAACTATACACATAAATAAGCCTTCGCCCCCGTCCCCACCCCCCTCCTCTGCAGAAGGAAAAACCATCTGTTTCCACAAGTTTTACTTTTGCACGCCGCCTGCTAAGAAATCACTTAGTGGAAAAGTTTCATTCTTTCCCAATTTCCAGCAAAGAATTTTTGTTGTTTTGACGGCTGGTGCGAGCCGCCTCCGCCCCCGCCTCCGCCTCCTGCCACCAAAAAAAAAAGGAGGCGTTAAAGGCTTAGACACCCCGTTCCCTACAGCCAAGGAGTTGCCCCCTAAGCAGCCCCCCTTTAGCAACCCCCATCTAGCACCCTTGTGCACCCCCTTTCAGACCCCTCTAGCAACCCCTTTTGGAGCCCCCTTTTTCCCTCCTTTTTGATGGGTGGAAATGTAATTTTGTCGTAAATGTCATTTTTTATGTTGGTTTCTGTTTCGTTTCCCCCCTTTCGTCCTGGAATTGTTCTGTTATTTTTTTTTCGTTTCGAGAAAGCAAGAAAAATGTCTTCAAATCAAAGACAGGCGAAGGAAAAGCCTTACTTGCCGCCCCCTTTTTTTTGGGTGCTGCGGGGGGCGGTGGACAGGCGACATTTCAACTCTTTTTTTTTTGTTGTTTTTGCTTTTCTGTTTGTTGTTATTGGATTTTGTTTTTCGTTTCGTTACATTTAATGAAAATTTGTTGGCAAACGTGGAAAGGCGTGGAAAATTTTAAATTGATTATTGCACAGGCGGGGGGTCCGTGCTGTGCGTTTCTCCCCCCACCCCCTCGCAATCGCCGCATGAGGTTTTTCCTCGCTTTTCGGGGGATCTCTCGCTGTCTCTCTCTCTCTCTCTGGTTAATGTTCTTCGAAAAGAACAGAAACATTGGGGTAATATATTATCGTTTATGATGTTAACATAAAACTTGCACGCTTCGAAAGAGTAGAGGAGGGGGAGCTGTGGGTGAAGGTGGGTGGTGGTGGTACCTGGTACTCGTGCACATCCACTTTTATGCCTCACTTGCTACGTGCTCATAAAATAAACGCTCCAAGATGGATTGCCGCACCCGCACCCAGCACCCAGCACCCTCCCCCCCCCTCCGACCATTCATCCATCTATCGGAACATCCATCCGAAAATGGTAATCCTGTAGCCCTGGCAAAGCAAGACATAATGGCATTTGTAGGACATTCTGATTGTGCCATTTTATAGGTAACCCCTCCCCCCTCCAGGCTGGCTGGCTGGTAAATCCTTACTTCTTTATGGCCTCTCCGTCTCCCGTATTTTGTGGAAAATGAATTATGTCCGTTACTCCGTTCCTCCGTTTTTTTGTTTTCATATTTTGGATAAGTAATTTTGGTTAATTTTGTGGAAAACTTGTAGCTTAATCAGCATATGATTGTAAGGGGTTTTTCCTGCTAGCTTCTCCATCGTTAAAGGAGTTTGAAGGATCAAGAATTATGGCATTTACTTGATAGATAAATGGAAGATGGCTTCCACGAACACTTTGAGAACGTGGAACGAAAGATCACATTCAGAGGTGTGTTTTCTTTCAACAGCTGTTCTTTTTTTGTGTTCTCTTTGGTTCGCTCTCTCGCTGACTACTTTGATCAGACACTTTCGGTGAAACGGTGCTTTAGCATGTATGCGTACGTATGAACTGCACTTGAACTGATGAGGCATCTTCTTATCTCTTTCTCGCACACAGCAACACATTCAAGAAGTCACTCAAAGGTGTCTCTCTCTCTCAGCTGTTATTCATACAATGATTTGTTTCTTCGGTTGAGCCGAACAGTCGAACCAAAGAGCAAAAGCGAAGAGCACAAGCGAAACGGCAAAAGTGCTTCGCTCAGAGAGAGAGAGGGAGAGAGATCGTGTGTGCTAAAGTGTGCTAAAACTCATGAAAATCTCTTCTAAAATCTGCAAATAATATTCAAATCCCCAACTCCCCTCAAATCTCTTTTTCTAAATTTCCTTTCAATTTTGAAAATGTTTATTTGAAAATTTCAGCCACAAAAAAAAGATAAAACCGGAGGAACATTTTGTTTTGTTTTGTTTTTTGATTTTGATTTGCATGGCTATGAATATTTATATGCGGTCTGCATTTAGACCATGGCAGACCCTCCCCCCAAAACCCCTCACTGCCCCCCACTCCACTCTCGTCCAAATAAAATAATTAAAAAAAAAAAGAACTAAAATTCCGAGTGCTTTCCTTTTTTTTTTGTAAAAAAATATGCAAAATTTGCACACACACACATACACATGCATATATGCAATGCACTCACACAGATACACATGCGAAAAAGGCATTTCCCTCCCTCCTCCCTCCCCCCTCGTGCCCCGTGTGCCTCATTTTCATTTTTAGCCATTCCACTTTTCAGTGTGGAAACGCCTATTTTCAGATACCAAAAAAAAAAAAACCCTTAAGCGCTTTCACTCTGTGAATTTTGCATGCAACGCTGCAGGGCTCGAAAAACGGGACTTGGGAGGAGGCAGAAGCTGGCAGAAGAGATCCCTCAGGGGTTGGGGGTTCGGGTGGTTCGAGGGGGTGGTGGTGGGGGGACACAGGACAATGGGTAAAATTAAATTTACCGCCGCATAGAATTAAAATAGGCAAAAGTCTAGGGTGTGGGAGGAGGCGGTGTGGTGTGGGGAGGGGAGGGAAAAAAAAACGTAAGCGAAAAACTGAAGGAAAATCCTTTTGTTTTCCGCTCTTACGCCCAGCAAAGTACGCCCCCCTCCCCCAGCAACCCGCCTAACAGTCCGCTTTCCCTTTTCCTCCCATCCAAGCCCCTCCCCCCCCCCCCCCCCCCCCCCCCTTTCCCCTGCGAGTCCTTTTTCCCCAAACGGGGTCTCGCTGTGCCGTCGGTTTTAATTATGGAAAAAGTTTTTGCTTTATTTAGTTTAAACAATAAGTGGTTGGAAAATATGAATTATACAAAGAGAAAGCCTCCCCCATCCCCAAGCCCCGTCCCCCTCCCTGTCTGTATTTGCGTCTGTATCTGTAACTGTGTGTGTGTGTGTGTTTGTCTATCTGTCTGAGTGTGTGTGCAAACATTTCTTAAGGAAAATGCAAATATTTTGTTTGTTTTTTATTTCGCATGCATTTTCCTTGCACCTTGCCGCTTGCAACTTGCACCACCCCCCCACCCCCGCACCAACGCACCACACATCCCATCCCCCCCCCCACATTTTCCGGGAGTGGCGAGAGTCTCTGAGTGCGGCTTTGCATGACAAGTAAATCGTGGCAGAGGCAGCGGCAGAGGCAGATGCAGCGGCAGAGTCGTCCCAGTTTTTCCTTCTTTGTTTTTTTGCATCTAGCATCTGCTTTTCGGCATCTGTTTGTGTGTGTGTGTGTGTGTGTCTTAGTTTTTCCTTTATTTTTTCCACTAGTTTTTGCATTAAGTAATTTGAAAATGTGTTTGAGAGCTGCAGAGGAAGGCAGGGAAAATCAGGGAAAACTGTTGATTTCATTTTGAGGGTTTTAGGGCGTGAAAATGCTGGAAATCTTCTTAATCTTCTAAAAGTACATGAATATCGTGTTCGTTTTTCTTTCAACATATATTCATCGATATACATAGATTACTATCAAAATTAATCGAATTTTTAAAACAATTTATTTTTATTTATTTTTACTTTTAAAAGCAAAAATTCACTTTGAAATGCAATTAATTCCATGAAATAATCGGATTAAAATGCTTCATCAATCTTTAAGAAGTATCTTTAAGATGGCTGCCCCTTCCACAACCCCAACCCCTTTCCCACACCATCCCTAAATTATAACCGCTCACGTATTTCACATTCCATGTCTCCAATGCCTCCTCTCCTCTCGCACGACAAGTCAAAATCGAAATTTGCGCATAAATTTTCCAAAAAACAAAATAAAAATGACAAAGACCCGCCACGAAAACCCATCGAACGAACAGCAACAACAACAACAACAACCGCTAATCACAAAACGTTTATCAGGCGCCTCCTGGGAAGGACGACAGCGGCAGCAGCAGCCCCTCCGTTCCTGTCTCCCGTCGTTCCTGTCGCTTCTCCCCACCTGTCACTTGGTAATAAATTATTATCATTAATATTTTGCGCTTGATTTTGCTGCCAGACTAAGCAGGAAGCAGGACGACCCCAACCCCGAAACAAGCAACCCACCCCCGCCCAGACGCCAGTGCTCTATAGCCTATCGCAGGATATCGGAAACGAAACGTTTTTTGCATAAAAATGTGGGAAAATTCTCTATGGAGGGTTATGGTTATGAGGGTGGGCTGAGGGGTAGGTATGCATGGGTGAGGATAGAGGCTAATAGAATAGAGAACAAAAGCGTCAACGAAAATGTTCAGAGACGCGACGAAAATTACTGGGGAGAAAACTCCTCCTCATGGACTCCTCCTTCCTCCCGAGTTTTTGGGCTACCTATTACCACCCGCTCTCTGTGTGGAATCTCCTTCTACCATCTGTCTACACCCCACCACATTTCTGCCTCGTGGAGGGGTACGACGTGGGGTATATTGTGTTCGGCGGGGAAATTTATGTGACAGGAAGAAAGAAGAGACCTGGAATGGCATAAATAAGTTGGGCGATATGCAAATTTTACCTAAAATCAGTACAGATTGTGGTTATCGATAATTATCGGTAATTTATCGAAAATATAATGCTATTTATTCGCAATTTATCGACTATACTTCGATAAATTAGAAATTACTAATTGAAACGTTGCTGTCTTTGTGTGTGACTATCCGAGCGATAATATATAATCGATAATTATCGAAAAATCGATTTAAATGTAACGATAAATAAACGATCGATATTCGATCGAAATATTTCGTTTTAAGCTGCAAAACATACGATGTTCGATGTTAGTAATATAATCTACTCGCATTGTCTATCGCTTTATCCTTGGATAATTATCGATTACTGGGTATCCTCTAGTCGTTAGTCTCTAGCGTTCGCTCTCTGTCTCTCTCCCATTCTCTCGTTTCTGTATGTTTTTTTGGGGCGTGTGCGTGAGCCGCAAAAACTTTACAAACACCCTCGCAAGTGCACGCGATAATGGCTCCCAATTTGGTAATTAATCACGTCCTCGTACTCGTACTCGTCCTCATCGTCCTGCAGCACACACACACACACAGAGGGAGCCACAGCTGGCCAGCAGGCAGGCAGTACAGGAAACAGGAAACCCAGGAGAGTGTGGATGGGCGGGGAAGGGGGGGAGAGCGTGCGAGGTGCTTCATATTTTTCTCCATTTTCCATTAGTGCTGGTCGTTTTTGGGGCCCGTTTTATATAGATTTTTGCAGGCAGGCAGCCAGTCAACGTTTGAAATTAAGCGAATTTGAACGAACGATAAAATAATTACCTTTATGATTATTTTTTAGGGTGAGAGCGAGAGAGAGAGAGAGAGAGCAGAGTAGGGTACGGACTGGGACTGGGGTGTATCCATGGCAGACATACCCCTGTACGTGTTCTTGTGTGTGTATGTATTCGGGCCTTGGGGCCTCGAATGTGCCAAACGTGTCTAATTTAGCGGCTTAAATTTATAGCATTTGTGCGCTTAAAATGTTTGGCTATTCCCTTTTATGACCCTATACCAAGCACCCCCGCCAGCACCCCTCACCAAGCACCTACCACCCCCAGGAAAAAAAACCTATCGAGAAACATTGAAACAGAATGGGAGAGAGGGGATTTCCATCGCAGAATAAATGGCAAATGTGATGTGTAATGGATTTGAAGTTAACTTTTAAGGAAAATCTATGTGGCAGTGTGTGTGTGGAAGCAATTTGTACAACATTTTTCCCGACAACAAGGAGGAGAAGAAGATTCGAAAACTTAAGGCAGATGTTTGAGAAATTGGCAGGCTGTACAGCAGCAGCTCTCGATGGTATAATGATATAAAATCTAGTAGCTAAAGGACATTCTCCTTTGAAATGCTTAGCCTAAACTCCATTTCCTTGTGCCACTCCACTTCAATACACGTCCATTTCCACTTACATTTCCACTCTCTCGCTCTCTCACTCTCTCCTCTTCTCTCGCTCGCCCGCTCGTCGTATTTCGGGTCTGGGGCCCAGACCATTATTACACGTTCTCTGCCATTTAGCTGCCAAATTACAGACCTCTTTCACATCCCTAACACTCTTGACGTGGTGCACCTGTGTGTGCCCCCCCTTTCTGCCTCTCTGCCACTCTCTCTCTCTCTTCTGGCATACGAAAAACCACATTCGATTTGCGTGCACACAAAAATTAACTGGAAAAACTGGAAAATGTTAGAGACGTCGACGTGGGGCCGCCAAAAAAAAAGGAAAACCAAACGAAAATCAAATATTTGCCATATTTTGCAATTGGGAAAATCAACGACAGCACGCAAGGCTCTCTCGCACGTATCCTTACAGCAGAGAACCAGAACGAAAGGACCTTCCTTCCTTCCTTCCCTCCCGCCTTCACTTCTTTCAATCCTGGCCGAAAATAAAATGGCGGCGTTCTGTTGTTTCCGTTTTTACGTGTTGGTTTCTTTTTTTGTTTCGTTTTTCGTGAAATGGGAAAAGATTTCCAAAAAAGAAAAACATCAAATTTTTCACCTTGTAAAATTCAGTGGAAATACACATTTTTATATGCGATGGAATGTGGAATGCGAGTGTCGCCCACACAGTCAGATGGGAGGGGGGTGGGGTTTATTTGTGTTTATGGCAAGTGACCCCAAGGACCCCGGTGGGTCCCGCTACCCGCTCGCGCCCCAAAAAAGAGAAATGGCCCAAAGGGCACCACCACCGGAGCATCAGAGCATCGGAGCACCAGCATTGGCAGCGAATGCATTTGCAATGCAAAACTGGAGCACACACAGGAAGCGACGAGGCGCAGCAAGGACACGGCACACACAGGCCGGGCCGGGCCTAGTCGAGTCGAGCGACTGTTGCATCTGTCCACCGCCCACACTCCTCTTCCCCCCACATGCACCCGCCACTGGGCTGTTGTTTCCTTCCCTTTTTCTCTCGTGTGTAGAAGGGGGGAACAATTATTTATATCATGGGGCTATGTTTCTATAAAAAGGATACCCTGTAGAGGCAAGCCAAGAGGTACTCTTCGAAGAAAGGTTTCGATCGGAGAGGGACTTGAAAACTGTTATACTTTTGTATACAATTATTGCCTGTTATACAAAAGTTCACTCTCAAAAAATGGCATACCGAGGACTTAGTGCTGTAAAATGATTTGGAAAAACTGTTATATTATGGGCGAAGACATATTCCTCTATGCTACATTGAAATTTTGAGGTTAGACTGTTATACTGTGACGCAGGGAGAACTTTTATACTGGCAGAAGGAAAAACGCACTCGTGGCTTACATTGAAGAGAAAAGATGAATTGTTATACTGTTATAGTGTATGTTTTTGAACTGTTATATAATGTAAATTGCCGGTAAATGTGTGTAATCAGTTGGACAACTGTTATACTGCTTTTGTTACACAATTGTATATCAAAACTGTTATACAGTGATACAGTTTTGCATGAATAGTGTTATAATGTAATATGTTTCTGTATGCCAGCTTTTATAATGTTATAATTTTTGTGTAAAAACTGCTATACTGCTATAAACTTTTAAAATTACTGATAATTACGGGTAATAATCTATTGGAAACTGTTATACATTTGTGTATAGCAACTGTTATATTCTTTTTCCGGTCAAAAAGAAAACTATACCATCTATCGACTCTACTGAGAACTGTTATATCTCAACCACAAAACAAAAAGAGTATCGCCCTCGTCTATCCCCCCCTCCATCCCTCAACCTATCCATGTATTTCCCTAGCTGTGCCGCTGCTTCCTCTTCCGCCTTTGCCGTTTGGTTTTTGTTTTTCGTTTTTGTTTTTGTGACGAATGCGCACCTGGCACTCAATAAAACACAAAATCTCCATAAACCCACAATTTTCCGACTCTACAGCTGTGTCTGTGTGTGTGTGTGTAATTCATATGCAGATGTGTCCTGAATGGATAAGTGTGTGTGTGTGTGTGTGTGTGTGTACGTGTGTGAGGGAGAATGTTAGAACGGATGTCATGGCGGTTTTTCCAGCGGTAAGCAAAGCTTTACGGCAGAGCCGCACCTGCTGCCGCCGCAGCCACACGCTGCGGTTGCTTTTCTATTTACGATAAAAACAGAAAAATGGAAAAATAGAAAAATGGAAAAATAGAAAACTAGCAAAACATAGACTATATATTATTTATGTTTGAACCACTCGCCCACTAGCCCCTTACTTACCATCACCCCACCACTCTTCTCTCTCTCCTCTCTCTCTCTTTGTTTCCGCAGGGGAGCTCGTCCAGTGCCGCTGCCGCTGCCGCCGCCGCTGCCGCATCGTCAACACAGCAGCGCAGCGCATTTCCCGGCGCACCGCTAACCGCCTCAGCCGTTGCACTTAAAGGCTCCTTGCCACAGCGTCCACCGGCCATGACGAGCCCAGCCGCTGCTGCTGCCGGCGCTGCTTTAGCCGCCGGCGCCCCCTATCGCGGCGCCACCAGCTGGACCCCGCAGGGCTATGCCCCGGCCGCTGCCGCCGCCGCCGCTGCCGTGGCCCAGCAGGCCGCCTACCGCTACACGGCGCCGCTCCCCCAGCCGGCCTATGCCGCCTATACGCCGCATACGGCCACCACACCGGCCACAACCACGGTGAGTACACACTTTTTGAGGGGGTGGGGGCGGGTGGGTCAATCTATGACAGGAGGGTGCGGGTGGGGGTGCGGGTGAGGCTGCGGGTGTTGATGGGTTTTTGCACTAATCTCTGCGGAAATCGATTTAGAATGGAAATCTGTAGGGGAATTTGCATGCGAAATGACATGGAAAAGCGATTTAAAGTAGAGTTTAGTTCGCGCAGTGTTTTAAAATTCCACATTACAGATAACAGTGTTGTTATGTGCCGTTTCATTGTGGTGGGATTGGTACCTAAGCCAACTGACAACTGCCTACTAAATCCACGTTGACAGTTTGTGCATTTATAGACTCTTTTTTCAGTGTGCGTAAACAATTTGTAGCTGAAATGATTGGAAATTTCCTTTTTTAGTGTTGGCAAATACATTTGCAGAAATGCAGACGAAAATAATGCAAACTCATGAGTAAACCCTATAACAGAACAAATACTTCAGGCAGGTCTTGAAATTCACATTTTCTATTGTTGGTAACTGCTAGTAAATGTACTTACGTAGCCCGAAAGGTGCTGAAAAACGTAGATTCTTGGGAAACGAAGTAATCAATGTAAATGATGACCAAAATTTCAGTTGAAACTCTTTCAGCGAGTGTTTAAAATTGTAATTTCCAGTGTTGGTAAATGGTGTTTTGATTACTGAGACTCAAACCGGAGTCCCATTCTGTTATCTTTCAGAGACAGTCCGAGACAGTCCTGCATATTAATTTCCATTATCCCAAATATCAAAGCATCCTCCATCTCTTTCTGATGCCAATAAAAGAGCACAGGACCCCGCCCCCATACCACCCCCCTCCCTTCTCTGGTTCTGATGAATTTTCTTCAATTCCTGTGTAATGGTCCGCATAATCGAAAATTTATGTGCGTCCATCAGCAGCACAAAAGCAAAGCAAAGCAGCAAAATGGAATTCAAGTGTTTTTTACACTTCCCCAAGAACTACTACCTCTATTAACTGGTCCTGCCCTTCTTCTGTTTCCTGTTCTCCCACACCCACCCACATCCAAGTTCTTCCGTACTTCCCATACCCTGTACTCTACTCTGCTCTACTCTACTGAAAAGTTATCTCACTCTGCCGTCTGCCGTCTCCCTTTCCATTTCCATTTCCTTTTCAACTTATTGATTGTCAAGTGTGGAGTTCCTCAGTTTGACAAGAGACAGGAGACAGGAGATAGTAGTCCTCTAGGCAGGAAGGAGGCAGGAGACAAGGGCTGGTTGGACTGGCTGTCATTTATTGAAAATTGCTCAAGCAGCAATTTATTTATGACCCTCTCACTGGTTGGTTGGTCCTTTGCGGAGAGTACTTCTTCGTAGAAGGGGGGGCAGGCATTTTCCTTCCTTTCCAGCGGTTGGGCTGTGCTCTCCGTTTCTGTGGGCCTTTCTATGCGAGCTTATCCTTCCAAGCAGCAGGCTTTCCCCAAAAGCGATTCTCTCTCCTGCCCTGCCATGAGCCATGAGCCCTCTGTACGTAGGTGGCACCTCTACAGAAGAGAGAGGAGACTGTGCGCCCCATTCTCATGCCCCATCAAGCTCCTGACAGTTTTGTTGCTTGCATTAATTTGCCTGGCCAGGGACATCGTTCTGATTTGTATCTTCCTCCTCCACTCAAAAGCAGCCCCCAAACATGGGAGCAGGATCCAATCTTCAAACAACAGAGATGAAGGGGAACAAAGTACAAATGAATCGAGGGAATGGGCGACGATCCTGAAGCTCCTGAAGGCCGAGAGTTCTATTCCCGAAAATCTTTTGCAGGCAATCAATTAGTCTGTTTGTGGTTTTTCACACTCGGACATTCATCAAAGTCAGACATGGGGCGGGTGTGGGGGTGGGGGTCATTTTCAATTTGGAAATTCCCAGACAACAGGACAACACAAGCACTGGCAGGGAGCAGGAGCAGGCAGGGAGCAGGACCCGTACGAGTAGCATCATTAATAACGAACAATTAAGAATATCGTGGGATACGAGAGTTGACAAGTCAGGCAGAGGACCCTCGACTCGACTCAACAGGACTCGACTCGACTCGACTCGATGCTGTTTCCATCCAACTTAATCAGCATTATCTGCTTCTGACTCATTTCCCCAGGATTCACCCAACACCCCTCCCCACCACCACCACCACCCCGCGCTGTGTGACACAAAGCCAGAGCCAGAGCCGAAAGCCGAAACCGAGGGCAGGGCTCAAAAGTTCATTGCTGTTCAAATATAATCTCCTCTCTCCTGTCCGTTCCTCTACCCTCCCCTTCCAGTGCCTGGTATCGGCGGGCATCATCATGACGAATGATGTTCGCTGGTTTTGACAAATTTACCAACCACCGACAGCTACCACCCCTACCCTCCACCCACTTTCACTGTGGGGACTCTTCAAAGCTATCGCTTTCTCTCTTTTTGGTAGAAATTTTCAATTTGATTTACAAATGATTTTCAATTCGATGGCAAGCTGTCTGTCTAAGGAAAATTCTTGGCAAAAAACTGCTTATCCGTATCTCCGTATCCAACCCCTTTTGTGTGTGTATATGTGTGTGTGCGTGTGTGTGGGCGGTAGGTGGTGGTTGGGGGTGGGTGGCTGTGTGCCTGGCAGGCAACAAAAACAACTTCTAATAAATGCGCCGAAAAAGTGCTGAAAATAAACGAGCAAATAAATAACCAGTCAGAGAATATTTACCTCCCCCCAGCCGCCGCCCAACCGCCCAGCCGCCACTCACCCCCTCAGGTGGTGTGGTATGGTGTGTCGTGGAAAACCTCTTGTCGATTTTCGTCTTTGCATTTTCTTTTCTTTTTTCATTTTCGGCGGCAGGGGATGAGGGGGAAGGAGGTTTCATGCCCTGCGGGTCCTGTCGTTTGCTGTCGCTGTCGCTCTGGCTCTGGCTCTGGCTTTTCGCTTACCTCTCACTTACTTGTATTTCTATTTTCTGCTGTGCCCCCCCACTGCCTTTTTCCCCACTATCATCAACCCAGCCCCCCAGCCGCCCAGCCGCCATTCATTCATTCATTCAACGTCGTTGTCGGTCCGCGGTCCGCGTCCTCCGAATGGCAGTTAAATAATCCAAAAAGGAAATGTATTTTTTGTGGGCGTCATCGTCCATCGTATCCTGTGCTTCTGCCTGCTGCCAGCTGCCTGTGCCCTTACCGCTGCTGTTGCCGCTTTTGCCGCTCCTGCTGCTGCCTCTGATGTCCAGTTCCAGTTCCAGTTCGATGGCCATTAAAGCTGCATGCGAATGTTGCTCATAAATATAAAGTGCGGCTACTTATTTCGTGTTTTCCTTCTCTCTGCTCGTTTTTGGTTCCTCCTCTCCCTCTCTCTCTTCCTCTCTCTATCGTATTTTTATGAAAGGTTTTCCTTCCATCGCTGTCGTCGTCGTCGTCGTCGTCGTCGTCGTCTGGCCCAAGGGGTCATAGATTATCGCTTTTGATTTGAGTGTCGTTAGCCCCACGGCTATAGCTATGGCTATGACTATGGCTATAGCTACAGCGGCATTTGCTTTCTGTTTTCCCCCGAAAAATGTTTCCACTTGCTGGTTGGAGAAAAAAAAAAGTATACAAAAAAACTAAACAAAACTGAAATTTGTTTTAATTATAATTAGTTTTTGTTTTGTTGGGGGCTGGTTTTTGTTTTTGTTTCGCTTCGCCTTTCCTTTATTTGTATGCCTTTGGATTTTGGTGCTTGACAAACTTTTGTGTGGATTGTCTACCGACAAAAAAGTTTCAAGATAAAGTGGTTTTCTTAGGGCGGGGCTCAGGTGATTTCTCCAGAAATTAGTGCGTAGAGGGGGGGTGGTGGGGTAAAGAAAAGGTGGGTGAGAGTAATCATCTTTTCTAGATTTTTCTTGGGGCGATGATAACTTGCAAGAAAAATTCCCAGAAACGCAAGCATTTGAGATGTCTCAACAGCCGAAAAGTATGCTACGAAGTTTGTAAATCGAAATGTTTGAAATTACTTCGATGGAATGCCGAAAAGTATGCTACTGCTTATGCTTTTGCTGAGGATAATCAAAATATGTATTGGAATTTTGTAGATATACTGATATATTTTAAGGGTGAAGCATTATGATTGCCCCCAGAGAACTGAAGGGGGGAAATAATATCATACTTACCATTGTCAATTCATTAGCATTGCTGTAGCTACAGTTTATTGTGGAGTTATACACACATATACACAGATATCTCCTATATCATCGTAATCGTTTCATATTCCATACAAAATCCAATTCCAATTGTCCTTGGGCAATGTTCTAGCAAATTCAAGTCCAAGTGGACTGTCTCTCGCTCTCTTGAGTGGAAATGCGTTTGGAAAATGCCTGAGTACACAAGAGATTATATAATCAGCCATTGAAGCAGGCCAACGCAGAGATGTCCTTAGAGAAATAGGAAGAAGGAGAGTTTCACTCGAAGGAAGGAGTAGGGGTAGGGGAAGGGGCAGGATGGGGCAAAGTCAGTGAAGAAGACATCATCATTTCAATCGTTATGCCCCCCTCCTCCTCAGCCTGGACCCTCGAAAAAGGAGCTGCAATTTTCTTCATTGCAATTCAATGTTCAAGTTACATTTCCGTTTTGAGGACGACAAGTCCTCAGTCTCTTTCTCTCTGTCGTTTGGTTCCAGTCTCTTGGGCAGGACTTGCTTTCCTCCCTCCCTCCATCTCCCCTTTCGCTGCATCCGCCACTAGATAGTTTTGCAATAACTATAAACAGTTAGTTTAATTTTCAACAAGTTTATGTATATTCAGGCGCAGGACTCTTGGGACTGGGACAGGGGACAGGGGGCAAGGGGTAGGGCGCACACTTGAGAGCATTTTGCTGCTGCTGCGTTTTCCTTCCTGCTCCTGCTGCTCCTCCTGCTGCCTTTTCCTTCCAACTTGTTGAATTTGAATTGTATTTCGTTAAGCAAAAGAAAAGCTGAAGCGGAAAACCCACAGTGGGCGGGGTAGTTGGGGAAATGGACGGAATGGATGATAGAAACGCATAAATGTAAATGTTATTCTTGTGCATTTTATTCCGTTTTAAATTTTAATTATTTTTAGCTGCCAGAAGCAGCAGCGCCACCTCCCTCTCTCTCTCTCTTTCTCTCTCTCTCCATCTTTTGTGTTATATCTTTCTCTGGTATCTCATGAGAAAATTGAATTTGTGGGGGTGGCTTTAGGGGGGAGGGAATGGGTGGATGGCTGGCTGGGTGTTGGGTAAGACAGTTGGACGTTTGCTTGGGCACTTAAGTTTCAAAAGCAATTATTGTTGAAATATTATTTACATATTCCATGTCTATCCCTCACTATGCCATTCCCTCGCATTCTCTTTCTCTCTGTATCTGTCTCCCTTTATCTCCATGAAATCCCCACGGGTCGTATGAGTGTTATGCAAATGTGTCGCCTGCTAAATGCAACATAATGTGGCCTCAACTCCTCTTCCCATTTGGAATGCAAAAGCTTCTTCTTCTTGGAATAACAAAAAAAACAAAGAGGAGAGTTATACAATTTTCATTGGAAAGGCATAAAGGATAAAGAGTTCGGAAAGGAGACTTTTCGAAATTTGTATAAGCTTAAAGTTGAGTGGTTTTGCTTGCTGTATTTGAATATAAATAAATTTTGCCTTTGATGGCGCCAAAGTCGCCATGAAAGCCCTGATTAAGGTTGCGTTCTCTTCTGTTCTGTTAAGGCACAAATTTTCCAAATATTTACTTGAAATAGCAAAGGAATTTCCAGGAATTCCCAGAAAGAGGAATTCCCAGAATTTCCCAGAATTCTGCAGAAAGAGTTTAATGTGTGAAAGTGTGCAATAGAGCAATATAAAGCAGTAGAAGGCAGTTAAAAGCAGTCGAACGCATTCAAACGCAAAGCATAGAGGAGATGCTCCAAGCAGTTGAAGCAGCTTAAAAATGTTTTCTGGCAAGCAGTTCAGTCGAAGTCAATTTAAAGCAGTCCAAAGTGCAAGTCTTTGAAAAGAAATGCCCTCTGTATATAGATCACCGAGAGAGAGAGAGAGAGAGTGAGAGCAACAAGGCATTGAGTGGAAGGTCCTGCTGCTGTTAAAGGATCTCTGAACGAACACAGGACACAGCAAAGGATAAAAAGAGGGTAAGCACAGCGAGAGAGAGAAAGCGAGAGGACATTGAGTGGAAGGTCCTGCTGCTGTTAAAGGATATCATAGAAACACTCGTGGACTTTTTGCTCTTGCTATTTCTGGAGTATGAATAATTAAATACTCTCTCTGTATCTGTATCTGTCGTTATCCTTAAATCGATTCCGGCAGTAAATTGTAATCACTTTTTAAGCAATTTTTGTAGCGCAAATTTTTTGCAAACATCCTTTTTCCTGTCAATTGAGCATTGCATTTTCCTTTTTTCTGTGTTGCACTTTGATCTTTTTGGCACACACAAAACATTAACATTTTTTTTCCTTTTTTTTTGATTGCATTTCAATTTTTCATTGGTTTATTTACAATTATTTTGTTGGCGCGTTGTTTGCCGAAGCATTATTTAAATTTGTTTGGTTTTTTCAGTTGTAATTTTTATACGAGTTTTTTTTCCCTTTTGAGCGACCGCACCATAAATTCCACAACCGGCGGCACACACACACACACACACACATAAATCAACAAACATGCTCAATCAAAATTCCAGCTGGCCAGCAAAGGGTTAAGTCAACAGAGAGGGACAGAGACAGCGACAGTGGGAGAGAGAGGGTGATATATTTATAGAGTGGCCAACCCCCCACACGCTGATGGAATCAATAAAAACACATTAAACTTTATTTGCCCCAAAAAGGAGCAGGACACAAAAAATACAGGGCTTAATGCGGGGAAGGAATGGAGGAAAAACCCAGCAGCTGAAAAAGCAATGCAGGTGGATAAAGAGACAGAGAGAAAGAGAGACAGTGATAGAGGGGTGGGTGGTCAACTATCTCCGGGCTGCTGGATTAATTAAAAGTGTTGAGCTGGCAAAAGTGCAGAAAGGCAAATATTGGCCAAAGAAAGGATGGTTACAAAAAGGGGGGAGGGGTAAATGACAGGGGCAGAGGGTAGGGGGTGTGCGGGCGAATGGCAGTCCGGGGAATGAGGGTGCCCTGGGGAAAATAACGGGACATAAAGCGATTAACTCAATAAAGCGTAAGCGTTAAAACAAAAGTGACAAAGTGCACAGAGAGAGCAAAAGAGAGCGGACAACGACAAGGACAGTGACATAAAGGACACGACACGACACGAACGAGCGGACAATGCAAATAAACACTGGCGAACAGTAGTGCGAACAGAGAGCACAAAGGATCACAAGCAAAGTGAGAGAGACAGAGAGAGAGAGAGAAAGAGAGAGCGAGAGAAAGAGAGAGCGAGGGAGAGAGAGACAAGCTTAAATGGCAAGCGACCAAAAAACATGAGGCTTTGAGCCAGCTCTGGAAATTGCTACAAGCCAAAGAAAAGCAAACAAAACACCGTCTACTGCTGGTAGTTTTAACCGACTATAAGCATACCCTACAACTAGTAGTTTTAACCGACTATGGGGATAGCCTTCAAGTCGATCTCATGCACCACACAACTGTGTGGATACCCATGGGTGTTTCTTTAGTTTCCCAAAGAGGAATCGATAGATTGTATGCGTAAAAGAGCCCCTATTTAGAGCTGTATATACCAACGGTCAATATCCTGCGTCAACCCTCGACTCACTCGCTTTGCTCGCTTGCGCCAGAGAGATCTTTAATGGGCATGAAAACGCTCTCCTCACGCCTACCGGAGGACATAAATTGTATTTATCTTGTGCTTGTAAAATTCTTCTTAAAGCTTAAAACTCTGTCTCTCCCGTGGTCTGGCAACAAATTGGTGCAGCTGCCACAACATCTGGCTGGGTCTATCCTGCGGCTAATGCAATGAGGCAGGAGGCAGGAGTCTGCTGCCGCAGCTGCTGCTGTTCCTCTACCAAATTATGAAACTTAACTGCAAGTGACAGCCCAATGCTGCTGCTGCAGCTGCAGCTTCTGGTGGGGGCATGGACTGTTGCTGCTGCTGCTGCTCTTGCTGTTGCTGTAGCCACCGCACGTGCCACGCATCCTGACATTTGGCGGCGGCCCACAAAAAACTGGCCATCCTCTCATCGTCACTGACACTTGACATTTTGCCGCAGAAGCCCACGCTCTCTTCCTCTCGCCTTTTGCGTGTGGGTGGAAGTTCAAAGTGCAGATCCGACTCTGGGGTAATATTTCAATAAAAAAAAAAAAAAATATGCGAGGGCGGCGGAAGAAGAGCGGAAAAGATTGAAATGAAAGCCAGAACAGTTGTGGGGGCGGATGCCGCAGCCGATGCAGGACATGGAAACGAAAGGCGCACTTCCTTCAACGCCTACAGTTGACCCCACAAAATGCTTAGTCCCCTAGCAGCAGCAGCAGCAGTGGCAGCAGCAGCCCCCACATTCCCCTTCATCATCATCGTCGTCGTCGTCATCGCTTTCCTGGTGGTCGCCGTTCAGTTTGGTGTGTAATATTATCCACTTGGGTCTTCCTGTTGCTGCAGTGCTGCTTCCTGCGTCCTGCCTCCTGCCTTCGGCCTGCCACCTCCTACCCCTTCCTTCTCACTTGTTCTCGCCTCCAAGTTGTTGTCGTCGTCATCATCCTTTTTGTTGTTTTTGTTGTTGTTGCCTCAGATGGTTGCATTTCGTGGGGCAATAAATTGGATTGCAAATGCATTCGAGTGGCGAGCGAGCGGTTCTTTTGTGTGTGGTGCAAAAACGTGGGAGTACCACCAGGAGGAATGGATCGATAACAGTTTATTCCGCACTTTTGCCTGGTTATTTATCGAAATGTAGTTAACTTTAATCAGAATTTCAACAACAAACAAACAAAAAACATCGTTTCATAATGCAATCTTTATGAAAGCGAAAGAAAAGATTGACAAAATGCGGTAAACATTTGAGATTTATCGATTTTAAATCAATTTTTTCTATAATTGTTTGATTTGAGTGGAATTTGTATAGTTATCGGCAATTATCGATGTATATTTGACCAATTTATAATTAAAGCCAAGAGATTGCTCTTTTTGAAGGCAATCAAGTTTTGATTAATTATCGAAGTCTGTTTAGTTATCGAAGCTTAACGCTGGCCACTGCTTATGGCAATCGAGTTTCGATTAATAATAGATAAGTATCGATTTCGATTAACAATCGAAATTTGAATAGTCATCGATAAATATCGATTGCTGTTTGAAAACTGTACATTTAAATACAAAAGAAATAATTCCACCCTCAGTTGCATATTTTGTATTATTTTGTTTCTTTTAAACCAATTTATCGCTAAATTATCGCCACCCCACCCCCCGTCTTTTTTGTTGGTGGGGTGTTAATCTTTCTAAAACCCCCAAAGTTGATCCCCTTGACACCCACTGTGTGCCCAGGCATCCCTTTTCCTTTTTTTACTGTTATTGGATGTGGCAAATCCAATATTGTGTTACGCCGTTGTTTTTGCTCTTTCGCCCCAACTTTAATCGAATGCCATACAACACCAGAGAGAGAGAGAGAGAGAGGGAGAGGGAGAGGGAGAGCGGGAGAGAGGGAGAGAGAGGATCCGTCGCCCTCTGTAACACCATCCTATCTTCATTCCCTCCTTCCTTCCTTCCTTTGCACGCCCGAACTTTTGCTGCTGCTGCGGGCTGCTGCTGTTGCTCCTTCTGTCGCTGCCGCAGCCCCTGCCACTCCCCCTTCCGCCTCCCCTTCTGCCCGTTGCCTGTTATAAATTGTCTGAAAGTCGCTTTACAAGGTTTTCGTATCATATTTTATTATTACGCGGTTTTCACGCCCTTTTCCGGGCTAACCCCCGCCCGTCTGATACGCCGGACGTGTACCCTCTCGTATACTCGGACTCGGAGTCCACTTCCTACCCATCCCATCCCATCCCATCGCATCCCCTCCTTGCAGCTCTTGGAATTTTCCGCAGAGTGGAAACCTCTCGGACTCACGGACTCGGACATCGATGCATTGCGTTAATTTTTGTTTTTATACCACAGCGAAAGCGGGTGCTGGTGGGGAGTAAAAACAATATTTTATGGTTGCTCGCGGATTTCCCTCCAACCTCCCCCTTTTCCCCCCTCCGTCCAATCAACCCTCAAGAGTTATTGCAAAAGTTCTTACCAGTTTTAAGCTTTTCCTGCACGGAAAACTGACCAAAAAATAGGAAAAAAGAAAACAAAACTTTAGAGAGAGAAAAGTGATTGAAGATATCTGACCTTTTTGAATATTTGATGGGCGGCGCATCGTAGCTCTAGAGATAATCAAGGTCCGACCTTGACTAACGTGAGTTTTTCTCAAGAGACAAGGAGAGACAGACAGAGAGAGAGAGAGAGAGAGATTTTTCCGTGTGCCTTGATTTTGCTAATTGCTTTTACCCATTCCGTTTGCTGTCTGTCAGGCTTTTCTCTGCCTCAGCCACAAAAGTACTTGAATACATGCCACACACTTGCACACATGTACATATACATATACGAGAGGTGTGCCACATGTCTACGAGGCGAGAGGGGGGACTTTTTGGGGACTTGAGAGAAGACCAAAGAAACCGCAAAATATGGCCAAAGCAGAAAGGACATACAACTGATACTGAAGAAAGCAAGAGGAGGTCTTGGACTTGGGCTTGGACTCGTACTCGGGACTCCTTTGGTTGCTAATTAAGTTAGATGCATCTTTGTTGCATTACGCAAACCGAATCAAGTGGCACCGCAAAGTGCCAAGAGCTCAGGCTCAAGCTGCAAGCCCCTTGCCCGCCTACTCCTCTCGTCGCCCCTCTCCTGTCTCTGTTGTGTTGCACATTAATTATTTGCCAGACTTGGAATTCCATTCCAAGGACTTTAATTTGCCAGACAACCAGGAGATTGCGTTTGAATATTGCTTCAGATACTGGATCCTTCTGGTCCTGGGTAGGGGCAGGGTTGGCCAACAAACAATTTAAGCAGACGAAGCATAAATTACACTGCCTCAACACCTGATTGACGGGGAGGTGTGGTGGCGGTGGCGGTAGCGGCGGCAGAGGAGGAGCCTATAGTGGGTGCAAGAACTGAAGGACTCGTGTGGTTGCCTGGCTATTCAAGAGGGTCAGCCATTACACACACACACACAGACACACACAGACACATTCACAAATTGTGCTTCCCCCTGTTGGTTGTTCTCCTGTTGTTGTGGTTGTTGTTGTGTTCATTGATTGTCTGCAATTTGCATTTCTAGACATGAACATTGCTCTCTGCTCTGCAATAAGGCCCCACCACATGAATACTGCGAGAGAGAGAGAGAGACAGAGAGAGGGTGGGGTCAAGTGGAGGGTATATATAGTAGGACGCAGTAACTGGAGTCTATATGCAGTCGAAAGGCTGCCCCTTGAAATGGAACTGCCATATGCCTAATGATCGACCATGGTTTTTTGCCCTTTTGACAATGCCTTCTCCTTCTCCTCTTCCTCCTCCTCCATTCTTCCATTCAAATCGAACAAAATGTCTCGTCAATGGTGGCCCTCAGAAATGTGCCTTGGACTTTGGACTCCCTTTAAATGTTTTCCAAGAATTATCATTAAAAGAACCCCACCCCTCCCAATTTGGTGGGCACAAAATCTAGAAAGTCTTGGCACATTTCCTCCATTTTGATTGTTGCATGGGTTGCATGACCCTGCCTGTCTGTCTATCTGTCTGTCTGTCTATCTGTCGGTCATTGATTTTACCAAGAATTGGCTGCCTGTCCATTCGATTACCGTTTTAGCAGCAGTTTTTAATAATTGATTAACTTCAGACATAGTTACTTAAACTAGCGCTAGTTATAGGAAGTTAAGTCCATAAATAGAAAGGCTCTTGGGGGGGAGGATAATTGCAGGACTGCACTGGAAGGATATCAATATTGATATTACTGGAATATCATACGGCGAGCATCAATCACAGGTTATGAGGCAGAGGCCCTCAATCATTCATTTATTCATTCATTCATTCACTCACTCATTCATTCAGGCATATGATGATGCATTCAATACACCAGACAGAAAAACTTCCTCTCTGGAGTGGGGAGTGAGGAGTGGGGAAGGGGGAAAGGGGGGCTTTCACTTTGACTTTGGCCTGAGTTTCCATTTTCATATTTCCATTGCGATTCTCATTCCCATTTATCCGCATGTTGTGCATTCACAAGGAAATGAACATCAGCTGCCAAAGCAAAAAAAAACATAAAAAAAAAATATAAACGTAGAGGAAAATTCGAAAAGGAAAAACGCTGAGCAGCGAGGGCATTGTGATAGAAACAAAAAGGGAAAGAAAAACTAAAGAGCAGAGCACATGAGTGGAAAAAATGGCGAGCGTGGGAGCTGGAGCGGGGATCAGGAGCGGGAGCTGGAGCGGGAGCGGCAGGATGAAGGATGGGAAAACACTGAAATTAATTTCCGTTAATATGGGAGAGTGCATGCGTGTGTGTGTGTTTGTGTGTGCGGCTGTGTGTGTGTGTGTGTACGAGTATGGAAATGTGTAAAGTTTCTGTTACGGAAGTAAAAATTTCTTAATTGCCATTTTAATTGAAGCCATCGAGTGAAAACCCAGAGAGAATGTCGAGAGATGCCTGCGAAATGGCATTAAATGAAATGAAATGGAATTGAATTTTTGCATCTAGTGGGCTTCGAAAAGGGAATGAAATCCCTTTTTTCTCTTTTGTTTTTTTCTGCTTTTGGTAAGTTAATTTGTGGAAAAATTCCGAACTCTATTCAAACGGATACTTTTTTAATGGTTTCTTCATCGAATCAATTACTTTTGCACATGTGAAAACAAGACAGGAGGATTTTCAAAAGATAAATATGGTTAGAAACAGTTGGGAATGGAAAACAAAAATAAAGTGGAATGAACAGCTATGCTATCCGCTTTATGGTTAAAAGAGTTAAGAACAAATTAAATAAAATATTAAAAAAAAAGGTGAGTTTCAGGTTAGAATTGCCTTAGAAACCGCTGGGAATGAAACAGTAAAGAAAAGAGCCATAAAAGTTGATTCCTTTTCGAATCGAATGCTAATCGATGGTACAACCCCAAAGGCCCACACTCATGCCTGTAAATGAGGTTAGAAACGTTTGAGATTGAAACAAAATGGCGCGGAATTAAAACGAATCAGAACCAGAACAAAGGCAAAACAAATAAAATATAATATGCAATAAAATCAATATAAATCTGAAATCTAAAACAAAACTAAACAAAAATAAAACAAATCTTTCCGACCCAAAAAGCATCATTTCGCATTCCACATTCCACACGCCGTCTCCTCCCCCCTCTAGGGGATGCTACCCATGGATAACCATTTATATTTAATTTGCAATTGTTCTGGCAAAACAGATGAAAATCTCGCCCTGACTCGCCTCGCATGTATGTAAATTCAATTTGATTACCAGAACTCCAGAGAGCATAGAGAAATCCAGGAGGAGAAAGGGACAGCCAGATATGGGACAGTCCACAGAGGAGAGTCGGAACCAGAACCAGAGCCAGAGGGGAATATCAGACAATCCATTAGATGTGGCAGCAGCCACAGCCAGAACCAGAGGCAGAGCCAGGAGCTTAATGCGTGGCTGATCAATTCCATGCCTCCAAAAAAAAAAAAAAAATGATGTCCATGGAAACACACGGACACGGACACGGACACGGAAACACGGACTCGGAAACAGTGCCAGAGACAGATAGAGAGACAGAGAGAGAGAGCGAGAGAGATACTACATATTCCACACAATATTCACATGGCCGTCGAACCAATTTGTGCTCATTGGGGAGCAAAATTCATGGCGCTTAGCATTTGAATTAGGACCTGCCACAGCGGAGCCGTGCCGATGGTTGGGGGGGAGGAAGGTAGGGAGGAAGGGGCATTGGAAAAAAAAAAAGTAAAGCTAACAAACCAGAAAATCCGTGATTATTTATTAATTTGGCAAATTATTCATGCGACGCCGCGCCATCACAAATCTGTTTAGTTGGGTGTCTGTTGGGCGGGCTCTTCGATGGATGGATGGATGGATATACCCTGGAGTCATGCCCACACCCCTACCCTCCCCTCCTGCAAAGGTGTGGAGAGGGTAACGTCGGTTACAGTTGTTTGGTACGTGGCTGCCCGGGACACGCTCATTCACGCTCTTCCTTGTTCAAACATTGTCTGTGTGTGTCTATGTGTGTGTGTGTGGTGTGGTTTAGTCCTGCCTCCCTTCGGTGCTCCTCTGTGGGAGTTCGAGAAGTTTTTGCCAGTTTGTTGCATTGCAAATTTTCTAGTGGATGCAGTGGGGCAAGAATAATTGAATTCTTATAGCGCATTTCTATGAAAGATGATGGGAAAATAAAATTATAATAAATAATAAATATAAATAAAAGATACAAAAAAAAAAAGAATTATATTATATAAAATAAAGATAATATAATATAATATATAAATAAATATAGATAAATAATAACAAACAAAAATTAAACCCAAAACTAAAACAAAATAAAAAAGGTAAAAAATAAAGTATAACAACTTTGAGAGTTTTCGCGCGGAAATCCTTCATAAATATCTCAAAAATATATCCTGTAAACACAGTTGGTTTACTATAAGTATTATCAATTAAGTCCATAAATCATAGCCAAGGTATTCTCTACCTCTCTCTCTCTCTCTCTGTCTCTTTCTCTCGCTTTTCGCTTTCCACCAGAAGCAGCTCTTGTGATTTATTACTCTCTCGCCCTCATTAGGGCACGAACTCAACGAACACTTATCTTAAATAATTATAATTAAACACCACCCGCTGCCCACCAACCAAATGGCACTCGAACCACTGTGCAATTTGGAAATTTTCAACAAGCGACAATCGTTGGACGAACAAAGTTGCGTTCCGTTCCGTTCTGTTCCGTTTTTGTTGTTGCTTCTGCTGCTGCACTTTGGGGTTGCGTGGGTCGCCTGCTCCCTGTGCAGGGCGTGGGGAATGGGGCGTGGCCCTTGCCGCAGCTTTGGGACACAAGTAACTTTCTGTTGCAGTGATTTATTATAAACTTTTGCGACAAAACTAAATTTATTTACAGAAAAATTGACACAAAAAAAATGCGAAAAACCGAAAGGGGGTTTTGGGTTGGAAAATTAAATTCCACATATAAATCGAAATGAATGTGCGCATAATGCATATACACATATATCATTTGATCGAATAATGGATGGATACATTTTGTATCTGAAGTACATTTCTGCAAATTTGTATTTAATGAAAACTTTTTGAATTTGCTGTAACTGCCACATGCCGCATGCCGGCACACGGTAATTAATGGTTGTTGCAGCGCCCCCTTATATGTATGTAGATATTGGATAAACGAATATATAGTCGTACATATATCTAATCAAATCTGGCCATAATTAAGCGGATGGATTTGCCATTTGGCTGCTGTTCTAAATAAATAGATCACAAATTTTGAAAATATTCTGCATGAAAATTCCATAAACGTACATAAATGAACAAATACAAACACGCACACAAAATATTATGCAAATGTGTGTTTATGCGTGTTTATGTGTGTGCGTGTGTGTGCGTGTATGTGCGTGTGTTTTGAGTGTGATTTACAGTTACAGAAAATTGTACAAGCCAAAAATTTCACATTTTACAGCCATGAAATTTGCATTCATTTTCATTCATTCAATAAAAGATAAATTGGCAGGGGGGCAGGGGCATGGGCTAGAAGAGGGGGAGTGGCAGGGTGAGGTGAAGGGGAAGGGGAAGGGTAGCCCTACTGTAGCCAGTAGTCGACTACAAAATGGCATTAATCTGCATTTTTCCACATAAATCAATAAACAGTCATTTTGGCAATTAAATTGTTGCATAGCAACCCGATTCCCGATCCACCCATTATGCCCCACCATACTCCTCCCTCCCAACCTACCGCCCTCCCTCCCTCCATGCCTGCCTGCGTCCCATTGTTTTAGGGCCTCCAACAAAATGGCATAAATCAAAGTTAACAGCTGCAAGCGATAGCCATGGCCAAAGAGAAGAAGAGGGTGGCAAGTGGGGTGAGTTGCAAGTGCTGGGTGGCAAGTGGGGGGTTGGGCTGGTGCTAAGCAAATAACCAAAAACTAAAGTTTCACTCGACCAAAACTCATGTGTAGATTGTTTGTTTGCTTTAGTGTGTGTGTGTATGTGTCTGTGTGTGTGTGTGTGCAATGTGTGGATGTTTAGTTAGCATTTACATCAAATTATTTGGTTTGTCAGGCCTACTGCCTCATGCCTCATGCCACGCCTCTTCTTTGTCCTCTGCTCTGCTGGGGCTTTGTTTTTGCAGCTTAAGAAGTAAGAAGCAGAGCAGATTTCTGCCTTTAGCTTGATGTTACATTCCATAATTACCATTCCTCAGATGTTAAGAGGAAGTGTTTCAATTCCATTTCAGATTTCGTTTAAATTAACACCTACGTATGTATAATCTCTATTTGAGGTATTTTTTCTGTCTATGTATAACCATTTAACTCTTTTTCCATCCATTCCTTATGGAGAATGGTATACCAATATCAATCGATTGTATTTGATTTGCTTTTGATAGATTTCTTGCTTTTTTAGTCACATTCTATAGGTACAGTTGTGCATTTCGCCTATCTAAATTATGTTTCACTTTCGTTTCATTTTCATAGTTCCTATGGCAAGAGCATTTAATTCCAGTACAAATTCGTTTTTAACCTTTTACTGTTCCCAGTTGCAGTTTCTTCATTCAATGTTTCGTCGTTTGCAGTAGAATCAGTGAAAAATGTTTCTTTCCAATCGTTTCAATGTAGTCTTTGGATTCTTTTTCTTAGGTTTCTTTGTTTTAGCTCTTCCATTTTTCTGGTTTTCGATACTTTTTTGATTTCTCTGCGTCTCAGTCCTCTTTCTCTCTGGATCCTTGTTGAGATTTTCAAATTGTGGCTTCCCTGGAAGGTGCATATGCACGATGTAGGCGCTCAGACTGAGGACATGACCCCTGTTCTGTTTCAATTTGAATTCCATTTAAGTTGTAAACCCCCAACCCCCACTTCCACTCTTGCAAACCACATCCCTGGGCAGCATCACCATTTCTCATGCAAATTGCAATTGAAACAAAAAGAGTCTGAGAAAGAGAGGGAGGGAGGACTAGAGAACTTGAGAAAGCATAAACTATAAATCCTTCTATCTATCATCAAAGAAACTTCAGAAACCCTATCGTAAGACCTCCTCCTCTTGGTGCTTCTCCTCCTCCTCCTTGAGGCCTCCAGCAACCGCCCTTTTGGGACCACTTCCTGTTTTGTCAACTGAAAAGTTTAACCATTGCATTTAGACAATTGCCGAGGAGGGGGGCGGGGATGCGAGTACATACATACATACATATGTGATATATTTCTGTATATAAAACTAAAACTATATATATTTGTACATATATTGGCTGTTTCGCACAAATCCCATCTCCCATGTCGGCTGCCCATAAATATATATCTATGTACCCCCTCATCCTCCTCCCCATCCCCATCGCCATCCCTTTTTCTGTGCAAACTTTTCAATTACATTCGGACGGGGGGTAATTTCTAAACTTTTTACTGAAAGAAAAAGAAAAAAATAGAAAGTCCAATAAGAAATATAAATCCCTGCGGCGCTTAAATCTATTTATGTCGCTGTATTGCAGTTTTGCTCCTTTTGACGTTGCTCGCAGCTGGCCACACTGCTGGCCCTCCCATCATTCTCCCATCCCTCTGCCTAGCCCTTTGCTGGACATGGCTCTGGGTCCACTGCTTCCTCTTCATCTCTCTATAACTCTCTCTCCCTGTCTTTCACTGTGCAGCAGCTATGGAAACTTGTGGCATGTGAATGGCTAGAAACAAGAGAAATTTTTCCTCCGCCTCCGCACTCGCCCCTGACTCTCAACTCCCAACTTTTGCTGTCCTTCCTCCCGCCCACATACATTTTCCCTGAAGTTTTCCGCCTCTTCTCGTTGCTTAATCCTGTTGTGCGTTCATATTTTTTAATTGGCTGACCAACATTGAAGGATGGCTCTCGCTCACGCTGGCTGGATGGCTGGCTGGATGGCTGTCTCCCACCACCCAACGCCCCCACCGCCCACCGCTTCTACGCTGCTGCTTTAAGCGGATTTAAAAATGCAATCTGCCAATCGCTGCCTCTATTCTCTCGCTCGCTTGCTCTCGCCCTCTCGCTCTTTCCATGGCTTTCCATGGCGTGGGTGGAAGGATGGGTTTCTGTTTTTTATGGCTGCGTAAATTGAATTTCGAGTGCATTTCTCGGATGCACAAAATTAATTGCCGGCATGTTAACCTCGAAAATTTCTTGTGTGTACAAAAAGCAACAGCAAATGGCCACACCACTCAGACGGGAGTAACAGAGACAGAAACAAACAGAGAGAGAGAGAGACGGACGAAATGGAGATGCATACAAAAACATGGCGCTGCTGAAGCAGACTGCGCTGCCAACGCCAACGCAAAACGGCAACGCCAACGCCAACGTCGACTTGGGCGGCATTTCTGCTTGAGGCGCAGGCGTCGCATTTCTCTTTGTTCCTGAATGCAAGCGAAGAAAGATGGGGCGAGAGGGAGGGGGGGAGGTAGGAGGGCAGAGGAAATAATAAGAGAGCAAGAGAGTTTGATTGACACTCTCTTAAGCTGCAAATCAAAGAGTATTCGAAGAGAGAATCAAAATGATATTGAATGGTAATTCAATAAGGAATTTCTTCCTTTTTTTTATAATTCAATTAAGGAAATGCCAAAGACTCAAGTATCACTCTCCACTCTCCATTTCTCTCACCCAGAGCTGTTGAATTTCCTCGAACCTTTCAATTTACATATGTATATGCTACGTATCGAATCATCTGATCTGTCTACAGATCTCGCAACTGTCCATTATCTCTCTATTATGGCTATAAAAACGGTGTGGGTGGTCGTGTTGGTCAAATCAGTGCGTGCTAGTGAGCCGCGGGTTGGTGCACCAACTCCACAGTATCTAATAACACAAAATCACTTTCCGAATTCCTTCATATGGGAGTACTTCATTGCTAAGCCGCACTGGAAGAGAGAGAGAGAGATAAAAAGCATTATTCTGGCTATGAAAACGAACCGATAGCCACGAGTTTTGTGATAATCAAGTCGATCTTATTTTCTATACTCTCCTATTTATGTTTTAGATGTCCCTAAGAACTCTTTAAATTTATTAGTTTCTTCTTTTTTGCTTTATTATTAATGTTATTCCACTGCTTCTGCCGCCTACGTAGTGAAGGGAACTTAATTAAGAACAAGCAAGCGCCGCCTGAAGAGCAAGAGCTAGAGACGAGGAATGCGCTTCTCAAAAGAAAAAGAAAATGGGGAAGACGGCAAGAGGAGAGAGCACAGGGGCCCGCCCCTGCTCCGCCTCCTCCAGCTGTCGTGGCGACGCGCTTGGAATAACAAAAACGGAAATGAAAGTAATTTAAAGTGTTATTAAGTCCGGGGGCTGGCCCTGTGGGTTGGGTTGGGGATGACTCTGTCAGGGATGCAAGAAGCTAGTAGCAGTGGCATCAGAAAGGGAGTACAAAAAGGAGAGTACAAGAGTAGTGATTGACTAAGAATAGCTTATAGCGGAAGTGCCACACTGCCGCCACTACTGCCGCAACTGCTACTCCCTCCTCCTGCCACGCCTACTACTACTCCTACTTTTACTGCTACTCCGACTCCTTCTCTTACTCCTATTCCTACTCCTACCCTCTGAATGAGGCAGGTTTTGGGGGGGGTGAGTGTATGTCATATTCAGTCACAACACAAGAAAACTTCTTCCCAATGAAACCAAACACATCCTCAACTTTTTCTTATTAAACACACACACACACAAATATATTTTTCCACACATTTTCCCTCCATTTTCTCTATTTTTATGTCCTTTAAACTGCCAACTGTTGAGGGGTTTCTTGATATAAAAAGAAAATGGTTTCCTTTGAAGAACATTTATAGAAAAAATAATTATAAAACAAACATTTTAAATAATGAGAAGAGAAAAAAAAATACACTAAAAAACACAGATCAAAGGCTTATTTACCGTGAGATGACACTCGTCCAGTGTGGCTTAGCTGAGCAGCAAAGACAAGCCGAAAAGAGTAAAATTTCACTTTTTTCTTTTGTAAAATTCTTGGTTTTTAGGGAAAAAATATTCATTAATTAATATGCATAAAAAATAAATATAAAATAAATAAATATTAAAATATATACCTATATATCTATCTATATCGTATGTATGTATCGTCTTTTAGTCTTTAGTTCTAGCAGACAAAATAAATTAAATAATTTTCCTTCTTTTCGTGAAGTTTTGAGTTGCATTTCATGTGAAATAAATCTGTATTCTGCATAACTCTTTCACTTTAGTTGTTGTTTTCTTAACCCTTTTCATTTGATAACCCAACACAACACCCCTTCATGTTGCCAACAGCCCTGCACCACCCCTCTTGTCATTATTGTGCCTATAATAAAGCAGTTTAAGTGCCGCGGCACGAGCAGTTTTTCGGTGCCCATAGATGACAATAAAAGTAACCCCAGGAACCCGAAAGAACCCCAGGATTTCCTTCATTCGTTCCCATAAAGTGACGTGCACGCTTGCCATAAATAACTGGAAAGCAGAAGAAAGTAGGAGAAAGCAGGAGGAGGGGGTGGGTGGGGTTGTAGCTTTGAGTTTTACGCATATGAGCAAAAGGAGGGGAAAGTTTATGACTTTTGTCGTCGTATAACTTAAACTACGTAGAATTCAATTAACTCGAAGAAGGAAACTCTGCAGAGTCTCTCTTGCTACGCAGTTCTGTGTCCTTTTTCTCATCTGACTGACATCTTAAGCTCAGTCCTCAGTCCTCACTCTGCCCCCCAGGACATGTGTGTGTGTGTCCTGGGCTTAATGAGCAGCAGCAGCAGCCGCAGCATCGCATTTGCCTGTCAGATTTTCTGGTTTTTTTTTTTTTTTGTGGCTACTTAAGTTTTTTCCTCAAATGAAATAATACTCTCAAAGAACCAGCAAAGTTTTACCCCGCAACACAGACGACGCACACATGTTGCCACACAAAAATATATAGAAAGAAAAGTTACAAGCTCTCCCCCTCCCTCACCCAAAGGGAAAGAGAAAAACTGGAGTGTCATCCCTTGTCTGGCAGACAGCGCCAAAAAGTATGCAGCACGCATTTTAAACGTTTTTAATTTAATTCCAGGAAAACCACCCAACATTCCTACAGTTACTTCACCCCCCCGCCCCATCCCCCTCCCTCTCCATGGATTACCTCTAGAATGCGTGGGGTAGAATCCTTCGAATCCTTCGAATCCTCCTCTTAAGTCTCTCTCTCTCTCTTTTCAGTTGTCATGCAATTCGTTTCACCTCTGGCTGGATTCCATAAGCATTTCCCTCCTGCCCCTCCTACCCCTCCCGCCCTTCATAGAATATTTTCCCTCTTGTCAGACGAAAGTCTGCTTTTCGAGGGTATTTATTTGCATTTATTTTTTTGCGTATTTTTTTTTTTCTTTTTGATTTTGATTGATGGCATTTGTTGGCTACCATTCAGGACAGGAAGGATGGGAAAAAATTCTGCGTTTGTCATTTATAAATAGCACAGGTTGGTGGGTGGGAGGGATAAAGGATGAAGCATTCCGCCATAGATATCACATGGGATGGGATACGTGGGGGGGGCCATGGAGTTCATTGTGGCCAGGCCGGGGAGTCCCGTTTGGGTCAGAAATTAGGGGATTTACCTTCTCGATTTTTTTTCTATGAGCTCAAGAATTTGTCATTTCGAATTTGGGAATGGAATATTAATTGGTGCCCAAAAATATGAAGAATAAAACACAGAAATGTGGAAAATTAAATGCCGAAGGGAGAAAGAGTTCAAGAAATTGAGGATAATGAGAATGTTTGAGAGAAAATTGAGTGAAATTAAAGAAAATTAAATTATAATAAAAGTAAAAGTTGGCCACAGTACGGCCACAAAGATTAGTAAGGATTGGTGAGGATTGGGAAACAATATGGATTGGAAAATGATAATCGATGAAATGGGAATGAAACTTCATGGAAATATCTTTGGAAATGTAAATGGATTACTCTCATGAGTATCTAAATCCTAATTATCCGAAGTAGATGATCGCGAACCCCTTGGTTTCCAAAATCTGCTGCCAAATTTTGCAGACTGCATTTTCCGGCAACACACTGGAACTTTTTGGGAAACTTCGTCTTACAGCTTCTGCATAACCTTTTGCACTAGTTCCTCCTCTATTACCCTGCCTCCTGCTACTGCTGTTTCCTGCCTCCCTCCACCCTTAGTTTTGGCCGCAAGAATTGTCAACAAAGTGGCCATTTTGTATGCTCGGCCATGCCGCAATGTGTGTGGGTGCGTGTGCATGTGTGCCACAATAATTAATTACAGCATTCTCTCAATGGCGTCGACGACGACGACAACAACGTGGTGCCGTGAATGCTGCTGTCCTTGCCCCCATCCCCATCCCCATCGCCATCCCCTCCCCCAACCCTAATTTCTCTGCTTGTTCTCCTACAAAAGGGTATTTAGAGGGTATTCTCGTTTTGGTTTACCCAAAGAATTTCTTGGTTTTCCGAGAAAACCTTCAACAAAACTTTCAGTTTCTTTCAGTTCAGTTTCAAGATCATATGACTATATCCCATAGTTCCATAGCAAAAACCGATAATCGAAACAGTAAAATCTTTGATGTACGGATCGAATGATCTTCTAGGATATCCAAATATTCGCTATCCCCCCTACTGTTGGTCTTTCTTTCTTGTTGCTGTTGTAATTGTTGTATCCTTGACATTTCGGAGAACAAAACGCTGCTGCTGCTGCTCCTCGTTGCGCTCTGCTACCATTTCCACTTGCCACTTGCCACGTTGTGCAGCCGGAAGTGGGAAATTCTTAAGCAAAAGCAGAGAGGAAGGAGAGGCGGTGACTGTACCATGTTCAACAAAAGGGAAAAAAAAGAAGAAAATTCAGTGGAGCTTTTGCCATGGACTCTGGACTTTTGTGGTCTTTTGAAGGATTCATTTGTTGAACGCGCCATGGCATGACCCTCTCTCCCTCGCTCTCTCTCTCTGTTTGCTCTTAATCTAAACTATCTCCATCTCTCTCGCTTTCGTTTGGTTCTTTGGACCCTCCCCCCGGGGGACAGTGGAACGCATTTTCCTTGTGGCTGAAAATGTGAATTTGATTTTGGCTAATTTGGCGCCCCCCAGAAATCTAATTTCTGTGCGAGTTTTGTCTCCATTTCTCTATACGTACGTACGTACGTGTGTATGTACATATCTGCCTTCTTCTCCTACTCTTTTTGTTCATATCACTATATCATTCCATCCCTCTCTAATCCGTGTATCACTCTCCCTCTCTCTCTGTCGCTCTCTCTGTCGCTATGTCTCTGTCTTTTGGGCTGGCTCTGTCGTCTGGCTCCTCTATTAATGCCCTGCAGCTGTTGCTGATTGGTTTTTATTTTATTATTTGACATATGTTTTGGGAATAGTTTTTTCCTTTTGTCTCCGTATTGTTTGGCCTAATGATAACGACTGTGTGGGAGTGGGAGTGGGAGTGGCAGTGGACATTTTGGCCAACTTTTGTGAGGCTTTTGATTTGCATGTTTTTGCGGGGGAGCGAGAGAGAGGTGGAGGCATTCATCAGGGGGAAGCAAGGGAGAGCCTTAATTAGATTAAAATGGGTGACAAATGTGTGCGTGAATCTGTATTAGTATGTGTGTGTGTGTATTCTATGAAGAGCAGCAGCAGCAGCTGTTGTTTGTGACTAAACCGGAAATGATGGATGCGTTTTCCAAAGCCAGCGAAGAAAAACGAGGACTTGTAAAACAACAAAAACACAAATTCAAGTATTTTTTACACAGAAAAAATGTGCAATAAGCTGAGGAATTCAAGTGTTCGTTTATTTATTTCGATGAAATATTTTTACTACAATTTTCATGGAAAATTAAATACCTTTCTCTCGGAATTTTTATGAAAAGTTAATGAAAATAGCACAAAAAAATGTAGTTCTTTCTGTTCTTCTTTTCTGCTTCAATTTTATTGCTTTTTCTGGAACAATCCTTGGAATTATCATCTGTTTTAAGCTCTTAAATCTCTCAAAATCTCTAAAAACCATCAATCAAACTGAAAAAAGAAAACAACAAATTTTAAATTCACATTTTGGATAAATCATTCCCACACACACAAAACAAAACCCTTTCACTTGCCAGGGAATTTATGGAAATTATGTTTATTATAAATTTTTTTTTTTTTTCACCTAAAAATTGCCAATTTTTGCTTGTAATTCTTGGGGTAATCCATCAAAAAAAAAAAACACCAAAAAATCTATTCATTGCATTGTCAAATGTTCCATCTATCAAAAAAGAAAGCACCTGTTTGCCACCCCCCTTCCGGCCCTTAAAAAACAGCTGAGGCTTAGCCAAAGAGAAAGGAAAGCCAAGGAAAAGTTAGGCGGTGCAAACAAAATGTTAATTAGAGGGAGGCTGTGGGTGGCAATAGCCAGAGCCAGAGCCACAGCCACAACTACAATCCGAAGCGCAAAGAGACCCCGAAGGAATGACGCAAATGCCACCCACGCAGAGGAAAAAAGCGCACACACATACACATACACACACACACAAACCCACACACACATAGAAGAAGAGCAGATGGGGGAGAAAAATGAAAGGAAAGCCAGGCAATGGACTGGCAACGCCCTCTGGCGGCCAAGTGTCGAACCGTTTATTAATTGACTGTCAGCCACATTTCCGGTGCAAGAAAAAAAAACACAAAATGGAGGAGAAAGGACAACCGATAGGGGGGTGGCGAGAGAGAGGTGTGAGATGGAGAACCGATCCCGATGACAGTTCGAAAGGAGGCTTCCTTCTGCTGCTGCTTTGAGGCGTCAAACCTATTGCTTTCTCTACTTTCCCCTGGCCGCTTTCCCCTGCTGCTATTCTCCCTCTGTTGGCTGGTCCCTCCTTTGCCATCCCCCATCCCTGTTTTTGCTGTTTCCTGTGTGCGTGCGTGTGTCCTCGTTCTTGTCCTCGTCCTCGTCCTTTTTCAATGACATTTTCATTGCCATTTGGCTTGGGGGGGAAATGCTTTGGTTTTCGGTTTTCTCTGTTGGTTAGGGAAACTGCGCAACAGGTTGTGTCCAGTCCTCCCTCCCTCCCTGTCAACCTCCCTCCCTTCCTGCACACCCCCGCCGAACCGAACGACCCTCTTGTGCGACAGAACGAACAGCAGCCGGCTTTCAATCATGGCGGCCTCGTCTCTCGGCGGCAGACTCTTTTTAGCCGACTCCCTGGACTTGGGGCCCGGTTCGTTTTTCAGTCAGCATCCGACAGCGTTTCGAGCTGAATGTGCGTGCGGCTAAGCGGCAGCAAGCAAGGAACCCAACCAAAAAACCCAACAAGCCAACAATCCAACAACCAAGCAACCCAACAACGCAGCTACCCAACAGCCGAACAACCCAACAACCGAACCGAACCGAGAGTGTATTTGTTTGTCTCTGTGTGTGTGTGTGTGTGTGAGTTTGTGTGGCATGTGCAACAGCTGTTCCCTCATTAAAGGAGCCAGCCAGTCAGCCAGCCAGCGCCATAACTGAGTGTGAAATTTCCATCGAAATTTGATTTGATTTCTCCGTCATTTTGCCCTTCGGCCTGACACTTGATTAAAAAAGTTTTCCATAAATTTTGATAATATACAAAAAAAAAACACACAAAAAAAAAGCAGAGAAAACGACAGGAAAGGCAAGGAAAGGAAGAGGGAAAAAGGAGCCAGGAACCAGGAAAAACTTGTGTACTTTCGTGCTGCTGTTTTCTGCTGTTGTTGTTGTTGTTGTTGTGTGTTTTTTGTGCGTTTTTGGGTAAGTTTTTCACGCTGCAGGCAACATATGGCCGCCTCGAGTGGAGGCCACGCCTGTGCACGGGGCCGCCCACTCGAATGTTTGTGGAGCCTGACGTCGAGTCCGGTCCGTCGCTCTGTTGTCCCCCTGTTGTCCCCCCTCTGTCACTCTCTTTGTCTCCCTGTCTCTGCTCACTGTTCAGGTCGCTTTGTCAATATTGATTTTTGTGTGATTGTTATTTATTTTTCATCTTTCACAGGCCCCCCCCCCCCCCACACACTGACACCCACACTGACACCCACACCCACACACACTCACACAATGGGGCGACACTTTCCAATGGGCAGGACATAGATTTTCCGATTACTTTTTTTCCTTTCTTTTGCTTTCCTTTCTTTTCTCTTCTTTTTTTTCGTTGTGTGTAAAGTAGATCTTTGATGTAATTTAAAGCATCTCTCTGGCTGCTTTCTGTTAACATATGAGGCCATATGTGTGTGGCTGTGTGTGTGGGTGCCAGCTGTTTTTCCCTCCCCCCCCCTCCAGTTGAAGTGTACAAATTGTTTGTACAGACAGGTGGCTGGCAGAAGGAGGAGCTGCCTGTGTGTGTGTGTGTGGATCTCAATTGAGAGATTAAATTGATTCTTGGCACTATATTGATTGAAAGTGATTTATATTTACAACATTTTCAACCCCATTTTCGCCCCAAGTTGGGAGACTTTGAAGTGTACATAAATACATATATATATATATATTTATACTTAATTTCCTAACAATTTTCTTGTTTTCTCTCTTCTTGTTGCAGGTAAGTCATCTTTACAACCCCATGGAATTGCACTTTTGGGTAAGAGAATAGTACTAGGAAATAGAAAACCAAACCAAACAAATAATCAGCATATAATCAGCCCAAAATGTAGTCATTAAATGGTGACCCCCTCCACCCCTCTCCCCTCCACCTACTGCTCCTTGCCTTTTGTCTTTTTTAATGGCCAACTTTTAACCTCGGCGAAAAGTTTAAGGTCAACAGAAATCATTAAAATAAAATTATAAAAAAAATGGAAAAAAAATCCAAATAAATGCGAGTATAAATTTCCTTTCATCTAACCGTCCACCCCCGTACCCACCCACCCCACCTGCAAACCCTATTTGCTCGAACCCTTAAAAATGCAAATAAGCAAAAGAAAAGCGTATCCCAATCAAAGAGAGAAAAAGGCGAATGGAAATGGAAATGGGAAAACCGCAGCAGAACAAAGTTCAAATGTGGCAGGCAACAGTTGTTGTGGCAAATACAATAACGATAAAAATTCTAAAGAAAAAAAAACGAAAATGAGCGGAGGAAAGACCACAGGCTCCTCCTCCTCCACCTCCTTTGCGCTGGCGGAAAAGGGGAAAAACTTTAGTTAAAGCAAAGAAAGAAAAAAGAAAAATCGAAACAGCAAAACTCATGAAATTACTTTGCAAATAGTTGCACACAGTACTTGCCACATGGCAGTGGCAGTGGCACTGGCAATGCCACCAAATAATGAGCATTGAACGATAAAAAACTCAATATATATAAACAGGGGGTGCGGTGAGGGGTGAGAGGGGAGGAGGCGTGGCTCCCAAAAGGAAAATGCAAAAAATGGCCAACACCAAAATTGTAGAATTTTCGGTTAGATAAACCGTCGCAACGTAGGTCATTGATGGGGGGGTAGAGGGCGGTTCAGGGAGGGGTTAATAGAGGGAGGAAATCTCCCAAAATATTTGGCATTCAATTGTGAATGAGGCAGCAATGTGGGGCGGAGGGGTGGCGACAGCTGCAGGAAATGACAAGAACAAAAACGCCAACAAGTTGTAACCGCAAAATGAGCTAAGAAAATATTGTGGTGGGGTGGGGGTGGTATCCCTTCAGGGAAGGGCACTTACCCTCAATAGATTCCTCTGGAATATATACTTTATAGAGGGGTAGAGGGGGGTAGAGGGGGGTAGAGGGGTGTATGGGCTTGGAGCACCATTTTCGCCAACATTTTCAAGTGCAAAACAAAGACAAAGGGCAAAAATAATAATAATTGGCAAGAATTTTCACAATAATTAAGACTGAAGGAAAGGTGAAATGTAGAAAAACGTAGAAAGAAGAAATTAATGGACGGAGCAAACAAAAAAGGAGCAGAAAAAGTGGACAGATGGCAGGGGGGAAAGAGGCAAAGAAAAGTTGATGTAGAAAGCCCTGAAAAACATTGCATTGCAAACATTTTTCGGAATGGTAGGCGTATCCGCAGCCGTAGGACTTCTTCTTTAACCCATTGACGCCGTTCCTCCCACTCGCAAAACATGAAATTAATTATCGTCATAAAATTATGCACAGTATAATAGACACGCCCATCAGTAGTTTTCCGAAACGGCAGCACCCTCCGCCCCCCGCCACCCCATTGCTAACTCTTTCTCTGAGGGAAAATAGTTGGGAGAAAAGTTTCAGCCATTCGAGTGCGTAATAAATGTTAACGCAAATTGGATACCAGAAAGGGGGGTTGGAAAAAGAGTGCAGAGCGGGGAGTGGAAAGTGCAGATGGGAAGGGGAAACAGTGGGGAGTGTGTGTGCCTGCCCCAGAGTGTGGCAACATCACTTAAGCTCCACTCTTTCTTCAAAGCGAAAAAAGAGAAACATTTAAGTAGACAAAATAATAGTTGTTAATAATAGTTGAAAATGGGAGCTATTTTCCCCCCTCCCAAGTAAAAGAATAAAAGCAATGGCAATGGCAGACAGGGCAACGTGCGGTGCGGTGGGGTGAGTCGGTGAAAGCAGGGAAAACTTTTTACCAAACCCAAAATGATGCAACCTAAAAGAGAGGATGTTGTTGCACCCTTGAAATGTCCAGAGACGAGCAAGCGAAAATCCTGGGAAGGAAACACTTCAACAGCTGCTGAAAGGACACTCCTCCTGGGAGCATTTACTGGAGGCGAAAATGTGAAGGAAAAAGAGCACAGAAATCGGAGGAAACTCGTTTATTAATAGCAGGGGGACACTGGGAAAGTCCTTTGATAGGAAAATCCTCAATAGTCAGTCATGATTGGGTTTTTCCAAAATTTATGCAATTAACATTTCGGGAATATTCAAACGATTTTTTAGGTGATTTTCTTTTGGAAATTTCGAAATTGGTTGGTATTATATAAAACCAAAAGAAACGAGAAATGTGTGAACTAAGCAACAAATTAGAGATGGCAGATGTCATCGGGAATTCGCTTTTTTGTTGGTATTTCTTGGTTGGTTCTTTCTTTTTTTTTGAGCTGTGATTCGAAATAAATCAAATATATGTATAAAGATTTAAATATATAAATTTCCAATTATAGAAACACAAACTCCAAACATCATCAGATATTCTTATATTTTTTGTTCCGCTCTTCCACCAATTTGTATTCAGTTTTGATATCTTACTATTTGCGAAAACCGGAGCCACGCACTTTTGCGGTTTGACAGTCAAATCGAAACTTTTTGCGATTTGCGATAGCCGAGGCATGGAAACGTGAAGAAAATCTTTATTCTAAAACACAAATTCGTTCGAATTTATTCGCATTTATACGTTCTTCAGCTGTGAAAAGATCAAAACTTTATTAAGATTATCATAGAAATCACTTGATAATTGGAAAATCCTTTCACTGTTCCTAATTTGAATATCATTAAAATTTGGTGACCCCGACAATAAGTGGTAAAACCTTTGCACAGTGTAGGTAAACATTAATATTTTCTTTGGAATTTTCCGCCAGAACTTTAAGCGAAAAACTTTAAATATCCGACAGGTGGAGCCTCAACTTTTCGCGACTGTCGCTGGCATTTTCCCGTCTCCTTGGCATCTAATCAACTTGTCAAACAAGGAATTTTCTTTCTAATTTTGCCAGCCACTCCACCATCCTTACTCTCTCTCTATCTCTACCTCTCTGTCTCTCTTTCTGTCTCTTCCTTCAGCAGCTTCCTTCTGTCTTCTCTTCAAATAATCTCCTCCTCATTCCTTCACGTCTTCATTAACTTTTCCTCTAATAATTCACACGTATGCTACGTGGCATGCCCCCAGCCCCCCGCCACTGCAATGCTTCCAACCGAAGTGAAAATTTTCATATTTTCTTTTTTTTTTTGGCGGAAAATTTCCAGTGTTTTTTATGTTTATATCTATTTTAATTGCAAAATGCTTCTCGAAAAAACTTTACTTCTTCGCAGGAGTGCCTGGAGTTTCGCTCTTTCTACCCCGCCCCTTTCTCGCTCCCTCTCTCTCTCTTTTTCTCTCTGGTGATGCTTTTCCTTTGGCATAATTAAACTGCCATTTGGCACGTACGCGGACTTAATGATATTTACAACAAAAACAGCAGGAGCCGCCAGGAGCGCAGAACAAAAAAAAAACTGCTGCTGCTGCTGCTGACACGTCGTCCTTTTCGGCGGAGTCCGGAGTGCTGTCTGTCTGTGTCCTGGGAGGGGTTCCCGGGTTCCCAGTACCGGGTGGATCCCTGCTGGTGCTTGCTTCGTCTGTCTGTCTAGCTGTCGCTTCTGTCCTGTCCTCCTGCTGCTGCTGCTCCGCTCCACTACTGTCTCCATTAGTAGCACGACACCTGCTCCACGTCCACCTCTCCTTCTGCTACTGCCCCTCCTTCACGGTTCTCTGCCTAAACCTGCCACTATTTCTGTTTTTCATCGTCTGTGCCTCATTTGGCACCTCCTTCATCCTGCCGCTGCTCCTCCTCCAGCTTCAGCTCCTTCCTTCCAGGCTCCTTCTTCTGCATCTCCTGTTTTGGCTTCTGCAGTCAGCAATCTTCTTCTTAAGTTGCTCCTGTGATGGCTACTTCTCCAATTCTCATTCTCAGATGTTTCCCCACTCCTTGTCCTTGTCTGCGCTGCACCGGTTCACCCTTTCGCCTTCTGCTCATCGCTTTAATGGATTCTCCTTCTCCGGTTGCCAAAAAATAAGCACATGCACATGTCTGCCTTTCGTCCTCGTCCTCGTCCTACTCCTTCTTCTTCTTCTTTTTCGACTGCTCCTTCAACTTAAACCCTGTCCGACTTCTTGATCTTCTCAGGCTTCTTCTTTGCGTTCTTTCGCGTCTGATGCGCCATCTTCCCTTAGTATCTACTTCTTCTCCATCTTCATCTCTCTTCTCCTGCTGTTCCTCTTGTCTTCCTTCATGACAGACCGTCAGATCGCGGTCTGCTTTGGCCTACCAAAATGCTTTCTGCTCTTTCAATTATTCTCTTCCGGTTTTTCTTTCAATTCTTTTTTCCTTTTTTCCTTCTCCCTCTTATCCAGCTTCTCTTTCTAGCTTCTTTTGTGAAGAAAATGAAGAAATTCCTGCGAACGGTTCTCCTTTTCGTCCTCTCCTCTTTCACTCTCTCTTCTTTCACCTGCTCTCCCCGAACTCCTTTTCCTTCGTGCCACATTTTTTGTATACGCTGCAAATACATATATAGTTTCGCACATAATAATATTCATATTCAAGGTGCGTGCTCTTTGGGCAAAGTTTTTCCTGCCTCTCTCCCTGCTTCGTCTCTGACGACCCCTGATACCTCTACCCTTTCCACCCCCCCTGCTCTCTCTCTCTTCTATATGTTCTCTGCTGTTGTCCCTCCCTCCCTCTTTTATTGCTTCCTTGGCATCGAATTTTGTTTTTGGATACGAAACTCCTTCTGGAAGAACCCTAAGTTCAAGCCGAAGTTTGGCGGAAGTTCTCCCATGTGTGTGTGTTTGTGTGTGTGAGGGACAGGTGTAAAAACAGCCTAAAGGAGAGAGAGAGAGAGAGAGGGAAAGAGAGAAGACAGACAGGGAAGCCGAAGAAAGGGAGGGAGAGAAGAAAAGGAAGTTTAGATCCAAACTTGGCACACACATGGGGCATGGGGCATGCATCCCCAGAGTTTGGCAACAACTTTTTGGTGCTGCCCGCCCGACCGACAGCAGCATGTGTTCGTGCGGGTTGGGAGTAGTAGGGGGTGCTGGGTGGTGGTGTGTGGGGGGGGTTGTAAGTAGTACTAAAAGCGCTTACTGCGGTCGTCTGCTCCTCTCAGCCGAACACGATTTTTGAATTAATGCATAAAATGCAAGTTTTTCGTACACTCGACTCCTTCTTCTCGGTGCTTTGGCTGCTCCTTCAACCCTCTCTTTCTCCTGCTTCCTCCTCCTTCTTCTTCTGTGGCATCTCTACTTTGTTTTTATGTTGCATTTTGGGGTTTTAGGCCAAATGGAAATTGAATGTTTTCTGTGCATTGTTTTCCATGGCATGTGGTGGCAGGCAGTCTGCTGGTGCAGTGTGAAAAGCGCTTGCGGAAAAGCAGTTGGAAATTAGTTGAATACGCAATTGTATGCCTCCAAGACGAAGGGAATTCGCCACCAGAGAAGTCCCAGGGAGAGTCCCAGGGAGAGTCCCAGGGAAGCAGAAGCGCTTGTGCTTCAGGATAGACAAGAATTTGAGGCAAGTTGCAAGAGATCGCCGTTGGAATTATATTATTATTCTATTTTACGATCCACTCTTGGAGGCACTTGGATCCTTTAGAAGCCTGGATAGCGGATCGAGATCCCTAGAGATAGACATCGATAATACTTCAAGCCAAATTCTATTTCAATCAAGTCTTTCTGCATGAGAGCATTACCTCCAAGAACACCTGCTCTATAAGGACTTCAGTGGATTCTCGCAACAACAACTCCACTTTCCGCCATATTTCATTCGAATTTTCAATCCATTGAGAAGCCATCAATTTGGATCAACTTCAGTTGCAATTTCTTTGCTTTCTCTCAGAATGTTCTCTCTCTCTCTCTTCATTTCTCTTATCCTCGGGACATTTTTCATTTGCTGCTTGAGAGGAAATTTTCATATTTCTCAAGTCGTTGTGTCTGCCGTTGATGTTCTCTTTATCCTTTGGCACGTCGTTGTCCTTCCACTTCCCCTTGCAACTCCTTTTAACTTCCTTATGCTTCATATTTCTCTTCTCTCCCTCTCTCCCCCTTGCTTTTTTCATTCCACTTCAATCATCATTATAGTTGAGAATCAGCTGCCCCCACCCCCCCTCCCACACCCTCTCAATCATGCGTCTCGTTTTCAATTTTCTCAATTCCCCAATCGATGGGGCATGGCTCTTTCTCCTTCTTCCTTTTTCCTTTTTCTTCGTTTCTTTTTCTTGAAGAGTGCGTTTGGAAAATTCAAAACAAGCTCTAAAAAGAGAAGAGAGGAAAACTCAAGGAAAATGAAGACATATTCAATTATGCCAGTTCCTCCGGAAAATGTGGGCGAAACTCTGCTGGGGAAAAGTGTGTGCAGTGGTGTGTGGGGTTGCGCGGGGGTGCGCGGGTGGAGTCTGGGGAGTTCAACGCTAAAGCGCACTTCATCAAACGAAGTGTCAACAAAGTTAAACGAGAAACTGCAGCGACAACAGCAAGCAGAGGCAGCAGCAGAAGCAGCAGCAGCAACAATGGCAATACCCAAGGCACACGCAATCCTTTCTGGAGGTGTGGGGGCCACTCCCCACCCACACCCACACCCACAACCACACCCACACCGCTCCTCTGGCTCCTGGCTCCAGGCTCCCACTGTTCGTGTGCAACAAAACATAATTCCCAAACAAATATGAATGTCAGACGTGACTGAAATGCAAAAAGATAAAAGAGCAGAACACCCCCAAATACAAGAACAACAAAAACAGGGCAGAGGGAAGCCAGACATAGACGACTGGAGTAGTACCCTCTCAGTGAGGGGATTTGTATCGAAAGAGAAGAGTAAGAAATATGTTACGCGACATGCAATAACGCCCATCGGTTAAGTTACCAACGGAATGGCAGTAGCACATCTCGGTTGCAGTTTTAGAAACGTTTCTGATATGCGTAAGCACTCCTCCACTGCAGTTTTTGCCTGGTTTCAATAGAAATGTCCCATGCGTCCTACAGCTGCACACATCGGTTGCAGTTTTTGCCTCTGTATCAATGGAAATGTGCCATGCGTCATGCAGCAGCACACCTCGGTTGCAGTTTTTGCGTGGGTATTGAAATAGATTAGTTTAATTCATGTTTACTTTGATTAAATCACATACATATAAAGAAAAGCAAAGAAATGCCCTCTAAGCTTAAAAATATGACAAGTTCAGGAACTAAAAAAAATGATGATCACTGATTCGGCTTTCTCGTTCACCCAAAACGAACTGAACAAAAAGGACTTCTCCTTTGTATAAGTCCAATCACTTCAGGAACATGCGAATCCATCTTGCTGATATTGATCCGCAGTACTCGGATTCGCTTTGCAGTGACTCGGGGTGATTCGAATCTGACTGAAAGCAGGATTCGTAATGTTCGAACGCATTGAAGTGATGCATGATTGTAGCTGTGATTTTATGAATACTTGAATGTGGATTCAAGCAGGGCTCAACCATTTACATATGCTGTTAACAATACGAATAGGTTTATTCAATTGCACAACTATCACAAAAAAGGGAATAGAGAAAAGGGAGTATGTAATTGTATCTGAATATATTGGGGAATGGAATATTCGAGGAGCGGAAGAAAGCACTTGGGTTTTCATTTTTAAGTAGAAACAATATAGAAATTCTCTCAAGTCTTTGCAGGCAAGGAGATTTCATTAGAGATAATTAGAAATGTTGATTGAAAGTGAGATACTTTTCCTATTATTTTCAGAGCTGTAGAACGATTTCATTTAGAATTCGTATACCTTGGAGGGTTCCTTCCTGTGTCTGTCCAACTTCCGCTGGAAATTACAATACCCTCTCTCTCTTTCTCCGGTCTGCATAGAAGAGTACACAAATTGAACAGAACTGAACAGAGCTGAACAGAACAGACCGGAACAGAAAAGTGTGTGTTGCACACACACATACACACACACACAATTTCCATTTGTGGGGGGGTTCAATTTCATTTTGCAGTTTTTTTTTGTTGGTTTCCATTTTCTTAGTCACCGAATTGCATGCAACGATGCGTTTCGTGTGTCCACCTGGAGGAGTGGACAACGCCATCCGTAGCATCTACGATACGGTTTGCCATTGTCCATCGGAATTCATTTATGCCACCGCACAGAAGAGGTCTCCAAATCTGGGCTTCTGTTGCATCTTTCAACGGTTCTCAACACGTCTCCAGAGGGACGGGGACGGTTACGGGGACGAGGCGAGAAACGAAAGAGATTCTCATTAATATTCTATGTCTCTTGCGTGCGGAATTCATGAGCTCTACTTTTGTTGGTCTTTTCTCTAGGCTTTGGCCATCTTTCGCCTGTGGCAGGCAGAGGTAGGAGGCAAGAGGCACAGGCAAGAGGCAAGAGGCAGAGGCAGGTTGTGTGTTGTGCGTTGTGTGTGCCATGAATTGTTAATATTTATGTGTGACACTATCAATCATCAATCTCTGTATCTGTCCCAGTCTCCATGTACTCCATGGATCGATGGGGGGAGGGAGACCTGGCCGGCTGGCTATCCATCAATATTTGCATTTCTATCAATGCGGCCGGGGTCTTGTGCTCTGCTCTTCTCTTCTCTGCTCTGCTCTTCTCTGCTCTGCCAAATTGGAGCAAAGTTTTTCGCTTGGCTTTTGGTTTCTTTTTTTTTTTTGTTTTTTTTGGGGTAATTTTTGCGTGTGCGGGGGATTTTTATTATTTCTCGTTTTTGACAAATTGTTGGAATATCTCTGGCAGAGAGAGAGAGAGAGAGGCAAGGGCAGTGGCAGTGGCAGTGGCACAGGGGCAAGAGCAGTGGCAGGGAGTGCCCTCGTGTGAGGGTTATAAATGAACAGACAAGAAATTCTTGAGAGATGCCAATTATGTTGCAAGAAAAGTCAAAAAGATTGCCATCGATAGATGGATGGATTAGAGAGATTGTCCGTTAGGGGAGAAGGGACGAGGTCGGAGGCTAAAAGATAGATGATATACAGATAGATAGGGGCATAGATGGGGAAACAGAAACAGGATTTCTTGGAGAGATAAATAGGTAGGAAAAGAAAGAGTGGAAAGGTAGCCAAAATAGGGATGAGAATGGAATAGGTATGGATATTATATACATATGTGTGTATAGTGAAGGTGTTTCCAAGATAGCAGGGAAAGAGAACATACACGAGTATCTTTTCCAGAGTATCTTTATACAGATAGATACTTTTCACATACTATAGATACTTTTTCGTAGTAGATACTTGAACAATATTTACAATCTGTGCGATAATACGCAGATTAAATAGATTAAAAAATAAATAAATTAAGTAAAATAAATATAGGAATATAAAATTTACTACAACACAGAAAAATATAATTAAATACAGAAAGATTTCTTTAGAAAAATATATGAAATATACAAAAAATATAAAATACATTAAATAAATTAGGAATAATGAAATAGATGCCATTTACGGCATACAATTAATAGAACTAAAGGTGGATACATGGAAAACTGAATCTATTAGGAAATATGTGCCCTTTTCGAACCCTTCCTCCATCACACCATTTATAGAGTAGCTTGTCATGGAATACCAAAATTCATCTAAAAGTTTCATAAAAATCCCTCCCGTTTCAAGCAGTTTTTAGGGTCGAAAATCGTTTGACAACCTGCCAGAAACTTTGGCACTTAAGAAGGTCTCTGTGGGGTCTCAGGAGAACTGTCGAAAGAGATGCTTAAAACTAAATTGAATCACTTGGTTCTTCAATCTTTATTGTGTCCTCATTTCATTCGAAGTTCGTTCAATCCTTTTTCCATCACTCATACGTATGCTCCTCTGTATCTGTATCTCTATCTGTATCTTTGTATCTTAAGACTCTTTTCTTCACTGTGTTTTATGTTTTCTTTTTGTTTTCTGTTTTCTGTCAATCACTCATCTTTTCTCTATCTCTATCTTTTTTGCAGGTAAGTTTCAAAGAATTTTGATTTGTTAAACAAAGAAAAGAAAAGCAAAAGACAAACTAAAACACAAAAAAAAAAGGTAAGCTAAGTGAAAAGCCTGACAAATCGCATCCCAAAAGGGAATACCCCGCTCCCCCCCCCGATCCACCGATGCCCCGCTCCTGCCTTAGGCCATGTTTTTTTCCATGTTTCCTGCTCCAGTGGCTCCTCCTTCATGCTCCCTCCCTTTGCTCTCCCCCTCTTCATTTTTCCTTTGTCCTGCTGCAATTTGCTGTTTAATTATTCAACAAGGACTTTGTATCCTTTAACTGGGAGGAGCTTCTCTTTTTTCACTCCTCTCGTTTGCAAGAGGTGTGTGGAGGTGTGGCACCGGAAAAGCCAAAAGTTAAAGTCCGGTGAGAAAATAGGTTGGACTGGGGGGGCAAAAGCTCAAATCACTTTGTTTGCCCTGCACTTAGGCGACGCGGCAGTGGCGGGCTCTCTGCCACACGGCTATAATCGGCTCAAAGTTAACTACAACGAGCGGGAAAAAAATGGGAGCGAGTGGAGCGGAAGGGAGTGGGGGCGGAGCTGCCACATGCCACTCTCTTTGCTCTCCTTTCCGCCCACTTGTCGCACATTTTAATTGGCAATTTGGTGGAGGCTGACAGCGAAGTGAAGAAGAGAGCCTGAAGGAGCAGGATCTAGAGCAGGAGCAGAAGCAGGAGAAGGAGCCGTTGCAGGACCAGGAAGCTGCTTCTGTGTAACACAATAAGCCGCAGCGACATGTAACCCCCCACCACCCCACCAGAAACAAGAGGAGTGGAGTGAAGCTCCTCCATGCTTTCAACATGTGGCATAAACAAACAGTTAACTCCCTGTCTGCCCCCCCTCCGTACCACCCACGACGCACATACTCTCCTCTCTCTCTCCTCTCTCTTGTCGTAAAGCGAAAATTGACACTTTTAACAAGTCGAAGGGAAAAATGTTCGCCTGTCGAGAGTTTAACCCGAAAAAAGGCAGCGGAAAAGGCGAACAAAAAAATGAAAGGAAATACATGGGGGGGGGCGAAAAGTGAGGCAAAAATCAAAGGGAAGGGGAAGAGGAAAGGGCAAGAAGTGTGAAAGAAAAGCCAGGAAATGCTTAAAGGGAAGGAAAGCAGTGACAGGCACCAGCACCAGCAGCAGCAGCAGAGAGCACCACGGGGGTGGCAGCCAACGCTGCCAACACTGCCGATTCTCTACTGATTCGTTAAGTGGCATTCCACCACCAACAACAACAGCAGCAACAACGAGAAACAAATCCCCCCCCCCCCCCCCCTCCCCAAGACCCCACCAGATCCTATCAGGCAGAGCCCATGGACATGGCCAATTTAAGCGTTGATAAACTTTTTTTTCTCTTCTTTTTTTGTCTTTTTTTGGGCCATGAGGCGGGCACAGGCCTCTGAGGCTTGTTTAGAAATTAGAAAAGTTGCGAAACGGAAAACAGAATCTCATCGTTTTTGGTGGTAAAGAGGTGTGGGGGAGGAAACCCTTTTCTCTGGGCCAAAACGGTTGCTGTCAGATGTGGTTAAGGCAGGGGGGATGCAAACGAGACAAAGGAGAACCGCAGAGCAGTTCCTTATAGATTTTAATAGATAAATGAAAGACGAGAACTACGGAAAATATAAGGGAAAATGTTTCAAAATACAGAAATCATGGCATACCAAGAATCCTTATGAAACATATTTTTGCTGAAGGATCACTGCACAACCAAAAATATAAAAGTATTTGGCATCATCTGGCAGTGTTTTCTGTAGAGTTTTTTAACGTTTACCGCAGATATTATACCTTTTGATCATACATTCAGTGAGTGATTCAGAGATTGCTCATCATTTTAGACATATTTCACGCTAATTTCTATAAAAAAAAACCATAATTTTCTTTGCTAACAATCTTAAGCCTTATGGGAGACCTATTCTCGAAGGATCTTTAGAGGAAAACCTACCCATAGACACAATGATATCATCTGGCAGCAGAGTCATAGAACATTTCTAGTAGAAGCTTGATCCTTTAAATGTTAAACAGAAGAGCTGTTCTGGGGGGTAGAAATAGGGAACAATAGGGGCAGCCATCACTACGGGGTAGCTTACAACTGGAGTAGGGAGCGGTAGAGGGTAGTGGGTAGGAGGAGGGGAGCACATGAGTGGGGCGCTGGGTTTGGGCACTCGCTGGTCACACAGCGGATGTTCATAAATCACTTTTTGCTGCCACCATTCGCTGCTGCTGCCCCTGCTGCTGCTGTTGCTGCAACGCTTCTGTGTAATGTTTGCTCTGTGATCAAATTCAGATTTGCTGTCAACCGAAACTTGGCACCAGCCATGCCCCTCCATGCCCACCACCTTGTACATGCCTCAAGTTGCGCGTCATCCACACCCACTCAGAACACACACCAACACACAGCAACACACACACCCTGTATCCCGTATTCCCTATCCATATAGCATATATAGCACTAGGGGGTACTGTACTTCTAGAGGCAGAGTAAGAGAGTAAGATAGAGTAAGAGAGAGAGAGGGGTGGTACGTATATCGGTTTACATTGAATTACGCTTGACTGATGACTACCGTTTCAGATTCTACAGTGACGCCCACTACTTACCCAATCGCCACCCACTTGGCACGCCCCCTAGTCCCCCCCACCCCCCAACACAGACACAGACACAGACAGCGCAAGCGACACCCAAGCGTTCGTTTTCCTCCCCTTTGTCCAGTGTGGAAGTCATGTGGAGATTGGAGCCACGACGACATTGGGGACACACACACTTAATGTTCATTAAATTTATGAAAATTTCACAGAAATGATTTATGATTCTTTTGGGGGGCGACTCCATCTCCAGCTCCATTTCCATCTCCATCCCTCTCTCGCTCAATGTCTCCCTGTCATTGTGCCGCCGCCCAATCTTGCTGTCTGTGTTGGAAAAGAGAATCGTTTTAATGAGCTTTGAAGTCGATTGCGAGCTCAATTTAATGGGCATGACTTTCCCTGCGATTTTCCCAGAGATTTTCCCTTAGATGAAAGCTTTTTCTGATTAAATTAGCTACGCGGCGATGGGGATTTTCATTTAACATTTAACATGTGTGTGTGTGTGTGTGTGTGTGTGGGTGTGTGCGTGGGACGAAAGGAATAACGTAAAAAAAATTAAAGCTATATTGATGGAATGAAATCAATTTGCGAATGAAAATTGAGAGCATTTTACTGGGATTTTCATTTTTGTGAATATTTTAAAACTCTTAATAAAAATGGGAAGAAACGAGAAGCTTTTTGGGTTTCTTGGGGGGTGGGGAATAACCCTATAAAGAATCTGTCCAGAAACTGTCCAAGTTGTAGGATTATTTTGGGACTTGTATGGACATTCTCATATGTATGATCCCTCTCTGGGGCTCTACCTTAAGTCTTTGAATTCATATGAGTATTCCACACTCGCCATCCCCCTACCCCTAGAAACAGTTTACACTCCATTTGAGTTCTTTGGGTCGTCTCCTGCTGCAGCTCCTGCCCCCGACCTTCTACTTCTACTCTGAATGGATGATAACACCCTTCACAGTGGAATGAGCACGCACAGTATTAACCTGAATCCCCCCCCCTCCTCACATGACCATTAAGATATCAATTTTATGCATGCCCACAGCTGGAACAGATCCCCAAACAGAGAACCAATTTTCCATCCATCTATATACGAGTATATGCATGTATGTGCGATATATGTATGTATAGAAATTATATATTGCCGATTACATACAATTTATGTGCTTTTGGCAGGGGATATGATTGGGCAGGGGTGGTGGGGGGCGGGGTGCGCTGTCTAATTTACTCAGAGACATGATTTGAAATGTCAACCAATTGTTCTGGCCATGCCTCACACTCCTCCTCTCTGTCCTGTGTGTCCTGTGTGTCCTATGTGTCCTATGTCCATTATGGATGGATATCCATTAATGTTCATGTTTTCATGGTTATGTTTGTCATTAAAATGGACAACACGCACCCATACACATACATATGTACATACATTTACACACATGTCGAAGTGTATGGCTGGGAGCCATATTTCCGTTGTTATCGTGTTCTCGAGTGAGTGAAAAGTCAAGTCAAAATTCGCTTAAAGACAGGTTTTAAGGGTGGTGTTTCTCTGCTCAAATTAAGCGTCGGCATTTGACATTTGGATGGCGGGGTGCTGTGTGGGATGTGAACTCTGGCGGTGGTAATTTGAAGTGCGTGCGCGCTGAGCCTCTGCTGCAGTCGCTACCTCTGCTGACGTTGCAGTTGCTGTTGGATTTTTACTTAAAAATTCCTCTGCTTGTACCGCTGCTCTGCCGCTGGCTTTCTACTGCCATCCCCCCAAATGCTCTGTTGCACTAGCAGTCGTGCCTCTGCTGGCATTGCAGTTTCTGCCTCTGTAAACGGCTCTGTTAACGCCGACTATTCGCTGTCGGTGCGCCTGCTATGACTTACTCTGCAGTTGCTAACGCTATCAAAAATCTCTGCTACTGCAGCTGCTAAGGAGTTGCTTCTTCCATTTAATGGCTCTGCTCTGCTCTGCTGTGCTCAGCCGCTGGCTAGCCTCTGCTTGCAAGCTCTGTCGGCTGCCTCTGGCTGTCATTACAGTTGCAGTTACAGTTGCAGTTACAGTTCCTCTGTTATTCGCTGCTGTCGCTGTAAAGCTGACGATCCTGTTACTATTGGCTACTCTGTAGTTGCATCACTCCCTCTCTCTCTCTCTCTCTCTCTCTTCTCTTTCATTCCTTGCATTATCTGCTTCTGTTGCTTCCTGTTGATGGATCAGCGTACATCTTCTATTAGTTTACTCTACAGTCGCTGCCTCTGTTATGGATACCTCTGTTGATACCCTGTTCTGTTATTGCTACTGCTTCCTCTGTCGCTGCTCTCTCTCTCTTCCTCTGCTACTGCTCCCTCTGCTGTTGCTGCTGCTGCTGCTCCATAATCTAATTTCCATCTCTCATATAACCTTGAAATTACTTGGCAATGCGGCCAGGTGGCAGGGTGAAAATTGCATAGCAACGACACCGCAAACCTCCCCCTATTTGCCCCCCCACTTCCTTCCTGACTTTGCATACCTTGCAGACTCCTCTGCCCCTTGAGCAGTGATTCCTCCCCCTGCGCTCCCAAGCAAACGGTTGCACTTAATGCAATTCCGTTTATTTCTTGGCAATTCTTGTATTTTATTCACATTTTACACTCGAGCATCTCCGAACTGAACCGACACGCCGCCATCTCACCCCACTCCCCCTCAGCGTCCGCCACCCCCTCAGGGGCGTAGTCGTTATGAACTATGGAATTTGTGACATTTTATGGAAACCTACGCTCACCGCCCTTTTGCAGAGTGGCCGGGGGAGGGGGTGTAAGCCACTGCCTCCACTTCCGAATATGCGGAATATTTCGCTTTGCATATTTCCCTGAGACTTGCCAAGAGTTTTCCCCCCATACTTTTCTTTTTTCCTTTTTTTGGCTTCTGTGTAGAAATTTTGCGCCTAGACTTGGGATAACGAGATTATGATGGATACACATTCCTCGGTTCCCACTGCCTACTGCCAGCAGCATTCTCTGCTGCTGCCTTGAGGTGAGGCTTTTTTTTGAGAAGGTCCGTGAGATTGACACACCTCCTGGAGGGACGACGTGGTGGCTCATCGACGCTACTGAGCAGCTCATTGACCACCGCATGCACCTCGGCCAGCGTGGTGCAGTTGAGGAGTCGCTTCTTGAGGATCTGCTGCAGTGTGTTCTGGCTGTCGGTGGCACTGGGTGTTGCCGCTGTCGCTGCAGCTGCAGCTCCACTAGCCACTGCCGTGGACACTGCCGCTGTGGCCAGTGAAGACGCCTCCAAGGTCCTGAGGCCGGCCGGAGTACTTGAGAATGGCCAAGAGGCCACCTTATCCAGTTTGCCGGGTGTGAGTGGTAGCGATGTCGTCGGTTGCTCCGTGTGTGTCCACTGGTACATCTCATACGGGCTGAATCCCGCTGTGGAGGTGCCAGTGCCGCCATCCTGCTGCTCATTGGATATCTGCTTGAGGACGCCGACATATTTGAGATTATTGCAGAATTGCAGGGCCATCGCATTGAATTGTTCCTGCAGTTCCATAGCTGCCATCGTCTTGGGGTTGTCCAGCAACGTGGATATAAGCCATGCTCGTAAGCAGCGGCGTGGTGGGCGTACCAAAGCCAGGGGGCGGCGGCAGCTGCGGCAATGGCAGGGCTGCCATGTCATCATTCTCCACATTGTCAGACGGAATTCGAGTTGCTGTAGCAGTCGCAGTCGGCGTTGGGATCTGAATCGTAGTCATCGTAGTCGTCGTAGTCGTCGCCGTCGTCGTTTGAGACTACACAGGTTTTTTAGATTATTTAAACGAAATTATTACAGTTAAGCAGCGTGAAACAAAATTATTACAGTTGATTTCGTTTGCAGCGAGGATGACGACGGCGACGTTGGTGTTGTTGCTGTAGCTGGGGCAGGCGCCTGTGGAACGCGCCAAATGTCCTTAAAGTCATTGGTGAAAAGTGTCCAGCACTCGAAGAACTGGTCGGGCGTGCAATCTTCCAGGGGGCGAGTCTCCGACGTGTGATGATAGAAGACCATCCTTAAACACTGCCCGGACATCGGCCAGCATGCGATCCAGCTTGGCCATCGACTTTTCCGCACTGTCCGTGAATTCCTCCTCCTTGGTCTTCTGGAAAACACCAAACTTCCTCTTCAGCTCGTTGATATGCATCTCGACTTCTTCGAACCTGACCTGTGCCGCCCGTTCCACATCCGCCGGCTCGGCTATGGGCAGACGAATATCAATTGGATGGACACCCTCCTTCTGCCGCTGGGCAATGTAGGTGCGCACAATGAAGTGCAGGAGTGTGGTGTGTCGCTCCTTGGACTTGACATCCTTCAGTTTCCCGAGTATATCCAGATTGAAGCCGTCCGCCTGGCCGCGCTGCCGATTCGTGCCGTTCATGTAGTTGCCCAGCGTCAAGATAATGGAGAAGAGCAGCTTGAAGTCCTCGTTGTCGATCAGCTCCTGTGACAGCTCCTGGATGATCTCCAGCTTGCGCAGCTGCTGCGTCAGCGACTCCTCGAACTCGGCCTGGAACACAATGCAGGAGATTCGTTCGGTGGCCATCGAGATGAGAGCTATGTTGAGCAGGAACTGCCCGGCTGTATCCAGTGGAATTTCAACCCCAGCCGCCTCCTTGATCTTACACAGCTCCTCGTCGCTAGCCTTGACTTTGCTCAGGTGCTGCAACCCCTCGAGACTCACCACCGATGTGTCCATATTGTAGATGGCATGCTCGATCTCGCTGGAGGACACGTGCAGGCTGCATGAGATAATTCCCACCTTCCTGGAGCGTTCCGGTTGCAGCACCTTGATGGACTTGGCTCGCTTCATCTTCACCTCCTTGAGCTTGTTCACCCGCACGATGGCCTGTCGCGAGAAGAGCTCCGCGAACTCCTCAATGTTGTCCAGCGGCGTCTCCTCAATCTGTGTCCACATCTCGTTAACCGGCGGCGGAAGTTGGGGCACAACGCTGCCTCCTGATGTGGATGCGCCACTGTTGGCGCTCGTCGAGGGCTGTTCATCCGGGGAGCTCTCCGCATTGTCCGGACTGTCTATGGAATTGGCCACCGAGGGAGGACGCGGCACTGGCGGGGGCCGCGTCCGGTCGCAATCCTCGTCCAATACAGCGGACGCATGGGCTTTGGCGGGTTAACTGCACTTTAACGAAGCGTATGTGTGCGAAGAAACCAGTTTCCCTTAGCGGGATCGGACAGCGGTGCGGGTGAGATCATAGCCGGAGGCGGTGGCGGCGTGGCACCACCAGTTCCAGGCACAGGCGGAGCTCCTGCAAATCCAGGCATGGACGGAGGCGTGGGCATATTTCCTGTCGCATGGGCGGGGGTGGAGCCCTCCCTCCGCTCATTGGCTATATGGAGGTACGATATGGGCGTTACGCTGAGGCATGCCAATTTGTCCCTTCGACAGCGTCGCTGGAGCTCAAGCACCGAGTTGACACTGATCTAACTCCAAGGACGATCCCGTTTCGGATCCCGTTTTGTGGCCTCCGTTTTCGACAATCCGTTGGGAGGTTCCTTGGCTATAAGCAGAGCATCGACTGGATCTGTTGTTGTTTTACTACTCTGTTTACTCAGCACACTGTTCTCGTCCCGGCGAACTAAATTTGTCAGTTTTCAAAGATATTTCACCGTATATTTGTGTTTATTTTTTCACTCCGTCTCGTTGGCCGTTTCGTTGGGCTTCGAACCAACCGATCTGCACGGAATCGGGCTCAAAAAGTTACTGAGTGGAAGCTTAGTGGGAATTCACTCTGGAAAAGCCTTTCGGATTGCCTTTTTAATGGTTAAGGATTACCGCAGGATTGCCGGAAGATAAGTTCAGAGTTCCCAGCTCTTCACAGAGTTTCGAATCGGATCCCTCGCTCATTATCGCTCTGTACCCAACGCCTACAATTGTTGTATCCATAATTTTCCACTAATTGCAGTAAATCTGGCAATATTTATCTAAAGTTTGCTCTCTCTCTCTCTCACTCTCTCTTATCGCACACTTCCAAAATGAACAATGAAAAAAAAGAACACCCCAGCAACAATATCGATAAGCAAACCGCCCACAAAAAAGAATTAAACAGAATATTTGCTTTCGTTTTTTGTGTTTTTTTTTTATTATAGGAATTTTGGACATACATATATATAGCATGGCTCTCTGATATGGCTTATGCTCGTAATGTATATAATTCCATTTGTTGTTTAGTTTAGTTTTTGTGGTTTATTTATAGCCAATCTCCGCAAGAATGACGTCAGTGGAAAGTACTAACCGAATGGACAGGGAATGGAGTTTCGTTTTAGGCAGAGATTTAATGGGGGAGGGGGCAATACAGTTCAAGGGAAAACTGCACCAAACTGACCACAAAACGGTTTATCCTCTGACTGCAATAGATCCTCTCTCTGACTGGCGCATAATCCATTAAGTACTTGCCAATAGATTTCAATATTTCAATTGTTGAGATTCGATCCCACTGTAGGGAATCTAGAAATTCCCCTATTTGGAAAGGAGAAGAAGAGAAAAGCAAACAAGAATCATCCAGTGGGGACTTTTGGTCGGTCATTAACGGTTAAAGCTTTTATCGTGAACTTCCACAAGCCTACACACGCGCTCTCCCACTCCCCTGTGGCTCTCCCACACACTCCACTCCACTCCGCCACACTCCCCCCCGCTCTTTCTGTCTCCCCTTTTTTTCGCACATGTTTACTTATTTATTTGGATACACATTTATATTTATTTCCTCTCTGCTGCGATAATTTCTGACGCTTACGCTGCTGCCTGCCGCTGCCTGTCGCTGCTGTCTCTGCCCAGCCGCTGCCGTCGTGTTGACAACAACAATTGTCCAGCGGCGATTGACAGGCGACAATGCAATAAAAATGTTAGTTAGTGTGTGTTATGTTCTGTTCAATGCGGACGGAGAGAGGCTGAAAGAGAGAGATAGAGAGACAGAGAGGTGCTAGTCCAAGGTGTATTTGGATGAGGTGAGATTTTCTGCTAGTCAGGTTTCCTATAAATAGTTCATACTTTCATTCTTGTCGTACTTGCGAAGTAAGTGTGAGGGGTAGAGAGAGAGAGAAAGAGAGAGAGGCAACTAACTGCCTTAGGCCGGATGGCCTTACCTTTTGTCATGCCTTACCTTGCGATGGATGGTCCAGCGCTAGAGAGCGAAATTGATGAGTCGCTGCCGACAGCGCTGTCAACGTCACCATAATAACTGGCATGAGTAAAAGGTGTTGGAGCGGGAGAGGGAGAGGGAGAGCAGGGAGTGTGTCGTTGAATGCTGAGCGGGGTGCAGAGTAGTTAGACTGATAAGAAAAACGAATGTAGTGAGTGTGCCTATGTGGGTATGTGTTTGTGTGTGTGTGGAACAATGGAAAGAATGACAGCGAAAAAGCCACCAAATAATGAGCATTTAATTTCTTGACGACCTGCAAGCGAATGGAAATGGAATGAAATGAGGCAAAAAGAACAAGATGCGATAAAATAAGAGAATGGGCACAAATAGCACAAAGACAATGTCAATGGGAATGAGAATGGGAATTGGGAATGGGAATGGCAATGGCAATGGCAAATGGGAATCGGAATCAGAATGGGAATGGATGATGGGGATGATGGGGAGGATGGATGGATAGATGGATGGATGGCTGGCTGGATAGCCACGCGAGAGAGCAACAGAGTAGTGTAGTCATAGTCGTCCGTCCGTCCATCCATCCAGCAATAACAGTTGAACAAACAGTAAATGCTATTACGAGAAGAAGCAGAACACACGTAGATGAAGTAAAAGAAGAAGTGATAGAAGAAGAAGCAGCAGCACCCAATGTAGAAACAGACGATGCTTCTTGCTTTTGCTGCTTTGCTGCTGGGGGCCAGGCCAAGCCAGCATCACATTAGAGAGCTAGAGAGAGAGAGTGAGTGGGGAGAGAGAGGATGAGGCGCCCACGAGGAGAGAGGGTGGGTGCCTTCTGCCGGCGTCGCTGCTATTACTGTAATCGCAACGCCGCTGATAATGTATTTTATATGCGTACACATGTGTGCGGGCGGGCGGGCGGTCGGTTGGCGGTGTGTGAATATTCTTCTTCCTTTTTTTCTTTCTTTTTTTTTTTTTTGCCGCATTCACACCCCGCTGCGTCACCAGCATGAAAGTGCATGAGAAAGCAGAGAAGGCTATCAGCAGGGCAGAGCAGAGCAGAGCTGAGAGGAGAGCAAAGTCAAAGCAGTCGCTAGAGGCAGAGACACAGCGGCAGCAGCAGAGGCGAAGGCAGAGGCGGAGGCAGAGGCAGAGAGATGCCGCAAGCCGATAAAAAGGCAGGCAAAGTCGCAATTTTCCACCGTACACCCCCATTTCTATCCACTGTGTGTGTGTGTTTGTGTGTGTGTGTGTGTGAGTTGCCTTTTCCATATGGGCGCATTTATACGCATTCATTTTCAATTGAAAATGCCCCTCTCCCCCTCTCTCTCTCTCACTCTCTTTCGTTTCATTTGTTTTGCTATTATCACGGCTGTTCTCTGCGTCGTCCCCTCTTCCCCGCACCCTTTGCTGCTACTTTGCCCACATGTGAGGCGATTTTCTGTTTCTGTTGTGTTTTTTTATCAGCTGATATTCGCTGTACCGCTATCTCTCCCTCTCTCTCTCTCTTCCGCTTGTAAATAAATGTAAGCTCTATTGAAATTGCTTTCTCCCCTTTTCTTCGGCTTCTCTGTGCACGCCTTCCCTTCTACTTAACCCCTTTCTTGTTTTGCATCTCTTATTGTCATTTTATTGTTTCTAGAAGGTACATACATACATGTACATATGTGTGTATGTAATTCGATTACTTTTCAGGGGGAGGATCGAGGGCGGGCAAATCCCCGTCTTATTTCTCCTTACTTAATCCCTATTTCACATCTTACTTTTCTCATTTGCTCAACATCTTCCACATCATACTACATATTCTCCTTTCTTATGTTTTTCTTCTTCGTAAACCTAAACCTAAACCTCTTTCGTTTTCATTTTCATTTCTTTATCGGAAAGTCTCGCTGCTTCGCTTCTGTGGAAATTAAGTTAAGTTCTACGATTACGTAGATCCGGTCATGATTCTACAATTACTTACTTACTCTTCTTCGCTTCTGCTTCATACATACATACATACAGATGTATGCATGTACATAGCATGTACATGATTCTCTCCATCAATCAATCGATCAAATCTATTTTTCTAAAAGTCAAAGTTACACTCGTCTCAAGTTATGGGCAATTCCTGTATTCGCTTGCGCTTATCTACAAAACAAAACAGGTTTCCCGTTAAAAAAAAAAAGAAACGAAGCAAAACAAAACAAAACAGAAAATACATAACTTTGCGAGTGTTCAAAATACACAATAAAAACGGAAAACTGTTTTAAAATGTTGGTTAAAACGTTGCTTGGTTTGGTGGCTGGGGGAGGAGGCGGTGGTGGGGTGTGGATTTGGGATTCATTCAACTCAAACAATAATTTCCTTCTCTTCTGCCTCCACCTGCCCTCTCCCTGTCCTTTGTATTTATTTATCTTTATGAGAAGGTACTTTGAAGTTTGCCCGAAACAATAAATTCTGGAAAAATGATTTCACATTCAAGGTGGACGACGACAGGTTGCTGATGACGATGATGATGATGATCTTGGGGTTTTGCGGCTCTGTTCTTTCCCATTTTAATAGTTTTTCCACTCATCATCACTCTCATTCTTCATTCTTGCTCTGCTTCTTGTTCGTTTTCTGCCTTTTATGATTTATTTTTACGAGCTGCAGTATTCACACGAACCAAAAACAAAACAAAACAAACCAAACAAAACAAAAATCGGCTCAAAAGTCATCAAATCGAAAATAATACTCGCTCGATGGGTGTGTGGTGGGGTGGGGTGGGGTGGGGGTTGTGGTGTCGTTGGGGTCGTTTACGGGGCGAGACGAGTCGCAGGTTCTGATACCCTTGCAGCAAGTCAAGAGAGAAAGATGTGCGAAAGTCTGTTGGGAAAATCGCAATACCCTCGGCAGTAGTGAAGGGTACACCCCGTTAGAAGGGAGGCTTTCGCCAGCTGTTGGGGAGTGCGGCTTCAGTGACGAGTGCAGGTGCAGGTGCAGGGTATCTCCGAGACATGGCAGAGACGCCGCGCCACAGTGGATGGAGCAGTCAGCCGCAGCGCACAAATTTGTTTCTCACGCTGCTGCCGCTGACAAAGCGCCAAAAAAAAACCACTTGTTAAAAAAAAAGCAACAACACATACACATACGGGTATTTTTGGCATTTGCGATTTAGAAGAAGAAGAAGAGGGGCGAGAGAGAGGGAGAGAGAGAGAGGCAAACATTAGCGAAATGAGCGCTTTACACGCGAGCTGCGAGCTAGCGAGCGAGCGAACGAAACGAAGCGAAAAAAAATGTCGAACGTGTCCGTCCGTGCAACGAACAACAACAACAACAATTGATGAATGAAGTAATAATCGGCGCAATATGGTTGGCTTTTCGTACCACTGTGCAAACTTTTTTCATTATTCTTCTTCTTGTTTTTTGGGTGGTGGCGCTCAGCGCCGGCAGAGGCTGACTCAACCCCAGACGTTGACGTCAACAGCAGTGGCAGAGAGTGGCAGAGACAGAGCCAGCGCCAGCAGAGTCAGCAGCAGCAGTAGCAGCAGCAGCAGCAGCACTCTCTCTCTAGCACTCTCTTCTGCATTTTTGTTCCTTTTGGTTGGAAAAATACACCCCCGCCACACATATACAAAATTCTTTTTTCCGGTACAAAGAGACTAAGGGTGTGGGCGATAGCCAGAGAGAAATGCGAGAAAGGGGGCTGTGAGTGGGAGATGGGGCTGATAGTCACAGAAAGCGAGCGAGAGAGAGAGAGAGGAGTGGGAGTGGGTCGGTCGGTCGGGTCGGGTCGGGTCGGTTGGGTGGGCTGAGAGCGCCAAGCAGAGGAGTTCCGCTTGCCGGCGCTTTTTCCATTACTATTTGCTTGCTCTCTCGCTTGCTCACTCTCTCTCTCTCCCTCTCTCTCTCTTTCTGCTGTCGGCGCTGCCGCCCATTCATACATTTTGAGTCGTGGTCGCCGCCGCCGGGAAGAGAGAGTAACTACTGCGCATGCATTCCGCTCCCAAAGCGTCGCTGCCCGGCCGACGCCGGCGCTGGCCAACGTTGCCGCCGATGGCCGCTGGCTGCTGGCGTTTTAGTTTGATTTTCATTTCAGTCGCGTTAGGTTCGCAGAGCTCTCGGAGTACCCCCAAACCCCCAGAAGCACCAACACAGTGACATACCGGCCAACTCTCTCTCTCTCTCTCTCTCACTCTGCGAAGATCAGCTGCTGCTGCGAAGCTTAAGTTTTGTGCCCAAGCTCGGCTCCCCTCTCGCAACTGTAAAAACTGTAGTCGTGTGGTTGTCTCTCTGTTTTTTTTTTGCGTGTCACGTCCCTCCGTCGTTCCACAATCGTGTCTCTTTCGTGGCTCTTTCGAGTGTGTATGTGTGTGCGTGAGCTTAAAGCTGACGTTGCCGCTACCTCCGGTCTCACCGCAAAACAAAAATTATAGCAAAAATTTATAAAAAATACTAAAGGAAATACAAATCTAGCGAAAGAAAAGAGTGAAATATTATCGTTCGTGCGGTTTTTCATTTGTTCCTCTTTGTGTCTCGCGCGTCTGTCTACCTCTCTTTGTTTTTTTTGTGTGCATAAAGAAAAAAAAAATATATATATAAATAGCAATAGAAAGTTATTAAAGCGTTTGCAAAAAAGGAAAGAAAAAACAACGAACGAACGGCAAACGACAAACGGCAAAATAGCGAGAAGCAGAAAGCAAAATAGTTAAAGCTTGTGCTCGCGCGCTCTCGCTCTGTCTCTGTCTCTCTTCCCATCACTCTGTCGCTGACGTCGCCGCTGAAGTCGAAGCCGAAGCCGCAGTCGCAGTCGCCGCTAGCGTCGCACTTGAAAACGTCGCAAAAGTTTGTAAACAGCCGAAAGCTTCCCCATCCCCCCATTGCATATACACACACACACACATTCATACATATATGTGTGTGTGCTTGTGAGTGCGTGCCTGAATAGAAAGAAGAAGGAAGGAAGCAGAGAGAAAAACGTAAAGAATCAGCCGAGAAGAAGAAAGCCGCCAGCGTCATCGTCACCGCCGCCGTTGCCGTCGCCGACAGCGCAGCAGCTGTCAAGCATAAAGCAGAAGCAAAAGCAAAAGCTCGAGAAAAAAACAAAGTAAATGAAAAGCATAATAATATTAATTTCGAAAATACTTGAACTCTGCAAAAATTCCTCCATTCCACGCTTTGCCAATTGCCTCGTGCCTGGGCCATAATTAATAACAAAAAGAAAAGGTATTCAAGTGTGTGTGTCTATGCGTGTGTGTGTATGTGTGTGCCGCTGTTGGGCTTTCCTCTTTGTGTTACTCTTTCGCATTTCGCCCACACACTTATACACACACACACACACATCCTCCTGCTCCCCCCAATATCATAAAGTTCAATGTCTGTTTGTTTGTTTCTTCCCAAACACACCACAAAAAAAAAAGCAACAAAAATGCGCTTTCGTTTAAATAAAATTTATTTCACTCTGTTTTCTCTCTCCCTCTATATCTCTCTCTATCTATCTATCTCTTTCTCGCTTTGCGTGTATAATTAAATAATCCAATCCATCCCCCCACCCCTCTCTCTTTCTCTCTCTCTCTCTCTCTCTCTCTCTCTGTCTATCTCTCTGTGTGGGCTGTGTAGATTTTTGTAGAATTTTTGAGACTAAAGGTTAACAACTTTTTGTTTTGTATTTTTTTGTTTTTGCATTTGCAAAAAAAAACTAAAGTGACAAATGCCAAATGTCATAGAAAAAGTTTACACACACAAAAGATAAAGATGGAAAGAGGAGAGAGCGCGGAAGAGAGCTTTAAAGTTACAGATTTACGGTAATCATCAGCTGATTTCAAGTGACAGTCAAAGTGTAGAATGTATTCTCCAGACTCTCTAAACATATGGAAATCCCTTCTTGCAGATGCAAAGCACTGTAGAGCATATGGAAACCTCAGACTTTCAAGAGAGAGAGAGGGACAGAGGTATTCTCCATCTACCCAAAGTAAATCAGATCCAGATTCTAAGATTCTATAAGTGTCGCTACACCCATTTTCTAGATTTTTTGTTGTCCATTTATCGATAAAGTTCGGGAAAAATAGATACATATTTCAAAATGTTGGGGCATAGAAAACGTAGGAAACTATTTTCTGCAATTGTCTTGATTCTTTCTGGGGGAAAACCTCGAATGTTCTCTCCACCTTTTCTACGTTCAAATTGGAAATTCCTGAACAATTTCATGGTCTCTATAGTAAATCCTTTTCTCAAATGGACATTATCCTTTCAATTGCAATCGTAATATGTAATGCATTTGTTCCGTTTATCTGGCACAGACAGCCTTAGGGGTGCGGTGGGGTGGTGTGTTTCAGAGCAATTTCAATGAAATTAAAGGGCAGTGCCAGGCACGGCACTGAGCGCGACGATGTCCCCCCCATTCCCATCCCTTCGCTTCCCCTCAAGACCCTTCGGTTTTGTCTCTTGTGGTCAGCCCCCGGAGCGTTGTGGCAGCGTCGTTGGCAGACGGGGAATGTCCGATATGGGGACCGACGACGACGACGACAAGAGAGGCAAACGACTGATTAGCTTTCTTTACCCCCTCCCTCCCCTCTGTGGCCCTCTCGCACTTTTGAAGCTTGTGAAGTCCAAGGTTAAGCCTTTATTTATTTGTGTGTCTGTGTGTGTGTGTGTGTGCGATAAAGAGGACAACTTTATTTTTTAGACGCTCAACATTTTTGTGTGATATGTTCCCTGTCACCCTTCCACTTTTTCGGCTTCTTCCACTTCTCCTTTGTCTCGCCAAAAGCTACAGCTACAGCAACATGAAGAAGGGGGATGAGGGTAAGGAAGGGGGTTTAAGGGAAGGTGTGCCTGCGTATGGCTGTGTGTTTGTGTGTGAGACGAGAAAATCAACCCTTGAAAATGGGCAACAATGAAATTTCTTAACGCACAAAAAGGAGACACGAGCTTCAACAAGGAAGGAACTTTCTCTTTGCACAAGTTGCAGTCATTGCACCCCTCTCTCGCTCTCTGTCTCTGTCTCTCTCACTCTCTTTCGTTCTCGCTGTGTGTGTGTGGCACGCCCCAATACAAGACGGTGGCAGACAACATCGTTAACCTGCCCCCAGGGCACGTGGGGGATTATTTGCAGCACCCTCGCACCCTCCCACACCCCCTTTTCCATCCATCCATCCAGCCATCCATCCATCCGCACACTTTGTTCTTTGTTTTATTTCTGTAACAAAGTAAAAGTTGTAAAAAATAAAAAAGAAAATGAGAGAAGAGGAGAGGAGAGAAAGAAGATGAACGTCAGGAGAGCACCGAGCACCAAGTAACTGTGAACTCTCACCTCCGCAAACAGCACATGTCCTTCGTCAGCGTGCTCATCCCTCTTCCCCTCTTCAGCCTCCTTTTCCATCCCCCTTCCACCCCTCAATCCTCTTCCATCTCTGAGGCATGTCTGTGTTTCTCCTGCTGCCGCTGCTGTTCCTTCTGCTGCGTTGGTCGCGTCTCATCTTTATCTATTCAACATTTTCGGCATTCTACAGCTCCTGCTCCTGGCTTCTTCTCCTTCTTCCATCTCTTCTCCCCCTTTCTATCTCTATCTCCTACTTGTGCTTGTTCTTTCTTCTCATCTGTTTTATGTCTCAGCCTCAGCATTTTTTATGGTTTGTTGGCAATTTCGGGATTTACATATTCCCTTTGCCCTGCCCAAACCCTGCCAGCCCAGCCCTGCCCTGCCCTCTCTCTCTCTACCCCACTACCCTTATGCTGCTGCTGCTGCCCTGCCTTGCCTCACCTCCCCCTTTTTAGCCTCCTTCTAGAGCGCTTTTCTTTGCACTTATCGCACGGCGCTGACTTCCTGGACTGAAGAGGGGTACCACGCAGGAGGCAGGGTGGGTGGCTGCTGCTGGGGAGGGGAGGCTATCGGTCGGACAGGGCAATTTGTTAGCAAAAAGTTGCCGACTGCTGCCTCGCGGGGGTTGCTGCTAACGGTACTTGTGTGGTGTGTGGCATGAACATTTTCTACGTGCCACAAAACATGCAAATCCAACAAAATAAAAACACGGAAAAAAAAAACAAAACAAAAACAGCAAAAAAAAAGTAGAAAAAGAAATAAGAAATAAAAGAAAATTAAAACATTAAATAAAGAAAAATAAGAAGAAAAAAAACCAAATATAAATAATAAAACACAGAAAAATTACAAAACAAAAAAAATAAATAAATAAAGAAAGAAAATAAAATTATAAATAAAAAAAAAAAAAACAAAAAATTTAATGTCATGTAAAAAGTCTCAAAGAAGCGACAAAGGAGTAAAAAATTAAAAAATTACCATAATAATTCTTTAAAAAAGAGCCTTACATTTTTTAAATAATAATTTGTTTAAATCAGAGCCCCGAAGCCAAGGATCTGATTGGATTTTTAGAGTATTTTTTAGAGCTATATCCAAGATCTATTCGCAGAAAATTATACAAAAATAGTGGGGCCACAAAATCTCCCGCAAATTTCCTTATGAAGGGAGAGAGCATATCCCCGAACTAGAATCCCTTTTTAAAATGAAATGTAATGGGATAGTTTTTTCGTTCTTTATCCTCCCATTGATGGAAGGATGGCTGGTTGAGCGGGTGGGTGGTTGGATGGTCCTTTTCTTTTCAGAGAGAAACACAATATTTTTTCTTTTTTAATAATATTTTGAAATGCTTTTAAGATAAAATATCAAATGTTAGTTTTGGAACAAATAAAATGTCTCAAGTGACCATTTTAGTAGCCAGAATTGTCCCTTTATTTTCCAGGGAAATGTCTGGGCCCCCCGCCCACCCCTCTGACTCCCTCAATTTCGAGAAATTTAAAATTGTATTGGAGGAAAAACCATTCCATATGTAGTGTAATCTGATAAATTTCAAATGAAAATAATGTGATTTCCCCAGAAGTCCCCCCCACTACACACCCTGCCACAGTGCCAGCTACAGTACCAGCCCCAGTCCCAGCCCTGCCGCAGAGCACGGACTTTGATAACAATATCGAGGTTTAGTCAGTCGCCAACGGGCGATAACAGATAGAAAAACAGAGAGGGAGAGCGAGAGAGGGAGAAAGAAAAAGTGACTACGGTTACTCTTATCAGAAATTGCGGTACACAAAAATTATGTCAACTGTTTGAAAAAACACGAGCTATAGATAATGTACATATCCCCTCATATTGTACCCTCCCATCTCCGTCTCCGTCCCTCCCCCCTCCCCCGTCCCCACCATTTGATAGCGATCAAGTGACGCAACTGAAAAACTTGTACAATGAAACATTCAGGGGAAAATGAGTCAGCGACTGGTACACCACACAACAGAAGCGAATGGAAATCACATTTCCAGAGAGAGTGACTGTACCTGACGCTCAACGATACAACAAAGGGTTAACCCTAGAGAAGCTCAAGGGGGTTAAGAGGCAAAATAAGACTAAAGAAGGAAGCAAAGAAGCTATGGGTCAATCTGTATCTGTATCTGTATTTGTGGGGTTTTGGGTAAAAGAGAAGCCAAATTTGAATTTAAAATGGGGGGAAGGTGTCGCAGAAAGATGACTAAATATTCACTAAAAATAAAAGATGTCCGTTATTCTTTGGTGGTTCAGAACAAAATATTCAATAATATTCACATTTATGCAAGATAAAAAACGTTTAAAAATTGCAAAATGCGTATTCCTAAACTATCAGCAGTAGAAATGGATTGAAAATATTGCCAAGATTTCCATTTCCGACATTTTTCTTCGTGTCTCTTGACATAAATTGGGTGTTATGAGGTTTAATCGAGGGATCCATGTTTCTGGTAGACTCATTGGATCGTATAAGACTTCCAGTGGGTTAACAATGATGGAGGGAGGTAAAAAGAGAATAAGAGAGTGATTGAGCGAAGTACGTTTACCCTTTGAAACCTTAGGTGGAAACCCCAAGGAATGATTTTCCTCAGGGTTTCGGATGTATCTTTTGCATCATCTCTTCATTTTATCTCAACCTTTTCTTTCTATCTCTCTCTCACTTCCAGCCTACCTCTGTCTCTTTTTATATCTTTCTTCCCAAATGCCTCTCCCCCTCACACTCCCCATCACCCTCCCCTTGCACTTGCAGCCAGCAGCAGCTTCATTCAGAAATGATTGAAATTTGGTTGCTCAATTTATTTTGTTGTTGCTTCTTCTTCTTCTCTTTTGGCCACAAAACTGTGTGTGTTGTCAGGTGCTTTTTATGGCTTTCCCTCCCTCTCCCTCTCCCTTCCACTTCCCTCTCTGTTTCCATCTCCCTCTTAAAGGTCAATTCGTTTGCGTTTGGTTTTTTGTGGGCTTTTACTGGTAGGTGGAGGTGGAGGGGGGAGGTGGAGGGGTGCAGGCTTAGGCGGGTTTGCTTTTGAAATGAGTCACATTTTCAATTCACACGAACACACAGATACTCCCCAATACAAATACAAACACAGACAGAAAAGAGGGGGGGCAGTGGGAGGGGTGGGAGTTGGAGGGGGTGGGCGATTCGTTAGATTAAGCTTCAGTTTGCTTTAGTTGTTTAATTTCATTGTTTCTTGCGGCCCCACTACCCCACAGCCCTCTATCCAGTCCAGTCCAGTGTTGGGTTGTGTCTGTGTGTGTTGGACAGTGTAATTAACGTAGGCGTTTTGTTTGTCCTACGACCGGTGACCGGCGGCGACCGCTGCTCTGGGGACACATTTGTCTCGTGGCAACCGTCATCTCTCTTTCCCTGTATATCTATGACTCCCATTTTCTCGGTTACTGCCTCTATCTGTGGCACTGCCGCTGTTGCCAGTGGCTCATGTGGCGTATGAGTGATAAAATGATTTCCCATTAAACGCTCGCCCAGAAACAGAAACGGCAACAATCACAACAACCGCAGGCCAAAAGAGGAGCAGGTGCAGCTGCTGCACCTATTCGGTGGTTTAATGGAGGGAATTTCGAAGGGTTAATCAGTTGCAACACGCGGATGTTCCGAAGGGAGCAGCAGGGGGGCAGGCACATTGCATTCAACGTGTGTTTGATTTCGCAAAGTGGCCACCGGCCGCCTCCCCACCTTTTGAATGGGTTTTTGGTTTACGGTTTTCGGTCTTCGGTTTTGGGGGGGGAGGGCAATGAAGTCTAATTGTTAATGGATTGGAATTGCAATCGCAGTTGCAGTTGCAGGAGGAATGCAGTTGCCATGTGGAATGTTCATCCCTTAGATCCGTCCAGTGGAACCCAAAGAGAAAGAGCTCTTATTCGATGAATATTCTTAAAGATGAAAGTGGATTTTTCTACTTTTTCCACAAAAGTTTGGTTGGAAAATCCCTTGGGGGGTAGGCTTTTCCACTTCTCTCTGTGTGTGTGTGAGTGTGTGTGTGTGAGTGTGTTTTGCCTCTAATTTCGCACCAAATGAAGACCCATTGAGTGGCACTTCCGACACTACACATCACTCACTCCCTCTCGCCATTAAGCCCCACCCTATCAACCCCCTCTCAGAAGTTGATCGAGTGACAAGAAAACCACTTAGAGAAAGAGAAGGAAGCAGATACATATATGGAGAGAGAGAGAGGGAGAGCGAGAGGGATGCAGAAAATGTAGACTTTGTTCTGGGATGTTGGCTTTTAGCAGAAGTTTTCTTTCCTTTTCTGTAAGCAATATATGGATATGGTTGGGGTTTTAGGGGAAGGAACCCACACACACACACACTCATACACACGCACACTTCTTCACATCCGGTCTGGCAGAGGGAGAGAGACAGCCAGAGAGCAGCAGAGACACACTTGAGGGTAAAGAAGTGTCAAGAAATCGTCTTTGCTTTCTTTTTTGTCAGCTTGCAAATTAAATTTAAATACCCGCATGATTCTCACACACACACACACACGAAAGAGAGAGACAAAGAGGAGGGGGGGAGGGGCAGGTTGAGGGAGAGGTCACACTGTATCTTTTACTTTTGCGGGGGGGGGCACAAAATGCGTTTGTTTTTTGTCTTTTGTCATCTTTTCGGGGTCTCTCATTGTATCTGTGTGTGTGATTGACACTTGTGTGCATGTGTGTGTGTGTGTGTGTGTGTGGAGGGCTCTTCACTATTATCTATGTGTGTGTGTGAGCCCTCATCCATCTTCTAGGCCTCTCTCTCTTCTCTGCTCTTTCTCTCACTCCTCCCTCTCTCTCTCTCTCTCTATCTCTGACTCTGTCTCGTGTTTAAGTTAAGTGTTACTTCCGCTACACACACACACATACACAAACACTCACACTTACACGCATCCACATTCGCAGAGATTCAAAGTATTCATTGTGTCGAGACTCGTTTCATTCATTATTTATGGGAGGGAGCGGCCGAGAAGCGTGAAGAGAAAGAGCCAAGCATAACAGAGAAGAGAAAGAGGGGGAGGGGGGGTGTCGGGGCGGGATATAGAGTGTTTTTGTTGTCATACTCCCAGTGTATCGCGTCGGCTTTAGGCTGGCCAGACTTGAGGCTTAATTAAATTTAAATGCGGCGGCATATTCCGTGTTTAATTGTGAGACCAGAGTGTGAAATGAAGGGAGGGGAAGGCAAGGGGGGGACTGTAGATGACAGAGGGGGGAAAGAGTGCAGAGAGGAGATCCATTTTGACCATTATTCTTGCACAATCGCTTCCGATCACGTTCTTTGGCCATATTTTATATATATATCCTATGATATGATTTATTATTTACCCAATTGCCTTTGCCATTGCTTTTCTCTTTCACCCTCATTTTCCCCACCCCATCCCACTTTTCTCTTATCCTTAAAGGGACGAACCTTTTACCTTCCTTCACTTCCCCCCCCAACTCGATGACTTTTTCTGCACGTTTTCCCATAAATTACTCGTCACCCAAGTGCAGAAATATGTTTCCTCTCCCTGGTCATCCCCCCAACTCTCTCTCTCTCTCTCTCTCTCTCTCTCTGTCTGTCTGTCTCTTTCTGCGATTAGTGGTCAGTGGCCGCTAATATGGCAACGAAACCATGCGCTGTATATCTGACAATCCCCCTATACATTATATCTGTATATATATACATATGTACATATGTATTTACCCTGACTTATGGATGAAAATTCCAACTCCTCTCTCCTCTATTTCTGCTTCATTTTCCACTCAAATGTTTACGGAAAATTCTCGCATAAAAACTACAAAGTTTAAGGCTCTTATTTAGTCCTTAGAAACTGGGAAATTTCGCTATGAAAATTCTATGAAATTCCTTGGAATTCTATCTAATTTCTAAGCCACTTTTAAGCTTCTTTTTCTGTATATTTATAAACTTTTATGGATTATTTTTATAGCGAAAATTCTGGGAATATTACGTTGAAAGTTCATTGGAAAATTTCATATTTTTAGATTCCGACACTAGGAAATTCCATAACCCCCCCCTCAACCCTATGCCCTAAATACCATCACAAAGGGGTTTTTAATCTACCTACCACCCTCCCACCCTCTCATCCCCTCCTCTGCCTTCTCGGAATATTCCTACAAAACCAGAGAGCGCTCTTCAGAGTGCTTTTCCCTTCGTTTCCCTCCGTCTCCATCTTTACTCCATCTCTGCATCGTTTTTCTCTCGGTTCTTTTGCCGTTGGAGTTTCCTCATTTCCATTGAAATGTTTTCCTGGTTTTCCGCTGTGAAGCTTTCCCTTTGCATTCTCCCAACCTCCCCCCATTCCTCTGGTTTCACCTGACTCTTCTGTTGTGGACACTTTTCAATTGAATTACCATTTGATTGGCATTCCTTAACTAATTTGGTCAATATTCTACCTTATACACACCACCACCCCCTTCCTACCACTATTACCACTCCCCCTCCAGTCTTCAATCTTCATTTGGAAGGGGGGTGGACTGCTGCCATTCCCAATTTGTGCAGATGCCAATCAGAGGGGTTTAAAACCTTTCTGCAAAATAGGACTTGCAAAGGGTGGGAGGGAGGGTCTCTTTGGGGTAGGGTAGGGGGTTGCAGAAGTTGACAGGAGCAATTATGATAAAGAAAGAGAGAGAAAGAGAGGAGGGAATGCTGTTGGATTGGATTACAGCTAACAACAGAATTCCTGCCTTCTGCCTTCTGCCTCCTAGTCGTATGTACCCCTAAAGCCCCTAAAGCTTCTCCGAGTACCCCTATTAGTAGTAGTCGCTTTCTCCCCCCCTCCTCCCCTCCTACCCGTTTCTAATGAACTTTTTGCTTTCCTGCAAATGAACTTTCGTTTTAGATTAGAAAATTTTCATCGGAATTGATGGAAAAACATGGCTTATATAAGCAGTAGTCCTCTCGGCCCTCTAGCAGGGGGTAGGATTCCACAGTAGCAGCAGCAGCAGAACTCATCATCAGCTCTCTCTTGCTTTCACTCACCCTCTCCCGCTCTCTTTCTCTCCATTAATATTCCATTTCCGTGCTAAAAGCTTCAATTAAAATCTTATTTACTTGCATTTTACCTCAGGAGGAAGTGCTCTTTCGTGGGAGTAGGGAGGGGTACTGCAGGAGATGGACAGCAACAACAACAGCAACAACAACAGCAACTACTATCCCTCTCTCTCTCTCTGGCTCTCTGGCTCTCGCTCAATCATACACTCAATTAATGCTAAAATGTATTCTGCCAACAAACGGAACAGAGAAGAGACTGTCATCCATCGAAGGCACCAGACAAGACAGACAGAACTCCACCCCCCATGACTCTGACTCTTTCTTCCTGCTCTTTCTTTAACCCTCTCTCTTTCTCTGTCTCTGTCTCTCTCACTCTCTCTCTGTCTGTCTGCTGGTCACTGTTTGTGTCTGCTTTTGCCACTGGACGTCCAAATACTGACGACTAATCGCGCTAAAATGCTTTTAGTGTTTCATTTAACGATAAATTTCACTCTCTCTCGCTTCCCTTCTCCCTCTCTCTGTCCCTCTGTCTATCTGTCTGTCTGTCTTTTATCGGAGCATTTCGAGTGTTACTTCTGGGAAATATTTCCTGTAGTCCACGCAAATGTTTCCAACAGATTTTAAAGAGTGATTCATCATGTGATTCGAATGACTATTGTGAATATTGTGAATGGTATTCGATAGGGCATGGGGAGGGGTCTTTGGAGGGGGCTCTAATTGACATATAATCACCACGAAACTGTAGAAAAAACGATAGATAGCTTTAGCTTCCTTATCGACTGTGAGGTCCGACTGTGCATATCCTTCTCGAAGTGGGAGGAGATTGATTACGTGGCTCTTGGGTCTTCTGTGACGTTCCTTTTACCTCTCTTTGTTCTTATGCTTCTTCGTTTCTCTAGAGCCTTTCCCTTTCTACTCATTCTTCTCGTATTTTTGCTAATTTCCCTGCACTTTTGCCCCCTCTACTGGTCCCTGCTGCTCCCTGCTCCCCCCTGCTGCTCCCTGGTCCTCCCTGCTATGTAAATATCACCCCCTTATATCCCCTTATATTATGCTCTTCCCTCATTTTCTTCTCCTGTCTCTGACTCTCTCTCAATTGAGTTATGTTCTTTAATTCAATAAAATTATTGCATTTTATTATGGGTCCCCCACACAACAGTCGCCAAGTGGCTGGAGACAAGCATCGAGTCGCGCGAGTCTCGAGTTCTGTGACTGCTTTCCATATCTCCCCAACCCCAACCCCAACCCCAAGCACACACACAAACACCCACACACCCACACATCTACCTACCAGCATTCAAGCATCCATACACCCACCCACCCATCCATTCACCCACTTGAGAGATCACTGCTTCCGCAGGGGCTGTAGCCGTATTTGTATCTGTATCTCAGTGTTACTGTATCTCCATCTGCCGCTGCTGCTGCTGCTGAGAGGAGAGTATCTGGCGGTGACATGAGATTTCAACTGTGAACTGGCGGCCAGTAAGTCATGCTCTCGGATTACATGTGCCCCCTCCCCTCCGCGCTCTCTCTACCCCCTGTTGCTGCCACATTTCAATATCAGACATGAGTTTTCCTTTCTGTCAGATGATTTTTTTTTTCTTCTACGGCTAGCAGCTGTGAGTCTGTGAGTGTCTGTGTGAAGCAACAAAATGTTGCTTTGCGGTTAAGTTGGGGATTGTGCAACTCTCCCCGAGGGGGGGTGGAACTTGTGGAATTTCCAGGGTATCCAACATTTGTGCGGGGGTTTTCACATCAGAATGGACCAAAAAGAGAGAGAGAGTTATGAAAGTATAATCAATTGTCTAATTGTCGATGTATTTTTCAGATATTTCATCTATGGAATACAATTCCAGAGTAAAATAAACAATTTCGAAGAAAATGTTCACCCCACACCCCGAACACCACACCCCGCACCCCCGAACCTGCTCTCTCAACACAACAGAAATCTCTCGCTTGATTCTCAGCGCTGAGTTTTCTTCTTTAATCTTGTGGCAATTGTTTAGATAATTTATCTCTGCTGTTGTTTACCCCCCTTCCACCCTCTCTCTCTCTATCTCTCGCTCTCTCTGGTTCCATCTCCCTCATAGCATCATAGCACGTGCTCATTCCGTCAACGAATTCCTGATAAAATCCAAAAAAAAAAAGGAAATAAATATATATAATAGAAGAAAAAAACCCCAACACGCTCCCAAACTTTTGCCAAATCACGTAGAACAAACAGAGAAACAGCGAAACGGGGAAACAGAGAAAAGGGGAAGCAGGGAAACAGAGGAATGGGTAAACAGAGAAAAGGGGAAGCAGAGACATGGGGAAATGGAGCCAACCTTTTTGCTTGATTGAAAGTCTTCTGCAATCGGAGAGAGGGAGAGGCAGAGTATGGCCGAGGGAGGGGCGGGAGGGCGTCTGCTGATGAGCAGAATCTCTGTGTATTTTGATTAAATCTGTCTCTCTCTCTCTCTCTTTCGCTCATAAATTATGCAAATTGTATAAAGCAAATAGAAAGAAAAGGCTTAAATATTGTAGATACTTGAAATGTTGTCAACACTTTTTGCCATTCGTCGGCGGCGCACAAAAAATATTCCAAGAATAATAATGCCAAACAATGCGAAATACCGTTCGCCGTTTTATAAATAAAACAAAGATTCGCGATTCGCAGTCGTCGTGCCAAAAGTGCAAAGAAATGCAGAAAAATCGCCATGAAAATGTGCAAGAAAAACCCCTGGAAAAACTCTGGTTAAACATTAAACATTTACAGTTGAAGTGAAGGCCAGCAGCGAAATGAAATCAATGGCAAAAAAGCTAAAAATTAATACGAAAAAGAAAAGAAAATGCAATGGAAAACTTTTATTAAATATTCTCGTCAATTTATTTATAAACGAACTTGGACTGCGATCAACAGAGGACGGGGCGGGGCGGGGTCTTGCTAGAAATTGCATTGGGGATGGCGAATGGGGGTTGGCGACTGGGGGATGAGGAATTAGAAATACTCTTGGCAATAGATTCATAAATTCATTCACATTCCGATGATAAGAACCGACTACCAATTGTACGGGCAATCATTGCAATCATCCGTGTGTTTTCTTATCAATCATCAATCATATCATAAAAGTCTGACAAAAAGAGCCCTAATTTCCACCATCTGAAGGCCAGAGGATGAATGAACTGCAAACAAAGGAAAATGGAAGATCTCTCTCAAGAGAGAGCACACAGAGAGAGAGTGAGAGGTCTCTCCCCATCGATTGAATACATATTTCTGCTTTTTGTGGGTGGAAATATTTCATAAATTCTTCTTGCCAGCTTCCACCTGCCCCAACGAACAGATGATACGAAAATTCTTGGGAAATCTTTCCCTGTCTCTCTCTCTCTCTGTCTCTCTCTTGAATTCGTTCTCTTTTGGCATTGGCATGTCATGGCCCCTGAACTAAACCTGGAACCTCTGGAATGCCTGACTTTTGCCACCTGCCCAACTCTGCAGCATGACTTGCGTCAATTATTGGGGTGGCAACCCCAACACCCAGCCAGCCACCCACCCCGCCTCTCGAATGGAATGACGGTTAACATTTCCTCCTTTCTCTCTCTCTCTGGCATTCTGAATAAATATCCATCCATCTATCGTATCTTTTAGTAACGTGCCAGCTTTCCTCCGCTTTCTCATCCTCCTCCTCTGCCACCTCCTACGCTTCCTCCTCTTTTGCCTTCTCATCCTTCTGCTACGCATTTAATTTATATAAGTCACGTGAGAGGCATTTTTATGTGGATTTTCCTACCACCACTTCCTTCCAATCAGATGGAAAATTTTGGGATTAAGACCCCTCCTTTTGCCCCATTCTCCTCTTGCCCTTTGCCCTTTGCTCTTTGATTTGATGACTTTTCATCCTCCCCCTCACCCACCCCCCAAAGGGGTTCTCTGGAAGAGTTTCTTTGGCCGTTAAGCAGTCACGAACGTGGCTCCCTCCTCTCACCATTCGGGCTTTCGGCTTTTAGGCCACATTCCCATTGCTACCCTTCCCTACCCTACCCCGCCCTTCCTCTGGTTAACCAAATTTGACAGATAGACAGACAGACAGACAGACAGAGCCTGGGAGGGGGGGAGGAGTACTCGGACAAATACTCTTCATAAATGTCTCACTAAATCTCATGATGGAGTGGATTTACTGACTGCGAAATATTACTCGTATTCTCGTATTATGAGTGCACTCAAACCCCCACCCATTTAGCCACCAACCCCTCCCCCAGAGACGAGCAAAAGAAAAGACTTAAATGAATTATATTTCATGCGAGTATGTGGCTCTGGTTCTGCCTTTAGCTCTGCCTTTGGCTCTCCCTTTGGCTCTGCCTTGGCGACATCCATAAATCAAACCCAAAGTCCATTTGTATTTCGCACTTCGGCTTCGGTTTCTGTTTCTGGCTGACGGGACGGGAGGGGACGGCACGTGACTCGCCGGACGTCGGACGAATGGACAGATAGATCTCTGATCTCCGCTTCAAATTCTGAGAATTATTTCGTTATGGACTTTTAATGGAGATGTTAAACATGGGACTGGAGACGAGACTGGAGAGAGTGAAGACTGTAGGGACAGCGGAGGCTGAAGAGGGAGATGGAGCTGGAGAAGGGGGATGTTGGGAGGGGAAGGGAGGTGTTGGGCTGGCTGGCTGGCGGCTGGGAAATGAATCACCATCACACCTTGAGGCTTTCAGGCTCCCAATTCTTTGATTAGAGATTTCACTTTGGGTTTTAGTTTGCTTGCCAGAACGGAATGTAGTATGTAGAAGGAAATGTAGAAAGGGAGTAGATAATTTAAAAGGAAATGTAGAAATGCAGTAGATAATGTAACAGGCGATGTAGATGCCAATGTAGAAACGTAGATTCAATGTAGATAGATGAGATATGTCGTTTCGAATGTAGATTTTAATGTATTATGTAGTAGAGAATGTAGAATGCAGTGTAGAAATGGCTTAATTGTATGTAGAATAAAGGATCTATGGGATGGGATGAAATGGGATGCATTGGGGGTTGAGTTACAATTTTCTAAAGAAAATACAATTAAAACTTGACCGAATTTTCTTAGTTGTGCGAGTGCAAATCGAAAGTATTTAGATCGAAACCTTGTGGCTATCCTTTATAAAGAACCCCTACTGTACTGGCATTTGAATGTGTGTCTGTATTTGTATCTGCATCTGCATCTGTCATTTTGCTTCAATCTTTTCGATGAATGGAAATTTATTGTGAAATTCGATTGATATTCCCTTGGGGCTCTTGGCTCAAAGCTTTCCACTGATTTCATTCGGCTCTCTATCGTTCTCTGTCTCACTCTGCTTACCTGACTCTACACTTGACCCCTTTGACCCCTTTTAAGTGGAAAATTCTAGGGGCAGTAGAGCGAACAATAGACAGAACAGAACAGAACAGACAAATAAATGCTTACCGAACTGTTGGTCGGTCGTCTGTCAATCTTCATAATCGATATCTGAAAAAGACATCAGAGACGGACCCCACACCGCACCCCACCCCATCCTATCCCACCAGATCCCTCCTCGGACCCATATCAAAATGGGTGCCATGGGCTCCCGTAGCCCCTCGCCTAAAAAACTTCCCATTTCCCTCCCCATTTGCCCTTAGAGGCTCTGGGAAACCAAGAAGTTCGCTCTGCCACACCCCCCCAATCCGCCTGCCATCATAACCCATGAACATTTGTCTAATCTCCTAAAAAAGAATGAAAAAGAGGCGAAAGGAGAAACAAACGAAATGGCGGGCCATAAGTTTTGAGGCCATTAACAATTGCGTGTTCCTACGCCATCGTCATCGAAGACGACATCGTTTCTTGTTTGTCGTCCTGCCATCTGTCCTTTCCTTTCCTTTCTTGCCTGCCTCCTCCTCCTCCTCCCTCCTTCTGTCGTCCTACCATTTGGCTGCGAGGCAATCAAAAAGTTGCGCTTATGCCATTAAAATGGTATTTTTAGTTTTTTGTTTCGCTTTCGGGGGTTTCCACCTCCTACGCCACCACCTCCTCCCTACCCCGCTACCTCCCGTACTCCCTCTTGCAGCTCTTGCTATAGGGACTTGTGTGTGCGAGTACCTTGCCCCATCTCTGCCCTGCCACACTCCGCTCCCTTGTCTGCCGTCTGCTGTCTGCTGTCTCGTGGCAATGCAATAAATAAGTAAACAAATTAAATGCGCATAAATAATCGTTCAAAGAGAGGGCCAAGGGGGATGGGGGATGGGGGTTAACGTTAACACATCAAAAAAGAAAGAAAAATGCTATCATCGTGTGCTAATGTGTGCCGCTTAGACGTAGAGTAGTGCAGAGGGGAGGGGAGTGGCGGAACGGGGAGGCGATGGAACGAACACTTGGCCAAAGTCTCAGGGCACACGTGTGTGTGGCAAAAGTGGAAGAGGATTAGGAAAGGAAGAGACCCAGACGACGATGAGACCCATCGAAGCACCAAAGACACAGAATTGATGGAAGATTCAGAGAAAGAGAAGAGAGTGCAAAGGGGATGGTGGGGAGAGAGAAGGGGAGGAGGAAGAGACAACTTTCGAATTTGCGCGCAGAAAATTCGTAGCGTGAAATTTTTTTTTTTTGCAAATGACGCAATTTTTTTTTGCAAAAAAAAAGAAGCCAGCGAATAGCAACAATAAAAAGAAATAAAAAACCACAGCCATAGGGGAATGAGGTGGAGTGGGGAGGGGAGGGGTTGGGGGTAAATTAAATAAAATAAAAAACAGGCAACTTGTCGTTTGGCCGATTTTGGCGTGACACACATAAAAAAAAGCAACAAAAAAAGAAGAGAGAGAGAGAGAGACATGTAGCACTCGGGGGGGATATCTGGTAGTTTGTGGTGTATCTGTATCTGCAAGTGTGTATATCTCTCTGTGTGTGTGTGTGTGTGTCTGGGGGGGTTTCATGTGTAGTTTATGCGCGATGATTTGCCGGTTCGTTGTCCGTCGTTCCGTTCGTTGCTGTGCTGTGCATAAAATTATTAGAACGATATAATTTCATTATCAGACAGAGAGGCAGGCGGCACACAGGCCACAGCAGCAGACAGACAGACAGACAGACAAGGCACGAAAAGAAAGACCCACAAGGGGACAGGGACAGGGAGGGGGCAGCAGAGAGTGGCACAAACAGCGACAGCAACAGAGACAGCGACAGCGACAGAGGCAAACGAATGCTAAGAATGCGCGGAAAGTTCATTGGCACACAACAGGGCGTATGAGTGTTTTTTTTTCTTCTTTTGTTTGCGAGTGTGTGTGTGTGTGTGATTTTCGCTGACTTTGCGAGACTTGCAATTTACTGGCGGAATTTATTATTTAATTATGTTTTTGCATGCGCCACACACAGAGAGAGAGAGAGAGGTAGAGAATTTTCTTTATATTTAGGGTTAAACTGTACTTGAAATGTTTCGCATGGATGTGATTTAAGCGGGTAGAAGGCAACTCCACTCCAAAGAGAGAGGGAGAGAGCGGGAGAGCTGCACGCGTTTGATTTGCTGCTTGCTGATACGTGACTGCAAATAAATCCCCAAAGAAAACAAAGAGAGATATCAAGGAGTATCTCCTCGCTCAAGGAGCTCCTGTTATCCTGACTGGATGGAGGGATTGGGAGAGCACCATCCCTCCGTTAAAACCATTTCAGGGGCTTTTTGCATGTGGCTTGGGACTCATTCTCTCCCCTCCCCTCGACCATTGGCCACCCATAACCGAAAACTAAATATAATAACAAATTTAAATGTTTTCTTTTGACCCACCAACTGGCCGCAGTTGCCGCTGGCTGACATGAGCATTGACCGTTGACTCTTCACCATTGGAGAGTGAAAATGTGTTTTTTTGTTCTGGATCAATTAGAGAGCCAGAGAGCTTGAACACGTGGAGTCTGGATCCAAATGGATTTGTGGTTGAGTGCAAAAGTTTTCCCAACAAAAAAAAAAGAGAAGAAAGAAAGGAGAACGCACCCTTAACCCCTTTTTCGCTGGATTTGTCGGTTTTGCAGTTGAACTTTTCCTCTGCTTTTCTTCAACTTTTCCCACATCCCCCCTTCCCCCTCTCGCTGTTCGCTGTTTGTGCTCCGATGGGTTTGCATATTTCAGCGTTTTCGCTCGAATAAAATAATGTTTTTTGGCAAATTTTCAAAAATGTATCTCAATGGCAGGAGGAGCATTCTTATGGAATGGAATGGAATGGAAGGAGAGCCAAGCCAAGCCAAGCCAAGCCAAGCCTTTTGTTTGTTGCATACAAATTTTATAGATTTTCAACGCCTTGCTTCGAGTGCCAAAATGTCCTGCAGCCGAAGAGTCCTGGCACTCCTGGCTGGGACTCGCTCTCTCTCTCTGGCGCACACATGTGTGGCATTTTAAGTGAAAAACGCCATCGTCATGGCTGTCGTCAACATGCCAATGTCTCTCTATGTCCCCCTCTTGGGGGCATGCCTCACCACCCACCATGCCCCCTCGCCCCTCTACCTATCCGTATCCCCGTATCCCCGTATCTATTGTGTAAGCCAGCAGCAGCGGCAGCGGCAGCAGCAGCATTCAGTAACTTCGAATGGCAGCTATTTTCAGATGGAATTTCAATAAAAATACTTTTGCTTACGAGTAAAAGAGAGAGTCTTTCTTTTGCCATCGTCATGCAGCGATTATGGAAAGGGAAATATAGGGAGTATACTCCTTGACCATACTTATCAGCTACATGTACTTATATACACATACATATACTCGTACTGGTACTCATTCGTATCTCTCCTCTTCTATCTCTTTGCAGTACGGCCAGCGTGTGCCAACGGCAGCTTCACCGAGCAACACCAATTCGAGCAGCTCCTCGAACACCGGCTCCCAGAGCGGCACACTGAGCACCAGCCTGAGCAACACGACGAACACCAACACGAACATGGGTCCCAACGGCACCGTTCAGAACCAGAACCAACAGGGCGGCGAGCAGTTGTCGAAGACAAATCTCTATATACGCGGACTGCAGCAAGGCACAACCGACAAGGATCTAGTTAATATGTGTGCACAGTGAGTACAGCACAGAACGGCACAGCACAGCAACACACCCCCACACCCTCTTCGAAAGAAGCCTCTTCAAATCAGATATGAATGCAATCAAGTATTCTGCATCCTGCATACTGCATACTGCCCTGCGGTAGTGTCCTGCATCTCCTGTGTGTCTCTTGTATCTCTGCGGTCTACCTATCATATTAAATTGTATTATAGCAAATGGGAGGAGAGATGGGCGGCCTCTGGGCGGCCACATCCCTGCGGCCATTATGCAAATTCAATTTAATTGTTTTTGTACCGCTCCGGGCAGCAGCAGCACCACCACCAAGAGATTTAATGGGCGATGGTCCTTGAGGCGGAAAATAAGACAGATTCCTTTCCTTTCACAAAAGGGGAACTCTCGATGATGATTGTATGGGGTGGTGGGTTCTAGGCAGAACTATTGGGGGTTCTTAGAGCCTAAACGTTTAATAAGAGCAGAAGGTATACGTTTTAGGGGATATTTTCGTAGTGTTTTCTATCTGTTCAAACATGAACACATTATAGTACTTAACTTGCATGCAATCAGTTGGCCACTCGCAGTACCGATGCACCCGTTTCGTGGGTTTAGCGTTAAGAATAGAATACAAAACTGTCCCCCGACGTTTCTCAAATAATATTAGTATTTATTCAACAATCTGCCCACAAGTGTCTAGACTTTTCTTTGAAGGTCTAAACACTATCGAAAGATACTTTTGTATCTTTAGGCTTTGAATTGTATCTTTTTGATACAAGTTAAACGTTGACTCAAAGTAGAAACTCTTTTTATACAAAGAGGATACTTTAAGACACTAGCATCCTACCAGGAGGTAGTGTTTTTGAGTCCTGGCTAAGTCCAAGGAGCCATCCCACATTAGGACGGCCAATTGCTCGCGTGCTTCCATCTTTAAGATACTTTTTGCGAAACTATCGCCTTTAGCTGTGGGCTTAGGCCTGGGCATTGCCTTTAATTCTTATCATGTGCGTATCTGCCGCTCTTAAGATATTCCTCCGGCCATCCTCCGTCCTCTGCATCCTCCATCTGAATACCCAATTGTATCTTTGAGATGAGGCCTGAAGTTTTTGTTGGAGCCACATCAAGCATACCAAATGCCAGCAGCCGAACCGTAACCGAAATGTTGTATGTGACGGACTATTGATTGAGGGCTTGCTTGCCCTCTATCCCCCTCTCTCTCTCTCTCTTTCACTCTCTTTGTGAGAAGAAACCCTAAATCCATATCGAAACCACAGCACTCACCCCATCCCCACCCCCATCCTTCATCCCTTCTGCTAATGAGGGGCTAAGCCTCAGTCCCTTCCGCTTGACTGCGTCACCCCCCCAAAAGCCACCCTCCTTTTTGCTCGATGCATGGTCGAGGCGGCGGCCCAAATGTAACCCCCCTCCCACACCCAAAAAAATGATAGCCCCCCTCCCATGAAAAGTTTCTGCAAACTAAACAAAATCCACTAATTAGTGCGCACGCTTCATCAATGGCCGCAAACCAAACAAAACCACAGAAAAAAATGAAACCCAAACACACACACAAAAATAATAATACTTTTTTTTTTTGGGGGGGCGGCGGAAAACCACCAGCAAAGGAAAAATCAGTGAGGCGGAGGTGGTGGTGAAGGTGGAGGTGGGGGGCGGGGAAATAAACGTATTATTAAGTGTGTGGTATTACGCATACGCAGCGTGCCCCCAGCTGCCTGTCACAAGTGCCCCACCACTTAATTATGGGTCAACATCGACATCAACGAACGAACGAACGAGCGAGCGAATGCCATTTCCATTTCCATTTCCATTGCGCATATCGCATATCGCATTTTCCTCTATGCATAAAAAATAAGTTATTAGTGGCGTCACAGAAGCATAAAAAACTAATGGAAAAGCATCAAAGGAGGGAGAAGGCAGGATGGCTGGGTGGCTGGATATGGCTGGGGGAGGTTCTTTGGTAATAAGTCAAGTAATTAAATAGAAGGTTAATTTGTTTTTACCAGCTATTCCGCGCGGTGGGTGGGGGATGGTGCAGACTCCTCTCCGCATCACCATCTCCCGCTGCAGGCAATCAAAATAAGCGGCTTATTAGGGAAGAAAGAGGAACGGGGCAAAGGCAAAGGCAAGAGCAGAGGAAGAGCCGAGACTCGAGGCTTTAATGTTATTATAACTATGTATTTATAAGGGGTGTTCAATGGGTAGTATCAGGGGGGTAGGAGAGGGGTAGTAGGAGAGTTGTAACTAAGAAGATATCGATTTAATTCCAACCCCAACCCACTTGGGGGGGAGGCAACAGCAGCAGCAGCAGGCAGGCAGGCAATCAGGTAGCAAGCACCCTGACAAGCAGGCTGGCGGCTGGCTGGCTGGCTGGCTGGCTGTCAGGCAGGATGGCTGTCAGGCTGAAATGGAGCGCCACAGGACACACGGACTAAGTCAATTATGGGGCAAGAATAAATGAGCAATTCAAAGGGGTAGCCTCCACACCGAGGCAGGGATACGACGGAAAGGGTTCGTTTGTTCGTTCTAGCCGCTCTGCAGAGGTGGCAAATGGGATACAGGCACTCGTCGTACCATTGCCTACTTTCGAGCGCCACGAGCATAAAAATTGCATTTTAATGGGACTTTAATTACTTATGCGAAAGGTACAACATTTCTGTGTGGCACGTGGCACCCAGCCATAGAACCACACAACCGTACAACCACACAACAGACACGCAGAGTGAGAGATACATGAATGTGTTTATAATCTGATTATCGCACTCTTTGTGCCCATCGCCCATTCCCCCTTATATTGTTGACTCGACTGTAGCTCACCCTCTAATTCAAATTCTAATTCGATCTTCCCCTTCTGTTGTCTCTCTTGTATACAACTTTTTTCAGATACGGAACCATTATATCAACCAAGGCGATTTTAGATAAAACAACAAACAAATGTAAAGGTATTTTTTTCTTCACCATTCTCATCATTATTTTATTTATGTGTGTTTTTCGTATATGTATTATTAGTATGTGTTTATGTAACCAAAAAAAAAAAGAAAAAGAAATACTTATAAAAATACTACAAAACAACCGAAAAAAAAAGAAATGGTGAAAACTAAAATTCCATTGAAATATTATTTTAATTTTTGTTTATTTAGTTTTTCGTTAGAGGAATTCGGAATACTTTTCAAAGAATCGATCGCAATCCTCAGATGCTGAAGAGTATTCAGCATTTCCCTCACTTTGATTTAGTTCTTGTAAATTGGTTTGTTCTTTCCTTTGAAACATTAAATTTGATTATGGCTTGTTCCTTAGACAACAAAAATATATATACATTTTGTACATTATGTACGATTGTGTAGATACTGATATGATTTCCTGAACCAGACTAAAACAAAGATTCGATTGGAAATATTCCGATTATTTACTTGATTTACCTTCTACTTTATATCGTTTTATGAGTTTCTTTTTTCGTTTCCGTTTCTTTCTCATTTCGCAATTTGTTCAATCGTGTCATTCATGCATTCCACTCTATATATTGTATACTACATACATACTACTCCAGTATTACCAGTATTATCTACTGCTACAGATGCACCCCAACTACTACTACTACTACTACTCTACTGCTAATGATATTGATAATGATAATGACAATGACAATGACTATAATACTACATCTAATGTAATCGATAATTGAACAAGCTGTAAAATTTGTACAACTGTGAAAGGCTTTCTCTGTCAATGTGTGTGCGTGTATTAATATAAATATAGATTTCGCTCTTGGATTTTATTCGTTTCCGAGTACCTATTATTAGTATTTTTTTTTAAAAGTAATTTTCAGTACTTGTTTAGTATTCTCAATATTTTTTCATTATTTTCTAATCTTGTTTAGTATTTTCAAATCTTGTTTAGTATTTTCAAATCTTGATTAGTATTTTCAAATCTTGTTTAGTATTTTCAATATTTTTTTAAATTATTTTGAATACTTGTTAAGTATTCTAAATACTTTTTAGTATGTTCAGTATTTTTAAAAAGCATTTTAAGTATTTGCAGTATTTAGAGAATTGAGCTAGTACTTTTAGTATTTTTTTAAGTATTATTTTTTTAACATTTATTTGTATATTTTCAACGTTTCTTTAATTTTTTTCTCTAAATCATTTTAATTATACAGTATTTTAAATTATATATAAATATTTCTCATAATTAAGTATTTTTTCACTTTTTTTGGAATTGTTTTGTAGTATTTCTTCTGTATTTTACTTGTATTGAAACCAAATTAATTATTAATTTAATTTTCACCCGTTTTTTCTTCTCTTTCTTTGCTCCGCTCAAAAAATATTTTGTTTTTGTTTCAATTTTGTTTTCGTTGCACGTGCCCCAACACCAAAAAATATTTCCCTCTTTTTTATTCGTATTTTTTAATATCGGCTCTTGATTGAATTGCGTTTTCAATTATCAATTTGTGTGACAACAAAAAAAAAAAAACTATTGGAAATCTAAATAAATACCACACACACAATCTATCTCTCGATATATCGTATATATATATTTATACATGCAATTAAAAAAAATAAATATAAAAATAAATAAAAAAAAATTCCCCCACCCACAACCCGTCAACACAACCCGCAACAACACACAAAAAACAAATACAACAACAACAAACAACAACCAACAACAACAAAAACAAAAACAACGAAAAACAAAAACAAAATATGCTTTTTTGCAGGTTACGGCTTCGTCGACTTCGAGCAGCCAGCCTTCGCCGAGTGCGCCGTCAAGGGACTGCAGGGGAAGGGCGTGCAAGCTCAGATGGCCAAAGTGGGTATCTGGGTGCTTCATAGGCCGGCCATTGTACGTTTGTTTGCATGCAAGTAATACTCACCCCCCACACACCGCCCAAAAAGATGATCCACATCCCCATCCCAAGCCCCAGCCCAACCCCAAACCCCACAACCGACCCCCCACACCCTGAGAAACCCAGTCGAAATCCCAGTTGAATCAATCCCAGTCAATCCCCCACCTTAAACCCAGCTCCAAATCATCTATTCATTTCGTTTACTGTACTGACCACGCCTCCACCAGCTACCTTCTACTTTCACTAGCTTCTATTTAAGTTTTCTCTAAGTTTTTCCCTAGAATTCTCTCCTTTTGTTTTTGTTTAACGGCTGATAAAGTTTCGATTAGTGTTTAATCATCTTCTGGAAAACTCCTTCCAAAGCGTGGAAATACAAATCTATCTTTTTTGTTGATTACATGTGTATTCTTTTGTTGTTTTCTGTATTATTTCTGTATCATAATCATCCCAAACTCCCGTCCTGTCCTGTCCAGTCAAAACCCAACCCAACCCCCAACTGCCAAACGCCAATCCCCTAGTCCCGAGCTCCTAGCCCCTAGCCCTAACCCCTAGCCCATCCCCTAGTTCGTAGTGTTGTTTCAAGACTCTCTTTGTATAACCGTTTGTCGTATACCAAAAACCACACATACTCGTACTTATCCTCCATTATAACCGAACCTAGAGACTACAAACAATTTGTCTAGTATATTTACAAAACCCGAAATATCAATATCAAAATTCTAGAATTCTTAATGCTCCTTTTAGTTGGTTTTCTTTTTCGCTAGAGGTAGTGTTCTGTTCCATTGGATACAAACAAAACAAATCGATAGTTATGATATGACTATAATTAGTGTACATTCGATATTTTCGATAATTTCGATATTTTCGATTTACGATTGAGAATTAATGCATTTATTATAATGGCATTCATTAGTTATGAAGCAGACAGTCATCAAATAAATAATCCTTCTCTTTAATCCTCCTTTAGCAGTTGCAAAAAACAATTGAATTATTGAATACAGAACTCCTCCCGCCCCAGCCCCAAACTCCCCAAAACCCACAAAAAAAAAAAAACAATAGTGTCCATAAGTGAGAGATTTGTTTGGTAAATTAATTGCATTAAGCATTATAGTACAGGTATTTAATTGTAATTATAGCGTATAATCTCATGCTCTCATTAGGTAAACACAAACACAGCATACACACATACAGCAGTATGTATGGTATATACTCGTGCTCCTACTCGTACTCGTAGTATATATATAAATACATATATATAGGAATCCCCCATAAAGACATTCTATTTAGGTGTAGTTTTATGTATATACAAATACAGCCCTCGCCTACTCGTATAATCCATCAAGTTAGTCATAAAGAAAGTACAGAATAGACTTTTACTTTGTTTCGATATTTTGAAGTACATTTTTATAGATATTTTTGAATCCCCACACAACATCCCATACCCCCTTAGAGGAACTCCAAAGATGATAGAACACACACAGATTAAAACAGATATGAAGACGATTGAAATCGTAAAGTACTCTAACAAAAAGCTGTCCATCCCTCTCCGAGAGAGTTGACAAGAAAGAGTTCTTGAGCCCTGAAGAAATTACGTTAATATGGCGTCGTCCACTGTGGTGAGGACCATCCTCGGATCAGCTCCGTCGACTCTCGGTAGAAATACGCTAGAAGGCGCTAGAAAGAGCTAAAGATAACAGCAAAACAGACAACGGATGGACCCTCGAAAGAGAGCAGCACAACCGACCACATACATATACATATATCATCAATCTGTGTGTTCTATAATCTCTGGTTGTACTCCTTCAAGACATGTACTCGTACTTTTGATATTTGCTTCATTTTCCATCCCTTTAAGCCATTTTGGTTTCCATTTCAAGATAGCTATAATGAAAACTTATCTTAAAACTTAAGTAAAATATACATCAATCTCTAGAGTATCGTTTTAATCAGTTCTTTGGACACTTTTGATTGTAGTTTAGTTCCTAAACATCTGGGAAATATGGGTAGATTCTAGCGTAACAAAACAAAAACTAACTAAACATTGATTTAAGTAGAGAAAGTCCCCGTTGCCACCCCCCATTCGCTGCATCTTCACTTTTGGGAGTGGAAACATTTCACTTTTGTAAAAATGCCACAAACAATAATTAGCAGCCACTTAACAGAAGCTTAACAGAGGCTTAACAGAGGATTGGATGCTGGAATCTGTTGGAATCCGTAGACATTGATTCGTGCATATATTAAATAATTTTGCGAAACAAATCAAAAAGTTTTCCCGTTGATGGAAGGAAGAGCTTACTCGGCTGTGGCATTAAATGCTCATTAAAAACATGTAAAAACTTGGCTCAAATAGAAGCTTAGTCGAGAGACCACACACACACACAGACACACGTACGCACACACACATTTGTACTTTGGTATTTGCGTAGGCCTTAAACCGTTTTGGTAAACCATAGAAAAAACCATAGACACACACACACACACATTTAGCCACATAAATGAAACATCTCCAAATAGAAACAAGTAAAAGTATAGCGTATGAATCGAATCGAATCTCTATATATATATATACATATATCTCTCTCTCTCTTCTGCTACTACATCATATATATATATATATATTCAATTAAATATATATATATTCTATATATTCAACTGTATAAACTGTATACTCGTGTATTTTGAAGTTATAGCCAGCCAATCAAAACAAAAAAAAAGTATATAACCACCAACCTGTACTACTACTACTACTACTCCATCTACTACTACTACTACTCCAACTACTACTCGTACTGCAACCTGCTCTTGAAACAGTTGTGTTGTTTGTTGAGTTTGAGTACGCAAATTGCTACAAACCTGTGCCGGCCAAAATATATCAATCAAACCAAATACCAATCTTAACTCTAAGTATAAACAACAACAAAACAGATCTCATTTAAACCCTAAGACATACTATACCATATACTAAATCAGCTGATCAGGTATTTAACTTAGTTAAGCCATCGAAACCACCATCACCACCATCTCCTGTCTGTCATTATGTATACAAATATGCGATGAGGGAACACCAACCACCCAATACCACCAAAAACCACCACCACCACCACCGTCAGCAGAGATATCCATAGCTATATCCAAAAGTTCAGGGGGGGTATATGTTTTGTTATAGGTCTATGGATGCTCTCTCTCTCTCTCTTTGAGAGAGGAGTTCCTTTCCTTTGTTTTTTTTTTTGTTTAAGATATTGCTTAAGTCTGTGAGGAGGAGGCATTCAGACACAGATACATTCCCATTAGCAGTCAGGCACACTTTTCACACAGACACACGCACACTAACACACACATACAACACTCAGACAACAGACAATCGACCACCCCACACACACACACACACACACACACACACAGATAAAGAGTTCGACAACACAGATACATTTTTGGAAATAAATTTGAATTTTTACTAATGACAAAATCTCTATGTTCTTAATCTCTCTCTCTCTACTCCCCTCTCTCTCTCTCTCTCTCTCTCGTTTACAAATAAACACACAAACATACACACACATACATATGCATACACACCTACACCTACACGTATACGTACACCTATACACCAAAAACCAAATGCTTACTGCCAAATGCTTTTGTGTAACGTTTAACATTTGTGTCCAACAACAAATCAAATCAAATCTCAAACCAAACTAAAAACTGATTCAATTCGATTGATCTTCAACCAATGAACGAACACTCTCCACAACCCCGTGTGCCGTGTGTTGAACTCTGACCCGAAATCCGCATACAACAACCAACACAGCAACAGGAACAGGATCCCACAAATTTGTATATTGCAAATTTGCCGCCTCACTTCAAAGAAACTGATCTGGAGTCAATGCTATCGAAATACGGACAAGTTGTTTCGACCAGAATATTGCGTGATCAGCAGATGAACTCAAAGGGTAAGCGTATACTACATCTATATTAATTAATTAATTATTAATATATTAATTAAACATTGACTTTTGGCGTTTAGGCGTTGGCTTTGCCCGCATGGAGAGCCGCGAGAAGTGCGAGCAAATCATTCAGATGTTCAATGGTAACACAATACCGGGTGCCAAAGATCCACTATTGGTGAAGTTCGCCGATGGCGGACCCAAAAAGAAGAATCTCTTCAAGACCCCCGATCCGAATGCCCGTGCGTGGCGCGATGTCTCCGCCGAGGGCATACCCGTCACCTATGACCCGAGCATGCAGCAGAACGGTGTCAGCGTCAATGTGGGCACCCCCATCGGTGTGCCGTATTCGCGATTCGGTGCCCCCCAGGTGGGTGGCTATCCAGTGGCTGGGTCCCAGTGGATTCCCGGCTACATGATGACCCAACCGATCACTCAGGTAGATGATCAGGTGAGTGACCACAGCAACAACAACCACAAAAACCACAACGCAATCTCTAAACTATAATCGGTTAACTCTCCTTTTTGTTTTTTATTTTAGTACATGCAAATGGCTGCCGCTCCGCAGCTGGGCGTCACCTCATACAAGCCGGAGGCTGTCAACCAAGTGCAACCACGCGGCATCTCGATGATGGTCAGTGGCGACACGGCCGTGCCATATGGAACTATGATGCCACAGTTGGCCACCCTTCAAATTGGCAACTCTGTAAGCAATCGATCGAACCCATCCCCCCGTTGCCTCAACGTATGCCCCCGTAAAAGCTCTTTCTCTCGAATACAACATATATATATCTGATCCATATACATACACAAATGTATACATATGTATGTATGTGGTTTATATATGTTGGGATGAGCTAAAATAAATCGAAAGAAAGAGAGCTCTCTAGCAACCACTTGCCACCTGCCATATGCCACATGCCACACTGGATGCGGCACTCCTCGAACCGAGGCCGTGTTCTTGTGTGCGCCTCGCCTCGAATGATATAAAATCTTCAATAATTTGATATATAATTTGTACTCTTTCTATTCTTTTCTTTTATTCTTTTCTCTCGTTATATTTTTTTTAATATTAATTTGAAAATGTTTTTGCGTTCTTCTTGGTTTATTCTATATACAATTTTCCGTTTTGTTTCGTTTCGTTTCATTTCGTTTCGTTTCTTTTCGGTTTTCTTTTATAGAACTTTTCTCCATCGTTACAGTATATTAGTCCAACTTATCCATATTATGCACCACAACCAACTATTATACCAACAATGCCAATGACAGATTCCGAACAGGCTAGCACAGCTGCATCACCCGACGAGGCATACACACAGTATCCACATCAAGCCGCTCCCAAATAGGTCTTCGCGAGGTGAGTGATGTCTCTCTTCTCTGTCCTGTCTCTGTCTTTGTCTCTGTCTATCTCTCAATCTCTCTGTCTCTGTCTCTGACTCTCTCTCTAATTCTCTCTGTCTCTGTTGTCACTCTCTATCGCTCTCTATGAATCTCTGCCGCTGAGTTTCTACAAACTCTCTCTCTTTGTCAAGACCATCCCATTAAGTTCTCTAGAGAAGAGTGTTCCACCTCCCACACGCCACCACCACAGCTCAGCCCACCCCACCATCAAAAACTGATTTAGTTGCCATTCCATTATTCGATTTTTTGGGTTGTAGCACACTACACGATACTCGTATCTCTTCGGTTTACCAACACTGTTTTTGCATGTGCGCCGTGCGCTCTTAGAGCTTAGATCTGTTTCTCTGTTAACCCCAAAACCCCATACCACAAATACCACCACCCAACCCCACCAAATAACAAAAAAAAAACAACAAATAGATGATCATATATCACTCGCCTCCTCATTTCATTTGCTTTCCATTCAGAGCTTCTTTCCAAAACTGAAACTGTACCGAAACTGAAACCTCTCCCAAGGATTCAACGTTTCCCAACACTTGAACAAACTTGCCAACACTGCTCACACACACACACACCAACACACACACAAACACAACAGATACACTGACTGAATCATCGGCTTCATGTGTTTTTGAGTGCTGCCTGTTGTTGCTTGCCTGTTTGCTTCAGATATCTGTTCAATCACCACCAAATCAATCAATCAATCAATTAATACTATGTTTCAATCAATACTAAAACCAATGTAATTTAACTTGTTTTTTTTTTTGTTTATGCTGCTTTTTAATGATACAACAACAACCACAACAATGACAATCGACATCATCATTTTTCTATTTTCTCTATCTATCTTTCTCTCTCTCTCTCTCATATGTACAGTATAGTTACTAAGCAGTCTAATCACTGGTAATCCATACTAGGTAAATATCATCCATCTACTACATGAGTCCTTCTCCCCACCCCCAGCCCCCAGCTCTACTCCCGCCACTCCCCAGTCCTGACCAAAAGATCCCCTGAACTACAGGAAAACGTTTAGCGCATTATATTTGATTAGATCTAATGGAAGTTTCGTTCATTCTAGCTATAATCTGTTAGTACCCCATTTGAGTACCAACTAAATTGGACGAGTGAGAGAGCATGCCCCAGAGCAAGAGGAAGATGAACATCAAACACTACAACAACAACAACAACAGGAGCAGAAGGAATAGCAGAAGCAGGATCACATCGGATATAGAAGATAACCACCACCACCACCACATGAACAACCAAAAAATCGAACATTCAGAATCGGATAAATCGGACAAGAAGAAACCATGCAGTTCACATAAAATAAATGTTTCAAAATACAGATACAGATAAAGATAAAGATACAGATACAGAAAACGCAAGAAAACCCGAAACCGAAAGTCGAAAACCGCAAGCTAAGAAACAGAAAATTATGTTTAAATAAGTAGGAGGATGAAGTTTAGGAGATACATGATTTGAGATACATGTAGAAGGCCAGCAGAGAAGTAGGTGCGAAAAGCATAGAGAGGAGAAGAGAGCAAAGCAAAGCAAAGCAGCGCAGCGCGACGCAAAGCTTCCAAGCTGAAAGAAAGAGCAAAGGAAAGAAGCGAGTAAGAAGAAGCGAGGAAGAAAAGCAAAGACTAAACTTAAATAATAGAAAATAGTTATACACTAAACGCATGAACAGCAAATATCCGAAGAGGACATCCGCAGAGGGGAAACAGAAAACAGCAAAGATGCTTAACAACATAGGAGGGAAAATCAGTAAAATCGGAAAATCAACAACAAGAACAACAAACAAGAGGCAGTCGAAAATATTTACAAAAAGAGAACTGCAAAATAAAAAAAAGAAACAAATGATGGAAGAATTAAGGGGAAAAAGGAGCAGAAGGGGGATAAGAGTTGAGTAGAGGAGAAGAAAGTCAAACAGGGGGCAAGTAAAATAATGGATAGCTTGAGAAAATTTGCAAGAAACATCCGAATGCAGATTCTAGTTAAGATCTAGTTTCGTTAAGTGAAGGAAAAAGATAAGAAGAAAATTAATGTTCTGCATGGAAAATTATCCCCCGCGAGAGGATCGACGTAAAAGAGGATGTAAAAAATAGAAAAAGAAAGAATAAAAAATATAAAACTATTTTGCTAATTTTGAGCTAGCAAAAAAAAACCTAAGCAGACAGAAATTTTGTGAAGTAAAATTATGAAAAGCGGAAGAACCCCAAAACTAAACAAAAAATAAATGTGTGTGCAATGTAAGTTAAAAAAAGAAAGAGTAAAGAGTAACGAAGAAGAGGAGCAAATAAACAACAACAACAAAAAAACCCCCCCAAAAACAGTTTGATGATGAAAACAAAAACAAAAAACCTACATCTTAAGTCGAACTTCAGCAAAATCTAGAGAAAAAGAAGGAGAACGATGAAAGCGAAAGTATAAGAGAAAGGAAAACAATTTTTTTTGTACCTTATAGGCAACATTTTCTTTGTTTTTGTGGCCTGCTATAAGGAAAAGTAGGGGGAGGAAATCCCCTACCTATGTTTTGTTCTGTTTGTCTAATTTGTAATATTTATTTTGTATTTTGTTGAACAGTGTTAAACAGCACAAAGCAGATGCAGAAGAAGAAAGATAAAGATAAAAATAAAGAGAGGAGCAGAAAGCGTAGATAGCGACAAAAGCATGGGAAGATCTTTGGTTTCTTCTCCCCCCCCCCATTTCCTCCAATGAAAATGCAAATTGTATAAAGCAAAGATCCAAAAACAAAACAAAAAGAAAAGAAAATGAACATGAAAATGAAATTTAAAAAAAAAACATGTCTATCTCCCCTTTTGACATTAATTTTTTTTTTGTGCTATCCAAGCAGTCAAAGGAGAAGACGAAACATAAGTTTAAATGAAAAACAAAAAAAAAACACAAAAAACAAAAAGAGAGTATGAAAAAGATTCCCCCCGAGTGGGGCGAGTACTAGGTTAAGACTTAGCGAAAAAAACAAAAAGTAAAACTAAAAAAAAACTAAAGAACATAAGAAAAAATTGCAGTAAGCAGCAAATTCAGTAGCTCTAGAGATCTAAAAAAAAACAAAAAAAATTGGGAATAAGCGAAAGCAAACGATGGAAAAAGGGCAGAATAGTGGAAGAGTGGACGAGTAGATGTAGGAGTCAAAGTGAAGGTGAAGAAAATGAGGAGGAAGAAATGAAGGAAGACGAGGATGAGGATGAGTAAAGAAAACCTTGTACTAGTTTTTAGCATATTTTTTGTGCTCATCAGTCGATTTAATGAATGAATTTTTTGTAGCTGTCTACAGTTTTTTACGTTTAACTGTTTTTTAGACATATTACTAAAGGTAAAAACCAAGTTAGATATAGTATTTTTTTTCTGCAGAATGCAAGAGAATAAAAGAAAAACGGATGATGAAGGATAAGCAGGAGATGAGATGAGAAAAGGATGGATGATTAGCAAGGAAACCAAGAGGCAAACACTTTATAAAAGGGAACGTAGCAAAAAACCAACCAACAGAACGAAAACCAACACACAAAAAGTAGTAAAAAACAAAACATGGAATATAAATTTGAAATTGTAGAACTGTAGTTTAGCTTTGTGAAAGTGGAAGAGGTTGACGAAGAAGAAGGAGGAGGAAATGAGATGAATATGAAGAAGGGAAACCCGAAACCCGATAGAACGATAGAATGAGAGCATGATGGAGTGGAGTTTTTTTTTTGAAGAGAGTTAGCCAGAGTTAGGATCAACAGCCGAATGCAGACAAGCAGAGCAGATATAATAAAAAATAAGATTAATGTTTAAAGAAAAATAAAAACAAAAAATAAGAAGCAGCAGTAAGCAAGAAGAACTACGTTTAGTGAAACTTAGTTAATAAGCGAGGATTTCTTTAGTCTTGTAAGCGTCTCTTAAGTAGAGTTTGGAGAATGGAGAATGTAGAATGTAGAATGGAGATTGGAGATGGAAGATGGGATAGTGGAGAAGCAAGTTTAGAATTGAAATTGAATACTTTTTCAGAGCCTAGCCTATATTTATTTTCTTGAAACACCAACACATGGACACAGACACGCACTAACACACACACACACACACCCACACACTTGCAGACGCAGACGCAGACAGACATCCATTGTATTTGTGATTTTTTCGAATTTTTAAGAAAAGAAAGGGGAAGGAAGGAAATATGGAAGGATGGAAGGAACGCGGATCCAAGTGGAGTGAGAGGAGTAGACAGATCTGGGACAGGGTTGCCAACTTGCATTCGGACACAGACACAGACGAAACCACTGACACACTCACAGAGCAAACAACATTCCTGAGCCAAGTCTTTGAATTGATCTGATTTGATTTGATTCGATTTTCGTATATGATGTGTTGTGTATGGGGATTGGGATTGCCAATACGATATCTCGGTTTAGAGTTGTCAGGTCGCATCAACCACAAGATCATCTGCATATATATCCACATATTATATAGACAAAACATACATACTATATACAAAACGTAAGAAACACAACGCCAAAAGTCTTCCTAAGCCCAAAACCAAAACCTCAACAAAATATGCAAATGTTATTCTTGTTTTCTTCTTATCTTACTACTTACTCGTATGATTAATTTGCTTTAGACTGACTACGAACTAAAATTTAAAGAAAAAAACTAAAAAAAAAAGAAGCAAATGCAGGATGGACACACACACGGACATACACACGTACATATGTAGCTCTTAATGCAGGCATCGGAAAAAGTTTCTAGAGGGAAAGGGAGAGGGAGAAGGCGAGGGATCACGGGAAATATTTTGCCAAAACATTCCAAAAGCAAAGCAATGAAAATGAGAAAATTCTATGGGGAGGATGATGCCTGCATCTACATTTGTTGTCATCGGCAGAAGAATCACAAATACAACAGGCAACAAAATCGAACGAAAATATGTTTGAAACTTTTTTCACTTTTCCTCACACTCACACACCCACACACGCACACATACTCGAACTCTCACAAACACACATATACCACACCACACATACACAAAGTGCAATTTTTTTCTATAGTTTTTATTGATTTTTTTTTGGTTTTTTTTTGTCGTTAGCAGCAAACAACTTAAGCAAATTGAGAAAGCATTAAACTCTAAGTTATTTATAAATCGATGCGGGAAATGCGATGAGGGATCCATCCCTCTCAGAAGGGCAGAAAAGAAATGTATGTTTTAGGAAAAGAAGAGAAGAGAAAACAAAACAGAAAGAAAAGTAAAGAAAAGAACGAGTCGAAGGAACGGAGGAGCGTAAACTAGTATGTAAGATCAAAGCATTAGCCAGTAAGTTTAGCGAACCTAAGTACAGTGTTGACAGGCGCGAATGAGCGAAACGGAACGGAACGCAGTGGAGCGATAAAGAAGCAGAGTGTCGACGAGGTAGGACATATAATTTTTAGAGGGTAGTCAAAAAGGAGAAGTCGCGACAGGCGCCCCATTAGCTGGTTAGTTGGAGAGCGACTACCGACACAACACACACACACACACACACACATACACACACATATACACACACTCACACATGTAGCAAGTTGTAGTTTTTGTGTAGTTAGAGAGAGAGAGAGCGCTAGCGAGCGATAGAGCAGTGTTGGTAAACGCCGCGCTGCGCCGTGCCGCACAGTTTGAGGTTAGGTTTAATTTTGGAAAAGGAGAAAATGCAAGCAAGAAAGCGAATGGGTAAACAATAAAATCAATCGACGAGAGCGGATAAGAAGAAGGAGGATAAAGAGAAAGAGGAGGAGAAGGAGAAGGAGTAGTGTTCTAATCTAAAACCTATACTGATTTCTTTTGTGTATTCGACAAACTTGAAACTCGTTTGTGTTGCGTCTGTATTTTGTTTTAATTTAATACGTTTTACTTTAGTTTTTTAACTAATTTTAAGTAGTTAATTTATTATTTGTCTTAAAATCGCAGAGACCCCATTCAAGATACAAGATTGCTTGGGTTTCTCGCCCCCCCCATTGAAGACCTCTCTCTGGCAGAGGAGCGAACCGATTAAATTTGATGCGAGTGTTGAAGTAATGTTTAAAATGCAAAAAAATGTCTAGTGCGTAAAATTGAAAACTAAACACAACAAAAATTTCAATAAAAATCTAAAAAAAAAAAACATAAGTAAATATTTTGCGGTTTTTGTGTGTTTCTTTATCGGCGTTTTTCCGTTTCTGCTTCCGTTTCCGTTTTGTGTTTATCTTCGATGTGATTTCGTAGTAGTTAAATGTTTGCTATATGGCTAATTGGCCCGCACCCCCCACTAACCACATCCCCCCACATCCCACACCCAATAGTTTCAAAGTAAAAAAATGAATTAAATTTAATTGTTTAAAGTTTAAACTGTATTGAATTGAATTGAATTGTGTTTTAAGCAGGAGAAGAGGAGGCACACTTGGTCGTCTTAGTCGTTGTTTAGGGGCGGAGCAGAGGCGTGCGAGGAGCGTGGCGGAGTGGCGAGGATGAGGATAAATAAACATTTTTTAATTAAGCCAATTTAAGGAAATGATGAATATATATTTTTTTGAAACTTTTTTGACAAAACCAAGAATATAAACGAAACAAAAAGAGAGAGAGAGGAGAAAAACCAAATGAAAATACATAAAAGTAAAAGTACTCGTCAAAGGCAACAAGCAAGGCAGCAGGACACGAAAAGACACGACCGAAAGCTAGGCAAAGGAAACAAGCTCATTAAATTTAAACAAACACACATAAAACAAAAGTTTCGATAGGGAGAGGAAGCGGAAGAGGGAGAAGGTGAGGGAAAAGCGCCAACGAGGCGGCCCGAACCGCACCGAAACGAAACGAAGTTGAAGGAGGAGAAAGAGGAGAAATGGGAATGGAACAAAACACGACGACAAAGGCGTAAACTAACTTTAAGTAAGCGTAAAATGCAAGCAGCTAATTAAACTTAGAACAGAATACTTAAATGAGAGTAATGTACATTTCGCTTGTTGCTATTTTTAAGTTTTAAATCAAAGTCTTTTAAAGAACTTTATTCATTTTTTTTCTTATTAACAATGATAAAACCCAAAAACCAAAAACCACGAAAAAAAAAATTAAGCAAAGCAAATGCGCAAAAAATAAAACAAAAAACAAAAACTATATCTCTCTTTGTAACTCTCCAGGAAAATAATAAAAAGAAAACAAAAACTGAGGGTAGAACGAACGAAAAACGAAAACATGAAGAAGAATCCTTTTCAACTCTCTGTGTATTTTTTAAGGTATTATTTTTTGCATCAATGTGACGCTTTTAAGCATTTTTATATGGCAAAAGAATTGTATCTAAAACTCTAGTAAACGCTAAAGAAAACCTAAGGACAAATGACAACAAGAAAAATGCGAAAATGCGAAACTGCGAAACTGCGACATCTTTGCTACAACTTTCAAATTTATACGCGTACTTTTTGTGCCCTCAACTTTAATGCAAAAGATCATACATTGAAAAACTGAATTGGAGATCAAGAGATACAGTTAAAAAATAACTAAAAGAAAACAAAAACAAAACCGAAACCAAAACAAATTAAAAAAAAAAAACAGATTAAATAAAGAGAAATTAGTTTAAGCATAACATTTTGCAGCTTTTGTGCTTATTTCGCTTAAGAAAAGTAAGACTAGTTGAACAAAAAAACCAAAAGTAAATGAAGAAAAACATTACATCTAATTGTAAGTAAAAAAAGAATACAAGAAACGAGAATAGATCAGTATAGAACAGAACAGAAAGAGAAAGCGAAAGCGAAAGATAAAAGAGGCAAGGAAGTGAATCAAGCAAGAGCTAGGGAAAGGGCACTCTTAGCCCAACGACAGGCGTATGAAGCAGAAGGCGTTAAACCGAACATAGCAAAAGATTTAAACGAAGCAGAAGAACTCACAAAAGTAAATGAAAAAGAAAACGTCTCTTTGGTAAGAAAAACAAAAGAAAAACCTAAAACCTAAAGAGCAAAAGCTGTCATCCAAAACCCAAAAAACAAAAAAAAAATGAAACTGAACTTTTTCTGAATCAATAAAAATTGATTTTCTGTAAGAAAACAAAAACCAAATGCACTTTTTACTTGAGCTGTACTTGATGGTTACGGTAACCGTGGTTTTTACCACCTCATGCCAATGTTCTATTCATTACGGATAGCCATGGATATGGTCCTACTTTCCCTGTGCCTAAAACTAGGATAAAAGATTTTTCTATACGCTATCTCGATGCCGATGGGAAGTCTGGATGCTGGTGGTCCATGGAAAGTATTTCTCTCGAAATAATTGAAGTCAAGTTGGTGTCTCTGTAATTTTAATTGAGAGCATAATGATCTCGCCTGCATAAAAAACAAAATAAAACTATCAAATTCATCCAATTTAAGCTTTAAATAAAAATCGTAAAATTGCAAAGTATTTCTTGGGGATAGTAAATAGGGTTTGCAGCATGTGTATGCCAAACGATCGGGGATATTCGGACATTCCCGAAGAGAAGTGGAACGCACAGATCAGCAGAGCATAAACGGAGCTAGAGCGATTAAACAGGCAATATCCTTATTGTCCTTCATGCCAAAAGATCTCCCGATCTTCTCCGATTACAGAGAGCCATGGCACGATATGATTGAGCCGAAGAATAGCCGAGAAAACGAACTACATACATATTACTATGTTCATACCATGAATTTCATGAATTCGTGAAATTAAAATAGCCCCTGTTTGTCCGACGCATGCAATCATATCAAAGGAGTTGCTAGACGTGTAAATTGGATACAATTTGAAGTAAAATTCATCTACTTTCTCCTCCTTCACCAGCGCAAGAAGCTCCAAGAAGCACCTCCGCATCAGTCATAAAGGATCTTTTTGATTTTTCTTGTTTCGTCGTCACTTTGCCAAATTTATTTACTTATTTCGCCCGGCGTTGCCACCTAATTTGCCTCACCATTTCACGAAATGAGGCTGAATTCATAGTCAACTTTCGTGTGTTCTCGAATATATGAAATGGTGTTTATACACACACTTTTTTCCCCATTGCATGAAATGATTTCATGGAATGGGGGATAGCATCAACACAGTATATCAATTACTGGGGATCTTCGAGTCAGGAATATTTTCTTAATCTCAGATATCCATTTAACGACCTACATATGTATAATAATAACAAAAAGATGGCCCTATTTGGGCCGAGATATAGCGCCGTGAACTAGGATACTGGTACTTCTCTTTTGCTATGTATATCTCGCCTATTTATAAGCTGATCGAGGCGTGGCATACCTTTTCATGATTGGGAGAGTCCTGCCAGCCGATTGGCATCAGAAAAACGGACATTCATTTCGTTTCGATGTTCGCAAAACATCATGATGATTAATTACATCATTAAATTTCCAAAATCGGCCTCATTTTCGCAGTCGATATCCTGGGTCTTTTCGATCTTGGGAAGAGATATAGCGCTTTTAACTGAAATACTGGTATTTTCCTTGCACTATATCTCTGCTATAAAGCGTCCGAATTGGATAATTTAGTGCTCACCTGCTCTGCTGTGACCAGACATACTATCCTACGAGGTCCTTTGATATCCTGAGCAAGGACCTTTATTTGTTTCTTTAGCGCTATAGCTGACGCAAATAGGGTCAGAGCGGAGAAGGAACTACATATTTGTCCATAATCCCAGAATCCCATGATCCAGAGAATGAAAATCAAATGATCATTGGTATTATTTCTTTTCATTTATTGAAATTTTTAAGTCTTTTGCTTTTTCATATACATATTGTTTTGTTTGTTTTCATATACGTTTTGTTATTATTATATTTTAGGTTTTGGGTAGTTTTGGCTCTATAAATATGAATAATAATATATTATAGCTAATTGCTTTTAAATTAATATTCGCCATGTACGAACATTGTTGTTTTTAGTTACACGAACGAATACATGGGTTTTTGTTGTTGTTTTGTTGTTGAATAAAAAAAAAAAAAAAAAACTAACATGCCGCGCACTCAACGGGGCGGGATGTTAGTATAATGCTAATATAACTAGTAATCGTACATTCATAGATCGATTTCGTAATTAATTGGTAGAGAGGATTAGATAAAAATGGGGGGGAGGGCTGGCATTTCACTTAGAGGTTGCCTTGGGTAGAATTGGTGTTTCAAGTTCTTGGAGGAAGTCAAGTGTTATACAATTTATATATATATATATGTATATATATATACTATGTGTGTATATATAGTATATTGAGAATAGCTAGCGTAAATCGTAGGGGGTATATGTATATCGTATTTGTATGCATGTATGCTGAATGTATATATATACAATTAGTTTTAGAAACTTATTTTAGCAAGTAGATAGTGGGGGGGAAACAGACAATTGTTCAATTTATGTACATTAATTAATATTAGCAGAGAACGAAGGAACATTCAAAAATTTACTATATACTCGTAAGCTGTGTGTGCGGTGTGGTGTGTGGTGTATGGTGTGTGTTTGTTAGGTGTTGCAGAAAAAATGGCTTTCGGTTCGTTTCGATTCGGATTATATAGATATTTGACTCTATATGCTATATAGATTTTATATTTATCGCTTTGCTGAACAACGGAAATGTACAATACGTAGATGAGTAGATGACTTAGACCTCCGTCGACCGTGCGTTCTCATCAGAGCGTGAGGCCTTCCTCTCCCTTCCAGGGATTCGACCTGTGACCACGGCTCCTCCTCCTCCTCCTTGCTGCTGCAGCGCCTGCGCTTGAGCCTGCGCTTGGGCCTGGGCTTGCGCCTGGGCCTGGGCCTGCATCTGTGCCTGTTGCTGGAGCATTTGCTGTTGCTGCATCATATAGGCGGCCTGTGACTGCTGCACAAAGTTGGCATGCGTGTACGCCTGCATTCCGGGCGCTGCATAAACATTGCTGGGCGTGGCGATCGCCGCCGTTGGTGGCATGTTGAAACGCATTTTGGCAGCTGCCGCTGCATTGGCGGCCGCTGCAATGGCCGCGGCGTTCTCTCGCGAGGCGCTGGATGTGGTGGTCGACTGAAAGGAGATGCTCATGCCGCTATCCAGGGAGCCTACGCTGCCTCGTCGCTGGGGCTTCTCGTTGCCAACTGAAAGGAGACTTGGAATAAGGCAAACGCTCTCACATATCAAGATCTGAATAGGAGAACTCACATTGCTCGTGCATGTCCAGGAGACTGTTGCTGAGCGCACTGCGCTTCAGCTGCTGTGTGGAGTCGGCCGAGTTGCCTGCTGCCTGCTCGCCGGCTGCCTGGGAGCCGCCGCCGGGCTGGGAGCCGTAGGGGCAGGGACACACCTCCACATCGGCCACACCGCTATCGCGGTTCTCTGCGTTCCCCGGGGCCCGGTTGCGCGCCGACTTCTGGCGCTCCAGCTCTGCCTCGATGCGCAGCGATTCCATTTCGTCCATCTCGCTGATGGACTCCTTGAGATCCTCGGCAAACTTGCAGCGGTCGTGCTCGTTGCGGGCATTGAAGGTGATCAGAATCTTGCCGTCGACCTTCTGCGACAGCTGAATGCAGAACGGATAGTTGGGCATGTCCAGCAGGGTCACCACCGTGCCGCAAAGCGGGAAGCTGTTCCGGAACGTGTACGTCACGGAAGTCTTCTTCTTGCTGAAGATCTTGGTGATGACCAGCAGGTCGTTGAAGAGGAACACCTCGCGTTGGTGGACGCCTGGCCGCTCCTTTTTGTTCACGTCGGGTATCTCGTACAGGCGGCAATAACAGACAAGCCGCCGATGGGGCAGCGCCAGATTCGGCTTCTTGCCGACAATGGTGGCCTGCACCTTCATCACCTGGGTGACGTGGTCGCTGCCCGGCTTAAATTCGTCCGACTTGACGCGCTCGTAGATGCCGCTCAGCATGTCCTTGTCAATGTCGTGGCAATCGTCGATGCCACGCAGATTCTTGATAAAGTCCTCGACGCGCATGCGCCTTTCCGGCTTCAGATTGGGCGTGTGCAGATCCGTATTGAGCATAATGATGGCAAATGCCAGCACAAAGATCTGGAAGAAAACAAAATAGAGAATTGGTTCAGTGGGAGATTTTCCAAAAAGGGGATGGGAGAGCCTACCGTATCGGATGATCTTAAGCGCCCCACAATGTCCGCATTGCACTCGCAGTAGCGCTGCGAGAAGATCTCCATCAGCCGCTCAATCTTCTGCGCCTCCCCGGGCATCCGGAAGTAGGCCTGGAACTTGCGCAGGGCCACGTCCACCTGGCGGCCGGACAGGTCCAGCTCCATGGCGAAGCAGCTGAGCACGGCCATGTTGAATTGGTTCTGCAGATTGCCCAGATACTCGCCAATCATCTGGCGGGAGAGGCCCTTGCGGGTGATCAGGAAACGGGCCACGCCCTGTGGCGTGTTCTCGAGGAAGCCCCTCCGGATCAGATAGGTGATGCCCTTCTCCGGCTTTTTGTTGAACAGATTGAGGCCCACGCGGTACTGCCGCTTTCGTATGGTCTCCGACATCTTGTAGTTCTGGGCCACGCCCGCGGCGGAGGCCGCTGCCTGCAGCTGCTGCTGTTCGTGCTGCTGCTGCTCGTGCTGCTCGTACTGCGCGGCGCTGGTGTGCGACGAGATGGCATGATCGTCCGCCGGTGGTACTCCACCTGCCGCTGTTGCCGCTGCCACGGCCGCCTGCATCTGTGCGGCATACGCTCCTGGTCCAGCAGCAGCTATGGCAGCTCCAGAGACCACAACGGCTCCCCCTCCGCCGGGCACCGAGACCGAGTCGGCCGAGTGCGTGGAGAACTGCTGGGAGCTGTTCAGAGCCGTGCCACGCTTCCACGTGTGCGGGGAGTTGCTGCGATCCGATCCGAGGTCGCTGTTCATGTTCCTCTCCGCCGAAGTGACGCTCGAGTCCGAGCCGGAGCTCTGGACGGAGGTCAGGCTGCCGTTCTCCGCCGTCTTGCAGAGCCCGTTGGTCCGCAGCAGAGACGGGGGCGGCGGTGTCTGGCGCTGCAGCAGCAGCAGCTGGCTCTGCTGCTGGGCCGTGATGGAGGAGGTGCGCTTGGGCACCTCTGGCGGCACCTTCTTGCAGCTGCCGCTGCCACTGCCGCTGCCGCTGCCCGTGCTGCCGCTGCAGCTGGGTGTGGGCGTGGTACTGCCGCCCTTGGGGCGCATGTAGATCTGTGCCGCCGAGTAGTAGGGCGTGTGGGGGCTGTGGCCGCTGGCGTTCACCCACGAGGCGTTCAGCGAAACGTCCGCGGAGCTGGCGTAGCTCAGGTCATGCGGGGAGCCGTGGTAGCTGGTGTAGTAGGCGGCTCCCTGGGCATTGTAGTAATGCGGCTCGGCCGCGTGCAGCAGATTCACATGCGGATGGGAGGCCATTCCACCAGCGGTGGCTGTGGATCCCGAAATCGATACGGGAGAGGCGCCTGCAAAAGTCAAAAACGATTCAAATTAAGTAAAGGAAAGAAAGAGAAAGAGAGAGAGAGAGAGAGAGGGAGGGGGAGGGAGAGGGAGAGTGGATCCTTACCTGATTGACTACGTGGTATGGGACTGCAGTCCAGCTGTCGTCGCTCACGCATGGACAGAGAACGCGTGGGTGGTGTCCTGGAGAGTCCTGGGGAGGCTGCCCCTGCCGGACCCGCCATAATGGTGACGCGTGGCTGCTGCTGTTGCTGCTGCATTTGTTGCTGCTGCTGCTGTTGCTGCTGATCCAACTGAGATTCTGTGGCACTGCCATAGGCCGACGAGGAGGCATTCTCCTCGGCCAGCCCCAGGCTGGAGGCCGTCACCACCATGCGCCGGCTGAGCCGCTTCTCTGCCTTGGCCATGGCCGTGATGGAGGCAAACTTCTTGACCATCATGTAGTGTCGGAAGGCCCTCTGGATGGTCACCGCCGCGTTTCGGGCACGCACTCCGCCGTACTTTCGCTCCAGCAGCTCGATCTGCTTCTCCAGCAGATCTTGTGAGAGTTCGTAGCTGCAAGGACAACAGAAGAGCAGGAGATGGATTGAATATCAATTCACAATCGATTGGGTGGAAGACGGAAGTTCTCCCCGGGGTTCTCTAGAAAGTTTCTGTTCTGTTCTGTTCGCTCTCAAAGTTGCAATCAAATGTTAACAAACGGCAGTGTCGCTGGAGCCGAATGTTTTCCCCTCCTCGCGATAAGATAGCGAAAAACAACGCCGTCGTCTCTTGGGAATACAAAATTTCTGTTTCTGTTTCTGTTTTTGGCGTCGTCACTTGGTTGCCCGATAAAAATTCGCATCTCAGGCTACGAAAATATTGCCTTTTGTTGGGAATATTCAGATTTTATGACCCCCAAATGGCTGCCATGCTTATTCAGATTGCAATCGTATCCGCCAGAGTTCACCGAGAGGTCAGCGCAGAGAGGGAGCCTCTCCCCCCTAAGCACCTAAGCAGCTGCATACCCATTCCCCACCTTAGGATTTCTGCGGAATTTCATATTTGTTCTACCGCCCCTCCCCATACCCCCGCTCATCATCATCATCATCATCGGATGATGTGTTCTGCAGTCGCACGCAAATATTTGCCATCCTATCAGCTGATATCTTCTGGTGGCTGGCACGACAGCACGACGACAGTCCCTAATCTTAGATACTAGATACTGCCTGCCCGCCTGCTAGTGAGTTGGCCACTTCAGAAAGGGGGTGGGAGGCCAAAGTCCAAACTCATTAAAAGCCCCAACACGAGCTCCGATAATATGGTGGCTACCGTTCGTTCTGTTGGATATTTATATCTATTGATTGGCCGAATGTCCAAAATGGATTTGGCGCCTTGATAGAGATCTTTCATGGACTGGACTGAAGCCCTGCCACTGCCACTAGTTGCAGTTAGTATTACTTACAACAATCTGAAGTTCCGATCAAAATACGTACATATCTATGGTTTGACCTAGACCTAGAACGTCCCTCCATCACTGATCCATTGAGAAGTGAATTTTAGGATAATACGAATACTTTTTATATATTGTTGATGGAATTAACCAAAAAAAAAACAAATCTAAACTGACAATACAATGACAAAATGTCAAAACTATAGAAATTGATATATTTCGTATCTCTGAATGGTTGAGAAATCGGCACATACTGTCCATAAAAATATATCGACAGACATATCCATATTTTGCTTTTGTTTTCCCTTACTTTTACCTGTAGTTTTTCGCTAGTTTCCCCCATTGTTTTCCCCTTAGTTTCCACCTAGTTTCTCCCATTGTTTCCCCCTTGGTTTCCTCCGTTTAAGAGAGAGCCAATACTTACGCTGACTGTGCCCGTCCGCGCTTGAGGACATCCCCGCCATTGCGGATCGAGTTCTTCTTGTGCATTCCTTGGTGTTGTTGCTGCTGCTGCTGCTGGTGCTGCTGCTGCATCTGTTGCATCTGCTGGTGTTGCATGATCACGGTGCCGGCTCCCATGCCAGTGCCCACACCGCTGCCGGCAATGACCACCGCTCCGCCGTGGCCGTGATGGTGTGCATGGTGCTGTCCATGCTGTCCCCCGTGGAGCATTTGGTGGTGGTGGTGGTAGGCCGAGGATCCACCCGCCGTCGTCGAGGTCACCTGCATGTAGTGTCCTGCAGCGGCCTGGTGCAGGTGCTGCTGCTGCTGTTGCTGCTGCTGATGGCACGTGGGATACTGCTGGAGCTGGTAGATCATCTGGGGATGGTGCTGCTGCGTTGGGTAGTTGATGGCGGCGGCGGCGTTGTGGGCGCCGGGCGCATAGTGGTTCTGCAGGTAGACATAGCCCCCCACGCTGCCGCTGTCGGTGGTGGAGGCTGTGCTGGAGCCGGGTGGCGGCGCCCCAGCCAGATCGTACTGTGTGGAGCCGCTGCGTTCGATGCTCTTCTGGGGAAAGCTGCAAAAAACGAGAGAGAGAATGCGACAGATACGGATTAGCTATAGAAATTTGAAAAATATCCACATCTATTATCTATAGGGTATGTCCCGGAGAGAACTTTCGTTTTCTGGGTCAGATACAGGAGGGGGGTAAGGGGAGTGGGACTGTGTGGCGGTTCCTACCTTTCGCCAATTATAAAACCCGATATGCAAATAATCATCGTATCGAGTCGTATCGGGGGAGAGAAGACTGGATGATATATGGATTATTTATGCCTTGGGTGGTGCTGGCAGCAGTCGTCTGCCGCGAGTTTGGGAGCAGTCGCACATTCAACACACACTCACAAAAACAAAATAACACCCAAAAACAGTTAGAGAGACGACAAATGGGAGTCTCAGAGTTACAAGATCCGCGCGATAGATCGATTCTAATTAACATACGCGAGGGGCGATCAAAATGATATTCAAATTGAGTGTCCGACTGGCCCGGAGTGTCGGAGAGGAAGCACTTAACCAAACGGAAGATACTTTTGGGCCCTGCGACTGGGTCGGGGTCGGGGTCTGGGTTTGGGTTTGGGTCTGTGTCTGGGGCACGTCCGATCTTAAAGGCGTTCGCGTTTGAACTAAACCGAGCGCTCGGCCACTGCTCGACAAAGTGCGAGGGATCATGCGCAAGCAAGCGCAGGCGCAGCGTCGGCATTGGCGTTGGCGTTTGCGTTTGCGCTCTCCGTTCTCCATCCTCTCTTTTCCTCCTCCTCTCCTCTCCTCTCTGGAAGAAGAAACGTGTTTCGCATGGCTCATTAAACGCGAGTGTGTGAGAGAACAGCCCACACAGATACACAGATACACACACACAAAGAAGAATCGGAATCCCACACAATATCGGGGGTGCGGGGAAATGCATCTGTTCGGATTCGGATTCGTATTCGTTGTTCGGTTATCGTACCCGTAAAAGAACAATTGTTGTGCTGTTCTGTGCTGTTCTGCTGCTACCCTTAGAGGAGACAAAAACATTCAGACAAAAATAAAGAAATCCTAAGCGTAAAAGGATCCATTATTGAAAGGAGACACAGCACTGAGGACAGACGACAAAGGGATACAGATAGAAAGAGAGAGAGAGAGAAAGAAAGAGAGCCCTGCCTGCCATAGAGGTGGAAAGTGAAGGAAATGGAAATGGAAATGATTAGCCAACGATGACAAACTTATTGATCAGCAGCCAGCAAGGAGACACTCGCCACACACGCAGGATGCCAGCAACAATTAGAGAGAGAGAGAGAAAGAACTCTCCAGGGATGGAGGAGATGGGGCAAAGAGATTTCTCACATCCTAATTTCTGAGCTGAGAAATTAACAGATCAACACTTGATTGATTGCAATTATTGGCTATAAAGAATATTAACCCAAATGCAACTTCGAAGCATATTTTTATAACAAAACAAATGTTTAATGGATGCATGGGAATGGGAACCAAGTAGGGAGGACAGCAGCAACAGTGTCCCATAGGAAGACCTCAGGGTCTTTCCACCTAAGGGGTCCAGACAGGTGATTGAAATACAACCAACAAGACCGCAAGACAAGTGTCCAACACCGCATCCTGTTCGGTGCAACAGCAAATCAGAGCCTATGAGATGATTTTTTATGTTTTTGAGGGCCCCAACAACCCATACTTTAGGCCTCAAATAGACTCCGAACTGCTTCTGTTCTTGACCACATTTCAAGCCCATGGAACCAGGGGGCACTTCAAATTGTGTCCAACTGTTGCCCGGCTGCAGTTACACCTTAAAAATGGGAGTTTCCTTTTTCAATCATCTATAAAAAGGAGATAGATAGATACATACGTATGTATATATGTATGCAGACACTTTCCCATCAAAATAGCTTCCTTTTATACATACATATATTAGAAATATATGTACATATGTACTTATAAGTAGTCTCTTTCCTTTCTAATCACCCAAAATACGTTTCATCCTTTAGTGATTTGCCATGAAATCGGGAATTCGATTTGCATGCTGGGATCCTCGGATCCTTCGATAATTCATTATACACGTATTCGCTTCGTATAGCTTCTAGAAAAACGAAAATCCTCTTTGGAAATCATTTCTACGCAACGGGGGATCGACCTCTCTCTCTCGCTCTCTCTCTCTGTCTCTCTCGTTGTCTCTCGTTCTTCCACCTTTTGTGGCAGCTGCAGATTTGCACCTAGCCCGAACCGACCGAAAGAGGAGTACAAAACAGGATCAGCTAAAACAGGATTCAAGCCGAAGGATAACTATTGAAAGGGGCATCCTTCGCATTGCCTCTCTCTCTCTCTCTCTGTATCTCTTTGTCGCTCTCTCTCTGTCTGTCTGTCTCTTCTTTTTGGCCAGTTTTCCAGCTGCACCTGGCACCAGGCACCATCGTGGCTTTATCTTTCAGGGGTTTTTTCTTTTTTGTTTTGTTTTGTTGTTGTTGTTGTTGCAAGGACAACAGGCAGCAGCAGGTAGTTTTGCTTGCCACACAACAACAGCAACAGCAACAGCAGCAGCAGCTGGAGGAGAACCCGCTTGTCATTGTTGCCACTTCTCCGCACTCTCCTCCGCACTCTCGGCCCTCGGTCCCCCCCCACTCTCCTTCTCTTGTGATTTTTTAAGAGGTCCTGCTTTCAATTTTAAGGGCAAGGAAAAACATCTGCCACACGTCGCCCCTAATTGTTTGCCGTTGCACGTTGCACATGTTTGGGGCACCAGCAGCAGCAGCTTCGTTGGCTTCTCTTCAGTTCGCCGTCCGCCGTCCCTCTGTTTGACCAACCAGACAAGACAGCCACCAGCCCCTGGACGTGCGACTGGTGTCTGGTATCGCGTATCGCGTATCTTGTATCTTGTATCTCTACTCGACACACAAACGTCACAGAAAACCACCGCTGCCGCTGCCACTGCCGCTGCCTGCACTCGCGAGCCAAAACTTCCGCAGTCGCTGCCAGAGTCTCTGCTTCGCTGCTGCTGCGCTGCTGCTTCCTCCCTGCTTGACATGCAACAAGTGTCGCTGCATTTGCGGCGGCGGCTCGCGTCTATGTCTGACCTGAAAGGCCCGAACCGAGCCGCCTTTCCCCCAGAAGCGTAATTATTATTGATTTTACATTAGTTTGTGCATTTGTGCATTTTGAATGGGAATGGGACATGGGCCATGGGGCACGGGTTGGGGAATGGGGCATGGGCTGGGGAATGGGTGGGGGGCTTTAGCGGTCCCCGTTGCGTTATGGAGCGTGCCACAAAGCGGCCCAGACGACACACCAAACAGAAGGGGGCAAAGAGAGGGCCACAGACAGAGACAGAGACAGAAAGAGAGAGAGATAGTGGACTGCAACAAACAATTTTATTCATTTAATTTTTACTTCCGTGTCACAGACGGCGTTGTCACGGTTACCCCTTCCCCTTAGGGTAGCTCCTCTTCTGCAGGATCTTCCTCCACTACAGATTGTATCTCCTTCTCCACTGGATTCTCCACCTCCTTCTTCTTTGCCGGAACCCCAAACTCTTTCTCTTCTGTGATCGGAATCGTCGCCTCTTCTGGAGGGTCAATCTCCTTCTCTGCGAGAGTCTCTGGAATCCCTTTCTCTTCTGGCGTCTCTGGAATCTGCATCTCTTCTACATCGTGAAGATTTGCCTGCTTTTCAGGAGTCTCTACGGAAACTCCTTCTGGAGACTCTACAAAAGTCTTTTTTGGAGTCTCTCTTACAGTTTCTTCTAAAGCCTCTTCTGAAGCCTCTTCTGTAGCCTCCTCTTCTGCGAAAGTCGCTACTAGATTCTCAATCTTCATCTCAACGAGAGAGGCTTCTCCCAATTTCTCCAGCTCGTCCTCCTGTAGCGCTTCTACGTCCGGGTTCTCCAGCTCCATCTGTGCGATCATCTTCCGATGCACCATAAAGACCACCGGCAGGAGGAGAATCAGAAAGAACACGGCCCCGTAGAGAACGATTAAGAGGGACCAATTGAACATAATGGAAATTTACAAATATTATTTAAGTACTAAAAAAATTTAACAAAATCGAATGTTTGCTCTGGAAGCTAACGGAAAAGTGAACTAAATAACTAAAGAAAACGAATAGAAGCAAGTGATGGATCGATGAAGGGGTATGTGATGATATATTTATAGAAACATAATATATATTATTATTAGATAATAAATTGTCACGAGATGTGACGCATGCGCCACGAAATGAAATTTCTACATGCATTTTACATGCTCAACTACATCAAAATGAGGCCTCTTTCAATAAATCCCCAAAAGTATGCCACACAAAATGCGCGCCAACATACATGTCAGCTTCTGCGGACTGACAAACTTCTACACGTAGAAACCGATGCATGTATGTATATTTCATGTAAAATTCATAAATACTTCAATCAATTCGAATATTTGATTCAAAGCCAAAGGGAAAGGGAATTTAAGTTACATTTCAACTTTAAAATAAACCCCATTGCCGGTAGGAGCCACTTGGATTACAGAATTCACACCCTGTATATTAATGTTGTTACAAATTCTCTCTCGTATCTTGAGGGGAATGGAAAGAATTTTCAATTTTGTTTAATGCTGATATTCATTCGGGGTTCCTGCTGATCATAAAAGTAAAATATAGGAATGAATGCCATCAAAAATCGAACAGGTATCAACAGTACCCAACGGTGGTCTGATAGATTTGTGGCAGATACGATCGCCCTGTTCTAGTGACAATCCTAAAGATACTGCTATTCCATGTAATACATTCGAGCGAACGTAGACCCTTTAGAGAAAGAGGAAGCAACCCACAAGTGCCGTGGAGTGTAAGTATTAATAAATAACTGATCGCAGGTTTATCTCTGGCTAAATACTGCAATGGCAGGGCCACAAATAGCTAGAGAACCGAATCTAGTCCCCCCCTCATAAAGATAAAGGTATAATAATGGATGTGAGGGTGTGTGTGTGCGTGTGTATGTCTGAGACGATAAGAAGAGAGTCTTGACCATTTGGAGAGTGGAGTACATAGATGGAGACCACAGGCCATGGCACAGCTGTAGATCCGATCTGTTTGTGGATCTGCTTGGAGGGAGATCTTCTTACCTGACCGCCGTCACATGGTGCGAGGTGTGTGTCTGCGTCTCCTTGTGCCGTGTGGAAAGACTGACCACCGTCACGTGCCGTGTGGCAGTGCGCACCACGCGCCGCACTCGACTCCGGCCATCCCCCACCACCACCACAATGGGCGGTGGCTTCTTGTCCCCGTCCGTGCAGTACTGCAGGAAGGATTCGCCACTGAGGTCCGAATGGGAGTGGGAATGGGAGTGGCTGTGACTGTGACTGGGGGATGGTGCCGGCACTGGGAGCTGCTGGCGCCGCGATTTGTGGTGATGTTCACATTTTGACGACATTGCTGGCCCGTGGATACCGTTCGATGGGTGGGATGGGGGCGGAAGTTCGGATGTTCGGGAATACGCGACACTTTCCCCTTCAACGCATCGGCAGCGTTCGGTTTTTCTATTGTTTTTGTTTCGCTTTTCGCTTACTTTCGTTTGTTTGTTCGTTTGTCTTTTTGCAAATTGATCTAATGCGCGATTATCAATTTGATTTTTCTTTGATGGGATTCGGATTCGGGTTCGTTTGGTCAATCCGCTTTTTCCGAGCGTTTCTCTCGTTTGAGCCGCCGACTCGCCTCGTTCTTTGTCATTTTATCTTTGGTTTTTGTTGATTGTGGAATTCCGTCGTTCTGGCGCGACTATGGGGCTACATTCTCATGCGGCGGAGGCCTATGATAAAGCAGCGACAAATTTGCGATAGTAATTTGCAGTTTTTCCCCCTCCCTCTTTCACCATCCCACTGAAACAGCTCTACAGAGCAACAGCAGGGGAGAGAGAGAGAGAGGGAGAGAGGGGAGAGAAGCGCGAATGAGAACTGCCTGCCCTTCAAAGCTCGTTTGTCATAAAAAACAATCGTAGAATCGTATAAATAAAACATGGAATAACATTTATGAGTAGCGTTTGTGCCTCCTCCAGTCACTCGGAGGTTAGAAAAAGCAACCAATGCGATAGAGAGAGAGAGAGAGAGAGTCACACTGGCACAGGCCTATGTCTTGTATAGACTTTGATATACCTCAGTGATCTATGGAATAACACGTGAATACCCTTCTGGTACTTTTGTTTTCTTATCAATGGCTTTTGATTCGGTTTCTGACTGTCCCTAAACAGCTTCTGGCACTGATTGGAACGGCTAAATGGAACACAGCTGTTTTCAACAATGAATTCAAAAGAAAGTGCTGTACAATTGGTGTTTAAAAATACATAGCTAAATAAGAACTGATTTTCATGAATATTCAAAGTTGAAAGCGTTGACAAAAATATCCCAAAATCTTTCAAGCCCACAACTAAATTTAGTAGCAGACTCTCAAGTGCCTCTAATTTCACTAATCTTTGCTTTAATACACGTAGCTTATGTGATTTGCTGGTGACTGGTCTGTCATTTGTCTGTCTATGCTTATAGGGTGTTTGCCAACAATCACTCTTCCCTGGGTTGAAGCTTAATCCATAGAGACCCATACATGACATGGGTCTTAGTTCCATCATACCCCTCATCCCCTATGATCGTTTAATATGATAATCATGCTGTATGGAAGAGCATGACACTTGCAAAAGCACACACACACACAGACACACACATGCAGAACTGTTGTGTTGTCAATGAGAGAGCTGTGAGCAATCGCATTCAATCATCGCGCTTTTGTGGCGCTGCTGCGGCTGCTGCTACTGCTACTGCTGCTGTTTCTGTTTCTGTGTCGGTTTCTGTTTTTGGGTCAGCGATCAGTCAGTCAGTCAGTCAGCCAGTCGATCCGATCGCAAGTAAAAGTCGCAAGTTGTCAACTGCAGAACTATTTATGTAGGAAAAAGCAAACAGAAAGAGACAGACAGAGAGAGAGAGTGCGCAAGCGAGAAGGGAGAATGCAAATAAACAATATTCAAATTGAACATGTCACGACACGCAAAGACAACGATCAAGCGACTTGTGCCAGACAGACAGACTAGAGGCGGTTTCGGATCGGTTCGGATTGGATTGGATTGGATCGGATCGGATCGCAGGTGTTGGATCAGCTCCAATCCAGACCCAGACCCAGACACAAGACCATGCCACAGACGTGCCTCAGACGGGAAAGTGTGTGCTGGCCCAGACCCAACCAAGGGGTGATCCTCACGCTCTGAACAACTAACTGAATTGACTGAATGACCTGATCCACTTGGCAACATACAACAATGACAGTCGTGGAGGGGTGGGGGGGGTACCGAGGGCCGTATGATCCATAAATCATATGAAAATTTATGTGCGAAATGCGTGAGAATTTGCCATGAAAACAATGAGTTATAGAAACACGAATACACACGAATAGCAAACGGAATAGAAAGGGAAACAACAACCACATCAACAACAGAGCCACTCAAAGTGTTTTGTCCCAAGATCAAGATCTGCCATCAAACCATCCACACACATAAAAATATTACATTTATGGAGGAAGACAATTCTGCCACAACCCCCACACTTTCTTCCATAAAATCTCAAGTTCAAGAACCTTTTTCGAGAGTCTTTCGAGAGCTTTGAAAGCGATCCATCCGCCAGCGACTACCACTGCCACTGCGACTGCGACTGCGCCTGCGGAGACATCTCTGTTACGGTGGGGCGGGGATACAATTGGGACAACACTTGCTTGCCACTGTCTCTGTGCCGTCGCCAACTGTGTTGTGTTTGTGCTGTTTCGTCAGAGCCCGAAAACAAAAACAGTCAGCGGACATGAATACACTCACAAGCATCGATTCACGAGTGAATCAAGCTAAAAAGCTGTGCAAACAAGCGATAATCTCACGATTCTGGCGGTGCCCAGGCCCAGCCTTGGAACAAGTCATGGAATTATTGGCCAAAACAAGTCGCCTACTGCTTACTGCCGCTGCCGCTGCCGCTGCTGCTGCCAATAAGCGCTTCAGGGGAGTTCTGTTCTCTCAATCTCAATCACAAACGTTGTTCTGCCGATCGCTGGTACCAAGTCGAGTAGAATAGAATGCTGCTCTAAGGCCCACTCACAAAACACACGAATCACAAAATAAAAAACAACAAAAAGCTGAATGAAGAATGAGCTCGTACTCTAGATACTCTATGTATCTACATATCTCATTGACTACCCTACAAAGTGGCGCTGAAAAGCTCACGTTCCCCAGATAATAACAGCGATAACAGATAAAGATATAGCTTTTCGCAATCACAAGATAAACCATAAGACAGAAGACAGCTGCTCCTAGCAATAATCATCATACCCTACCCTCTCTCTATCTCCCTTTGCAAAGGTATCAACCAAAATCAGCTAAAAGCGGAATATTTTCGTTATTTAGCAACCTATTAGTTGTCGCTTTTAGCTGTCGTTTCTGTTGCTGTTGCTGTTTTTGGTTTTTTAGCTGCTTTTGCGGTTGTTGGCGGTGTTCTAGTTGTTGTCGCTCCTAAGAACTGTTCCAACTTGTTCTGTTTGTTTCTTTCAGCTATGGATTTCTGAGAAACTTTTGTTTGTAATTGCAATTTTTGTCGAGCAGGTTTTTCGTTTGTTTTAAACTTTATAAGAAAAGTCTGCTGGCTGTTTTCTGTTTGCTGTTTCGGTTACTGTGCTTTTTTCTGGTTCGGCTTTGCAACAATGCAACAGATACAGATATGTAGAGCTTGGTGCGGACCGTAGCGGGACTTGGGGGCTGACTGGGTTGCATCCGCTCTCGAGCACGACATCGGCGGCGGGCTAGGGTTGCCGCAGATAGAGCTGCCTTTGTTTTACAGGTGTTCCACTGCACGAGCAGCAGCAGCAGCAGCAACAGTGGCAGCAACAGTGGCAGCAGCTACAATCAGCTTTGAGTTGTTTTCTTGCTTGTATTGTATAATTATTTAATTTATAATTATTTTCTGTACTCTAACTCTCTCTCTCCCTCACTCGCACTGGCACTGGAGTTTGCTGCTGCTGCTGCTGCTGCTGCAGAGTGAGGCAGGGTGAAGGGGGTTAGCTGAGCCCCGTGCCCGATGCCTTTTTATTCACTTTCGTGTCATTAGTAACGGCGCACGTAACAGAAATCACCAACAAACTCACACACACACACAGACACACTCTCCCGCTCTCTCTCTGTCTCTCTGTGTCTCTGTGTGATTTGGCTCTCACTCCGCGCCACAACTAAAGAGCGGAAGAGGAAGTGGAAATACAATATGCAACCAACGTCCACGGCATCGACGACAACGACGACGACGACGACGATGCAGCGTAATTGGGTGGCAGGGTGGCAGCGATTATACAAGCCAGGCCAAAAGCACCAAAGAGCAGGCCAGTCAGAAGTGAGCGACGTTTTCGGACTGAAAGTGGTGACTCCTCTCTCACTCTCTATCTCTCTCTGTCTCTCTTATTCGGAGCCTGAGTTACGGCTGAAACTGTGTATAATTCAACTTCCAAGCTGTGTTTGTCGCTCTGAATCAGCTGATTTCCAGAAATTTCATAAATATTCCTTGGAAAACGGTTGAACCACAGCGAAGGGAGGCCCTAGAATGATTCTCTCCATTTCAGTAGCTTTAGAAGTGATCCTTTAGAAGTGAGTATACCAGATCGGTTCTCTTACAATTGAGGAAGCTTCCCGAAACTCTAGGAACGATCAGGAGGATCAGGAGTTACTCGCTCTGATGCTCATTAAGGATGATCAAGAATGTTTGAGCCGTAATCTATCTCTATATTTGTCCTCTCTCTCTCTCTCGCGCTCTCTCTTTCTCCCTGGCACTTGCTACAATTTCAATTACAAAATAATAGAAATTTCCAGTTCAACACACATGCAGAAAGAGACGGAAAGAGAGAGAGAGAGAGAGAGAGAGAGACACATATGTATGGTTTGGGGCGCTGTTGTTGTTGTTGTGTTTGCCGAAACGTAACGGGGCAGTGGCCGTGGTTCCCGCTCTTTCTCCCTCTCTTGCTACTGCTACGCTACTTCTGCTGCCACTGCTGTTGGCGCTGCTTGGCGGCACTATTGTTTTTGTGATACTCGCAGCTGGAGAAAGGCGATTTTCTCTTTAATTATATTTTATTTTTTACATAAAAAAAATTGTCTGATGTGCTGCTGCTGTTGTTGTTGTTTTTGTGGATTGTTTCATGGTTTCCGTTTTGTTTTATTCGATGGAGGGTTTTTTTATTGTGGCAGGCGGACACGACGATGTCAAATTAATAAACCGGCCCTGTCCCTGCCCCTGTCCATGCCCCTGCCCCAACAGACAGACAGACAGACAGCAACAACAACTGTAATAATAAAAGCTTTGCGTGATGCGTATGTTTTTTTTTCGTTGATTTTCTTTTCATTCAGCACTCACACGCACACGCAAAAAAAGACTCATACACATGGACTCCACAATTTGTGTTTGCAAAATCAATTTGCATTTTCATTGGGAAATATTAATTTTTGGTATTGCCAAAAAAAAATAAACGAAAACAAAATGAATACATATCGCGATTAATGTGAATATTGAATATTGAATATTGATTATCGAATATCGCAATGACAGCCAACAACAAAGTGACTAACAAATGCATCAACACACGAACGCACACACACACCAGCGTACGTACGTACAAACGATCAACACGAACGAACGAACGAACGCACACGAACGGCTGACGGCTCTGACTACGAAAACTGTTCGACGAGAGACGATGTACAGCGCGCGCGAGCAACCTGTGTGTTACCTCGACGGAGCTTTGAGAGAGAATGGCGATGGCGTCGGTCGGGGTCTGAAAAACTGTTCCAGCGAGCGGCTTACGATTCGAATGTGGTGGCGGGAGCGGGCGGCCAGGTAGCGATAGTGCCATGGTATGGGTGAGAGCATGGGCACTGTGGCTGTGTGCCACTTAAGAGCTGGCTAATATTGCTGGTCCGTTCCACGGGCTCTTCCGATTGATCCACAAAACAAATATTCGGTCAAAACAAAAAACAAACAAAAAATATGGCCATACAGAAGATTCTCACTGCCGCACCACCTGCACCAGTGGCTCCGTAATACACATGGCACTTGAGACATGAAACATGACACATGACGTGTGCTGTCACAGTGGGTCTAATTGGGGTTATATAACCCCCACATTATAGTGCAGCAATAAGCAGCAATGCAATTATCAAAGCTATTTGCATTTTTAACTCAATCAACGTTTTTCATAAGACTTACACAATGCAGGGCTCCGGCTCTTTGCATTGATCTCTCCCACTGTTTATGTAGCTTTCAGGGCTTTCCCACTTGACTCCCATTGTCAAATTGGGCAATTGCAAAAGAGATCCGAAAGCACATGCATACATACATATGTATGCACATATGAACATGCTCGTAAATCGACAAACAGTCGTAAAAAGGTGTAAATTAGTATGCAAACGACTTTGAGTACACACACACACTTGCAGACAGGCAGCAAGCACACACCAAACACGAAGCCAAAGAGAGGCTGGCTTCCTCTCCGAGAGCGCATTAACAGCTGCTCCAGACAGACAACAACTGCAGAAGACTGCAGGTGAGAGTGAGAGCACATGCGAGTGGGAGAGCGAACAATAAGCTGGGGGATCAAGTACTGGCCAAACGTGACAGCAACTGCATTGCGGTTCTCTCTTCTCTCTGGATGGTCAGACTCGACGGCAGTGTAGCTGCTTTCTCGTTTAGTGAGTGCTTAACAAAAAAAAGTGAGTATGCCCGCGCTCGTACTCGAACATCAAGCCGAGCTTACGTTACGCTCAGGTGACTCACGATCGAGCGAAGGGCGAGCGGGGGCGCTTTACTGCTGCTGCTGCTCGCTGATGTGCTGACGTCCGCCACCGCCTCTCCATATGGCATGTGCATGTGCCGTACATTATGGCCGAGTGGAGTGCCTGCCTCTGGTAGTTAGTCGCTCTCCCGCTCGTCGTTAGCTTGCGGCCACTAACAAAATGGGCAACGTAATGCCTCACTGGCTCCGACTCTGACTCTGACTCCGACTGAACCAAGCGTTAAGACTGATGACTGTATTCCCCAGCCTGTGCATGAGTGCGCATATCTGTACGTGTGTGAACCATACCGCTTCTCAGACAACAAACCATTTATATCCGGACCTGAGGCCTGTTTTGACTTTTCATTGAAACCTGCTGTCGCTCTGTCATAGTCGTCGTCGTCGACGTCGTCGGTGGGGCCATCGTTAAAACTAAAGTCGTAAAAATATATACGGAATACGGAATACATACGGACTATCGCGCGTATGTACACACACACATACATACATAAATGAACCAAAACTTTTGCCCACTCTCCCTTGTCCCTTGTCCCATCCCTTGCCTTGCCCCGTGTCCCTGCGGCCTAGACTTGCCTGGCTGATATTAACGCATTAGGCACAAGGTACACAAACCCATTTGCCATACTTGTGTCTGGGGCTGCGTCTCGTACCCGCGTACCGCTTACCGCTTACCGCGTTTTACTGCGGCGTTTCAGGCCGTGTTATGAAACAATCAACAAACAAACCCGACAACAACGATGATGATGACAGCAGCAGCAGCAGCAGTACTAGCAGAAACAGTACTACACGAGGGTTGCCAGAGGGATTTTAATAGGGGCTCCTGCTGTCATCAGGACCCGGGTTGGAGCAAGCTCAAGGAACACCAAATAAGCGAAAAGTCTATAATTAGAACTGAGATGTGAGAGAAGAGCTTTCTGCTCTGACGCACATCTCTCTTCTCTTCTTCTTTGGATTCCCCTTTGTGGGGAAGCTCCTTTTGGTATGTTAATCTGTTTTTCTGTTGCTACTGTAACTGCACCTGAATCACTCGCTCATTCAGTCAGTCAGTCTGTCATTCGTTCATTCCTTAAGCGTCCCCCACAAGCAGAGCCTCAGCGAAGGCCCCAGTACTGTGGCGGGGGTTGCTAGAATGATTTTAATTAAGTTTCGGGGCCATAAAAGGGGTTGGAGAATATTCGAAAATTAAGGAAATTCCTTAAGAAGTCTGAAGATAATCAGTATTTTAATAGTCTGCTGCTGCTGCTGATAATGATGATGATTATGCACCTGTAAACACCTTAAGGGGGTTGAAGACTTCCAGAAGAAAGTCGACTGGGTGCTTGACATGGGCTGAACAATACCTTATATGTAAATACCGAATCCTAAGGACTATTCCTGAAGAACTGGTAACGAATTGCAACTTCTCAATCGCCCCTCTGCCGCTCACATATGAAACGTATTTTATATTTCATTAGTAAACATCGCAAAAGGTTTTGTCGCATGTAGTTACTAACTAAGCGATTACCTATTCCTCCCCTTTGCCTTCACCCTTCACCCTCTAACTCTCTACAGTGTTGTAGCTCGACTGACCTTAGGCATTTTGAACCCAATTTGTAAGCAACAGCAAGAGAGACAGAAAGAGACAGAGAGAGAGAGAGACAAAGAGGGGGATTTGGGTACATACATGGCTATAAGACCTTCAGTCCGCCCCAAAACAGAGAAAACACAGAGAAGCAAAACGATTGCGAGAGCTTAGGGGGCCCTAGAGCCTTCCCCTAGAGAGAGCAAGAGAGAGAGAGAGGGGAAGGGGAAGGGCCCACCTTCAACTTGCGTGTTGCCACCGCTGGCGGGGCCATTGAATTGTTCATTCGGTCATGGCTACAGCTGTGCTCGTGCTTGTGCTCGTGCTTTTGCTTGGGACTTGGGCATGGGCCCAGGTCTGGGTCTGGGTCCGGGCTTTGCGGCTCATTAGAAAGTGAACGCTGAACCGCTGAATGCTTAAGAGACAATACCAGCGAACCCAAACCCAAGCCAAAGACATGGCATGGCATCGCATTGGATCGCATCGGATCGGATTGGGGGTCTAATGAAGCTTGACATGTCTGCCTATCGGGGGCCATGGATCGGTTCAAGATTCACTCTCCTCTGTCATTAGGGTTTTCCATCTTCTGCTTTTTCATTCAATTAAATGTGTAACACACGAATCCACGACAAAGATGAGCTGCTGACGGATGGATGGGAGATACGAGTACGAATACGAATACCATCCACAGCACAGCACAGCACAGCAGCCCCATGGAGATGTTGAAAGAAAGATGGGGGAGCAAAGACACGAGGCAGAGACAGAGACCCAGAAAATGATACAAAAGCAAAAAAAAATAAATAAAAAAAATGATGTTAGTGGGAAATTTTTGTGGTTTCATGAAGTACTACTACGCTACCGAGTACTCCGTTCCGATTCCGACTTGGAATCACTTTCACTTACACTTCGCTTTGGCTTGGTTTGTCCCCCCACCCCCGCACCCCTTTTTCTCCACTTGTTGTTTCTTCTCTTGGCCATGAATGAATCCCCTCCCTCCACACAGCACTCCTCATGGAGTGGGGCTGGGGCTGCGGCTGCCCACTGGCCAAGCTTTTTTGTATACCGCTTGCCGCCGCACCGCCAGTGGCGCCTTCATCAATCAACGAGCAGCGGCAGGGGCAGGGGCAGCAGCAGCAGCCGCACATGTGGCATAGACAATGGGAAAGTTCGCCCACAAGGGTTCTCTGCGCCGGCCGCCCCCGTTAGGCTCTAAATCACGTACCACCTCCACACCCACCCACCCATCCCCATCCCCAACCCCATCCCCATTGGTATGTGTATCATTACCTCGTGCCTTTCGTCTCGTCTCGCCTCGTCTCTGCTCGGCTTTTCCATTGATTTTCGTGTGTGCATTTTTCATTGGAAAACTCATGTTTACAAGCGATTAGCAGCTTATTATTATTAGTTTTTATTTTTCATTTGCTTTTCTTCTTTCCAATTGAATTTCTCAATTTTTTTTGTTGTAGTTTCCATTGTCTGCACTTCTTCGAGGCACTCTTCTGTCTCCTCTGTCACTGCCACTGCCTCTGCTTACTCCTCCTTCAATCATCATCATCTTTTTCCATGTTTATCGGATAATCCAAGGCGCTGAAAACCGTTTGATGGCCTTTTGGAGAAAGACAAATCTTGTGGCTTTACATAATCCAACAATCCAACAATCCCCATCCAAATCCAAATCCCCACTTCCCACTCCCAAATGGTCATCATTATGCGAATTTAATTTCTTCATTTACTATTTTTGGATGGTTCGAGTGAATGTTGAATGTCGAAGCTTCTTTTCTTTTCTTCCATCTTTTCCATCTGCCTGTTACTCGTCTTTTATTTCTATATTTCTTCCACAGAAGCTAATGAACTTGAACGAGACACCGCAACAGTATTGTGGGTAGAATTGAGTAATTCAAACAAAAGTCCGGGCCGGGGTTTTGTAATTATTTAACCATAATTAAAGTTTGGAATTAGTTGATTTTTATTCATTCGAATGATGGTCTAGCCGGGATTACGAAGCTCCTCACGAAAGAAGTATTTCTTTTTAGTTTTGAATCGAAATACGATAGTATGGATGGGCTCCGGTTCTCACTTTCGCAAAAACTTTCGGATTTACTTTTCAAAACGTATAAATTGCTGCTCCCATTTTCGCGAAACGAAAAATTTGCTCCGTATTTAAACGGAAACATTTTTTACAACAAAAAATAAATCTTAATTTGAAAAAATGTATTTATTTATTATATAATTTCTATAGTAATTTTATATACATTGTAGATCTCTTAGGTATACCCATTTATACTCGTAAGTCTTCTATTTTCAGTATGTTCCAAACTTATAAGGTATTTTCTGTGTAAATCAAAGTTTTCGTACAACAATTAAATAAACTTCAAACGGATTCTTCAGTTGTGAACTCTCTTTAATGTCTGTGTTTTCATTTGTAGATCTTGTTTGCATTCTTCAGACATATTTTTGGATTCTTTGATAGCAGTTTTCCCCCCAATAACCCAGATCTTGTTTCTCATCGAAATCCATGGGCTGCAGTACACACACATAGTACGGGGTCATTCACGGGTCAATGGCTTCATATGCCATATGCACAATGGGCAAGGCTCAGGTAACTCTTTGCAACCCTTGCCAAAGCCAAAGAGGACAAAAGAAGTCTGATTAATTCTACAGAAATTACAATACCCTGCAAAGAGAAGAGGTTTCGCTGCATTTCGTCAGAGCTTTGATTCAATGCAAATTTCCAAACGAAAACAAAAACAAAACTGCATGCTCTGCCGACGCCCAAGATGACGCCAAGACGCTATAGCTGTCGCTGCTCTGTCTCTGCTCTGTCGCTGTGTCTGCGCGTCTTGCGTCTTGCGTCTGCGTCTGCGCGTCCGAGTCTGCAATTGCTGCTGCAGAATTGGGCAACGATCCGATCCGGCCGCAGCCCAAGACAAAACGAAACAAAGGAAACGAGAAAACATCGAAAAACAAAAACCAAAACCAAAGCGAAGCAAAACAAAACAAGCAAAGAAGGCTTTAGGCGATGCTTCGACGCTGGCATACCCTCTAATTATGAAAATGTAATTTAAAATTGAATTCTAAGCAAAATAAAGATTTTGAAGGAAGAATTTGATGCCCTGTATCAGGAATATACACAAAAAGTTGTATTGTATTGGTGTAGGCACATAAAGGGAAGAAATATACCACCCTTCATCAAAAATGACTACCCTGTATAAAACAAATCGAAAAAAAACACTTTTTCAGTAGGTTCTTGGGCTTTTGCATATGTACGAGTGGGAGGGAGATAGCCGGGGAATCCATATAGAGGGCGGGGGGGAGTGGGGAGTGCTGGAAGCGACTAAAGTTGGCTCCAAGAAATTTGGCTCACACATAACTAGGACGACAACAACAACAGCGGCAGTAGCAGCAACAACTGCTTTAAGAACTGGTTAATGTGTGGTGTGTGGTGGTGTGTTGTGTGCCAACCGGCAAGCGGAAAGCAGCAAGCGGCAACCGGCAACTGTTTTGCTGCCTGCCGCTGCGCTTCCCCCCTTCCCGGCCTCTTGCATGCATGACGTCAGCCATCAGCCCCGAATGGAACAACCTCCCCCCAGCAGCCAGCAGCTAGCAGCCAGCAGCTAACCAACAACTGGTTTCGCACTTAATTTAGATGCTTTCCATGTGGTGCGGTGCGCATCGGGTTTTGCCGCTGATTTCGGCTGCAGCTCATCTGAATTTATTTGCTTTTACTCGTATACACTCTAGGCCTACAAACCTAGAAGCCTACAAAAGAGGAATCCAAAAAGGAGGATCGGCTCCCCAGGCAGAGAGCAGGAGAATCTGCCTGTGGAAGGAGAGCCGGCATATCCAGTTGCAGCGGGAAGTAGGAAACCAAATATTCCACTTCTCACCATCCATTCCATTCCATCCATCGATAGATCTTCTCTATGGAGATACAAAAACCCGACTCCGACTCCAATTGCCTCGTTTTATCAATCATCGAAAGTCTGGCGCTCAATTAGCATTGGACCACCGCACGGGCGGGCGCAAACGGGAGCTGCCGCGTCGGAAAAATCTCACTTAAAGGTAAAGCTAATCAACGCCACCTCGTGGGTCACGTGGGGATCCAGAGACAGAGAGACAGACGGAGAGACAGACCCCATTCGGAGCAGTCAAGCAACAACTTGGGAAGGGAACACAACAATAAAAGAGTGAGAAAGTCATTAAATAATCCCACGACTTTCAGAGCTACTGGAAAAGTCTGTTGCAAAGCCCAAATAGCGGCAGTGGCACTGACAGTGTGGGGTTGAGGGTTTCGGATCGGGTTGGACGGTGGGAATAATGAGACGATGAAAAGAAATGGAACTACTTTCAATCGAATTTCCAGCCGACATTTGCAAAAGTTCTCTTAGGCTAAAAAAAAAAACCAAGCCCCTGGGCCTAAAATTTAATCGAAGTTTAAATTTTTAATGAGAGATAATGAGATAAGATATCCGCCAATTAGAATTTTGCCTGGAACTGGCTGGAACTTTGGCAGCAAAAACAAAAACACCTACGTATGTATACCTACGTCTTTCAGCTATAATTCATAGATTGCTAGGGAATTTTTGGCCAAAAATAAAGAGAGATAATAGCTACAAATATTTATGACTAAGAAATGCTAAAATATTTGGTTAGTATGTACAAAGCTTGGCAAAGCTTTTCCAGGAGAAATACAAGAGTTTTCCAATAACAAGTTTCAATTTTTCCAGAACATTTCCTATATTCATTATCATTCAAAGAACTTCTAAGTTTATCAATGAAATCGATTAAATTCTGGCCACATACTGTTCCTGTTCCTAGTCTCCCATCCACTTGTCTTTCGCAAGAACCCGGATATATGTATTATATTTAATCCCGTACCATACTGTGCCGTACCGTACCGTACCGTATCGTAACCGTTGGGCACAAAGCAACAAATATGATTCTTTAGTATTCGCTATCTGTTGGCAGATAGGTAATATTTGTGGCACTGGTCGGGTCGCCCCATTTGACGGTTATGTACATATAATCACGTGTTTATCGCTGGAATTTCCATGCGCGTGCCTCCGCCGTGGGAGTTAAGCCCCCTCCCAATGCCCATCCCCAATCTGCAGCCCCATCTCGCCCCCACCCCCCGCCAACATTGTATTCAAATGCCAGAGTTCAAGGTTTGTGTGTGGATGGATGCACACAGCGCAGAGCCAAAGACAACAAACAAACAAACAGTCATATTCGTACTGGTACTCGTATCATTATACAGGTCGAGGAATTCCGAATTTATGTTTACGCAAATACAGTGAAAGCCCCCGTTGGAGGGACACACACACAGATCCCTTGGGGAGCGGACAACTATCTTAATTGGAAAAACATGTACACAAGTGCGGCCAGACCATCTCTCAAAGCGGACAGCCAGCAGTTCCGTTCCACAGGAAGGACGAAATACTAGGAAAGGAAAGCCCTGTACAGCTGAGCACATATGCTCGTTGAACCAGAAGTAATGATGGGCAGGGCCCACCTTTTTTATAGAAAAAGGAATTGCAAAAAAGAAAATCCTTATTTCCTTTTTTTCTATTTTTTATATTTTGCCAACTTTTTACTCCACGAATGCTGTGGCCAGCGCCCTCCAGCGGTTGATGGCGCAACTATTTTGTGGCTAACATTTTATTGCATACTTTTTGGCAGCACATATTATTTTCAACAAATCAAATATATATAAAACATTGTCGACTTTTGGGAGGAAATTAAATCACTCTCTCTTAAGTGTTTTTTGTTGTTGTTGTCGTAATGTGCTGTGTGTGGGCCCAAACACCAACGACGACGACGACGACGACGCCCACTGCGATTGGGAGGAAAACTCGTGGGCGCGCGTGGGTGTGGACTTCAGAGGCGGCTTTAACCTTTTGTTGTTATCAAGAGAGCAGAGCAGAGGAGCCATGGGATGCAGCAAGCGGCGCTTCGTGTGTGGGCAGTGCAACCCACAAGAGAAAAGAAAAACCCAATGATGCCATTGATTTTTTTTATTTTTTGGGGCCCATCCCTGCTGTGGCAGCAGCAGCAGCATCACCAAATTGCGTCACAAATGTCCTCAAGCCCACACGCTAATCGAACCTTGAACTCTGACCATTCACAGACGGCGGATGGGGTGGGCGGGGGACAGGGGACAGGGCGGGGGAAGCCATACATGTGTCAAAGGATAATAGAAATACGAAACCCTTAAGGAGGGCGAGTTGCCAGGACACTTACCAGTAGATCTCATTGGAGGTAATCATATTGGTGGTCTTGTAGTACTGGGCGGCAGTGTAGCTGCTCATTGTGTTTCAGCTGCTGTCATTTACTTATGGGACACGACTGTAGGAAACGGAAGGGCTCGGGCTCTCCCTCTCACTCACACTCTGTCTCTCTTTCTCGTTCACTATCTCTCTGTCCTGGATAACGACTGTCTGTCTGTCTATCGTTGGCGTCCAGTGAAATGGAATGGAATGGATTCGTAGGCTACGTTGGAACTAGGTTCTTCGCTTTGTATGGATTTCTTCTGGACGGTTTACGAACACTTTGGCACCACTGATGGACATCAAATATGATGGCAAAAAAAAAAACACAAAAAATCAATACAACGGCGGGGGGTCGTGTGTGCTGTATGTGTGTGTTCTAGTGTGTTTGTGTGTGTGTGTGTGGGGCGCCACCAACAAAAATTTCACTTTGAAGATATTTCCGTCGCGTCAGTCTTCCTTTTTTTGCGATTTACATATGTATATATTTATAATCGTAAAGAGTATATACACGAATGTATCTACGATATATGGCTATATAAAAAAAATCTCTGGCACACACACAGGCTTATGCATACACATGTATCTATGTATGTATTATTAACGGGATATGAACAGCAGCAGTAGCGGCGGCAGCGAAGGGGCAGCCGTGGCAGCGGGGGCGGGTTGCCGGGGCTGTTGGTGGCGGTGGCGGTGGCGGCTACGGCGGCAGACAAGCGAATACATACACGGGACGCGGCGACGGGTGAGAGGGTGGCGGCGACGGGGGCGAGGGCGAGGGCACACGCGAGACGAGACGAAAACGAATTTTTCTCAATTTTCAGCCAAACGGACGACACTTTTTGGCCAGAGCTAGCGCCAGGACTAAGGACAATCGGTGCTCTGGGGTGCTCCTTTGGGGTATAGTCTAGTCTAGTCTAGTCTAGTACAGACATAGCTGATACTCTGTCCTCTGTGTGTGTGTGTGTGTGTGTGTGTGTGCTAGTGGGCGGGGTACAAAAATACTTCTAGGCGGAAAAGCGTCTGCGAAAAACTAACGTCGGATAACTGTATAAATGGGAGTAATGAATGTAACTGAAGGCCGTCGATTGAAGGCAGCCACAGAGCCCACAGAGAATGGAGTGTATGGCTCCTCGGAGAGAGACCATTGAGAGAGAGAGACAAAGAGCGAGAACGACAAGAGAAATAGAGAACGAATCGCCGGCGAGAGAGAGGGAGAGCAGCGACAGATGTGTCTAGAGCGGGTTGTTTTTCCTCTCTCTTGCTTCTTTTGTTTTTCTTGAATTTCTTTTCGGGGGTTGGAAAGCCCCGTTGCAACAACGGGAAATGCATCAGAATGGCAGAAGCAGTGCTCCTGCCACCATCGCCCCCATCCCCTCCCCCAGCGGTGGCTGTGGCAGTGCCCCAATCAATTATTGATGTGTCATTGGAAATAAACCCTTAGCCAAATAGTTTTATGGCCGCATTAAAAATCATCATCATTCCAAAATGAGAGGCAATTAACAGCAGTTTCCGTTTTGGCTGGAGAGCAGCCAGAGCGAGAGAAAGCCAAGGCGTTGAGCTGACCAAGAGAGCAGTGCCCGAGAGAGAGAGCGCGAGAGAGAGAGCGCGCGCGAATTCAAATGGGGCGGCAAAGAGAGCGCTACGCTACCCCGTCCGAGAGGGGGTGCAATTCCTAAGCGGCTTTTTGAAGCAACTTCCAGAAAGAAATTCAAGATGTTTTCGAATGTAGGAAGAACAAGAAACAACCTCCAGGAATTCCGCCCCTTAGATCCCTTTTGAAACTGGCCAAAAAAACACAAAAATTGCACAAGGAGAGGCACAGTCAACCCTTAGAGTGGCGCAAAAGCGGGTGAGAGGAGAGCGCACGAGAGCGCGCGAGAGAGAGAGAGAGCCGGAAGCCAGGCAGACAACCAAAGAGAGAGAGAGAAAAGGCATTGCCAGCTTGGATTACAAAGGAAATACACTGTCAGAAACGAGTGAACTACTTCTGAAATTCGAATATTGAGCACTCATCAGATGGTCAAATATATTCTCAATAAATTCTCTAAATTTATAACCATAAAAATAGATTAAAATATATAGAAAATATTCATAAATTCATAGAGCAACCTTGATCTGTATTTATTTGAAAAAGAAAAACGAGCTGCCTATAAAACTGGGGAAAACTATTCCATTCCATTCCATTCCCTTAACCCATTTCGAAGAGAGCCATGATTGAGTTATTTACTCGGCTAATCACAATGAAATGAAACGAAATGAATAATTGAGGCTGTTACCATGGTTACCATGCCACAGAAATACTTGGGTACGACATGACATGACATCGCTGTGCCACCCAGACTCCACTCCACTCCACTGCGCTCCGTTACCAATCCCAGGCTCTTCCCCAGACTCCAATTCTGACTCTGGCTATGGCTATGGCTATGGCTATGGCACTGTCTCTGAGGCACAGTTCCCATATGGGAGGTTGGTTTTGTTTGCCTCCATGATTGGGCAAAGACCCAGAAAAGTGATAGCTTCACCCTCGCTGTGCCACGCTGTGCCTCCTCCTCCTTCAGAGAATTTCATATTTTGCGTGTCTGGTGCGTGCTCAAGAGGTCTGTCGTCTCTGTGGTGGTGCCTCTGCACTTTCTATGGCCCCGTTGCATGCAACCTAATGCAGTCTAAGCCACACAAAGGTCTCTCTCCTCTGTCGTCTCTCGTCTTTCGAGCTTCGACTTCAACTTCAATTCTTGTGCGCGCTTTTTTGAAATACAAGTCGGACAATAAGTATTTAATAATCAACAGCAAGGCAAGAGCAGTGGCAGTGGCAGCGGGGCAGCAACAACACGAGGTAATTGCAACTGGCAATTGTGTAGCTATGCGCCCCACAGCCCTGCCCCTGTTCCAGCCCCGTGCAACACGCCCCCATTCGTGCATTTTATTGTGTGAACAAAAAACAACTTTGAAAGAAGTTCAAAACTCTTTGAATGCATTCGGCTCGCCTCCCATCGCCTCGCCTCGCCTCGCCTCGCCTGCCTGCCTCCCGCTCAGACATGAATATTTCAGCGGGGCGGTGGGTGGGTGGGTGCACTGAAGAGGCATTCGAGGCGATAGTGCTTGACGAAGGCTGTTAGGGGGTGTTGGGGCGACTGTGGGATCCTACTTTGGTCGAAGGTCCACGCCCCACCGAAAAATGGGTCAAATGACAATGAAGCGCATCAAAAATTCAACTGCAGTCGAGGAGGAGGCAAAGGAGACGAAGCCGAAGAAGGATAGATATCACAAAAGCTGACGAAGAAAATGAACAAAAACGAAAATGACAATTTTCAGCTGCAGATAAGAGGGAAAACTTTTAATCTTGCACCCATCCCCCCCTCATTCCCCCTCCTCACTGTGTCATAAATGAAAACAAACAAAAGCCGAAGAAGCTGCTGGAGAAGTCAGTGGAAAAGTCAGAAAAGATGATGGAGCCAGCCAGCCAGCCAGGCAGGCAGGCAGAGAGATCAACTTGTGGAGAGAATAAACAGAAAAGAGCAGCCACAATATTTTCACATTCTTTATCATTCTCGAAATGGAAATGGAAATGTAGTAGGGGTGGGGCAGGGGCAGGGGAAGTGGCAACTGGCAAGTGGGAGGAGGAACGAACGACCAAGGAAAGACCAACTTTGAGATTCTCGAGATGAATTAAGCGCAACGGCAACAAAAGATTTTCCCTCTTTGGCTGTCATAATATTGAAAGAGCCTTAGATGATGGCCAGCCATGGGTGGCGGGGCAGGGCGGGGCGGGGTTGTGGCGGGAGTGAGTGTTAGTAGTGTTGGGATGTGGAGCAGATCCACGGGACTGCAGGGACAGATGGATGTCCCAGAAAGATGACAAGTTATTAGCGGGGCGTGTGCTTTACAAACAGGCCAGAAGATGTCTTTGTCCCTCTCTCTCTCTCTCTCTCTCTCTCTCTGTCTCTCTCTCTCTCTGCATAGTGCGTTTCAGGCAATTTCCACTTGTAAATGCGGATGGGCCTGTCAAATAAAGTCAGTCAATCAAATGTAAAATCGATTGGAGGATATTTTCGAAACATTTCGTATATCCCATGACAGTTTATTAATGTAAAACTTGTTGTTATGCGGCGGCGCCCCTCGGTCGGTTCCGGCTTGGTGTGTCGGAGTCGCCTATCAGCCAATGTGCAACATTCTGCACTTCTTAAACAGACAAAAGCCATTGTCCAACACTAAGAATATAATTATGGAATATACTGGAGGATATTCTTGGGATCTGCCCATTACTCAAGCTGTCTAGGGAGAAAAACCGATGCAAGTCAAGCAGTAGATTCAGATATTCAAGCAGCAGACAGCACACATAACCAAAGCAGTGCATTTATCTAAGAAGAAGTGCATTTACCAATAAAGCAGTGCATTTATCTAAGAAGTGCATCTACCAATAAAGCAGTGCATTCATGTAAGAGAAGCAGTATATCAATCGGACAAGCAGTCGGCCAGCCATGGCTTTCCCTTTGGTTTTCTCTTTGTGCGAGAAGAAGCAGAAATCTCTGGATTCTAGAACTTTCAGTGAATGGCACAAAGGAACCATTACAGCAGATCTTACATTCCCTCCCCGCCCCTTTCAAGGCATCACCGCCACATACTCGTACTAGACGAATGAATGTCAATTCGTTGACAAGCCAACCCCCAACCAACCAACCAACCCCCACACCCAAAAAAAAGCTAATAAACTAAAAAACAAATTATTAAAATGAATCCAAAAATATGAAAGGAAATAGAGCAGTGACCGACCGACCGACCGACCGACCGACAGACCGTCCCCCAGCGTCAAGCATTTGTATGCATATTATACGAATATGAGAATAAATACATACATATATACATATATGTTTATATGTAGACTCTGTATATAGACCTCCCCCCTCCTTCCTCCCTCTACTCTCGTTTTGTTGCTGTTTCATTTGTGTTGCAAAAACGAAGAAATGTCAGCAAACGCTAAAGAGCACTTCATGTACCCCCACGGACGACAGACAGACAGACAGAGAGAGGGACAGACAGACAGACAGACACCATCATGCAGATGGAGTGGAACTCTGGCCTGGAGATGGAAATGCAAGGGAAATGCGCCTGGGGAGGGGGATGGGGAGAGCGCAACATGATGAAGAACACGATGCAGAAGCAGAACATTGGGGTGGCGTTGGTGTCGCATGGCGTGGCACATAAAGACAAGAGGGCCCAAAAATCAACGAGCAACATGCTAATGAAACACAAAATACCCTTCCCTTTCCTTTTCTTCCCCTGAAGACTGGGGAGTGGGGCAGAATTAGCACACGATTCGGTACCCTGTACCCTGTATGTCACGGTAATCTTTACGATCCTCATCTATCGAAGAAAAGTGCGTTCGTTCCAATTATCACACACCCAAACGTAAAATCAATCGTGATGGGAATAATGGTAGCAGCACAAAGAGAGCGAGAGAGAGAAGTCTACAGAAAGAACCGGCAATGAATCGACACATTCATCCATTCATTCATTCCTTCAGCAGGAAACTACATACATGATTACCACAGAATAAGCGAAGGATCATTTCCCGTATTCATAAAGTCCAGGAGGAAGTCTCCTTTAAGCCATAGACACATTTCTCTCTTGTTTCGTGGACTGTTTCAAATGTTCCCTGTTCCGTTCCGTTCCTTGTGGACCGCAAACTGGACTACCGAATCCGTATACCCCTTTTTGGGTGCGGATAGATCATCATCATCGTCGGATGTGGGAGAAAAAGGGGAGCAGGCAGGCAGCACTCCCGCGCGCTCAGAGCCTTCGAAGATGCACAAAAACAAACAGAAATGCTGTTACACGAGTGCCCAGAGTGCCCAAGTGGCAGGCGACGTGGCGCGGCGGGGCGCTGAGGCATCCTCTGAGGCATGGCACATGCAACATTGCATTGCAACACAGAGACCCGCAGGGCAGGAGCGAACTCTCCACAGAGTCAGTCTGCCACCTCTTTGGTTGGGGGGTGGTTTTTGATGCCACAGAAGGACGAGCATCCGAGCATCAGGACCAGAATTGAAACACAGGACGATGACGTGTAGGGCACGTGTAGGCAACACACACACACACGCACACAAACAGAGAAAGAAAGAGAAAAAAAAACTGTGTTGAGATTTCTTCCCTTTTGCATACCCACAGAGACGGGGGGGGTGGGGGGATTCTAGGGGCTAGAGCATCCTCTGATGCGATGCGATGCATGTGAATGCGAGATGAGAAATATGAAAATGAGAGGCGGCTGATGGGAGATGGAGGGATGGAGAGGCGGAAGCGGAGGTGTGTGAATGTGCGAAATGGGACCAGTTTGAGGGAGACAGAGAGAGCGAGAGAGAGAGTGCACCCCCGAGAGGCAGAGAATGAGAATCTCCCCGTAGAGCTGCCAGTGAGTGTGTGTCTGTGCGTGAGTGTTCCCGTGCGCCCGTCTTCGTGCTCGTGCTCGTGCCCGTGCGTGTTCGTGCCTCTGTTTCTCTGTTTCTGTTTGTCTTTGTATGTGGTGGCATGGAATACTTTTACAGTTTGTTAAACTCTATTTTTAGAGCTCCCTCTCTCACTGCCACCGTCTCTGTCTCTCAATCTCTGCTGCCGCAATGGCCATGGGAAGGAAACAACCCAAAACCCCCTGCCTCTGTGTTCATGTGTGTGTGTGTGTGTGTGTGTGTGTGTGTGTGTGGGGGCCGCTTGTTGGCTTAGTTTTTCCACAGTCCACAGTATATTTTGTGTGTTTTTTGTTGTTGGGTTTTTCCTAATGCACTGCTGCATGTTAATTTGATGAACACGAATTTCATGTAATTCCAGCTCTGCGCTTATTGAAACATCTCCGAAAACAGCTCCCAAAAATATATTACCCAACAGACAGACAGCAAAAGAAACCCTCAGAGGGTAGACATATGGGATACCCATTGAAGAACCACTAAAAATCCATGGGAGATGCATTAAAGATCTATTGGAGATCTATTGGAGATCCATTCGATATCTACAGGAGATCCATTAGAGATCCATTTGAGATCCATTGGAGATCCACTGGAGATATATTGAAGATATATTGGAGATCCATTAGAGATCCATAGGAGATCCGTAGGAGATCCATTCGATATCTACAGGAAATCCATTAGAGATCCATAGGAGATCAATTAGAGATCCATAGGAGATCCATTAGAGATCCATAGGAGATCCATTGGAAATGCATTGGAGATTCACTGCAGATTTATTGGAGATCCACAGGAGATCTACTGGAGTTCCATGGGAGATGCCTGGGAGATCCATTGGAGATGCTGTCCAGTTGCTGTTGCCACAAAGTTCCCTTAGGCACATTCGTACCATTTCCAAACTATTCTTTGTAGAAAGCTTCTTCTCTGCGTTGCCAAGCAATACGGAAAATCGTACTACCCTGCACTCTCCCTCGGCAAAGGGTATACAAAGTTACAGCACTTTCAATTTGGACAAATTTTAGTGCAATTTGTTAAGGGCCCAGACGGAGGGGTGATGGCGTTTAGGAGTGCCACAGAGTGGGGGTAGCAGAGATAAAGTAGGAGCCGCAGAGAGGGTGGTTATGGCGCGGTGTTGGAGTGGCAGCTGGGGGGTGGGGGGCGGTGGGCTGGTAGTGTTAATTGAGTGTTGCAATTAGGCCAGGTGAAGAGGCAAAGAGAGAGAGAACCAGGCTGATTCGACATGGGTTCCGACAAGGCTTACGGACACGTAGATTGCCTTTCGTTTGCCTTGCAACAGACGCAATTAACGGTAACTCAATTTTCATCCCAGAGGAGTCTCACCCGCTATCTCCCTTTCTCTCTCTCCCCCACCCTCTCGTATCAATTTCTCACCCCCCTCCATCTCTCTCCCTCTCTCTCTATAAATATGTATTTGGTGTAGGAGAAATCTGACAGTCAGTCAGTCAATATATCGATACGAACATTTGTTTGCCTTCCCACGGCCGCCAACGGTGATAATGACCATCGATGATGATGATGATGATGATTATTGATGATCATGCTGCAGGCAGTTCCCCCCTGCCTGCACTCCGTGGCAATGCAATCCGCTAATGCCACACAACTCTCCAATTCAAAGCCGTTAACACTAAACTGAAATCGAATACGAGAGCAACTTATTAGAAAACATTAATACGGACAGCAAATCGGTTATATCGATGCATCCAAGAGACCACAACGAACCTGGGATACCCTTCTTTGAGAGAACAAAGGAACTTTGATGGCAGTTGAAAGGAAAGAGAATTTCATTTGAAATGTATAACAAAATCAAATAAATGTATATTTTCAAAGGTATATCAAAATTCCAGAAAAATACTACAAAAAAAACATAAAAAACAACAACAAAAATACCAGAATATAGTAGTATATACAATACAAAATATAAGACAAGACAAAAATACTAGAAAGTAACAAAAATGCTAAAAAAAAGAGAGAAATACAAAGAAATAAAATTTTAAAATACTAGATTGTCCCAGAAAATACTAGAATATACCAGAAACTTACGGAATATAAAGAAGCAATAAGAAAAAGAAATGTAAACTGAAGTGAAGTTTTATTAAAGTTTTGCTATAAATTTACTTGCATAAGCAACCAAAAATTCTTAAGAAATATTCTGGGACAAAGTTCAGGCATTTCTTCAACTTAAAGATCTATGTATCTACCAATAATATCTACTGCCAAGTACACATTCAATACGATTAATAATACTATAAAAAAATCAAATTCATTTTAAGTATAATTCGAACAAACCCTCTTCCAGCAACGAACCGACTCTTGGGAAATGTGAGAGCATCTGGCTATTGGTTGTAACTGGTTACAGTCAGTCGACCCAGGCCAGGCCAACATTCCCCTGCCACTCCCCGCGTGCCACCCACTGCAGGCGGCCACTGCAGGCCACTGGCGATCGCAGGCCGTGACGAGAGGCTGCTGACAATCGATTAATGGCACATATAAATGGCTATCTTCTGGTTGGTTGGTTGTTTGACTTGTTGGCTGGTTAGTCGCTCGAATCGGCCACGCGATCGCCTCTCGGCTTTTGGCCTGGTCCCAATGCTCCCCACAGCCAAGCTCCTCCATCTTGTGGTCAGCGAGAAGCAGCTTCGGATTCGGATTCGGATCCGAATTCGTATTCGAATTCGTATTCGCTTTCAATTTGCATGTTTTCTCGTTTTCGGTTTCATTTTCATTTCATTTTTGTTTTTTGGTTCGCCGTTTTTTGTCTTTCGTCTTGTTTGTGCACCCTTGAAGAGGGTATTATGATCTTTGGCAGCACAAAGAGACAGCGGAGGGAAATCAGGGAAGCCTGCCTGCAACTTATTTCTGGCTGGAACTAGTGGGAGTTCCTAATTCATATGTCCGGTTTGAATAATCGTTCGTTCTTTGTTTGAAACCAAAAAGAAAGAGCTACGAGTAGTCGTGTGTTCACACAAATCAGATTAAGATCGGATGACTATAGGATATAGAACAATGGGTTTTTATTTTTTTGCCAGGGTATTGAAAACTTCGACCTTTGACGAATAGCCTTCCTCTCGTTTTTTCTCTTGTGTTTTTGTTTTTAGCTTTTTTTGGCTTTTTTGTCAATGAATGAAATCAACATAAACAGCATTTAAAAACACAAAATTATTATATATTGTGGGCGTTGAACGGAGTGCGTTCAACGGCGCCGCTGTGACGCTATCCATTGGGTCACCGCCGCCAATCACTTTGGCGTCTGCGCAAGCGTCGCAGCTGCTGCTGCTGTTGCTGTTGCTGCTGCTGCTGGCAGCGTCCATTGACGTTGTCCAAAAGGCAGAGGGAAAGATCAGGGCAGAAGAGCTGCGAAAGAGAGAAGTGCAGAGCAGAGCAATCTAAGGTCAAGTCTCGAGACAGCTTCCATCCATTGAGGGACAGCCAGAGAGACAGATACAGACCAGAGACAGCTTCACCGATGAGTGATGAGCACGAGGCAAAAAGCCTTCCAAAAATGTGAGTCAAAGATCGCAGAAGACTAAAAACAACAAAAAAAAAAAAAAACCAAAACCAAAACAGAAACGAAAAACCCACAAAAGTATTCCCAAATCATATAAATCGCAATTCATTTATTTGTTGTTTTTTTTCCTGTAGCGCCTACGCACACACACACACACACACACACACACACACACACGCACTGGCACAGGCGCTGCAAGCAGCAGCAAAAACAACAACAACAGCTGTTCGAATTTTCGAGCTTTTAATTTTCGAGCAAGAAAGCGAAAGAGAGTGCTTTCGACTATAGGATATCCTCTCTCCCTGTCTCTCTCATTTGACTAGCAGCGAAACGTGAGGAGATCACAATAGGGAGAGTGAGTGAGAGGGAGAGACTACTTGAGGCCTGATCCAGTCAGTTAGACAGGAATATGTATGCACATATCTATGTATGATGTGCAATCGGCTTTGCTATGTTTCCTATGTTCAGCATACCCTTTGGGTACACCAACAAGTAGAGGGTATTAAAATGATATTTGAATATTTGAAGTGTAGGAAGAGGAAGAGCGGAACGGAACCACAGACAGCGGGCGCTGCACTCTGATAGATTGAACGAGAGAGAGAGAGAGAGAGACAGATACATGGAAGGAAATTAAGCAACAACGCATTTTCTTGGCACTCGCAATTGGGGCTGGGTGTGATAGACAGCGGGTAGGGGGATGGAGGACGGTGGTTGGCAGGGTGGCCAGTCGGTCGGGCGGTCGGGCGGCCCCCACGAGTACTCTACTCAACCATGGCGTTGAAAAAGACCCCAAAAACAAAAAAAAAACCAAAAGAACCAAAGAGGGATCTCCCAAAATTTGGGTCAATGTACAGACAAACAAAAAAAAAACACACACACAGAACACATACACGCAAGAAAGAATAATTTTTCACGTTTTTCTTTATGGTTTTTTAATTTTACAACATTAATATGTCAAAGAGGAAGAGTGGGGCAGGGCCTAAGGGTGGGGGTGAGGTTTGGGGGCAAGAAAAGTCAATGCATGGAAATTCCATTCTTCATTTTTATTTTGTATATTTTCTGGCGATTTCTTTACGACTTTTGGACACAGCGTTAATTGATTGAGAGAGGAAGGAAAACGCAGGGTGACGCAGGGCGGCGCTCTGACCAGCTGCCACCACCAGGAGGAGCCGCCGGAAGTTGTCCGTCAGTTTGGCAGAAATTGTTGTATTGCATCTACAAGTGGGGGGAGGGGGGCGGGGGGTGGCCTCACATAATTGGTGTAGAATCAAGATAAATAGTACATGGAATGATTTCGAAACAAACCACCCCATTCCATTCCATCCCATCCACTCAGAGATAAGACAAAGACTATAGAACTTATGATAAAACTGATGATGAAATTACATCCATATAAAGGTTGTACAGAGATTATAATGATGACAAGACCTATATCACTGTAAATGTATGATTTCTTTAGGCAATTCCAATTCTAACTATGGAAAAGTAACCCAATTTCCTTTGCAATCGAAAACTATTTCATTTGATTCATTCCTTACTGATTCATTTACATATAATATACTATATAAGAGTAACAAGAGTTACAAGATCTTAGAGCAGTAGAGTAGTTCCTATTATTCAAAAGAAAAACGAATGATTCATTGCAACTGCGGATAGGAACCAAATAGAAACCCTTAGAAATACTTTAGATTTCGATTTTTGCATCACTTTTGCAGGCGCAGCTGTTGGGATCGGGGATTATGACGAAGATATACTAAGGAATACGTAATGCCAGATCCAACTTTGCTTTCAATTGCAGGGAAAACCCCACCAGATGTTGCCAATTATTCACAGAAAATATATATATACGTATATATCTTGCAAAGAAATCAACGATTCAGAACATTCAACCAACATTACAGCTCTCTCTCTCTGTCTCTGTCTGTCTTTCTCGTTCTATCCATCGCTGATCGTTGATCATTATTTCTGGCCCATCATCAGCGTCCATCAGAGCCATAGACAAAGAATAGGAATCCCACAGTTTTGTTGGCCATTACAGAACCCAGATTGTTGGCCATTTTTGGGTGCCATGCGTAGCCCTGAAATGGGAAGATGGGAAGACCAGGCCAGGCCATGCCCAGGCCAGGTCTGGCTCTTATGGCCATGTAAAGCGGCTGCTACCGCGGTTGCTGTCAGAGCCAGACACGATTGACAAGCCACCGTTTGGAGAGCAATGAGAGCAAGCAGCAAGCAGTTCCAGTTTCGATTCGGATTTGAATTTGAATTTCCGCTAAAAAGCGGGGAGGAAAGGGAAAGGAAAGGGGGGAGAAAGAAACCATCAACTCGGAAGTTGTCATTTGACAGGGACATCGCATCGGCATGTCCCATCAATCACTGCTGGATGTGAATGACTGCGTAACGAGCTGCACGACATGTGCCCAAAGATACGCGTACTCAAAGATACTCGGTACAAAAAAAAGAAGCAAAATGGTTTTATAACTGGATCGATCTGCACATACGCCCCCTCTAATTGATTACAGGCTAATCCCCGAGCTATCCCCCAAAGGCTTTTTGAAACGTCGTAACCACGCGCGGGGGAGGGGCAGTGTGGCACTGTGGCACTGTGGCAGTGCTGCTGCAGGCCAGTGGACATTCTGTTTATTAAACATTTCAAAGTATATAAATAAATGATTTTAATTATTATTCTTTTGATGGTCGATGGGCCAGAGACCGAAACAGATGATCTCATCTTTCAATTGAAAACTGAAAATTTCATTTCATTTCCAGTGTGTGTTTATTGCATGCATAATAAATGGGGAATGGAATGGAATGGTCTAGTAGTCGCGGGACAGATGTCGGGATGGGTATGGGGATATATAGGGGATACTGAGGCACTGACGGGGGTGTGGGAGGAGGGAAGAGCAACACACATGCTGGATCCCATGATGGTGTATGGAATAATCAACATTATTGGGGCAATTCGCTTATTTGGGAGTGGCTGAAAGTAGTTTCGATAATGAAATCCCTACTTTTTGCAACGTTTAGATCATCCCATCCTCCCCCCACCCCCACCCCCTTGCATGTCCATTTGGCATATCTTTTAATTAAAAATACAAGAGAAGATACATATACTCGTATTTGCAGCACGCATGGGGCAGGCCAGTCCAGGCCGCAATCTTCACTCCAAATGTTGCATGCAAATGAACAAAGGAAAAAAGAGAAGCACACAACTACCTACAACTACTACTACTACCAGTTCTACTCCCACTCCTACTCCTATTCGTAGTAGTAAAGTTACAGTACAAGCAAAGCACTATCATTACCGGGAGTCGGGAGACGGGAAAACGTTATCCCATGCGAGTGCCCCCCACCCTGGCATATTTTAAAACAGGGGCGTATGAAATTAATAGACTCTCCTCCTCGTCCACAGTTCTTCTCCCCACTTAATTATCACAAAACAGACCAACAACAACAACACAAAAGATACATTTAAAATGGGCAAGTGTTTTCCCTACTACGCTCTACCTCCCCCTCTAGGCCCTAACTGAGTTGTGCTGTGCGTGTGTCTGCTTTATTAGATGATGATAACTGGCTAATGAGTTGAACTCTGCGGCAAGCTGAAAGCCACCAACGACCATTATATGCCGTCTCTCTCCCTCCCTCCATAAGAAACACTGACCAAATCCAGAGACAGACGGAGACAGAGAGGGAGACACCAAGAGCAACAGAAACAACAACCGCAAAACGGGAAACCATACTCAGAAAGCTGCCCGCACATTTTTAACATCTTTGATCTTGAGTTTTAGAGTTTTACATACAAACATATACATACATATACATATACATATGCTTGTATCCCTCTATCTCTCTCCCTCTCTGTCATGCTGCAAAAGATCAGCGACAATGGAATGAGAATTGCTTGTTAAAAGTATGTAATATGCGACGATCTTCAATTGATCTCAAATTCAATACAAGTTTTCGAAAAGAAAACAAGCCATTTCATATATGTATAATACATACATATGTACATCAGAGGAATTATACAATAATTTCAAGAGTTATTCTTCATACATTTTGTTCATCTTTTGCAAAACTAATACGAAATTAATGATTTAAATTCTATTTATTAGATATTTTTAGTAGTTCTTAGGATTGCCATTAAGATTTCAGTGATTCCAATTACAATCTTTCCACTTCCTTTTCCTTTTTGGAGATCTTTCCTTCTGTAAGAAAACTTAGCATAAAGTAGAAGTTTCAAGGTTGCCCTTGCAGCACTTTTATCGCGTGGAATTCTCATATCTTTAGCCTCTTTAAAAACAGTTTTATTTTCATTAACTTGTTAGAAGAACTATCAGTAGTAGGTCGGTAGATTATAATAGATGGTATACCATTAATTTTCAAGGCGGTAAGCAAGTGAGAGAGGCGCCAGTCTCATGGAAACATTTATACGGGTGCAAGGAATTTCAGTTATAGATTCATCTACTTCTACATCTACATCTACTTGTGGGATTTTCACTGGTGGAAGCATCCAGCCAAATCCAAATAGAGATACCCTTCTGTGCTCCTCCTTTTCAGAGTCGCACTGTAAATGGAAAGAGTATCCAATAGCCGCCGGCCCCCACTTAATGGGGGAGATCTCTGCTGTTGCTTCAGATTTGAATGTTTGTTTTTTTTCGTGTTTTTTTTGTTTTTTGCGAAGGTGAGCAGCGAAAAACCGAATATTTGGAAGAGCCCACGAAACTTCTAGCAGACACCACAGACAGCGGACAGCGGACAGCAGAGAGAAAGACCTTAGAGGTCCGCAAAATAAAGAAAACGGTTAAAGATAACTGCGCTTTATTTGTGTATCTACATGTAGATATGTATATCTCTGTATGTGTGTATCTGTATGCTTGTATGCTTGTCTGCTTGGGCATGACCGCATGCAAAGCAAAGTCAGGTACGAAATCTGGCGATATATAGTACATATTTATTGTACATTTGGCTGTCAATGGCAAATGCCTGGCATATCGTTATTAATTTATCTTCGCTGCTTTTGCTGCTTTTGCTGTATTGTGTGTTTACCTTTGGGTTTTCGAATTTTTCGGCTCTTAATCTCCCCCTCCAGCCAGAGAACCGAAAAAGAAAACAAAAACGCAACACCAGAAGCATACACACACCCAGATACCCCAAAGACCCACTCTGCGATAGACACACACACACACATAGACACAAAACACTTGCACTTAACATTGAATTTCCGTGTAGTAGTTGGGTTGGTTGGATCGCCCTTCTTATCGGGGGAGAGTCGAACCGAACCGAACTATCAGCAAGGCAACGCCGATAGCGAGCCAAAACAAACAGAAACCCCGATGGGGAATGGGGAATGGGAAATAGAGAACATGGATTCTCCCAGGGTTCTATACCACCGACCCATACGATATTATGAGTCACCAAATTTTGGCAAACAATGCACTACCTTAGTTACCCATGCAGATCGCTGGTTGTTCCCATGGGCAGCATGTGATTTAATCCAATAGGATTCAATCCATTAATATACAAAAGCGAATGCTTTGTTTCATATATAAAATTTACACATTTTGGTACACTTTAAAGGGTTTTTTCTGAATGCCAAATGGGTGGTTTACCCTTCAGTATCCTTAAAGCCTTAAAGCCATTTGTTTGCTAGCAGATCTATCAGAAAAATCATGGCAATGAGTCACATTTGTAGCAAAATTCTGGTAAAAGTTGTACTATCTTTTGGAGATACCCTCTTTAAAGATATGGATATAGAAATAGCAGCAAATACGCAACCAGATAAGGGGCACTACCATGTTCGGAAATGCCAACATATTTTCCAGATAGCACACCTAACGCTAATTGAAGAGAAGGGGATTTTTGGCACCAAAACACCATCAAAGATCTCTTTAAAGGACCCCTGAATTCATATAATAGATGTGAATGGATGCATAATACAAATGTAGGTACATATGTACATATATCCATTATCCAATCAGATCCCCTTAGCTGATGGTTTAAGGAGCCAGAAGCTCTCCATCCATTTGGCATTAACTATGGCAAATAAAACCAATAAAACCCTATGCCAATCGAGATAAGATTCCATTGATTACTGTACTGTGGTGATAATAAATCCAGTGTACAGCGGTTACTCCATTCCATTGTGTGTTTCCATGGCTTGGGCGGCTCTCGCCTTGATCGCACAATATTTGGGCCGCCAGTGTGTCGATTAGCCCACAGGTAGAAAGAATGCAAAAGGGGTTGCAAAAACCAGAAAGACAGACTTGTCAGCCTGCAGCTGCCCCACCACCAGCACCAGCAGCGGCGGCATAGGCAGCGACATCGGCAGAGGTGAGGGCAAGGACAAGGCGACAAAGATTGAGTTGGAAACGGAGACGGAGTCGGGAGTCGGGGGCACAGGGACAAAGGTGACTCAACGTTGAGTCAACAACAATTGGCAGAAGGGGCGGGTGGGGTGGGGGGCCCCCATTTTGTTGGCCTAAGGAAATAATTAAGGCAGCACTCACCCCTCCATGTCCAGGTCGAGGACGGGCAATCGCTTCAGCTCCGACATGTCCAGCTCCAGGCGCAGATTGGAGACCTCGCAGAGCAGCCGATCCCGCTCGACGCTCAGCTCCTTGACCCTGGCATGCAGCGCATGGTTCTCCCGCAGCAGATCCTCCACGCTATACTGGGGCTGCATCTGGGGCTGCTGTGCTTGCTGCGGCTGCTGGACCACTCCTCCATCCATGAACATCATGGTGCTGGCCATCAGCAGGGACTGTGTGGTCTGGTGCAGCAGCAGATGCTGCTGCTGCTGATCGGCTGGCGGCCCCAGATCTGATTCTGCCGCGGATTGGATGCCACTGCGCTGCGGCGACAGTGCCAGCGACAGGGACAGGGCCTTGTGCTCGGCCTCCGACATTTCCATTTGTTGTTGTTTTACTTATTTCGCTCTTATTTCACGTAGCTGTTGTTATATTCTTTGCTGTTTTACTGCTGCTGCTACTGGACTGCTGCTACTACGGCCAGAACATGGTCGCGCGCCACCGCCACGCCACGCACACGCACTCGCGACAAGAAGCTGCAGGGGGGGACAGCAGAGTAGCAGAGTAGAGCAGCCGAAATGCAAAACGAGAACACAAAGGCGACGACGCACAGGGGCCTCTGACTTTTGTTTTACTTCACTAATTTTGTGTATGGTGGCTGTGGGAGCTCCGTGAATAAATAAATGCACTACACACTTGCAGAAAAAAATTCGTCTCGCGAGCAACAAATGGCTTTGGCTTTAATTCACGCGCGACACACGTCGTTGCTCGTTCGAAAAAGTTTGTTTACTTGTTTTTTTCTGCTCGTAAAAAAACGTAAGAGAGCTGAAACGCGCCGTAAGAAAACGTAAGTGAGCATGGAATATCACGTCATTTGGAAACTTAACCGTTGGTATCGACATGTGTATACCCTTCCTCATTTGATTGATGTTAAAATTATTTTTTCCCAGCTGCTTTATAACGTCATTACCCTTGTGTTTTGCACATATTTACATATTTTGACCCAATACTGCATTTGATGAAGATTTTCTTTATAACATATCGATCCCAATACCCATATTCAGTCTTTATAAGAAGACTATAAACCGTAAAATTTTCTGAGATAGAGACTGAATAGTTTCTGCAATAACTGGTGCCTAGTAAAACAAACTTTTCCTAAATTCTATAATACCCATGCGCCTATAGTGTCCATGTTGCGGGACAATGTCGCTCATTTCGCGGCACATGTTGCTGGCCCATACAAATTAATGTTGCCAAATGTAAAAAACGTAATGTCACGTAAGAAACGTAAGTGAGCATGGAATGAAGGGAAATTGTTGCGATTCATGACCGCGCTCGATTTGAAAACATTTTTTTATGGGAAATTTGTTTTGATAACAATGGGGAAAGTTAATAAGATTTCCCGCTGAGGAAAACGCATCTGTGGACAACAGGCAAAACGGCCCAGGAAGTCTACTGCATGCAAGGTAAAATCCACCCCAATCGCCTAACATACCATGAGGACAGCCATTCACTCATTTTTGAGTCTGAAATATGAGCTGATTCTGTGGGAAATTTTCTCTCGACGGCAGATCGTGTTGGATTTGTATGGATTTTTTCTCCTAATGTGGTAAGGGGTTTTTGCTCTATTTTGTTACGCGTTTACGAGAAAAATGGGAGAGTTTTGTTTATGTCCCAGCTAGTGTTACCAACTCAGCTTTTATCCCGTAAAATCAGACTCGGTTCCAAAAAATTGGGAAGTTTGGAAGTTTGATATCGTTTTGGTAACATACTCTCCCGCTGGGAAATAGCTGAAAAACTGAGGAAAAAGCTGGTATGGAGAACAAGCAAAACGGCCCAGAAAATTTACTGCCGGCAAGGTAAAATCCACCCCATTGTCTAACATACCATGCGGACAGCCCCGTCCTTTACACAAGGCTAGGTGAGGCTCGTACGAGCCTTGAAATTTCCCTTAGCTGTTTTGCCCGTTGTTCATACCTTTTCATAGCCCAGGGCTCGATAACAATAGAGAGGTTTTATCGGATTCAAATTACGCTCTTTCACTTTTTTTTGCGTGTTAGGTATTAGAGATAAAATTCAGCGCAGACGATGAAAAAACGAACATAACCCACTTAATTCCCCTCTACTTAAACGGGTGAACAGCTTGCTTAAAAACCCCCTTGGCCTACAATAGGCTAATCGTTCTATTTCCATGATCGAAAGTGATTGCTCGATTTTGATATTCTGTTAAATATTGTTAGCTAGCTAACTATACTTATACTTATACTATTGTGCAGCACCACTCCGCGATGCTCAAAGTCAGAGCTATTCACCTTATTTAAACTAAGTTAATGAGTCGCGGGGTGGCTAAAATAAATAGACAACACAAAGTAGTTTTAAGAGTAAGACCAAGCGTTGTCATCAAATTCTAAATGAAATATATGGTATTATACAGAAAAACAAAGCAATCGATAGTGTTGTCAGCTTAAATATTATTTATATAAACTGTTAAAATGACGCCCTTTAAATCGCATCTAACACTGTTTACGATCAGCATCACGCTCATTCTAGTATGCATTGGATCGATCTTCATTCGGTTCGGTTTCCACCACGAACTGGTGCGGGACAAGACGAACGGCGTTCGGATTATCATGGTACTAATGTTCCAATTCCTCGTCGGGGATCCTATCAAATTTATGCTCATATCATTGGATCGCACCTTTTGGCCGCGCGGTCATTACGCGCCGCCCATGGACAAGAGTCGGTCCGAGTACGATTTGGAGGACTTTTTGGTGCAGAAAGTAGAGCAGCAGCGGCGAAACCGGCTGATCACCTCGCAATATCGGAACGAGAAGCTCAACGAGATGTACAAGGAGATCAGCAGGGATCTGTGGCTCTTCGGACGCTATTACTTCTGGCTGATGATGGCCATGCTGGCCACCTGGGAGCCGCGCGTCTACCGCAGCTCGGACATGATCAAGAAGCTGATGCTGTTCAACCACACGAGCTACTATGGCCTGCAGGAGGTGGTGCACATCAATCAGCTCTTCGACTACATCGAGATCAATCTGATCAACACCTTCGAACACAACACCACCACTCCGGGCACAACCTTCACCAGCCCCCCCTGGGTGCACGCCGAGCAATGGGTGATGCTTGGCGTTATCCGTGTGCGCCAGCTGCGCCGGAGCAAGCGCAAGATCGGCTGGAGCTCTCCCGAATACGAGGACATTTCCTACCTGCCCGGCTGGCGAACGCCCTACAGAGTGGTGCCGTACGAGGATCTGCACTGGCGCGTCACACATCCCTGGATACCCATGGAGTGGAAGACGATCGACAGCTTTCTGGTCAACTTCTATCACATCGGCATTTGCGAATACTATCCGGAGCTGAAGGGCTACATAACGGTGCTGTCACGCAGCAAAACCAGCACGAAGATGGTCCTCGATTTCCTTACCGAACATCGCTGGCTCACGAGAAACACATCGGCGATCTTCATTGACTTTACCATGTACAATGTGGACATGAATCTGTTCAGCGTGATCACGCTGCGCCTGGAGCAGCTGCCCTTCGGGAGTGTCATCCCGCACGTGGATGTGGAGGGGTACGTCCTGTTGCGGGACTTCGATCATCTGAAATGGTACGATCTGATCGTCTACTTGGTCTACATACTGGTGCTGCTGCAGTTCGGGAAGGCGACGGTGAACAAGGTGTGGTACGATTCGCGGACCCTCAAAAACGTGTGGAACATCATGGATCTGCTCATATTCGGACTGAATGCGTTGGTCCTCTGGCTGATGTTCTTTCGCGCCAAGCTGGTCCGAACGATGCTCAAGAATGTGAGTGTCTTCGGCAACATGGAGTTTGTGGACTTTCGGCGGGGGTCCCGCCTCGAGGGACTCGTGCATATGCTGATTGGGATGCTCATCTGTCTGACCACGCTGCGGCTGTGGCGGATTCTGCAGTTCGCGAATGTCTTTCATTTGTTCAACCAAACGCTGCGCATGGCCTGGAAGCCGGTGGTTAGCATGGCCATGATTATAATCATCTTTCTGTTCGGCTTCTGCATGATGATGGTGATCATCAATGGGAACAATAGCGTCTATTTCAATCAGTTCTTCCACAGTCTGATCTCCCTCATGTGCTTCTCGTTTGGCTTCAGCTCGCACATTCACCCGAACGAAATGTTCCACGGCGGCAAGGCCATCGGACTGATACTGTACGCCGTCCTGGGCTTCTTCATCTGCACCGTCCTGATCAATGTGTTTGTGGCGATGATCAATAACTACTTCACGATAGCCAAGGAAACACGCGACTCGCAATCGGTGGAACATCTCGAATTTTTCCAGTTCCTTCGCGTCGAGTATCAGGGCATGTTTGATTTTTTCAAGAATTTGCCCTGCTTCCGGCGGGGATACAAGCGAAACAACCGCACCGTCGCTCAGAACGTGCGCATCGGCGCGGACTACGCTGAGCGAAAGATTCGAGTCAAGAGGCTTCTTAAGAAAATCGAAATTGTGGACGAGGCAAAGGAGGAAAACGACTTCCAGATGCGTGGCGAGCGACTGCTTCTCTTGGGCGAGCACATGGAGACCCAGATGGAGCTGCTGCGTCTGCGGGTCTTCGGTGAGATAGATCCTCGTCCTAAAAAGAAGTGGCGGTTATTTAATCAACTTTTTGACGAATGAGCTACATTACATCTACATACGTCTAGCACCATCTGTTGTTTGTTTTTGGAAGTATGCCCGGTACCATTTTATCGACGTTGCTGCTGATTTTTTCCAGCACTGCCCAATAAAACAATAATGAATATGGAAAATACTTATATTTTAAGGGCTATTTTGATCACAGGACCACCGGGTAAAGTCTTACCACGCGCCCAGCAATCTCCCCTTCATCTCAAGTATCCCTGCAGGTGTTGGCAAGACGACATTGGTGCGCAAGATCTGCTCAAAGTTAAGCGAGCAGAGAAAGCTCCAGGGATTCTACACGGAGGAGGTGCGTGTCGATGGAAAAGGACAGCGCATTGGCTTTGATGTGGTCACCCTTACCGGCAAGCGAGGAGTACTGGCCCGAGAGAATCCGCTGGACAACCTACGACGCCCCAAAGTGGGCAAGTTCTCGGTCTATGTGCAGGACTTTGAGGATCTGACGCTGCCCCTGCTTGACGGCAGCCATTCCGGCTCCGAGCTCTTGGTCATCGATGAAGTGGGCAAAATGGAGCTGCTGAGCAAGCGATTTGAGGCTGCCATCGCCACAGTTCTCCAGCAACAGCGCCCCGTTCTGGCCACCATTCCACAGACGACTCGCCGGTCTATACCGCTGGTTGAGAAATTGAAGAGCGCACCTGGCACTGTCATCTATGAGGTGACCATGGGCAATCGGGACTCCCTGGCCGGTCAGATAATGGAGCGCATTACACAGTGCAAATTTTGTACATAATAATCTTGTTGGTCTGTTTATTAACGCCCAAGTGGCTGCACCTCCTCCTCCTCCCTGTCATCGTCAAATTTCCCCGCCCTGGTGCTACGCTTCCGCTGGTGTTGTTGTTGTGGCAGGCGGTGGCATGGCTGTTGTGGACTGGGACTCGCTTTTGCGGGTGGAGCGCTTGCGCACTCGCTTCGTATCCTTGGCCCAGTCCATTTCGTTGTAGTGCTGCTCCGAGGCACGCCAGTGTAGCTCCTGGCGCTGCACCAGTTCCGGATGCTTCTGCTCGAACTCCTTGTCCGGGGCCAGCAGCAGCTCCCAGCGTTTCGTGGTGTTCACTTTAGCCACGGTCCGCAACACATCGAAGGTCTCCGCGGGCGGCAGCTGGGTGGCGGCCATCACCTGTGTGCGGTACAAGCACGCCGTACGCGAGAATCTATAGAGCTGCAGAGAGAAAGGGACAAATACATAATTATAGACAAATGAAGGATATGTAGGCAAGTCCAGGACTCACTATATAGTCCCTGGCGCGTATCATCTGCTCAGCAGGGACACCGTTGGCGTGGGAAAGCATCTTTTCGGGAAAGACCACCTCCGACTTGGGAACCCAGTTGCCGTTCAGCAGAATGCCAACCTGGGGCAGCAGGGCCAGCACCTTGTCGGGCGTCACATGGGGATCGACCTGCTCCATGAGTATCTGAAGAACATTTCCGAACGACAGCATCCTGGCATCCTTGAGCAGGATGCGCAGCTGGTCCAGCAGCGGCATAGTCTTCAGCATGGCCTTGTTGTACACGGTCAGCACAGTGGACTCGTCTACCTTCTGCACGTTCTCGTTGTAGGGCAACAGCTTCTGGAGGTAATCGCCGGGATTGAGGGTAAGCGAAAGGTTTGACTGGTGGTTGGCGGCAAAGAGCTTCTGGCGTTCGATTTCTACCGCGGATGAGGTACGGGCGTGCCACAATGTCTCGCACCATGGCTCGTCCACAATGCGCTGGACAAAACTGTCGTAGGTGCCACGCTCCTCCTTCGTCTTCTTGGATGCGGCTCCCTTGTCGCGAGCGAACTTCACTGTGACCTGCTGCAGCACCTCATCGTCGTCCACATCGTCGTTCTGGGCCTTTTGCTCAGCTTTCTTGCGCTTGTCATCCTTGTCAAAGTGGCTCAGGGCGGGCCGCATCTGAACAATGCTCGTCAGCGGCGATAGGTGTATTTCCTTTTCGATGTAGATGCCCACAATGTACTTCGAAATGTCTGTCAGCGAGCGCGTGCTGGTGAAGGCCTGCTTGTCCATAATGCCACGCTTGTAGGTGGGCCGCTCGGCCCCCTTTGGCGGCACAGCACCATATGTGTTCTTCCCGTCGGAGGCCACCGCGAACTGCTCGCCCTTGAAGCGATCATAGTGTACCGATTCAGTGTTCAGCGCAAAGTCCACCTTGATCTCCTGGGTGAACGGCTTTACGCAGGAGTTGATTACCACGGACTCGTCGTGGTTTGCCAGCTCCGTTTTTGTGGGGTATTGGAAGAGGTATAAGCTGTCCTGCAGGTTCTTTGACAGAAACACGGGTATCTGGGGGGGTTCGCAATTGATTTATGCCTGCAGGCGTTGGTACTCCACTCGGACTCACCTCGTCCACAATCGGATCCTCTTCGTCGTCCATTTTTAGTTAATAATTGGCTAAATTTTGTTGATTTTAGGTGCACGCCAGTGTGACCGCGGAATTATCGATAAAATATACCGTCCGACCATCCGAAATATATCGAAATTTACGGTCTCATTTTAAAAATATACCGTAAAATACTGACGAAAACCACCTCCCTAACTTTCCATAGCCCTGCGTTGCGATCAATTGTTTGAAAACCACTGTAGCCACAAAGCACTTTTCGTTCAAACATCCGCAGCATAATGCGTAAGTGAGCATTAAAGCGCCGTAAAAATACGTAAGTGAGCATGAAATGTCACCTCATTTGACGGTAGTATCGACATTTATATACCCTTTTTCATTTGATTAATGTTAAAATTCGTTTCTCCCAGTTCCCATTCAAATTAATGTTGGCGACGGTAAAAAACGTAAGTGAGCTTGGAATGCAAGGGAAATTGCTGGGATGAAAAAGGAAATTGTTGGGATGATGCTGCCTCCACAAAGTCCCTCAAAAAATACGATCTGACCTAACATATTCCTCGATTTTGATATTCTGTTCAAAAGAACTAGCTTAATGGGATACTAGACCCTAAACAAATAGTTTAGGAAACTGATAGATGGAGCAATTTTCTACGAGATTGGCAATTTTTCCTTCATGGCAAAGGTCTCTAAAAACATCGAAAACATCAAATTGGGAGCTTTGATGTTTACGATGTTTTTAGAGACCTTTGCCAAGAAGGAAAAATTGCCAATCTCGTAGAAAATTGTTCCATCTATCTATCTATTCTCGCTGATGTTCTTCAGAAATACCATGACAAATTAGAATACTTTTTGCACAATTTTGACATCAAAAAATACCATAAAGTATTTAAAATACCATAAATACGCGCTGGTGCACGCCTATTTTCATTCGCGACTTTTTTTTATTGTGACTTGCGTGTTTAACGTATAAAAAACCTAAATATACGGTTACATATTTATTTTCGTGGTATGGACATTTTTCTACCCTATTTCATTCAATTATTATTAAGAGGCTACTACATTATTATAAACAATTGCCAGTGAAAAAATGTTAAATTTGGGTAAATAAAATCCATCTTAATTAATTGTAATGTACATATGTATACAAATCTAACCGAAATAAAAAATATCTGCATTACACGCATATACAACATAATTTCCCTGTGGAAATTTTCCTTACAAAAGACTTCCAAGATTATTCGCAATGTCCTCCTTCCAAAAAGATCCATATCGCGGCTATTATAATTTGGGATATATTATTTTATATAATATAGCTTTGGAAAGGAAATTCCAATTTCTTACCAAGGTCCAGATGCGCTTATTTGAAATTCGATGTTTCATTGAAAAACATCGAACAAATTGATGTTTCCCAATATCGATGTTTTTCCACCTCTAACGCCTAAGTACCGCATGCTACCAGCGAAAAAATACTAAAACAATTAAAATACTGCCCTACCAGAAAGCGAAATGGTTTATGTGGTTTTCCAGAACTTATTGCCTTTGAAGACAAGAACAGTGGTCGAAGAACAAAAAAACGAAAAAAAAATTTAAGGTGAGAAAAAGCATACGCCAATAATGACACTACAGGTAACTAACTGAATTCTATAAAGATAGTAAAATATCTGTGAAATATGTATTTATTTGTCCCTTTTATTTTGAATTTGAATGTACCTTTTAATGATGTTTAATCTAGCTATTAAACAATTTTATTCCCTGATAAAACAATTATTGTAATTTATTGTAACAAAGTGTAATAGAAAACGAAAAATGAATCGAAATTCAAAATCTGGCAAAATCAATTAACGATACCGATTGGAGCTGCAACCAGGGTAACCGTTTATGGTACATTATATACTTGGTATATTTTGTAATCGAAATTGATACTGGTATATTATATTAATTATAAAAATTAGCTCAGACAATTGCCAGTTCAAATGGAAAATGTAAAAAAAAAACTATAAAATTAAATGTGTAATTTGATCGATACGTCCGCGGTTAAGCTGGTCACACTGCCCGCAACGTCCCAGGCCTTGGAGCCAAATTTTTGGCCCTAAAATTCTAGATATAATATATAAAATGTGTATGTACGAGGCGCACATAACACGCGATCATGTTCACGGTCACATCGGAAATCTACAGTGAAACCAACTACCAGCCGACGAAGACGGAGGATGGCCACAAAGTGGTCTCCAAGTTCCGTTTCCGGTATCCTGACGAGAAGCTGGAGCGGATCGGGCTCACCAGCGCCGATAAAGATGGCGATCTGGACGTGCCAAGGCCACGTCGGGGCGTCATAGAACTTGAACATTCCGAGGCCACGGAACTGAAGCTGGTGGGGCTGCAGGTGTGGCGCGGAGCCCTGCTTCTGGCGGACTACTTGTTCTCGCAGCAGGAGCAGCTGGCCAACATGACCATAATGGAGCTGGGCGCCGGCGTGGGACTGACCAGCATAGCAGCGGCCATCCACAATAGTGGACAGGTCTACTGCACAGACGTGGATCTGGGCTGTATCCTAAAGCTCATTCGTGGAAACGTGCAGCGGAATGCAGGCCTGCTGAGTGGCAAGGTGTCGGTACTGGAGTTCAATTTTCTGATACCCCGAGAAGAGCAGGCGCCAGAGCTCCTGTCCGCCATCGATGCCAGCGATGTGATTCTGGCTGCAGATGTCATTTACGATGACAACCTCACAGACGCCTTCGTGGCCGTTGTCGATCAGATCCTGGCCAGAGGACGACCGACTGGCCGGCCCAAGACGATTTACATGGCCCTCGAGAAGCGCGTTGTGTTCACCCTTGAAGACTGCGACTCGGTGGCGCCCATGTACGAGTATTTCCTCAAGCAAACAGCCCACAAACCGTGGAAACTGGAGCACCTGCCCCTGGACTTTCCCCAGTACTTTGAGTACGATCGCTGCCGTCAGCTGATTCTGATGAGGATCACCAGCCGCTAGACCACCCTAGCTGTTCCCAGTCATTCATGAATAAATGTAACCGAGACCAATCTAATCCCCCCAAAATGAGAGTATTGCCAATAGAATTATGTGAACCGTCCCCTTTAATGTGGACCTTAACGATGGAGTGATAAATATTACTTAACTAGAACCCGAACCCGTGGAAATTGTAATGCTGGGGTCTGCTGCTGGTCAGAGATCCTGCATGGCCAGGATAATGTTCTCCAGGGCCTGTCGCGCATCTGTGGCCGGAAAGTGCTGCAGCACGGCTAGAGCGGCCGCCGTGTGCTTCCTCTGCAGCTCTTTTGTCTTGGCCAGGGCAGGGCCGGCCAAAACGGCCTTGTGGATCTTGTCGTAGTCAATGTTGTCCACAGACTGCTTGCCCTGCTCCAGCTGGACGTACAGGCTGGGGTCGTGCTCCAGGTGGAACAGCACGGGGGCACTGACCAGGCTGAAGGTGGTGTCCAGGGGCAGAGTGGGACACTGGAAGGGTTCGGCGTCCAGGCAGGCCTGCCAGGCGAGGGCCAGATGCTTGCCAAAGCGATACGCATGGCGTTGCAGCTCCTCGCTCTGGCCGGCCAGCTTCAGCGAGGCCTGGCAGGACTTGCCCAGCAGGCTGCCCGCATTCAGGATGTTCCGGCACTCCCACTCCTGCTCGGGATTGCCCAGCACCTGGGCAATGGGCATGGGCGTCATCACGTCGTGCTCGTTGAAGTCCACGGCCACGCTCAGCGAGGGTCGCTGGAAGGTGCCCGGCTTGTAGGGCAGCGGATTGTTCTGCTCGTCCCGCTCTCCGATGAACTCCGATTCGGAGAAGTCGCGCACGGCCGAGGAGATGAGCTCCACCACCTCCTGGTTGCGCAAATTGGCCAGCTCCGCGCTCGAGTGTCCCAGCAAATAGTCGCCGGTGAGCAGGCCGATCTTGTTGCCAAAGGACATGTCGTCATAGGTGGCCGCATCCTTGCCAGCCTCCGTACTGGACTGCAGGTTCACCACGCTCTGGGAGGGACAAAAGGGGGTTTTTGTTTAGAGAATCGTTTCAAGGGAAAGTGGATGGATCAGTCAGTCGCATACATTGTGCACCAGATGGGAGATCCGTATCATCTCGGTGACCTCGGCCAGGGCGCGCTGCGAGTGCAGGACACCGGCGCTCTTGTCCTGCTCGACATCGGGTACACTGGGCGCATGTCCGGCTGCCTTGGACACCAGCAGCACAATCAGTCCCCAGGCCTGCATCGTGTTCTTGCCATTGTAGAGCAGGTGTCTACGATATTACGATTTAGAAATGAGAATTAGGACTTCAAGGATGATGTACTGCACTCACTTGGCTGTCTTCATCAGGGGATGGGCACTGCCCACCAGTTTGCGCAGGTGCAGCGCCACATTGGCGATCTCATCGCTGAGTAGCCACCGCAGGCTCAGGAACGAAGTTGGATAGCCGACAATTCGCTCCGCCTCGCTGACGGCACGATTCCAGTCGTGTCTGGGCGGCGGTGTCGTCACCTGTTTGCTGCTCACCGTTGACGTTGCAGTCCAGCGCACCTGTTCATGTCGCTGCTGCTGCTGCGGTGTCAGAGTGAAAGTTTTCAGCGCAGGCGCGGCCAGGCTCACAGCCAGACGACCCTCTGGCGCTGGCATCCTGTGGCGCAGCTGTTGCATAATGCGTCCACTGGCGCGATACATGTCGTTTTCGTGGGTTATCTAGTGTTTCTCGGTTCAGTTGGGGTCAGGTACAAAGTGCTCCTTTAGGCTGACTTTCAGTCTCAATTAAACAGAAATCGTTGGCTGCGCACCGTTGAACCGCTCGCTCGCTCCGAGCATCAAAAAGTGAAATCTCCGACGACGCGACGTCTCGACTCTCGTTTTGGTTGCGTCGCCGCGCTGCTGCTGCTGCTGCCGCTGCCACTGCCACTGGTGCTGTTGTTGTTGCTGCTTCTTTGCTGGCGGCCCACTTTTACAGTTGTTCAAGTGGCCGCCAAGAAATCTGTTTGTTTTTATTGCCTCACGCTTTGTCATGGAATTTCGGGTGAGGCGTCAACGGTGCTTGCGGTTGTGGGGGTTGCGGTGGTGCAGCGGTGCGGCGGCAGTATTTAGCGGGAACAGGTTTTTGCACGGCCATCATTTAGAGGTGACAAACTGTCGATAGCTATTGTTTTCATCCTATCGTGATAGAATCGACAGTTTGGCGCGAATTACATACATTTAGGTATTTTTTCGTTCTCAACTTACGATCATACCGATCGCATGAATATTTAAATATAATATGATATTTATCATTATTGTGTTAACCAAGTCGACAGTATAAGCGAAATAATAAATATTCCATCTTTTATACATTATTTTGGCATTTGATCTGCTACAAAGCCATCCCACACTACATCATAGAGGACTCAAGGTCGCCTTCTTATTTTTTCGTTGTCGATGCCTTTAGATGCACATACGAGTAAATACAAAAGAATATACAGGATTTCGAAATATTGTACATTTTTAAAATTAATTTCAAATATAAATATCGATTTATCAATCATTTCAACAGTCGATGGTCGTTCCAGCCCTAGTATCTTGCAGCCCTAGTATTTTTCTGTAACGCCCGACGGTCACACCGGTCCGTTTTTCCCTCATATTTTGTTGCAAATTATTGTTACAAAAAATATCGATCGCAGATTTTTCCCGTGAGAAAGTGGCACAAAAATAAACGGAAAAAACCCAGAATAAAGCGATAAGAAATGTCTCCAAAAATGTACCTAGAAAAACAAAAAAAAAACCCGTTCGATGCCAGTGTGTAATTGTGTGGTGTGTGTGGGTGTGTGCGGTAGAGGGGATACCGCAGTAGTTGCGCTGCAACAAATTAATATAAATAACAGTATCAAGTGCCGTTGCGTTCCACGGGGATTGTGAATGTGTTTTCCCGCAAATTGTTGCTGCATTTAAATGTTTCCTGCTGTCGAAGCGGCTAATAGTTTAATAGCTTAAGCGGTCGATTTGCCGCTGCAGTGGAAGGGAGACAGCGGCTGTTGTCTGCCTGTGAGTGTTCGTGGAGGTGGAGTAGGAGGTGATGTTAAAAGGACCAAAAGGGAATGCCGCCTCCGCAGAGGCTTCCAGAAGAAGAATGCAACAACTGTAACATTTTTTTTGTCTATTTTTTTTAGTATCCCCAAAGTCAAAAATCCGATGTGTACACACAGATTACTGCGAAGAAACAAGAGAAAACGGGGCGAAAAGAAAACTACGAAAGTGGTTGCTACTGCTGCTGCTCTGGCTCTATAGATGTGTTTTGTGTGTGTGTGTGTGTGTGAATGCGAGAGGAATGCTGTCTATGTATCACGTTTCGCACTGCGTGTGTGTGTGCAGTGTTGTATAGTGCATAAATTATGGAATCTGCTTGATTCTTTGCTATAATCTTTAAAGTTTAAACAACAAAAAACAGAGTTAGATTTTTTTTTTATATAGGGTACACATAGGGCCCAATCGATCTGGTTGCATCCCCAACCAGCATTCGATAGTGTCGCCCGAGAGAGACGATGCGATGCAAGATAGAGAGAGCCGCGCATTTAATAAACAGACGCCGCCATGCAAAACACACACTAGTGCAATAAAACTTGTTTGGACGCTCGCTCTCCCTCTCTCTGGCCTTTGCAAAAAGAGCAAAAGCCGCTATTCTCTGTTGCTCGGTGTGTGCGAGAGTGTTTGACAAATCTTCTTTAGCTGCTGCTGCTTCTCGCTACTCGCTGCTCACACAACTACTTCGAAGCAGTGGCAGCAGCAAGCAGCGCCAGCGACGGAGGCAAAGCTAGGCGAGCAAAATTTCCATTGTGTGTGGCAGAGTAGAAGCAGCAGCGCCGCGCAGCCATCAGCAGCAGCAGCAGCCAACGGAACACGGTTGGTCTCGGATCGGCCCGCAGTCGGTCTACAATTTTCTGACTCGTCATTTGTGTTGTGTGTTGTGCGAAACGCCAGCAAAAGGCGATTGCAAAGAGAGAGATGTGTGGTGTGGTGCACATATACGTTAAACGTTGAGTAATAATATTAAAAATAATGTGTATTTTAAAATCGCAATCGCACTGGTTTTTTTCTATTTTTTTTTGTGTATTTAGTGCAAAGCTGTGTACAAAAAAGTGCCAAGCAGTACGTTACCAGTCGTCCCTGTCTTTGCTGCTGCTTCTCTGTAAGAGTGCCTGTGTGTGTGTATTACTCATCTGCCTGCTGCTGCTCACCCCCCCTTCGCCCCGACTCTTCAAGCAGCCACAAATATTTACCGTATTCGAGAAATGCAGAGCGGCGATCGAAAAATCGAAATACCGAAAAAGTGTATACACAAAGTGCAGTGGAGGGAAGAGCAGAGCAGACAAATGGCGACGCATTTAAAGAGTTATGGATGGTTGGTTGGGTGGGTGAATAGGGTGGGGGGTGGTTCAGGCAGCCAGAAGCCATGCATATGAAAAATTTTGAAAAAAAAAACTTGCCAGGTTTTTTTTCTTTTTTTTTTTTGGTTTTTGTCTACATCAACGATTAACGAAAAACCCAACGACTTTCATCGTCGCGAGTCGTGCGTCGGTGTAAGCGAGTGTGTGTGACTGTGTTTCTAGAAATATATATGTATGAAACTCGCTCTTTTAGTCGTCACGTCGCCGCTGCCGACTGCCTTGAAAAAAGTCACGCTCTCAGCACTGCCACTGCTCGCTCTCTCTCTCTCTCTCTGACTGTGAGCAGCAGCGGAATGAATGGACAGACTAGCGAGAGAGCAATCGAATGAGAACGAACGTTCGTCGTCCACCCTTGTAATTACCGTGTATCTGTGTGGCTCGACTCGGCTCTCCCGGCGAGTACATGTGTGAGTGAGGAAAGCAGCAGCAGCCACAGTAGCAACAAATAAGCAGCAGCCAAAATCAAAAACAATAAGAAAAGAAAAAGCACAAATTATTGTTCATTATTGTTGGGGGTGTATGTGTGCGAGTGTGTGGATGCAGTGTGGAGTGGAATACAACGGTAGATATGGGTGCGTGGAAATCTAATGAATGCTTTTTATCTTCCAGAAATGTGCTGCAGTGTGTGTGTGTCATTGCCAAAGCAACAACGTTAACGTTTAAATAAATAATTGTGAAAGAAAAGCAGAGAACGAGAGGAAAATATAACTGGATATTTAACCAAAAAAGCAACAAATACAAAATAAAAACGAATCAACCACAATAACAACATCAAAGAGGAGGCGGAGAAGGAGTAAAGAAGAAGAGAAGCAGTAAACCGTTCACTTTGTGTATCTCTGTGCGTCCCTGTCTCTCTTACTGTTCGTGTGTTTGTCTCTGCGTTCGTGTTCGAGTTCGTATCTGCATGTTCGTCCGCCAGTGCCTCTATGTGTAGTTGTGTGTGTGTGCATATTCTGTCGCAGCAGAATCAATAAAAAAGTAAAAAGTATAAAAATTCAAACCGCAAATGTGCAAAATACCAGAGAGACAGTAGTAATCCATTACAAAATAAAAACACACATTTGAGAAAATGAGGTGCTGCTGCCGTGGAAACAAGAAAAGCCAAGAACTATGACGCATCAAAACCATCAGACGAACGGCGCTAGTTTGGAGGATTGCCATACAAACTTTTATGCCCTGGTAAGTACCCATTTGTCCCACTGTGAGGGAAAGATCTAGGTCAGTGCGAATTGTAGGGCCTTAGGAGCGGGGAGGGAACCACCCACACGGCGAGTGTTACGATCGTTTGACAACACTGCAGGAAAAGTGTGTCTGTTCCTGTGCATGTGTATGTGTAAAGGGGAAGTAGCTGCAGGAGGAGCGTGGGAAGGAAGTAGCTGCTGAAGAAGAGAGCGTGAGAAGGAAGTAGATGCTTCTGGAGAGTGTGTGTGTGAGTTTGTGTGAAAAGGAAGTGTTTCTGCTGGCTGCTTCTGTGAAGGAATAGACACAAAAGAGCCAACTGCCGCCTCTCCCCATAACAGGTTCTCCAAGTAACAGAGGCAGCGACTGCGACTAGTTTGTTGGCCCCGCGATTGCTGCTGCTGCTGCTTTTCTCTTTTTTTTTTTTTTGTTGTTTCTTTAATGAATATCCCCCCGTAAGGCGGAAAGAGAAGCGGAACGGAACGGACAACAAACGGTGACGACGTCGACGACAGTGCGTACAAGTCAACGTGCTCCACTCGCCGTTGCTATCTCTCCCCCGCCGCTGCCGCCGTCGCTGCCCTAAAGAGACTCGACGCCAACGAAATAACGAAACAATAACAAACGCGCCAAACTTTCTCTGAGAGAGAGATAGAGAGCAGCGAGCGACCGAGATAGATATAGATAGAGGGAGAGAGAGAGAGAGAACGAGCAGAAATCAGTTTGAACTTGAGAGGCACGCGCGCGTGAACAAACACAAGCAAAATATAATGTCGTGATAACAGCAGGAGAGCCGCATTCGCTCTCACCTATACACTAACATCAAGAGAGAGGCCAAGAGACTGAGAGAGCGCATGAACATTGCAAATCGGTATGGTGAGACAGAGACGTTGACGTAGACAGCAGGCAGAAACCTACATACAACTGTTGTTGGGGGCTCTGCCCCGAGACAATGTACGGGGGGAATTCGCCAAAGAATCTCCGCGTACAAGTGCTATGGTCAAAATGCGATAGCGCTCGCCCCAAAAATAAAAGCCAATAAATAAAAGAACAAAACGAAAACGAAGCAAGAAAGCAGCGAGTGGCAGCACCAGCAGGCAGGCAGACGAAATGAGAGCGAAAATGAAAACACAGCAATGCAAAAAGAAAAAAGTACAAAAAAGAAAAGAAACGGAAGAATGTGGAACATTTTTGGTGGGCCGACGAGAGAGCTACGATGGGCGAAGCAGCAGTGTACAGCCCAAGCCCCAGAAGGTGCGGCGGAGAGGATGGTGGCCGGCGGCTCGTTCCGTTTTATTCGTGGTTTGGGGGAATACCTTTCGGTTGCTACTGTGTGTCTGTGTGCGTTTCTGTTTCTGTCTGTCCGCTTGTCTGTTCCTGTGTCTGTGTCTGTGAGCGGTGCAGTTATTTATTTTGGCTCTATCTCGCTTGTGCACCCACGGCCTGGCCCGTCCATTGATTTGTGTACTGCTTGCAGCAGCAGGCGCGACCGCCGCCAAGCAGAGGAATCCGAATTCAAGCAGGCAGCAACTTGTTTCCAGCCAAAGACCCAGCACAAAAACAAAAAAAACTCTCAGCGGAAGCCGCCAATGACGACCCCAAGCCGAGACTTGGCCAGGCCCAAGCCACTAGCATGCCATCCCCCCGTCCCATTACCCGTACCCGTCCCTGTCCTTCTTCTTCTTCTCGTTGCTCAAGTTTTTCTTGTCTTGCCTCTGACTCTGCCTCGGCTGTGGCTGTGGCTCTCTGCCGTATTTTTTTCGTGCTTTTGTTTTGAGTTTCGAGCAGATTCGAGCTTCGCTTTGGTCGTTTTCTTCTTTTGTTGCCGTTGGGGCCGCCGCCGCCGCCAAGTGCAGCGCCGTGGAATTTGTGTGTATGTGTGATCCGCGCCGCTGTGCAACACTGGTAGAGCAAGCAATGGAACAGAAGACCTGTGACTATGGGATGAGACTTTTCTGTTTTTATGCCCAGAACAAAGTATCTTCCAAACAGGAATGATAATACCCTTGGGGAAATCATATTTTCAAACCCCATCAGCCCAGAGGTCAAATGAACATTTATTAAAGCTCACAAGGGATTGATTCTAAGAAGGAAATATATGTATGCTAAATAGAAATAATGGGTGCGAATCAGTTTTACATTTTATAATGGTATTAGAGCTTACAGTGAAAACGCAGTGAGAGCAAATACATGGGTAAAGAGGTCGAATATTTCTCGATATTATGAAATGTACATTAAAATCTTACATTTAAACAGATATGATTGAAATTACTTTAGTTTGGGAGAATATTTTCAATTTTTGCTTTCGAAAAGTGCGATGTTATTTCGAATTTTTGTGAAATTTGCTCTATAGCTTTAAGGGAAGAGAAGAACACATGTACACATTAATTTACAGCTACACAGAAGACAACTATAAGAAATTTCGATTATAGTAAATCCATTCCATTTAAAGATACATATTTAACACGAGTTTGATGACACGTCTGTTTATAGCGTCTGTGAAGTTGTGAAAGTCGTGTTGCAGCTGCAATAATAAAGCTAAATCGTGGATTTATTACAAATACAGGGGGAAATAGTAGGGATAGAGCAGGCCGCTATAGACAGTGACAAGGGCGCAGACACGTTCCAACACAGATATCCGTATCGATTGGCAATATTACACAATTATTTGCTTTCGATTGGGCTTATCAAGACCCGCCTTCTGAAGCAATCATTTAGGGAGCTGGACAGTCAATAATGCGATGATAATTAATAAAAACATTTACTCTTCCTTTCAGACTGATTTATGTGGAATAAAATGGCGGAAGTTCGTCAATGGGGAACGGCCAAATGCGTCGAGCGATCCGTTGGCCGATCCCATACTGCGCTCCTACTCGCGATGCATCCAGGCGGACATGCTATGTGTTTGGCGCCGAGTGCAGTCCCACAAGCCGGACAACACCGATCCGAATGCCTTAACCTTTGAGATTACCACATCGACCAAGGTCCACCCGCCCCTATCGCTGGCCGCCGCTAAGGAGCTCTGGATATTCTGGTACGGGGAGGAGCCCGATCTCAGTGACCTCGTCGACGCCGAATTGCTGAGAGTAGCGGGTAAGTTGATCAAACCAGTGTTACGCAAAGCGTGTAACGCGCCACCCTTGGTGTATGCTAGATGTGTGATGAATGAGCAACTCAAATACGGTTTGAACTGAAATATTGTTCATGATAGGAATCGTCAGCATCATTTTTTCTGACTGGCTATTGAGAAAGCGTTGAACCGTTTTTCCTTGGACACCCGATATTATCGGTTAATGCCACTAGGTTCCGGTGTCATCTCTAATTTATCACAGGCTCAGACAATATAACGGGACCGATCCCAGACCTCAAACCGTTCTCTGCGCCTTTTCGCAAGTTGAAAGTTAAGGTGGCGGCGGCTGATTTTCAAATACGATTTCTAGACGCTGCTGGTTTAGTTATTTGTTAGTTTAGTTAGTTATATTAGACTTCTAAATAACAAAGAAATAGACCATAATATTTGTATATAATGGATAGACGTACTAAATAAACTTGCTTATCGAAAATATGATGAGAGCTATGACTAAGTCCCAAGTCCAAATCCATTCGCGGAGGACGTTAGATCCATTTCCCTGGGACATGTATGGAATTAAAAGCGGATCGTACATTAAAATTAAAAGTCTCTGAAGCTGGTTGCATATCTGTATGTAAACTTCGAATACGTGCTGTTGCGAATTGAGATTTTCCACTCTCTCTGTGTAGTGTTAAATCGAGAAAATAAGAGAACTCGTGAGGACGATCGATAGAGAGAGAATGAGAGCAGCCTTATCAACGATTGCTCCAGATTTTGATCGCCTGTGCTCTCAGCTAAAGAGGATCACATTTCTCACTGAACATATTGGGGTTTTCTGTTTTTCTTTGGTGTGCCGCCAAAATTGTTTGATTTGATAGACAGAAAAAGTTTGAGGAACACTGGAGAAAAGGATATAAACGCTCAAGATTCCTGTTGTATGTGGAGGTTTTCAAAATGCGTATCATCTTTGGGATCCCTTTTTGTATATGCATTCGTTCACTCCCCTTCTGTCTCTTTCACACACACACACATATGCATGCATGCGATGATGAATTGAATAAAAAGCTTCAAGGCCGCATCGCATGCACCACAGCAGCAGTAGCAGCAGCAGCACATGCATTTGTGTGTGTGATTCGGAATGAGAAAACTCAAAACATTCAAAACACAAATACATGTACAAACACACGCGAGATATTTTCGATTGCCGCAGATGATTATTGTTCTCCTTTCGACGTCACTCACATGGTGGTGAGTTTGGCGTTGCTGTTGGCGTCAGCGCCAACGTCAGCGTCAGCGTCTGTCAGCAAAAGCAACAAACGTCAATCGTAGGCGGTCGTCCCTCTTACACCCACTCACTCCCCCTCCAGCCAAGACAAAGTGAAACGTCACCTGTCACTTGCAGTATTTTTGCGGTGCTCTCTCGCTCTCTTTCTTTTGCCAACTATGTATATATCATTCTCTCACTCTCTCTCTTTCTGCCTCTTGTCCACTCTTACGCTCTCTGGCGTAACTATGCAAAACTGCCTCTCACTGGCTCTGGCTCTGGCTCTCTTCTCGTTACCCTACATGTGGGCGGACTGGGAGGGTTTTGGTTCTGTACACACGAACATCACGGCCTGGCCTTCGGGCAGTGCGCGCGGCCATCATTCCGCACCATTCTTATCAGCTATTGCGTGTGGCTACTATTTATTCAATATTTTTGCTATTGCCACCATTATCTCTGACCACAAAAACTATGGTGGCACTCGGAATTGGGTTTTGTTTTCTGTGTGTCCGTTTGTCCCTGGCTCTAGCTCTGGTGCTGTGCGACTATGGCAATTCCATTACCAGAGACCCCTAGAACTTAACGCCGTAATCGGTGTACCTTGTCCGACTACGTCATTCTGCCGCGTCTCATTTACGTTTACCGTTAAACTGGCTCTCTGGCTGCGACGTCGGCGTCGTCTGCGTTCTGCCCTGGCCTCTGTCCGCTGCCTTGAGTTGAATGCACGCGACGTCGCTGCTCTGCTTGTCCCGTCTCTCGCTGATGAAATTATTGCCGCAGCCGCGTTGCTGTCGCTGTCGCTGTTATTGCCTTTGTTTTTTGTGCTTTTGTCATTGTCGCCTGCTTCTCGAAATGACAAGGACATTGACTAATTGCATTGACATGACTTTGTCTCGCTCCTGCTGTTCCCGTTCACTCCTTGAGTTTGCCTGCGTGTATGTGTGTGCAAAATTTCATTTTCTTTTTATAGCCTTTTACTTTGCGGCCGCCACCGGACTGCCATAAACAACAAAACGGGCCGAGAAGCCGAAACACGCATGAAAACGGTCTCTCTCTGGGTGTGTGTGTGTGAGAGAGAGCGTGTATTGTGTGCGTGTGAATGAAATTGTGACAGAAAGCGTGAGAGAGGGAGATGAGAGCGAGCGTCGCGTCGCGTCCCAATGCTGTTACTGTTGCTGTGGGTAGTAAGTAGCGCTGCTTTCGAGCTACATAGGTGAAAATGGCAACGCCGCAAATCTCAGCAAACTCAGGCACAGTGGACCTGAAGTTTAAAAAAAAATGTGTTTCTTTTTCTTCTAGAAATTGCTAATTGTTAGACAGCAAAGATGTTTCTTGTTAGGAAAACGCATTTGCTGTACATTAATAATAATTGTCGTATTGTATTCAGTATCTACGGTGTAAACAACCATTCACGGAAAATGGAACGGAAAAAATGACGCAGAGCCTTGGCCACAATACCAGCCCAATCATCCCAAGGTATGCGTTGCAGCCAGGGCTTTGCTTTTTATAGGTCTCATCTTCCGTTGGTCGCTTCCAACGACGTCATTAGAGTATTGTAGACGTAGACACGCCTACGCATCTCAGTTGCAGAGCCTGCCTGCAATCTCAATATGCGTCAGACTCTCCTCTCGCTCTCCCCTCTTCCCACCATCGCTACTTGTTGTCATTGTACTTGTTGTTGTTGCATTCTACATAGCATGTTTTTTTACCTTAAACAGCTGTCACTTGGTTCTGTCTCTTATTGTATGTGTGTGTGAGTGCGCGCTCCACAATTGGAGCCAATAATTACATACGTGCCACTCTCTCGTTTGCTCTCTGTCTTTGACTGAGAGACTCAGCGACTCAGTCGCTCTCTTGAGAGCTTAAACTGGTTTGGAATCAAGCTTTAATTACACTGCGCTTTATTGTTGTTGCAAAAGTTTTGCATTCGTGTGTGGAGGTTCTTCTACCTGATTTTTTGTGTATTTGATTCTGATTCTGTCTTTGTTTTTGCCTTTTCGCATACTAAACAATTTTCATAATGCGCGCGCGGTTCTCGCAGCGTTAGCGGAAGATTATTGACCTTGATTTCAACATTTGTTGCTGCACGCAAATGCCAGTCCCGTCCCGTCCCATCGCTCGCCCCCCGTCAATTAAACATAACGGCTGTTGTGTGACATTCCATCCACCTGTAATTGAGTGAGAGGGTTCGAGAGTGGGGGTGGGGGTTTTTGTTAACCTAAAATACCATTATTGTTGTGTTTTTTTTCAAACGACAAAACAACAAACAAGACAGCGAGGGAGAGAAAAAGGAGAGCCAAACTAGCGGCACTTTAGCTCCAAACAACATTTCTCTCTCGCTCTCTCGCTCCCTCACTCTTCAACCACCAAATCATCGTTTGCTTAGCAGCAGATACATTTACTCTCTCCCACAAACACACTCGCTATAGTTTTCACTCTCTTTCTCTCTGACGCTCTCTCTGAGCGAGTCTTTCGGCAGCAACATGTGCACAAACCACACGTGCTAAAAAAAATACACCCACACACACACGCATACAATGCGAGAGATATGTATGTGGAATTTGCATTGAGCTGTCGTGTCGTCAGCTCGTCGCGTCGCTTCGCTTCGATTCCCGATTCCTGTTATTGCCGAAGATGCGTCGGGTGCAGCAGCTGTGTTTAAGAGGGAGTGAGAGCGGACGGATGGTTTGCAGACGAAGCCGGACTTTCCGTTGTGGTCGTGGGACAGAGGAGGAGGGAGGGGTAGTGTCTGTGGGGACTTGTTGTTGCGTTTGGTTTTTTTTTGTTTTGTGTGTTTATTTTTTGTTTGTCGTCCCGTTTTGTTCCATATCGTTCCGTTTCGTTTCTTTTGCTTGTTTGTCGAGACCCGAAGCAGAAGCATTGGCTGAGAGAGGCTGCACTGCTTTCGTGCTGTGCTGCCTACCCTTGTGGGCTTTTTGGGCGAGCTTTGAACTTTTGCCGTTTGGCCGATGGTGTGACCTCACAGCCGAGTAGAGTGCCGGCTTTGGGCGGCTGCTGGCTTGGCTGGTTGGTTAAGAGCGGAATGGCGGGCGGAGGGAGGCAACAGGCAAACGGCCAACAGTTACACTTTTTCGCCAGACTCTCTCACGCACACATGCTCATACAAACACACAAACATAATCGTACATTGCCCTCTCGCCTCTGTATGGCACTGCGTGTCTGTGTGTGAGCTTTAGCCAAGCAAAAAACCCTACGCTGCTGATCTCATTGAAAGAAGAGTAAACCTAACTCGCCCAAGAAATACATACATACAAACATACATATGCACACAAATACGAATACCAATGCAAACAAATATTGTAATCCGCAAAAGCAGTGACGCAGTGGCTTGTAAAGGCAGCAACAAAAGCAGCAGCCGTTGCCAATAGAAGAAAAACAAAGAGGAAGACGCCACATTGTAAATCTGCTCAAGTCGGCGCCGCTGCCTGCCTGCTGCTGCATTTGTGTTTTATTTTCTGTTGCCTCTTACTCGCTGCTCTGCTCTGCTCTGCCCCCACGATGTGGCTTTGGTCTGCTCTCCTCACTATTTTTTTTATGTACTCTCACTCTATCACTGTATCTCTCTCTCTCTCAACTTTGTTGCGTTTTGTTATTTATAATGTTGTTTACCTTTACGTAATTATCTTTGCAACATTTGTTGAGGCAGCATACGCAAGCGGCGCTTCCTTGTAAGTGCCAGCAGTGTGTGTGCATGTTCATGTGTGTGTGCATGTTCATGTGTGTGCGCGATTGAGTGTGTGTAGGTGGTTCCGCTCTCCTTCTCTCTTCGCCTGTAGGCGGCAAATTTGAGAGATGCTTGGAATTTTCCAAAAATTTCTTGGCCCTTCTGCGGCGCTCTCTTTCTGTTTCTTGTTCAGCGTCGGTGTTTGTGTGTTCTCCCCACCCTCCATCTTCCACTCTTTTGTTTCAAGGGTTTGCACTTCCGCCTTGGATTCATTCCCAAAGTTTATCCCCGTCCTTTCTTTAGTAATCTTCTTCCAGTGATTTCAAACTCCCTGCCTGCCAACTTCTTCCCTTTCCCTTAACTCTGCTTCCTTCTTCCCATGACTCTGCCTCCCCTCTTCACACTATTTCTCCCTCCTCTTACTTTTCAAGTGTTTGAGTGTTTCCTCTTGTTCTTCTCACGTTTGTTTCTCTCTTACAAATGTTGCATTTACATATTTCCCTGTTTCGCTGCCTTCCACTGCTTCTTTTTTCTGATGTATCCAGTTCCCTCTCTCTTTCCTGCCTATTTGTCATTTGCGGCTCGACAAAACAAAAACAATGCAAAACCAAACAATAACAAAAATAAATTGCCTCAAAAGTGTTTTTCGAGGCGTGCGTTGCGTCGTTGACTTTTCTACAGAAAGAGAGAGAAATAATAAAGAGAGAGAGAGAGAGAGAGCAAAAGAGAGAGAAAGAGCGAACTTCTGTGTGTGTTTGCGTTGCTCATTGAAATATTTATTTCTCTTTCCTTTGCGAGGTTTTTTTTTTTTGGTTTTGTGTTTTTTGGTATTTTTCCATAAGTTACATTGGAATAAAACCAAAAGCGAAAAGCACCTCTTTGAGCTGCTTTCATCACTAGCATGAAATGCCCTACCCTTTCCATTGCTACAGTTGCCGTTAACGTTACCGTTACCGTTAGCTTTCCCCATCCACTCAGCATCCACATGGAATTCACTGACTAATTGCAAATCTGTTTTCTTCCAGCCAATCAAGCGCTTTGGAATGGCACCTGGAAGGGTGCACTCACGTACGAGTGCCGCTCGCTGCTCTTCAAGGCGCTGCACAATCTGATGGAAAGGTAAGCGAAGATCGGGGGAGAGAGAGATGGAGAGATGACAAGAAAAATTTGTAACAATTACTTATTCCCTTACAGATTTGTGCTAACCAAGGACATTGTGCGCTTCGGCAAATGGTTTGTGCAGCCCTGCACATCGAGCGACCGTCTCTTTGGGCGCAGGTGAGTGTCATCGTTCCACTGGAAGCATCTCTACCAATTATGGATGTAGGGACAGACAATGTGGGAACGCTGGAAGTTTGGCCGTTCGACATTCCCCCCTCATCCTAGAGCAAGGATATCAGGAACTCTGTGCATTGGCATCCCAGTCTGTGCCACTGCATCGTTCTTCCTGCTACATTCTCCCCTCCTGCCCCTCTTCTGTGATTTCAATGGCTAATCCTCTCTCTCTCTCTCTTGCGTTTCTTTATAGCTCACAACACCTGTCCTTCTCCTTCACGTTCTTCGTGCACGGCGACACGGTCTGCGCCTCCATCGACCTACGAGAGCACCCCGCCGTGCGGCCCCTCACTAAGGAGCATCTGGCCGAGGCGGCAGCAGCCTTTGCCGCAGCCAGCACCAGCAGCCAGTCGGGCTTAGGATCGGGAACAGGATCCAGCTCTGGAGCGGGACCAGGTCAGAACCAGACTCCGGATTCGAATGGAACCAGCGGAACGGAACCAAATGAGGGGGCCGAGGTGAAGGCCGTACCGCCAGCGCATGCGCGCAAGGTCATGCTTGCCCCCTTCGGCATTGCGGCCATCCTCACGGGCAATAGCTACAGGGCAAACGACCCTGTGGCCGAGAAGATCCTCGAGGACTGGGCCTCGTTTTTCCCGCTGTGCAATAAGGACAACACGGACGTGCCCCCCGTCGTTGAGGTGGTGTCGGGTGAGTGTCTCATGCCCCCCTCCCCGAAGAAATGTGGAACTGTGACTAATTCTGCGTTTACACTCACATTCCCATTTCCAGGTGGCCATAAGATGTACCATCCTACGAATTATGTACTAGTCACGGATCTGGACGACATGGAGCACCTGGAATTCTCGGAGCTGCAGAGGGCCAGTGCGGGCGCAGGGTCCGGGGCCGAAGCAGCAGCCCTCTCCTCGGTCTCCTGTCCACCAGCTGCGTCTGCGGGTACGCCACCTGGTGCCTCCCAGGCCAAGGATGGTGGCGCCTCGCGTAAGGCTGTGCCCCAGGCCGTCAGCGCTTTGGAGCGGCTCTCCTTCCAGCCCTATTACGACCAACGCCCGACCTCGGGCTTCTCCTTTAACACCCACAATACTCATATACCTGCCGCAGCGGCCGTGGAGATGCCGGAGCGTGCGTGGCAGGACTGCGTCATGAATACCCTTCATGTGGAGGCAGCAGCAGCAGCGGCAGCGGCGGCGGCGGCGGCATCAGCATCTGCAGCATCTGCGGCGTCAGGCGCACCGGATGAGGATGAGCAGAACAAGCCACCGGCGGACTCCAAGCAGTTGGTGCAGCAACAGATCCAGCAGCAGCAACAGCAGCAGCGCCAGAAGTTGTGGAACTTTGTGGATCCCATGCAGAAGGCGCCCTGTATATGTACCAAGTAAGTCGCGATCCACAGAGAGAGAGAGCCGCACAGAAACCAGATAACCGTTAAAATGGATGGAGAGGCCTAGCTCTCTCTCTTACTTTTGCTCTTACTCCTATTCCTACTCTCTCTCTCTCTATCTACATATATATATATCTATCTCTCTCTCTCTCGTATGCCCTGATTTAATCGATGTAACGGAGCATCCCGTTCCGTTCCGTTTCGCTCCCGCTTTGATGGCATGCCTTTTTCCCACCCCCCTCTAGCAAGCAGTGTGATCGCGATAGTTATCTGTTCTTTTTTTTGTCGATATATACATATATATATATATATATAGATATTATCTATTATCTATTATATATGCATGCGATAGGCGGTAGATCCCCCTTCTCTTTCTTTTGTTTTTGTTCTTTTGTTGTACTGTACCTAAATCACACAGCAGACAGCTTTTGGTCGCGAAACGGGGAAGAGTTTTCGGTGAAACAAGTGTGTAAAAAGTGTGTCTAAAACTTAAAACGAACAACTTTCAGCGCCCAATGCAGCAGCAGCAAGCGTCAACAGCAGCAACAGTTTCTCTCTCAGCAGCCGCTGGGCTCTCCGTCCCTGCGGGCTGCCGTAGGAACTGTCGGAGGCAAGTCGTCCTTCCAGCATCATTACCAACAGCAGCGTCCCGGAACACCAGCCGCCGCAGCAGCAGCAGCAGCAGCCGCCTTGGCAGCAGCAGCAGCAACGCATCATTCCAACAATACCACCACCACAACCACCTCTTCTTCTTCTGCTTCCACCACCAACACCACCAACACCTTAAACACGAATTTGAATTTGAATTCGAACTCTTCCTCTGCCCCAAGGCGCCACAATGTGCCGTTCCACAAGCGTTTACTCAATACGCTGACGCAGTCGTCGTCCTCGGCCGTCGTCGCCGCCAGGTACAAGGCGGCAACAGACACCAATACACCAAAAGCAAGGTTTGTGTTGTTGCTGTGTGTGCGCGTGTATGCGTAAGAGTGTTTGTGTGCGTGTGTGTGTGGAGAGCCAGTGCTGGCTAGCGTTTATAGTAACCGCTATAAAGCTTCTCTTCCGTTCTCCTTCTCTCTAACCCACTCTTCTCTCTGTCTGTCTTCCTTCTGTCTATCTCTCTCTCTCTCTCTCTCACACACACACACACACACACACAACACGCTCCGCTCTGTTTAACCCTATACTTTTTTATTGTTTCTTATATTGTTGGTTGGTTGCAAGATTTGAGCATTATTTTTCCTTCCACCTTTGCTGCCTCTTTAATAATTAACAAATCAAAACTACACACACACACACACACGACACTCACACATATACAGAAACACCCACACAACAACAGCAACAAAAACAACAACACGAATCATTCGCCATTTTGCATTAACAAGTGCTAGTTCTAGTTTTTCACTTTTTTCGGTTCGGTGAATGGTATTTTGCAACACTAAAAAGACAAAACACGGCAGACACACAGTGTTCGGGCGATTTTTATTCCGTTTCCGGTGAATGGTATTTTCCAATACTAAAAAAGCGCACTGCTTGGCAGTGCAACACTAAAACAGAGAAACACTGCTTGACAGTGTAAACCGATAAGACAATGCTTGACAGCACAGACGGGAAACCTGTCATTCGGTTTGGGTTAATGGTATTTCGCAACACTTAAAAGCCATAATCAACACTGTTTTGAACCCATGCAAGACTCTCATGAAATGAAAGACCTGCGGCTAATGATGTGATATGTGGACTAGGGTCTTAATGCGCTGTAAATGATTATTATTTCCATTTTCCTTTAAACATATCTTTAGATTAGTAGCTACCACCCCCTGCTGCAACCCACCCACCACCCACCAACCACTTGCATTTCACATTTTTAGAATGAATTCGAATTTGATTTATTTTCTCTTGGTTTTGGTTTTGGTGCATTCTGCATGACATAGAAGCGGCATTTGACACTCGTTATCCCCTCAGCCAGATGCATTTTGTTGAATGATTTTCCCTTATTTTATTTTGGTTTCGCTGTAAATAACATTTTATAGATTTTGTATAAATATAATCATAGAGAATTTGGTTTTGAGCGAATCCCCTAACCGCCTTGGATGTGGTTTTATTTTTTATACTTTTTCCTAACGTTTGTTGGGGGTGTTGTCCGGCAGGGAATTCTCTGTTGGATTGCCCCCGGTTACATATGTATGTGCATATGTACATATACTCTTCATTAATCAATACTTACTCCATGGCTACCTTATCCGTAGTTTGAGCATTGTATATAACCGAACCCCGAAAGACGCCGCCCTATTATCCCTGCTAATCAAACGCCTATTCTCGTCTCTCTCTCGACAGAAACCTATGCAGCACGCCACACGGTACACCGCATGGCGGAGCATCCACGTACTCACGCAACTCCCTTGGCGGCGATTCGTCGTTGCCGGTGGCCTCCGTGGGATCACCCGCCACGCCAGCGCCCTCGCCCCATCCGAATTCGGCGCACTCGCAGCCCACATCCGTGCCGCCCGCAGAGCAAGTGAGTGCAAGTGACGACCCAAAATGCAGAAGCAAACCTCCCCCCCCCACCGCTTTGCTTCCCTACTAACCCCCAATCCACTCTGCTTTCTACCACCTAATCCTCGTGACAGCTTCTCAACATGAGCCCCCATGCGCCCACGTCCGTTTCGAATCTGCAGCAGCCGCCGACGCCCATCGACCATCTGCTGGACAAGAACACGCCCGCGCCGACACCCACGGACCAGCACGACAACAAGAGCATCACCGCGTCGCCCTATGTCCACCAGACGCCCAGCGTGGAGCCGCCGTCCTACACGGACCATGCGCCGGGAGGTGCGGCGTCACAATCCCTCACCGGACCCGGCAGCGTGCCACCCCAGCAGCAGCAGCAGCAGCCTCCAACACCCACAGCGGGCGGTGCTCTGACGACGACCGGTGCCAATGCATCCGCCTCGGGAGCCGCCTCAGGGCCAGCCGGAACACCGAGTGGAGCCGCCTCGACGACGACGACGACAGCGGCGACGGCGGCGCAGTGCGGCACCATCACCGTGAAGAAGCTGGAGATGCAACAACAGACACCGGCAGCACATCAGATACCCATCAAGCCGGAACCCGGCACGGTGCGGGGGACCACAGTGACGTCCACGACGGACGCTATCAACAACCTGCTGAGCTTGTACAAACCGCCAAAGCTGAAGCTCAAGGATCCGGACAGCTTCTACGACGATGAGTGGCTCAAGGAGGTCATCTATGACTTTCAATTCCAGGAGAACTGGTGAGTGGAGTGCATGTGATCGCTGATCCTTGATTCGTTTCTAAACATTGCATTTTCTCTCATTTTTAAGGGACTTCCTACCCGTTAAGCGGCCAAAGATGGAGGAGACGTCCAAGCAGCGAAGGCCACGGTACGCCAAGAACCTCTACGAGGGTCACACGCACGTCAAACCGCTAATGCCCTCGCCCGGAGCCGTCTATGGCTCGCAGCTGCTCTCCCTAGACGTACAGGCAGCGGCCAGCGGAGGCGCAACCGGTGGAGGAGCAGCAGGAAGCAGCTCTAGCGGTGGTCTCGTGGGCATCGTCAACAGCACGGCCAACGGCAGTGATGCGGAGGCCGAAGGCAGCAGCTTCTTCCACGGACTGGACATCAAAACAGAGCCGGGACTCCACTCGCCGTCGTGCAAGGAGACAAAGTCATCGTCGGGCGGCACCACAGGAGCCAGCAGCGGTGGCGGAGGGAATCTCTTCACCGCCGAAGGCCTCAATCCCTCGCTGAACGATCTGGAGCAGCTTTTCGAAACGAGCTCCAACGACGAGTGCAGCAGCGTGCAGATCCACACGCCGCCCGACTCCAACAATCCCTCGAACGGTGGCTGCAGCGCCGTGACCAACACCATCGACGAGCTCAAGCGGACCACAGCGGTGGCCAGTGCTGTGGTGGCAGCCGCAGCGGCAGCCGCAGCAGTGGCCAGCTCTGGGGCTGGGAATATCCAGGCGGAGGATCTCACGAAGATGTTTCCCACGCCGCCTTCCCACGAGCAGCAGCACCCGAACTCGAGTCCCTGCCAGACAGATGTGGTGATGACGGATCTCAGTGTGGACACCAGCAGTATTATGGCAGCGGCTCCACCAATTCAGGTGCCAGCGGCGGTCATGGCTGCCGCTGCTGCTGCCGTCCCTGCTGTGACGACGGTGTCTGCTGTGGTGGCTTTGGGCACGCAATCGAGTCTAAAGCTGCTCAAGCAGGAGTACAACGTGGAGCTGGGCAGCCCCCTGGAGGAGCCCATCGACGATTGGAATTACGTGTACCGACCGCCGCAGCAGGAGAAATTCGTGGGCTCTTCGCGCTACGCCCCGCTCACGAATCTGCCCAGCCAGACGCTGCCGAGCATCAGCATGCCCACGAATTGCTATTACAAGCCCACGTGGAGCACCCACAAGTCGCGTGCAGCCACAATGGCGAAGGCAGTGGCCGCCCAACAGCAGCAGCACCAGAAGCATCAGGCCCTCCAGCAGCGCATACAGTTGCACCAGCAGAAGCTCCAGCAGCTGCAGCATCAGCACCAGCAGCAGCAGCAGGCGGCGGCGGCCAGTCATGCGCACCAGAAGCACCAGCAGCTGCACGAACTATTATCAGCGGCGCCCAGGACCCCGCAGACGGCCATGCCCTCACCCTCCACCGTGCCCCAGCCTCTGAGCAGCGGCGGCAGCCAATTGCTGCTCAATCAACTGAACTGCCCCCAGGCGCCGCCCGGCAGCTCCATGCAACAGTTGATGCAGCGGGCGGGCATGTCGCCCATTTCCCCCGGACCCGGCGGCGTGGTGGTACCCTTCCCCCGCAGCAGTCCCATGCTGCGGCAGACGCCCACCAATCCGCCGCCCCCGTATCCATACGATCTGGGTGTGGCCAGTCCGGCGACGTCCACCTCCTCATACTTGAATCGGCAGCTCCATTCGCAGGAGGCGCAGCCGCATCCGCACACGCCGCAGAGTATGCACCACATGCAGACGGGCATGCATGGCATTGGATCGGGAGCAGGAGGAGCGGGCCACCACCACATGAGCCACATGATGCCGTACACTGGCGATGCGGGCATTGCCAGTGGGCCAACATCAGCGGTGGCGGTGCCCTCCGGGCTGCTGCAGGAGCTGCCTGAAGTCAATTCGGTGCTGGTCAACATCCTGCTGTACGACACAGCGCTGAATGTGTTCCGTGATCACAACTTTGACAGCAGCAGCGTGTGCGTGTGCAATGCGGACACCCAGAAGATCGGGAACATACGCGGAGCCGACTCTGGGGTGTACGTCCCACTGCCAGGTGTCAGCTTCAATCCGTTCCCCGCACATTCCGTCAATGTGGCGGCCACGGCCGGCCAGAGGCTGCTCAACGGGCCCAGCTCCTCCTCCTCATCGGCCGCCTCGTTTGGCGGTGGCCTGAGGATGATCAGTGCCTTTGGAGGGTCACCCGCCTCCTCGTCGATGCCCGGAGCTGGCTCCGGACACGGCCATGGGCCCAATGGCGGCTCCAACTCCTCCTCCTGCACGCCACCGAGCAGCAATCCGCACATTACCGGCTACGTAGACGACGATCCCGTGGAGTGCACCTGTGGCTTCAGTGCCGTCGTCAATCGCAGGCTCTCGCATCGTGCAGGACTGTTCTACGAGGACGAGGTGGAGATCACGGGCATAGCCGACGATCCGGGGAGAAATAAGCAACCCTCGCTGCTCAGCCTCATCCAGAGCCTGTGCCGCAAGAATCAGACCAAGGCGACGACAGGGCCCGGCGGCGACACGAGCAGCTCCTCCGCTCTGGAGAAGGTCACGGGAGCAGCGGTTGGCGCCGGGCAGCTGGAGCATCTCGCGCATGCCATCTTTGACCTGCTGCTGGACCAGTGCTCCATCATCCAGACATCCAGCAGCTCTGTGCATCGCGCCCTGCAGTCCCACCGCCGACGCATGTCCCGGCAGCGACGCCTCTTTGGTACTGGCGGTGCCCCGGCCGCCTCGATGGCGTCCATCGCCAATGTGCTGGAGTTTATGGACGCCCACGATGTGATCAGCCTGGCGCTGGAGCAGGCCCGCATGGCCTTTGAGCATCAGCGCATGGACAACATGCTGGAATTCCACGGAAACTCCAGCCAGCAGCTGACCGCCTTCCATGCCCATCCGCCCGCTCTGCGCCAGAAGCTCTCGATCCTCGGCAGCGGTCGGCTCACGGTCCACAAGTGGCCGTATCTGCCCGTGGGCTTCACACGCAGCAACAAGGAGATTGTGCGCACCATGAACTCCATTCAGCCGATGCTGCAGAACGCCTTCCACTGCAAGTCGCGTGGTGGGGCTGCAGGCTCCAAGGATGCCAGCTCCTACAACACGGTCAGTGGGCCGCTTACGTGGCGCCAGTTCCATCGTCTGGCGGGTCGTGCCTCCGGTCAGTGCGAACCACAGCCCATACCGTCGGTGGTGGTGGGCTACGAGAAGGACTGGATATCAGTGGCCCCTCATTCGATCCACTACTGGGACAAGTTCCTCCTAGAGCCATACTCCTATGCCCGAGACGTGGTCTATGTGGTGGTGTGTCCGGATAATGAACATGTGGCGGGATGCACGCGCAGCTACTTCCGGGAGCTGAGCAGTACCTACGAGATGTGCAAACTGGGACGGCACACCCCGATCCGTGGCTGGGAGGGCATACTGCAGGTGGCCGCCAGTCGCAATGTGCCGCCAGAGCGAGAGCAGACGCCTTTGGATGATTGGCTGCGGACTCTCGATCATCCGCTTGCCGAGCAGATCCGTCGCTATGCAGTAGCCTTCCTCCACCAGTTGGCGCCGTACTTCAGTCGAGTGCCCAACGACAAGACGCTGCTCAATCCGCCCGATGGCAGTGGGAGTGGAGGAAACTCTTCGAAAGGCGGAAATCACTCTGGCGGCTCTGGCACGGATCCACTGCAAAGCGATCCCATCAAGCAGGAGCCGGGCACAGAGGCTCCACTGCCGGCAGCTCCAACTCTGGACAGCAGCAATACCAACCAACAGGACAGCAAGGACGGTGTAAAGGGGAGCGCCGGAGGAGACACCAAACCAGCCCTTATACTGGGCGATCCCCTCGGCGTAGGCGAGACACTGGAGGACATCAATCCAGCAGCCATCGTCCTGTACGTGGTCAATCCATTCACCTTTGCCTCTGACAGCTGCGAGCTGGAGCGTCTCGCTCTAATTGCTCTGCTTCGGTGTTACGCGGAGCTGCTGAAGGCCGTACCGGACTCGGTGCGCGCACAGATGAACATCCAGATCATATCCCTGGAGTCGGTGATGGAGCTGGGGCCGTGCGGCAATCGCAAACGCTTCTCGGACGAGATCAAGTGCCTGGCGTTGAACATATTCTCGCAGTGCCGACGACATCTGGTCCATGCGCAATCGGTGAAGAGCCTCACGGGCTTTGGTACGGCCGCCAATATGGAGGCTTTCCTCAAGACCAAGGACGAACCGAACCGTCGGGCCTATAAGATGTACACCGCTCCCTTTGTGCTAGCTCCAATGTACGAGCGGACGGACAAAACGGACTTCTCGCGCTCCGCGGGGAGCATGCACGGCCAGAACGAGCACCGCTACTCAGTAATGTACTGCAACTATTGCCTCAGCGAGGACCAGGCGTGGCTGCTGGCCACCGCCACCGACGAGCGCGGCGAGCTGCTCGAGAAGGTGTGCATCAACATCGATGTGCCGAATCGCGCCCGTCGCCGCAAGGCCCCCGCCCGCTATGTGGCCCTCAAGAAACTGATGGACTTTGTCATGGGCATCATCTCGCAGACGTCTCAGATGTGGCGTTTGGTCATCGGGCGCATTGGTCGCATCGGCCACAGTGAACTCAAGTCTTGGAGCTATCTGCTCAGCAAACAGCAGCTGCAGAAGGCCTCCAAGCAGTTCAAGGACATGTGCAAGCAATGCACCCTCATGTATCCGCCCACCATACTGAGCGCCTGTCTCGTCACCCTCGAGCCGGATGCCAAGCTGCGCGTAATGCCCGATCAGTTTACACCCGACGAACGCTTCTCCCAGATCTCCATGCAAAATCCACTCTCCACGCCGCAGGATGTGACCTGTACCCACATTCTGGTCTTCCCCACGAGTGCTGTCTGTGCGGTGAGTTATTCGAGATAGGATTTTTTCTGAGAATCGTTCCTAATCGATTTTTTTCTTGCGCAGCCCTTTACCCGCCAGTTCCAGAACGAGCCCCAGGTGGATGATGACTTTCTCACCTTCGAAGAGGAGGGCAATGAAGACTTTAGTGATGCAGATATTGGGGAACTCTTCTGGGGAGACAGTGAGTCGATGCTCTCTGCGAATCTACTGCAGGTTCTAATGCCCTATTCTTCCCGTTTTAGCACATATGGATCGAGTGTCGAATCATGGCAGTCCAGGGCGCATGGAGGACAATCGTAGCTGGCAAAGCGCCGGAGGCAACAATTTCAAGTGCACCCCGCCCCAGGAAGTGGAGGAGGTAAGGGATACCTATTAACTAGCATCAGAGGAAACTCTAAAAACCATTTCTATGACTATTTCCAGGTGGGATCCCTCAATCAGCAGCCCATATCGGTGGGCTATATGGTCTCAACGGCACCGACGGGCCGCATGCCCGCCTGGTTTTGGTCAGCCTGTCCGCATTTGGAGGAAGTGTGTCCAGTCTTCCTGAAAACCGCACTCCATCTGCATGTGCCGAACATCCAGATAGCCGACGATATTCTCAACTCCACGAACGCCCATCAGTCGGCGAATGACCATCCGTTGGACTCAAGCCTGACGGCGGACGTGCTCCGCTTCGTACTGGAGGGATACAATGCCCTCTCCTGGCTGGCCCTCGACTCCAACACACACGACCGCCTCTCTTGTCTGCCCATCAATGTGCAGACGCTGATGGACCTGTACTATCTGACGGCAGCCATAGCCTAAGGTCCTGAATAATAGAACGAAAGACCATTTCACAATCTTCAATCAAACGCAGTCGCATGCTTCCGTTTGCTATACTTCCACTAGCTATACATACTCCGCATAATCCACAACAACTCCAAACAAAACGAAATCCATCTCCAAACCACAACAGGAAAAAATGAAAATATTCAGCAATTAGCAGAGGATCGAAGAAGCAGAATCAAACACCAATTAAGCAGCAGCAGGGGCAACAGCAAAAGCAAAAGCAAAAATTAGACTTAGATGAAATTAAAAGATGAAGAAAACAGAAACAAATGTTGAAGCAACCAGCAACAGCAGCGCACAGATTACTTAGAATTACTTAACCGGAGGGTCTTGTAACTAAGAAAAATAGAGAGAGATACAGATAGAAAAAGAGAGAGAGAGAGAGAGAGAGAGAGAGCAGCAACAGATAGGAGATAGGAGGAGTGGAGTTTATCCCATAAGTCTTGAACAGCAACAGCATTACTATTTATTAAACTATTGAGAATTGTCAAGTGTAAAGTGTAAAGTTTAAAGTGTAGACAAGTGTAGACAGAGTGTCTGTCGTTTGCAAGATTGTTTTTTTTAACACCTATATTATTTTTTATACATATACATAGGCCTGGGCGTTCGATTAGTGTTTAATATTTATAAATATACAAGAAGGAACAATGATGAAAGAGTGTGAGGATGAGCACAGGAGCAGATCAATGATCGAGGAGCAAACAGCAACAACAACAACACACACACACACACACGTAGGCATATATTATACATACACATAGAGCATATAAAATACGCAAAAGGACAAGATAGGTTCGGATCGGATCGGATCAAAGGAGAGCATGTTTAGGATTAAGTAAAAAGTTTGTACATATTTACAACAAAACCGATTCAACAACCAACAAAAACAAGCAGCAACAAGGCAAAAAAAAAGCAAAAAAGAAAAGTGTAATTATACAAATATTAGGATTAGTTTACAACAAATTGGATGGAGTGCAGAGAAGCAGTCGGAGAAGTCGTTTAAGTATAATTAAATTAAATTAATAAATTGTGTAAATTTTTTTGTGCGAAGTGAGCATTAGTTTAAATTTAAATTATACAACAAAAAAAAAAAAAAAAAAGAAACATCCAAAACAAAACCCTATCCCAAAACCAGAAACATATAAACGGTATACTGTAAAATTGCATATATATATATATATAAAACACTATATATATATATATACTATATATATCTGGACGCCAAGCGCAGATCGGAAGATAGAGATCGAGAGAGGAGTAGCATGTAGAGTTAGATGATGAGCGTTAGGATCAGTTTTTTTTTTTATTTTATTGTGTATTCTGTTTTGTCTGTATTCGTCGTATTGTACTATAGTCGTGTAATCCCTAGGGCGATTTTTGTACTTCCCCCTGCATCACCCCAACGCCCCACCCCCCACTCACATAGCCAATTGTCAAATAATGGAAATACTTAAACGAAAATGTGTACAAATTAATATATAATGCCTGTAAACAAAAGAAAAACAAAAAGGATAGCTTTCTACAACACCAACACTCACCAACAACAACAAAACCAACAACAACACACCACAAAATTGATTTTGCACGTCGAAACGATTTTCGCTAGGCTTAGGTTTAAAAGTAATGAGAAAAAAAAAACAAAACATAAACAAAAAACAATTATTAAACAATGAAATTATATTTTTACCTGTGTATTTTAATTAGCATAAATTGTATAAACAAGAAAGTACGATTACAAAGACGGTTTTCTAGTAATTATCACACACCAACAACAACACCAACATCCATCTCTCCTAATCCCTAAAAAATAACAAACAAACACACACATGCATATCTTTTAAGTAGTTTGGTTTTTCATTTAGTATTCTATTCTATTCTATTTTTTTTTTTTTGTGTAATAAACAACAAACATATTTGCAAACAGTTTTTGATTTGTGATTATTTATTTTCCTGCGCTCTTAAAAACCAATCCCAAACTAGATCCAGCCATATCCATATACCCCGCAAAGGCATTATCACACGCTGCTGTATATAAGAAAACGCTTAAACAATCATTGATTGACATGATTGCGCTTGCAGAGTTATTTCCTAGCTAAGGTTTCAGTTGAGTTGCCGCCAAAACAAAAAAACAACACACTCTCGTTCATTTCCCCGGTTGGAATATTCTGGGGGTGCCAATAAAGAGCAAATAATTATAGCAATAATAAGGTGTAAAGCACAACCAAAAAAATAGAGATTTACATACATACATATATAGAATATATATTCAAGAAAGAAGGAAGGACAGATGGAAAGGAAGGATGGAAGGAAAGAAAGAACCCCGCAACAATTGACAACAAGCATTCATAGCAAAGAAAAAGAAAAACTTAAATGAAATAAATATACATATATAATGATTAAAAACCAAAAACATGGTGGGAACAGATTTTTTTAATAAGCCAACTCGATTTACGAGTTGAAAATTTTCTAAAATTAAAGACATTAGCCCTAAAAAAAGCAAAAAAAAAAAAAAAACAAAACAAAACAAAAAATAAACTGCATAAGTAAAACCAATTAATGTCCCGCGCAGTTTAGGACTAGCAGATAACAACCAAACAAAAAAAGAAAAGTTATATACACAAGATGTTTATTGTAAAGTTAGTTAAGGGCTTGAGAACTAAAGAATAAGGTCAGAGAGTGGAGGAGGATTCGAACAAATACTAAGTGCATTAAGCGTTGGAGGGGAAGGCAAAGAAAACCATTTACTAGCCTAAAAGTATTCAATTATTAAGTGAACTTAGTTGGAGCGCCTAAAAGAAGACGTGGTTTGATGGATGGTAAAGATGATATAGTCAACACACCCCCAAAGATGCAATTGTTTCTAAAACAAAAACACACAAAAAAGGGCGTCATGTTACACACACACAATATATATATATATATATATGTACACAACACACTTAAATTAGGATCGGAATGAGAACATGATTGTCAAAATCTAGCTACAGAATTGCATATTATATACATACATACATATATATACATCTATATATATATATATATACACCTATATATATATAAGTACACTTTATATATATTGGGCAAAAACAAAATGTTGTTGTAGTGCAATTACAATTAAGTTTTGTTTTGCCACCAATCCAGAGTAAAACCAACAAAAACAAAAACAAGAAAACCAACCAAACCGCATATATGTATATGTATAGCAAAGGTCAAAAGTGGGTCAAGATTTTTAAGATGACGAAATGAAAGAATAACTGACGTGACGACATTGTTTGTAATTCCTTTTACAGGCGATACCAAATACAAAAAGTAAAACAAGAAAATTTTTTCAAATAAAACTAACATCAAATTTCAAAAACATAATGTGCGTTTGTTTCTCGTTACTTAACTAATTCGGCGGTGGAGATTATCTGAGGTCATCCTTGGTTTTCAGACGATGAATGGCTTTAAGGTGAAGAATTAAATGTTTAACGTCGGTCCTGTCCTTCTCTATAAGGATGTTGTCACAGCTCCAATAAACTGCTCGCCTTCCCATGCTCAGGATCGTTCTGGAAATGTTGGCTGTACACTGGCACCGGTTTTTGAAACAATGCCCTGCTTTCTCGCTTTTTCTGCTAGTGTCTTGATCTTCGAGAGCCACGATTGTGTGCGATGTGGGTTTCGCACATTTCCATTTATGATATTATATCTATTATATACTACACATAATACGCCTATCTGACGTCTACGTAGAAAACCCTGAGGGTTTCTATCACACTGGGCTGAAGTACTCCATCGCAGACATGACATACTTTTGAGCGAAATATAGTTTCATTATGGCTAACGTACGTATCAAACTTACATATGTATGTATGTATATGTATTAATTTTGGGTTGTCTCTCCGTTTGGCACGTGGTTGCGAAACTGAGAGTTGAACTAAAATGAATATTGTAGGTTTATTGGAATACGAACTAGCGGAACTACGAACTGTTCCTTTGGTATGGAAAACGCGGCATCTCCGTTTTAAAGTATTCCTTCAACTTCTGGTCAAACTCCTCTCCGCCAGCATGGCGGCTGTCGCACCAGAGTTCCACCATCAGATCCATTTCGTAGGCGCTGTCAATGTCCTCCAAGGCCACTGTGAAATAAAAGGGATAAAGTAAACTGAAGCGCTGATATTACCACTGTTACTCACTGACTACCACCTCTTTGACCTCCCACTCGGGATCGTAGCGCGAGCGTAGGAACTCCAATATCTCCAGCATCTTTGGTGTCTTTAGAGTTGCTGTAATATTGTACTTCGAAAGGATTTCATCGTCCATATGCATGCGTACGCAGCTCAAAAATTTACAGGTCTCGTCCCGTATAATGAGCAGTTCTTGCAGAATGTTTTTCATCGAGCTAATGAGATTGGCTTGTCGCTCGTACATCATTCGAATCCGTTTGTCTGCCATTCTAAGGCCACGCTCACTAGAGAGATTTTTCAACCGATTCTCGGCATCGCAAATCTGCTGCCGAAGGCGCCTAAAACTCTTAACGGCAATGCCACCACGGTTTATTAATTGTGGCCAGGACTTGGTTATTTTTCGTATACCAACAGCTATTTGCCTGAGCTGCTTTTTCGAGGATTTCAAGTCCATTTTGGAAAAGATTGCAAAAGATTAAAACAAATAAAGTGCAAAAATGGCGGTTCGTTCGTCGAGTGACAGTGTGCGGCAACGCAAATCTTAAGCTAGACTTGAGTGTTGGGAAGAGTTAGCACCCTTTTGGTCACAGTCACAGTATTGTGAATATATTACTAATAATTTTCATATATTATTTTCCATATTTCTTATTCTATATCAATATGATATATGAATTTCCCATTTTCTATGTAAATTAAAGCACTTTCATACTACTTGCGGAGGGTTTGTTCTATATTTCTATACATGTGCTTAGTGGAAAATAAGCGGTCATAACTATACTGCCAGTATGTTTCTATCTATTCTATTAGTTTCTTGGGAATTAATTACTTTGAGGGTAATCCTCTAAAATTCCGAAAGCTATTTAATTTGCTTTAAAGTTATCTGAAATCCTGTTCTGTAATGCAACCTTACTTAAGAAATATTGCGATATTTGTGTTTGTGACGTCACAAAAACATAACGGTTAAAATGCCAGGGCTGGAGCAGCACAGAAACCAGAACAATGGCCTACAGAGTTGCATTTAATTCGACAGCCGATCGTTAAAAATCGCTGTGCGCATAAATTAATCCGTAAATAATTGTTTTTATAAGAAATTCCCACAACTTTCTCTGATCTGCATTAGAATGGTGCCACAGTGTTGCCGCGTGATCTGTTGCCCCAGTCGGTATGTTCCCGGTCTCCATTCCCCTCTCTCCCTCTCAGTAATGTACTGCAACTATTGCCTCAGCGAGGACCAGGCCGGCTGCTGGCCACCTCCACCAACGAGCGCGGCGAGCTGCTCGAGAAGGTGGATCGATCGATGTGCCGAATCGCGCCCGTCGCCGCAAGGCTCCCGCCCGCTATGTGGCCCTCAAGAAACTGATGGTCGTATCGGCCACCGTGAGCTCAAGTCGTGGAGCTATCTGCTCAGCAAACAGCAGCTGCAGAAGGCCTCCAAGCAGTTCAAGGACATGTGCAAGCAATGCACCCTCATGTATCCGCCCACCATCCTGAGCGCCTGTCTCGTCACCCTCGAGCCGGATGCCAAGCTGCGCGTAATGCCCGATCAGTTTACACCCGACGAACGCTTCTCCCAGATCTCCATGCAAAATCCACTCTCCACGCCGCAGGATGTGACCTGTACCCACATTCTGGTCTTCCCCACGAGTGCTGTCTGTGCGGTGAGTTATTCGAGATAGGATTTTTTCTGAGAATCGTTCCTAATCGATTTTTTTCTTGCGCAGCCCTTTACCCGCCAGTTCCAGAACGAGCCCCAGGTGGATGATGACTTTCTCACCTTCGAAGAGGAGGGCAATGAAGACTTTAGTGATGCAGATATTGGGGAACTCTTCTGGGGAGACAGTGAGTCGATGCTCTCTGCGAATCTACTGCAGGTTCTAATGCCCTATTCTTCCCGTTTTAGCACATATGGATCGAGTGTCGAATCATGGCAGTCCAGGGCGCATGTTGTCCTCCATGGCTGGAGGCCTCCATGGCTGGAGGCCTCCATGGCCTCCGTAGCTGGCAAAGCGCCGGAGGCAACAATTTCAAGTGCACCCCGCCCCAGGAAGTGGAGGAGGTAAGGGATACCTATTAACTAGCATCAGAGGAAACTCTAAAAACCATTTCTATGACTATTTCCAGGTGGGATCCCTCAATCAGCAGCCCATATCGGTGGGCTATATGGTCTCAACGGCACCGACGGGCCGCATGCCCGCCTGGTTTTGGTCAGCCTGTCCGCATTTGGAGGAAGTGTGTCCAGTCTTCCTGAAAACCGCACTCCATCTGCATGTGCCGAACATCCAGATAGCCGACGATATTCTCAACTCCACGAACGCCCATCAGTCGGCGAATGACCATCCGTTGGACTCAAGCCTGACGGCGGACGTGCTCCGCTTCGTACTGGAGGGATACAATGCCCTCTCCTGGCTGGCCCTCGACTCCAACACACACGACCGCCTCTCTTGTCTGCCCATCAATGTGCAGACGCTGATGGACCTGTACTATCTGACGGCAGCCATAGCCTAAGGTCCTGAATAATAGAACGAAAGACCATTTCACAATCTTCAATCAAACGCAGTCGCATGCTTCCGTTTGCTATACTTCCACTAGCTATACATACTCCGCATAATCCACAACAACTCCAAACAAAACGAAATCCATCTCCAAACCACAACAGGAAAAAATGAAAATATTAAGCAATTAGCAGAGGATCGAAGAAGCAGAATCAAACACCAATTAAGCAGCAGCAGGGGCAACAGCAAAAGCAAAAGCAAAAATTAGACTTAGATGAAATTAAAAGATGAAGAAAACAGAAACAAATGTTGAAGCAACCAGCAACAGCAGCGCACAGATTACTTAGAATTACTTAACCGGAGGGTCTTGTAACTAAGAAAAATAGAGAGAGATACAGATAGAAAAAGAGAGAGAGAGAGAGAGAGAGCAGCAACAGATAGGAGATAGGAGGAGTGGAGTTTATCCCATAAGTCTTGAACAGCAACAGCATTACTATTTATTAAACTATTGAGAATTGTCAAGTGTAAAGTGTAAAGTTTAAAGTGTAGACAAGTGTAGACAGAGTGTCTGTCGTTTCCAAGATTGTTTTTTTTTAACACCTGTATTATTTTTTATACATATACATAGGCCTGGGCGTTCGATTAGTGTTTAATATTTATAAATATACAAGAAGGAACAATGATGAAAGAGTGTGAGGATGAGCATAGGAGCAGATCAATGATCGAGGAGCAAACAGCAACAACAACAACACACACACACACGTAGGCATATATTATACATACACATAGAGCATATAAAATACGCAAAAGGACAAGATAGGTTCGGATCGGATCGGATCAAAGGAGAGCATGTTTAGGATTAAGTAAAAAGTTTGTACATATTTACAACAAAACCGATTCAACAACCAACAAAAACAAGCAGCAACAAGGCAAAAAAAAAGCAAAAAAGAAAAGTGTACTTATACAAATATTAGGATTATTTTACAACAAATTGGATGGAGTGCAGAGAAGCAGTATGTATACTATATATATCTGGACGCCAAGCGCTGATCGGAAGATAGAGATCGAGAGAGGAGTAGCATGTAGAGTTATTTTATTATGTATTCTGTTTTGTCTGTATTCGTCGTATTGTACTATAGTCGTGTAATCCCTAGGGCGATTTTTGTACTTCCCCCTGCATCACCCCAAACGCCCCCCCCCCCCCCCCCCCCCCACACACAGAGCCAATTGTCAAATAATGGAAATACTTAAACGAAAATGTGTACAAATTAAAATATAATGCATGTAAACAAAAGAAAAACAAAAAGGATAGCTTTCTGCAACACCAACACTCACCAACAACAACAAAACCAACAACAACACACCACAAAATTGATGTTGCACGTCGAAACGATTTTCGCTAGGCTTAGGTTTAAAAGTAATGAGAAAAAAAGAAAACAAAACAAACAAAAAACAATTATTAAACAATGAAATTATATTTTTAGTGGAATTACAATTAAGTTTTGTTTTGCCACCAATCCAGAGTATATCCTGTCCTTCTCTATAAGGATGTTGTCACAGCTCCAATAAACTGCTCGCCTTCCCATGCTCAGGATCGTTCTGGAAATGTTGGCTGTACACTGGCACCGGTTTTTGAAACAATGCCCTGCTTTCTCGCTTTTTCTGCTAGTGTCTTGATCTTCGAGAGCCACGATTGTGTGCGATGTGGGTTTCGCACATTTCCATTTATGATATTATATCTATTATATACTACACATAATACGCCTATCTGACGTCTACGTAGAAAACCCTGAGGGTTTCTATCACACTGGGCTGAAGTACTCCATCGCAGACATGACATACTTTTGAGCGAAATATAGTTTCATTATGGCTAACGTACGTATCAAACTTACATATGTATGTATGTATATGTATTAATTTTGGGTTGTCTCTCCGTTTGGCACGTGGTTGCGAAACTGAGAGTTAAACTAAAATGAATATTGTAGGTTTATTAGAATACGAACTAGCGGCGTCTGTTCCTTTGGTATGGAAAACGCGGCATCTCCGTTTTAAAGTATTCCTTCAACTTCTGGTCAAACTCCTCTCCGCCAGCATGGCGGCTATCGCACCAGAGTCCCACCATCACATTCATTTCGAAGGCGCTGTCAATGTCCTCCAAGGCCACTGTGAAATAAAAGGGATAAACTAAACTGAAGCGCTGATATTACCACTGTTACTCACTGACTACCAACTCTTTGATCTCCCACTCGGCATCGTAGCGCGAGCGTAGGAACTCCAAGATCTCCAGCATCTTTGGTGTCTTTAGAGTTGCTGTAATATTGTACTTCGAAAGGATTTCATCGTCCATATGCATGCGTACGCAGTTCAAAAATTTACAGGTCTCGTCCCGTATAATGAGCAGTTCTTGCAGAATGTTTTTTATCGAGCTAATGAGATTGGCTTGTCGCTCGTACATCATTCGAATCCGTTTGTCTGCCATACTAAGGCCACGCTCATTAGAGAGATTTTTCAACCGATTCTCGGCATCGCAAATCTGCTGCCGAAGGCGCCTAAAACTCTTAACGGCAATGCCACCACGGTTTATTAATTGTGGCCAGGACTTGGTTATTTTTCGTATACCAACAGCTATTTGCCTGAGCTGCTTTTTCGAGGATTTCAAGTCCATTTTGGAAAAGATTGCAAAAGATTAAAACAAATAAAGTGCAAAAATGGCGGTTCGTTCGTCGAGTGACAGTGTGCGGCAACGCAAATCTTAAGCTAGACTTGAGTGTTGGGAAGAGTTAGCACCCTTTTGGTCACAGTCACAGTATTGTGAATATATTACTAATAATTTTCATATATTATTTTCCATATTTCTTATTCTATATCAATATGATATATGAATTTCCCATTTTCTATGTAAATTAAGGCACTTTCATACTACTTGCGGAGGGTTTGTTCTATATTTCTATACATGTGCTTAGTGGAAAATAAGCGGTCATAACTATACTGCCAGTATGTTTCTATCTATTCTATTAGTTTCTTGGGAAATAATTACTTTGAGGGTAATCCTCTAAAATTCCGAAAGCTATTTAATTTGCTTTAAAGTTATCTGAAATCCTGTTCTGTAATGCAACCTTACTTAAGAAATATTGCGATATTTGTGTTTGTGACGTCACAAAAACCTAACGGTTAAAAATGCCAGGGCTGGAGCAGCACAGAAACCAGAACAATGGCCTACAGAGTTGCATTTAATTCGATAGCCGATCGTTAGAAATCGCCAGTCGATAGTGATTTTAATAAAGTGCGCATAAAATAATCCGTAAATAATTGTTTTTGCATTAGAAATTCCCACAACTTTCTCTGATCTGCATTAGAATGGTGCCACAGTGTTGCCGCGTGATCTGTTGCCCCAGTCGGTATGTTCTCGGTCTCGATTCCCCCCTCTCCCTCTCTCTGTTTTTACTTGCGTGCTAAATTGATCAAGTGGCCGTGATTAAGCAGCCGACTAGCTCTGGTCGCATTAATTGCGATCATGTTGCACTTGCCCCGCACCCCGGCGGCCGGGGCTGACAATTAGCTGCGTGACGCTTGCCACAACTAGGAAACGATTTTCTTTTGCTTTATTTGTGGGTCGTCGTCAGCATCTGGAGTTCAAGCTGGAGCGATGGGGCTGCAGTTGCAGCCAAAGCTAAAGCTGTAGCTGGAGTTGGAGCTGAAGTTGGGCCTGTCAGGCGGCATGAATTACTGTGCGTTGATTGCCTTTAAGGCCTGATTGCAACAGTTGCCAGCACCAGCCTCAATAAAAAAAAAAAAAAAATGTTGCACAAATTGCTGTCCTGGCGTCGGCGGCTGCTGTTCTTTTGAGGCATGGCGGCAAACGAGTTCTGGTAGGAGGAGATGAGTACCCCAACTGCATTAATTATCAACAAATCATTTTTGCAGCCCCGAAAGCAGCATTTATCAGCGATTATGCATGGACAAAGGAATCAATGGAGAGCACGAGCAGGAGGAGGAGGTGGCCGTGGCCGTAAGTGTCGCACAACATGTGTCTTGTGGATGTGGATGCCATGTGGAACGCAGGCCAGCGATGTCGATCTTGACGTAAAGCTCCGCACAAATTTGTCAGGCGAGGTAGTGCTGGCAGGCATTGGCAGTGGCTGTGGCAGAGTACCCCAGACTCCAGGCCCAGGCCCCAGGCTCATGGCGTCGGCAACATGACATGGCATTGATAAGCACAAAAAATTGAATCGCCGCCGTCGCAGCGTCGCAATTAAGATATTTTTATGTAAATTAATGAAAACAGTCGACAAAGAAGGAGGCCACTGCGTAGGCAGGCCGAACCAAGGGACCCAGGAATCGGAGTAGGAGATGGAGATGGAGCCGGAGCTGGAGCCATGCGTGCAACTTACAAATAAGTACAAGTCGGCCACGATTGGGAAGCGAGGCCCAATTGTGCATTTTTAATTGGAAAGCTCACAGAACCCAGGCCCCGGCAAAGGGCACAACGATCCTCTACCAGCAGCAGCACCACCACAAAAACTGACGCACCGAAAATTTATTGTTTCATGCGATTCGAAGACGATCCACTGCGCGGCAATGCTAACAGGCAGCCCGGCAAACGGCAACCAGCAACCAGCAACAGGCAACGCGGCACCGCATGTCGAATGGCCAGAGCAAACAGCAAAAAGGCCGCAAGGCCTCTCTGGCCAAGAAAACGATTCCCGGCATGGCCCCGGCCTGCCCTGGTTCGCTCTTACTTAGGCATTTATGTCTGGCACTTGACACATTTTGTTATGGCATTTTTCAGCTACCGCGCGCCTCTGACTCCGTTTGACCCAATCAAAATTCCTGGATCTTGCACTTGAATGCGTTTAATTTGTAAGATTTGCTTCGGTTCGAAAGGAGATGAGGACCACTGTCCAAGTGTTAAACTTTATGTTTCACAAAGCTCCTGACACGAAACAAGCTGTGGGATATGACTTGAGCTTAAGGGATCGCATACGGAACTGCCAGAAGATAGAATTATGTCGAAAATACAAACATTCTGTAAGGTAAAGTATATTGACTTAATTTTCCGATGGCCAAAGGCTGAGAGAGTGTTTTATAGCATGATAATTCATTGGTTCAATGTTTGTTTTAGAAAAAACACTTTACCCAAAAGAAAGGGAGCAATGCTCTGAGAGCACAACAATAGACAAATATTCCAACTGCATATAGATATAGCTTTTATCTGCCCCAATGACAGATTTCTTGGCTAAGAGAAGACTCGTCGCTCCTCAGACGCCCCAAGAATTGCTCAAGAATCAAATATTAATTAGAAGAAATATTTCTAAACAAATTCGATAGACAAATGATAATGGAGATCCATCAGCAAAAGTCGTAGAGCAGTCTGCCATTGGCTTTCCTCTGAGCAGTGCAATCCCCACATGCACCTTCCTCTCAAGGCGACTCCCCGAAACCCATTTCAGATCAGTTAGTTATTTTTTTTCATTACTCCATTTCGCATTTCCGATTCCCAGTGGAGCCTATCATTTCTGCATTATTAATTTCTTTTGCAGCCTAAGCCAACTTATTTGCCTGCTTATCGCCGTAGAACATCCTTTGGTCTGGGGGCGGCGCACCACTGCGCGCACTTAATGGGGATCCCGCTCCCAACTATCTGAAGAGTAGGGTGGCCCCTCAGTTGGGTCCCTCTGAAGTTGAAGCTGCAGCTGCCTGCCTCATGAGGAGGCATAGGCATAGCATAGGCATGTTGTTGCCGGTAGCGTTTGCTGATCGCTGGACAACTGAAACGAGAGCACCAGAGAAAGGAAACCAGGTAGGGAGCCGGTAGAGAACCGGTCTAGGACAGGGGATCGGGGGACAAGTTGATTTATTCTAATCTGTATAAGCGTTGCTATAATAAAGCAAAAGAGCCCACGGAGTGGACAATGCTCGCCAGCGGCTTTTGGCCATGTCCGAAGCTGGGGCCCAAATTGCAGATCAAACTCCATCGGGGACTGGTTTTAGGTCCCCATCCATGCCAGGCTCCACCACTATCTATCTGTGTGTGCGTGTGGCTATGTGTGTGTGTGTGCCACAGCCAGTTGATTCTGCATTGTAATTGGATTTGAGCCGCCGGTGCAGTCGCAGCTGCGGATTCTAATGACTCAGCAAAGTGGTAGGGAGACAGGAACAGGGACAGGGACTGGGACTGCACTGGAGATCCTGTCCTTTCCTGTTCGGGCAGGTCGTATCCCATTGTTCTTGATTTTTGCCGAGGGCTTAAGCTCAACCTTTCCTTGGGACTAATGCACTCCCGGACCCAGACCCATACCCAGACCCGGACCCAAAATGAAGTTGCATGCGCTAATTTATCGACTCTGCGAGACTCCAGAGGAAGCTGAAACTGAAGCTGCTGCCGACATGCAAAGTGTCGCCGGCCCCGGGAATGTTATCTCCGCCCCAGTGTCGTTGGAAGTGTCGCTGCGACGACAACGGCGGAGGCGGGGCGGCGCGAAAGGAACGCTGATAACGAAGGCGGAGGATGCAAGATGCAGCCAAGGCGAAGGCGTCAATGGGTTCTCGTAGCAGCAGCCGTCTGCTCCTTGCCTGCAACACCCACTTGCACGTTGTTGGGAGTCCTTATCGGTGGCACTACTCTGTGTACTCTGTTCCGCCCTGGAAAAGGGGGTAACAGAGAGTGATAGAGAGCGGGAGAGCGACAGAGAGAGAGGAGGGTCTGTTGATGTCTGGGTAGAGCTAAGTATCTGTCGAAAATGTTTTGCATCGAGTTTGGCATTTTGAAAACAAATTTTGAACACTGTTGTTCAATTGTTTTCGCCGGTCTCCTTGGGTCCGGGAGCCTTCACAGCACCTATGCAAATATTGAAAAACTTTCCTTGTAAAAATTAAGACATTTTCGCGAATTTTAGATCATCTACGCAACATCTTCGGGAGAAAAATCCCCACAAAATTGTGAGCTTTATAGAATTTATCCCAGATTTGTGTTTCTATTGTAAACCTTCAAGAGCACACGTGAGGTTCTCCTGTTTTTTTTTTTTTCTCCAGACTAGCGGCAGGGTATTTCTGATTCTCGTAGACTCTGCAATGGATTTTGCATTGCGTTTTATTCAAATTTGAACATGCTGCTACACGCAAAGACCAACCAAGTGGGAGTATGAACAGCAGCAGCAGCAGCAGTAGGAGGAGGAGGAGCAGGAACGGATGAGCAGCACCAGGAGGACGATGAACAGCAGGTGGTGTGGGCGGGGCGGGTTGGGGCGGGTTCGGCAGCCAAATCACGTAATGCGCGATGCAAACATTGTTAAAACACTTGTGGCCCGAAGAGAGTGTCGGCCTCCAGTCACTTCTCCTTCTCCTGCTCCTTCACTTGATTTTATTTTAGCGCGAATTTGCATTTTCAATTCTATTTCTCTCTCGCTCTCTCTTTGTACCGCTTCCCGCTCCCTGGGGGGAAAAAAAAGGAAGACAGTAGGAGGAAGAGGAACGGGCGACAGTACCAGTGCCAAGGCAGAAGACTTTTGCGTTTATTTAAATTTATTTTCCTAGAATGCCACAAGTCGCCATCTCTGTCGCATCGATGTGCAATTTGTTTGTCGCCTGCAAAAAGACTTCCAAACTGCATCCGTTCCCGGTGTGAGTGTCTCTTCCAGTGGCTACCAGTCGCCCCATGCCTCCCTGTCTGCCTCCCCAGTTTCTCTTGTGCCCCTGTCCCCCTGTCTGTCTGGAAGTAGCCTCCTGCCAGATCTGCCATCCAACTGCGTCTGCGTATGAAAATTAATTGTTGCCACTCGTGACGACGTCGACGACAGCAGGAGCAGCAAATGCAGCAGCAGCAACAGCAGCAACAGCATGGGCAGAGACAGTGGCAGCAGCAACATTGCAAAACCCAAGTGGGCGGCCGGCAATGAGATGAAATGGGCGGCATATCGCTTAGATTTATGGACCGCTCTTGCCAGACCCCAGAGCCCAGAGCCCACAGCCCAGTCCCCAGACCCCAGAGCCAGTCCCGAAGCCAAAGTCGAAGCCAGGCCGAGTGTCGCGTGATAAGTCTATAAAATGTACGTTACATTTGTACGTGCAAATGGCAGTGGGACGATTTGCATATTTGCGAAAGTTTTCACCCGTAGCATCGCGTAGGACTTTCATTATGTCCCAGTGGCAGTCGCCCAAAGAAAACGTCTTGAAAGCCACTGGAGGGTCTGGTGAAAGGCAGGCACCACTCTGAACAGGCTGGGGACACTTTCTGGTGTATGGGTAGATGGTATACGGTGGCTGGTGGTCGGAGAGTTGGGAGTGGGCTGCCATGTGGGCTGGACCCATCGGCACATTAACTGTGTTAATTGTATGTCAAATGTGGCAATTGTCTGGTGGTTGGGTCTGTCCCTGGGTCTGTCACTGGGTCTGGGTCTGCGGTGAAAGGCTGGCAAGTTGCATGGTGGTGTCATGGCCTGCAGGGATCGGCTAGGTATTGCGGAGAGGTCTCTCTCCCTCTGTTTGGAGAGGAGTTTTGGGGTTTAGCACTTGCACAAATAAACATTATTGATTGATTCCGCATTCAATGGTAATCCTGCCAAGACGTAGATTGATGGAGCAATCAATTGAGAAAAGTGGAAAAAAGAAGGCAGCCCAAGTGTATGTGATTTTCCCAATTTTAAAGTATCATTCAACTAACTTATTCCTTTAAAAAGAGAATGGGAAAACATTCCGACTAATGGAGATTAGAAAAGGATTTAATATTCAGTAATATTGCAGCAGTTAGCCAGGATATTCAGTTCTGATTCGATGGTACTCGTATTTACCATTCGATCCACAAATGTTAATCAATTACTTCTACTGTCAGCCCAGACTCTCGCAATCTCTATCTTTGAGCACACACAAGTGCATCATCTATGCACAAATCTATTCAACAGATTGAAGCCTTGCCATGCCTCTTGCCACTGTACAGATCTATCCCTGCCTCCCATCTCCCATCTCCTATGTCCCATCTCCTATGTCCCGTGTGCCCTTTGCTTCATTGTTCCGTTCCTTTGGTTTTTTAAGCGCTCTGCGCTTTGTTCAATCAATTTTTGCTTGATTTACAATTTCAAGTTGATGACATTTCACCAGCAGCAGTCGGGACAGAGCAGAATCAGGAGCTCCAGTTGGTTGTGTCAGTGCCGAGACCAGAGGGAATCTAAGTGAGAGCTGTCAGCCATCAGCCATCGAAGGAGGCGGTGCGACGATTGCGCCGAGTGCTCCTCGTGACACATTGCTCCATTAATTTGATGGATTGTAAAGTTTTCTGCTTCACTGACTTTGAGCATAAGCGCCGAAAAAAGCATTCGAGGCCGAACAGAACCGAAACCGAAGCCGAGGGCGAAGTGTACCGAACCGAACCGGACCGAAGGGAAAACTGCAAGAAAAAGGAAAATTAAAGCACCATCCCCATCACCATCCCTCACATCAGATCAGAGGCCTGGGTTCTGTTGGAGCGCGGGGGCAGGGGATGTTGTAAATTTATGCCTGTGCCCAAGTTGGCGCTTCACTGAATTTGTGTGTTAAATTGTCACCAGCAAAACGGCTTCGGGGACAAGGCCAGAGGGTAGTCCGACCAGCCCGACGACAATGATGAGGCTACTGATAGAGATGAGATGCTGATGGAAACAGCTCCAGGCCCTGGGCCTCGAGCCTGGAGCTCCGAGCCCCGAACCCTGACCAGACCTTCACCGCCACAACAGTGTGCACAAGTGTAGGGTGTATCGCTGAAAGGACCTCATTTGCATTGTGGACACGGCCAGTGAATTCTTTCCACGCCTCAGTTCATCTGAAGTTTTTAACCAAATTGGGACAAGCAGGGAACCCTGTTCCTTCCTTTTTTTTTGATTTTTTTTTAAAGATAAATAAGGGGACAGTACCACGTGCAAGAGTAGGTTAAAGAGTTTTTTTAATCGGGAAAAAGAAGAATATGTGTCAATACCATCAACAAATGGTAGGGGGTAACCATCAGTCTGGGATCATTTATTGTGTCCACTGAATATGAGAGTTCTAGGCCAGTAAGTAAAGGTCATAATCTTTATTTTTGCACAGAGATTCTCCCAAAAGTCCCGAAAGCGAGTATATATTCTATTCTACGAAATTCCATTAAATCCCTCAAAGTTCCCCCAAAAGTAACCTCCCTGCTCCCGCCCCAACCGCACATCCCAAAATACTGTTCTAGTGCATATGTGGCTCGTAGTTTTCGCAGAAATGTAAATTGGTTGCCCTTTTTCAGGTTGAAACTCGTTCCTCCTGGCAAGCACCGCCCGTTTTTCTAGCGTTTAAAATCGCTTTAAATGCAACATGCTGGCCAGAAAAGCGTTTCCCCTGCGATTTGGCGGCGATTTGCAAGCGTTTATGGCGAGTGCTTTGTTCTGCCAACTAAATATGACAAGCGCTGCGTTGGGGCTGGGCCTTCCTTCCACTCCACCCCGTTCTGTGGCTTGGCCTGGTCAAGATCTGGCCACATTTGGCCAGTTGCAGCTCCAGCTTCAGGTCCCTCTGCTGCTCTGCCCCTCCGCCTCCGCAATCTAGTTTCGAGCTAGATCTGGCTGATAGGCGATGTTTTGCATAAAATGCAAAGCGACGTGGCCGTCGTCATCGTTGGCGGAAATGCGTTTAGAGTCCTTTGAGGGAGCCTCGTTCTCGTCCTCATCCTCACTTTCATCCTCGTCGCTGCAGTGGCCGTCGCACTACTCGTAACAACATGCTGCAGATGCCACTCGGTTGGGTCTGGCGTGGCACGTACACGGTATCAATGGTATGTTGTGTTCGAATGGAGATTCGAGTATGTGGCAAGAAGAAAGAAGAGTTTTCCATTTAATAAACTAGAAATTCTTCTGCAATTTTACTGATCCAAGTCTGGATAATGCTGGTTGATTTTATGTTGTATTTTGATTCCATTGATTGCTGTTATTTTTATGGGGCTTATAACTGATTTAATTTAGATTTTTGAGTTGTTATAGGACTAGTATTTGTATACTATATATAGAATTAAGGGATATCTGAAAGGCCCTAACACTGAATGGAGTATGAGGTTCTTACTGGTTTTTCACAGTTTTGGACAGAGCGTTGTCTGCCTCCAGCTTCGCTCCCGCTGCTCCTCATAGGCTTTGTTTAATTGCGAGCTGCAGTTTGCCCGGCTTCCTTTTATGACTCTCCCATCCTCTCGCTCTCGCTCTCTCTCTGTCTTACTGTCTCTCGCTCCCTCTCTCCCTGTCAGCTGCATGAATTGTCCCTGGAGGCATATGCACCACGCTGCAATTGAGAATCGGAGCACGCTTCATGTTGGGCCTCGGCATGGGCTTCGACTGGGCTTTGGGCTGGGCTTACAAATTCCTATGCCCATGCCCAAGTGTCCATGTCCATGGCCAGTTCCTGTTGCCGGGCCACGCACAATGCGCGCATAATAATGAAGCGGTGGCAGGAGCAGCAGCATCAGCAACAGCAGGAGCGGCAGGAGCGGGCAATGGAGCGGCAGTAAACCGGCTTGACCTGTCTAAGACCCCTCCTCCTGTGCCTCCTTCTGCTGAAACAATGCGGGTTCATTTTTCGATCCATTTCTTTTGCATTTTGTCATATCAATTGATTAATGGCTGATTTGTACGCTTCCCTTGGATGGCATTGAAACGGATGCTAAATCAAGAAAAATAAATACTTTGTGCCCTAATGATTAACCCTTACCTCACCCAATAATTCCTGCAGGACTCGACCACTTTTTGAAGCGTCCATTCCAAGGGTTTTGTGGGTAACCGCACGGGGCGACTCCTGCTGTAAGGAGATTCTTTTTGTTTTTGTCGGCTGGCCAAAAACTTTGTCCCAGTTAGTCGCCTTTCTCCCGCTACCGCTGCCGCTGCCGCTCCCGCTACCCACTCCCCGCAAGTGTTGGGCAAACTCTTAACCACAACAAAGGCCGAGCAGCGGCGTTACGAAAAGCCCCGACAAGAAGTTCTTTCGAAAATCGCGCACGAGTGAGCAGAGGTAAAGCTGCCCGCTCGCAGCTCTTCCCCCTCTCAAAGCTTCCAGTATGCACCTATTTCAACGGTGGATGGGCACCAGGGTATATTAATGCAAGGTGAGGTATTCAGAAAGATCGCACGCATAATAATTATGGACATAATTGTCCATCAGTTGCGTTTGTGCGTGAGAGGGAAATTGGGGAACAAAAAATGAAACTGAATTCCTTTACCTTATTCAAATACACCTTGTGTTAGCCGCAGGTTTTTTTTCAGGCTTTAGCTCTCTCTTTCTCTGACCGCGCTTTCTTCGCGCTCTCCGTTCCGCTCCGCTCCGCTCTCGCCCTTCGCAGCTTTCGTGCAATGCATTTCTATTGTTCTTAGCAAAGGAGAGAAGGAGAGAGCGGCAGCGGCAGCGGGAGCGGAGTGCAGGCGAAACTGCCAACGGGATAAAGAAATTACAAAAGCAACAACAATGGGTCGGTCGCTCGTCGCCTAAGGAAGAGGAGGAAGTGGATGTGGATGTGAAAGAGAACAAAGGCATTGCCATCGCGTTGCACTCCTGTTGGTGGTGCACGGGCACTCCTCGAAATCGTAACGAAGTCGCCGCTGTCGTCGCTGCCGTCGTCGTCATCGTTGTTTCTGCCACAAAATGAGCGCTTTATACCTACTTAGATCGCTATAAATTTGGCTTAAGGCAAGAAAAGTGTTGCCGCGCTGCTCGATTCACAGTGTGGCAAAGGTCTCGAATAAGGGATTTTTAATAGCAACTATTTGCACTAAAATAACACAATATTGGTGAAACGATCACTAACATTTGTGATTATCTCTCTATAAAATAAACAAGTCATGGAGTGCCGCCCCACATTTTATTCATACAAGCGAGGGGGCCAGGGGCTTGCTCCCTAGCTATACCTTATCTTGAATATTCCACTTTGACGAATAAATATCTATCAGTATACGTACATACATAATTAGAATCTATTGTAAGAGATATACAGCGCTAAGGGTACGAATCTATAGGTCTATATTCCAGAGACAGTCGAAGGGTTCTCCCCTCTGAATATATGTATAGGCTCTAGCAATGGTATTTATTATTGCATTTTCCATTCGGCCAATCAGTCTCACACCACTGTGCCGTGCGGCCCAAGTTGCGCCTCGTTCCAGAGATATGTACGATGCTCGCGTAGCCCTCGTTCTCGTTGCCGTTAGTGCAGTTTAGACGCCGCCGCAAGTCCGCATGATTTATGCGATTATTCTTTGCGCAGCGCAGCGCCCAGCTTTATTGTTTTATGTTTTTGTGGCCAGCGACGGTTGCTCTGTCGGTCGGTCAGACGGTCGGTTGTTTGGCGGTTCTGTCGGCTGCTCCGTCGCTGTGTCTGTCTTTTGGTGGGGTCTGGCCTGGCATTCTGGTGCTGCAACTGCACTCATACTCGTATCTTGTGGAATCGCCGTTGGCTCTGATTCCAGCTTCCCGCCTTGCAGCCAGCAGCTCTCATGTGTGTGTGTGTGGGTAATAGGGAGGGATAGAGGGATGGAGGGAGGGGGAGGGGAGGCCGCTGGACTGTGGGGCCTGGCAATTATTGGACCATGCAGCATATGCACTTTGGATGCAATGCAGCTGTGTGAGGCGCGGCGAGGCATGCGCCGAACCATTCCTTTACACTCCACTCCGCTCCGCTCCGTTCCATTCCGCTCCGTGCCGGGTTAATGTCTTGTTGGTTATTGCCACGTCTGTTTTGCACTTTGCTGCCATGAGCCCATTTGTAATTTGGCACTAACGGGTCTGTTGATCCCATAAATTGCACTGCCACTGCCACTGCCACATGCCCCGCGATTGCCCACCGCCTGGCTTATCAATATCTCCCGGACCAGGAGAGCCCAGGCCAGATGTGTGCCCGTTCGGGTCCTAGACAAGTTCATTACGGGTTCCACATCCACCGTCCCCTGCTAATGGGATGCAGGTTATAATAACTGTCAGATCAGTGCAGGAACGGAAACGCATAAACCTGTAATTTTGATGCCCCGACGACTGCCCATCGCACCACCAGCACCAACCACTATGGAAGTGGGGCTTGGACTGTGACTCCGACTCCGACTCCGACTGGGACTGGGACTGGAACCGGGGGTCTGCAATTAGAGGCGTCAACGTTTCTGGGGCGTGCAACCAACCTTGGGCATGCAAATTATCGCAAACGCATTTCGATTTCGATTTCGACTCCGTTTTCAATTTCCATCTTTTTCCGTTCGCACTATGGGCAGGCCTGGGCCCTGCCCAGCAGAGTCGTAAATGTCCCAACTTTTAGTCGTTTTCTATGTATACCTATATCTTTGTGTTTGAATTACTAGCGTGGTCTCATAACCACAGCAATTATCCGCAGTTTCACCGCAACCATTCCGCACAGCTCATAATGTTTTTCCATCGTTTCTGTCTTACTGCAATAACCAATTCCAGTCTCGGGCTCAGGCTCAGGCTCAGGCTCAAGCTCAGGCTCTTTGGCTCGATTTCAGCGAGACTCTGGCCTGTTCGGGGTCTGATCGGGTCTGGTCTGGTCTATTTTTGGTAACTTGTCCAAACAAGCGGCTGCTTGCAATCGCTATTGTTGCTATTGGCTTTTGGGCGTGTACCCGAGACAAAAAACAAAAAATCTATAAAAAACTATACAAATCCATAACTGAACATGGGCACACATCTGGCCAGGGACTGGCCGATAGATCGATATGCTCTGTACCGTGGAATCGGTCAGGTTTCATGGCAACTATGTAGTTCTATCCGTCTTCATCCTGGATATCCATAGATATCCTCCTAAAGGAGGTCCTTACTTCACTGTTGGCTTTAAAGGAATTTTATGGAAGTTAATGGGGGAACATCTTCACAGAGAACTTTGGTTTGAATTTATTGCATAGTAATATATATAGATCTTAATTAAAGTGACTTTTACCCTCTCTCTCTCTCGCCCTGTTCGAGCATACCCGACAATAGCCGCCTGCCTTGCCTCATGACTTGCCTTCTTTGTTGCAGCTGCGTTAAAGTTAAAGCTGCTGCTGTTGCAGTTGCTGTTGTTAATGTGAATTTGATTAAAGCGAACGGGGGTGCGGAATGGGGGCGACCAAAACTGTCGGCAGGCTCGCGCCCGGTCTGTTTTTGGGATCAGAGACCAGATATCCATACCATACCACTCACTTCCAGCTACAGCTACAGCGCCAGCTACAGTGCCAGCTACAGTGCCAGCTGCAGAAATAGCTACAGCTCCAGCTACAGTTCCAGCACCGATTCAATTGCTTATTTACAATGTGCTAAAATTGTGTGCCCCGACAATTGTTCATTAAAAACTCGGCACGAAATGATATTGATTTTGGTATCCATTCCAATCCATTCGCTGCGGTGGCTGCTGCGGCGGCGGCTGCTGCGGCTGCTGCTGTCCGGTTTGTGGCATAATTAAATGTGGGCACAGCCGCAAAAACACGCCAAGTTATCGAAATAATAACATTTATTTAAAGCCGATCCGGCCACGTCATTGCCATAGTTATAGCCATCGACATCGCCCACCCCAAACCCCACACCCCACACCCGACACCACACGCCCAGTCCAGTTTCTGTTTTAGTTTCTGTGTCTGTTACTGTTTCAGTCTCAGTTCCAGTTCGAGTTCCAGTTCAGGTTTCCACTGCAGCAGCAGTTCCCCAGCTGCACTTAAATTTGCATTTCATTCAGGGGGGAGGCCGTTGCAGCTGCAACTTTAGCTTCAGCTTCAGCGTCAGCGTCAGCTTCGGCTTCAACAGCTCTCTGGTGATGACCCGACCCGTTGCTCATACGCCCCGTAAATCGAAAAAGTATCTCTTGTGAGAGTGCTAAAAGTTTGCCAATTTGACTGCGCCTCGCCACTCCTGGCCCTCCTGCCATCTCTCGGCTGCAACTTGTTGCAACCAGGCACCCAGGCCACATCGCAAGGCGAGTGTCGCATTCGTAATGAGTTGTTCCCTGATATCTTCTGATACTCGCCCCTGTGTACCCCCCGCCCTGGGCAAAGAGACCGATGCAAATTGCCGACTGTGCCGACTGTCGATTGTCGGCTGTCGCCGTTGCCTGTCAAGTGATAAGCCAAGTCGAGAGCTGAGTATTGGCCACCGGCGTTGGCCATCAGGGCTGCTATCCGGACTGTCTAGATTCTGGGGTGTGGCTGCTGCAAGCCGTACAACACGAGAAGTCAATTTGATGGCCATTCCAATCCATTTCCCACCGAAAGGTGACCCCGACTGGCCCAGAGACCCACAAAAAAACAACAACAACAAAAACTGCTCATAAACAGATTCATTCGGGGGTCCATCCACTTTCCACGCTCACTTTCCTCCGTTGAAAACAGTAGCCCTGTTAGGGCAGTTGCCTGTTCTGCCTAACAATGCTCGCATTTTATGGAAATCTCATTCCCCCAACCTCCACCCCCCACCGCCAAGCTGGCCCCATTACGGTGCAGCAGCAATTAAGCAGAGGGCTTATGGCAGGCAGGCAGCCAATCAACTGGGGAGAAGCCGAACGAAGAAGGAATTTTGCCTGATTTGCATATCTAAAGCATTAACTAACTGAATGAGTGTTCGTTCGTTTTTGGGTGGGGGAGAGGGGGCTTTTGATGCCGCTTTGCATAGATTTTGAGAGCTCAAAATCAAGTATTTATTTATTTGATGCTGATGCTTCTGCTGCTGTTGCTATTGCTGTTGCTTTTCCTCATGATGGCAGTGTTCATTGTTCAAGCATCTATCTACCGTTAAGAGCTAGGCCAAAGATAGAAATATCTATTGATAAATACGGTTAGACGAATGGGAAATACTCTAAAAGATTGCTTTAAATTAAGTGTTTTACTTTTCTATGTATGTGTATCATAGGATAAGTTATCAGCTGTTTAAATTTGATGGCTCAAGCCTAGATCTAACTGCTGTATAACCCTCTATGAAGCTGCTTCCTTTTGCCTCTGCCTCTTGCTGCTGCCCCTGAACCATTTACCCTGCTAATGAGCCCCTCAGCCACCAAAGGGTATATCTATGTATATATATTCTATGCAGACAATGGAGTCTTTGCAGCGCTTGCTGAAAATTAATTAGACTCAATTTGTTGCTCAACCATCAAGACCGACAACAATAGCAGCAGCAGCAGCGGCAGCGGCAGCAACAACAAAAAATGCATCTTGTTTTTTGCCGGACAAATTCTATGCTCATATTGTATGTGTTTTTTTAGGAACAGGGAACAAAAACCAAAAAAAAAAAAAAAAAAAACCGAAATGTTTGCGCTTACAATTCTCATGTAAATGCCAAAAGTTTCCAAGTTTCCACATTGTTGAAACAGGGGGCAGGGGCAGGGACAGGCAGAGGCAGAGGCTACACAGAGGCGAACGGTAAACATGTTGCTGTCAACATTTACATGCCACAATGTGGCCGGCCACAATTCAGCGATTAGAAAGCGCCGCCCGACCCGATAAGGGGCCCAATGAGCCGGGCCCCCAATTGGAGGAGGAGGAGGAGGAGGAAGACAACAAAAAAATCATTAACTGGCACTTTCTCAGCCCCAACACTGCCACTGCAGCAGTCACTGGCAGAGCTAGAGTCAGTGCAACTGCAACGGAGTAGATGGCCAGGTTTTGCTTCAGTTTTGGCGTAATTTATCAGAGCCTGAAATGCAATCGCGCTGTGCAGGTGAAAAATGGACAGACAGGGAGACAGCGACAGAGTCGCGGACAACACACAACACCACTTGGCCACTTGTTATCCTCATCCAAGTATCCAAGTATCCCCCTAGTAAGCAACTCCACTCCACTCCACTCCACACTGCACTCCATTCCACACGGCAGCAAATCAAATAGCAAACTTATACAGATGTCAATTATTTTTGCCTGAAGCTGTAGCTGGTCCGCTCTTCTATTTCGATTTAGTTGCTGGCTTGCAATTTTGGCTCGTTTCAGTGCAGTTCAGTTCAGTTGAGTTCGGCTTGGATTGGTTTGGTTTGGTTCGGTTTGGATTGTATTGGATGCGATTGGAGAGACGAAATTGCTGGCTGAACTCGTTAGCTGCAAGTTGGCAACAACAACAATCCATCCGTTGCAAAGAGGCAACGTGGCATCGTTCTGCACTGCACTGCACTGCACTGCACTGGCAAGTCATCCAATTGCAAGACTAGGAAATTGTTATTATTTCTACCTTTTGCCATGGAGATTGCCTGCCCGAATGCCCGCCTGTACGCGGACGCGGACGCGGACGCTGGATTGGACATGGTACATCGACAGATCTCTCGCTTCTTGTTCATTGCTCGCAAATTATAATTGAATGATTGCACGGGTTGCTGCTGCTGCCAAGCGATTTGCTCGTCATTTTCCAAACTCATTCAGCCTCGTTATGGCGAATGGGGGGATGGATCAGATCAGATCAATTGATATTGATTGGGTCTCTGTTTAAAGGAAAAAGGTGTCAAAACTATTGCCTCCTAAATGGGGCTGCGGCTGCTGCCCCCCTCAAGGCATACCATACCATGCCATACCATAGAATACCAGTGAAATGTACAACATTTCTCCACCACTGAAGAGAGTATCTGTCAAGTTCATTAAATTGTATCTCGGGTCTGGGGTCTGGGGGCCCATTTGACTTATTACAGACTGAAGTTGCTATGCCGAATGCCTGATGAATTGAATGTAATGTAATGGCCATGCCATGCCATGCCAATGGGATCAACGTTTGACAACAAATTTATTTAAAAGACAACTTGCAACAAATAAATTTCGCTAGAGCCAGAGCCAGAGCCAGACACAGACGTTGAGAGAGTGGAATGTGGAATGCAGACCCCGACAAGAGCCTGTGTAGGAGTCGAGAGTCAGAGTCAGTGTCCCGTCATTGTCCTCCTGGTTTGATGTCCAATAATGCGATGGCTTGTTGAAATTCATTCATCAATGTAATCGATCAGACATGGGGCCAGAGCATTGACATGCCACGTAACATGCTCTCCTCTCGTATGTAAATGGAGCCAGCAATCCGTAGCAGATCCAGCTAAAGAAACAGACACAGAAACAGAAACAGACACACACACAATGCAACATAAAATTTAATCAATTTATTGGAAACGAGGTATTGTCTTTGGTCTCTTGTCTTTCAGCTCAGAGACTCGGATTTGGATTCGGATTCGGCCTCGGACTTGGACTTAACTCGACTCGACTCGACTCGAATCAACGTCCGAGGCTTATCCCCAGCTTAGCATCTACACTTTCTCTCCTCACGGGTTTGATATGGGAGTCAAAAGTATTTTCTTGGCACGAATGCGAGCAAAAGGCCAACATAAATCCAGGCGATTCGTGCGGAGTGGCATGGAGTGGAGTGCCATGGAGGATATGGGTGGGTGGGACTCAGCTCAGCCCAGCTTTGCCCTGAAAACCTGGCCAACCGCACCCACCTTGTTGCCAGAGCAGCTGCCGCAGCAGAGAGATGCGGCCGAAGTTTGGCATTAGATTATGGCTTTGCATGGCTTTCTGGCTACTGAGAAGCAAAGGCTTTAGAATGTGTTAAAATTTGAAATAAATAATTGATATCTCGATTGAATCCTCTTTCTTTGGAGAATACTTTGAAATCATTGCAGCATTTGCTTCAGCTTTCAGCTGAGTCATAATCATTCCTTAGGGGGCTCTAAAACAAGTCCCACAGAAGTCCTGAAACTCTGGCAAAATGGTGGTGGGAACTTATGATCTGATTACCGAAGCTGAAATGCTCGAGCGGACCAACCAGCATCTAAGTCGAATGAATGATGTGGCCATTAGCAGGAAGTTAATAAGCCGTACGTATCAAAGCCATTCGCTGGTCCTTAACTAATCAGCTAAATCATCTAATGCAGTTTCCCTCTCCGAGTTCAATCAACTGGAGAAGGAACGAACTCGACAGGAGCACTGGGATCGTTACGTGCGTTGCGGTGACCTGCCGCGACCCTTCAGTCCAGCGGAAATACGTACATTTTTAGCAAAAGAACGGCACTACGAGGATATTGAGGCGGGGAAAGCTGTCGACTGGACTTTGTCGGTGGACGAGCGCAGTATATTGAATCAGAGCATTTACAGGACCGACAAAACCCGTAAAACGCTGAAAAAGATCTCTTGCATCAATCCGGCCGAGTACATCGAGAAGGATGTGAAGCTGTGCCTCGACGCATTGCGGCAAATGGATGGTATGATGGAAAACGATTTGGAGTTGCAACGAATGAACGTGAGCAGGCTGGAGGATTTATTGCTGGTGGGTTAGTGTACATGGCCTTCGATGTTGATAATCCTTCAGGGACTTACAGGTTCGTGGTGACGTCGTGCGGGAGATCGTCACCCTCTTTGATCGTCTTGCCTACAGGATTTTGGGCATGCAAGGTTCCTACATGCAGTAAGTTTTTGTTATAGAAAATGTATAGAAAACTCTGGAAAACTATTCGACTCATGAATTTTGCAGTACTGTGGACAATAGGATAGCCACGTGGAGCCACAAATGTCAGCCGTGGGCCATGGATATTTGGGGTCTGATGATAGCACCCGTACGCTTTGAACAATTGGAGTAAGATTACCAGAATCCACTCGGTCAGCTCTTTAGAGTCATTAATGTTATCTGTCCCCCAGTGTCCCAGGAATAATGGTCGATTTGAGCGATACGGGCGTCATGGTGCAGATGCCTTTGAGTGTTCTGAAGGATTGCCTCACCCTTCGCTGCATCCATACCAATTTTGATCACTACTCGCCAAATGCCAAGAGCTATGAGCACGAGGTAACCGAGATCACCACCTACCCGACCGCTGGGCTAGTGGATATCGAGGTCTCGGCGGAAAACGAGTGGATCATGCAGCTGGAAATACAAAAGGAGATCTTGGAAGAGATGAGAGAAGAGCGAAAGCTGTGGGAGGAACGCATGGAGTTCATAGCCGAAAAGGTGGAAGCAGCGGCAAGAGAGAAGAAAGCAGGTGATGCTAAGGGCATGACGACAGTAGTTCCCAAGGCGCCAAAGGAGCAGCCAATGGTGCCAGAGGGGATGGTGCCCGATATTTACAATGAGTTCATCAAAAGGGAGAACAGTCAATACTATGAATTTCTGGAGCAGGTATACCATCCCATGGCACTGCACCTGGCAGACGATGAGGTGGGTAGAATCTACTATCTGTAATCGAGGTCCCTGCTGACATTACTCTTTCAGATAAATCTCCGCCAACGCATTCTGCTGGGCGGAATATATTCGATGATGTTTGTGGGCCGACCTGCTCAAACGCAATTTCATAAATTCAACATTATCCTGCACGAAGATGGCCGGGTTTTACACACTATGCCGGAGGTGGTGGCCAACCTTGAAGACCCCGAGGGTAAACTCAGACCCTCGACTATAGCAGCGGCGAGGGCATCCCGTATCCCCTTGACGGGAGGGGCAATCGGCAATATGAAGTTGGATCCCGACGAGCTGCCGTACTTTATTGTCATACTGGATCTGGCGCCCGGGCTTTGCCTGTGGGGCGAGCCAATAGTCTGCCAGTATTTAAAGAGTGTGCAACCCGATTATCCAGGGTCAAAAATATCCCTTCACAGAACTGCCACTAAGAAATTACAGCAGGCAGCACCGAAGCCACATATTCCCGAAGGAAACGATGATGAGGAAACACCGAGCGTTAATATCTTTCGACCCTCTATAAGGTCGAGTACTGGGCTTGTTGGCCTAACCAATTTCGCGGTGAACGCGTATTTAGATAATCCGAAATTGTGGAGCTTGAAGAAACACTGTATACCGCGCCTGCTGTCCTCCTTCAAATTTCCAGCAGAGTTTATTGAGGAACAGCATGACGCAACCAAAATGGCAGCAAATCAGAAGGGTCTACTCCGACGAGAGGTGGAGGACGAAGTCGAGGTGCCAAAAATTGGGCTAAGCTTCGAATCACAACACAATCCAGAGCGGCTCTTCCCTATATTTGATGAGGTCGAGAGTGTCAAGTATCTCCAGGAACCCTCTAAGGATAGCGAAACAATGTACGGTTTGTTAGACACAATTCAAGACATCAAAGATCAGTATCTGCTAAGGCAGCCCGCGCGAATAAAAGAAGAAATTATTGATGATATTCCGCTAGCACCGGCACCCATTACGGAGGAAGAAGTTAACGAACAAGAAAATAATCAAAACGTAATCCGTTCGGATGGGAGTTCTGTATCGGATGTAGTTCCGCAGGCGGATGAACCAATGACGGAGATCTTTCACTGGACAACGAAGCACATTATAAAGACTACATTCGACAAGACGAATCACAGGATGACCATTAGGACAGATCGATTGGGTATCTTCGGTTTGGCATTCAATCGCTACGAGCATTTTCCCTTCCGCGACTGGTCCCTGCAGCTCAACGAGGAGGAGTAAGTGCAGCAATCTTTAGGGTATTTGCTGTCATCTTTTGCTTATGACATTCCCATTCTCCCAAACAGTCCCGATGAGGTGATTTTCCAGTTGGACACATACCATGTGCGCATCTTTCTCTATATTACAGCAAAGGGAGTGCGTGGGTATGTGACCGACCTGGGGAGCGCGTACACTGCCCGTCCAGTTAAGCATTTAGAAATCGTGGAACCCATATCCGATTTTCTTGACTTCCGCAAGGTGAACGCAACAATCCAATGCAATCCTCTCCTCTATTTACTCTATATTTCCCCCCTAGATGTTTGTGGAGAAGAATATAAACATATTTGCCGAGAATGATGCCAGTTTCTATATCGAAAGGGACTACTTTTGCATTAAGCATGTGGCCTCAGAGCTTCACATATACGATGCGATGGCCCTCCACTGTAAGATGATGAAGTTCTTTCATTCCAGATGGAACGCTTTGTCCTCTCGTCGTGACATAATTGTCGGTATGAAGCCTGGGAAAGACCCGTCGAGTTTATCGGAAGTTATAGTGCGTATCACACCTGAAAAGACAACCTTTGTGGATGTGAACGAGCTTTGCTCGGAAGATGTTGATGTCATCGTGTTGAATTATAAGGAAACCTGGCGAAACATTACCGTACGTAATAAAAACAGTGAACAATATTCTGTGTAATAATGATATAATTACAGAACTATACGGATCTGCATCAAGCCATTTGTTCGATGAATCCTAATGCCACGGAGGTGCGCAATAGGGATACATTACTTTTATGTTATATTAGGCGGATTTTAAGTGAGATTCGTCCTTTGAGTTTTTCTTAGGATTATTCGGTGTGCTTATATATATAAGTAGGTTGTTAAAAGATATTATATTCCTAAGAACTTTTCATAGAAAAATATATTTTTTACTTAAGAAAATTGAAAATGTTTCTTTTGCGAACAGCGGTACCACAACACAGAGAAAGAAAACGAGTGCGTCAGCCAACGGCTGTGGCACCAATTCCTACAATTCCTATATTCTGCAATATATTTATAGCAAATCATAAGCCTACATTTATGTGTACTGCATACTATACTGATAGTGTCTCAAGAGTCGCTTGCCGCGGCGCACAACGTTCGGCTCGGTTTATATTTGAATGGTCATGATTTTATTGTCATATACATAGATACTTCATTCATACATTCCTATTCAGATAGCTACGCTGCACTCACAAAAACAGATATACATACATATATAGGAAGATTAGCTATTTATTGTAGGGTATTCTAAGCACACTATTTCGCGAAATGGCGAATCAACAAGAGGGAAAATCATACTTGAACGGAAACTATCCTTTGCTCAGCGAAGCTGAAATGCAAGAGCTTCAGCAGAAGTATCTCAGTCGATTGAACGATGTGGCCGTGAGCTGTGAATTCGCAAAGCGTACGGATCTTAGATCAGATCAGATAAGTGATACTTACATATGTTTATATTTCTTTAACCACTGCAGATGCGCTTAAGGAGTTCAATGAACTGGAGGTGGCACGCGCCCGGAAGGAGCACTGGGATCATTATGTGACCTGCAGTGAACTGCCTCGACCTTTTGATCCCGGCGAGATGCGAACGGTTCCAGTCAAGAGGCGTTACTTCTCGGACATTGAAACGGACAAAACTATAGACTGGACACTGTTGGTGGACGAGCGCAGTATCCTCAATCAGAATATTTTCAGAGACGACCGAACACGAGCATCGTTGCAGATCAAGTTGGGCAAGGAACCTGGCGTGGCCTTCGACAGAGATATTCAGATGTGCCTCGACACAATAAAGAAGATCGACGTAATGCTGGACAATCAGGCAGAAGTAGAGCGAATGAGCTTGAACTTGCAGCTGCAGGTCTTTGAGGTCCGTACCGATTACGAGCATGAGATCGACCGCCTCTTCGATCGTCTCGCCTATCGGATATTGACAATGCAGCCCGTCTACATGAAGTGAGTGTTCGAAAGTTGTTCGAAAATGCTCATCCCAACAAGAATTTACCATTAGATCTGTAGATGCCAGGGAAGCCACGTGGAGCTACAAATGCAAGACTTGGACCATGGACCTCTGGGGTCTGACGAACGCAGACGTGCGCTTCGAACATCTCGAGTAAGTTTACCAGAATCCACTCCACTCGCTACAGCGAATGTTATAGCTAACGTTATCTGTCCTCCAGCATACCAGCAATGATAGCAGATTTGAGAGCTACGGGCGTCACGGTGCAGATGCCACTAAGTGTTCTGAAGGACTGCCTTACCGTTCGCTGTATCCACACCAGTTTTGATACCTACTCGCAAAATGCCAAGAGTTATGAGCACGCGATTCCAGAGGGCAACAGCTATCCCGACGCAGGGCTACTGGATATCGAGGAGTCGCTGATGAGCGAATGGCACATCCAGATGGAAATGCGGGAGATGGTGCTGGCAGTGATGGTGCGAAGGCGATTGCAGTACCTGCAAACCTTGCAGCTGATAGAAGAGCGGACTGACATGGCAGCCAAAATGGCGAGGAACCAAAACCAGGGCAATTCCAAAGTCAAGATACCGAAGATAGTGGTACCAAAGACCCCAAAATTGGAGCCTGAGGTGCCTGAGGGCATGATGCCCGACATCCAGGAAGCCTTCTATCAACAGGAGGAACTTGATTACAAGAAATATATCGACTGGTGCTACCATCCAAAAAAACTACATTTGACCAAGGATGAGGTGGGTGGATACATTGGAAAACCCTGGGAAAACGCACTGACTGACAACACTCTTCTATCTCTGGCCTTTCAGATTAATCTCAGGGAACACATAGTGGTGGGTGGAATCTATTCGATCATGTTTGTGCATCGACCGATGCAAACGCAGTTCCATTCGTTCAACGTGGTTCTTCACGAAGATGGCCAGATTCTGCACACGATGCCGAATGTGGTAGCAAAAGTGGAAGAACGGTTTTCGAAGACGCCGAATTTATCGCGCGCGCGCTTGACTGCAACTCCTGATGTCCGGAAGAGTAATATACGACTCCAGGATAACGAGCTGCCATATTTCATTGTGACTATTCAGCTGCCAAAGGGGCTCTGCAATTGGAGTGATCCTCTGATCTGCCAGTATTTAACGGATATGGTACACACTAAGGAGAAAACAGCCTCCAACCGCAGCAGTGGAATTTCTCAGGATCCGGTCGATGGACAGATTCGAACCTCGAGTATATTGAAAAATCCGCTCCGCGATAGTGAACGTAGCAGCCAGCCATCCAATATCTTTCGTTTCTCTCAATTGTCGGTTCTGCGGCAGAGTAAACTGGATTCCATTACCGCGATGTACGAGCCACTGGACAATTTTAACTTGGATAAAGTTTTAAACCTTATGGAAATTAGGAACCTGGAGAAGTACTCTATGCCTCGTATTCTTTCTTCCTTCAAGTTACCCACAGACCTTGCGGACGAAGACCTGGAACTGGAATTAAAGGATAAAGGACAGGGCAAGCTTTTGATTAAAAGAGAACAAGATCAAGAGGAAAATGTCGCGCGACCAATACGGACATTTGAATTTGAATCACAGAACAAACCAGAATGTATTTTTCCCTTTTTCGCTAATTCTCAGAATTTCAAGTCTACGCAGGATACTAACAGGTCCTTAGATACATCATTTCACGGGTTCATGAATACCCTGGAGAATATCAAAGGGAAATACATGTCAAGGCCCTATGATCTAATTCGACAGTGTGACGCCGCCAAGGCAGATAAGAAAGATAAAAAAGATAAGAAAGTTGTAGGTGTAGCCGATTCGGGGCCGACGAGGTATTCGTTTCGACGATCTACAGGTATTACACAACCAAGGGGCAGTTCCGTCAAGCTTGACATGATCGAGTTCTCCGAAAATAAAGACGATTCCGACAGTAGCGAAACGAATGGGCCGATGAAGGCAGTGGTACACTGGACCACAAAGCACATCGTCAAATCCGTTTTCGACAGAGAGGCCAATACGCTGACCATTACGACAGATCGTTTGGGTATCTTCGGTTTGGCATTCAATCGCTACGAGCATTTTCCTTTTCGCGACTGGTCCCTGCAGCCCAACGATGAGGAGTAAGTTGATCAATCTTTAGGGTATTTGCTGTCATCTTTTGCTTATGCCCTTCCCATTCTCCTAAACAGTCCCGATGAGGTTATTTTCCAGCTGGACACGTACCATGTGCGCATCTTCCTCTATATTACAGCAAAGGGAGTGCGTGGGTATGTGACCGACCTGGGGAGCGGGTACGTTGCCAATCCTGTTAAATATCTAGAAATCGTGGAACCCATATCCGATTTTCGTGAATTCCGCAAGGTGAACGCAACAATCCAATGCAATCCTCTCCTCTATTTACTCTATTTACTCTATATTTCCCTCCTAGATGTTTGTGGAGAGGAATATAAACATATTTGCCGAGAATGATGCCTGTTTCTATATCGGAAGGGACTACTTTTCGGTCAAGCATGTGGCCGCAGAGCTTCACATATACGATGCGATGGCCCTCCACTGTAAGCTGATGAAGTTCTATCATTCCAGCTGGAATGCTTTGTCCTCTCGCCGCGACATAATTGTGGGCATGAAGATTGCCAAAGACCCTTCGGACTATACTGAATCGACGATGCGCATAACACCTGACTGTGCAACCTTCGTGAAGATTTCAGAACTTTGTTCGGACGATGTAAATGTCATTCGATTGGACTATAAGAACACGTGGCGCAATGTGAACGTAAGTACATAGAGTTCCGGCTATACATATGTATGTATGTACATATATAATATTATTGCATATTATTTTCAGCGCTATACTGATCTGCATCAGGCCATATGCTCGATGACTGCCACGGCCTTGGATATGTGCAATAAGGATACGCTTTGTCTATACTTTATTCGGCGGTTGTTGGGAGAGATTTGTATATTGAGTTATTCTTAGATTAGTTCCAATACGAACTGATATTCGTAAATGAAATTATTTTGTGGGTAATACATACATATAACATAGTGTGCCTTAAAAGCACAGAAATAAAGGAATATTTAAAACACCAAAAAAATTATGTTGCTGTCAGATGTATAAATAATTTACATTGGAAATGCACATACACCACACACATTGACACTACAACGACACGGGGACTAAAAAACACAAGAAAACACACAAAAAAACAACACAAAATTGGGGGTTAAGATGCCGAGAAGGTCTACATCCAGCAGATCTAAAGATGTAGCTGCCGCGATACCTCTTGTGTCCAAGGAGGATTGGTTGGCTCGGGAGCACGCATATGTGCAGCGTTTACATGATGTCAAGATATGTGTCGGCTTCATTAACGGTAAATATAGTATGATTGGTTGATCGACTTGAGATATACATATTGTATGTATGTATCTAACTGGATTGCTTTTAGAGTCCATTGAGGACTACAATGAGCTGCTGAAGGAGCAACTAAAGGACGAACACTGGTCGCGCTATCTGGACTGCGATGGCCTGCCCAGACCCCATTGGCCGCAGGAAATCCGCCGTTTTGTATTCCAGTTGCGGTGCGAGGAGGCGGAGGCCGAACAGAAAGTCGTGAGTTGGACTCTGTCCGTCGATGAGAGCAGCATCCTTACGCAGAACATTGCCCGCGTCGACCTTACCCGCAAGAAGCTCAAGCAGGACCTCTGCCCCGACATAGCCAAGCTCTACGATGTGAATATTCAGCGCATTTTGGAAACAATCAAACGGGTCGATCGGGTACAGCGCAACAAGCTGGAGATCGCTTTCCTGTCGCCAGCTCGTACAGTGGAACTGGCAACAGTAGGTGCAATCATTTTCCTAGTGCATCTCACTTTCTATATGCCATCCTCTTCAGATTCATTTCGAACTCTTCAGTGAAATTGGAGCATTGCTCGATAAGCTTACTTATCGTGTAATCAGCGCCCCCGAAGCCTATATGACGTAAGATTTATTCGGTAAACATTGGATATATTCAATCTTTACAATCTTAAACAGAAATAGGGGCTGCATTATGTCCGCCTATTGCTACAAGAGCAGCACATTCAACTATCAGGTATGGTGCCTGCAGGACGTTCCCATACGCTTCAAGTTTTTGGAGTAAGTTTCTACTAAATCATCAATGCGAGAGCCATCGATCTATGAGACTTCTTCTGCCGACTTCCTGTTTAGAGTGCCGGTAATGAATGCCAATCTGGACTGTGTGGGCCTAAATATTCAGCTGCCGTTCAGCGTTCTCTGCGATAATTTGAGCGTGAGATGTGTGCACACCTTCTTCGATCCGTACTCGGAGCGGTCCAAGAGCTTTGAGGCTGTGATTGACAGTGAAACCCTTCCGCACGGTGGTCTACTAGATATCGAGGACTGTGTTATCGATGAGTGGCTCAGACAGGTGGACATACAGGAAGAACTAATCATAAAAATGGAGTCAGCTATGCAGAACTATATGGATGCCGTAGCGTAAGCTTAGCATAAGAAAGCTGTAGAGTCATATATTGCACGTTGCATGTTGCATCTACTTTGCAGCAACATCGAAACCCAACCGACACGGAGGAGGTCGAAGCCGGGCGACAACAAGGAAAACCAGCAGCAACCGAAGCCATCGAAGAAGCCAAAAGAGCCTCAGGACCTGCCACAGGGAATGTTTCCCGATCCGTACAAAATCTTTCTCGAAAGCGAACAGGAGGAATTCAATGATTTCATGGATGCATCGTATAACCCGGCCAACAAACCTTGTTTTCCCGGCGAGGTAAGCCCATTCGATTAACGATTTGATCGCCCATTCCCAATTCCATCTTCTCGAATAGATCAACCTGCGGAGCTTCATCCTGGTTGGCGGCATCTTCGCTGTGGACTTTGTGCGCAAGCCCAAGCACACCGCTTTCGAAAAGTTCAACATAACCCTACACGAGGATGGACGCATCCTGTATGTCGACCGGGATCAGATTGTTGATGACGATAAGGAGGTGGGTTTGCCCAGATCCACGTCCCGCCATCTTACCAAGAGGGAGGCTTCGTCCCGGCTGTCTGCTGCCCCCAGTCGTCACGGGATGGCGCAGCGTGCCTTGGCTGTGGAAACAACGGATGACGAAGAGGTACTCTACTTGGGCACTAACGAGCTGCCGTTCTTCTTCCTCACATTCCATCTGCCGAAGCATCTATGTCGCTGGGGAGAGCCCATAGTCTGCATCTTTATTGAAGAAGAAGTCCCGGAACCCGAAGAGGAAGTGGAAGTTGAGGCGGAGCCGCAGCAGGAGAAGGTCAAGAAGAAATATAAGGGAAACAAGGAGGATATACGAGATCGAGGTTCGGTAGCAGCCACCGACAGGTTCGGCAAAAAAGTTGAGGAAGTTTTGGTGGCCTATAACAGGCCAAGTGCCACTTGCATTATGCGACCACGCCACGAACCGATCAACATTTACCGTCCGTCACATTTTGAATCGCTCCGCCGGAGCGCACTGAGTGCGCCCAACAGTAAATTCCTACTTGGCGCGAGAAATTTTGAAATGTCAGGGAAGAGCCTGAACAAGCTGGAGATTCATTTGATTCGCGAGCAGTGTCTACCCCGGATAATATCTTCGTATAAGTTTCCGCTGGAATTCAAGGAGGAGCTGGACACCGAGTTGGAAAGTAAAAAGGCCGGCAATAAATTGCTGCGACGACAAATAGAGCACGATACCGATGTGGTTTTGAATGCGCAGCAGCCTTATCCGCTATTCAATTATGAGGACCAGTTCGCTCCGGAACGTGTCTATCCGTACTTTGCCGAACCAGCGCCGTTTTACTATGAACCACCTGAAAATGACTCAGAGGAGACATATGGACAGAAGACAGTTAGTGCGTATGAAGAACCGACACTTTTCGGCTTTCTGGCCACACTGGATGGTATACAGCAAAAGTACAAGAATAGCTACAAACGAACCATGCTAGAGGTGTCGATTAGGCATCGGTCGATCAAGGATCGTGTCCCAGCATACCGTAAGTCCACGTCGTATTCAATACAGTCTCCCCGAGCTAGCAACTTGGAGGCTTTTAAGGACGAGGTGGAACCTTGGAATAGCCGCGATTACGATGAGTCTACCGTGAGAAAAATGGGAGTGGAGGGCTCAATTATAAGAAAAAGGGATACGGCCAGAAAGTCGCGAAAAATCGAAGGCGTAGTTCCTTTGAAGGAGACCCTGCCAGAAGCGGAACGACCCAAGGTCCTCCACTGGACCACCAATCACATATTGGACTCGAAATTCAATGTCCTTAAGGGGACCATAACGATTAAGACAGATCGTTTGGGTGTGTTTGCACTCGCCATAAATCGATACGCTCACTTCCCTTTCCGACACTGGAGCCTGGAGCCAAACGAGGAGAAGTAAGCACGAGCCGAACGTTAGGTGTATTTCTTTTTCGATATTTATTTGTATAACGCTCTTGCAGTCACGACGAGGTCATCTTCACGTTGGACACCTTCTATGTTCGCGTAGTGATGTACATAAGCAAGGAGGGCGTACGGGGTCATGTGATCGATCTGCCCAAAGAGTACCAGGCCAGGCCGGAGAAGTTTCTGAACATTGAGGAGCCCATTTCCGATTTTGTCGAAATGCGGCAGGTAATACTCTTACTCTGACGAACGAAACAGAGCGCCCTGACTAAGCCCTTGCACCCCGTTCTTTTGACAGCGATTCCAGGAGATGAACATCAATATATTTGCGGAGCCTGATGCCGGCTTTTACATTGAAAATGGCTACTTTTCGCAGAAACTCTTAGCCGCTGAGATGCACGTCTACAATGCGATGGCCGTGCACTGCAAGCTGATAGAGTTTACCCGCTCCGACTGGAACCGTTTGGCCACGCGACGTGACATTGTCTTGGAGCTGCGCAACCCCAAGGATCTGGTTGAAGGGGCCGATATCACTGCAAGGGTGACACCCGATGGCGCCACCTTTGTGGAGGTCAGAGAGCTCTGCTCCGATGACCTGGACGTGTACACCCTCGACTACAAGCTCACTTGGAGGAACGTTGGGGTAAGATCAAAATAGGATCACTTGTACATCCTGCCTCATACAAAATTCTCCGCACAGCACTATTCGGACCTGCATCAGCTGATCAACTCCATGTATGCGAATGCCACAGACCTTCGGAACCGAGATCCGAAGCTGATGTACTACTTACGCAAGCTCTTGCAGGAGATCCGACCCTTAAGTTTCGCGTAGGAACACAAAAGCCCAACCGATGTAGACAGCAGCAGACCAAACAAAAAGTGCATAAACTTTTTAATTAACAGCAATTAGACTCAATTGGCATGCTTCCCGAGTTTTTCCCTTCCAGCAGATGGAGTTTTGGCCTTTGGATAACCCCCATCGGTCTCACTTAACCCGCTTGGCCACGCTTATGGGCCGGGTTCCAGTTCCAGTTGGTTCCTCATAGATATGGATCTCTACTCGCCTTTTAGAACTGATCTCCGTTCCGTATTCACAATGCGACTTTTCCTGATTCTGGTGGCCGCGCTATTGGCAACTGTGAATCATGTCCACTCAAACCAAAACCAGACAATCGATACGCAAATGTTGAAGAAGCTGGTGTCCGCGCCATTGGTTCAAACGCGCGTCATTGGTGGCGAGTATACGACCATTGAGAAGCTGGGTGGCTACCTGGTGGCTCTGCGCTACCGCAGCGATTTCATTTGTGGGGGCAGTCTGCTAGCGAGTCGCATAGTCCTCACTGCAGCCCACTGCTTTGTTGGGCGTGAACTGGTGCACAGGTGGGAGGTACAGGCGGGCGTCACGTCACTGTCCCAGCACGGCCAGCGCGTGTTCATGGAAGAGTATATCTCGCCCAGCTCGTTTCGCCAGGACGACATGAACATGGATGTGGCCCTGGCCCGCCTAGCGCGGCCTATCTGGGGCAAAAATATAGCGTATCTGAGGCTCTGCCAGACCAGGCTAACGCTCGGACTACGGCTGACCATCGCCGGATGGGGTCTAATCGATCCCAAGAACACTAACCACCAGACTTTGCTGCGAAAGGTGGTTGTACCGGTCCTAAGCAGGAGATACTGCATAGACACCTACAGGGCGACAGGTGAGTGGTGCTCCTCTTACTGTGATCTGTGATCTATGATCTATGATCTATGATCTCTATGATCTATGATCATTTCCAATTGCTAATTTATTGGCTTTTCTGCAGTTAACCTGACGAATAGCATGTTTTGCGCGGGAGTGCTGGGCAAGAAGGACGCATGCACCTTCGATTCGGGCGGTCCTTTGGTCTACAAGAATCAAGCCTGTGGCATCGTTTCGTTTGGCATTGGATGTGCCAGCCCAAGGTATCCCGGTGTCTACACAGATGTCAGCTTTGTCAAGCCGTTCATTGAAAGATCCATGGCGGCTTTGTTGAAGAAGAAATAGATGTGAAATTCGATTTGCACTCAACGCATATCGATCTGTCCGAGTGGCCCTGCTGGTATTACTCTGCCTTCTGCTGTTCCCTATTCGGTCGATATATTGATAAAGTATATAGTGATTATTTGGACAAGGAATCTTTGCCATTAATTAAGAGTTCTACTAGTTTTCAGAGTTTTGCCATTCCGTTTACTTTCTATTCGTGTGTTGGCCTTAATGAATACCTCGACGGGTCTGCTGCTGCAGAGGCCCCTTAATTAGCTTTCTCAACACGCAATGGCACAGGACAGGACAGGACAGGACAACATTTTCGGGCGTTAATTGTTGTCATTATTTGCATCTTTCTGCAACTTTCGCGCCCTTCTTTTGAGCGACTCGGGCCATTGCCATTGCCTTTGCGTGCAGGCGGCGGACGGCAGCTCCTTGCTGATCATTGACTGATTCCATAATTGATTGGGCCTGGATATTGGGACTTGTTCTGTGGCTCTGCTCTGGTCGCTGGTCTCTGTTCGATGGTCGCTGGTCTCTGGTTTTGGTTTTTTTGGCCGAGGGGCACAATTTTAGAAACGACGTTCGACGGTTGGTACTTTTACTTTTGCCTGTCTGCCATCAAAATGTAAATTAGCAGGCGACGGTGCCCATCGCATGACTGACGGCCTTTCGTCCGCCCTGGACATGGAGCTGGAGCTGGAGCTGTAGCTGGACATGGACCTGTAGCTGGAGCTGCGTTTGCCGAATTAGTTTAATAATACAATTAATTGTTATTTATAGCTTCCTTTTGCGCATCGCAAACGCTGCATTTATCGCTGGGATCGGATCGAGGGAGCAGCAGGGAAAGCCTTTTGCAGCCAGACGCTAGTTTGTGGCACGCAAGGCAATTTGGGGCACACAGGTAGAAGTGAAGTAGATGTGCCAGCCGGGCTTAACGGTTCACCTAATGATAGAGCAGCCACTGACGTCGTGGGTGAGGAATAACCAGCTCCAAAAAGTATATATGTACATATGTATGTACACATATTTCTGCTGGAATCTCCGCGAGTTGTATTTTCTTAAAGATATTCTCCAGATTCCTTTCGACAGCGCCACAGGACATTGGGCATGTTATAAAGAGAGGCCTAGCCAACCGACCGACCAACCGACCGACCAACCGACACATATCCAACATAAATATTCCACAAATGACACTTTGCTGCCATCTACAGCTCCATAGACCCACTGTTCCCGTGGTGCGGATTCGCATTAAGTTTATTTATCTGCTTTTAAATGGCATTTTCACTTGCATATAATTCTCATTCCCGTGTAATGCGCACCAGAAACAAAGGCAACATAATGTAACAGCCGCCATAACAACACGAAGATGCACACAGATACTCTCGGTGTAGCAGCTTCCAGCTTCCAGCATCCAGCGCACACAGACTGCTCCCTGACTGCCATTTACCACTACTATTTTTAGTAGTGTCATAAATTTATGGCACATTGTGGACCCTAGCACGCGGCTCAGCCTCTTTCTTGGAGCATTTCGGCTCACGTGGTGAACGCTAGTCTGGAGCAGGAAGACAGTGTGGATAGCAGGACAGCGGCAGGACAGCAGGAGGTGACTGCAGGATGGAGGAGTGTGGAGGATATTGGGGGCCAACATGCAAAACAACATGCACGCTGGCACCTACTTTACAAATCCAGAGATTTACAGATGCCTGTCTGCCACAGATGCGGAATGGAATGGAGTGGTGCGACTGGGATTGGGACTGGGAACTGGGGACTGGTAACTGGCAACTGGAACTGGGGTTACCATGAGATTTGCCAATCAAACAAATCAAATAGGTAGAGCGGATTCGGGTTACATCAGTTTTATAGATACCATTTCGGAATTGTTAATTAAAAGATACACACGCACACACAAACATGAAAGGAAGGGGCACAATTCGAGAGCATTTGGGCATTTCTATAGAATGCTCGACTTGGTTGGTGGAAGGCAAACAAATGTTTGAGATGGACAAACACTTGATCAATAGCGGCACACTGTGCGTGCGTGTGTGCATCTGTATGTATGTGTGTATGTGTGTATCCGAGAGATACACTCGTGAATTTTTACGATGCGCCCCGCTCACTGTTTTCCCCTGCGAGTGGAGCGTCTCAAGTGTTTGCATGGCTTGAAAGCCAATAAAATTGTTGTTAATTGTTTTGGTAAATTGAAAATTAGGTTTTGGGAAAAATCATCACAAAAGTATGCGTAGCGCGCCGCTGACGCTGACGCTGCCTCTGCATCTGCCTCTGCCTCTGCCACCGGGAAACGAGTTCGAGTTTTATGGCTTTGCTCAACGTATTAACCCCGTCCGGCCATGGTCTTAATGAACTTTGTGAGCGGAACCCTCTGTGCCGACAGTCTACAGTCGACATTCGATCGACATTAGCCCTCAAACATCCCGCAAACGAGACAAATCGAATCAAATCGAATCGTTTTTTTTGCTGAAAACAAACTGAACTTTAATCGGCTTAAATGTAATTTAACTTATTTCTATGATTCTCTCTTTTTTTCATCGGCCTCTCCATTTCTCCTTTTCTGCTTGTCTGCTTGTCTGCTCCACCCCCAACCCAACAGAAATCGGTTAATTAAAGTTCAACAAAGTTTCAAAACCGATTTCATGCCGCGTTGAATCAACAAATTGTAAACTTTTCAAACTATTCAGTCCAGCCCCCGTGATGCTCGGACGGGACTCCAAAGGAGGGAGTAGGGAGCCGAGGGGGGCTGTGAACTCTGCTTTAAAAGGGGGCCATCATTTGTACTTACTTAAGTGCTTGATCATGCTGATATCATCACCTGGCAACTTTCCTTTGTACCCTCTACGTACCATCAATGCAATTAGCGTGGTCTGCAGACGCCAGGTGGTCTCCCAGTCTTCCAATCTCCCAGTATCTGCCAGCATCCCAGCCATTCTCCACTGTGACCCGCAATCTTAAATCGAAACTCACCAAGAATCCGTAAAGAAATAAATACAAGACAATTTTGTATTACATTTTGGGTGCAGCAGATAAAAAGCGACTCAAGTCGCGAGGCCAAGCCGATTTCGCAATGCCCTTCTGTGATGCTTCTCTGATCCCATCCGATTTTCGACTTTCAGCTAAAAGATTCGCTATACAACATTATTAGACTTACTTATTCGTCAACCTTTTATTGGTGTTCGTATACCCGATTTGTGGAGAAAGTGGATGTGCAACACCCAGAAGAAAGCGTTTCCGACCTCATACAGTATATATGTAGGTACATATATTATTGATCAGCATCAAATAGCCGAGTCGATATAGCCACGTCTGTTCGTCCGTATGTCTTTCTGTCATATATATTATATACTGACTGAGTAGCAGGTGTGAAGTAGAGCCGCATCAAGGGCCGCGGCTCACAACGTTCCTTCTCGTTTCTTATGTGGTAATCCACTGCCTTTTGTTTGTCTTCCCAATCGGAATTCTCTTCACAGCCCATATACCCTTTTGCAGTGTATCGCAGACAAAAATCGAACCGCTGTGTTGACAGTTATTGATCGATAATATCGAAAACACAATGTCGAAATTAATTTTCATGTAGCTCTTTCGGTATTTCGGTTTTCAGGCTTTCCTTTAGCCCTCGACGATCTTGTACCTTCAATTGTACGTACTCATTGTGTTGTGACTTGTAATTGCCTTTTATTTTGACTACAGCTGGAAGCCGGCTGCTGGACTAATGGGTAAGCTTAAGCCCCCCCTTGTTCCCTGCTCACGGTTCCCGTTCCCCGACCGATGATGCATGCTGCATGCAGCGCACAGAGAGGCAGACAGGGCTCAACGTTCCAATAAGTGACACTGACTAATTCGGAACCATTAATCTCCGAGTGCTTAGCGTCAGACATGCTGGCCGGGCACCCATCAATACGCATCAAAATCGAATGCGAATTGTGTACGCTTATGGGTATGGGTATGGGTATGGGTACGGGGCCATGTGGGGGGACCTATCCTATGCATGCATAGAACAGACTCGACTCGACTCGAGTCCATGCTCCATGACGTATGGGCGACCGCTGCGTCTCGGTTGGGTGTCGGTCGGTGTCTCTGATTTGCCTCCAATACCCCATTCCAATTGCCATTCCCATTCTCATTTCCAGTCTCATTCCTGTTCTCATTTCCGTGGACGTGGACGTCAATGCAGCTATGTGGATGTAGACGTGGGACAAGGCGTGCAATCAAGCCGTGTGTCTGGGCAGTCAACTAGTCACTCACTTGGTTTTCCCAGTTCCTGGGACTGACTGCGTCAGTCCGTCAGTCAAATGCTCGCTTTAATTTCGCTCTGCTCTGCTCTGGACTGCTCTGGTCTGGTCTGCCCCATGCCTGGTCTGGCATGACTACCGGGCATAATTTTTAGCCCGACCCAAACGAAAATATGGACCCCAAAGTGGACTCAGAAATGAACACATTGCCAGATTGGCGGTTGCGCACGCGCACACAGTTGTTCGCCAGCCAGGGTCTACTCCACCTTCCTCGATCCACCACCACGAGCGATCCACCACTGTTACATGTCCCATGCTCCACCATCCTCCATCCTCCATCCTCCATCCGCCAGCGCGCTTTGGTTCGTTCGTTTTGGCCTGGCGACACTCCTAACCGCAGGGCGACTGTGCTGGGGCCCGTTTTCGATTAACGATGAACGAGGACGGGGGCAACTTGAGCGTGTGCCAGCCCAAGCGAAGTGGAGAGGATAGTGGAGTGGAGTGGAGCGAACTAGAGAAAGACCTAGTATATAGTACACGTAGAGAAACACCAGAGTCACTTTTATTCAGCGATTATTCACTACTTTAAGATTACTTTGGTCTGTGATTGCTCTCGCAATCAGCTCCAAGATTTCTCCCAGTGCAAGTCCAAGTGGAGGACTGAGTCCATAGCAACGCCTTCGGTTTACATTTTACAATCCTAACAAGGTTAGGTCGGCCGATAAACGGAGCTAGGCAGCCGCCTAGGCCGTAGCGGCAGCCGCAGCCATAGCCATAGCCATAGCCTGACTCTGCAGCTGAAGCTGATGTTGAGGTTGGGGCCGTGGCACATGCCTAACCAGCACAGCTATGCAAACACACTCACACTGAGATACTTTCCATGGCTACGAGCTGTACATACAAAATTGCACATTAAAAATGAGGAATGAGGAGCAGCAGCAGCAGGAGGAGGAGGAGGAGGTGGAATCGAGTCGACCGATGTCTTTTTCTGTGGCAGAACAAGGTTGGCTTGGGGTTTGGGGTTTGGGGTCTCGGCTCTCGGCTCTGGTCCTGGCTCCGGGATTGGGCTCTGTCTCTGGCTCTGCTGACTCTCTGGTTAATGCAATTCAGGCGAAAGGCGCACAAAGGGACGGCGAACAAGATGCCGAGTGGCTGATTGTGCGAGCAGCGAAGCTTGCGTCAGCTGAGGCACAGGCAGCCGCAAGAGCTTTTGTAGATGCCACAAACATGGAATATGACAAGCGAGAGAACCAGACAAGAGGCAAAAGGCACGAGGCAGGAGGCAGGAGGCAGAAGGCAGGAGGAGCATGCAAAGCATTGTCAAGTGAGGAAAAGACCAAGTGCCGCAGAAATCCATGCGACAAAAAGGCAAAAAGGAGAAGGAGGAGTACGGTGAAGCACGTGAGGAGATGTGGCAGGCTTGAATGTGTGGGCAGCGCTGGAAAAGAGAGACAGGGCGGGCAAGACGGGGGAGAAAAAGAGACAATGGCGACAATAAAAATGCGATCGCACAACATGCTCCACAGATAAGTTAACGCAAAGTGACAACGTACAACTTTTAATGGAATTGTCGTCGCAATGGGTGTGGGGACGGCAGAGAGGAGTGGCGAGGCGAGGCGAGGCTGGCGGACTGGAGGACTGGAAGAGTAGTCTCCCAATTCGGAGCCCTGCCAACTTGGGTAAGGAATGGCATACAGATTGTATAAGGACATGCCGCCAAGGGCCGAGAGACAGGACAGAGAGACCTTCAAAGAACAGGGATCGGACGGACGCCCACGAGATGGATCCCCACTCGGGTAGGAGAAAGATCGCCTTCGGCAGCTACTGTGGCACATGCCGAGGCGGAACCAACCAGTCAACGATCGCCGACCGATCAGCAGATCCACAGGGAGAGAGACAGGGAGAGAGACAGAGAGGGACAGAGAGCGGAACACGACTAAGAACGAGCGCATGCGCACACGAAGTGCCGAAGAGAGAGAGAGTCGTTTGCTCCGATTGGAAAACTGCAGTTGTTCTTGTGTTAATGCACATCCAGCTGCAGCTGTACGCTCTCTCTCTATGTCTCTCGCCGGCCCACGCTTCCAATTGGAGCATTGAGAGAGTGAACTCTCTTTCCCGATCTCAGTCGCTCTCCCTGCTTGGGGTATGTTTTCTGGTCTTTCTGGTTTCTGTTTTGTTTACGATTTTCGCTGGAACGCCGCCACTCTCGTCAGTTTCGCCCCAAACTTGCAACAAGCAAGACGTATGCGCGCGCGTTATTTTTTGACCGAAAGCCAAATAAAAGCTATAACAATTTTTTGCGAGAATTTCCATGTACAGCGATTGGGATCGGAATTGTGATTAAGATTAAGATTGAGATTGAGACTGAGACAGTGATTGACAAGTACTCGTACGATCGACAGATCGGATCGATGTTCGCGTAGTGCGGTGTGTCCGACATATGATGAGCCTGACTGTGCTCTCGCTGCCGCAACGTTTCAAACGCCTCCTGCAAGCCATGACACTCGCCGTTGCCGTCGTCTATATGACGCTGATGCTCTACCAGAGCGCCTACGGATATCCGGGCATCCAAGTGAGTGAAGAAACCCCTCTCCACACCACATAGGAGAGGGAAAAATAGAACTGGCTCTGCGCATGTGCGTGGGCGAGGCACTCGCTTTGGCAATTGTCATACGCAGGGATCTCTGTGGTCCAAATTTGCATGATTCTCGCTCCCGCTCCCGCTCCCATTCCCATTCCCGCTCCAACTTCGAGTCCGAGTTCCTTCCCACCCGATCGTGCACTTTCATAAATCAACGCCGGCGACGTTTGCAGCTGCGCGCATGCGTCCCACAGGTCCGACGTCCGGCTCCGGCCGTTAAAACCTTTTTACGCCCTTGCCTGCGTCTTTGAGGCCGATTCCGAGCTGGAAATGGAGTTGGAGCTGGAGCTGGAGCTGGATTCCCCCCTTTTGGACGGACTTTTGCCTTGCATATAAAACAGTTTCAGTTTGGGTTTGGGTTGCTTTTTTTTTCGTTATTTTTTTTTACTTTTCGCTGAGATGCCGTCGGCAGAGCGTCGCCAAAGCTTTCAGATATCCCCCGTTCCGTTGCGTTCTGTTCTGTGCTGTTCTGTTCCGTCTGTCAGGGCCCTGTCCCTGTCCCTGTACCTGTCCTGTCCCCCGTTTATTGTTGGTGTTCTTGATTTTTTGTTCGGCTTTGCATAAATTTTTGTGTAATAAAATATTGTGTGCTAATATTACCAGCCATCGGCAGGAAGGAGTGCAGGAAGGAGTGCAGGAGGGAGGTAGGTGTCGTAGGAAGAGTCTACTAGCCGGAGAGATGCGACTCTGCCATATCCACAGATAACGAATAGCGGAGGCACGTGGGAATTGGCTTACAGCGCGGCTCCTGTTGCATCCAAAAATAGAAAACATTTCGTGCATTTTGGGAAATAATGTGAAATAATGGGAGAGTTTGATCTCGGAAACAATTGTTCCTATTTGAAATAAATGTTTTCTTCCTCAAGGATCCTGCCATTTTCTACATTAAGACAATTTCAAACTAGTTTCATGGAAAAATCTTTTAACATATCTTTGAACCATTCAGAATGATTTATTTCCAAAAAAAGTTTTAATTGTAATTATCGAATATTTTATAGCTTTGATCGTTTTTGATCACCCACAAGTTTTTCAAATCATTTTGATTAGCGATAGTTTGTGAAAATCAAATAAAAAGAATTTATTCGGATGAATTGACATGTATTCTTAAGAACCGCAATGCAAGACCCCTCTCGATGAGTAATGCCCGTTGCTGGGTCATGAATTAGTCACTCCAACGACATTGCCTTACCTTATCCTCATATATGTATGAGTCCATTCCATGATAGAAACCATCCTTGTTCCCTGAAGTATATCCATATATATACAATTTGCAGACCCTGCACTTGTTACTCTGTTCTGCCCCGTCCCAGTCCCAGTCTCTGCCTCAGCTCCTACCCCTATCCCTGCCTCTGCAATTTGCAACTCAATTGCCCAACTTTTGGCTCAGCTTTGCCATGTGGTCTTCACTCTGGTAGCTCGTCGTACCCCTATGCCACCTCTATGCTCCTCTACGCCTCCTGTGTACGAGTAATTCGGCCTTTAGTATAATTAAAAACTTTATGTTTATGTTGTTTTAATTTGGACAACGTTGTGGATGTTTTGGCCTGTTGCTTCTGCGGATCTTACAGCTGTTGTTGTAGCTGTTGTTGTGTTCCCATGTACATAGTTATTGTTTTGGTGTGGGCTAACCGGAAACCAGACAGAAATGACCAGTGCTACACATACAATACACAGATGTACTAAATGCTTAACCGGATTCAGAAACAGTTGACAACTGCCAGTTTATGTTTCTGTTTCTGTTGCTGTTGCTGTTGTAGCACTTTTCAATTGAAGTTCTTTTTCCATCGAGCAGGGCAGGGCAGAGCAGAGCCTCCACTTCCATCAGAGGTCTGTGACTTGTCCCAATTAATTTTTGTAGTTTTTTCTGCTGTTGCTGCTGCTGCTACTGCTGCTGCTGGTAGTTGTAGCGACCACAAAACTGCATGCAACGTACAATTTGTTTAATTTTTGTGTTGCGCAAAAATAAAAAATACAAAAAAAAATAAGCGGCAAAATACTGCTGTGTGTTGACTCGTTTCGGATTCCTCGAAACTGGACAACGCCACTAAACTGTGTCTCGATTCTCAATTGTCGTGTGTCGTGTGTGGGGTTTGGTGTTTGGGGTTTGGGGTTTGGGGTTCGGCCTTTCGGGCTGATAAAGCAATAATTTTGAAATTAGGTGTGTTGCGGGCACTGGAGGCAGCACTGGAGCCCCCCATGCCCCCATGTCACGTCTACAATCGCGTGTGACTGACGCATAAATCATAAACGAAACAAATAATAATCGTCAAACGAATTTGTTTAAAGTGGCGCGCAGAATGGTGGCGTTTGATGACCAGTTCCCCTGAAGAGATTGATTCGAGTACCGAAGTACGATTACGATTACGATTACGATTGTGAGTCGTGGTTGGAGTTGTGGCCCTGGTAAATACATAATGACAACAACAACAACAACAACAACAACAGCAACAACAGGCAGGGCTCTCGAGGCTCTCGGGGCTCTCGAGTTGAGGAGCATGCAAATCAGCGAAGACAGAGGACGGCTGCCTGATGATGGTCTGGGGTATGAGTATGGGATTCCAGTTTCTGCCACACGGCCCCCGATCGACCGAAAGCAGGTGCCCCGGCCGGGACCCATGCATCCCAGCCATTCCCATGGCCAAACCAGCTGCAGCAGCAGCAGCAGCATCTCCTCATCTTCTTGCCAACTTGAGGGCCCAAAAAGCTGACGACATTAAGCTGCAGCAAGCGCTTGTAGGCGCCTGATAAAGGCGCAATGTATCTGTATCTTCTTCTGCAGCAGCAGCAACAGCAGCAGAAAGTAGCAGCAGCAGCAGAGTATCTTTTGGTGGTCGCTTAATTGAGCCGACTGCCTGCCTGTGTGCATCTTATCTTAGATTTGTATCTTACGGATAATATTGTTAAACAGCATTTAATGAAGATTTTTCCGCTGCTCGATCTCAGACTCTTCTCTCCCTGTCTCTCTCTGTCTCTCTCTTTCTTTCTTTGTCTGTCTTTCTATCTGTCTGTCTGTCTTTCTTTCTGCCGCCCAGCTGGATGGCTTTTTTTTTGGTTAGGGAATTCTTTTGATTTTTCGCTGATTTATGTTTTCCGTTATATAAAAATCGTAAGAGATTCACTCATTAATCTTCCGGTGAGTAAGGGGGCTGAACGCAGAGTAGATTTGGCGCCCTTTTATATCATTCTCACACACAAACACACACACACACCTCTCTGTGGCCTCCATCTGTGGCCACATCTTCACCTCTACATCGCCCCCTCCAGTCACTCTCCAGTCTCTGCAGTCTCCAATCTCGTTATTAATTGACATGGAAATGTTTATAAACATATTAATCACTTGGCTAATGAAGCATTAGTCACTGGAGTGGGCGTGGAAGGGGGCACCGGTGTCGCCGCCCCCCCCACCCTCCGCAACGATACCCCAGAGAGTTGTAGATTTGTTCGAATTTGATTTGGTTTCTCTTTTGTATCTCTTTGTATCCATTGGATTGTCTCTATTGCTTGTACTTGTACTTGTACTTGTACTTGTAGTGTCTTGTATCTGTATCTGTTGTGTGTGTGTAGAGTGTGTAGTGTGTGTAGTGTGTGCAGGCGTGCAGCATATATGGGCACACGTTCCGCCTGTATCTGTATCTGTATCTGTTTCGGTATCTGTATCCGTATCTGTCGCTTGTTAGTCTGCTCACGTTCCAGTAATTCGCCGCTCGAGCAAAAGTGTCGCAAAGCTTTGCCTGCTGCGGTTCTCCCTCCATGTTCTTCATTTGCATATTATTCTGCTTGCATCATGGCATCCAATCCGCAAACACCACACATTCTAATCCATGCACCATGAACCTTGAATGTCTAGTGTGTGGCTCGAACCTCGAAGGCTCTGATTGAAAGAGGCAAAGCAGCACAGAGGCGTGTCCCCCAGGGGAGGCTTATGCAACCCACTCAGCGAACGGCTTTCACTGTCGCTCACATTCGCTCACACGATTCCCGTCACGACTTCTCCCTGAGTGCGAGTATCTTTACCGTTCAGATCTTTATTGAAGCTCGCGATTTCTGCCGCTGCTGCTTTTGGCCAAATTAATATTTCAGCTTTTTAATTGCTTGAAACAGCAGCAGAAGCAGCAACAGCAGCAGCCCATCATCAGATCGTCTCAGCTTTCCAATTCCCAGCAGCAGCAGAAGCAGCAGCAGCAGCAGCAGCAGCAGCAGCAGCCGTTTACACCTGTGCCACTGTCATATGTATCTCTTCAGTGTTCAGGAAGCGGCAGCTTCTGCCCTGAGACTGGCTCGATGATCATCGTTTTTGGGGCTGGCTCTATTATATATGGGAACAGCAACACCAACCAGCAACACCGTTTTGTCTGTTGGCCGATCGTGCGGCCATAAAATTCTATGAGACTATCTGTCCACATTTTGTGTCTGGTGCTATCAACGGGGGAATATCGTGTGAAACAGCTCCCAAAACGGACAGAGGGAAAGGGATGGAGATTCAGTCTTTATTCTGTGAATGGATTTATGACGGAAGTTGGACTCTCTGATTTGCATAGAGAAACGGAAACTCATTGGGAAAAAGTAGATCTATAGCTACCAGGGTATTGCTTAGTCGAGGTGTCTCATCTTTCGAGTGCTGTGCCTGCCACTTATCAGCACTCTTCAATCAGAATCGCCTCAGAGCAAAGAGACCACCACCACCAGCACCACCAGCAACATTACCACTCCCCACCTGTCCCCATTCCAGTGGGTCATTAAAGAGCGGAGATGGAGGAGATCTGGAAAGAGCAATTGAAGAGCCGCCGCCGACGATGACGATGACGACGACGACGAGCATTCAACAAAAGCAAATGAACCTGTTATCAGTGGAAATTAATCAAGCGACGAGAAGAGAGCGAAAGAGAGAGAGAGAGCACCAAAGAGTTCCCAATCCCCAGATCCCCCAAACCCAGACCCAAACCCAATCCCGATCCCCGTTTCGGTGTGTTTTCTGTGTGTGTTTGCTCTTACTCAGCATTTATGAGAGGGGGGGGGGCAGGGGGAGATGTTGTGGCACTGTTCTGTTTGTTCTGCCTGCCCCTGCCTCTGCCGCTGCCGCTCATTTGTTTGCCATTGTTGTTTGCCATTGAAGTTCGCCTTTGTTTGCCAGGTGAAAATGCCTCGAACGCCTGCGGAGGCGGAGTTGGACCTGTAGATGATGGGTCGTCTCTGGTTCTGTTTCTGTTTCTGTCTCTGTCTCTGTCTCTCTGTGGCATAGGCGTCTTCAATCTTTTTTTATTGCCCTACGTGCGATTTACACAACAAATTTACATTAGCCCACCCTCTCACCACTCACCACTCACCACTCTCTCTGATTCCTTCCCAGGTGCCGCACAGCCAGGTGGATGCCAATGCCAATACGAATGCGAATGCAAATGCCAATGAACCTGTTGTGACCACACATCGCGACCAGCTGCTCCAGGACTATGCCCTGCACTCGTCCAGCTCGACGCCCACCCAGCCGGCGGCTGCCGCTGCCGCCGCTGCCTCACCCACCACCGTGATCATCCGCAAGGACATCCGGAGCTTCAACTTCAGCGACATCGAGGTCAGCGAGCGGCCAACGGCCACGCTGCTCACAGAGCTCGCGCGTCGCAGCCGGAACGGGGAGCTGCTCCACGACCTGTCGCAGCGAGCGGTGACAGCGACGCCACAGCCGCCCATCACCGAACTGGATGACATTTTCATCAGTGTGAAGACAACGAAGAACTATCACGATACCCGATTGGCGCTGATCATCAAGACCTGGTTCCAATTGGCCCGCGATCAGGTGAGAGACTTCGAGACTTCGAGACTCCTCGAAAGAGACTCCTCCGTTGCAGATCAGAGATTAGTTTGCAGCTAATTTCCCGACTCGTTCCGAGTGGGTGGCCGACAATTTGTGTGGGGCCAAGTGGGGACTAAGGCCAGCTACAAGCGACAGCCACAGCGCCAAAGGTTGCCACAGATTTCATTCGAAAGATTTGCCAATCCCCCAGCCCAGTCTCCCAAAAACCAACAAAAAAAACACACAAAACACAAAACAAAACCAATTTGCATAATGAGTTTTTAAGCTGTCTGGAATTGATTCGATTTTGGATCGGTTTTTATTCGTTTTTTTTTGCTCTTTTGGGAGCTCATTTTGGCTATTTATGATTTCTGTGGCGGTCGCTTAATTGGCCATAAAAATGTCTTCATTCATTTTGTGGCTTAAACTCGCAATTCGTACGAATATGTATAGAGGATGTATCTACTGTTTGATGGTGGGGTTAATGGAGTTTGCTTTTTTGCGGCTATAACTGAACGGATAGCTAAACGCTTTTGTTTCCGATTTCATTGGACCGACATTTAATCGAATTTCGGTCTCTCTTTCAATGGGGTTTTGTGTTTCGGGTGAAAGGATGAAGCAGCAGCAAGAGTGCCATCTCCCCAACCCCCTACCCCTACCCATCGCCCCGAATCCCCTTGTATGAGAAGCCAACTGTGTGTGTGTGTGTGTGTGTGTATGTGCCAACTTATGCAAAATCACGCGTCACAAATGTGTTTCGTTATTGTTTACACAAAACTGCACTCTGTACTGCACCGCACGCCTCCGCCGGTGCCCCATTGACGTTGCAACAACGAAAACAACAGCAGCGACAGAAAAAACAAAAACCTCTGAACAACACACAAATAAATAACCCCAAAGGGAATTGCATGTGGCTGTGTGTGTGTGTGTGTGTTATGCCTTTTTGAAAATTGTAAAAATGCTTGACGAGCACGTTTCCAGGCAGTTTCCAGCCCCCCAAGCCAGGGGAAAATGCTGCAGGGCATGTAGTACTCTTGTATACCCTGTAAATGGCACACTACACAGGGGTATACGCGGTATGTACATGCACATGGACGTAATATGCCAATGAAATCTATACTTCTCAATAGATCCTAATAGATCGTAGAATAGTAGAAGTAGCATATCTTTTTGATCATTACTTCAATGAGAGAGAGAGAGAGAGTGGAAGATATGAAAAGCCACCTGTTAGTGCTGAGCCACACTGGGAAAGAAACTGTAAGCTTTAAGCTTCCTCGAGCACCTTCCAGCGGGGTATCCTCTAGTTGTAATATTTATTTTTATTCAACTTTTATTCCCTGTGCCATATTTGCTTACCACTGCAGGGCAGATGGGAAGCCGGGAAGCCCGGCCAGCCGTGCAGCAGCAGAAACTCAAAGGGGACATGCAACTTTTAGCTGTAAACGGCTATCGTTATCGGTATCGATGGTTCGCTACCATATCGATTGGTAATTTTCTCACTAAAAACGGCAATGCATGGCATGGCATGGCATCCATCCATCTATCCATCCAGCAACGAGCAAGTATCGCATCCATTTCTTCTTGCCCGCACCAACAACAACAACAACAATTGATCGCTGCGCTGCTTTTGGCCAATTATTTTGATGGAGACTCTGTTGGCCGTGTTGCTGTTGTTGCTGTTGTTGTTGTTGGCCTGTCGATGATGCTGTGTGTCGACTTCTGTTGTTGTTGGCCCGTCATTTGCCGTGTGGTTAACAGCAATGTGGAGCAGCGCGACAGGCAATACAGCAACAGCAACAGCAACGTGCAACAGGCAGCAACAACATCGATGTTGCGTTCGCATTTGATTGGCTGTCGCTGTGGCTGTGCGCCTGCCGCATTTGAAACAATTTGTTGTAATTGCTGTTGCTGTTGCTGTTGTTGCCGCTGCTGTTGATTAATGTTTCGCTGTCGTTCCTCGTGGCCAGCGCCCATAAAAGGTCTGGCAGCAAGAAACCAGATCTGTGGATCCATCGGTTCAGATTCCGATTCCGATTCCGAGTGATTGTCGTCGAAGGAGAAGGTATTCCTCTGATATATTTAGGGGTGCTGGTGCTCCTGTGACAATCTCTTTATCCCAAATAAAAGCAGACAAAAGAGTGCTTGGGGGGATCGATGTGAATGGGACTTCCCCTAAGAGGTCATGCTCCAGATGAACCTGAACTTACACATCATGTCAGGGATGTTCATTCGGGGCTGCTTCTCCAGGATGGATGGTCATTCTCCAGCCTAAAATCCCACAAAATCCCCTCAAGAGATCGGGAACACCGATCCCTGCAGCTCCCTGCAGTCCCCTGCCAGTCTGTCTCTCCGGACAGAGCCTTTGATGAATGATTCAAATTTTTCATGCTTACAAATGAGCATAAATTACTGTAAAGAGTTTTGGCCAAAACTGGAAACTGGAAAGGCCCAAACGGAGCTCTCGACTTTGATTGAATGCCCAATGCGGCGGTGGTGCTGGCGGTGGCGGCGGAAAATCGCTTTGCATTTTGGCTTGTATTACCATTTGGATTTTCCGCCAGAGCTGGGGACCCCTGGCACTGGCTTTTTGGCTACCGTCTGTCCCGGATTTGCATGCCCCTTGTAAGTCTGTTGCTGGTGATGGCGATGGTGGTGCTGCTGCTGTTGGAGCTCCCTCATTTGTTGGGGTCTCCACAGAGGCACAGAGCAACAGAGCAACAGAGCAACAGAGTCACAGAGTCATAGAGCCACAGAGCAGCCACCGCAAACGCATGTCAAATGTCAGGCAGTCGCTGGATTTGTAGATAGATCGGGGAACACCGACTGACAGCTGTCCGTGGAGTGGTGTGGCATGGCATGGAGTGGAGTGGAGAGTGTTTCGAGAAGGGGCTCCGGACCGGGGCTCTGGTCCGCTGCTGCTCCGCTGCTGCTCCGCTGGCACCGCTTCCTGTGGGTGGCTGTCCGTGTCTCGATTTGCTTGTCTTGATTTACCATTTACTATTTATTTTTAATGAAGTGTACCGCATGCCTGTGCACCCCACGCTGGCTGCCTGACTTATTGTTTGATTGATTCACAGAGAAGTCGGATTCGGTCGGACCTTCAGTTTGTCGCTTTCTGTGGGTTCTGTGGAAAGCAGTCAGTCTTCACATATGTAGCTTCACCCTGTGGAAAACTATGTCGTAAAATGTTGCGCTTCTCGTCTTGCCTCAACCCATAATGCCCCAAGCCCCATGCCCCATTCTACCATGCGTTACACAGAACAGTTTGATGGCCAAGTCTCATTAACCCTTCTTCTATTTTGTTGGCTCGCATTTCGCTGTAGTTTTTCGCTTTAATGTGGCTGCCACAAGTTTCAGCACGTAGTAGAGCTCCAGCGACCAGAAGTCGCCGCCAAATCTCCGCGACGCGTCGCCTGGCATGTTGACAGACAGACAGACAGACAGAGTCCCAGTGTGCCAGTCAAGGCCCCGCTGATGAATCACTAGATGGGCCCACAGCTGGACAGCTGGACAGCGGACCGCGGACAACGGACCATGTCATCTGCTCATAAATAAGGAAACAGAATCGCGCATATGACAGCCAGAGCTCCGCCTGTCTCTGGTTGCTCATTGTTCAAGTTTTTAGCTGTCGTCCGGTGCCGGGTACTTTGATTTGCCTTCTTCTCGAGAGCCGTATGCCCCCGTCATACGGTAGATCCGAATAGTACGAGTAGTACATGCCAAATGCCAATTAAAGCTCAATTAATGGACATAGTCTCTACCAAAAGTGTGCCGCCAACGCACAACAGAGACAGAAACAGAAACAGAAACACACAGATACAGGGAGTACAGTACGTTTCGGAGAAATAAGACCAGAGACCCAAACCTCAGGGAATGACATTTTCATTGAATTAAAGTTTATTTATTTTTGCCAGTCCATACAGTAATGTACTGCACTGTATCTAGCACTTAAATAGCCCTCTTTGTATACTCGCACATACATACATAGTATATCATATAGTAACAGCCCGTGCCTGAACCTGAACCTCTGTGGCTGTGGCGCTGGCCACAGACTCGTCTCTCGTGCGCTCTCTCATTCCTCTCTGCTCTTTCAATGCTCTTCAATTGAATTCAATTTCGCATTAAATTGAAATTTCAATTGTTGCTTTTTGGCGGCGACACAGATCCGTCAGACCAGTCGCCGCTTTCCTCTCCATCCACCCACCCGCATAGGGGACTTCCTTTTTAATCTGCAACAGTGCCGACCATCAAACATCGGCTACACATACGTGTGTGTGTGTTCGTTTATATTTATCCGAAATATCGAAATATCGAAATTCAATTTAATTTTCCTCTCTCTCTCTCTCTCTCTCTCTCTTGCTGGCTCGTTTATGAGTTCTTAATCAGTTTTCCATCACGTTAATTGAATGTGTCGGACAATGAATCAAATGAATAATATTCCAAGCCTATTCACAGATACATTTGATGCACAACAAATCACACAAGTAATTGATTCATTTGCTTGTTTTCTCTGCTGCATTTAACACTCTTGTGATGGACCTGGTGCCCCTCGGGGGCACACACAGGCGCGCTCACAGCACAGGTGAAGACAGAGCTGCCCCCAAAAGCCTATAATTAATATCTGACTGAACCTTTTTTGTGGCAATGGGAATGGGATGGGATGGGATGGGATCTCTCGTAGCTGAGAAAGATTACGCAAAATGCGAAACGCCCCTCACAGATCATCTTGTGGTTGGTTCAGTGCTTCTTGAATTGGGAGATGGATGCCCTGCCCTGCCATGCCCTGCTCTGCCTCCGAGTGTGTGCCCTGCGAGTGATGGGTAAACTCATCAGAATGGGGATTCCATCTATTGAACTATCAAAAGTCCTTTGCCTCTTACTTTTTGCTATAGTTTTTTGGATTTAAAATTCAAATTGCTCACTGAACTTGGATGCTGAGTAGTCGCCTCTGGAACTGTGGCACTCTTTTTGGCATTAACCAAATTAGTCACATCCCATGAAGCTGGCTTATTCATTTGGAAACTTTCACTCGACTCCGAGTGGACTCCAGCTGCAGCATGGGCCTCGGCTTCGGCTTCGGCTTCGGTTTGGGCTTGGTCTTGGTACTGGACAATTTTTGGTAGTTTGGAAAGCATATCCATTGCCTACGCTACACGCCCCTTGCGCATAGATTATAATTTTGGCCACTTTTCGTTTGGGGCTGGCCAATGCACAAAAATGTGACCGGCCCGAAACATGGAGCTGGACCTGGGCCTGGGCCTGGAACTGGGACCTGAAGTTAAAGCTGTGGGTAGAAGAGCCAAAGCTGTGGGGCCGGGGAGGAGGCCTGGGGAGGGGCTGCTGTTGGTCCAGATGTAAGGCTGGTCGTCCAGCTGCAAACCGCAGACGGAAAATGCGCGCAGCGGCTGCCGGCCTCGAGGTGCATGCAGCAAACGGCCAAACGGCCAAACGGCGGCGGCGGCTGACCGCACCCCACGTGCTTTCAGGTGGGAGCCGAGCAGTGCAGAGCAGAGCGTCGGGGCGGTGGTGGGCTACAAGGGTGGGCATTAAATTTTAGCGCGACCGAGAAAAACAAAGCGAATGGGGCAAAAGGCAAAAAGGAAAAACGCCAAAAGCCAAAAATGCTTCGATGGTTTGTCCAAATGGTTGGCCACAGAGTTGCCAGCCAGCCAGCCAGCAAGCCTGCCTTTGGGGCAACTGCCGCAGCTGCAGTTGGAGACGCAGACGCCATTGAAAATGCATTCATTGTTGGTCCGAGAGTCAGTTAGCCAAGTGGTGGAGCTAGGAACTACATAGGAGTTGGGGTTAGAGCTGTTGTTGTTTGGCTTGTGCTTTTCCTCTGCTGCCGCTGCTGCCGCTGCTGCTCTTTGGGCGCCGAAAACATAACGAATTGTTGTGGCAATCGCTTCGTTCCAATTGAATGCCTGCCACGCCATGGAAATCCAACCTAAACTTGGTTCCCTCTCTGATTCTGTCTCTGACTCTGTCGCTCTCTGCTCTCTGCTCTTGCTGGGCCCAAAAGTGTCGGCCAAATTTATGAGCACATGGCAAATCCTTAGCGAAACACACGAGTCCTCCATTGAGCCATGAGATACTGCCATCTCTGAGATTTGCTTGTCAATGTCTATGGATAGAGTTTCCTCCTTTCAATTAACTTGGCCCAATCGATCCAAGGCGAGGCGAGGCGAGGAGAGGCGATGCCATGCCATTCTGTCGTTCTCTCTCTCTCTCTCTCTCTCTCTTTCTCCGAAGAACTGTATTTATGGGACAGCTCCATCAGTGCGGGGCCGAGTCGAGCCATAAATTTGCGAGACACGTTGTAATGCTGTTTGTCAACGGTTTGAACAGTCACATAAATTAAAAGCTACTCAAGTGCGGACTTGCAACTGCTGCTGCTGCTGCTGCTGCTGCTGCTGCAACAACAATAGGAGCAACTGCAACAACAAGTCCGCAACTGCAACATGGTGTTAACATTTTCGCCCCTAAGGCGAGGGGGAAGAAGCGACGGCGGCAGCAGCAGCCTCCGTCGCCAAAAGAAAAAGTAGAAAAAGTAAACTGCAAAAATCTCGTAAAAATCCATGAAAATTCAGCCAGACGACGATGAAAAACTTTTGCAGCAAGTTGTTGCTGTTGTTGCTGTTGCTGTTGCTCTTGTTGCTGTTGCAAGTGGTGTTGCTGTGTGGCAGTTGTGTATAAAGAACTCCAAATGGAGGCACTGGAACTGGAGGCACTGCAACGTTGACTTTCTAACTGTTGCAAGTCGTTTCTCAAAATGCTTGCGGAGCGGGCGTATTGTTTGCCCAAGTTGTTGTTGCCTCCCTCTCATGCCTCTCCTGCCTCTTAATTCTCCAAGCAGCTAGAGAGACAGCAACATGGCTAACAACAACAGCAACAACAGCAACAACGGTGCAACAGGGCCAACAACAAGCTGTTCGTGTAGTTGTCAAAGCTTTAAAACGATTTTCGCCTGATTTGACACAACGGCAAAAGCAAAAAAGCAAAAAAGCAGAAAAGCAGAGAAGCAGAAAAAAAGCAAAAAGGTTATTAAGGGAAACCCAGGCCTAGGCCCAGACACAGACTCAGGCCCAATCCCAATCTTAATCCCAAGGCGGTGGCGGAGGAGGTGCAGGTGGAGGGGGAACCAATTGAGTCGTTGGGTTAACAAATTTATTACGAGAAAGAGCAGCAGAAAAAAATAGAAAAAAATACATATAGTAGATGCAAAATAGCTAAAGGGAATGTCACACGGAAAAAAGCCAAATAGATTAAAGCCCAGGTGGAAAGAGAAAGCCTCCCAGAAAGCGAGCGACCGACCGACCGACCGACCGACGATCCGACCACTAATGAGAAGGAGGGGTCCCGCTCCCTCTATAAGAACGAAAGAAGAACAGAACCCTACCGCAGTCAGCGATGCATGGAAAAAGCCACCGCCAAAGTTGACTGATTTCTTTGGGCCACTTCGTTTTTCTTTTGGCTTTTTGCTTGAGTTATTTCTTGAACGTCTCTCAAAGACAGTCAGCGAGAGAGTGGGACTTATTCGTAGACGTATTCGTAGACGTGGAGTGCGAAGACTGAAGGGTGTGTGGGAATTTTCTTATCTGATTGCCGGACGGACGCTGGCTGATTCTTGTAGGCCGGCAAACGCGCTCGTTTCTTGTTTTGTGTCTTCGAATAATTAAGTTTAGGTCCCCGTGGCTGTAAAAATCACAAGTGGGTTCCCAGGCTGCTGCCTTCTGCTTTCTGTTTTCTGGTTTCTTGGTTTCTTGGCTCTTTTCATCTTGTAATTTACATGATTCATATGCAAATCTCAAATCTAAGTCTAACTTTGGTTTCTGTTTCTCTTTCTTTTGCAGACCTGGTTCTTTACGGACACGGATGATCACTACTACCAGGAGAGGACAAGTGAGTAGACAGATAGAGAGAGACAGAGAGAGAGAGAGAGACAGAGAGGAAGACATAAGTTATCCCCCAGTGGCACCCGCACCCGCAACCGCGCTTTCTATCCTTTATGTTTTGTTTTTTGCGCCCAAAAATAATATACTATATACATTCGAGTATATCCGAAAATGGAGAGGATGGAAAAACAAATTTATCACAAAAGATGTTCTTTATACCTGGACGCTGGACCCTGGACCCTGGACCCTCGACCTCTTACCTTTTGGATTCGATCCAAAAAAAAAACGATCCGTTTCGTTGGCTTTGGCCTGTTCTCAATTTAGTTTCACATCAGCCAAGGGCCACGCCCCCAGCACCGCCTAATATTGGCCACTGTCTGTTGGGTAGGCAGCAGGCAGCAGGCAGCGGCAACAAACAATCCGAAAACCGATTAAAGTTTATAAATTCCATCATCTCTATAGACAGAGAGAGAGCGGGAAAGAGAGAGTGAAGGAGGGAGATGGAAACTTCATCACTCACCCGCATTTTAATTGAATTGCAGGCTTTGGACTGCGCTTCGATTTCCAGACTTTCAGAGACAGAGCAGAGAGCAGAGAGCAGAGCAGAGAGCAGAGCGAAGCAGAGAAGAGTTTAATTAAAAAAAAGTTCAAATTTCAATTTTAGCTTAAACAAAAAAATTGTATATTCCATTTTTGCATACACTCCAGCAGACACACACACACACACACAGCAGAAACATAAGAGAAATGATCTGAAAAGAGCAGAGAGGCTGAGACGATCTCAGGTTTCACAGAGGGAGACGCAGCCGAAGCGGCAGCGACAGCGTCAGACGTAGACGCAGACTCCTCTTTGGGGCCCTGCGTTTTTGGTATTTTGATTAGGCCGAAAGCTGGCCAAAAGGATTCTGCTAAACACGCTCGGGGATTTTGAGTTATGTGTGTGCCTGCCGCTGCCTGCCTCTGCCGGACTGGACAAAGGATAAGTTCTCTCTCTCTCTGTCTCTCTCTGTCCCTGTGTCCGAGAGTGTGTTCTTAAGTATTTCAACAATTTTCATCCAATTAAGGCGCAAAAGTTTTTGTGCGTTGTGCTCTGCTTTCAGAGCCCTTGCTGCCGCCCCTGCCCTTTCCCTGGGCTTGCATCTTTATCGGCGGCGGCGGCGGCTGTCAAACGATACAAAATGTATCCGCTGGATATGAGCGGCATTCTCGACTAACAAGCTACTGTTCGGGTGCCCCGTCTCCTGTTTTGGGGCGATATGAACTTGGCCTTTTAGTTAATTAACATAGAAGTGGAACCATGCCACAGCCACTGCCACCGAGTGCCTGTTGCAGTGGCATTGGCAGTGGCTCCTTCTGTTCCCTGTTTCTTCGTTGGCTTCTGCTTAATTACCAATCTTTATCAAAATGTTTAAGCCCCCCTTTACCCCCTTTTCATGTGTGTTTCTCTGTTCTTTTCTGTTCTCCGTTCCAGAGGGCCACCTCATCAACACCAAGTGCTCCCAGGGCCATTTTCGCAAGGCGCTCTGCTGCAAGATGTCCGCCGAATTGGATGTCTTCCTGGAGAGCGGCAAGAAGTGAGTATTCCAGATTGCAAATACATATATGTACAAATATAAGATATTGATTGTGGGCTACCCATATGAGATGGAGACCTCTTGTACTCGTACTCGTACTCGTACGTGTTGGTGCCTCGTACGACTTCAATTTCATGCAGAATTACTGCATTAGCCCGGGCAGCGAGCGGCAAGAGGTCATGTTGCAGCACCAGGGCATGCAGCATCATACTGTTGTACGTACTGCTGCTGCTGCTGCTGCTGCCTGCAGGGCAGACAGACCCCTAAAATGTTGTCATATTTGCCAGCTTAATGTTCATTCGATGCATTTCTGTTTAACAACTTGAAGAGGCATCTCCGAGAGCAATGACTCCTTGCTAGTGGCAATGTCTATGGCTGCTGCTGTTGCTGCTGCTTTTGCTGTTTCTGTAATAATAGACTTTAATGCTTTTAATAAGCGACCGCAGAAGAAGCCCATCACAGCAATCTATCCATGGGCAATGGCAATACACAACACCCAGTGCTCGGGCGTTCCTCTCCTCGACTCGACTCTCGGGCTCTGTGCTGCAGCTGCCATGCGTTCTAATTTGCGCAATTAAGACGCTGCAACAGCAGCAAACAGCAGCAGCAGCAGCAGCAACAGTTCCCCAGCAGCAATCCACTCCAAACTTGTCCAGCGACCGCAACCAGAGAATAAAAGGAGCGGACCAGAAAAAGACACTTCAACTAGCGCCCAAAGGAGCAGCCTAGACATTCTACTCGTTTCTGCCATACCCTTCTTTGGAGCAGAGTATGATGACTCCATCAGTGTGTTGGCCATTCTGCCACAGGACGAGTCTTGACGATCAATCTGCGAGGGTATCAAAAGCCTCGCAATCCAAAAAGCTTGACTTTGCTATCTGGTTTTCCTTTTGCTGTGGCCAAGGCCCCTCCCTCCCTCCCTCCCTTTTCGCTTATTTGTAATTACACTGAGAGCAGCAGCAGTAGCACCAGGGGGTGGGGGAGGGGCACACAACATCATCCAGAAATCTAGAACAACTTGGACATGCTCGGACTCTAGATGATGGAGGATGGCGATGACGACTGGATGGCTGGACGGGGCTAGCTGGCAAGCTGGATGGCTGGATGGCTGGATGGCTGGCTTTCATCTTAAGTTGACTTGCCGTTTTGGCTTAGAACTTGAAACTGTCATTATACGAGCGCGGAGCATGCAATCAATAGCTGCAACAGCAACTGCAACTGCAACAGCAGCAACAACTGCTAGCAGCAGCAACAATTTGTGTTGCTGCTGTACAAAACTGAAATAAAATAAATGACCAGCAATGAAAATGTGCAGTTATGAGCCAGATGAGGCATGAGCCATGAGCCATGAGGCTGCTCTTGTGGCTGCCACACTGGCGCTGCTGGTGGCTGCTTGTGGCTGCTGCTTGGGTCCCGAAATGGTATCAGGTGGCACAGGAAACCAAACGAACGAACGAACGGTTGCACAGCCAGGCAGCCAGGTATCCTTCTCGGCTGATTGGCAACGTTTAAGACTTTGCTCATGTTGCGACGAAATGTAGCAGCAAAAGCAGCAGCAGCAGCAGAAGCAGCAGCCACATATTGAGGATCCTCTGGATCCCAAAACAGAAATCCAGGCGAAACATGAAAAAGAGGTTAATTAACGTGCATTCGAACTGGCAATTATGCCACGCTGTGTTGCCCCCCGCTCCACTCTACACTCTCTCTTTGCAACGCCAAGCTGCTGTTGCTGTTGCTGCTGTTGCTGCTGCTGCTGGTGTGCGTACAGCAACAACATGTTGCATGGAACTGCAGTCTGCTGGCCGGCAACCGTGGGGCGTCGCCGTCTCCCCTGGCCCCAAAGTAGCTCTATTAAATGCAAATCTGACCAGTTCTTTTAATTGCGTTTTGTTACGCGGCGTAATGCAAATTTATTTGCCATAAAACATGAATTATTTGCCCCACTGTGCGAACGCGGGCAACAGGGAAAGGAACCAAACCAAACCAAACCCAACTAAAGTGAACTGAAATGAACCGCCTTTCCGTCTTGAATCGCCTTGAATGGCTAATTGCAGTGGCAGCAGCAGCAGCAGCAGCAGCAGCAGCAGCAGCAGCCATGTTGTTGTCGGTGTTGGGTATCCATTATAATGCCGAACAATTAGTGCAATTTAATTAAAGTTACAACAGCAGCAGCAGCAGCAGCAACAACAACAGCAACTGCAAGTCATAGAAGACAGACAGCGACTAGGCGATGACCTGGCACGTCACTCCTCTATCTACAATCTTCAATCTCCCATAGCCAATCCACAGCAGCAGCAGCAGCACCTCCTCCTACTCCTACTCCTACTCCTATTCCTATTCCTACTCCAAATCAACCGACGGCCAGTCATCAATTATAGACCCCCGCTCGGACAGTGTTCATAAAGAAATTCCACAGTTTGGGGCGCCAGAGGTGTTTACGGGAAAGGGTGCGTCCCACTGTGCGCGACAGTGGAGCGTTTGGAGCCTTGCCTCAACGATTTATTAATTAGTTTTTTCTGTGTGTGTGTGTGTGTTTTTTTCGACTCTAAATTCCTTTCTCGAAGCTCGGGTCTCCCCGGTCTCCCTTGCCTGCCTAATCTCATTCGATTTATTCGTTTCAAGTTCTAATTTATCTTTTGTTTCTGCTCATAGTCGGATTTGGATTGGGCGCGAGTGTGTGTGTGTGCCACACCTAACCTTACGAGTATGTATCCAGCAGATACTCGTACGGCACGGAAAACTTGTCAGGCAATTGTATAAACAGCCATTTATCTGATTGCAATCCGAGGTTGACTGGCGGGGCAGGCCAGAGCAGGCCAGAGCAGGGCAGGGCAGAGCGGAACTGGTCTCCCTTTCGAATGACGCATCCCATGGATACAGATCCAGAGGAGTGCAAACGAGTGCGGCACGTTTCGTAATCAACATTTTGACATAATAACGGCATATCAACTCCACTGCCCCCCCACCTCACCCTTGGGTAATTACAACACGTAATATGCGTAATATTCACAGCATAAAATGTAAATGGAACAAAGAGATATGGAGATGGCAATGGCGATGGCGATGGAGGGAGCCCAAGGATGGAGCCCATCAGCGGCATCAATCAAGGCAAAGTCGAAGAGAGCTCCCAGCTCCAGAGCCAGAGCCAAAGCCAAGACAGACTGGCTTCAAGTTGAGGCCAAAGTCTGTCCGACGATGATAATGATTTTACATGCTACTTAAATTTTTTGGCCCTGTCTGTTAGTGCTGCCCCCTCCCCACACCCCTCCCCATCTTGCTTGGTGTGGTGTCTGCTGCCTGTTTTGTGGGTGCGTGGGAATCGAATGATACGCTCCGCTCTGGCCGGGCCTGGCCGGGCCTGGTTTGGCCATCAATGAAATTTCCCAGGGTGAGAGAGGCGCCCTTTCTCCACCCTTCCTCGACTGACTGCCGCCACCGCAACTTGTTGCTCTGCTAATCCCCAACACTGAGCTGCAATAAAATAATAGAGAAAGACAGACAGACAGACAGCAGAGCCACCGCAGCAGACGGACGGACAGACAGACGGACAGACAGTCAGTCACACACTCAATATCCATCTAAGGCTGCGACATTTTTAATCGCTGTTTGTAATGCACTCGCTGGATGAAATGCAATGGGGGATTTTCTCTCTGATGGGCCATGGGACAGAGGGGGAGCACATGAGCATTCCGTGGCATACTCGCAATCGCACTCGCACTCGCACTCTCGTATGTGGAAAGCCAACAGCTAACAGCAGCAGATGTTGTGGCAATGTGTGAGAAAATTTTCCTTCTTTCCACGGGTGTTTTTTGCGGCCAGGGGCAACTATTTTTAGAGAGAGAGAGAGAGAGAGAGAGAAAGGGAGATGCGTGTGAAGTGTGTGGAGACTTTTCCTTTAGGGGAAGAAGAACCACCAACCAGGGCGACACTTCCCCCAGCCATTTTAGAGAAACGCATCAATTTCATTTATTTGCCACTTGTGGCAGGCAACGACAACAGAAACAACAACCGCAACAGCAATCCCCATTATCCAATTGATTCGATGCGAGAGGAGAGAGGAGAGAGCTGCAATGGACCTTAAACGAATGTTGACAAAAAACAAAAAAAAAAGAGCTGAAATCTTTGTCAGAATTGTGGCAGCGGAAGCAGGCAATTTGCGTGCAACTGTTGCAACTGCAACAGCAGCAGCATTTGCATGCGGAGTTTCCATTAGGAAATGCAATTGCATTTGATAGATACTAAAGCGACTCCAAGCGACTCCACATCCACATCCGGGAAGTTGCTGGCGGCTCAGAGGGAGACAGAACTCTGCTTTGCTCCACATTTCAATTAGCGCCTCCCACAGCATCAGACACACACACACACACAGTCCCACACACAGAGCCACCCACGAGCACAGCATAATCGCCGACAATTGCCTTCAATTTGCAGGCTTGTGTATCCACAAGATACATTCAATTCACACTTGAGCCGCTGCCACGGAATTAATGATTTGCTTTTGTCAGGGCGAGCATTTGACAAATGCATTTCAATTGTTCTATTCAGTCGCTCAGAAGTGAAACGCTTTTTGTATCTGCCACAAAACAGCAGAACAGCAGAGCAGCCGAGCAGCAGAGCAGCCGAACAGCGGGTGCGCAGGCGTGCAGGCATGCAACAGCACCCTCCCCCAACCCCCAATAAATCTCAGACTCATGGCTGCACTTAAAGATGAAAGCAAACTGCATTCAAAATCGGAAGATTAATTTCCCTTTCGCTGTTGTCTCTGTCTCTCTGTCTCTGTCGCCGTCTCTTGCTTGTTGTTGTCTCTGTTAATGAGGCAGACATCGGACATCGGACATAGGACAGCGGACATTCTGGCTGATTTGAGTGGTCGGACGGACTCTTGCTTAATGTAAATATCTTGTTGTCTGTTGGTTTCCCTTCCCCTCCCTTCCCTTCCCAGCACGACCACGACCACATTGATTTGTATCAATCCGCGAAACTGGCATCCGAAAGATACTTATAAAGCAAACGCGCCTCGCACTGCTCTCCGTTCGCCAGACCAGATGACAGCTGACTTATTGCTAATTGCAAGAGCCTCTCCAAGGAGAGAGAGAGAGTGAGTGAGAGAGTGAGAGAGAGAGACAGAGAGACCCGAACGAAATCAGTTCGTCATCGTCATCCATCGGGCATTGGGCACTGGGCACTGTGTTTTCGGCGATCGGTTATCTCTCGCCTGCTGTCAAAATACTTTTAGCGCTGACTGTGTGCACCACACAACTTAGTTGCCTCTGCAACCGTCGCTCTTAATGCGAAATCTATTAAGACTCCGGCCGGGACTCCCCCCATCCCACATCGCACATCGCACAGCGCACAGTTTCTCCTTCTGCTCTCGAGTTGAAGTGCCCCGTCAATCATTTTTTATTGTGGCTCCAGACATAAACTCATTTCGCCTGCTATGTGGCACGGACTTGCTTGAACGGGAATTGGGAATGGCATGGAGGCAGCAGCCGCCAACGCCCCGGGAGCGGGTTTTTGGGGCAGGATGGATAGCAGCAACAGCAACAGCAACAGCATCAACAGCAGCTGTCTGCTGATCGAAATCTGCCCACATCAGACCAGAGCAGAGCAGAGCGGAGCAGAGCAGCGGCGAATAATTGGAAAAACAGCTATGGAAATAAACTAAGCCAAAAGTTTGCACTCGTTTCGTATTTCAATGGTCACATACACACACACACATGCACAAGCACAAGCACACGCACACTTCTCAGATACAAAGATAGAAGCTACACCCAAGAAGAGTTCTCTTCTTCTGCTGCTGCTGCTGCAAGAGAGAGAGAGAGAGAGACACCGATTCCCGAATCGATAACCCAGCGAACCTCCAAATGAAAACATTTTCATAAATGCCACAAAGACATCACAGTGGAGATGGGGCAGAGGCAGGCTGGCAGGCAGGCGGAAGGTGGAGGGGGGAATACGAGCGTTAATTAAACGACAACGAACATAAAATAGCGGCTAGATTTCAATTTGGAAAACCAGGGAAAGCCGCAGCAGGGGAAACCAAAGACCGAAGACCGAAGACAGAAGACGGGACACAGGAGTCGGGTCGGGGCGGCGATGGTGGGGAGAGTAGGGTTATGCTCTGCGCATAATTAAGCAAATTAAACGCGCATTTTTATGCGTCACGATGCGACTCCAAGCGGGGAAAGACAGTACAGCAGCAAGCGATAGAGAGAGAGAGAGAAAGAGAGAGGTGACTGCCGTTTCGCACAGGTATCGCATGTGGCAGCCACAACATCAGCAGCCACAGCAGCAGCAGCAATAGACACAACATCGAAACAGCAGGCAATTTATGAATGCCAGGCTTAGGAGTAGTATCTATGTATCTATCTACCCCACCGACACACAGACACACACACACACACACACACACACCCTGCCATCTCTTGTATCGCGGCTTATGCAATAAAAATTATATTAAATTACCCAACTAGACGCCAAGACAAGAAATACACACACACAAGACAAGACAAGCCATTGCCAATCCTCCAATCCTCCAATCCTCCAAGATTCGATTCGATTTTATTGAATACTTATGGGCTCAACGAAAGTTGCTGCCAAGCCCAAAGCCAAGACACCCAGACCGACCAATGGGATACCCTGCAAGACCATGGAGTGCCCAAGGGAACTACTGTTCTACTGTTCGACTCCCCCTCAGGGTTTCCACATTCCCCAGAAGATGTTCTGATTTTTTATGCTCGAATTCCTTCACTGTCAAGATCATTGCAAAAGTCGAGGATCCCCTACCGCGGATCAGGCCTCGGCTCCCAGGCTGACTAGCTGGCTGGCTGGCACTCACTCTCCGTCTACGTGGCCAGCGGTCGACCTTTCAGCTGCCGCTTAATGCCATCATTAGTCCACCGCTGGCTACCGGATATGGCTGATCGTTTGTCACTATAAAAAGTGCAACTGCAGCTGCAACTGCGACTACAACTGGGGCCGGAGTGCGGCGATCTCCATCTCCTTCCTCCTCGTGCTTCCCTGCCCCCCGTATGCGTCCTCCTCCTCTGTGGCTGGCTGCACGGTAATTGCAATCTAAATTAGTGCACTTTTTTGTACGCTTCTGCTGATTAACGGAAACAGCCTTGAGAGTGGCCCGAGGGACGGGGGTTTTTATGTTTTATTGCTTAAACGAAACGATTTGGATTGGGACTAACATATGGGTAACATGGTTGAACAGAGGTGCGGCAGGGGGTGTGGCAGGGGGCACGGCAGGGGGGAGTCGATTGCAATAGAAATAGCAATAGCTAACCAGAATAACAGGAATTACGCACACCGTAGATGGTGTCATTGGCTTCGGGCAGTTTGCATACCTTCCCGTAGGCGGGGCGGTTGAGTCGGGAGGAAATAACCCCCATATCGAGGTTCTTTATGCGCGCCATCAGAGTGGGCTCCTTCTCGATGGAGCGGCACACGAGGTTCTTGGGGCAGTTGAGCGGCGATGCGACCGTGGCCGTCGGAGTGCGTACGGGGGCGTCGGGCATCAAGGCAATGGTCTGGGGGCCGACATCGGCGCCGACACGGGTGCTGCCGCAGGAGATGCAGGTGAGACCCGAATTGATGAATCCAGCGACCCGCGGGCAGGTCTCCTTGTCCTCGAGCATGCGCAGGCGCAGGTCCATGTCGTCGAAACGGTCGCGTATGTACTTCTTGAGGGCCGGCATGTGGACCTTGTCCAGCTTGCTGTCCAGCATGTCCTGCAGCTCCTCCATGGTGCCGATGAAGGTCATGTTGTACTCGTGCATCAGGCTGCGCAGGTTCTCGACCTCCACGACGCACTGCTTCATCAGCTCGAGGCGCTGGAAGAGCGTTTCGCTCTGGCGCAGAAACACCTTGAGGGTCTCGTAGAACTTATCCAGACGCTTGCCCATCTCCTCCATTTGGAAGACGATGGGGCCGGCGATGTGGCGCATCAGCTTCTTCATGAAGTCCACGTTGGCCAGCAGGCTGCAGGCGATTTTGTTTTCATCGTCGCAGGTGGTGCAGAGGTCCTCGCACGGCGAGGCGTAGTCCTCCCACATCTTCGCCTGGAAGTTCTTGCTCTTGGCCTTGTTGCAGAGGCGTATCTGCTTGAAGTGGCACTCCAGGTTCTGCTCCAGGTGTGCAATGCGTTTCTCCAGCAGCCCCATCTTATCCAGCTGCTCCGAGATGGGCACAATGGCTTCCACGTCGAAGGGCAGCGTAGAAAGCTTGGACTGCTCCAGAATACGCTCCATGCACTTGCCCTCGAACCCGCCAATGGTCACCAGATCGTCCTTGCAGTTCAGTTTCTTGAGCAGCACATTCAGCAGACTGTGCAACACGGCCACATTCACGTGCGTCAGCTCCGGCACGCCCACGGCGATCCTCACCAGCTGCTCCAGCGTCAGTTGCACGTGGGAGGGCATGTCTTCTACTTCTACTTGTTACTTGTTACTTTTACTTTTACTTTTGTTTTATTTGTACGGGGGAAAAGTTGAATGTGATGTTATCGTGACGAATTTTAGTAATGAATGTTTTATTCTGTTCCCTCGTTTCAGGTGGTTCTGCCACTTTGACGATGACAACTATGTCAATGTGCCGAGGCTGGTGAAACTGCTCGACGAGTATAGCCCCAGTGTGGACTGGTATCTGGGCAAGCCGAGCATCTCCTCGCCGCTGGAGATCCACTTGGACAGCGTAAGTGCAAATCTCTGTTATTTCTGCCCATTTTCCTATACGTAATTACAAGTTTTTGCCTCGTCCGCGTACCGTCCCGTCCCGTTCCGTCGTTCCGTCGTTCCGATCGCCTTTCTATCTTCTCCTTGGAGCTCGCCTCGAACAACAGGCTTGGTACGGGGCCGGGCCGGGCCGAGCCGGGCCTTGTGTTATTTATGTGGCCGCCCGGGCCATTTGTCTATGCCGCCATTTGGCTTCCAGCTGCCAGCGCAGGCTATCATTAATAACCGATATGATCTGGCGCGGCAATAGCAACAACAACAGTAATAGCAAAAGCCATAGAGCTATAGAGCCATAGCAGCAGCCAGCAGCCAGCAGCTAGCAGCTAGCGCAGAGCCTGAATCTGAATCCGAATCCGAATCCGAATCCGAATCCAAGCCTGAACCCGTTCCCATTCCAGACCATTTGAAATATCGCCCCAGCTGATCCCGCAATAAATGTGGCTGCCACAGTTTTGTCGGCTTAAGCCAGTGTTTGCCAGGGATGGCGATCGACTGAAGAGAAATTTAGTAGCAGACCTGTTAGCCTCTTTCGCTTGAGAGAGAGGATGCCAGTGCCAGTGCCCTGGACTCCACAGCTCCATACCTAATTAAAAAATAAACCCCAAACTTTACGCTTGATTTGCGGACCAAAAACCAAAACCAAGGAGCAGGAGGGAACGCGAGAGACAGGGTGGCAAGAGGGGGACGAGATCCTGGGCTGGTCTCAGCTTACTCTTTCGGCCAGAGACCCACGTATTAAGTTTCCACCTCGCACATGTCCATTTACATGGTCAATTAATCATATACGAGATGCATGGGCCAGTTTTCGGCTTTTTGGGCTTTCGGGTTTTTGTTGTTTTTTTTTTGAAGCAATTTTCTCTGGGCCATTGCCAAAAAAAAAAAGAGAAACAAAAATGGATTTTTATCCAAGTTTATCCTTTGCTCTGCTCATCCTCGTCCCCATTCATAAGCCAGTTCTTCCGTTAATATTCCCTCTCTCTGTTGTCTGTTCTCTCCCCCTCTGCAGAAGAACACGACAACCAACAAGAAGATAACCTTCTGGTTCGCCACTGGCGGCGCTGGCTTCTGTCTGAGCCGGGCCCTGACGCTCAAGATGCGCCCCATAGCAGGTGGCGGCAAGTTCACCAGCATCGGCGACAAGATACGCTTTCCGGATGATGTCACAATGGGTTTCATTATAGGTGAGTACACACACTCGAAGGACAGTGCTGAGGAAAGGACCAGACTAACTGTTGTTCTTCCTTCCTTCGTCTCCGCAGAGCATCTCCTGAAGGTGCCCTTGACGGTGGTGGACAACTTCCACTCGCACTTGGAGCCCATGGAGTTCATACGCTCCGATACGTTTCACGATCAGGTGTCCTTCAGCTACGCCCACATGAAGAACCAGTGGAACGTGATCAAGGTGGATGGCTTCGATCTGAAGACGGATCCCAAGCGCTTCTTCTCCCTGCACTGCCAGCTCTTCCCCTACTTCAGCTTCTGTCCGCCCAGATGATTGTGTTCGCCGGAGTTCCCAATGGGTCCTCAATGGACGGATCCTCCATTTGGCTGTTTGCAGGCGCACGCCCGCCCCCCCCTGATTCGGTTCAGAACCGATGTGGCAGGCGTCGAATAACCAATCTCGCCACTGTGATCTAACATTTAAGGTGTAAACTGTAAACTGTAAAGTACTATACGAATAACGAATGATCAATAACGAATGATCAATAACGAATAATGAACAATGGTTCTGTACATATTAATTTTTTTTTTGTAATACATGAAAGTTGTGTTTCCTAAAGGTATAAGGTTTACTGTATGTATCTGTATCTGTGGATCAACATTCGCAGATCTTGCAATTCCGACACACTTCCAAGTGCTTCCCTATAGCCTGTAGTAACACGGATTCTTCCAATCAATTTAGCTGATAGTTAAATTAATCGTCTAGTCTACGTTTAAGTTATTTTTTTTGGCTTCCAAACTGAGCCCGACTATAGGCTCTATAACACTTGCCCTCTGCTGTCGTAGTCCGTGGCAGTTGTGTAATACTGTAATGCAGTCTAATAATCGCCCACACTAGCAATAATCGCCTAAAGTAGTACGAGTATGTGTGTATATATAGTGGATCTATTGGCCCTAAGTTTTGTCTAAGCAATTTTTTTTTTTGGTTAAACTATTTGTTAATTTTTAGTTTGCTTGAATAAAAACGATATGATATGATATATATTATGCGAAATGTATTTGAGTGGATTTCTTTTGTACTTACATTCCACAGGCGTTATGGGTAGCGAGGTATCTGAAATTTTAAGAGGATTTCCGTTAGTTCTCGTTGGCAATGATTCAAAAGAGAGATTATGGATCTATCTTCCCCTTATCAGCGGAAAAGCAAAATCAATTCAAAAGATATATGATAGAGGATGTCTCAATTGAATCGACGGTTAACCATCGTTGCGAATGGTGCATATATTTCTTTAGTATATATACATACGTACATACGTATATAGAAATTCATTTCCATGACTTTACATGTAATTAAAATTGAAAAAAAATAAGAATATTGTTCAGTAAAATTGGTTGCTTGTTTTGTGTGTGTGTGTGTGTGTGTGTGTCGATGGTTGTGTTCCATATTGCATACTATATCAAACCGCACTGTACACCGAAAATACTCGCTCGGAAAAAAATATTGATTGTACAAGCAGCATTTGAAAGTGGAAATATCCAGCGAGGGTCCTGCAATGTCGATGTTTTTTTTTTGTTGCTTTCTGTCGACTTTTCGGCGGTGTCCATGTAGCTGCGGGCAACGGCAGCTTATCGGCTCCGTGTCACTTAACATTCTGTCTACTTGTTGGGTCGACCGTTTCCTGCTGTGGCTGTGGCTGTGGCTGTGGCACTGCCACAGTGGCGCACATTTTGCATTTTTCGAAAATTCGTTGTTAATTAACGCTAAAAGCCATGTTTAAGCCGCTAAAGCGTTAACTTTTAACGATATGGATCAGAGCCGGAGTCGGAGTCGGAGTCGCAGGCAGAGACAGAGACAGCGAGAGAGAAAGAGAGACAGAGAGACAGAGAGCAAGGGAGATAGACATTGACATGTCCACGTCGATGCCGATGTCCATGTCTATGTCCATGTCCGTGTCCCTGTCCGTGTCCTGCGCAGTCAAAGTTGCCCAGACAATGAACGGGTCCAAGAGTTGGGGGTGCCTCGGGAGCTGGTGGCTGGTGGTTGCTGGCTGCTGGCTGAAGTTCTCCTCACGATACGCTCGCACAGCGCCCCAGCATCGACTCCAATGACATGTTGCGAATTTTTATAAAAGACTCACTCGACTGGGGAGGCATCTCCTTCTCCTTCCCCTCCTCCTCGTGCTGCTCCCTGCGCTCCACCACTCTCGTGATATGTTAAACAGTTCTGGGCAATTATTTTTTTCCTTTTCGCTGCTGCTGCTGCTGCTGCTGCAGATGCTGATGTGGCTGATGCTGATGCCGATGCTATGGCTATGGCGATGGCTCTCTTCCTCTGCTGCTCTGCTGCTCTGTTGCTTTGCTGCTGCTGCGGCTGCTGCTGCTGTTGTTGTTGGTGTATCCAGTTTTTAGTTGGCTTATATGCAGATAATCAGTTTTTAGTCCATGTCGAGGCTCGGCTTGGGGTGCGCTTTAATGAATGAAAGCTGCCTGCCAGCCAGCCAGCCAGCTAGCCAGCAAGCCAGCCAGGAGATGCCCAGTTGTCTGGCTGTCCCTCTGTCGGGTCTGACAGTGTCTCCTGGCCAGGAGTACAGATGGAGAGATGGGAGACTGGAACTGGGGGAGTCCGAGTCCAAGTTGCTGGCTTATCCGCTGCCTTGGCTGGCAATTTTTGTGTCTTGTTCGTTTTAATTGCAAGTGAAATCCTTGTCAGCGTTGTCATCCCGCTGTCTGTCCTCCTGTGCCCCACTCCCGCTGCTGTCTGCAGTCCCAGCATCGATAATGAATTAATTATCATATATTAAAAGTCAGTTTGCAGCAGTCGCCCCCTGATAATCTCTTCTGCCCGGGCACGCCTTTGCATATTTTACGGATCTCAGAATTTAATGAACTCCAAAACGCCGAAACTCCCAGACTCCAGACTCCGGACTCCGGACTCCGTTCGCCTTTCGAGTTGCTTCAACTTAATCCCACTCCATTATTCTTCATGTTCATTTAGTTTTCTGGCACACGCACTTCCCTCCTTTCCTCTCCTTTCCTTGGGATTTTCATTCATCATTTCTAACCGCAAACTCGGTGGCCGGGCGGTAGCGGCCAGGTAGCGGCGGTCAGGGGCTGAGGCAGTGGCAGTGGCAGTGGCAGCGGCTGGGGCTGGGGCTGGGGCAAGTGGGCCATAAAAGATAAAGCCATAACCGAAATCCAGTGGCAATAACAAAGGCCTTTCAAGCATTTTTCACTTCGACTTGGGCGCCGCCCACGAATCGGAGCTGAGAACTGAGAACTGAGAGCGGATGGCGGATGGCGGATGGGTTTTGGTTTCTTTTGTCGACTGACTGCTCATTGAAGTCCATTTAATTTGTGGGTTGCCTGCCGCCAAGCGATTCATTAGATACAAATTGTGGCGACTCGAACTGCGACTGCGACTCCGACTCCTACTCTCAGTCGTTCTCATGCTCTTCTCAATTTATGCAAAATCATAATTTTAATTGAATTTCTTGTACTCGCATTTGGGCAAAGTAAAGGATTTGGGGCGACTGTTCCAGCGAGAGATATGGATACGGATACAGATACGGATACGGAAAGTGTCTTGCAGCAAGCAGCACTCTAAGCCGTTGTATTTTTAAGGCTCTTTTGGGCCCCGGCATGGGCCTGGGCTCTGAGTGAAGTGAAGTGAAGTGACGGCTGGCAGGCTCATTTGTATGCAGAGCAGTCGACGAGGCGCAAATTACACAAGAAAATGTCCGAAACAAGCTGATCGGGCGATAAGGAACGCAAAGTATCTGCTCAGTGGATGCTCAGTGGCCTGGGCATGTCCCGCTCTCGTCAATGCGTGCCCACTTTACGAGTCCGAGCATCCCAGTATCCGAGTATCTGTGTATCTGTGTATCTGTGTATCTGCTTCACGATGCTTATCGTCATCGTCCGCCAGCCTTGTCAACCCCATCCCGAGGTTTGCATTCAATTTTGGAGACCAGCGAAATGCCATAGCCAGGCATCGGCATCGGCAGCAGCACATCTTTCTGAATCTGAATCGGTAGCAGCCAAAAAAAAAGGCCCAAGCAGGCCCCAACTCCAACTCGGGCAAGCAAATAATTTGTCCGTCTGTCGGGAGAGTCTTCTCCGTCTCAGCCATGCAGCCAGGCAGGCCGGCAGGCAGGCTGGCAGGCAGCCTGTCAGTCACTCGACTAGTCTGCAAACTATAAATTAGTGCAGCAGCAGCAGCAGCAGCAGGAGCCTCCATAGGCAGAGGCAGAGGCAGAGGAGCCCCAGACCCAACACCCAAGTGTGCCGCACTGAATTTATGTTGTGCATGCCAACGATCGGGGCGTGGATGCGGAATGGAGTTCGCTATTCCAATCCCCAGTACCAGTCACAGCTCCAGCTCCAGCTCCAGCCACAGCCACAGCTTCAGCATCCAGCATCAGCCAGTGCTACGGCATCCAGCAACAGGTGAAACGGGCATCAGACTAGATCAACCGCCAGTGAGGTGAAGAGTGCCATACCCATACCATACCCCTTGCAGACATGTGGATTGATAGGTATATTGATTGAGAGGCGAAGATAAGTCCTGAACAGTACATGGGAACAGAATAGTGTCCTTCTTGTGAGAATAATTGGAACATCTTTCTTTGCACGAACCACACCACTCATGTTCAGAGTGCAAATATGAAATATGTTCAAGGGAAATCTGTGTAGGGAAATCTATATGTAGTATAGGGTATCTCCTGTGCTAATATCCACCGCTACCAGTGAAATATGCTTCCCTGTCTATAATTGGAAATGTGAGGCAGCAAAATGAACTCAGCTGCAGAGTTGCAGTTGCAGTTGCAGTTTCTGTTCCTGCTGCTGCTGCTGCGGCTGCTGCAGTTTGAGTTTGCTGTTACTGGGGCTGTTGCTGTTGCTGTTGCCAACCCGCTCATAACTTAAAGCTGCCGTTGCAGTTTATGGCCCCAACTCGGCTAAATTATGTTCTCCTCTGGGTGGAGTGGAGTGGAGAAATCTGTGCCTTCACTCCACAATCTCCTAGCCATTTCCCCCACTCCGATCGGGGGTAGATCTCTCTCCCAGATTGTTGCAGAGCACAGCTGCAGGCTATTAGCGTTTGGCAAAGATACTTAACGGTTGCATGCCACATACTCGTACAACTTTATTAGGGCTGGCTGCTGGCTGCTGCCTGATGCCTGCTCTCGATCAACGCTCCGATCTCTGGATGATTCCGTCAGCAGGTTTACGCCGAATTCGCGGTAAGGACAATATCGGATACCGGACCGCCGGACGGTCGGACAGTTGTGTCAAAGTTGCCGCTGGGCGGTGTGTGGAATCGCTTATGGCGTTGTTGACGATGCGTTAAAAACCTTTTCCCCCCTCCGATTTGTATCTGCCTCCCTCATTGCGCTCAGTGCCTGGTTGTTTTGTGGGGTAATTGTTTTCGAACGTGGCTGGAGGTAAAAGACAACAGCAACAGCGGCAACAGCGGCAACAGCGGCAAAAGCGGCAACAACATTGCTCATGTTTCACTCAAAATGCGATAAAGATAAAAACAATGTCGGGGCGTATGACCTGGAAAATGTGTGCGTTGTGCGCCTGCGCAACGTTTCACAACCTACACAAAAGCAAATGACGGGCTTATCAGTTCAAATTAATCAGGCGTTGCCCCTGCCCCACCTCATGTTGTGGCACGCACTCGAAACAAGCCCAACCTGGAAACCACCAGATCCACACTAACAAACAAAAGGAACAGAATCACACACGGAGAGAGGGAAAGAGAGAGAGAGAGAGAGAGAGAGAGAGAGAGACCTTTCAGCGCCAGGTATGTGTCTCTTTGTCTCATTTCTCATTTCAATTGTTTGCTCTGTCAAAAATGTACATCACCTGGAGTGGCCTCAAGGCAGTGGAGGAAGTGGAGGGAGCGAAACCTACTACTAAAAGCGCTTTTGTTTCTGGTTCTTGGTCGTCTTATCAGCGGCTTTTGGCCCATCTGAAGTGGTGCCCCCCTGGTACTCACCGCGTGAGTAGTTAGTCATTCCCAGTCGCTCAGTCGCTCGCTCAGTCGTTCGTAATTCATTTGCCGTTTTCATGTTTCACTGGAAATCACAGAAACACAGCACCGCGGTACACAGAGACAGAGGTATTTAAAATTTTGTAGAAAAGCAAGAGGTCTAGGGTTGGGGAGAGTCTAGGGGTCGACTATCTCCCTGTTTCCATCTCGATTTCAAGAGGTGTCCAGAGCTCTTCTTCATCTTCTTCTTATTCGGGCCGGCCTTCGAGTGGTGGTCACCCCGTGGGCGTTGGCGTTGGCGTTGGTGTGGCCACTGGCCAGTGGCCAGCGGCGTTTATTGCCAACTCATTTTCGTACCTTCTCCTCTCATGGAGAAGAGAAGGCCTGTGGCACACGCCCACTTCGGAAGCCGTAACTCGCTCGCACACACACACACACACACACACACGCACACAAACACAGTCGCTCATGAACAGCGCCTATAATTATCTACCATAGTGCAAACATGTGCAAAAATAAGGACAAGAACATTGAATAGTGGGGTATCGACAATGGAGATACCCCTTAGAGACTTTTGGAAAAAGTGTTACCAAATATTGAATGTAATTTTCTTTTCCTTAGGAATTATATGATCTCTTATGACTTTTAACTGTGCAGACAGCCATGCCTCTCACAGGAGTCTCACTAAGTCCTACCCCATATGTTCGTCTCGATCTATGATATATTATTTTAGTGGTTAATATAAGTATGTATATGCAACTTTAGAGTGCCCTAGCTTGGCTTTTGGACGATGTTTAGGGTATTAAACACGGATACTATTGAGCTTCTGCCACTTGGGTCACGGCCAAGTCCATTTCAAGTGTTTAATTGCGGAATGCTGCTGAAAATAGCCCCCAGGCTATATAGAGAAGCCTTCTCCCGCTTTTGTACTCCTCCTCCTTCTACTCCTCCAACTCCTGCTCGTCTTCTGCTTCCTCATGGCTCTTCTGCCTTTCGGCTCCACATCTTGGCTGGGGCCCGCTTGGCTCTCGATAATTACAATGTTTTGTTGGATCACTTTGTTAATGAGTTCGGCGTAGATCTGGGCTGCTGCTGTTGCTTCTTGGATTATTATTGTATCCAAACAAACGCGGAATTGATGTCTTTTTTATGGGGCGGACACTTGAAACAATTCCAGATGGTCTGTCTGTCTCTCTGGCTGTCTGAGTGTCTGTCTGAGTGTTTGTTTACAGAAAAGCTGTTGCCCCTGTCCCCGTCTCAGTCCCTGTCCCTGGCTCTGCCTTCGGGTGGTGGTAGTTCATAAACTTCACACATTTCAGATACACAGAAGTCTGAATCGCATCGCTCACATAATCATCCATTTTATAACATTTTCGGCGAGATTCGGGTTCCGCCTCTGCCTATGTCTCTGCCTCTGCCCCTGCCTCTGTGTCTGCCCTTGCCCTTGCCCCTGTCCATGTCCATGTCCATGTTTCATGTCTCTACTTCGGGAGTTGGTGTTGTGTCATTATTATGGGCATAAAATATAATATATTTCATTTCATTCGTTCCGTTTTCATTTTCATTTTTATTCAACAACTTTGGGGTTCTCGAGACTGTCTGTCTGTCTGCCTGTCTGCCACGTCTCGTGTCTGCCACATGTGTGATGTGGTGTGGTATGGTGTGTTGCCCGCTTGGTCTTTTGTATTCCGTGTAGCTCATAAATTTTCGCATTGTCGTTGTTTTGATCTAACCGACATTTGAAAAGTGAGTGAATGCTGCAGATCCTCTTCACTCTTCACTATTCACTTTGGAGTTTGGAGCTCGGTTCATGGTCCAATATTTGGACAGGCACGACAGGGTAGAACAGTGTAAAGGATGCGTCCAATACTTGTATCTGCATAAACTTCAGACTTCCAGTACATACTCGTAGTACATATATGTATGTATGTATGTAGCACTACTCGCAGCCAACACAAAAAATGTTATGCAACTATGCATGAAACAGCAACATTCGGGACGGGGCACAGAGCACTCGCAGAATGTTTCGATTACTACGGAAAATAGTTTGGCCAAAAGTTTAGAGCGGAGTCATGTGAAAGTTGAGTGGCGCTAAAGGATAGTAATAGAAGAAGGGTAAAGGTGGGGCGGGCAGCCTCCCCCCCTCATCTGCTTGCTGTTTTCTTCTTTCCGCTTGTGGCCGTGTGGCAGTTCGGGGCGTGGCAGAGCTACTGCTGATGCTGATGCTGCTTCTGCCTTCATGCCTCATTGCCTCGACGGATTCAATGACAAAACAATCAACAATCGCTGTCGTTTGGCTTGGCTTGGCTTGGCTTCGCTTGGCTTGGGGCACAGGCAGGGCACAAGTCGGGATTGTTGGCCGTTAATTAAACGAAATTTGCAGGCAAATTTAAATGCAATTGCAGTACAATAAATGCAGGGGTCAGATTAAATGTGGAGCGCTCTGTTGCTGGCTGATGTGGCGGGGTCGTGAGGTCGGGGGATCGGGGGATCGGGGCAGGCGGCACAATTGTCACGCGCCATAAAATCAAGCAGGCGGCAAAAGAGCAAAAACGGCAGAGCAAAATGTATCTTTTGTCTGGCGCTAGCGTATGCCTCTAATGTGGGTGGCGGCGATAAGAGGGGCAGCTGGGGGACGGGGCCACAATGCTGGCCGACATGTGTCGGTCGTGCTGCAGCTGCTGCTGCTGCCCCATCGGAAACAGTTTGCGTCACATTCTTGTGCTAATTGAAATAAATTAACAAAATTAAAATGAAACGAATAAAACGACAAATACATACATATGTATGTATGTATGCTTGAAAAACGTTAACAAGAGAGCAGGAAAAGGTTCCAGAGGGGAGAGGGTTTCCAAAAGGAGTGACCACAACAAGGCACAAAATTTGCCAGGCCCTCAACCGCAACGCTTTTTCCTACTTTTCCTCAATTTTCCCACTTTTGCCACTTTCAGGGGGGAGGCTGTACGTCGTACAACTTTTCCTGGTTTCAGTTTAGTTTCAGTTTCCAGTTTACGAATAAAAGTCATCTAACCACCACAGGACACGGGAGTTTACCGTTACGGTTTACGGGTGGTATTCTGGTTCTGGTTCTGGTTAGTCCTTAACGAAATGCACAGCTGTTGCCGGGCTGGAGAGCGGGGAAACAGAGTGCAACTCGGGGAATTAGTGTAAATATTGACAGGCGTTCGATGCCGGAGCGAGCTCTGTGATAGTGTACACTGTACATGGATATGGTCATCCGAGAGTGTATTGGTGGGTGGCTCCTATTTGATTTTGTGCGTACTCTGAGTGACGGAGTGACGGAGAGAGAGGGAGTCCAGGACCAGAAGCAGGACCAGGCCTAATGGCATTGCGGTTAGATTGTAGTTCCTCTCCAATTCCAATTAGAAATAAGGTTGACAAAACAACTGACATGGCCATGTGACATGGAGGCATGCCCCAATCAATGGGTGTAAACTGAGAGCGACTTGTGGTGGTGGTCGTGTTGGGAGGGTGTGGGGAAGGGAGAGGGGGGGCAGAGTAATAAACACAAATTGGGAATACTCGATTCGAACGTTAAAACCAAATTGAAAATGGGTTTTTCTTTGTGTTTTTTTTGTTTTTGTGGATACGAAAAACTAGACAGAAAGAAAGAGTTGAGCATCTGCTGATTGATGTCACAACATTAAGAAGGCAGCAGCCAATTAAGCGAGAGATCTATTAAAACGGAGAAGCACTGGGAGAAACAGAGAGATGGAGAGGGAGAGAATGTTCTCCCACTGCGTGTGGCAGAGACCCAACAAAAACAAAAAAAAAAAAAAGAGAAAAAACAGATTCGTTTTTATTCGAATTGATAAATGACACTTTTATGGCCCAAATACCCGTAAACCCGTCCCCCACTCTCTCTCTCTCTCTCTCTCTGTCCCACTCTCTCTCTCTCTCTCTATCTCTTTCTATTTGTGGCTATCCTGTTCGATCTGGTGGACCCCTTCGGGCCTTCGTGGGTTCGGGGCAGCAGTTCGCGGCTTAAATGCTCGCCTCTGATTAATCAGCCGCAATCATCTGATGTTTTAAGCAGCTTAAAGCGGTCCAAAAGTGGCCCTGCACTCGGACTCTGGAACTGGGACTGAAACTGGGACTGGAACTGGGACTGAAACTGGGACTGGGCATCGAAATCGTATCTCTCTCTGACAGCGGTTCGAGTGCAAATGAATTTTGATGGGCAATACTTGACGTTCATTTCATGGATTTTGAGTTCATTAAATTGCCATTTAAGGTTCTTTATTTCTTTTGTTTGTCTTTGGATTTCAGTGATGGGGCAGAGGGGCACAGTGGCTGAGTGGATGAGTGGCTGTGTGGCAGAGTGAGTGGTAGAGGAGCTAATAAACAACACATAAAACTCGTTAAACATTTCGAATGCAGAAATTTTTATGTAAATTCCAGAAATTGTTCTTATTTGTAGGCGCCTCCGCACCTCGGGACCCAGAGCTACGCATCAGCTAATAAAGGATCAAGGATTGCCCATTACCTTCCCTTCCCTTTCCTTTTTCATTGTCTGTCCTTTGTCTTCCCTTTGGTTTGCTGGTGTTTTTTTTTCGTTTTTAATTTAAAATCGAATAAATTTTCATGAAATTCCAGTTAAAAATGTCAAAAGCTGATTGATAGCTGGCAGACAGAAACGAAAGGCGAAGAGGTAGGGAAACGAGAATTGAGAAGAGAAGAGAATATCTGCAAAGAGAGGAGTGCGGAGTATGGTTTGTGTGCAGTGTGCGGTGTGGAGCGTTACCAACCTGAGGCCATGGCGTATCCTGTTTCGGGGTCTGGGGCTCCTAACTCGTTCCTGCGTGGGGCACCTGTGAAACATTCTCTCTGTCCCTCTTCCTCTGTTATCCCTATCTCTCTCTCTGCTCCCCCTAGTAGGCAATCTCCTCAACAATATCAAAAATTAATCACTTTTCCCTTTGCATTTTACAGCTACGCACTGGACGGAATCGGGTAATGGAATGGAATGGAGGAATATCTGAAGAAGGAAGGAATGGAACGAAAGTGGAATGGATGATGCAAGATGCAGGGACTCGCGGTAGAGTGCCACACAGCTGCTTGCTGGCTCCACACTTACTTCGGTAGTTTCTTTGGGGCGTTGAGCGGGGCGTGGCACAATTTGATGTGAAACGAAATTGGATTTCTGCCTCTGTTCTGTTCTGTTCAGTTCTGTTCTCTTCGGTTCGGTTCGGTTCGGCTCTGTATCTCTTTCTGGTCTTTCTACAACTCTCCATCTCTTCCCCCGCAGAAGCTTTGTTTTATTTTATTTTATATTTCTGCTTTTGCCCCACTCCAGGAACACCGAAGATCATCTCTGTGCCTCATGTGCCACAGCCAATGTGTGGATAATTAGCAAGTTTCGGGGCCTGCTATTCGAGGGCGTTAAATTGTTTACTTTCCCCTTCGGAGCGAATGACCTAGTGGCCGTCTCTGGGTCACTCCCGGCATGATTAATGTCCGGCACCTAATGAGCAATTGTGGAAAGCGGACAAAGAGGACACACAGGCGGACAGGGACAGGCAAACAGGGACACGGACACAGACACGGACACAGACACGGACACAGACACGGACACAGACACGGACACAACGAACAGCGACAGGGGAATCGGTAACATCAATAAATTATAAATTAAAGAAATCCATTTTTGCCTTTTTTTCCCCATTTCTTGTTGTAGTAATACTTCGGTACGTCTGTGCGGAGAGTGGACCAAAAGTCGGCTTAAGAATTCCTTGCGGCAGTCATTAAGCTGCAGCATCCAACGGGGCATGCAGTGGGGATCGGGGGCAACAGGGGCAGCAGCAGCAGCAGCAGCAGCAGTTAAGTTAACTTTCTGCCCCAAAGTGGAGATGGGGGAAGGGGGCCAAACAAGAGCTGATGACTTTTGGAATTTTGATTAGGAGCACAGACATGTTCAAAAGGATTTTTGTTAACGCGCTTCGGACTTTGAAAAATGCCACGGAGCCGGGGCAAGGGACGAGGGACGAGGGACGTGGGGGCTCTGTATTGGATTGGCCATTGTATTGATGAGCCTCGGCTGCCCCATCTGTGCTTCTTGTTGTTTTTGGACACCAAATATCCAAGCAATTCGATGCCAATTAAGCGAAAAACAGAACAGAATCGAACCAAACCGAACTGGAGAGAGCAGAGAGCGAACAAAGTGGAGCTTCTAAAAGGAGTTGGAATGGATGTAGCTGCTCCGTTCCATCATCTCTTTGCCATTTTACATATTTCATGGCATGTAGAGGTGGACCCAATTTGGCTGGACAGTTCTCGCTAAATCTGTCCTCGGATTGGGACCAGGCCAAATGCATTTTGGCCAAACTTGATTCATAGAGCAGATCTCCACCGTCACTCCCAATATGTTGCGCATTTTTATGGCAGTTTGCAATTAGCGTAGCTGTCATGGGCCACAGACCACAGTCACCTTGCTTCACACAGCTGCCCAGCTGCCCGACTGTCCCCAGTTCCATTTTCAACACCTCAAATGGTGGCGTGGCCAGTCCCGCCGGCGACGTTTCTGCCATAGACAGAAAGACAGAAAGAGAGAGAGAGAGAGAGATCGCTGCCCACTTCTGATGCCATTTTCAGGCAGAACCATTTCCGCTATTTTGCATTTCGCATTTCCCTCTGTCGCGGGCAGAGAGGAGCGGAATGCTCATAAAACTTGCAGGCTGCTGTCGGCACAGGGGCTACAGAAGTTTACGACCATTTCCACGGAGGAGCAGGCAGCTCCAGAAGTAACCAAAAGGGAACGACGGCAGCGAAACGGGTTCAAGTTTATGTCTGGATGGCTGGGATGGATGGGATGGACGGGGGACAGCACCCAGCACAGCCCCAAGGAGGCAAAGAATTTGCTCCTAGGTCTAAGAGTCGTCAAACGTCAATTATCCCAAAAAAAAAATACGTGTCCCTAGCTGAAAGTCGCTTTGGGGCTGTGCCCCTCCAATTTGGCACGGAAGAACTAATTAAATTTACGTTAGTCATGGACATTTACTTCAAACTACTTTTGGCCCCCAGAAGCAGAAGATTCAGAGCGAAAATAGGAGAGCGGATGGATTCTACTAGAGCTTTATTTGCATGCATTGTAACATGAGTGCATACGACTATATATGTAGGAGTATATGTATGTATGTATATTTGTTTACAACTTTGATATCTGTCTGCACGAAATGGGAGATATGAAGCACAATTGAGAGATCAGTTTGAATGGATGCCGCCGCAGCTGCGATGAGCTGTGGAACACCCAAGGAGCTGCATCCCCGGAGCAGAACTCTATTTAGATTCTTTAATGCAAATTTTACAAAATTTCAATTCGAATCGTTGGCTATGAGATCAGAAATGGGAACCATGGAACCATTCTTTTTGACAATGCATATTTTTTTCGTATATTTCAACATTTTCTTCAGCGAAGTTTTATTTTTTATAAAGGGTTTCATAATATTTATTAATAGATTATTAAGAAAACTTTATACGTAACATTTATTGAGTTCTGATATGTATTGATTTTATTATTCTTAAGAATTTTTTTTTTCAATATTGCCATTTCCTTTTCTCGAGGTGTTCTTCGGTGTCTGGAAACCTGTCTATCAAATCAATCTATTGAAAACCGTACCATTATTTTCTCTAGCTAGTTTTTCTTTTCAATTTCCAGACTAACTGTATTCGTAATCTGGATTTGATGGCGGAAAGAGACTGTGCGGACTGTGAGGCTTCATTTAACTATTGCAACATTCTTCCATGCCACATGAGGCAAAGTGCCTGAGCAAAGAGCTTAGCATAGATTATAAGAAGATCTCATGGAGCCATTTCCTGAATTTTCAGCCTTTCCGCTGACTCGAAGCTTCCTTTTCTAGTCGAATGCCACGCTGCCACGCTGCCACGTTGCCCATGCCCCATGCCCCATGCCTCCCTCCTCAGAAGAGGACAGGCGTTTTGTGGCCTGTTCCTGTGTAAGTATCCATGCAGTCGGCTGGTAATCGCATTCACTCATACCAGACCATATGCAGAGCAGTTGCCAGTGGCTGGCGTGCGTGTTGGTGGCCACCGCAACAGCCACCACCACTAACACTGCCGCCACAGCCACAGCCACAGCCACTGCCACTGCAACAACAGTAACAGTAACAGCTTTAGTTGCAACAACTGCAACAACTCGCCATATCTGTGGTCTGAATCTAGTCCAGGAGCTAGGCAGGCTGCGCGAGTGGACACCGCTGCCCAGCTGGCTGTCCCGTCCGGTGTGGCGCGCTAATTTGATTTCCTACTGGCAACACTTGCGGTCGCCTTGCCCCCCGCCACCATCGGAGGAGGAGTAGTCCATCGAGTGCGATGTGTGGCCTACGCTGGAGCTGTGGCTCTGGCTCTGGCTGTGTCGCTGTGTGGCTGTATGTAGATGGAGCTCTGGAGCAGGAGCACGAGCTGGAGCTGGAGCTGGAGCCATTGCCTGACAGCCGTTGCCTGTCGCTGGGGTGCTGCTGCAGTCGCTCTATTTTGCAATTTGCATAATTACCGTTGTTTGACTTTAATGCAGCGCCGCATCCGACGAATGCGACGACTCTAACGAATCCAGTGAACACTCTCCAATCCAGTGAACCTCTGGCTGTCCCGGGCCTGTCGATGTAGAGAGATGATGATGTGTTGCATGTGGCACAGGCAGAGGCAGAGTCAGAGGTAGAGCAAGGGGCAGGCAACTTTTTGTTGCTTTGCACAACTTTTCATTACTTTTAATTGCTGTAGCCAATGAGGAAGCAATTTGTAGGGCCAACACACTTGCTAGGAGGTGGGGGGTGTGTGGTGGGGCAACAGCAACAGTTGCCTCCGATAGTTCGCTGCCAGGTGTTCCTGTTCAAGACACACACACACACACACAAGCACACGCTGACTCCCTCTCTTTCACTCTCCCTGCGTTTGGGTTTGGGAAAAATGAAAAATGTATTAAATAACCAAACATGATGCATGGGAGTTTTGCTTTTCCACGTCTTCAGCCAGCTGGGTGTCGTTTTGTGGCCACAAGAAACCACAGCAACAGGCAGCAACAGGCAGCTTCCACCAATAGTAGATGCCACAATCGCCGCCTTGAATGCGATATTTGTGTGAGTTGCATTTGCCATTAGATTTGAGATTCCGCTGGGGTCGCGTCGGTTAGGGGTGTACGAGTATGTAAGCCAATATGCAAGTCTTTGCTCTACCGAATATTGTGCTCTATTGATGGAATATTGCGGCTTGTGGTCGAACATCTGCAACTATCTGAAATAAAAAGATGAACAGAAGAGCAGAGCGCGATTGACAATCATTTACATCAGGGGAGTGTAAGGTATCGGGACGTCTAAGGTATGCCGGCGGACTTGTCAAATCTGGCATGCAACGTCACATCTGAAACTTTTTATCACTCTGATCGATGTCTTTTATCGTGCTGACATTTTATATTCTGTATTTTTAATAAGGGGACGTGAGTTTTGAGCTCTAAGTGATTTTTAATAAAAATTTAGTAATATTTATGTTTTAACAGTGCCAAAGGATGATTGTTTTAAAATGGAGTCAGGTAAGTATGTGGAACGTATGTATATTTAGGCCTTGGCCAGTTTTCTGTATTTAATTCGCGACGTATGACAGTGACAACGTCATACATACATATATTTTATATTTCTACCATAAGCTTGTAAGGTGGGATGGCCGACTTTTTGTAAGTTATAGTTAGTGGCGTATCATTAGCACTAGTTTCAATTGCCTTTGTCTTTTTGTGGACAGAAGTGTATAAGTTAACCGAGATTTTCAATATAAGTTCTTTCTTGTTTTGTTATTTTTCATTATTTTCAATAGTTTACATATATACATGATTTTCAGAGCTACCTAATGTTTTAGTTGAAAACACTAATCCGCCACCATACATTACATTTTCCAAAAATGCAAAAAACCAATTTTAGCAACCACTTCTAAAAGAAATAAGCAGGGAGATGCAAAACAAAAGTGTCCGCCACTGTACCCTACACTCCCCTACGTAAATCCTGATTTAATTGACTTTCAATTAAAATTTCAATTGTATCAGCAAAACAACTATATATAGTAGAGTAGACCCTAGAAAAATGTCAGCGGATATTGTGGATATATGTATGTACTTATTGGGGGCATTATTCATAAATGAATGAATGAATGAATCGCTAATAAGTATGTAAATATTTGGTATAGCCTTTGTTTCATTTAATCTGCCAAGAAAACAGCATTAAGCTGCTCAAAGCCCCAGCCTGGCGGCAATTAGCATTAATGAAATGGCAGTCCAGTACGGAATTGATGCTGTAAGCGGATTACGAATCGATTCATCCGATATTGTCAGTCTATAAAGTCGGAGGGGCAATAAATATCCATATATCCAGGGGGGAAAATACATAGAGCGGATGTTTATTAAATCATGATTTCTTTAATTCAGTCGAACCCCCCCATCCCTTATCCGTCTGTCCTTCGTCCATAATCGAAATTGCAATTCATCTGGATATATAAAATAATTTGCGCTGAGTCTGAAATTTGCATGCTCTGTCAGCCCTGTCGAGACCAAAGGAACCAGAACCCATAACCCATAACCGTCCCCATTCAGTGCGCTCAATTGTAAGCTCTCTCTCTCTCTCTCTCTCTCTGGTCTCTGGTCAGATGCGGAGACAAATTTATAGGAATCATTCTAAGAATTAATAAATCTCAAATTTCCAACTACGCCGCCGCCGGACCCTTCTCTCCTTCTTTGGGGCAGCAGCCGCAGCAGCAGCAGCAGCAGCAGCAGCAAATATTGAGAAGGGTACGGTACGGTATGGTTCGGTACAGAGAGGAGAGGAGAGGAGATTCGCTGATCTGGCGGGTAATTTCTTGAGATTTCTTTTGGTCCGGCTGCCTCGTTGTATATTTGCTTTTGGGTTTTTGTGTGTATTTTGGTTTATGGATTTTTGGTTGCTGCTCTCTTTGCTGCGGCTCTAGGGCTCTGACATTGAATGCTTAGTCGCTGGCCGCCTAATGTTCATGTTGCGGTTCACGTTCGATTTCATTCCCAATTTATTTAGTCGCAGGGAGAGCAAAATCGAACTGCTGGAAATCTCTGGACGGCCCGGGCCGCCTAATCGGATTTGTCGCTTTAATGGAGCGATGGAAATAAGTTGCAAGAAATGCGCCGAAATTCGCGCTAATGAAACATATTTCTGCGGCTCAACTTTTGGGAGCGTGGAGCAGGAGCAGGGGCAGGGGCAAGGGCAAGAGCAAGATTGGGGACATGGAGGAGGAGCAGTACCGGTAGCTGTCATGTTCTGATTATTTTAATTTGACACTCTGCCGTGCCGGCAACACCAAACGTAAGAATGGAACTTCATTAAAAATATTGTCAACGTAGAAAAGGGAAAATGCCCGCAGAAAACAGAAAACAGACACAAAGACAGAGAGACAGAGAGACAGAAACTCATCTGACAAACAAAAAAAAACAATGTGTGAGGAGCGATAAAAATGCCAAAAGGACGCAAAATGAGATGCCGCTGGCAGTTGGCAGCTCCGGGTTGACAGTGGGCTGGCTGGTTGGCTGGCTGGCTGGTTTGAGATCTCTCTGCTGATTCGAGGACTGAAGGACAGACATAACCAAGACCAGCCCACAACATCTGGCTGACAGCCGAAACTTGAATATTTCATGGGTTCCCGCGCGATGAGTGTGAATTTGATTAAAAATGGCAAATAAATGTGAAAGATATGAAATATCCATCGATGATGAAGCCATGAAGGGAGGGGGAGCTGGGAAACAGCCAAATGGAATTTTAAATATGCCAAAAGGCAAAAGGGTCAATGCCTGTCGCTGTCGCTGTCGCTGTCTTTGCCGCTGACTCTGTCGTATGTCCATGTCCGTGTCCGTGTCCGTGTCCGTGTCCATGTCCATGAACTGGATGTAAAAACCCAATGAAGCGTTAAATTTGGTAATCTACTTTGGGCCTGGCTCTGGGGACTGGTGACTGGTGACTGGGTCCCCACTCTCCATAGCTAGTTAATCTGTCTTCTGTGTAGGCGTCAGTCGATGCCAAAATGGACTTTGCATCCTGATCCCGAACAACATGTCCTGCTGTTCCTACTCTCCATGACCATCGTCTATGTCTATATCTATGTCTATGTCTGTGCCCATTGGCCAAAATAATTAGCCAGTTCATTCAGCCGTGAAACGTTCGAAAAGCCTCTGACATTTTGGCTGGACTGGAGTTTGAAATTGATTTGATTTTCCGGAAAATCAAATTGTTGTGGCCAACGGATGTAGAGCACAGAGCAACCGTCCCTGGCCTGCCCCCTCCACATAATGTTTCCTTCTTTCCACACACTAAATCTTCTCCCCTCCCCCCTTCCCTGTAGTGGACTTCCGTTGAAATCGCCTTAAATTTAAGTTCATAAAAGTGACTTTTGCCAATCATTGAATTTACCAATTAAGAAGTGTTTTTTTTTTTTGGGCGGGGTGGGCTCTGGGCCGCCTTCGACAAATCAATCAAAAGGAAACAAATTTCGGTTTGGCCCCAGAGGTCTTTTGGGGTCTTAGGGGGTATTATGTTTGCTCGGGCGACGACAATACCGACAGCAACAATAGAGAGGTGGGGGCGGGGGTCCAGAGTGGCAGAGCGGCAGAGCGGCATGGCACGTATTCAATAGATTCGTTTTCATTAATCATCATCAGAATGGGCCACGCAGCAGCCACGCAGGGCAATTGCAGGGCCTCAAAGCAGGTAAGTCGGATGTACACATACACATACACATACCCATGCATGTATGTACTAGTACATTGTACATCGTTTGAGAATATGAATAGAAGTGTACTAGTACACGTGTGTGTGTGTATGTTGATGTATGTGGAATACGTGATTTGCTGAATGTGTACAGGATTAGGGCCCAGAGCTCGTTACACGGCTTCGACCGCAAGTAAACGGAAATAAAACAGTGAGAAAATCCGGGGAAATCTGTGGCTATTTTCATAATGAAACGGGAACGGGAACGAGAACGAGAACGTGTCCAATAAGGTCTAATGAACTCTCTGGGCCATGCCAAAGCGAGTTAAAATTTAAATAGTTTGGCCATTAAGCAATATCCTGGGGGGTACGACAGCCCCCAAAGAGGGAGGCGACACATGAGCAGCGGAGAGTGCATTTCCGCTTGCATGGGCCAGGACCCGTGAGCGAGCAGTTCCTGTGAGGGTACGGGTACGGGTACGGGTCCATGTCCGCTGTGTCCCTGTGGATTTGGCTAATGCACAGAGCAGCTGAATGCGCGTGCATCCATCCTGGGAGCCAGCCAGACTGCCTCGAGTGCAATGTCCTGTGTGTGTGTGTGTGTGTGTGCGTTGTCCCGGCTTTAACACGCTTTATTCAATTAGCAACATCCGATTATTACCTGCTCCCTGCTGGTCGACGGTCCCATGCCATGGAATATTCACTCTGGAATGTTTATTTATGCGCATTTGTGCCCGTGCGTTCAACCATTTACAGCTGAGCGCATCGCTTTGACTGTGTGCAACATTACAAAATCATTTTGCAAACCGCACTTGAGACCGCCCCCACCCCCTCACTGCATGCCACCCCTACTCTCTGCAGGGCGAAGCAGGGAGCAGGGAGCAGGGAGCCATGTCCATGGCCACTTTCCCGAAATGTTTAGAGTTTTCATTTAGTTGCAAGTGCAGATTAAATTTTCGGGCAAAAGTCAGAGCCGGCAAATGGCAAATATCTTTCGTACTCTTCGCTCTTTCGCTCATTAAAAGTTTGCCTGTGCTGCATTTACGGAATAAGCATAAACAATATTTGTTTGTCGACTCTTTCGTTTCGTTTCGTTTGGTTTTGTTCGGTTTGTGTGTCTGAGTCTGAGAGAGTTTTCAATTTAATTGCGGCCCTAAATTGCATAAACATTCTAATTTCTTTTGAATGCCATGGCCCATTCCTGTGGCAAATTTCATTCCATTCCACGAACATACCATTAACAGCCCATGGCTATGTTAGTTATACGGCGGCTGTTATGGGATTTTATTTAGTGCTGCATACTTTTGGGCTTATTTTTTTAAAGTAACATTGCGTAGAAATGCCATTTTATGGCATGTCCGACCCCCCTTCCGATCTTTATCGGATATAGCAAGAGTCTGGGCACCTATCGGCACTTGAATTAAACATCTCATAATCTTAAAATGTTAATTAAAAATATACAAAAAGTTTTACTGAGTTGTGAGATGGCGGTCATAACGAAAGCTCTAACTAAACACAAAAAAGACAAACACAGAACTTCCCTCACACAATGCCGATTTAAACAAAACACAGCAGGAGGTATATATACTTTTTGTTGTATAAATATAGTTAATACCTTTATTTATTAGATCAATCACTTCCATTGTACAGTAACTTTGTTTTGAATGCTTTTATGAAATTTTCATTCAGAGTTCTACTGGCAAGTTGCAATGTCAAAATATTATCATGCTGTCTCTTTCGATGCCATTCTTGAGAAGGACAGTAGAAAAAAAAACAAAAACAAGAATACAGAACAGGAATAGTTAGACCAATTATAAAAATGTTTTGATACATTTAACGTCAGAATTGTAACTTTGACGTATAGGAGGAACCACTAGGCATAAGATGAAATCATTCGATAAATGAATGTCATTTGGTCGAAATAAATACCATATTTTCTATGCTTTATATTGCCTTGTGGTCATTGAGTGATATTCCTTCCGACATTAATCCGATATAATGTAATATCCTCGTGTGCACAGCCATCAAGGATATACTTGCATTTTATTTTAAAGAGGCGTCAGGCCGGACTGTCTGTGGCCTGCCGTATTTATTTATTACTTCTATCAGTTTGTCATCTCGTTTATTAAAATTCACAGAAATGCGCATAATAAATTGGACCTTTGTTGATTTATATCCGACAAGCAATTTCATTCGGGGTCCAGTCGGAATGACAGGATAAACGGCAAAACCGACTGGCAGACATATGCCACGTGTAGTAAATGCCACAGTTTCCCCACCCCACGCCACGCCACCCCGCCCCACTCACCGCCCTTCCTTCGGGGGACATTCGGACATGACTGTAATCGCCGTAATGCGCCAGATAACAGTCAAAATATCGAAGAGACGGCCGCAAAGGCTCCTCCAGTGACAAATCCCGAAAAGGGAATGCGAGAATAAAGTTGGCAATAAAGTTTATCCGGGCACGATGACAGGCCAAGCAAGGCAAGAAAAAGAAAAGTTTTCCTTATCCTCCTCCGAGGAGGAGGATGATGAGGAGATTGCTGCATTAACTGGGCCCGCCTCCGCCCACAATTAGCGAAAGCAGCTTACTCAATAATTTAATAGAATTGATTATTATTTAAGTGCGGACAAGCCAATTTAGGGAGCGAGGCGACAGTCGTGGGGCGTGTGTGCGAGGACCCGAAAGGGTCGCAAGATAAATGCCCCGCCATACAGAGAGGGGTCTGTCTGCTCATCTTCCCATCTGTTTGTGGCGGCTCCGCTCCGGCACAATGGCCACCAGAAATCAATTTAAAAAACGTTAAGGAGCAGGAAGCAGAAGTCAGTAGTCTGCAGAGTCCTGTTCGATTACCCCCCTCGAAACAATGCTACGTCCGGGCATAAATATTTATATCGAAAGTCCTCCCGGGCTGTCCGGGCTGCCGGACTGCCCCGACCCCCTCCACCATTCCATCCGTTGGACTGCCTGTCTGCCAAAGAATTCAATAAAAACATGTGCAATAAATAAGCGCAGAGAATGGGGAGGGCTGCTGAAGGGGAGAGCTGGACAGCAGCCACAAAGAGCCCGCCAATAAACTGTAAATACCCGATACGTAGGCGTATACGCAATGTCCGCACAGAAGTACGTATACGGTGTACGTGTGTCCGCTGGATCCACAGGACTTCTCAGTTTCCATTTCCCATTTTCCATTTACCATTTGCCATCTGCATGCTGCAACACTTCTCTTTCTCCGGTTAGGCCTCGCCGACACGCCCACCTATCAGAAATGAGTTCACACAATTAAGTGATGCATTTATCACACACAAAGTAATTCCAGAGGGCCACGCCTACTACTCCGGAGACCGACAGGGTCCGGAGTTTCAACCCAGCAAGCCAGCCAGCCAGCCAGCCAGCTCCTTGAAATTCATGAGGCGTCGCCTGCAACTGTAAATTGCATTTATACGCAAGTCAAACAGCACTCAAACAGCTCTGGCAGAGAGCAGAGGAATGGGCTCTGGCATGGGCGACACATCCTGTGCTCTGTTATTTTTCAACGTGCAACATTCGCCCGGTCCAGCTGCTGTGGCTAACGAGGCGGGCGCCCAAAAACCGATGGTGGAGCAGGAGCAGGAGGAGGAGCAGAAGCAGAAGCCAGCCGAGGCAGCTGCTCTGCTCTGGTCTGGTCTGGTCAGGAGTTGAAAAATGCATTTGGCGTGGCCACACAGAAAAACAGAGGCTGCCGCCACAGGATGTACATGTGTACATGTGCAGGCAGGACTCTGACAGAGCTCGGGGCCAGACCCGACCCGGCACGGTCCGGCCCGGCCCAGCCCAGCCCAGCCCGGATGCAGCAACATTTGTTTTGTCTTGGGCAAATGGCCAAGAGCCCAAGAAACGGTCAACAAACATGGCCAGGATGCGAATGAGCTGAGCAGGCATCCTATCATTTATTTCCAGGAGCAGCAAAGTCAACAGCAAAACTCTGTGGCATAATTAGCAAAAGGACTCTAGGTTTTTCCTCCAGCCGCAAACACATGTGTCCGTATCAGCCGACATGAGCAGAGCACAGCAGAGCAGAGCAGACATGGAAAAATAATCATTCAAGGCAAAACATCCCTCCCCCCTGCCACCTAACAAAAAATATATACCAGGGAAAGGCAGTTTACAGTTTTTGAAGAAAACAACATGAAAGGTTCCATGGTGCTTCGATTTTCTTCTTTCTTTCGTTTATCAGTTTATCGTGGCTTTCCCTTCTGCTGGAGTGCACAGATCCTTGGGAAAACTGATAGGGTATTCGTCGCTTCGAATACCCTCTTCAAAGTGATTTTCCTTTCATATTTTTACGGGTATATTCACGCGTTTATTTGCTTGGTTGGCCCCCACAAAATCGGAGACATGTCGCTGGGATGACGGCGTGGCAAAGTCGATTATATTCGTCTCGAGTGACAGCAAACAAGACTCAAATTACGGAATAGTTAACTGCCATATCAGGGTTAGGAGAGGCGAGGAGAGGAGAGGAGAGGCAAGGCGAGGGAGGCTGGTGATATGTATGTATAGGGGAGGGGGAGACCCTGAATGAATGAATGAATAAAATGAATGGCTTATCTCTTGTTGACATTCGTCTGTGACAACATTGACCAGTTGACGACTGACATACACAGCGCACATACACACAGGCACATATGCGGAGATACAAGACACACAGATACACACATGCACGAGCATATCCTTTGCCTTGCGGATTCGTTATCGCCATCGTTGCCAGAGAGAAAGGAAACTTCTTAGAGAGCTGACTCAGCAGCCCACTTGGCAAGGGGCAAGACAGGAGGGGGGGGGGCCCTATAATTTGTGTGCTTTTGTGTGTGTGTGTGTGTATATGTGAATGTGTGTGTATGGAAGAGCGTATTCGTGTTTATTGTGCAATAAGCTGCTCTCACTTCCCTTTCCCCCAAGCCATTTGTGTGTGTGCGTAAATCCGCTTTTAATGAAAAGAAAACCCATCCAAGTTTTATGTGTTGGTTGCGTCGTTGGTTCCTTAGACGCTCCTACACGCACGCACAAACACACATACACACACACACACAAAGTCGTTATAGAAGAGTTCCTGTCAGAAGAACAGAAAGAAAGGCAGAGAGAGTGAGAGAGAGGAGGCGAGCGGAAGGGATGGACTTTGTGGCACAACAAAAGGGCAACAGTTAATGCCGGGGCCAACTAAATAAATCTTGTTTTATTTTCCAAGGCACGTGAAGATGCAAACATCTGGGAGCCCTAACCGCCATCCCCCGAACCCATGACCCACTCTTTGGAAATCCTTTGGAAATCACTAAATAATCGAATTGTTGGACTTTACTCGCGAAAACCAATCGCATAAACAAGTCAATTTGTGCTGCTTTTATTCAGGGTTTCTTGGCTTAGACCAGGGCGGTTCGGATTATTCTACTGACTTATCTTTCGATCTGGCCCTTGAATGAATCGAAGGATGGAATGGATTCCACACAAGAATAGCCATTAGTCTGATATTAAATGGCAGACTGAGTATCTCAATCAAACTTTTGAATTGAATAAATATTTTGCATTGTAGTTTTTATTTAACACCCGTATTGAATATAAATATCTATAATATATCTCAACCCTCCTCGCAAGTACAAAATATACTGTTTTGGCAAAACCACTCCATACCCCGATGGCTGGAACCTGCTGCTGCTCGATAAATCAGGTGACCTCTTGCCCCTGCTCTCTTTTCCTTTTCCTTCTTTGCTCTTCTATACTGAAAACTGAAATAGATTCTAAGCAATTTTCACTTTTCATTTTGGCAACTTTCGCTGTGATTTATGCAGCCTTCCAGCGCGGGCTCCTCCTCGTCTGACCCATTTGCCTGTGACCCAGAAAGGGGCTCTGGGAGCCCTGTTAGCCCTGGGTTCCCAGTTCCGCTCCTGCATTGCGTGGGTTGCCTTTGGCCAGAAATCTGCGGCCAATTCAATTGAGCATCTTGCTTATACCCTCTCCTTTTTTCCTTGCTCTCCTATCCACACTTTTACCCCTCACCCCGCCCCCCTTATTGCTGGCATTATCAGCTGCAGTGCAGCTCCTGATTTATGGCCAGCAACTGCGGCCATGCGATGGCAGCCATTCAAATGAGTTCTGACGTGATTGTAATAAATTGTCGGTCAACCAGGCCGAGCCCTGTCCCTCTGCCCCCCTGCGCCCTGGTCCATTCCCTCCTTGCTCTGGCTCCAGCTCCAGCTCCGCCTCGGAGTTTTCAAATTTATATTTTTCATAACTTTCCATGAAAAGCAGCTCAGGGCGGTGGGGCAGGGCCAAAGCCGCAGCTGAAAAATGCAAATAAACTGAAAAAGCCGAAAAGGAATTTATGTGCAAATCTAATGGCCATGAAATGCGTGAACTGCGGGCGGGATGGCGAGGGGCGAATATGAGATACAAGGATAGGTAAATTTGTATGTAAATTAAAGAGAAGGTGGAGCTCTGAGCAGGCGAGGATGAAGGACATTCATCTCCTACTTTCAGCAACTAAAAGTTCCATCCCCGAACCACCATTTAAATATCTTTTAATTCGTCCTGTGGCTGTGTGGCTGATCTTTCCGGCATTAAGCATACGCCACGTGTGTGCATTAATTAAAAAATCTTTTGACCCTACTAGAGTTCCTGTTTCTCCTGCAGGACTCTTTAGGCCTAAGCAAACAAGTTGATTAGCCAGCGGGCTGGACAAAAAGTGGAGACCACAGCAGAATCATTGTTTGCCCATCTAGCCACAAATGTGACTAAAAACCAAAGGCAGGAAACGAACAAAAAGAGATAGAGTGAGACAGGGCGAGAGAGAGCGAGAGAGAGAGCGAGAGAGAGCGGGCTAGACCCACATCCAGTTGCCTTTGGAAATTGTAATTTGCATAAAAAGGTTAACAGCATAGAGTGTATCCCAATTTTCGGGAGCAGGAGCTGACCCACACTTGGTCGTTAAGTGCGTTTACAAATGACAACCCAACCAAACCAGTCCGACAGTCGTGGCTCTGGCAGAACACGAGGACTCTGTCGTCCTGGCGATCCATTGCGAGGTCACTGCAGGCAGCTCTGGCTGCTCTGGCTGCTGTGTCTGCTGACTCAGCTGAAACGGAATTTCACTTAAATACTTGGCACAGTCTCTCAGTCTACCAGTCCTCCCTCTCCCATTCCCTTCATTCCCCTACTGCCATTCCTTCTGGCTGTTATTCAAAAGTTAAATCACAAAGTTTCGCTGGCCAAAAACAATTCGCGCGCATTTAACCTGAACGAAACAAAAAGTTGTTCATGCCACAAGGAAGGCACGGGGTTGGGGACACACAGATAGAGAGAGAGAGAGAGAGAGCGAGAGGAAAAGGGAGACAGTGTGAGAGTGGGAAAAATCTCCTTCAAAATATTTTGCAACATTTCTATTCCACAAAGTTTTCCTTTCTTTTCCACATCCCCCCTTCCTCCCCCTGTGCTTGCGGTCACAGATCCCCGCCTCTGATTCTGATTCTGACTCCGAGTCCTTGTTAAATGCGCTTAACCGACTGGAGGAGCATGGAGAAACAAGGAGCAAGCAGCTCTCTGCGGAATGATGGCCACCTCTATCTAGGAGTCGGCTCTAATTAGGGAAAGGGCAACTGAAATGTGTTGAATGTCGAGCCAAGACAATCCTTGAGCTCATTGCCGCTCATAAAAGTCAACGGACCGTGTCACATGCAATTTATATGTGGCTCCTGCACATGACAACATGGGGCAGCCGTAGAAGGAGCCGCAGATGGAAGCGAAGAAGGAGCAGGAGCTGGAGCTGAAGCTGAAGCAGGGTATAGGGATAGAGCAGCAGCATTTAGTGCACAACAAATGCTCAAATGGCATAAATAAGTGGATGATGGGGAGAACCAGGAACCAGGGGGCCAAGGAAGTCGAGCACGGAGTCGAGTCAACCACCAGGCCAGGCAGTTGCCAATGTTTGTCACTTTGACAGTTGCAAATCCAGCACAAAACAACAATAGCCGACATGCAGGAGGAAAATGAGAAGCAGGAGCAGCAGGAGCAGCAGGAGAGACAGGAGAAGCAGGAGACCCACACAGATGGGGGAGGGCTGTGGGTGTTGCCGCAACAATTAAATTGTAATTCAATGAATTGTCAGTGGGAGGTGGAGTGGAAACCCACAATTGCCATGGCTGCTGTGTCCCGGGAGTGTCCTGGAGGCTGACTGTTAATCAGCTTGACGAGAGAATTTAATTGACACCTGATTTGCTCCAGGAATGGGAATTCAACCCCGTGCCAAAGGGCACACAGTACGAGTATCCCCCTCGTGATGAGTACAATAATCGTGGCAGAGTAGGATCATCAAAGGCAGGACATGGAGGCAACTTTATTGGCCGGTGTTTGGGGAATGTTTCCCCAAACAGAAATTAAATTTGCATTAGTTTTTACAACGCCGAGGAGACCAATGTTCACACGCACACCCGCATCCACACGGAGATACTAAACGGCTCACACGTGACGCGCACACACATACACAAACACACACTTACATAGACGTTCATTCAGAGAGATGATGCTGCTGTTGCCGTTGCCTGTGCCGTTGCTCTCTCTCGTGCCTCAGTGCCTCCTCAAGGTCACGGCTGTCAGTCTGTATTGCCTTTATTTTGTATCTGTGTATGGCTCCGCTCTGTGCGAGTGTGCGTGGGTGCGTGTGTGCGTGTGTGCGTGTATGCGTGTCGGCAGAATAACACAGATGTTTGGACCCTACTCTCATTGGGCCTTCCCCTCCTCCCTTGCATTGCGTGCGACCAACGCCTAAAAAATTCCACTCGAATCCCATTTTCATTTCCAAGACCATTCCGTACTAGAAATAAGAATCGCAGTTGTCCGCTCTGTTTTGGCGCCCAAGCATCGAGCAGGAGGCTGGCAAATATTTATTTTGGTTTATCAATCATATGCACAGTCGTCCCTAAATACTGGGAACGGTTACTCGGAACTGACCCCACGGCCCCATAACCCATTGCGCAGGCTCCTGAACTTCTGCTCGAAAGCACGTGGTCGACCCACTCGCATAGCAGAGCGCTGTTAGCGCTCTAGACAGTGTCTGTTAGCCTCTGTTAGCGCCTCTCTTAACGCCACTATTAGCTCCTCTGTTAGCGAGTCTGTTAGCACCCATGTTAGCGCCCGCGTTTGACGGTGAATCTGCGGGAGTACAAGACCGTAGGGGGCCAAGGCCGAAAAAAGTTCAATGATGACAAGGAAATGCTTTTCGGAAACTTCGAGCCCAGAGTTTGCTCTGCTGCTTAGCTCAATTTCAATGCAGTTTGCAGTTTGTAGTTTGTCCACCCTCTGCATCAGTCCATACCCAGTCCCTTTGGGGCTGGCCATTGTCCAGAGGCCAACTTTGGGGCCAATGCTCTTCCATGTATGCATACCCACACCCACACCCACACCCACATCGAAATCCATATTAAGTTGCAGGGGCGACCGACTCGATGAAAGTTCAAAATTCTTGTCCTGCTGCTGCTGCTGCTGCTTTTGCCGCTGCTGCTGTGGACAGACTGAAAAAGATGTCTGCAAGTTGTAAAGTTTCTATTGCTTTGCCTTGATGGCTTTCCCCTGGCCATAAAATCCGTTTGCTAAGCACACAAACATGTACAGAAAATTGAGATGATATATCGCTGGCTATTGGCTGGAGGTCTGCATCGCATCTGGCTGATAGTCCCAGGCCCAGACCCAGACGCAGCTAAGCCCACGCCAATTATCCGTTCGCCAGCTGTTTGTATCTCGTCTCGTCTCGCCATGGATTGGTTTTTGGTTTGCTTTGATTTGTTGGTGAGGTTGGTAGCGTGGCCTTGACCCTATGCCACCTTTGAACTGCAAAATGGGCGTTGTCTTGGCCACGAATTTGCGACAAACACACGCCGGTCTAACTGTCTGCTGCCTGCTTGCGGCAGACTCTGCCTAATGGCCAATTATATACATTATGGATGCTCGTGGCAAAAAGAATGTGCCATTTGTGAATGACAGAGATATGATGAAGTGTAATTGAAATGCCATTTAGTGACTGTTGGATATGTTTAATGTAATACAATATGACAAAAGATATGCATCCTCCCCATCCTCAGGTGGTTTGTTGGATATGATAAGCCACAATTATATGTGAGATCTGCCATTTGTCACATGACCCACTTGTGAGCAGACAACTTTTAAGCCTTGTTAAAAGAAAACTATCCCGGAAACTTCTGCCACAATTTGCCAGATACTCGTAGCGTGGAGCATCTACAGTTTCCATCTCGTTGGGGCTGCCACAAGGTAAACACATCTCGAAATTGCCACACCACGCGACTTCAAATTAAAAGTTAAATAAGCGCCGACTGCAAAAGGCAACCCGTGGCATGGCACTGGCACTGGCACTGGCACTGGTACAGGACGGGAGGAGGTAGGAGGAAGAGGCTAACGAGCAGCGTTTAATGAAAAGCAATTAATCGCTTTATGTTAAACAAACACATACACACACACACACACAGCAGGAGAAAGAGAGTGAGAGAGGGGTGGTAGTGGGGAAGGGAGAGTGGTAGTGTGTATGAATGAGCGAGAGGCAGTCCATTGTGCAAACAGATAAAAGCGCAAAACTGTTGACATTGTCAAGAGCTGAAACAATAACAAAACTTCCTGTTGTTACCCGCCTCTGCCGTTGCCGTTGCCGCAGCCGCTGCCACTGCCACTGCCCCTGCAATATTGCTGGCTCATCAAACAGGCCGTTTTGCACGCCTGTCACATTTAAGTTTTTCATTCAACAACCGTATCTCTCCTCTCAGTCAGAATAACCAATTTATAAGTATAATCACATAAATTTCATATAAATTAAACGCTTTTCATAATCAGATTTGCGGAATGTGGCGAAAAGCATTGAGAGTTAAATCTCTATTTACATATAGCGCTCTATATCTCTCTATTCCCGAATTCTGTTCATCTATGTATGTATGTATGTCTCTGTGTCTGTGACATTTACGCAAAAAGTTGATGAATGCCAAGAGCAAAACCAAAAAGTTGGCATCAAGTCCAAGTCAAAGGCAAAAGTCACCAAGGACCAAGTTTCGCAGGCCATAAATAATACATATAACAAGCCGAACGAACCAGCAAGAACAGCAGTGGTACCAGAAGCAGGAGAAGCAGCAGTAATAGCAACAGCAACAGTAACATGGGGAGACAAACATCACTGCAGACAGCGCGTAATTTTAATTATTATGAACTCCGAAATGCGCCAAATTAGAGATTCATTGGAGCTCTGAGGACGAGGCAATTATGAGGGGCACACAGAGATAGAGAAGGAGAGGGAGAGAGGGGAAAGGGGAGACAGACAGAGCAGCAAAGCAGACAATGGCAAAAGTTTCCACTTCGCAATGAACTTTTGCACAGTTCATTTGTGTGAGTGCCATGTGAGCAGCAGAGTATGTGAGTCACATGTCTGTGTGTGGCGGAGTGTGCGACTTGGCATTCAAATGGCGGCTTAGAAACTCTCCCTCCCCCTCCGCCATCACCATCCTTTGCATCCGCCTCCCCCGAGAAGTAGGCAATAGAAATTTCAGTTTTCTTCCGAAGGCGCTCAAAAGTAGGCAATGCTAATTGCAAGTAACGCAGGGTAGAATGTGTGCGTGTGTATATGTACATATGGATGTGTGTGTTCTGCGTTCCGTGTGCGCGCGTAGTTGGGCTTCCTGCTTTTGTGTATTCAATATCAAATTCATGTAAATTTAATTACGCATGCCTGCGTCTTGTTTAGACATGCTCCCGTGGTGCGTGGTGCGGGGTTCGGGGTGCGTGTATCGGTGGGCGGATTTCGGGGGGTTCCGTAGCAATGTTTTGGCTGATATTTACGCATATTTGATTTCACACACAGATACATTGCACAGAGACACAGGACAGAGAATCGCCCCCTCTCCGCCGCCAAAAGCGGTCGCCTAATTAAATTGCTTATTTCTCCCGGCACAACTACTTACAGCCTGACATATGTATGTACATACATACATACGTACTCGTACTCGTAGGATTATGCAAAAGAAGCATGGCGGCAACATAGCAAGGGCGAAGGGGCACAACAAATTGCATGTTAATTTTGCACATTATTTCGATTGGTTTCAGAAGCTACTCGTCTTCAAGTGCAAGTGTTTGGCTAAAATTTTAAGCTAGAAGCATGCCAGATCCAGAACCAGATCCAGGCAAGTGCGGGTGGGAGGCCTTTAACTTTTAATGCATCGCAAATTGCTCGCAATTAACGGCAGAGCACACAGCACTGCACACAGCACACAGCACACGGCACACGGCAATTTTTGCCCTGTTGTACTTGCATTTTGTTCGAAAATCGAAAAAGTAATTTAAAAAGTTATCCCCCCCCCGCCCCCCTGCACAGCTTTCCTTTGGCCTCTCTTCCGAAAATAAAGCCAAACGCAAAGTTTATGCAAAGTTTTCCAACAAAGTGTTGCCAGCTAAACAAACTGCAGGGAAACCCCAAACTGAAATCTGCTGCCATCAGTCCTTCCACCATACTCTACTCTACTCTACTGTACATACTGTACAGTACTTCTCGAACTATCGTTCGTAGTAGTGGAAGAATTTCGTTTTCTTCGTCTTTCTTCTTAGTTTTTTTTCGCTGGCGATGAAAGCTTTGTTTATTGTCAGCAGCAGGAGCAGTAGCAGCAGCAGCAGCAGGCGAGGAAAAGTTGGAACGGCGAGAGTACATCCACATCCACATCCATACTCCCACGAAAGTTTCAGAGAAGAAAATGAAATGGAATTGGAGAATATGGATTCGTGGCAGGCAGGGCATCGTGCGACTATATGTGGGATCCCAGAAAGAGATGTCTGCGACCCTTTAAAGTGCTGGCATAAATTGCTGGAGACGTTTTAATTTCGGATTTCCTTCAGTTGCAGTGCCGTCTCCTATGTATTTCTGTTGGCCGCGAAACTTTACGCATAAACAGCAGTTGGCTGGCTCTGGCTCGGGCTCTGGCTCGGGCTCTGTCTCTGGCGCTGGCAGGGAACAACCCTTCAGTTGCTTTTAGCATCAAAATGAAGCGATGAAAGCCAAAACTCGTTATCGTTTAATTCAGCCCAAAGCGAGCGACCGAGGAAAAGGAGTCGAGTCCCCGCCGCGTCGAAGTATTGGCAGCTGCCTGACGATGGGTTTTCTTTGCTCTCAGTCAGGCTCCTTTTTGTTGTCTTAGTGATGCAACTGGCAGGGGCACACACAAAGAGAGACAGAGGCAGAGAGAGAGAGAGAGAGGGGATAATGGGGAAAAACGATGGATGATACTGAGGACACGGATAGCAACTGCTTTTTGACGTCTGACAGGCTGCTCTCCACTATCCACTCTCCACTTTCCACTCTTCATTCCAGTTGCCGGTTTTTTGCTTCCCCCACGTTCTCGATGCGCTTTTGTTGCAACATTCAGGCGAATATTTGCATAATGCAGCTTGATTGATGTTTACCCGGATGCGGGAAGGGCGGTGCGGGAATCGAGGCGGTCCACATCGCTTGGGTATTGGTAATGAAAAGCGGGCTGAATGTTGGCCAAGATGAAGCTAAATCCACGACCCACATCCAGCAGACGACAATGACAGCAATTCACAAACTTGTAAACACATCGCAAGGCGCCTCCATATTTGCATTGCTCAGCAGAGTACGAGTACAGTGCGGCACATACCGGTAAGGCACATCAACAACATCAAATGGCAGCCGTAAGTAGCACAAGGCAATACATTGCAACAACCACAACAGCCCAGGACAAGAACATTTGCTGCCGCTGCTGCTGCTCCTGTTGCCACCTCCGTTGAGTGCAAATAGTTTTCGGTTTTTGTTTGCAGCAGCACCAGGAGCAGCAGCAGCAGCAGGAGCAGCATCAGCAGCTGCCTTCGTCACTTCCTCTTCGACCGGCTTTGTTGTGGATGCCTCCTCCCATTGGCAGTCCCATTCTGATTCCCATTCCCATCTAAACAAGCAGCTGGCACCCGGCCAGAGCAGAGCAGGAGTAGGCCCTGAAGGTGGTAGGTGGTGGTAGAAGCAGCCACCAGGCAACAGCAGTTGCAAGTTGGCAGTCGTTTGCCTTTTTGTTTACTTTACCCACATTCGCAAACAACATTTCTTTTGTGCTCCATTCGCACTCGCTTGCTCAAATAAACTAGAGGAATCCAATAGATTGCACAACAAATATCGAACAGGACACAGAAGATATGTCCTGCGAATATCTGACACAATAGATTCTTGTTTCGTTCCAATCGCATTATAATGGCCGATACAATACGCATACGACTAGTGGGCCAATGCTAATTGAAATTACGGGTATACATAGGTAGCCTTAGAGGATCCTCTGCTTTCGTCAGTTAGGTGCTGTATGCTAAGTAATGATCCACAAAATGAGCTCCATGTGATTACGGCACCCTCTCCTTCGCTTCCTTCCAAGTCTTAGTGTGGAGAGGTTGCATTCAAATTTACCTTTTCCCACAAAATTGAAATTTTTCCCTGCACCACAGTCACAGTTGCTGGAAAATACTGAGCGCTTCGCCTCCCCCTTTATTCAGTATGTACTTCTGTAAAGTCTGTGTGGTAGTGAGGCTGCTATTTCCGTTCCCTGGAGATCACCAAGGCAGCAGGCTCATTGACTTTGAGTCACTTCCTTTACATTCCCCTCCTCCCACAGGCAGACATATGTACTTACCTCTCTGCTTCTATTGTGGCTTATTAAATGCACCCGAGCGAGACATCAAAAGCTTTTCCGACCGCAGTCAAAATGAGGGCTGCAGGGAGGTACTGCTGATGTTTATTAAATAGTTCCATGACGCGTCGTGTGTTGGCCGATTCGCCTCTGCGGGGGACGAGTGTGCAGACTGTGTGGAGTGGCATAGTGCATTCCAGCAATTCCCATTCCAGCATTTCATGCAATATTTCAATTCTGCATTCACCATTTTGTCGACAGCAAGTGTTTTGCCTTTGCCAGGGTTCTTCTTCCTCTGTCGCTATCCCCGCTGGTTACTGCATCAGGCGAAGGAGCAGGATGGTGGCAGACAGGCACTGTGATGGAGCCTGGCATCGCCATGGCAACCTTTGAACCGAAATTAAAACCAAACAAATGTCACGCAGGCAGGCATCGCTATCGCTATCGCCAATGCCAATGTCCCCTCCCCCACCTTCTCTTCCGCTCAGGCTACGATTCTCGTTTTCCCTCTGTTGACTTAATGCAGAAATTGCATATTTCGCGTTACAGAAAATTTGCATCGACCGCGTAACCAGCCAATACGATGACTACGAAGCCAGTTAACTTCGCTGTCGCTCCCCACTCCCATGAGGATGAGGATGAGGAGGAGGAGGAGGCGGTGGAGTGCCTGGCCATGTTCCCATTATGTTGTTAAGCTGACATTGGCCTCTGTCTGTCTTGCAGTTGGCCATGCTCCTAGACTGTTGTGACTGTTGTTACGGCTGTTGTGGCACAAGCAATTCCTTCACGTCTTGGCATAAATTATGGCCAGAAGAGAAAGCGAGAACCAAGAAAAATGAAATGGAATGACAAACGGAAAAGCAATAGCCTGAACGGTGACGGTCCTCCCCTCCCCTCCCCACCCAAGGAACCGATCCGCAAACATAAAAGGCAAATGGGATAAATCAAATGCTTATGGTTACATCGACACCACCTTGCAATGGAAAACGACATGAAAAGTGGGCCTTTCATTCCGTATACGGTCCGTATACGGTAAGTGAATTTTATAGTTGAATTTTCAGCTTTTAAACAGCCAATGCATCACACAATTAGGAACCTGCATAATGAAGCACCGTTTTGATTTGTTGGCAAGCCAAAAATAAATTCAAACAAATAAACATACAGCGCAATTTACAACATTATATAAAAGTACTTACAGGGTATGCGGCTTCGTTGTTCGTTTTACCAGCTTTTTAGTTGGAAAACTCTTTGATATCTAGAAGGGACTATCGATTATAAAAGCCTCCTTTCCAAGTATGTATGTGTCTGGTAAACAAATGAAACGATTCATGGCATTCAATCATCCATTTAATATATATGTTTGTACATATGTAGTTTAAGATTTATCAAGATGGTGTAAATACATATTTACAGGACATCCATCAGTCGGTCCCTGCGCAACACTCGAGGACGCTCCGCTAATGTTTGCTGTTTGTCTTGTGCATAATTTTTGGGCGCTGCCTGGCGGCGCTCGCTCTTCGGTCGCTGCGCTGTTGGGGAAACACATTAACTCAACTCACTTTCGCATAATGAAATTTTCCAACAACGAGAACGACACGACGAGGCGCACAATTTATGAGCCGCTGCCACGTGAAACACGCCACACAATGGCCAGAAATCATTTTTCATTCCCGAGCAAACATTGAAATTGTTTGCTTGGCGGCTGTTAATTATTGTGTAGCCTATTAACTAAACACAGCCCCAGGACCCCAGGATCCAGGGATCTAGGGAGCCAACAGTCAGGAGTCTGGCTAATAGCTGTGCGAGCGAAACAGGAAGCAGGAAGAAGGTGACGGGGACGGCGACGGGGACTTGCGATGACAGGGGGGACAGTTGCATGTGACACTTTTGGCGCAACAATTTCTGCCACAAATTGCTGCAGTTGCTACGCAGGCAGTTCTAGGCCCCCATCTGGCGCCATATACAAGTCACATTAATCAATTTCACTGGCGCCTGTCATCAGCAGCAGGAGCAGCAGCAGAAGCTGAAGCTGAAGCAGCAGCAGTAGCATAAGCATCAACATCAGCCAGGCCAAGCGAAACCGAAAGCTAACTGCTGCCTCAGGGGCAAGGCTTTCCCATCCCATCCCTCTATTCTATTCTATTCCATTCTATACCATTTTATTTAGCTCTGTTCTATTCTGTTCTCTGCTTTGGGGGCCTGTGTGTAAATTATAACAACTCTTACTGAGGGGGGTAGTGGGGGAGGGGGGTCGCCAGAAGTGTGGTGCATTTTTGGTCTAGCGCCAGTTAAAACTTAATTAAAACCAACGCAAAACAAATGCCAAAAAAAAAAGAATAAATACAAAAAAAAATGAAAGCCGGAATACAGCTCCGGAATAAAGTTTATGGCTCGGAACTTGGCGCTGGTCCGACTAAATCTTTCCCGTTGAACTTGCAACTTGTCCTTGTTGTTGTCCTTGTTGCTGTTGCTGCTGCTGCTGCTGCTGTGGCCCCTCCCCTTCTGCCGCCATTGCAATGGATTGTTGTTGGGCAAATGCAAAAATACCAAAACAGTGCAGAAAAGAGATAGAGGAGAATAGAGGACCAGCAGGAGGAGATGAAAATATGAGGAAAAACATGGCAAACATTTTCATTTACACACATGGATGCAATTAAGGCGAGAATGGGTTTGGCATTATTCAACCCGCTTCCGGTCCGGCTCCCCCATCCCTTTATGTTCTGACCGTCCTCTCTCAACGTGTCGTTAGTTCTTTTGTGCATTTGAAATTTAATTAACACGCACACAAAAAAACCCCTCAAATACACACACACACGCACACACACACAACACAGACACAACACAGACACAGAGAGAATGGTCGAGGAGAGAGCAAAGATGGAGAGTGAAAGATAGCAAACAACAAGTGACAGCAGCAGCAGCAACAACAACAACAACAACAGCAACAACAACAAAATGGCAGCAACAAAAACTAATAAAAACTCATTTCAAACAGTTTTTGATGAGCCAGCGGACCATGGATACCCAGAGGAGACGATGGCAAGGGGAGTGGAGAGTTGGGGGGACAGCCACTAAGGAGGTGGACAGCACAGGACACTCTTTGCCTCAGCTATGCTGCTGTTGCTGCGTCTGCTTCTACTTCTGTTAATTCAGAATCGCCTCTCCTGTTGCCATTGTCCGATGTGGACGATGTGGACGACCACGACGACAACGACGGCGAGGACCATCATGGCGGAAATGGAAGAAAATGGCGAGCCAAGCAGCTTCCGCTTCCAGTTTACTTTCTTTCTCTTGTTCGGGCTCCTCTTCTGGCGCCTTAATGAATGTCAACTTTGCTGTAAGCGTGGGAGCTGTATCTATATCCCAGCAAAAAGATACACACAGAAAGAAAGAGCGAAAGAACGAAACTTTTCCTCCCATTTTAAATAGATGTCCGGGAACAGAACAAGTTGAAAATTAATCAGTTACAACATTAATGGCCAAGTTTTATGACCAATTATGAAAGTACCAATGTAAACCCAAGCCCCATTCTGACACTTTCTTGCATTCCGCGCACTTCAGGTGGCGATGGCTGTGGCTGGGCTGTGGCTGTGGCTGCATCCTCGGGATTCAATCTGCTGCGGCATTAAATTAAAATATGAAAATTACTTTAAATGGCCAAAGTTCTCTTTACGGCCAGGCGGAGCTCCGCACAGCACAGCACAGCACAGCTAAATGGTCGTAAAAGCTGGCTTACAGCTGAAGGGAATACGAGCATACGCATGTAGGGTCCTGCCATTTAGCGGCATGGGGAAAGTGTGTGTGTCTGCCGGGCCACAAAAGCCATAAAAAGTCAAAGAGTTCTTTGGTTCGGAACACGGCATAAAAGATGTCTCCCGAAATGGATGCAGCTTTGTATGCTCCAGGATAGTGTTTGCTCCGAGTATGAAATCCTAGTGGGCTTTCCATCTAGAAACTAGATAAGAAAGGGTGACATTTTAATGCCTACTAAGTGCCCCTTCGACCGTCTGATTGCGCCCTAATTAGTGTACATTAATGAGGGAAATCATTCGTCTTTCATCTCTGTAAGCACTCCTATTAGTTGGCCACAAACCTGAGATGTGAGCCACCTGGCTTACTCATCCTTGGCATCCCGCGTCAATTTCATCAGCGAACTCGTTAAATACCGTACAAATCCTTGCAAATCCCAGCCATAGCCAGTCCCAAATGAAGTGTGAAATGTGAGCACTGGCCGGCGTTCGTACGATATAGATTGGGGAAGGGATCGGTGTGGCGTTGGAATGGATTAGACTCAGTCAGCCAGTACGAGTACAGCTGGACACGCGATACTCTTTCTGCTTCTGTGACTTCTCTCTTTCCGTTAGAGAACGAGAACGAGGACGAGTACACAAACACAAAAACAAAAACTGCAGCTGTTAGAAATTAAATCGCTTTTCATTATTTATACGCTGTGATTTTTTGCAAGCTTCAGCAAAGTCAGCAAAAGGCAAAGAGTCCAGTCCAGAAGGGAGACGAGATGGCTTCTGGTCAAAGTTGTTCCTGGCCCAGCACATCCGCAGGACATGGCTCACACATATACACAAGGACAAAGGGGACTGGGACTGAGAGCCATGTCTGTTCGTAGAGCCAAATATTTGCTGCGCTGAACGGTTTCCATTGGACTTTTATGAACATTTTGACGATTTCGATTTTCGAAAGTCAATATTTACACATCTCTCCGTTGCCCACCGCTGCCCCCTGCTACCCCCTGCTACCCATGTGCCCCAACCCCTGTTGTACGTATCATGGCTGTAGTTTATTGGATGTGCAGTTAACCAAAATAAATCGTATATCGGATTTTGCATGGCCCTCCCTCTACCTCTCCCTCACCCTCACCCTCACCCTCTTGCATGGCAGCAGTCAGTCATTCGGACTTGCCGGACTTGCGGGGACGTTGGATAAACCGCTTAGAGAAAATTACTCATACGCCGAGTGGGCCCCATCGTTGGACACACTGGAAATTGTGATTTATCCATCGTATATATCGTGGCTTGTAGAGCTCCCCAGCCCCGTTCCCGCTCACTGCAACAATGTGCTCTTATTGGCAGCCACAACCCCAGCCATAGCCACAGCCACAGCCACTCGCAGAACAGTTGACCCAGTTCCCCGGCGAGAGAGGCGAGTCGAGTCGAGTCGAGTCGGTCGCCCTCTTGGATATTTTTCCATTCCATTCCTGCATCATCTTCAGCATAATAAGCTGTTTCCTGCCCCAGTTTTGTGGCATTTCGTTCTGCGCCCCGCGCTTGTCATTTTCAATTTGCTAATCGACACACTCGCCCCACATTGTTGCAGCAGGAGCTTCCGCTAAGCCGGGGCCCAGGCCTCCCGATTGTTCCAAATAGCCACGTGTCCTGTCCACCCTCTCTCTCTCTCACTGAGAGCACTAGCCAAAATCTGCACTGACCCACATATAGAAAAGCCACTCAGAAATAGTCGAAACTAATGGCGGGGCAGCCAAAAGCCAAATGTTTCGACCATGTCTCCGGGGAGGGATAGAGAGAACACGGAATGCTCTAAGACAATTTATGGATAATTTATGGATATAAATGTAAATGTGAAGCAGAAGAATGAAACCAATAGATTAGAGCCCATAGATTGGATGTGAAGAGAGTTTACAATTCTCTGGAGAGATTCGATCGGAGAAACCGAGCTTTAAGACTTCCCAAAGTCACTCTCATAGTTAACAGATCCAGTCTGCTCGTTTCTGTAGTTTTAGGGAACTCAGAAGCCAACAAGGGAGTGCTTACATAAAATGCCACAACGCGGCTAGCCCCAAAAAGCAGCCGCGCCGCAAGAATTAATTGAAAAGTGAGAGCAGAGCCAAGCGAATCCCCGTCGAGTGGAGAAGAGCGAACCAGAGGCAAGCCGCCAAATTGAAAAGCGCTAAAGAGTGAGCCACAATTTCACTTTCGCTGCCCCTGCCACTTCCCCTGCCCCTGCCATCTGGCATCCGCCGAAAGAAAGAGCAGGCAGCCAGCTCCATCTCCCTCCATGGCATACAAAAGGATGAGCAGGCTGCATCACAGGCATCTGCATAATTCAGCAGCAGCAGCGGCAGCTGTGCAACGAATCCTTGCGTTAGATAACTGTATCGGTATAGAAAGTGTAATTATATTTTGGAAGAGAGAGTCCCAGTTTCAGTCCCCCCCTTTAGAGGCTTTAGTCGCTGCTGCTGCTGCTGCTGCTGCTGCTGCTGCTGTTGGGTGTCCGTCCGCATTCAATTAGGACCGACATGGACATGCAGCTCAAATCTAGCGCAAGGCTGAAGCCTGATTTGGCAGGCATTGCCGCCACCCGCCACCCGCCACCCGCACAACGCCCACTCCCCACCATCTAATTCGACAAGCCAATTTGTAGCCAACATCCAAAGCTGGCAACAAGCAACAAAAAAAATCAAGTTTTCAACAACTCGACAACTATGTAAGTGACTGGCAGCAACTGCAACAACGGGGCAACATCGGGGCAACAATATAACAGAAATTGCTCCACATTGGAATTGAATTATTCGACGGGCGACTGAAATTGCAGTGCAAAATGCTCTTGCAGCAGAGTGTGGGACGTGGGACGCGGGACGTGGGGGGCATGGAGCATAGGGCACTTCCAACAGCAAACAACAATTCAAAAAGCTTTTGTTAGGCCCCTCATGCGTGTTGGGGGAGGGGTGGTGCGGTGTGTATTTGGAGCCAACGGCGACCCCGCCCAGAGGGTCGTGCATATTTCAAAACTAACAATTGTTCTTGTTGTTGCCACTGCCACTGCTGCTGCTGCTCCAGCTTTTGTTGCCCCAAAGCTAAAGGGCTCCAAAAACTGGAAAAGTTTTTTCCGCTGTTGTCCGCGTTGTAGCCCCCACCCCCCGCCCTCTGCAGACACCACCTCTCCCAGCAATGGTCCATGGACTGAAATTGATTACCGATAACGCCGAAAAGGATAATGGACTTTTGTTGCTGCAGCTGCAGCAGCAGCAGCAGGAAGAAAAACGACAAAAAAAACGGGGGAAAAGCGCCAACTGAAACCCAACTAAATGTGTGAAAAGCAAAAAGGAAAAAGCCATGAATGGACAGAGTGGATGGGTATAGTGAGACGGGGAGTGGGGAGGGGGGAGGGACAGAGGGACAGAGGGGAAAGGGGACAGCAAAGAGCAAGCGGATTGGGGAAATTGCTTGCTGGGAGGCAGCATCCACAGAGAATATGCAGTTAACGATGGTCGGTATGGCCATATGTTCAAAAGTGGAAAGAAAAGGCGATTATCACTGGCCAGAAGAGAGAGCCAGGAGAAGGCCAGGAGAGAGCCAGGAGAAAGCCAGGAGAGAGCCAGGAGAGAGGAGCCAGTAGAGAGGTCTCTGGTTAATCTCCACAGAGGAAAGATGAAGGACTGCTGACCAGAGTTTTCCGGCAAACCAAACACAATTCACTCGAACAACATATTTGGCGAACAAAGCGAATAATTTGCTGGGGTTATTTGTGCATAAATTAGAAGGAAGGTACACGTCCAGCAGGAATGCTCTTGTTGCTCTAGCCCCATTCCACACATAGCTCATAATTATCCCAAAGGCATACCGGGGAAGGGGACTGGGACAGGGAGGGGGAGGAGGACGGGGACAGGGTCCGCACATTTGGTCAGTGAACAAGATTTTTCCATGCATTATCTACAAACCAAACAGGAGATGGAACCAAAAAAATAAAACGAACCCGAGGGAACAAAGAAACAAAGAAAAGCGAGGATGGAGGATGGAGGATGGAGGAGTTTTTGGCAATTTATAACATTTTCCTCATTTGCTCAGTGCTTACACTTTGTGTGTGTGTGTTGTATGTGGGTGGGTGCGGGTGCGGGTGCTGGTGCCGGTGTGTGGCAACTTCCGGTTGCCTGCGAAATGGCGCCAGCTAGCGCAAAAAATGTAATAAAACATGTTTAAAAAACGAGCAAGCACACAAGTGAAGTGGCATTAAGCAGGAGGACACAAAACCCGGATAGAGTCCGGGCGAATGCAAAGTGTGGCAAGGTGCCGGTTCGCGACAGGAGAATGGGGGAGTGGCAGTGGCAGTGGCTGTGGCAATGGCAGTGGGAGTGGCAGCTATGAAAACACAGCGTGTTTAACGAGCCATTTGCCGCTTTGGCGCTGAACTTGCTAATTGAATTAGGGGCACTCGCTTGCTGCTTCGTTCCCTGCTCCCTCGCTTTTCCCGCTCTTTCCACATTCCCATCCGTTTCAGCGGCTCAGTGGCTCAGTGGATGACGATGCGCCGGAGGCAGGATGTGAGCCGGAGCAAGCGCATAGCTTCCCCGGAACATCAACAAAGCCTCTGCGGAGTGCGGCGTGAGTGAGGGACGGGACGGTACGGTACGGTACGGGGATGGGATGATGGGGATCCCCGGCAAAGAGTATTTGGCTGCTAAACGCTTTGGCATGCCTCAGAGCCGCACCATCATCCACGCCCGCAGGATTCAATTAAGTGTAAGTGCGCCCAGCTCACACCCACACACACCCACACACACCCACACACACACACACACACACACACACACACACACACATAGAGAGAGAGAGAGAAAGAGAAGCGAGACAAGAGGCAGCCAAACAGGGACCGAATCTTGCAACAGTTTCCATCTAATGAGCAGCGAAGGCCCCAAAAAAGCAGAAAAAAACTTGGTCCTTCGACAGATAGTGGCAATGAACGAACGAGCATAAAAATCTCGCCCCGCGGCGGTTATCGGTTATGATTAGCCGCCGAATACTCGATGCTGTCATAAAAGTTCGAAAATGCTGTGCAGAACGAACGAGCGAGTATCACGACTCGATTGGCACTCAATTGAGGATGGGAGGATGGCCGCCAGCTGAGTGGCAGTGGCAGTGCCAGTGGCAGACAGACTGACGGAAAGGCATGACGAAGGGAGTCCAGAGTCCAGGAGTGGCTGGAACTTTTGCTGAATGGAATTCGAGGCACTACTTGGGTGGGGGGTTCACAGACACAACATTTGCCATACACTTTTGGGCCAAAAAGGTTGAAAATGTATTTAAAGAAAAGCGCTACCCCACGCCCTGGAGGGGGAGTCACCTAATTTTCATTAACATGCTATGGGACATGCTACAGAAAGTTATCATGTTGTGGGGCAGCAAACTATCCTTGGTTTAAGGGTATTCAATCTTCCCGTTCCCTTGCACTGCCATTAACGAAAAACCCAAGGGACTTTCCCTCTCAGATGACACACATCCTCCCATCGACACATTAGCAACAATCTTCGCACACAGAGCACAACGACGACACAAAACGACCACAGCCACAACCCATCGTCCACAGCCCACCGCCCACCGCCCACTTTTTCGTATAATAACATTGTCGCATCGGCCCATCGTTCATTGATAAAAATCGTCCTCGGGCCTGGTCCCCGTCAGGCTCAATGGCCTCAGTGTATCCTTCTTTTCGGCTTTGACTTTGTCTCACGCCTCACAACGTCGGCCCCCGTCCTACCGTCCTCCCGTCCCAGGACAAGCCACGCCCCTACTGCTGTGAGAGCAATGTGTTCAAATTGTTGTTTTTTATGGCCATCCCGCCGTCCGCGCGTTAGGCGGAGGCGCCCCATAATCGATGGGACAGCCAACGCAATTGCGGCACACAGAAAAAAGTTTGCTCTTAAATTAAATTATCCCTCGGCGGGAGGGAAAAACTTTTAATTAGTTATCGCAAATGTTTATTTGATTAGGCTACTGCAAACTTGCACCTGCAACGTTCGACGTGCCGTGTGCAACGTGCAACCTGCAACTGCCACCGTAATTGCCACACACTACCAATTGCCAGTGGATCGTGGATGGGCGAGGCGGAGGGGATGGGATGGGATGGGTTGGGATGCGATGGGAAAACCATTTTGCTGGTAAATTTATCAAACGCAATTTTGGAAAAAAAAAGAAAAACCCGAAGACCGAAGGCCAGAAGCCGAAATGGGGGAAAGTGGAAAATTGAAAATTGTTCTCTCAGGCCAAGGACGAGGCTATTTCATTATTAAATTCCAAAGGTCCTTGAGCGGTGCCCCAGTCGGACGGGGCTAGAGGGAGGCGAGGGACAGTTGGTTGACATTTGGCTTTGGCTCGTTGACTTTTTTTTGTGTAGAGCGAAGCACAAAATAAATGAAAAGCGAAGGCGAGCAGCGAGCAGCGAACAGCGATGGAAAAATGACTGGAAACCAATCAGCGTGAAAATTGTTCTCTCTTTTTCAACTACAGAAAAGGACACACAAATACACACACACACACGTTGTGCTTTGAGGCATGTTGCGGTCTGCTTGTTGGTTCTTCGAATTCTTCAAATTGAGTTGCTCTGGGGCAAGTAATTTGCTCGACACGTGGTCCAAGACATCGTCCTGCATGGATATATGTACGAGGCTAATAAAAAGAGCTCCTGCTGAGAGGACAAGTTCCGTGGAAGAACAGAAATAGATCACAGCCATCAATCACGCAATTGAGGTACTGCCGTCGCACCTTCACGCTCAGCCACCTCCCCCCGTCCACGTGGCGTATGCGTAATTTTATTTATAGACATAAGACGAATGCTGTCACAGAAATATAGCTCCAATACCAGAGGAAAACAATGTAAACAAAGAGAGAGTGAAAGAGATAGAGAGAGAGAGGAACAGAACGCAACAGTGTGATGCGAACTGTGACCAGAGAAACGGCAGGGAACGGCAAACGGAAATGGGAACAGGTTTCTGCGCTTGCGCCGCCAACTGCGAATAACTGTTACCAGTATTGCTGCTGCCACTGCCACTGCTTGTGCCTGTGCCAGTGCCACTGCTACTGCTGCTGCTGCCTCTTGGCCATGGCAACGCTTCAGCCAGCGTCAGAGCTCAGTTCAGTTCAGTTCAGTTCAGTTTTGGCAGTGAGCGCAGTTCGACGTTGACAACTGCCCCGTCTCCGCCGTCAGACGACAGTCGACAGTGGCCCCGAGCGGACCATGATGCCACGCAAAGATTCCACGCGCCAGTGCCCGACGACCAGCGAAAGTGTTCAATAAAAACCAACCGAATAAAATACATAGAAAAACAAACTGTAATTTCCGTGCAAAAATTAGCGTTTAAGTGAAGAGTATTTTTTTTGGTTTTTTTTCTTCGTTTTTTTGCTGGTAATGAATGGAAAACATGTTGAAGCGGGGAGCTGTGGCCAGCGTTATGTTTTTTTTTGCTAGCGATGCTTGAAAATCAATGAAAGTGAAAGTGAAAACAGCATGCACACACACACACACACACACACAAATAGACAGCTGCTCACACGCACAAGGGGCACAGGACACGCACACAAATACGCATACACATACACAGCGAACAGCTCGGACCAAGGAGAGGGTGTGTGAGAGAAAGAGAGAGAGGCTAAGGAGGCAGAGGCAGAGACAGAGCAGAGCAGAGCAAGTTTTATTTTTGACGTCATTAATTCGTAAGTGTTTTGTGGCAGAAGCAAGCGCGGCTGAATCTTTCTCGTTCTGTGTCTGTGTTTGTGTGTGTGTTTTTTGTATTTGTATTTGTATTTGTTGAGGTGTCAAGTTTTTGGGAAATTAGCCTGACAAATTGGCAGCAATTAGAGGCAAGGAAATGAGAGGAATGGAATGGAATGGAAAGCCAAAACGAAAGCATTTGCCAGGCCGAAGGGCAAACAGGAAAATGGACAAACAAAAAAGTGTTGCGCAACCTGCAGGCAGCACCGACACCAGTGCAACGGCTGCTGGCATGCGGTGTCCTTGAACGTTTGCATAAGCTGGTGCTGATGTCTCTGTCGTTGTCAGTCAAGCCTCCTCATGCTGCTGCCGCTGCTGCATGCCACATGCCTCCTCGCATGCCTCCTCGCAGGCCTCCTCCTTCTGGCGTCCATTTACTCTGGCATTGGCACATTTGCGCGACTCCTCGTCGTGTCCTATGCTTGCCTGTGTGTCTGTGTGCGTGTGTGTTTGCGGGGCATAAGCTTAAACAAAAATTCATGGCACGCTAGCTTTGTGCAAAAAAAAAACCATTGAGTCCATATGGGTGTGGAAACCCACAGAGAGAGCGCACACATTTCTAGGTCGGGTCGTCGCATTTTTAGGGTTAAAGGTTGCCCAGGCAGCAGGTTGGATGCCCCACACACACACACACACACACACACACACACATGAGTAAAAGTACGCTTATTCCCATCCGTACGAGTACATGTGACTCCCCTGTACTTTTTGCGTAATTGGGTTGGACTGATACGGCGGGTCGGGCGGGCAGATCGGGTAGGCGAGGCGAGGCGAGTCCTTGAACTAGTGTGCCACATAAACGAGCGTTGCACGAACCTGCGTCACATGGGGCATCATTGCGAAAGGGTCCCCGTCCTCGTCTTAAAGCCATTCACCGGATTTATCTGCCTGGCCTGCGTTATCCGACTTTGGGTTGCTGGTTCGGTTCGGTTCGGTTCGGTTCAGAGCCCCAATCGTTATCGCCTCGCTTGGCGTTATTTACGAGCTCGTTTTGGGGACTTCTGGCAGGCAAAGGCAACGGCAACGGCAACCCTTCTATGGGGCAGAGGGCAGGGAACAGGCATAGGCACAGGCACAGGCACAGGCCATTAACCAAATTGCCCGAAATGCTCAGATGCTTTAAATTATTTAAATGCCAGGGCCCCACAAGTTCCCAGGAGGCGGGGGGGGGCGATAGAAAAGAGCAAGGCCAGTTAGAGAGCAGAAACTTCTGCGAGGCCGCAAAGAAAGGCAAACAAGAGGCCAACGAGAGACCTTGGCAAATACCACTAAAAAAATAAATAACCAAAGGATAGAGGCAGTGGCAGTGGCAGAGGCAGAGGCAGAGGCAGGGCAATGCCAATGCCACGCCCCTCCCCAGCGGCTCATAAATCTTGCTTAGTAACGCTCAAGTGCTCCAATTCCGGGGAAGGATAGAGAGAAAGGGAGCGGAGAGGAGCGGAGCGGAGCGAGAGACACGAGAGAGATCTGAGGCTTCAGGGCCGCATTATAATATTTGCGGTTGGGAAAAAGGTTCGGTTCGCAGTCGGAAAAAGGATTCGGGCGAGGCTTATATGCGGCATTTTAATTATTTTAAATTGAACCAAAAACCCAAATTTGTCTGCCCAACTGGAGCAAGTGGAGCAACTGGCCAGCGGACCAACAACTGGCCTCCGGTTCACTGGAACGTGGCCAATCTGAACGGATTCTGCCCACCGGCCTTTAATTTAATTAATACCACTGCCTCGCTGCCACTGCCTCGCTGCCACTGCCACTGCCACTGCCTCGGTGCCATTTGCATTAACAAATCGGAGAGTTGTCGAAGCGAGCGTTTTTATTTTAATTAAAATGACAATTATATACACTTTTTGCACCGCCACGAGCCACGAGCCACGAGCAGTGGGTGTGTATCATTTCCATGGAGTATTAATTTGCAGTGGATAATTCCCATGGATAGTATGTGCACGCCACAGAGTAGTTAATGCTCTGTTGCTCTATTATCGTCTGTGCTAAAATTTCAATTAAATATCCGCTGCAGAGTCCTTCGATAGGCATCCTATCCCTAGGGCAACTCATTCGTAGATTGTAGATTGTTTGCCACAGAAGCAACATCACCAACAGACAATGCCAAAATATCTTCAAGCTATCCACGAGGAGTGTCCCACTGCTATCCTGGTTTTCCCTTCGAATCGATGTTAAATAGTTAATAGCATTTCGAGATAATGAGATCGGCCTGCCTGGAGAACACTGAATAAATAAACTGCATTTATACAAATTTAATCAACCGTTTTGTATTAATCTCCTTGTTGGCATCCCAACGGGGATTAAACACACTTTCGCCAGGATATATGCCTGTGCAGTGTATGTGTATATCAGGTATTCAGGCGTTAATTTTAATTGTGCGGCGCATAAATTCCGTGAGAAGCGAGCCAACAATTTATTAATTGCATACAAATTCCATTCATAGTGTGCAAAGCCCTGCAAACAGGGGTTAAGTGGAGAGACAGGCAGTAGAGCCTTGCCCTTTATAAGCAAAACGCGAGGGGGGAGGGGGGAAGGGGGAAGCGAGGCCATGACTGACTCAAAGGATAATAAAGAGATGCCATGAAAATTTCAATAAATTTTATAAACTATTACAAAAAAGAACAGCTAGTGTATAGTGTATATTTTTTCCCTTGCCCTCTGCCATTTTCGATTCATGTATGTACAATGTACATGGATCCGGTCGCTGCCTTATTCATTCACCACTTGAAAGTTTCATCGGGTTTCATTAAAGCGAATTATCATTCAAAATTAATTCAATTTCGGTCGACGCTCCAGCCATCCGATCCGCCAAGTATATGGCTTTGTTCAAATCGTCAATAAATAATGGCCGCTGGAGCGGAATCCGACATGCATACATGCAGCTGTGTGTGTATGCCCCATTAAGCAGAGAGCTAGAATTGGAAAATAATTTGCATAAATTATCGAAGCAAAGACACAGCACAAAACACACAAACGGCATGGCGCTTAAATACAAATAAAAATCCTCCCTCAAACAAATATTTTGGTAGAATTTAAATAAATGTCATAAATAAATTAAAATTAAAACCCAAATTGCATTTGAGTGGCTTCGTGTGGTGTTCTGGCCGTGTGTGTGTGTGTGTGTGTGTGTCCTGTTTCGTGGGTGGGGCTAGAGACTGTGGGGCATCCGATAGATAAATAAATAAATTAAATATGCACATTTAAATGGCAATCAAGAGCAGACAAATTGCCAGGACACCAGCACCAGGACCAATGCGAAAAAGGCTAAAACAATGCAATACATTCCCAGCAGAAGAAGCACATGCCATTGCTCTCACTCAATGGATGTCTCTATGTATCTGCAGCTGTCGCTAGCTGTGCGTGTGTGTTTCTGTGTGTGTGTTTCTTTGTGATAACAAATCCCCCCCCGTCCCACTCTCACCATCCCCATACTCAGCCATACTTTTCTGTTTTCCGTGTTATTCAGCATTCGCGAAACGCGATACGACAAACGCACACTTCAAATAAAACTGTGAATTACGTAATATATACATAGATAGACAGACACATACATATATTAGGTACTACATACATATATTAAGTACGAAGTTCATTCTTTTCTGTGGTGCTAGCCAACATGCGCTACTAGGCGTATACGTGATAAACAAAAAACCAAACCAAAAGCCAACAGCCAACGGCCGTACAGGCACCGCCGCATAGACATTGTTGCCTCTGACAAAATGAGTAAGTATACGAACATCCGATAATCCCCCCCCCCCCCCAAAACTTATAGCCAATTAAGTGGCTACTTCTTACTGGCTTGCAATGCCTTCTAATCCCATCGTTAGTAATACAAATATATATTTTTAATTACAAATTTGCTGAATGTGTTCCTGTCAACGTACCATGTCTGAATCAACTTGGTCTTGTTCAAATCAAACAACTAGATTGAGTTACCTCGATTGGTTTGGGGGTTTCGTGTTCTTTCCTCGAGCCAACATTGTAATCGTAAATAATAAATGAAGTACTCAATTGCGAGCTTCCCCCACTTCCCACTTTCCACTCTCCCTATTGTCTGTCCAGACTGCCTGTCCGTAGCTTTCTAAATGTGGAAATTGGCCCCCAAAAACTAGGCGACCACTCTCTTGTATTGAAGCGGCGGCTGGGTTGGGAGCTGGATGTGCCCCAAGGCGGCAATACCGAACAGCCGAGGGAGCCATGATAACGAGGTTGATGGTGGATGGCTGGCTGGATGCTTCCCAATCACTTGCTCAAGCCACGAATAGTGGTTATATTTCATAAGTGAACGTTTGCCCTGGATGGTGCTAGATGGCAGATGAAAGATGAAAGATTAAATGCTTCACAACTTGTTAACGGTTTCCTCGATGTAATCAAATGCCAGGGCTCATAAGCACTCTGGGTAACTGGCAGGCAAGCACATGAAGAGATGGTTACTTAATTAATGCCTAATACCCATGTAATGCAATTTAAAGTGCGTATACTTAATGTGGGAACATCCCTCTGGGTACGGCACCGCACAGACTCACACAGACTCAATTAGAAGGCAACGATTTTTGCTAAATATAACAAAATACATTGTAACTCAATTTTCTTAAACGCTTTACAAATGAACATCAGCAAGGAAGACGGAAAGAAGCCGGCTCAGATGGCAGCACTAGAAGAGCCACAGCCACAGCCACAGCTACAGTGAGAGCCGGAGACGGTGTCGGAGTCAGAGCCTGAGTAGACAGCAGAGGCAGCAGCAGCAGCAGCAGCAGCTAAGCGCATTAAACTTGAATACTTGACAGGCAGCAAGCGGCAGGCAAGCAGCAGGCAAGCAGCAGGCAGCCGGCAGGCAGCAGCCGGAGGAAGAGCAAACGAAACGAAACAAAAGACGGAGAATATTGCAAGTGGGGCATGGAGAAACGGAGTCCTGGCCGGATTTAGTTGTCAGAGCTGTGCATCCGTCCGTCTGTCCGTCTGTTCGTTCGTTAGGCCGATTCCTTCAGGACCTACTATTGATAGGCCTGTCTGCCGTTCAATGCCCAATGTTTATTGCATATCAATTAAGGGGCAGCCAGCAGCCGAGAGGAGCAACAGCAGGAGCAACACACCAAATGGCAGCATGTTCTAGGTGCCACAGCCACTTGCCAGTCCCAGTCCCAGTCCCAGTCCCAGTCCCAGTCCCAGTCCCCGTCCCCGTCCTAGTCCCTGTACCCGCCACTCCTCCTCTCATTGGCAGCAGCTGCAGGCCATGTCGTAGAGGATCAAAGCCCCCACGGACTTGGCCGGGGACGCAGAACGTGCCGAACATTTGCGCAAAACTTTTCAAGGATTCAAGGATGCGTGCGCGGCACAGTGTGGCATGGGATCTGTGTGTGCCCTGTGCTGTGCTCTGCTGTGTTGTGCTGTGGTGTGGTGTGTGCCGCGTGTTTGTGCTGCCTGTCAAAATCAACTTGAGCGTGCCATAATTTCCACGCCAAATGAGTTCAAGTAGAGCCGGCACCACCGCATCTCCTTGTGCCTGCTGCTCCTGCTCCTTCTGCTCCTCCAGCAGCCGTTCCAGCTGTTCCTCTTTCTCTTTCTCACTCTTTTTCACACACTCTGTGTCTCTGTTTCTCCTTTGAGTTGTGCTCGGGGCGGGAGTGTTGCACGTGTGCGCAATTAAAAATGCAGCTTGCGGTTGTCGGGCAAATGTTGATGCCACTTCTTTTGCACTTCCCCCTGCACCACTCTCGCTCTCTCTCTCTTTCTCTCTCTCTCTCTCTCTCTATCCCTCTGTCACTCCGTTGGCAGCTGCTGCCCCAGTGACACACAAAGCTGGCTCTAAAAGAGACTCGACTATGCGGCGTGGCGCACTCATTTGGCCGGCTTTTCAGTTCAATTTGTTGTTTTCGCCTTAATTAAATTAATGCTCGCTTCGGGACCAGCACCAGTACCAACACCGCCGCGTATACGTAATTTCAATTTCACTTTTACCCATTGCAGAGAGGGAGAGAGGGAGAGAGAGAGAGAGTTTCACTCGAAAAAGAAAATGCTGAAACAACAAAGCAACACCAGCAGCAGCAGCAGGAACAGCAAAAACAACACAAAAAAACACACACACACAGACAGAGGGAAGCATTCACCATCCAAATCCCTGACCTGATTTAGTGACTTCTCCCCCAGCCCCCATCCCAGTTCTCCTCCTCATCCTCCTCCAAATGGGAGAGATTGCTGCATTTTCTCTGTTTTTCCTTCGCTTTTGTTGCATTGGCTTTTGCTTTCCGTTTAGTTACCTTCCACTTGCACCTCCTCCTCTGCACCCGCTATATCCCCTGCTGTAACCACTGTATCCCCTATACTTCCCTCTTCCAGTTTTCCCTGCCATCTGCTGCTGTTTACTTTTTATGCCAACTTTCCATTTTTATTTCTACCGAAAAAATGTCGCCCGCCCGTCTGTCTGCCATCTGAAAAGCCAACATCCCGTCCAGAGTTGACTCGGAGATGCCACTGCCTCTGCATCTGCCCCTGCCCTGCTCTCTTTTGGCCCTTTCTTCTTCCGTTCCACTTGCAAATGGCATTAGAACATTTCATTGCTCGGCAGCGCAATGGAAACGTGCCCAAGTCCATGTCTCAACTATGAACCAGAGCCAGAGCCAGAGCTGGTACTGGTACTGGTGCTGGAGCTAGAGCCGTGGTCTGGTGTTGGCCTCAGGTCTGGCCAGCAAAATGCCGAGCGAAATCTATTTTTAACAATTTGCAACATCGTGAAAGTCCCTGCGACGTCATGTGCCACCGATTAGGGTCAGGAGGAAAGAGCACTCGCTCTCCCTTTCTAGGGAAAGGGTATGCGAGTGGCTATATGTATGCTTGGCATTCTTTAGCTTTGGGAAATTTGCTACTTAAAACCATCGATAAGCATGAATGTACTCGCTACTGGTAAATACAACCTATACCAATACATAAGTCTTCCCAGTATTTACTAGTATCTACAACTAGATCATCATTAAACTCATTCAAATGTCCCTTTTCTCATAAGAGTTGAAACGTTTATCCCCATAAACATTTAAGAGCATGCAAAAATGTCACACTGGGAAATGCAGCCATCCAACATCCACATCCACATCCACATCTATATCTACATCAACCACTTCTCCGTTTGTGTCTATCCCAAGTTTTGTGTGTTTTCTGCTTAGCCGAGTGCAAGATCAGCTAACTTCAATGACCCAGAGTCAGGAGTTTTTCCAAAGAGGCGGCGAGAGGAGGCTGCAGCTGCGACCGAGCAGAGCAGAGCAGAGCAGGGCCATAAACATAAACTTGCATTATGGCCAAGCAAATAAAACTGCAGCCAAATGACACGTACAACTGCCACAGATTGGGAGGAGCAGGATCTGGGACTTGGGGCTGCGGGCTCCGGGCTGGGACTGGGACTGGGAGTGGGGGCACACTTCTGTGCGATTTACTGCGACTTTGCTTTCGGTTTTCATTTTGTTTTATTCTCGCCTGTTCTGGCCCTTTTGAGGCCATCGATTTTACCAGTCAACATTTTTCCTGTTGATGCTGTTGGTATTTTTTTTGTTCTCCACCAAGAAAACGAGAAAAGTGTGTCAATGAAATTGTTGCTGTTCCTCTGTTGATGTCTCTCTGCATTGTCAACAGTTTTTTTAAAGCCCTGGCAGCTGATGATGATTTGTGGCTGCCACACAGAGTGCCTGCTCTGCATTCAGGCATAAATTGAAATGTGATTTGAAAGAGCGGACGCGGTATCATACCATAAAGAGGTCCCCTCCATAAACATGAAATTGATCAGAGGAGGAAAAGTATCCCACGGAAAGTACATACAAATCTGTTAAGAGAGGCCAGGGAAGATTTGGGATTAGGCAAAGATATAACTTGGATGATAAGTATCATCTCGATTCCCTAGAACTCTTGAATAGGCAATGGCCAATCCATGGTCCTTGCTTGGCTTTTGGGTAGGTAAATCTTCATGAGAATAATTATATCTACAGATACTAATGAGCTATTAAATCGATGGCATTCCTTTAGCCATTTAGCTGAAACAAAGACAGAGAGAAATAGAGAGATAGAGAGAATATTTGTTCAATTTCTTGGACTGATTGCATTGATTTCTCCATTAGCCTCCACATGGCGAATACGCAACGCGTGCCATAAAGACGCACATAATGTATGCCAGGCACAAACACAGAAGACACAGATGACACAGAAGACACAGGACAGAGGACACAGCCCACACACCCACACACATAAGCAAATAGGGCGGACCAATAAAATGCAATTGCAAATTTATACAAATGTCTTGGAATTATTATTGTGGCATATATTCGTATTCGTATCCCGGTTTCCCTGTCGTTCGTCTCATCGTCATCGTCCTTTCTGTGTGTCTGCGTTTGTGTCTGCGCTTGTGTCTGTGTTTGTGTGTCACAATTTCAATTTAATTGTTCTGTCAATGTGTGCGTGCGTGTCTCTCTCCCTCTCTCTCTCTCTCTACCCCTCTGTATGTGTGTCTTTGGGTTCCATTTGGTTCTGGTTGGGTTCGAATTATGGCAGGAATAAGAAAATGTTTGAGCCTCCTCCAGTCGGTCTTCTGTGCTTCCTCCTTTGTGTGCCCTTTGCCCGGCCATGTTATGTGTTTATTTTTATTTGCCCAAGGATTTGCCTCTTCCTGCGGATAAGGGCAAAGACGTTGTGTTAATGGCAAGCATATCCTTATTACATATATCCTGCCGGCTTGCTTGTCCTGGCACGTTTCGTAACAAGTTTGTTATAATAAAGCTTCAGCAGGACCTGCTGCTGCTCTGGTCTGCTCTGCTCCATCCCGGGAATCCTCAGCACCAGCTGCCACATTACGCACCGCACAAAATGTGAGAGAGAGAGAGAGACAGGGAAATGCGAGAAAAACAACAGCCAGAGAATGAGAGAAATATCCTTTTTAAATACATATACATATATACGCAGGGAAACAGAAATAAACAAGTTTTCTCTCTCTCTCTCTCTCCCGCTCTGACAGAGTTTTTATGACCACAAAACAATTTTCTTTTTATTTATGATTACACGAGACCCACCGACGGGCCCACCGACAGCCATCCAGCCAGCCAGCGAGCCATTCCTGAACACACAAATATTTATTTATTCGGTTATAAAAATAAGCTCCACTGAATTTACAATCGAATAGCGAAAGGAAATGCTTCAAATGAAAATTCAATAAGAGAAAAATACAACAGCACCGACAGCAGCAGCAGCAGCAGCAGGAAAACGTACATTCCTACGAGAGAATCAACTACATTTAAATCGGAAATCAGCAGGCGGAAAAATATGCAAAGTAATACTCGTACCAGGAAAAGGGTATGACGGCAGGGGGGTGCAGGGAGGTACAGGGGTGCTTAAAGAGTGTCTGTGTGAGGGCACAATTTTATATACAAGCATCTGGTTGTGTGTGTCCTCTTGCGTGCTGCACTCCTTGTGCTTGGACAGGACACTACTGCAGTGCAAACAACATGGCCGCAACACGAAGCTCTGGGCACACTCCAGCCCCAGCTGCAGCTGCAGCTCCGACTGCTGCTCTCCAGCCTCGTTGAACTCATTCCGGAGTCATAAAGTTGGTCACATTCAAATTAAAATTCAACTTTCGCACGCCTCGAGTGCCGGCAGATGGCAGGATGCCCCCATCCAGATCCTCCTGCCAGGAGGTGGGCGTGAACCAACTCTTAATGAGGCGTTGGTTGCCCCAACATGGCCAGCCAAGGAGTTTCCGTGCGGACAGCCAAATGCTGTTTGCTCTGCTCTGATAGTTTTCAGTTAGATTTTTGCCAAAATGTTGAGTCTTGTCTTGGGATCCGTACTCAAACAATCAAGCCCAAACTGGGGGTAACTTTTATACCTTCAATATTGACCTGCTTGGAAGGTAATCACCGGAAAAGCTGTTTCGAAATGGATAAAAGTCTAAGCATTATACGTTTACTTTTGCCTCAGATCATAGCAGCTGCTCATCTGGGTTGGAAAATAAAAAAGATTGCCTACGTTTTCAGTTAATTATATACATAAGTATGTACCCTGGTAAATAGTTCATCGATTTCAAATTTCACTTAATGGCCAATCAGGAATAAAATGTTACATGTTCCTACATCCGATCGACCTGAAAGCGGCTTTTTGCCTGCCTCAAGTCCCCATCGACCCACTGGTTGACTGGCTGGAATTACTTAACTACCTCGAAGTCGCATCGATTTGGGTCGCCACTTGGCCGCCCCTCTCGAGTGCTGGCTCTCCAATACCCGTACCCGTACCCGTACGTACACGTACCCCTACCCTTTAGCGTACTTGTACTTGTACCCGTATCCGTATGTGGCGCCGTAATAGCCTATCCAAAATCGATTTGGGGCAGGTCTACCGACTGCACTCGGATCGTCTAAAAGCAGCCTCTTCAAATGGGACTAAAGCCCGACCTCCTCCGCCCTCACCGCCTACCATCTCACAGGGATCCCATAGAGGAGGAGGCTGGATGCCACATCCACAATTTTATTTAATGCATGCTTAAAACTATGCAACGCTTATTTATGGCCACATTTTCGCGTGTGCGTGCATTCCTTTGGTCTCCAGTGTGTATGTGTGTATAGTCAGTATAGTGTGTGTGTGTGTCTGTGTGTGTGTGTGTAGGGATGTGTTTGTAAATCTGTGTCAACGGCAGCTGCAACTGCTGGCATGTAGCACCACCACCACCACACCACTCCCCTGCCGCCTACCAGTTGCATATTTCTCTCCATTGTTGCTGCTGTTGCAGCAGTTGTTGCGGTTCATGTTGTTGCATGTCGCGTTGACATTTTTGCGTGGCTGACATTTTTCTCCTTTTTCCTCCTCCCTGCCGCACGGGGGAGCTGCAGTAATTCATATACATACATACATAGGTACATATACGTATACGTAGAGTCCTGCACGGTGGTGGGAAGTATGGAAGTTATCAGATGCAGTCACCCGTCACACGACAGCAATTTCTCATAAAGAGTACAAATTATGAACAATTAAATTAAACACAACTTGCGTACGTACATAGTCCTGCCCTGCCATGCCCTGCACTGCCACTAAGTGCAGCACGAAATTAAATGCTGAAATTATTTCAGTTTCGGGTTCTAGGTACGAGTACCTCCCCCATGGTATAATATGATAATTATTTTCACCATTTTTCATTTTCATTATGGAAATTATTGTGCCATTGTTGAAAAAATTTATAAACTTTCACGAAAAGAATAAATGTTGAAAAACTGTGAAACAAATGTGTTATACTCATTGGTTGAAAAACTGTGGTAAATGGCACAGCCACCATTGAAATGCTCACACATCACAGAGCCCATGGGTATTTATGCCAGAGATCATTTGGCTGATGACCATGGAATCGACTCTCTTATTTTGGCCGAAAAACGCTTCTCCGTTAGAATCTTCGGCAACCTCTAAACATCACTACAACTAGTCTTTGCCAGGATATTATTTATCTAAGCTTTTCAATTGCTGAATATCCTATTTATTTGCAAACTATCGGCTGGCATTAACCAACTATTACTCCTTTGTGGAACATCGGAAAGGCTGCTGGCAAAAAAGTTAAGAAATGCAGCAAGCAGCTTCCATAAACGAATAATCTCCCAATTCGGGTTAACTAAACTTTCCCCAGAGAGAAAATAAGGTAACTTTTTGAGCGAAGAACATTCCCAGAAAGTTTACCATTTGTGGCAAAGGCGCAGCCCCGAATCGATGGAATAACACGAGAAAAGTCGAGCCGTAAAGAGTGGCAACAGAATGAAGGAATGGGGAATAGGGGTATGGAGAATGGAGAATGGAGAAAAATAGCAATCAGCATATGCAGAATAAAATGGAAAATGGAAAATGGAAAATAGAGCATAAATCCACTGCCTCAGACGGTACCAGACCAGGCCTGGCCAGACTGTCTCCACCTTTTGCGGCTTTCAGGTCTCTTGGCAGCATGCCTCAGCACCTCCTGCTTTCTGGGGGATGTGGGGCACGCGCGGCGGCATGCTTGCATTTGGTGGAAACAAAAGGACGTGGAAAAGAACTTGAAGGATACGCTGAGCTCTCATCATATCGCATAAAAAAGGATCCCAGAAGGCGGAGTTAAGTGGCGAAGTGCTTGAGCCTCTCATCGAAATGCATTGTGGGTGGCTGAATGGGCGGATAAGATGCAAAGGAATCCTCCTCCGCCATCCTCCGAGCAGCAGCACAGCCACAAAGCAAACATATTTTCATTTAAAGCGCTTCGGTATAAGGGGAAAACTCATTAGAGCGCTGCGAAAATAACTTGAAGCTCGAAGACCGAAGACCGAAGACGAAAGTCAAAGACGGAAAAGGCAAGCCAAAGGCAAAAAGGCAACAGAAACAGGAGCAGGAGTAGGGGCAGGGATATGAAATTGAAAATTTATAATATCCGCTTACATGAGAGGAGAGGAGCAGCAGAGAAGCCGAGGGGCAGAGGGGCAAAGTGGCAGAGAGTCAGAGAGTGGTGCGGAAAAGAGAGGAGAGTCCACTTGAATTGCTGTTGATGTTTTCATGCGGCAAGTTACGAGTATCTATGGATATTCCAGCATGGAGATGAAGTGCAACAGCAGCCACTTGTATTTTCTTGGGGGCAAGAGCAAACGAGGAAATGAGGAATCTCTTATTTTATTAAAAACTTAACAAGAAAAAAACTTGACAAGTGGCAGCCAGCAAAGAAGGCAAGGCATTAGCCCATTAGTCCTGCGTGACTGTGTCTCTCTGCGTCTGTGCCTGTGCCTGTGCCTGTGCTTCCTTCCCGTGGATCTAGTGCCGAGGCATTAGCAACACTCAAGGACACTTTTGCAGCAGGAAGCAGACAAGCAACTTGCCACTCTCTTGCCCCATCCCCGTCCCCGCCAGTATCCTGCAGGAAACTGCAACATTAAGTTAATTTGCAACGTGCACAGCACAGCACAAGCACCAGCACTCTGGGATAAGCACCAGAGCATCCCTGAAAAGTATTCTATATCTATATCCACCTCCTCCTCCTCCTCCTCTCCCAGCTGCATCACGCCCCTATCGATGAGTTGGCTGTTCCGCGCTGATTTCATGCGATTGGCAGCCGTGCAGCCACGGGGCCAGGACACCAAACTGCAGACTACTCCCGACTCGAATCCACCCTCCACACACAGCCAGGCTGCCCTTGATTAGGCCATCACACTCGATGAGCATCCTCCTTCGATGTGCTGTGCTGTGCTGTGCTGTGCCATTCTGCCATTATGTTGCCAATTGCCTGAGCATTTGTCACTTTCAGGCTAAAAGCATAGGAAAAGGCATCTATCGCTCTTTGACTGAGACTTCTCGACACGCTCTCTCTCTCTCTCTCTCTGAGTGACTGTGGTCAGTGATAAGCAGGGGAGGGGGAAAGGAATGGTAAATCTTTTAAGTGGGAATTTATTCTTAACACTTACTTCCCTTTTAGTGGCTCAAAGAAGAGTCTTACCATTCCATGAGATAAAACAACATTTCCATTTAAGTGCAACATTTAAGCTTTGCTTGGAACCCTTTAAGCAGGGTAACCATAATTATTCGCAGAGATTCATGAATAAATTACCATTTAGATCTTCAGTGGCTGCCATAAATAATACCCGGTGGCTAATACTATGAATATGTCCCCTCCGTGGCATCCTGCTTGGCTCAAACAATAATTCATTTCGCTGACTTTTGGCCACTGACATCGGAATCCCCGTCGCTGACAGTAACAAGCGACAGTTATGCCCGTTTGTGGGTCAGACAGAGCTCGGACTTCCGCTGGATATTATCCATTAGGATGATTACAGTGATTAAAGGGGTTCCGGCCACCCCCCCCGGCGGTGGCTGCTGCTGCTTCTGCTGTTGTTTCGCCGTCTGTTTATCCAGCTGCGCCAATTGGGAAACGGAACGTGGCCAAATTAGAGCAAGACGGTGGACACAGTTGCAGTTGTGGCGCCTCCGCGCGGAGGTGCTCCGTGACGCGGAAGTGGCAACGCAAACGAACTAACCAAGAGCCACTTACTTACATCCATGAGCCACAGGGAGGAGAAGGAGTAACGGCTGGGGGAATGAGGCAATGAGACCACACAGAGCAGCCAGATCCCGGCCACACAACACAGAAAAAGAAGGAGCAAGCAGGCGACTACACGCGCCTTTTGCTATTTACTCAGTGGGAAAATCCCTCTGCATGGGGGCAGAGAGCGGGGACTTCACGGACAGACAAATAGCAGCCCGCGGGCCAAGCTGCAGCTCCTCGACAGACGCAGCAGCAGCAGCAGCACCACCACGGAGTGCTGTGCCCCTTCCCCTACTCTGCCCAAGACCCACCAAAACTCGTCACAGTTGCCTTTATCCTATTCCTATTCCCATTCCCATTCCATTCCAATCCCAGACTCTTCTCCCGGGTAACACTCCTCCATTTTGTTATGCACGCCGCTTCACACTTCCTGCTCGGCAGGATGCTGACGCCTCTTACACCCTCTCTGCCACCCTGCCACGATTCACCCTTGAGGCACCTTATCAAGTGCCATTTTTCATGCAATGCTGACGCCATCGTTGTCCTCGTGGTGCTCCTCCTGGTACTCGTACTTGCACTCGTCCTGCTACTGCTGCTGCTGCTGCTGCTGCTGCTGCTCGTCGTCGCTTTGTCAAAACCACGAAGTTATCCATGGAGCCGTGAGCATATTGTCTTGTGCTCGGGCGGAGGACTGCTTTTGGGGGCGTGGGCGTGCTAAAGTTTTCTTCTTATCCTTTTTTTTTATCACACATGCAGGGCAGGATCCTGGAGCGCACAAAAGGCAGCTGCAGCTGCAGCTGGAGAATTCCTGCTTCTGCTCCTGCTCCTGCTCCGGCTCCGGCTCCAGCTCTCTCTGCGCTGCGTGGGCTTTGTCTTGGTTCCACGCAAAAGTGGCTTTGTGTCCCATTGTCTATGTATTCTCATTTACCATGCCCCTGATTGGACGCGGACGTACGGAAGGGAAGGGGAGGGAGAGTAGGAATGGGGCAAAAATCGATGAAATAATCTCTGGCTAATTGGTTGAATGGGTAACTTTCCTGGACTCCTCCGGATTGCACTGTCCCACTCTATGCCTCTCTGCTGCCCCGAAAGTGAATGCCCAGTGGAGTCCGTTTCAGGCAGGCATTGTTTTGCCGGCTGAGGCTGACCTCCTTAAACCTGTCGCCAGGGCAGTGGCCGGGACCTCCCCGGAGTCCCATTGCATCCACCACTCGGATGTGCTTTGCATGCTCCAGTTACCTCTCCAGTGCCAGGCTCCTTCTTCTCCTTCAGCCAGGCTGCTGCTGCTGCTGCTGCTGCTGCTCCTCAACTTTACCGCAACTCGAATGAGTTCTATCAGCACCTGCCATGGCCTGCCCTCAGCACCGTGCTCCCTGCTCCCTGCTCCTCTGATCCCTGGCCCGGCTTCAGCGGTTCAACTTTCAGCATTAAATATGTGGCCAGAACTCCCAGGCGCCCCCAACTTTTCGTGCCCCTGCGGACTACTCTTTTCTCTCCTGCTTTATGGAAAAATATTACACGGAGATTTAAGTTTTTCGAGTTCTGGCGCTTAGCCGCCATTTACCTTTACCTGGCCAACAACGGGGTTGGGGGGGTTGGGCTGGCACTGGGCTTGGGCTTGGGCTTGGGCTGGGATCGGGTTGAGTGGGGTTGTAGGTTGCGGAGGTTTATGGGGGATTGTGGGGAGGGCATGCCCCATTGTTGTTGCGCTGACACAGATATTATTGTCTGAAATCGTGTGGTTCTTTCTGCCTCTCCCAGACGGGGACTTCCTCTGAAATATATGTATATTTTTCCGCCATTTTCGCTTCTAATTTAAGTGAAATGTTGTTTTTCCATTGTGGTTTTTGTGGGTTTATGTTCGTTTTTGTATATATGTGTTTGTATGTAAATATGCATGGATATGTACATACATACATATGTATATGTTTGTGTGTGTGCTTTGCGGTTCCCCCCCATTTACATTTACATATACATATACATATAAATATTTTCATATTGTGATGCTCTCTTTTTCCTGCCTTCGGACCACTTCCCATATTGTAATTGTTGTTTTCGTTGTATTTGTGCATTGTAATTATTTGAAGTGGTTCCATCTTCCACTTCACTCCACTACACTCTTCTCCACCCTCGCTCTCTCTATCTCTCTCTCTCTCTCTCTCTCTCTATCTCTCTGGAGTGATGTAAGGCGTTGAAATGCCTTAAAGTTGAGCGTATTCGATACCAGAGCCCTATCCTCAAGAATGCCCAGTGATTCCTCTCTGGCATTTGGTATCCTTAATGTAAAATCTGTGCACCCAGAGGAATAAACTCCTGAATATCGAATGGATTTACACCGCGAGTGGGCAATTTTAAAGGGAAAATGCAAATATTTGATCGAAATATATTTCATAAAATAAATATTTTCATATTTCGATTTCTTACATGTTTCATCTGTTACTGTATATGTATTTGTGTATCTACTATATTTAATTTAAAAATTCGTTTGCTTCTCCGATTGTAAGCACTGCAATAATCGATCGTTTTAAATCCGGAGTTCTACAGAAATGAGAATCAAAATAAAACTTCAAATAGCAAATTTTTGGCCAAGACTTTAAGTACCAAAATGTCAGGCTTTCCGCATCAAAATCGAAGGGGGGTCTCTCTGCCTTTCCGTGAGCCAGCTCTGAAAAGAAGAAGAGTTTCATGCTCTGTCATTTCCGCAATTTTGAATGCAATTTTATTGCCATAATTCAAGCCACACAGCAACTGCAGTTGCAGGCTGCTTTGTTGGCTGCTGACCACAAACTGCCTGCAAGTGTTGGCCTGAGTTATGGCCAAGGATACCCAGGATGTGGCATGCGTGCGTGCGTCCGTGCGTGCGTGCCGTCTGATTGATGGCTACACTTGGCGCTAACTAAACGGATTCGCATTCCCAATTCTCATTTTGCCACTTGGCCAGAAGATGCGCCACAGGCTACAGGGCTACAGACTACTATTTGGATCCACATCCACATCCACAGACTCTGGTAAATTGCTCTTGTCATTTTCTTCTTCTCTTCTTGCTTTCCGCTGAGGTTTTTTTCGCTTAAATTTAATTTCCCCTGCGCGAAGGCAGGCGCGCCTTTGAATCTCTGGTATTTCCATTTTCCGAGGCAAGACAGGCCCAGTTTCCTTTTTGAGTTCAGGCTCCGTTAATGAGCTGAGTGAGTACTTACACAAAATTAAGTGTTGTCCCACTTCAGTCCTCAGCTGACTGGGCAAACATGCCTGCCCTGCCCCAAAGTACAGGACGACACGGGGCAGGCATACTCGTACAGACAGACAGACAGACGGACAGCAAGACAGACACACACGGACACAAAGGAAATGGAAAAGCAGCGCACAACACAAACAAGAAGTCGCAGCGACAAGTTGAAGAAGGAAAAGCATCGTCCTCGTTCTCCAACTTGAAGTTTCTTTCCTTCGTTTCCCTTCTCGGTTCGTTTCCTCCCCTTTCCCCGCCTCTCCTTTCTCTGTGTGGAAATCATCATAAAGTTGGAGATAAGTTCTCTCTTTTCATTATATAAAAAAAAAGGAAAAAAAAAAAAGTACGGTGGAAAATGGGCAGTGGTCGGGCGGATAGATGGAATGAGGGATGGGCAGGCAGGGAATAGGTCGTAGCGCGACAGGAAACAGGCTCCAGCGACAGGCGACATCCGCAGCGGCAGCGGCAACGGCAGCAGCAACAACAATTGCAAAACGTTGTTTGTTGTACACATGCGTGTGTGGGCGATGACAGGGCCGAGGGAGGGAGCGGGGGCGGGGGCATATAGCGGGTGGCGACGGTATAGCGGGAGGGGGGGGGACATTCTGAGTAGGGGCCAAAAACAAGTTTGTTGTTGTTAGCTGCTTGTTTGGCTGACAGTTTTGTTCCCGTGTTCCCATCTCCATTTTGGCAGGGGGTGGGAGGGTGGGGTGCCCGGTGTCAGGGCAAGCTGATGCCCGAAAAGTGTACAACATTCTACGGCAGTTTACAACACTGACAAGCCACTGGCACTGGCTGTGGCACACTGGCTCCGGCTCCGGCTCTGGCTCTGGCTGCGTGGCAGTGGCCGTGGCAGGCGGGGACACACACTAATTCAATAAATGCACGTGGCCAGGATGCAGGACACGTAGCCCGAAAAAGTTGACATGAATCTGCATAAAATATTCGCATATGCAAAAATTTCCCTGCCTTACTGCCACGGAAACGGAATGGAGTGGAGTGGAGCGGAGCCCAAGAAGAAGTTTTTTGGATGGTGACGGGAGCTTAACTGGCGTGTTTGCTTGCACACACACACACACATCTGCTGGGGCGGGTGCGGCTGCGGGTGCGGTGTGTATGTCCTATCGTATCCTATCAGTGCAACTGCTGGCAAGCACTCGACTCAACGCAGGTCCTTGCCAAACATTATGCATGACAGCCATTGAGAAATCTGTAAAAATTATGCAAATACATTTCACCAATCACTTAACTGCGGAATGTTGGATCCGATGCGAAACGAACACGAGTACGACTACGACTACGAGGCGTTGGATGGATGGTTGGAGCAGATTAATGCATGACTGAAAGCAGCTCGCTTTCCTTCTATATCTATTTCCAGCTATGTGTGTGTGTGTGAGAGAGTCAAGGATATGCATTGAGTGATACGATAAGGCAGATATTACATAGACGGATTCATTTCAGAGAATGAATTGCACTTCCAAGAGAAACTATTTGGCTTTACCTTAGATGTCCCCAAAGGTAGACCCAAAGATGTCACATTAAAGGACATTTTCCATCACCTCAGGACACCCTAATTAACGATAGACAGGCAGCAAGCATATTGCAGCATTCCCTGAGCTGCAAATACCGATTCCCCATCCTTGTACTCCTTTGCCAACGGAAATGACAGTCACCAGGGCAGGCGGGCAAACAAATTCAAGGCGAAATTGATGACATGGCATACCACCAGGCAAACAACCCACACACACACATACACATACATACACACACACACACACACATGTCATCTGTTTGACATTGCCGCTCTTGTCGGAATCGCAGTCGGGAGTTGGGTGCCGGTTGAAAGGTTGAGGCAACATTGAAGAAGCAGGTTCGGCGCTCTGCTCCTCCCCGCTCCATCTCTCGAGCACTGACGATTTTTTACAGAATTGGGATTAAGTGGACCTGGCTGTCGACATCCTGGTCGGAGTCGGAGTCGGTGTCGCAGTTTTGACGAGGGCGATGGAGGTCGGATATTTAGCATGCCCAGGTCGTCCGCAAAAGTTCTTGGAAGTTCAGTTCTTCTTCGCTCACCGTGCACCATACGGCACTCTGCATGCCACCGTGTTTGCTCAGGGACGAAGGACGATGAGACGATGAGACGATGAGCACAAAGTTGACATTTCCTTGCTGCCTTTGCCCAGGACGGTGGCAAATATTTGCTTACGTGTCAATAACCCGTCCAGTGATTTATTTCATATTTGGTCTGGGTCTCCCGCTCCATCAATGGCTTCGTGTGTGTGTGTGCGTGTGTGTGTGTGTGTTATGAGTCCTGTGCGAGTCCTGACAGTCCTGCGGAATAGTTTCCACACTGGTGGCGCGTTGCGGCTGTCATTGACATTTGATATTCATTGTCAGTTTTGTGTGTAGTTTTCCAAAGGGTTTTTCTTTTACGTTTTTCCCCATTTGCCGCTTTTTTTCCCCTTTTTCCCCCTCTTTATCCCTTTTTCCATGCTGCCATACATTTTTCATGGCATACTTATGGGGGCAAAGGCCCATCGCACAGACGCTTTTGTCCTTAAAGCCACATAAATTGTCCTTAAATGGAATGGAGAGAGAGAGAGAGAGAGAGAGACCACTATGTGGGGGGACGGAGTATGGAGAATGGGAAAGGTACTCTTCTACTTTGCAGCTGTTCCGGGGCGAAAAATGTTCAATCAAGCGTGCGAGGCCTTATCGCCTCCTGCGAGGCCATATATCCCTTGTATGTGTGTGTGGGTGTGGGGGTGTGGGTGTACACCGTACACCGTTCTAGGTATGTGTGTGTGCTTGCTAGTGTGCATCATCATAAGCTCTTTCTCTGTCTGCAGGCTTTTTCAAAGGGCAGCAGGAGGGAGGATCTACCGTAAAAAACATTCCTTGCCTGATTTGATTTAAACGTTGTACCGTTGCCGGGCCTCCTCCCTGCCCCCTCGACCCACCACTCTCCACTCTTCAGACAGCCAGCCAGCCAGGCAACCGCTGATCGGTAGACGATGGCATCTTCGAAATGGTTTATTCATGCAGCAGTCGCATTATGCAAATAGCTATCCTCGCCACACTCCTTCGCGTCTCGACCACTTGAAATTTGATTTTTTTCAATTTCGATTTCGATTTTTCTTTGCCATTTGTTGCAAAAATCTGCCTTAGGAAGCCACTTCGCCCTGGTCTTGGCGGCGCAGCACAGCACGGCCCGACGCGACGCGACGCTGCTGCTCTCACTTCACTTGTAAAAAAACGTTGAGTGCCACTTGTCGATGGCGGTGCGGGAGTGTGGAGTGTGGAGCATGGAGTGGAGTGGAGCAGAGTGCAGAGTGCAGAGAGAAGTGGCATGCCATGAAGTTGGTGCACAACCAAGAGTGCCCCATTCATTTGGCTTTCAGTGGCACAAGTGACTAGCGCTCAACGGCAGCAGATTTTCAGCACTTAAATGAAATTATAGCACGGGGGCAGAAGACGAGCCCCCTCCCCAATCCCCAATCCCCAGTTCGCCTTAATCTTCCGGCCAAGTCACCTTCGGAAGCCAACACACAAATCGGTTGTCTTTTCTGGGGGAATACTCGCACTCGCACTCGCACTCGTACATTTTGTGTGACATTTTCCTGAAGATTTGATGATGGAAATTTGCATAGAAAACAAATTACTGAGGCAAAAACAATTTCTCTTTTAAAATAAAATGAAGCGGAACGACAGATGAGAGACAAAGTTGTTTTCCTACAACAAAACGAAAAAAAAAACACATACACACACACACACACACACACTCATACTTATGCAATTTGCTTAGTTGTAAAGAAAATCTTTTCCTTCCCATTTCCCAGAGGCTGAGAGAGAAGACATTGTGACAAATGTTTAGCAAATTCAGTCCCCGTCTCCATCTCTGGGCTCTGATTTGAATATTTCTTGCTTGGAGAGTTTTTCCTCTTCATCGCCGTTTTTCTAGGCCTCATTTTCCATACGTACGTATGTGTGTATATGTGGGTCGCGCATCCTTGAACATTTCACAGCTTACAAATCCTTGGCACGCACATCAGCATCCTCCAGCTGGCTCCCAACTCCCAGTCCATCATCAGCTTAGGCATTGTGTTGGCTCTTAACAAAGGCCCAAGTAATTCATGCAATGCGCCTGAAGAATCAACGCACACATTTCCAGATATTTGTTCAGCAAAATAATGGCAACAACAACAACAGCAGCAGAAGCGGCAGAGCAGGGCAGAGGCATCACCATACTCATCATCATCATCATCATCATCATCATCAACATCATCAGGAGAAGGTGGAGGAGGAGGAGGAGGAGGTGGAGCTGAAGCTGAAGCTGAAGGAGAAGCAGGAGCAAGCCCGAGATGATGCGACGATGAATCGTTGGAAAGATGAAGGACGAAACGCTGACGGCTAACAGGGACAGGGACAGGGCATATGCATATATCGTGTGAATGCGAGGATTCTAGGCATTAAAATTAATGACATACGTAGTCGTCGTATGTGCATATGTATGGGGGCAGAGGCAGGGGCAGGGGCAGAGGCAGATGCAGAGATATACGAGACCCCTTTTTCAATCGATTTAAGCGCACATCAATCAAAACGATGATTTCGACGACTATTTGCCAAATTTTCCATGAACAAATTTCAATATTTACTCTTGCAACGCATGGAAAATGCATGGCATTCCATATTGAATTTGATTGAATTGGAAACAGAATGAATGGTTCAGCAGCACAGCATGGCGTATGCTTGATATTTCACGTTCGAATAGGAATCAAAGTGGAGGCCAAACCTCCACCCGTTGTAAATAAATTTTTAATTAAAAATCATTTGATTTTTTGTCGAACCGAACGGGGCAATAGAATATTGATGTTTTTCCTTTTGTCCAGGTTTTATTTGGACTATTTTTTGGTGGGTCGAAAACTGGGTTTTGTCCCGTCAGACAAGTTTTTCATGCATCATTGAGTCTCCTGCGGTGCATTTGTGAGTGTAAATGAAATATTAAATGGAACTCTGTACCTACACAAGTATAGTCTCTGCCTTCTATTTGGTGTTCCGTTCTCCCAATTTGAATTTGAAATCAAATTTGTGGTTGAATCTGATTTGCAGCCAAATTAATTCATGTCGTATGTGGCTCATTAGACAGTAGTGCTGCCAGTGCCAGTGGCAGTGCCAATCAGCTCCGAATTCCGCACCAATTTCAATCGAAAATTCATTAAAGGCTTCCCTCAGGAGGAGGACTGGAGTGGTGGATGGTGGATGGTTACTGCTGACCCGTTACAAAATCACAATCAAACACTAAAATGGAATTCAAATTTCCAGGCCCGCTCCAAGCTGAGTGGCCCGAGTCCATTGCTGACTGATTCTGTCATATTAATTAGCCATTCCCCCTGTATCTCTCTCTCTCTCTCTCTCTCTCTCTCTCTCTCTCTCTTTTTCGGCGGCGACTGTCTGGCCGACTGCCACAGCTGAAAACTAATTAAAAAGCCGTGTCATTCGAAAGGCTCGACAGCCAGGCCCCCCTCTCCTCTCCACCCATTCTCCCTGCAGGGTGCTAATCGAATTGTTGAAACGCAATGAAACGAATGTCATTTGAGCCAAAAAAAAAAAAAGGACTACCGCCCCAGTGCCAGTGCCAGTGCCGTCGCGACGTTCAATTCATATTCATTTTGGGCCATCAAATGACGGCCAATGACAGCGAACAATGAAATCAAATTAAAATACACTTTAGCACGGGGCGCGCTGAGTGAATGACAATCAAAGGCTAAACAATGGAATGCGCCATCGTTTCGAATCGATATAAAAATGGGGGGGGGGCGTGCCACGCAATGCCATGCCAGATGGAACCATGTTTCATGAATGATAGTCCTTTTACCCCGCCCTCCTTCTGCATCGCCAAAAACTGCGCGGCGAATGACAGGCGAAAAAGAAAGTGCCATCAATTCGGACCGGACCGTAGCGGAATATTCGGATGAAAGTGCGGATGAAAGCTTCCGAGTGTTGCGTGCTGTTTCAGTAATTAAATCCTGACATCTTAAATGTCCATGAAAACGAACTTAATTTTCTCGTGTGGCAACTTTATGACTTACCACGCCACAAGTGGATGGCAGGGAGGACGGGACGGGGGCGAACGAGTGGCAGCGAATGAATGAGTGGCAGAGTGGAAAAGTAAAACTCAAATAAGTTGAGTACAAAGTAAAACAAAAATTACCCAGAGACCAGGGGAAGCAGTGGAGCGGAGGGCTGCGGAGAGTGCGAATATAGAAGTTAATGTTTTGAAATTATATAAGAGGATTAAGCATATACATATATATTTTTGGGGCTGGCCTCTAACAAGTTTCTGCAAATAAATGAAGCATTTCGGATTAGGTAAGAGATTCAAGTTGGTTCTAGGTTGAGGTGCGGTGCGGTGAGGTCAGGTGAGGTGAAGTGAGGTGAGGTGAGGTCGGGTCAGGACAGATCAGTGCCAAGTGTTAAATGGGGCTTAAAGAAGCCACAGAAAGCCTGGCGCTGGTTGGGTAGATATATATTGGCAGAAGGATAATGATTCATTCGATTCTGATAGAGCCAGAAGTCGACTTTTTGCTTCCGCTTCAAATGGATTATTTATTTGTGAATGGAAAGCATCCAATCAGATCAAACCGTTTCTGACTGGATTTCGCTCTGCCTAAAAACAAAAGTTATTCTGCCAACAAATAAAAAAGTAAGGGAAAAGAAAAGAAAACAAGAGGAAAAAGATTGATGCCAACTCTTGAGTTTCATTAGCTATGTTAAGTAAACACACACGTACGTGGTAGACCCATACCACACGCCATACCGTACATACATACATATGTATACATATATGCAATCGGGAAGTGAGACAAGGAGGCACTGTCGGAGCCGCTAAGCGGCTTAGTGAAAGTCCTCTGCCCGCCCGCCTGCCTGCCTGCCTGCCGAATGCGTGCGGCAGGCATCGACTAAAAAAAGACATGAATATATATATTCATACGAATACGAGTGCGAGTACGAGTGCGAGTGCGAGTACGAGTATGACAGCCTTTTGGTGGAAACTTGAGATGCAGGAAAGCTGGGACTGGATGGCTGGTTGGCTGGTTGGCTGCGGCGGAGGTGAAGGAAAGTCGCTTTGGTGTTTAAACAACTTTGACGCGCTTTCTTCATGCAGCACCACATATTTATGTATGTACGTAAGAGCATTTTCCTCACCGCTTTCCCTGGTTTCTGTCTCTGTGGCATTTCCGCTCCTAATGGCACACACACACACACACATACGAAAAGAAAAAACTTTGATGACGTGAGCTTCAGTTTGACGTGCCCAAAAGAAATTTGACTTCTTATGAAAGGGGGAAAAACTTGGCCAGGACTACTACTCAGGGCAGGGACCATGAGCAATGTTCAGCTCGTTAACATTTCGGCCCCAGAGCCAAGTCCTTGCTCCTTCAGCTCCTGCCTCTCCAATTTGGGTTGAGTTGAGTTGAGTTGTGCTACGATACAAATTGCTTCGGTTTCCTTTTTCTTCTTTTTGTTGTTTTTTTTTGTTGGGAAAATTGCTGCAATTATCATTTGGCATTTTGGCTGCCACTGGATGGGCTGGCCCTGAGACGCTAATGAGGCATCAATGCATTGAACCACAGACCCAACCAGAGACATGTCTCTTGCAACGCAAATTATAGTCACACCCCCTGCCTGACGCTCCACTTTGTTGCACAGGTGTGTGTGTGTGTGTGTGTGTGTGTGTGTGTTTGTGTGTGCCTCTGCACTTCCCTTTCCGCTGCGTTATTGAGGCGCAAACTTTGTTTGGGGCAAAAATGACAGACGGGAAAGGAGAAAAGACTGACGTGCTATAAGTCAAGTTCTCTTCCGGCTTGGCTGGGGATGAGGACGAGAGCAAGGGCTTGAATAGGAGTACGAGCAAGACTCCTGCTGCTGCAGGACGTGAAGGAGGAGGAGGAGAACGATGATGACAACCGACAATACCATTCCTAGCAGCAACAGTAACAACAGCTGACACGAGCAGGCAGCCAGCCAGCCATCCAGCCATCCCTTGGCTAGAAGAATATGTACACACAAGTCACAAGTCCTTCAACACAATTTTTTATGTGCAACTATTTTGCATATGCGGGATGGATGTATGCACATACATATTTGCCACATGTGGATGTTGGAGTCGGGTGTAAGTCAACTCGAGACCACAGAAGGAGGCCGGGGAGGCAGAGGGAGATCTTAGAACTGTGGAATGCTGTGGAATGTTGGGGAATGTTGAGGAAATCGCACATTCCTGCTCTTGACGAAAGCTGATATCAACGCGCACCGCCATTCCTTTGAGACCCATTAAAGTCAGCGCAGCAGCAGCAGCCTTTCCATCGCCTCGTAAACAGGATATGAGCCACAGAAAGGATACAGATAGTGTGATGCGGCGCGTATGTGTGTGTCTGTGTGTGTGTGTGTGTGTGTGTGTGTGTTGTTGGGTTTGTTTGCGGGTCTCTTGGTTGATAAGCCAAAGAGTCACGATAAACTAAACGAGATGCCGTCGTCGTCGTCGTTGTTTTTGGCTCTGCTAAAGTGCAAATGCGAATGCGAATGCTTCAATGAGTTAAGGAGGCAACCATTTAAGAGCTCTCCCTCGCTTTATGCTTTAAGCAACACACACAAGCACACACATACACAGAGATACATACACTGCACTTGGCTAAGACAAAGTTGGCCACATTAAAAATGATTAGCAATTTAATGCACGACTAGACATCGTCCAGCCCTCTCTCTCCCCTTGTCTCCTGCTGTGTGTCTCCCTTTGTGGCACATTCTACTGACGCCAGACATCGTAATGGCCAAGCCAAGGAGAAGCGTGGAGTGGCAGGGTGCGGTGCGGTGCGGTGCGGCACGGCACTGACTGGGCCATAAAAATGTTCAAAACAACATGGTCGTTTCCTTACAGTCAGTCCCTCCAGCCATATTGGCTAATGGGGGAGAGGAGCGCTCTCCTTTGAGATTGGAAACATAAGGACGAAAGATTGAATGCATCAAAGATCAGGTTTAGCTGAAAGCAGGCGATACCAAAACTCTACAACAACCTTCAAGCATCAATCTATGTTTTGTGCAAATTTTTAACTCTTTTTTTGGGATCTTCTTCCCAGTTTTCTCAGTGATTTTCCCACTTTTTCTCACTTTCTCACTAAACAACACATTAAACAACTAAATTCGAAGTCTGATTTGTGCGCCGTGTTCTTATTTAATTAAAATAATTATTCGCCCAATCGGGAATAAGAATCACTATCTCCACACCCTCCATGGAATGCCTCTCTCTGGTATTCTGGTATTTTCATGCTCCACCGTGCAACAAGCATTCTCGGAACTGGCGAAAAAAAAAATAACGAAAAACAGCAACACTTTCCGCTTCACTGCCGATGTCATCTGCTGTCTGCTGACGCCGCTGTCTGCTGTCTGCTTTCTCTGTCTCTGTCTGCTTTCGCTGTCCCTGTCTGCTGTCTCTGGCGTCCCCATCCACGTGGCACTCAGTTGTTGTTGCTGCTGTCGGTGCAGCTTCCGTCCGTCCAGGTGGCAGGGCACCCGTCCCCATGTCTGCTCGTTGTCTGAGCCTCTAATTTAAAATTATTATGCAACTGTGTGCTTTTTTTGTGCACTTTTCTGTGATTTTTCCGCTCTCTCCAAGCTTTTGCCTCCCCTAATGCTATAATTTCCCTTTGGCAGGCACTCATTGACTCGTGTGCTGCTGCTGCTACTGCTGCTGCTGCTGTTGTTGGACAACACACACACTGTTTTGGGGTCAGGCGTTGCAAGGCCCCCAAACAACATTCATAAATCATTTACAGAGGAGGAGAAGGAGGAGCTGCAAGCCCCCAACTATTGTTGTTTTTCTACTCATCGTTATCACGGGGCTGGGGGCTGGATGCTGGGGGGCTAGAAGCTGGAGTCTGGGGGCTGGGGGGCCGCTGCAATCGACAGGCCACCGCCCCGCCCCGCCGACGTTCCCTGCTCCGCAGAATCAGCAGACGACTGCCTGCCGCAGTCCCGTCCCTGGCAACGACGCGGCGTTGCACAGAAAACACATTAATCAATTGCCACCGACATCGTCTCGGGGCTACATACATAGTACATCCTCTCCATCCTCCATTGTGTCGAGAGTAGATCGGGAAAAGTGTGCAGCGGAAAAACAAGGACGAAATGAAACCGTTACACGCTCTGCGAGCGCAGCAAAAAAAACCGAAAAAAATGGAAAATGCACTCGTAACTTTCCATAATGTGCAGCGCGCGTGAAAATTCGTCCTTAGTCTGGCGTGAAAAATATGCGAGTGAGACAGAGAAAAACCCCTAAAAAATAGTATAAAGGGAAAACCCGCAGAAAAAAACAAAGTGAAAACAATAAAAGCTGTAACCAGAAAGAAAATTGTTTACGCTGCAAGTATTTATGATTTTCATTGGTCGAAGGTTTTTCCCGCGGCGCGGAAATTTATTCCCATGTTCGAAGCGTATTCGTATTTATTCCGATGTTTCGATGTTTCGAGGTTTCGGGGTTTCGAGTTCTGGTTTATGCCCACGCGATAAATATTTGCCCATAAATTTGGCGTGTAATCGGGCAACGCGGGGTTGTGTGGCGGGAGTGGGGGTGGGGTGGTCTGAAAGTTGCAGTGCTGCCCAGCAGCGTTTGAATATTTTAAATTATTTAACCGCAAAAACATTCATTAGCCAGAAAAGCTAGAAAAGCTAGAAAATCCAGAAGTTTCGAAATGTCGAGAAGAAGAAGCACTATTTTTCCCCCCTAACGCGTTCTGGGGACGCAGAGCAGATTAGAATTCGATTCCTGGGATTCCGATTAAAGGAATATCATCCCTCTTATGCCTTCAGCACATCTCTAGCATACGAAAAGTGGCTTGCACTTTTTGACATTCCATTTCCATTCCATTTTTCATTTTAATTGCTTCGCAAATAGTCCGATCGAAAAATGCCTTTGCCAAAGAAATTACAAAAACCCGACAAGGAGCAACCACTCGTGGGGGTGTCCAGTCCGTCGAAGAAGTCGCTGCAAAAGCCAAAGCAGCGGAAGAACTCTGCGAAGAAGCTGCAAATACTGAAGGGGTCGCCCATGGATCAAGGTGACGGCGACTCCTCCGCGCCCGATCTGTCCACGCACGTTCGTTCAAAGAAGCTGCTGATCCCGCAGCAAAAGAACGTTGAGACTCTTGTTTTGGTGAAGCCGCGCAAGAAATCTGCAACCGTTTCGAATATGGTCGACGTTTTCGGCCGCCCCATGGACTGTACCAAATACAATAAGTCGACTCCTCTATACTCGCTGTGCCGCGACTGGATGTCCAATCAGTCGCGCAACACCGTTCTGGCCACTACCAAGACGGCAGCCAAAAAAGTTACTGTGCAGCAGCGCGAGGACAATGCCGATGAGGTCCTGGCCCAACTGATCAGCGGAAAACTCAAAATGCTGACCCTAATGCCGCAGGCCCGTTCCACCGACTTGACGGGGGTGCCACCACCCCTGGATTTCACCGAGATGGAGAAGATTCAAGAGGAGAACCCGAATGGATTCTGTGAGGCTGAGCTTCTCGCCACCAATGTGGCCCGCTGGAAGAGCATTCGAAAGCACTGGCAGGAGCATGCTCGTCAATATAACCACGAGCGCTACGAACGATTCGACCAGATCATGAATGCGGTCATGCAAAAGAAGCCAACATAATTACTATATTACTATACATGTATCGTTAAAATAGAAATAACATAAATATACTGAGTGCAAGATGCATTTGCCTATCGATTAAATTTGGTTTTTGTTTTTGAGTTGAGTTCAAATATGGGTTGGGGATGTGTATCTGTGTTCTGTATGAAATCCTTTTACCATTCGTGTTCCTTACTCTCTTCTACTCTCTTTTTACAGGCACAACAATAATGACATTGAAATGGCGGCAGAAATACAAAAGCAGAAAAAGGCCAAAGAAACTGAAACAACGAACAATTGCAATTGCAACAAGCACTGCCCCAGCAACACCAACAACACATGCCACAAAAGAAGCAACAACAAAAGCAAAAGCAACACGAAGAACCAGCAGACTGAGAGAGACCAGAGATCAGAGGGAGAGGAGCCAGGGGAGGAGAATGCTGCAGCAACAGCAGCAGCAGCAACGGCAACATCACAGAAAATGGCTGCCAAATGAACGACACAGAAACGTCGCAAAAATGTTGCAAATGCAGCAAACTGCAACAACAAATCCCACACAATGTCAAGCAATTAAAGCGGCAGGAACACCACCAGCAGCAGCCTCGACAATGGCTTCCAGCTGGAGCGTCAGCCATTGTCAGTCACAGCAGAGACAGCTGCAGCAGCAGCACCAGCACCAGCAGCTGCAGCAGCACCACCACCACCAACGGCGACATCCATTTCCGGCGTCGGCACAGACGCTGCTCCTCTGCCTGGGCCTATGCCTGGGAATGGCAGCTGCTGCTGGCGCTGGCTCTGGCTCTGGCGCTGGAGGAGGAATGGGGGCCGCGGCGGGAGCAGGGACTAGTCCTGGCAAACCTGCCAGTTTGCAAATGGCGCCTGCTTCCGCCTCCAGCACGGCGGCCGGCTGCTCCCTGGCGGAATACAGCTGCTCCAATGGACGCTGCGTGCCGCTGAGCAAGTACTGCAACAACCTCAACGACTGCGGCGATGGCAGCGATGAGCCACGCTTTTGCACACGTAAGTACCATACTCTGCTGCCACTCGTGCTATCGTACGAGAAGAATGTGCCGAAAAGCAATTATGTAAAAGGGTCGGGGGGGTGGGGCGGCATAATGAGAAACGAAGCTGCCAAATGGACTGCGAGAGGCCATTGTTTGCCCAATTTGCCGGCCGATTGATGGCAGTCAAAGGAGGGAAGAGAGCCAGGTGGATTTCCCCAATGGCAGCAGCTCCTGCACCTGGCTGCAATCAAGCTTGTCAAACCTTATAACTGTCCGGTAATCTCCGTCTCCGCCTACGTCCAGTGCACCCATTCACGGCACGACGTTGCCACGGCTGCCTGCTCCCTGTAAACATGGCCTTCATGTGTAAATGTAATTAAGGGCCAACCCGTACCCCGCCACCCACGCAACCCATTCACAGCAACCTACACCCATTGGCCCTCATAATGGCGGCAAAGTGAACTTCTCACTTTTGCCAATTGGCTGCCTATAAGCCCCTACTCAACTGCTCTTTCTGCTCCAATTCCCGCCATCCTGCTGCTTCACCCACTACTCCTGCTGATGGTGTTGGTGTTGGTGTTGCTGTTGCTTTTGCTGTTGCTGCCGGGGCTGCTCCTGTCAAGCGTTGATGAATTTAATTAAGTATTTTTCAATGACATTCAATGAGGTAGCAGAGGTAACAGGCAAACGAGAAGAGAGGCTGCTGGGGGCTTCCTCCTTCCATTTGCTGTTGAATAAGGAGAGGCAGCGGCGACAACTCGTCGGATTTTTTAATTGAACAACGAGCTTATCGAGAGGGTCCATTCCTTCCTTTTTGTATTTGTTTGATGGTGGCCACCGGGCCATCCAAATGCCAAATTCAATTACCAAGCTTGTTACATCTATGTACTGGTAGAATCCAAGTAGTAAAAGGTTCTCAAAGGTATATACTATGTATGTATGTACATATGTATATAGTCGAACAAAGATGCGTACAAAATAGCTTTCAACGGTCAAATCGAAATAGACGATAAATAGGTCAAGCTAATTTGAATACAAATCGAGTTATAAATGTGGCAACCAACGAATGCATATCGTATTTTGTTAGTGGGAAACTTGAGAAGCGAGTATTTAGAGGTTTTAAGTGTACAATTATTAGGTACTTCTCAAAATTAATTAATATTATACTAATTATCCATCACGGCCACATCCGGTTGCGGGTCAGCAGCCGGTCTATCCTGCAATGTTGGGCGCCCGTCGTCGTCCTCATTGCCGTCATCGTCAGGGCTGAAGGAGGGCTGGGGCTGTGCAAAAGCACCCATTTCGCTGGCCATTTTAGTGTACTTCTCGACTTCCTGGTCGGTGAGAATTTTGAATGGCTGATCTTTTCCGACAATGGCCACAGAGATAGTGAGCTGGGGCGGTACTTTCTCCTGTCCACTCAAAGTCGCTTTAGCTGGTTGGCCGTACTTTAAAGCCAATATGCCATGACAAATCAGCTGCTCATTGGAACATTTCAAGAATGTTTGGAGATTGCGCTCCAAGTAGCTGCGAGAGCCTTGCGCGCGAGCCCCAATGCATTGAGCCTTGCACTCGTAGATGACGGCCGAGGGCATGACCTGATAGAGGCTAGGTCCCTTCTGGTCATACCCAGCGACGAGTAGGCCCACTCCGTATGGACGGCGATTGTAGCGTTGGGTGGTTTCCTGCATCTTGCTGCCCAGAGTCGATATCAGTCTTTCCACTGGATGAATTGCGTCGTAGGTGTACCGATAGTTCATGCACGAAGTGCGCAGATAGAGGCTCAGCGCTCGAGCGTCTGCCGTGATGCCGGCGACGGATATGCCCAGGTGCTCGTCAATTGGGATGATCTTGCGCAGAGCCACAGAAAGCTCCGAAGACTTGCCCAGGGCCACAAGAACGACACAATCGCGACCCTTGACACCCACGATGGCAGATCCCCGCTTTACGGCCTCCATGGCGTACTCAACTTGGTGCAAGCGTCCCTGGGGACTAAAAATGGAGACATCGCTGTCGTATTCGTTGCGGAACATGATTTATTTCGCAATTTACAACAAGTTCAACTAAATTTGGGAGAGAATTTAAGATTAAACCACTTTAATTTGCACAAATCAATTCCCAACCTCAAATTTGTATGCTGCCGATGATGACACTAGAAAGTTCAGACTGCCACAGCACCGCAGTAATTTTTACAGGAATGCTTTTCTATGAACAATCGATAGGGGTATCATCGATATGCCCTTATTATTTCGCTGCTTTTGAAACAATGAAATGAAACAATCCGCATATAATCCAAATTAGAATCCAATTCAGATAATTATAATATTTCCCTGAGGATCCTTTCTAGCTTTATTGCTCTGGGAATTATAGCAGCACGAGGCCCTCACCTAAATGGACAGACAGACTGACAGACAGACAGGCAGGCAAAAGTGCGAAAGGGAAGTGTGCCTACAGCTAGTTCAAACTAATATCTATAATTATCTAATTGACTATTGATGGTTTGTGCGCATATTAAATTTGATTGAATGCAGAGAAAGCACTAGACACTAAAACTAAACACAACAGACCATCGCCCTTAGAATTAGCAATCAATTCGAATCGAATCGAATCATTTTATCTATGTGCTTCCATAACTCCTTCTCTGTCACAGACAGACTCAGCCCCTGCTCGATACGTATGCATTTTTAATAAAACTAATTGAAATGCCTAAGGAGTCGTACGGTGGGAGGAAGAGAGAGTTAGGCAGGGCCACCAGGACTCTTGGCCGAGAAGCCAGCGGTAAATTGGCTATTTCCATGCAAACTACACTTGGGCTATGGCATCCAAGTGGGGACGGCAAAACTGCAGCACCCAAAGGAAGAAGGGGGAAGAAGCAGCCAGATTCCATAAATGCAAATCTCACAAACATAAATCATTTTAGTTTGTGGTCATTCAATTATGAAAAGGAATTCCAAATAGGAATACGTAATCGAGTTAAATTGGGAGAGAACTATGTAAATCGATTGATTTTTTTTGTTCATACATGTAGTAAATGGAGACTTAATTGGGAAATTCCTAGCATAAATAATCTTTGGTTTGAATGAATGTAAACGCACACCTTACAAAGCTTTCAGAATGCACCTCGACAAATTTCACATATAACAGATTAAAAGCTGGAAATTTCCGGGGAATAAAGAGGACAATACTCTTAACTGATTTAATCCTTATTTGATAAATATCAATGCGTTGTCAAACGCATTCGCATGTATTGAAATATTTCAAAATTTAAATACGTATTGAAAACACACAGTACTCCTTTTGAGGTTCTTTTGATTAATATGAATGTGTCGCGTTTGAGAATTGCATAGAACGGGCTAATATTCCCATATTCCCTATGCAAATTGTTCCCATATTTCCTGAAAACAAAAGAAAAATACCAAATAAATGAAGATGGATGTAATTACTAATTTCACCATGTGTAGATCTCTCACTCTCGTTCTCTTACGATGTTAGCTCACGGTTAAGATAACATTCCTCCTCTCTGTTAGAAATTGTTCTTTCCCTGTTAAATTAACTCTGGCTCTGTAAACGGCGGCACCACATGTTTTCCAATGAGGCCCTGGTACAAGTTACCATAACATGGCTGCTATGAAACTACCAAATTGTGGTGGCTCCAACCGAAAGTGAATCAATTAAACGCCATTAACTTGAGTTTTTAGGATTAAACAAGGCTCTAACCGGATCAATAAGATGGCCCGATGCTTTGGATGTACATACATACATACATATGTGTGTAAAGTAAATGTTATGTTAATTTGTTACTTTGTGCTGGCGTCTTGTGTTCGTTCCCTGTGGATGATTTATGGCGTGACAATTGCCAGACTATTCCCCGTGGCGCCTCATCAACCTGCAAAGCTGCTAGAGGTGGAGTTGGAGTTGGGGGCGGAGGTGAGATGGCTGGGCTTATGGTGGAATGGTGGCGAAGAGATATCCCTTGGTTGCGTTGCGGTTGCCAGGCAGCGCGGCAAACAAACTAATTGCCAAACTAACGCTAATTGCATTTAATATATTTGTGTCTCCACTCCACTTCCCCACAGGCTGTAATCGCACATACTACGGAGATATAGGACAGACGTACTCCTTGGAACTGCACCGACCCAAACAGGATCGCGTGCCCTTTGTATGTGTGCTTACGTTCACGGCGGCAGGAGGCCAACACGGCGATGTGGTGCAGGTGAGTCCCAGACCCAGTCCCAGTCGCAGTCCCAGTTCCCATCTCCATTTCATTCTCCCCTGCTCGTACCTTTCACATTTCATTTTGTAAACGGGATAAACTAAGCCATTAAAAGATAAGCAACAACAATGGAAGTGGGGCTCAGAGCCGGGCACAGGCAATATTGATTTCAAAGCCAATCGCTGAAGCGTTGCAAATCCTACACCGACTCCGGTCCGGTCCGGTGCGGTCCGGTCCGAGGTCTCAGCAGCACAGCAACCAGGCGTGACTTCAACTGACAGGGCAGTGGCATCATCCTCTCCCTTCCCCGTTGGACTGGCAGGAAGCAAGTGCCGCCGCCTGTTAGTTATTACGCCACTTCACACCTCGAACATCGAACCTCACAACTGAGGGCAGGGGAAAAGCAAGAGCTTGAGCTGGAGCTGGAGCCAGTAAGCCAAAGCCTTTGGCACGCTCGAGTGCGTCCCGAGGGCATTCATTGAGAGAGCCCTGCCCCTGCTTCTGCTCCTGCTCCTGCTCCTGCCCCTGAGATATACATACATATGTATATGTATATGTACTTTTACTCAGACTGAAACTTTATTACGAGTGCTCGCTTACCTCCTACTCATGCCTCCCAAATATTTCATTGTGCGAATCGTCGACCAGGTCACCCTGGACAGCTTCACGATTGGCAGGTTCACATCCTACGTGCACGAGGGCTGCCCGGATGGATATATGCAGATAGCGGAATCGGCTCGCACCCCCATCGGGGGCATGTGGTGTGGCAGCTCCTGGGGTCCAGTGCTCTTCTACAGCGAGACGCGCTCCCTCATCTTTACCATCAAGCTGAACAGGTAGGTCCCCGCAGGTCTTGGCCACCGTGGTTTCCTTTCGTGACAACAAGTACCGACTGCACCTGTGTCACCTTCTATTTTTTTGGCAGACTGGCGAGGGATCAAAGCGGCTACAACTTCGACTTCCGCATTCGATACAAGGTTCTGTCCCGCGACAGTGCCGTCACCCGCTACGGAGGGATTAAGCTGGCAGGTGGGTGCTCGGAAGCAGAGACAAGATTGGATTCGAATCCCTAATCCGCTCAACTCCCTTCCAATTTCTTTTCAGAGCTCGCCCAGTGGCACAACCGCAGCAGTTTCCTCAATCAGCAGCAGCAACACCAGCAACAACAGCACCAGCAGGATGGGGGCGTCCTGGAGGACTTTACCAACTCCAGTGGCGCCCGTTCGGATCGGTATGGACAGGACTTTAGCCTGTTCAGTGCGTATGTGAACAACAAGACCTTCATGGCATCCCTGGAGAAGTCGCTGGCCAAAGACGAGCAGAACTACACCGAGCCCAAGTACTATTTGGGTATGTTGCAAGGAAGAATAGTTTTGGCCCGATCCACCAGATAACATCTCTCTCTCTTTGAAACGCAGGGGATCTCATTCCGGGCACCTATTGCTCGCGGATCTTCAGTGACTGCGACAAGAAGTCCTGTCGCTTGCAGTCGCCGAACTATCCAGGCATTTATCCCCGGAATCTAACCTGCTACTATGCCGTGCGTCAGGTACAAACCAAAGAACAATTAAACTACCATCTCGGTCCCTCTTTCTGGCTCCTGGCTCCTGGCTCCTGTCCCGCGTCTCCTAAGGTCCCCAAGGAGGCAGAGACCCGGCTCCTGTTCCGCTTCTCTGGGATTACCAAGGAGCCAAAGCCAAAGGTTAGCCTGTCATCATGGCCCAGACATTCGGCCTCTTCGGCCTCTTCAGCCTCTCCAGCGCATTAAAGCGTCCGGGTTTATCCTTCGTTCGTCGTTGGCCCATAAAAATACCACAATATCGTTTACGTCGCCCCGTGTGCCCCTCGAAGCGCTCGCGCTCTGCCTTATTTTTATTCATGCCACAGCAAAGTTCAAAAATCAAGAGAGGAAAAAATTAAATAGCAATTTACATTCCAAAATAGAATGAGCTTTTATTATAATTAACTGGGGGAGCGGGAGACTTCCCAGTCGCCCAACCTCGATTCTGCCTGGCGCCTTTTTTTTTTTTAATATCTCTGCCCGGAGACTCCTCCTGCAGGGGCCCGTTGCCAATGGCATTGTGACGGGTGTTTCTTTTTTTTTTTTTTTTGGTCCAAATTTACATCATTTTTTATTAGCTGTTGAACTTTTGTAGAACATTTTTTGGGTCTATCGTGGCCATGGGCAGACAATATTTTTAGCAAATTTGTAAATGGACAAAAATACTCGTACTTGATTATATATTTAAGAGTGCCACATCAAAGACAAATATAAGTCGGGCTTATCATAAGTTAAAAGTTTTACTGTCAGGTAAAGATTTGTAGGTACATTCAAATATCGCTCAGACAGAAGACATGTTTCCAGAGGTATAATAGCCAAGGGAATGAACATCATTCGGAGTTAAATTTGATGTCCTTTGCAATGATTAATCAGGTCCTTCCGTTTTGCACATCTATGTTGTAGATGCCATTTGTTCGAATGTTCCAATTAATCCTCCTACTACTTTATCTCCGGGCATCCGGAGTCCCGGCAAACATGGCGCCGTGTGAAGAGCAGTTCGTGGCTCATTAATTTGCATTTAATTCTCCTGTCCACACAGCACGACGTGCCCCATGGCAAACACGCTCTGATTCTAGTCAAACAGCCCAAGGGCAATCTGGTGTGGATCTCTACCCAGGAAACGGCATCGGCCAACAAAATGGCGCCACCGCCCAGCGCCAGCGACAAGGACAAGAAGTTTGAGCCGAGACTGAAAACATGGAACGACTGCGATTACATTCAGGTAATTAAATCTGCCTTTAAATGCATTCTCTCTCTCTCTATCTCTCTCTCTTTGGCTCTGTTTTTCTCTATCTCTCTGTATCTGTATCTCTGACTGTATCCCACTGTCCCTGCTCATGGTCCTGCTCCGGGGTGCTCCCTGCCCGATGAGCTTCTCTGTGTTTGCATTTGCCAACTTTAACGAGAGATCCAGCATAAAAATTACTTCCTCTGTTGGCCAGTGGCCGGCAAACAGAGCCAACTGGACAAACGGAACCAACTGAACCCGTTGGACCGAGTGCCCGGCTGGCCAGTTGGGCAGGCAGCGGGAGAACGGACTGCGCAAAAAACGACAAATTGAAAAAGAAATGAGCAAAAATCTGAAATCAGTTGTTTGCACGGTGTACTCCCTCCTCTCTCTCTCTCTCACTCTCTCTATCTATCTGTTTCCATATCCTTTCCCGCTGCCATTGTGTGGGTCCACGTCCATGTCCATGTCCATGTCCAAGACCAGTCCAGTCCACAGTGCCTTGAGCATTCGATAGGCTTCTCTGGCAAGTCGCGGGAAGTGTTAATTTCGTAGGCTCTTTTTGTTTGTCGGCGGGAAAGCGGAAAAGCGGAAAGGCGGGATGAAATGGAGAGAGTGGAGTCCATAAAGACCCCCGCCAGTTGGAAGGGCCAACTTTTGGATGAGCTCTTAATGAGCGCTGTGTATGCAAAATGTGGGATAAGCCTGGATGACAGACGAGAGGGATGCACCGAAAAGGGATGTGCTTGGGAGGAAGTGTTTCCTGGAGAGACTCCAGGAAGCGTGATTTAATGATATTACTCAAATGATGTTAAACATTAAGGAGCAACTGAAACGATCTGTTGAAATGGGGACAAGAAATTAATGCAAAACGGGTTAAAATCTTTAAGGGAAGGGAAGGCCTATGGAAAGTAGCGGAATTTAATAGATTGGGCATCATAAAGGACTCAAATTTCCACACACTCAAAGGTCTGCTTTTTTAAAAGAAGAAGAAAACTATATTAAAATTCAGTTGACGTCCCTATAAATGTACATTCATATATTAAAAAGGGGAATAAATTGAAAACTATTTAAACGGCCGAGTACATTCTTCCCTAGGGTAAATAACAGCCTGTTTCGCGTTAAATTTCGCTTCAAATTGAGCGAATTTGTTGAAAACTTGTACTTAAAATGCAACCTGCTCTCACCCTGCATTATACCCGGCCCGCAGGTTGACCTACCGTAGCATTACTCTTCTCTATTGAACCACACCTCATTTCGCCAAAATGCACCAAAAAAAAAAACAAAAAAACAAACTAGAATCAGAACTATGTATATGTATGATATAAGTACCAGTACCTACCTATAAATGTATGTATGTATGTTTTCTCCAATAGGAAAGTGTTAAACCCAGATGGAAATCGACGGTAAATGCCAACTAAAGAACAAACACTCCCACTGCTCGCCCAGTCAAAATCAATCTATCTCTCATGATGCCACCGAACCACGAAACAGCCAAAGCAATATCTTAGTTGTAGTTTTAGATAGAAAGCACTTGAACTCTGACCCACCACCGAAACGTCCCCTCAACCCCCAACCCCCAACACCCACCCCACCTCTCTATTTATCTCTCCCCCTCTCTCTCTCTATCTCTCTGTCTCTGTGCCCTGTCTCCCTCTCTCAAGCTTCTATTAGCAACAATTATTTGTCATCTTTGGCTATTCGAAGCAATTAATCAACCGAAATGTATGCACAACCCCACTCCATCCCCCCGCCCCATACGAATTATATAACAGAACGCACAGAAACCAGGCAAACAGACGACAAATCAAAAATGATCTGGGTAAATCGACATCTATGGGATATCTATGGACTGGATAATATATTCATTAGCACAGCACACACACACATACAGTACATACACATACACGCACAGCACACAAAGACAACGATTGGGTATGGGGTATGGGGTATGGGGCGTAATGGGGGGAAAAATCTGTCATTGGATTTATATTAATGAACACTTGGCACGCACATCATAAATCGCACACAAAGAGCCGGCAGATTGGGGGATTGGGGATTTTGCAGGATAGCTGGATAGCTGAATGGCTGGCTGGAGGATGGCCCACATCAAGGACATTAGCAGAGTGGCCGAACGTGCCCGGGTCTCATGTAAATAATTGCACCAGGCATTCATCATATATATCCATATATATGTGTGTATATATCCTCGCATACATCTCTGCTCGGTACTTGTAAAGCTCGTATTCGGGAGCACACTGCGATGAATGGGGGATGGGATGCCACTGCTGATGGATTTCCCCACTTCCGGGCAGCCGGGCTTTTCCCATTCAAACTTCTTTAAGCTGATCCGCCACAGCGGTCAAAGACATTCCACTTTCAGCTCCAGCTCCTGGAAGCCCCTTTCGGTTTGTGTCTGTCCATAAAACGTTTTAACGAGAGGAATGTTGCTTTTAGTTTTCGTCCATTTAGTCATCAGCAACTATTCAATTTCGCTTTGCAACAAAATCCTCGAGGATTCAAGGATGCTGCCCTCTGAAAATGGGTACTAATTCCCCCTTAGCACTTGCCATTAAATGCTCGTTGCGGCAGCAAGGCGTGCAAATCCCCTGGCCAGAGATTGCCACACTCCACACATGGATCTGTGCCTAGCCCGGGAAGCCCGGCCCTTTACTTTTTGCTTATTCAGTTGGAAAGCAAACCGCTCGGACATTGCCGCCATATGCAGGGATTGCACGGTTCTGGTCATGGTCGTGGTCGGGGTCGTGGTCCTGGCCCTGAGCTGGAGCCTGCACTTTGCCTACAAATTGTCCTGCGCTCCCATTTGCCATTTTTTTTGCTGCTTTTTTTGTCGCGCGCTCTTAAGCCAAAATGTCCAAAAGTGCTGGCCATTTTGGTGCGGCATGTGTGAATAATCACCGGATGGTAGGAGCCACCATGAGCATGAGCATGAGCATGAGCATGAGAATACCAGTAGTGAAACCTACCACTGTATGTGTATACTCTGATATACGGCACGGAGAAACGGATGAGCTACCGTGCATCTGTGTTTCCACTAATTTGTACAAATGCCGCGCTTTCAATAAATTTGTGGTCACAAATTACCTGCACCAACCCCTCCGCCTTTACGCCTCTCCGCCTCTACGCCTGGCTTTGGCTACGGCTACCGTTCTGATTCTGAATCTGGTGGAGGTCTGTGGTACGGGCCATAGTTAAATTTGCGGGCAGCTGCACAAACAAAACCGGGAACCGGCCAGGAAACAGAAACCTCAGCTAAATTAATGCAGAAAGTCGCTGGCCACAAAACTAATTTGTCATGCGTTGGGCCAAAGGTAGGGCCCGTTCCCATTACCTTTTTGGTATACCACTCACACCCACACGCCCGCGTTGCCCACGTTGCCCACGTGGCAAGGCCAACTCAATTAAAATGCGCACAATTATGCGCAAAATGCCAAAGCCAGCCGTAACCGTAACCGCACATAAATTCGAGTAGGTATATGGCCAAAAAGAGAGTTTATGCGAGCCGAAAATTCATGTATTCATTCATTCAATCACAGATTGATTTGCATAGGGTGAGACACGTGACTTCAAAATGAATGAGAAGGGAAATAGCAAGTATTTACAAACTGAAAATGCATTCAAAGCATTCCCAGAATTAGATGTACTCAAGTTGTGTTGCCAGCATTACAAATCACAAAAAAATGCACGTACTGGAGAGGGTTTTAAAAACTTCGGCACCCAATGAATCGGGTCAACATAGCCAACATCTTGGCCCTCCGACGGGGCGCTCGTAGCACTCAAAGACACGGGAACACAACCGCATAAACACGTTGGCTCATGCTTAAAACAAACTTTAAATGTTCGACATTTAGTGGACATCAAGTTCCCGAACACATCAAAGCCATTGTGCTCAACTACTTAGAGGCACTGCTGGCTCGACCATTTACCAGCCACCCCCACCTATTATATGCCCCCACCCCTTCGATAGCCACGGCCAGAGGAATGTAACCAAAAATCACGTATACGTCCAGTGGCCATTAAGTAATACGAGAGCACTGTGTTGCCAGCTGCACTTAGGTCCACTTCTTTACAGCAATTACCGTTCTCTTCCGCACTCCAAGCCCTCGCTCCCTCACCGTTTTTTCCTTTTTTTTTTTTTTTTGGCTCTGCACGGCCTTCGGCATCAGTTACTAGTTAGTGCCCCTGCCCCACATCCTTCCACACTCTTCCACTTGAGGGGGCACACACAGTGTGCACCCAGCAAAAAAAAAAACACCCACATTTGTCGCTCGTCTCACTCATTTCGTTCTCTCATCATCCACTCTGCTCTCTCTCTCTCTTTCTCGCCCTCTCTCTCTCTCTCTCTCTCTCTCTGTTTCTCTGTCTCCGGCTGTGTTTTTGCCGTGCTCTCCGGCACCCGCAGGACTACGTGACCGTCTACGATGGCTACACCACACGTGACCCCATCATATTGAAGTTCTGCGGCGGAGGTCAGGCGGTGCCAGCAGCCGTTTCCAGCGGCCCGGAATTGTTGGTCGAGTTCAGCACGTCCCCGTTTGGCACCTTTACGGGCACCTCTTCGCAGGTGCTGCCACTCTACGGATTCCAGCTGGAGGTGAGAACGCTGTCACCATCCACCATACACCATCCACCCACCGGCGCGACGTGTTAATCACTCTTGTCTTGCAACATACAGGTCGAAGTTCAGTTCGTGGACATCCAGAGCCCCACGTACTCGAAGAACAAGAAACCCTGCGAATTCTGGATCCGCGGTGCTGGTCGCGGCATCCTCGAGAATCCCAAGCACTCGCTGGCCCCCAATTCCACGTGCCTGTACCATCTCCAGGGCATGGGCGTCTTCAAGACCTTCGACCACCTGAGCTTGTCGCGTCGCATCAACAGCCAGTCGGGCATGCACCAGCCTCTGTCGCGCTTCAAGGTCTGGATATCAGTGCTGAAGTTCAATCTGGATCCGGAGTTTGGTCAAATGGATGAGACATCCGTGGGTGCCATTGGCGTGTTGCAGACCCAGGAGGACTGCAGCGGAATGTTGCGCATCTGGGATGGTACACTCAGAGATCCGCCTGTGTGCAAGGACCTCAACTGGTGAGCGACAGGACAGCTGCTTCCTTCTGGCCGCAATCCAACTAGGCTCTAATCTTTCCAGCGTTACGGAGACCAATAGCTACAACACTGTCGGACATTACGCC